>OX465388.1:13974221-15298962 GCA_950005105.1 Lycophotia porphyrea
TAACCAAAAAACCCCTTACTGCCCCGTTCACCGTATCCACCCTGTATACACTACAATATAGATGAAAATACTTTAGCTTTATGACAAAAACAACTTCTTTAAACCTTTATAACTTTTGTCCCAAACTGCTGAGCAATATGCACCTTTTTAATTTTTGTTAAAGAAGATTTTGACTGTTAAGGGCCAGTTTTTCAATCGCCAGTTAACTTTTATCCGACGATTAAGTTTGTGATTTTGACAGTTTTTGTATGGACGGACTGTCAAAACGTCACATTAACTCTTCAGGTAAATGTTATCTAATGATTGAAAAATGAGTCCTAAATTACATAGATTTTATCTATGTACAGACGCCAGCACATCAAGCTACTACAATCTGTCAGATTTCTTTACTAAATTTTCAACTTGATAGAAATACTTGACTTGTTATTTGATAGTAGTTAACGTTTTCCTTATTTTCGACATTGTATGGTTTATTATTAATTTTAATTTTTTGAAATATTTGTACGCTGGAAACAGCAGAATATTATGGACATCATATTTTGTGTAACACCTATGTAACAACAATATTCTAACAAATAAATTGATTCTTATTTTTATTAACTTTATCTCTATGACATTAAGTTCAAGGTTGGTTGGGAAAATCTGACAGATTCGGGTAGGTTGACGTGCTGGCGTCTGTACATTCTAGGAAACAGGCTCATACCATTTTTGGGCATCTCCTTTACTGAGATAGGAAACACCGATCGTCATCTCGTCTAAACAAAACTAATCTTGAAGTTAAAAATTGTTCCTGGAACACAAAGGGCGAGGAAGGAACATGGAAGGGTTTTAGTGAGTACAAGTCTGACACTCCCTTCCGCTCCGCCCAGAGCGGGAGGGACCCCGTCATTGGATGATTTCCCATCCTGACAAAAAAAAGGATATAAAGCAGTGTGTTAAGTCACAGGCGCTATTTTTAATTCGGCAGTGAGAAAAATAATAATTTGTAAACTAGAGTAGGCCATTGACTATTTGCAAAAAACAATCGTGTTTTGTGTAATTAGGTATTTTGGTTTTACATATTATATTAGTTTTTGTTATTATTATTTATTTTTTTAAACAATGAATACATTTTTTAAAAACCTAACATCGAAAAACAGAACAATTTTAATTGTTTCTTATATCCCACGATATAAGTATAAGATAATCTTGAGTAATTTAATTATTCTGGTCGTCCATGTAAAAAAATAAAATTATGTAGATGTTTTACATCTACATAACAATTTGTTTGTTTTTTTCGCAGAATCAAATTACATTATTTTTTTCTACTTTGCTGATAAAACGAACTATAAGACCTATCTCGCTGGCCACCATCATAGCCAAAGTGTTTGACGGTTTGCTTGATACACAGGTTTCAGACCACAACTGTCTAGAGAATGTGCCATACTGTGTCTTAAGCACACCGTCAGATACTATACGGACCGTAGGACCCCGTAACACGTGTTTCCTCGACTTATCCAAGGCCTTCGACCTCGTTGCGTATGATATCCTATGGGATAAGCTCGTGAGCATTAATATGCCGCATGAACTTGTGGCTATCTTCGGGTATTGGTACACGCATCAGGTCAACAGTGTCAGGTGGGTGGACACAGTGTCGAAGCCGTATCGGTTGGAGTGTGGTGTGAGGCAGGGTGGCCTGACCTCGCCCACCATTTTTAACCTCTACATGGATTCACTCATCGTCGCGCTCAGCAGTTAGCATGTTGGTTGTCACGTTGATGGTGTATGCGCCTACAAGTAAGGCTATGCTGACGACATGATCCTGTGAGCGCGTCGGTCTGTGGTCTGAGGAAGTTGATACAAATCTGCGAAGATTACGCAGGTGAATATGGTCTAAAATATAATATCTCAAAAATTCAATGCATGGTCTTTGCGGCAAGTGGTACTAAGTACGCAGAAACGGTACCTCTGGTTTATCTGAGTGGTTTACCTCTGGATAGAGTGGATCAATTTAATAATCTTGGGCATTTGGTCACGTCTGATCTCGGAGATCATGCTGAAATCGAACGGGTGCGGAGGGCTTTGTCGAAAAGAGCAAAAAGGCTCGCCCGCAGATTTGCTCGTTGTTCGAATCCAGTTAAAATCTCCTCTTTATACACATGCAATCTGTGGGTTCGCTTCACACAAGCTAGCTACAGTGCCGTCCGCGTCCAGTATAACAACGCGTTCAGTGGGCTGATTTACGTAACTAAAGAAGTGCTGTTGCAATGCAGTTGCAGTTAAGTTTCGATCAAAAAACGCTTTTCGTATTCTCTACCGCTGTCAGACACGTTCGCATCAAGGTCGCGTCACGCGAGCACAATAACGGCGTTCTACTGTTGCGCGTCTTTGGTTCGTGCTTCGGAACGCAACATGATCGGTATTCAACTATTCGTTTGACGTCTCAAAATGACAGCTTATAAGGTCATATTCAAAGCAATGTAATCGATTCTATTCGATTATTTAGTGACTAATATTTTTTGGTTGTCGTACAGTTGACGTGCAATTCACGCGCAACTTACGCGCAGTTCAAAGATCACATGATTACCGTATAACACTCGAACTTGAACTTAACTGCAACTTCAACTGCACTACAACTTCATCAGCGCCCAGTGAATCGTCCCCTTACAAGTTTAAAAAATTGAAAAAGTATTTAATTTCAAAAAAATAAATATACAGTTGCATTTTTCTATTGAAGAACAATAAAAAATGTTACTACGCTTTTTTTATTTGACCAGCACTTTAGGAGCAAATCGATGAAAACTGTTATTTTTATATGAAAACGAACACAAAAATTTCTGTATTTCATGATTCCTTGTTTCGTTTTCGTTACTGTTATTCACCTATTTTATGCCACATTTTCTTCAAGGACACATAGTGCCCCAAGAGTGCCCCTTCCGAGATATTTTGCCTATAGTAACTATCTTTGCTATTGTATCACTGATGGAATAGAGGTACCTACATTTAGTATACTTATTACTAAGAATTAGTCATCACTAAGCAGTTCCTTAAATAACAAATGCATTATTGAATACTTTAATGACTTATTAAAGCTTTTGTTGCAATACAACAATCATTCATTTCAATGCAGAGGAAATGCATTGCAAAATTACGGCGAGTCTTCTAACTAAATTGACGTCTAATTTTGTAATTTCCGCAGTGCAAAAAACCTTCTAGCAGCATTTCCAGTGGCAGGCAATATGTAGTTGACGAAGGCCGTTCATTCTGCCGCACTTTGTTTCCACTAATGCACTAACCACTTGCCATAAATACACTGGATAAATCTTGTTCACTTGTTGTTGTCCTTTGATGATAAATGCTTTGACTCGAAGCTCCATCAAAACTCTATTCACTGTGAAGCACAAGTTGTTAACCAGCATCAAAATTCGATCTAAGTAGATCGATCAGCCTCCTAACCGTGAGATCAAGGAGAGCTTGGAGTCGTGTCTTTGCGGAAGTATCAGTCACAGTTACGTCTTCTTTTGCCGGGTAACACTTAAGTTTTTCTTTCACTAACATGTAATAGCTTGGGTATTCTGCATGACCTTCTTTAAAATTAAAGTACCTGAGTGTGATGTAACGCCACTTGGATAACTGCATGTAAACGTAAAGAGCAACAAAGTTTTTACAAACGTAAAATATTCTGTTTAGTTCTGTGTAGTTCAGACATTTTTGTGTTCGTTTCCATACAAAAATAACAGTTTTCATCGATTTGCTCCTAAAGTGCTGGTCAAATAAAAAAAGCGTAGTAACCTTTTTTGTTGTTATTCAATAGAGGAATGCAACTGTATATTTATTTTTTGAAATTAAATACTTTTTCAATTTTTAAAACTTGTATGGGGACGATTAACTGGGCGCTGATGAAGTTGTAGTGCAGTTGAAGTTGCAGTTAAGTTCAAGTTTGAGTGTTATACGGTAATCATGTGATCTTTGAACTGCGCGTAAGTTGCGCGTGAATTGCACGTCAACTGTACGACAACCAAAAAATATTAGTCACTAAATAATCGAATAGAATCGATTACGTTGCTTTGAATATGACCTTATAAGCTGTCATTTTGAGACGTCAAACGAATAGTTGAATACCGATCATGTTGCGTTCCGAAGCACGAACCAAAGACGCGCAACAGTAGAATGCCGTTATTGTGCACACTATACGTGGGGTTAAGGATACGACCCCGCATCACTAGGCGCCAGTGGAATATTTAGACCGTGCCTTATACCACTAGGCTATTGGCTCAATTAGCAATCTCAACGAAAATTCGAATAGCATTACTCCTTTTATCGAACAAGATTGATAACGGTCTAATCTCCTAGATATTAAGGTTTAAATTTCAACTTCCACCACTTGTGATAATATTAGCACCTTACCGTCTTGTTTTACAAAATGCAATACGTAACTCCTCAGTTAACTAAAAGATAAGGTTGAAATTAGCATAGATTTCTTGTTTGGTTAAATAGAATGTGCTCGATTCCGATTGTTGCACTACCGTAATTTTACTTCAGAAACTTAACTGCTTTATGAACTGCAAGTTAAGGTTGAATTTAAAATACTTCTTTACCTTAAAGATAAAGATAAAGATAAAGATAAAGATAACTTTATTTTGCAAATATGGGTAACCTCAAAAGATGACAAAAAACATATAAAAGTACAGCCATATTTTACCACGTAGGCATGCAAAAGATTAAAAAAATAACAACTTAACACTAAAAACAATTATAAAATTATTACACATTAAATTCAATTTTAAAATACAGAATTATTAATTATACAGAATTATGCACTAGCTTAATAAATTCTTTTCAATTAGGAACTCCTTAATATTATAATATGCTTTCGCCACTAAAAAGCTTCGGAGTCTCTTTTTAAATAATGTAAGCGGAAGCTCTTTCCATGTCTTCGGCAATTTGTTAAAAATGACTGGTGCCATGCAGTAGACACTTTTGCGCATAAGTGCAGTCTTGGCTCTCTCCAGACATAGCACACTATTATCGCGTCTATTGCGGGGTGCTACATCTGATAGTCGTCTAAATCGACTCGGATTTGTCTTTACAAACACAGCGACTTCAAATAAGTACAGACACGGCAATGTTAATATTTTATAGTTTCTAAAGTATGGTACACAACTGTCAGTTTGTTTAAGTTTAAACATCGCTCTAACACATCTTTTTTGTGACTTGAAAGCGGTCTCTCTTTCAGTAGAATTTCCCCAAAATATGATTCCATAGCGTAAATGTGATTCTGCTATCCCATAATAGGCAGTCAGAAGAGCATCCGTGTTCAATATAGGGGATAGTGAGAGTAGAGCGTATGCAGCCTTACTCATTTTCTTGCATAAAATATCAACATGTGATTTCCAATTTAGTATTTTATCTATTTCGAGACCCAGGAATTTTGTATTTTCAACTTCTTCTATGGTATCATTATTATAGTGTATATTTAAGTTAATACTAGAGGTCTGTTGTCTAAAATGGATAACTTTGGTTTTACTCAAATTTATTTTTAAATTGTTTGCGTCTAGCCAGTTTACCATCTGTTTTAAACTATTATTAATTTCATTCTCATAAGTTTCTATATTTTTACAAGCTATTGTGATCGTGCTATCATCTGCAAATAGTGTAATAGGTCGTTCAATATATTTTGGTAGGTCATTTATGTATAAAATAAATGCAAAGGGACCTACAACACTCCCTTACGGTACCCCAAATAATACTTTACGCTCCGAAGACCGGAATATCTCTTCACATTTACTTACCATATTAATTTTATTGACTTCAGTAATTTGTTTTCTATTTTGTAGGTACGAATTAAATAAATTAAGGACATTGCCCCTTATCCCGTAGGCTTCGAGTTTATCTAAAAGAGTAGCATGATGTACATAGTCGAACGCCTGGGTCATGTCGCAAAATATGCCACAAACAGGATTCCGTTGATCTACGTTTTTAATGACATTGTATATAAAATCATATAAAGCCATATTAATAGTCCTGTGTATCCGAAATCCTTTCTGTTCCTCACACAGAATATCATGTTTATCTATGAATTTATAAAGTTCCCTATAAATATACTTTTCAAAAATTTTTGAAATTACTGGAATTAATGATATTGGTCGGTAATACTCCATTAGTTCTCTATTTTCTTTTTTGAAAAGTGGCTTAATTATTGATATTTTTAACGCATCAGGGTATACACCTGCGCCAATGCTTAGGTTAATAATGTGACTTAAATGACCGCTTATTTCCATTGACACATGTTTTAGAATTTTTGTAGCAATCCCGTCATATCCTACACTATTTGAATTGTTTAATGAGTGGATGATTCTCTCTATATCTCGTGGTATACTAGGGGCCATGAACATTGTTTTATTATTTGTGTCGATTTTGTGACGTTTAGGTTTGCTAGTCACATCAAGTTTCCCTTGAACTTTATTGATAAAATAATTGTTAAATGCTTCGGCAATGTCATTGGGATTTGATAAAGTACTATTATTATTTATAATTTTAGTGATACTAGATTTTGGTATGTTATATTTTGCACGATTAATAATTTGCCACGTGGTTTTAGACTTATTTTTCGAAGATTTTATTTTATGATTATTTTGCGCCTTTTGTGTTAGGTGTATAATTTTTTTGTGTAAACGAGAGTAAGTTGTGAAGGAGTACTTATTATTTTTGTTTGGGTTTAATCTATATTGCCACAAAAGTTTTCTTTTTTTTTTACTACCTAGCTTGATTCCTCTTGACAACCATTTAGGTCTTTTTACAACATCTATTTTGATCCATTTAATTGGAAAACACAAGTCGTATACTAATTTAAATAAATCGAGAAAATTGTTATAGGCTTCATTCGGATCAGTTGTGTCATAGATCTCTGCAAAAGATAGATTTTTTAAATGATTTTTAAACTTAGAAATATTGTCAAGGCTGTAGTCACGTTTAGCTGTGTACCAGTTATTTATGAGACATTTGGTTTGAACTGGACAATGAAGCAGCTGTGCCGTATGATCTGACAGTGCCCATTCAAATACATCAGTTTTACACACTTTACTAAAATTGTGAGCAAAGTTGTCTATGCATGTCATACTGGCTATGCGAGTCGGTTGCTTTAATGCTAGTTTTAAGTTAAAACTCATTAGAAGACATTCGAAAGCATTCGAGTGGCAATTAGATTTAAGCATGTCTATGTTAAAGTCCCCAGCTATTTCAATGTTTTTGTACCGTGTGCGTGATATTTCACGCAGAAGCGTTTCCATTTTATCAAAGCAGTGATTGAGGTTATTTATATTTTGTACTCTGTAAATACAAACAACAATTATCTTAAAATAAGTAAGTTCAATTGCACAACATTCGAATATGCCTGATGAAGATAATTTCGAAATTTTTGGTAGTTCCTTATATTGAAGACCGTTTTTGACGAGAATACAAGCCCCTCCTCTTTTTCTCCCTTCTCTACAGAAATAGGCAGCTAGACTGTAATTTGGTACATACAATTGATGTTGGAACCCCTCCATTATGAAATGTTCCGTTATGCACAGAACATCAACATCTATCTTTTTTTCGGACAACTCATCTAAACATACAGTAAGGATATTTGCTTTATTTACTAAACCAGCAATATTTTGATGTAACATTTTAATATACTTATTAGAGAAAAAAATCAATCGTGTTATCTTTTGTGCATGTTGGAGAAATAGGGGGAGACTTCCCATCATACCGATCAGTTAAGTGAAAATCGTCGCGACTACTGATTTCGTCAAGCATTAAATTAAAATTTTTAAATATGTTTTTTTTTTTTTTTTTACTAGCCTGCTCTGTCCCACTCCTGGGCAAAGGCCTCCCTCCACTCCTTCCATCTCTCACGAATCCGCGCGTCCTCCTTCCAGTTCGGACGGAACTTGTCCAGTTCGTCCCGCCATCTCCTTCGTGGCCTGCCGCGAGCCCGCCTCACTGTGTCAGGGCACCAGTTACCTGCTATTTTGGCCCACAGTTTGTCCGGCATGCGGCAGACATGTCCTGCCCAGTCCCATTTGAGTTGGGCAGCCTTTTGAGCCACGTCAGCTATATTGGTTTTGGAGCGCAGTATTGTGTTTCGAACACGATCCGTTAATTTAACACCTAGTATACTGCGCTCCATTGCTCGTTGGCAAACCTTGAGTTTGGACTTCTGGATGTTAGTCAAAGACCAAGTCTGTGCACCATAGGTTAAGAAATATGTTTACTAAGCCATAATTATTCACAGATCCACTTCTTGGAGAAAACATTTTAAAATCATAAGACAAATAAAAGTTGGTATCAAACAAATATGCATATTGATGGGTACAAGCGTCTAAGTATAAGAGACTATTAAATGTTTCTATTCTTCCATTAAACATCATAGAGTAGTCATCAAATTTAAAAGTAGGTGCACATATTATAACATTAGTATGATCAACCTTTAAAAGTGTTTCACGCAGCCTAATGACGAGATCGACATAGTTGTTAGTTCGGCGAAAGTCTGCCTCACCGATGAAAATCAGGCAGTAATCATCCATAGTGTAGTTCTTTAATTTCAAATCTATGTTCTCAATAAGCTTCTCTATACCACAGCCCGGTGTTAAATAGTGACAGATTTTGTAATCTAGGAATGTATTTTCTGCGATCGTTAAGATTTTATTCCTGTTGTTTGTACTCAAAATGCATACCTTTCTTTGCCTTACTAAATCTTTTGAATTAATTACTAAACTGTGATTGAGGGTATTTATAATTACTTCAAATCGTTTCGTTTTCATGCCGATCCGCTTGTGTGTAATATCTCCGTCGTAACATTATTTAATTTATTAAGTTTTTGAATAGTTGATTCTACTAACCGATAGTATGGTTCGATTAACAACTTTTTTGAAGGCTTAAATTATTGTTCTCTGGGAACAGGAACAAAGCATAAAGAAAATAGCATGAGATATGGGCATAACGGTAAGATTTACGTTATACACATATATTATTGTTGCAATAATGTTGCATTACTACTGACAACCTGGATTTTTTTTTATTTCTATTATTATCATTTTCATTATAGAGAAAAACAGTTCGTAGATGGATACAAAGGTATCAAGCGACGTGCAATCGCCCAATTGCTTACACTAATGAATCGGAGCGACACCGTAATATTGTGGAAGTCATTCAAGTCACTCAGTGGCACCTTTCAAAATTACACGTTCAAGTGCTGAAACTTTTGGAGTGTCGCTTAGCACTGTTCGGCGACATCTACACGCTGCGAACATCCATAATTATAAATCAGCCAGAAAAATAAAGCTTACTGACGATCACCGCACCAACAGAGTAAATTTTGCTACTCGTTATTTAAATTTCGACTGGGAAAACGTCAGACAAAGATGGACGAAAACTTTTATGGAGAAGAAATGGGCAGAGGTTTAACCCTAAAAACGTATTCGACTTGAGAACAAGCGGGCGGTTAACACTAGGTAAATAACTTTCTTATTTAAATTATTTTTGTTGACATTCATTACTTAATTACATATTGGAACAAATTTTAAAAGGTTGATTTTTTTAGGTTCCTGGGGATGGATGTCTTCAATGGGCCCAGGCGAGCTTGTGGAAATAGGCGGCCGAATGAACAATGAGCGATACCTTGAAGTGTTGAAGGACGTAATGGTGCCGTCAGTGCGGGTCGCATATCCTGAGGGCCAAATTTACCTGGTTCAGGATAATTCTTCGGTGCATCGGTCCCGAATCGTGCAAGACTGGCTGAAGGCCCAAGAAGACATAACGGTGTTTGAGTGACCGGCTAAAAGCCCGGATCTAAATCCTATAGAAAACTTGTGGGGTCAGATGGTTTTGAACTGGGACTCCAATGAAATAAAATCAAAAAAAAAATAGATAAAGAGGTTAACAAAACTTGGGAACTAATGCGAAATAGTGCTGCATTCAATATGGTTTCGGGCATGAAAAGTCGACTTTAAGAAGTGATAGACAGTGACGGCCATCCTCTCCGTTATTAATAGGCAATTTACTCGGCAGATTGATTGTGTAACTCATCTGATAAATTTGCATTGGAACGTATGAGCAAGTGTTAATAATTCCCTTTTTTGTGGAATCATTATCTCGGAGTTAATCAAAAATAAATAACCTTTATTGTTAACAATTCAATAACTCTTGTTTACAAGGAGTCTTGTAATGTGTTAACGATGCACCATCTGACCTCACATATTTTTCTAATATTGTTTTAAAAGGGTTATTAGAAAATGTGTTAAAAGAGAAAGATGTATATTGCTATACTTTTACATAAAGTTTAGCATGTTGGTTCTTCCTCTGTAATTAACAGGCGCAAATGACGACTTTTCATTTTTTAATCAGGCTTTTTTTCCGCTAAGATCATACAGAGTATAAAAAAATGTTTTTACAACTTTAAATAAATAAATATTGTAGTTATGTTTCTAGAAATATCTTTTAGGACGTCGAGAGAAGGTTGATGATAACAAACTCGATGATTGCGAATAATGAATGAATAATTTTTTTTTTTTTTTTTTTTTTTTTTTTTTTTTTTTTTGTTAATGGCATCTCGCAGTTCAGCCTAGGAGGCTGGCTACTGCTTAACCGGACTAATCCTGTGGATGCCTTGAAGTTAAGGCCTCCAGCCAGGGGCAATAAACTATACTAAGCGACCACACGCTAAGGGCACCCCCTGCGGGGTACGAGCCTCGGCTTAGGGCGTCGCTGGGGAGGACAGCAAGGGGACAGGCTGGATCTAAATGAGATTAATTAGGGGATGATTTATCACTAATGGCTCAGCATCGCGGGCTGGCTCTAGCAAGGGTCGGGGGGGGTTTGAACGGGGACGTCGCGACGGACCACGGCGGCGGGGTCGGAAAGACGGCGGTTTGTATCTGTATTTTTTGATTGTGCTAGTTTCCCTATTACTTTCCTGGAGGAGGGTGGTGGGGTCATCGGGGGCTATTAGTGCATGCCTTGGACGGCGAACGATGCTAATACGCGATGGTTCGTATCGGGCGGCCGATGCGATCAGGGGGTTTTTGTGTTTAATAGCTCTGTCAAAGAAGCGCGTGGAGAGGCGCTTCATGAACTGCTGAATGGTAGGGATTCTGAGGTCAAGATGGAGGGTCTCGTTACGGACATAGGGAGGGGCTCCGGTGATTTTCCGGAGGTATCGGTTTTGGAGTGTCTGCATCCTATGGATGAAGCGTGGGTGGGCATGGGCAAATACGACGCATGCGTACGTCATGATGGGTCGGATCACTGCGGTGTAGAGACGCAACTTGCACCTAAGTGACAACTTGCTCTTACCCGTAATCATGTAGTGGAGTCTACCCATAGCAAAGGATGCTCGGTTACGAGCGGCCTTGATATGTGACGCGAAGGTCAGGTGATGGTCTAATATGACTCCAAGGTATTTGGCTTGCTTCTCCCAAGGGATAGGCTTGCCGAACATGGTGATCGGGATGGGGGGGGTGCGATGAAGTCGCAATTTGTGGAAGAGTACGGCTTGACTCTTATCGGGATTTACCTCGATTCTCCACTTACGGAACCATTCGCCTAGGGCGTTGGCTGCCTCTTGTAGATTCCGGGCGATGGCATCTTGCTTACGCCCAGTGTAATAGATGGCCGTGTCGTCGGCGAATAGAGCTAGGAGGGTTTTCGCTCTTTTGGGGATGTCGCTAGTGAACAGCGTGAAGATAAGGGGGGAAATAACGGATCCCTGGGGGACCCCTGCCCTGATAGGATGGGGGGAAGATAGAGCGGACCCAATGCGATAGCGAAATGTGCGGTTCGATAGATAATCTCGTATGATGAGCACGAGACGGTCAGGCACTCCAAGTTGGTACAGCTTGTATAATAAGCCGTTGTGCCAGACTTTATCGAACGCTTTCGCGATATCGAAGAAAAGTACTCCCGTCATCGACCCGCGCTGGAAGCCGGCGCTCAGATGTTCGACGATGCGGTGTACTTGTTGAATACACGAGTGTTCGGTCCTGAATCCGAACTGCTCGTTGGGAATGAGGCTCTTAGCTTCGGCAAAGTCTTTGAGTCGCTTATAAATAAGTCTCTCGTAGATTTTGCCGAGTGCACTCAGGAGACTGATCGGCCGGTAGCTCGACGGCTGGGCTTTCGGTTTACCCGGTTTGGGAATACCTATGACCGTGGCCTCTTTCCACATTTGTGGGAAGATATTATTGTTCATGGCAGCATTGAAGATGGTTGCCAAAAGAACTATGAGTTGGGGGCAAAGAAGCTTGAACACCTTATTGGTGAAGCCATCGGCGCCAGGGGCTTTCCGCGGCTTTAGCTTGTCGATGATGTCTTGCACTTCTTCGGGTGTGACAGAAGGCAGAGGAGCATCAGGGTCTTCGACTGGGGGGAGAGAAGCTCTACGTTCGACTTCTGCGTTCACCAAATCAAGGTGTCGCTTGTCTACTGGTTGAGAGCTGGGTGAGCATTGAGATTCCAGGCTGTCGGCTAGGCACTCTGCTTTGTCGGAGTCGTCGAATGCGACGCTCTTGTCAGGGCGGATGAGAGGAGGCGCTGAGGCCTCTTCGGAGGCACGCAACTTTCGTTGCAGTTGCCAGAAGGCTAGGTGAGTGGGCTCGAGTTCGCTGAGCTCCTTGTCCCATTGATTTGAACGATGCTCACTAGTGCGTTTCTTTACAGCAAGCTGCAAATTGCGCATGTGGGCTTTGTTCGCGTCGCAGGGAAAGGAGCTGTAGGCACGGATGGCTGCGTTCTTCTCGGTTATTAAGTCACGGATGTCACCGGGCAGTATCCAGCGCTGATCGCTCAACGCTGGTACCTCCCGTGAACAATCCTTCAGTACGGATTGTACGTGACCTGTAAACGAGTCGATGGCTGCCATGGTGTCTTCGACTGATACAATATGATCTGGGATACTATCAAGAAGGGGGGACGTTTCCGATTTCAGCTTGACGCTTACTTTCTTCCAGTCCGTTATAATTGAGGTCGGAGGTGGTTGGTTGGGGTCAGAGGGACCCGAGTTGGGAATAAGGTGCATGAGCACCGGGCGGTGGTCAGAGTTCAGCTCGTGTAGCGTCTCAATCAAATACAACCTAAGGTTGATATTCCTGAGAAGCGCTATATCGAGGACGTCTGAACGTTGACCGACGGTGTCGGGGTAGTGGGTATGCTCCATGGGAGCGATGGGGTCGAATATAAGAGACCCAGATAAGTCGTACAATGCTCTCCCTCTCGGGTTAGTCATTATACTGCTCCAGGCTGGGTGTTTGGCATTAAAGTCACCCGCTATAATAACGGAGTCACTTAATGCGAAGAGCGCTGTGAGATCTTTTGCCAGGAGGCTATGATCTTCAGACGAGTTGGAGGGGGGGATATATGCAGAGACGATATGAATCGGTTGATGACCGGTCATGCCTAGCCGACAGATTGATACCTCGAGAAGAGATGCTAGTGGGGGGGGGTCAATAGGGATGCAGTGCAGCTCCTTTCGATAGTAAATGAGGGTTCCGCCTTTGTGACATCGTGCCCGGTCGTTGCGAACTATACGAAAGTTCGCAATTTTCGGGTCACGTTGGCAGGGTTTGAGGAATGTCTCTTGGATGAGGAAAATATCAACTTGATGGTCACGGAGGAAACTCGCGATCTCATCACGTTGGTTTCTAATGCCATTGGCATTGAAGAAGCCTATTTTTAGGGAGCGGGGTAGGGTGCATGCTACATTTCTAAAGAGCATGGCAACTAATCAGAAAGAGCGCGGAGGGCTGACTCTATCCTCGGATAGGTCCTGAAGATGCGGCGAATTTCGTCGAATTTCTTCGCCAACCTGAGTTCGGCTGCCATGCGGTCAGCTTCAGGGGACACAAACACCTGGAATCTGGCTATTGTGTCAAAAGTGCTCTCCTCTACCTCAGGACTGAGAGGTCTGGGCTGAGAGGGAGCTGTGGGGATGTGAGAAATCACAGGGGAGCGTGCCGGGGGAGGGACGAGGTCGTCCATGAGGCCGGGCATGGGTGCAGCCTGGGATTTGTTGAGAGCTGGGAATGCGCGCTGGTGGTTCAACGCGTTCCATGGAGATGCCCTCTGGGGGCTAAGTCGCTCTGGGAGTTTCGTGGACGGTACCTTAACAGAGGGGCTTTCCCTCTGCTGACGGGCGCTAGCTCGTTTAGCCAACTTGTTGGCAAACTGCTTAGGGGCTTTAGGGCAGCCCCTATAGTTGGCCGGATGTCCTTGCTGGCCGCATAGCACACAGCTCGGTGGCTCTGTGCATTCGCTCCTGTCCTTAGGACGGGAGCACTCAGCCGTGGCGTGGTTGCCTAGGCACTTAACGCACCGGAATGGTGCGAAGCAGTGTTTTTGGCTGTGACCATAGAGTTGGCAGCGATGGCACTGACCAACCTCGTACTTCTTGTACGGACGCTCGATTTCGATGCCTGAAAGAGAGCAGACATCTTTTAGCTTGAAAATGGGGTGGTGACCCTGTACCGGATCACACACGACGAGTACCATGTCGTACTCCTCGTGACCCCTTGCCTTGTGCAGGCGATGGACCGCTTGGGCAGGGATGCCCTTTGCGGTGAGGTCGTCCAGGATGTCCTGGGACGCGATCTCCTTGGGGATCCGCCTTATCACCGCTCGGGTGGGCTTCTCCTCCGGGAGGGAGTAAGTGTGGAAAGCAATCTGCTTTCCACGAAGGATGCGGACTAGCTCTCTATAGTCCGTAGAGGTGGGGACGGAGATCCTGATGCCTTGCATCGTAGACCTGGCGTTGGTGTAATTTATTTTGTGCTCCAGGCACAATTTGGACACGTCGGTCCATTTCCCCTTATCTTGGAGATATATGGGGGGAGGAGGCTTCTGCTTCTTAGCCGCCGCAGAGGGGGCAGTAGCCATAGGGCTGACGGGGCGGCTTTGAGGAGCCGGGGAAGCACCTCCAATAGGTGCAATAGGGGGGGAGGGGGGAGAGACGTGGGAAGTCAGGGGAGGGGTGGTGCGGGCCGCTACGGCCTTTTTGGCCTTATTGGCCTTGCCGCCTCGCCCTTTCTTCCTCTTTCCCTTTCCGACTAGTTGATATTCCTCAGAGTCTGAGGAATCGCTAGCCCCGCTGGAGCCGGAAGCCGTTGGGGAGAAGGTGGGGACCACTTCCATGTCGGAAGTGAGGTCCTCCTGGGACGGCATCAGAATGGATGATACCGGGGATAGTGGGCGAGGAGAGCCCTTTTGGGAGTGAGAGGGGGAGGAGGGGGACGGCTTAAGCGCCAGTGCCTCCAATTCTACCGCATATGTTTGTATATGCGGGTGGTTGTCGGACATAATCCTCCTTAAGAGGATCTCTACCTTCTCCGAGGAGAGGAGAGTTCTGTCTAGCTCCATTGCTAGACAGGGAGGAAATGAAAACGAAAACAGGGGGGGGGGGGGGGAGATAACTCCTACACCCCGAGGAGACACTGACGTGTACCCCCCGGGCAGACAGTTCCCACAAAGAGCCCTTCCCCGAGAACTTTCCTAGTGATACACTGACGAGAAGAAAGCTCTAAACAAACTCGTCAGCTACACTACTGTCTGGTAGGCCAGAGGGGCCGATATTCCTAACTCCCCGGGAGGGAGAGCCCGGGGATGAGTGCACTCCCTGGGGGGGTACCCAGGGAGGTGAGTACTTACTGATGAGCCCTAAGCTTGATTTTACCTGCCGCCTATCTTAATGTGCGGCAGGGTCCTACACCCGTAAGGGTCTCAAGTGTGAAGGGGTAGACACCCCAACCAACACAAGGTGAGTGCTGTGGAGGAAATCAGAGACAAGGTTTGGCTAGGGAAGCCCCCAAGGCCAAGTTCCTAGCTCCCGACTCCAATAAGTTGCCTTACCCTGAAGGGGTTTGGCGGGCGGATTGGGTCACCACCCTCTTGGTTTCGTTTACACCGTAAGGTTTCCACCAAGAACCAACGGAACTGTTGGATTTAACTCCTAGGGAGCCAAAAACGTAGAGACGCGGCGCGAAACGCGAGCGTAGCAAAACAACTGGATCGCGTACGCAATACACAGCTGCTCTGCTACGACGTAGCACAACCACGTAGCACTGCTACGAGTGGGCGGGACGAACGCGGCGGATCGGAGACCGAGCTACGACGTAGCACCGCACGTAGCACCGCTACGAGTGGGCGGGGCGAACGCGGCGGATCGGTGACCGAGACGAAGCCCGAGCGCTACGAGACGTAGCGCTGCGAGGGCAGTGCGGGGAATGCGGGGGGCGCGTAGGCGATCAGCGTAGCGGATTGAGCACACGGGTGTACTCAACGGCGGCCGAGAGCGGAATGTGGAATAATTTATTTTCCAAAAGGATGCTTAAATACTATTTTACAAATCAACACTTAACCAATAAAAAGATGTACATTAAAAAAATTACGTATTTTCAAAATAAAAAAACCAATAAGAGTCGTAGGATTACAACCAATCACGTCACAGCATTGTTGTCGTGTTGAATCCGCGAGGGGCGCATGAACTCGCGGGGCGCGCGGCGGGTATTCAGTCTCCTCGATAGCAACGAAGGCATAAATACAGGTACCGCGTATTCGCGCGCTTTGTGTCGGGCTGGCCACCGTCGTGGGAAGATGTGTTGAGGAACGAGTTGATGGAAGATAGAAGACGCGACGAACTGAAGACTGGAAAAGTGGCCTCTTCACAGCTCCGACACATGCAATAGTTCTTTTCAGAACTGTTTCCTTAACAGAACGTCGAAACGTGCAAAGTTCTTGTCAGAACTGTCTGCTTCCATGTTTCTTATCGGGGAGTCAATCAAACACGTGGTAATGTGCTGTGATCAGCGGTGGCTACAGTACTCCCCCTCAAGCGAAGCGTACCGGCAGCTTGACGACACGGCCTGAGCGCGTTGACCTCTTGATGGCGGGCTGTGACGTCACGTTGTCCGTAGGTACTTTTGCTTGTTGCTTGGTAACGGTTGAGGTACTGGTTTGCTTGGTAATGGTTGGTGTGGTACTGGTTTTCTTGGTAATGGTAATCTTGCTTGGAGGTAAGGTAATGGTATGCTCTGAGATGACATATGCAGGCTTGAGTCGATCGATTGATATGTTGGCTTGCCGATTTGGTAGCTGTATTGTAAACACCTTGTCGGTTCGGCTTATCACTCGATAAGGGCCTTCATATGGAGCTTGGAGAGGTTTCTTGACTGCATCGGTTCTAACAAACACATGACTGCACTTGAGTAAATCTTGATGCACGAATACGCGTTTGTTGTTGCTGTGATGCTCGGTGACGGCTTGCGGTTTGTTTGCTCGAATGACGTCACGAAGTTTTTCAACGTAAGTATAATCCATTGTAGGTATGTCGGTTTTTGATGTGAAGAAATCGCCTGGCAGCCGTAAGTTGTAACCGTAGGTAAGTTCGGCTGCGCTCACACCGGTGTCGGTACGTAGTGCGGCTCGTAGTCCAAGCAACACCGTAGGTAACTCGTCGATCCATGTACTCGTGTCGGATAGTTTCGCGCGTAATGCAGTTTTGAGCGAGCGATGCCACCGTTCGACCATCCCGTTGCTTTGAGGATGATACGGTGTTGTGCGATTTTTCTTGATTCCCATTTGTTTCATCAGATTTTGAAACAGCTGACTCTCGAACTGGCGACCTTGATCGCTTGTGAGTGTAGTCGGACATCCAAATCTTGATATCCAATGTTGGTAGACGATATCGGCTATGCGATCAGCTGATATTTCGTCGGTAGGGATTGCTTCAGGCCACTTCGTGAGTCGGTCGATCATTGTTACTAAGTAGCGATGACCTTGAGTTGTCGTAGGTAGTGGTCCTACGATATCGACATGTAGGTGTTGAAAGCGATCACTTGGCGGGAAACAAGAGATGCTCGAGAATGTGTGACGTTGTATCTTACTTTTCTGACAATGTATACAGGTTCGCGTCCAACGGCTGATATCTGTGTTCATTGATGGCCAGAAATATTTTTGAGTTATGAGCTTGCGAGTCGTGCGCGTGCCAGGATGACTGATGTTGTGCACGCTGGTAAAAACTTCTTGTCTATGTTCTTCTGGTATATAAGGTCGTACATAAGGTGTGGAGGTTTCGCAGTATAACTCGACGTCAGTGTTAGGTACAACTATTTTCTTGAGAGTAATGTTGTTTTCTTGTAATAATTGTTGAATGTTGCTGTCCTTTTCTTGCGCGCTGGCTATTTCCTTGAAGTTTATCGTAGATGGGCACGAAATAGTTTCGATGCGGCTGAGTGTATCGGCGACGATGTTTTGTTTACCGCTCACGTGACGTATGTCGGTGGTGAATTCACTGATAAACAAGAGTTGTCTCGTTCGCCTCGGTGTTTCAGTACTCGATTGAGTTTTTGACATGACGTATGTTAGCGGCTTGTGGTCGGTGAATATGATGAGATGACGTCCTTCGAATGTCTTGCGGAAGTGTTTGACTGCCATGTAGATTGCGAGTAGCTCTCGGTCGTAGGTAGAGTATTTCTTTTGCGCGTCGTTGAATTTCTTGGAATAATAACCGAGTGGTTGCCATGTTTCGTTTGTATATTGTTGTAGGACGGCGCCAGCTGAGTTGTCGGATGCGTCGCAGAATAAGGCGAGTGTGGCATGATGTGATGGGTGGGCTAGTAAAGCTGCGTTTATGATGCTAGCTTTACATTGCTGGAACGCTTGAGTTGCTTCGTCGGACCACGTGATCTTAGTTTTGTCACGCTTCTTTACGTTATGTAGGTATGAATTAAGTGGGGCTTGTAGGGCTGCGGCGTTGGGAATATGATCACGATAAAAGTTGATCATTCCGAGAAATCTTCTTAATTCTTCGATTGTAGTCGGCTGTGGGTAATCGGTGATTGCTTGAATTTTATATTGCGGAGGTTTGATGCCTTCTTTTGATACGTGGTAGCCTAGGAATTGGGCTTCTGACTTGCCTAGGTTGCACTTGGCGGGGTTGATGGTGATGCCATTATCTTCTAATCTCTTCAGTACGATTTGGAGGTGTTCTCTGTGTTGATCTTCGTTTTCTGATGCCACTAACAAATCGTCTATGAATGGGAAGACGAAATCTAATCCTCGTAGTACTTCATGGATATAGCGTTGAAACGTTTGTCCCGCGTTCTTCAGACCGGGGCACATACGTGGGAATTCAAATAATCCCATCGGGGTGATGATGGCTGTCTTCTCGATGTCTTCTTCTCTCACGCTCAGTTGTTGGTAGGCGCGGTTGAGATCGATTGTTGAGAAGATAGTTTTTCCAGATAGGTGGTGTGTGAAGTCTTTGATGCGTGGAACCGGGTAGCGATCTGGTATGGTGATTGAGTTGAGTCGGCGATAGTCACCACAAACTCTAATATCGCCATTCTTCTTGGGAACGATGTGTAGAGGTGATGACCACGGACTTTTGCTAGGTCGGCATAGTCCTTGTTCGATCATGTTTTCGAATTCCTTCTTCACTATTTCGAAGCGATGTGGTGGAATCGGTCGAGCACGGCTGTGTATCGGTGGTCCTCGAGTTTCGATGAAATGTTGCACGTGGATATCGGAGTTTAATTTCATCGATGTCAGTCTTGTAATACCGGGATATTGGGCCAAAATGTCGTGATATGATTGCGACATATCGATGCTGCGTATTGTAGGCACGTCCGATACTCGTACCGGGGCATTGACCTTTAGGCTCGTAACACCGTCGATTAATCTTCGATTTTTCAGGTCGACGATGAGTTGATGGTGCTTGAGGAAATCGGCTCCGAGTATTGGTTTTGAGACGTCAGCTATAATGAATTTCCACAGGTACGGGCGTCGTAGATTGAGATCAAGAGATAGTGTTTTCTCGCCATACGTAGCTATAGTTGTGTTGTTCGCTGCGTATAGCTGGAATGGTAACGGCGTTGGTACTTGTCCCTTGCTTCTGGGTAACACGGATATGTTCGCTCCAGTGTCAACTAAGAATGATAATTTGGAGTTTCTGTCGGTGATGTATAGGCGGTGGGATTTTTCTTGAACGCCGGTGTCCGCCTCTGCCAACGTTCTGTCTAGTTTTCCGTGTTTGGTTTCTGTTGCTTCTTGAATGAGCAAGGCGATGTACAGCGTCTAGCTTGCTCCTTGAAGCGGCGGTGGTAGTAGCAGAATGGAGATGGAGAGACATCATGGCTACGTTGTCGTGATGTACTGCGGTTACGAGATGAGTGACGACTGCGGCGGTGGTTGTTGTTGTTGTAATAACGGCTTGACTTCAACTCGGCTATTTCCAGCGACAGTTTTCTTATCTCGCTGATAAGGAACTGTGTGTCTGCTTGCGGTGCGGATGGTGTAGGTGGTGCGGATGCATGCACGGCTGCGACTTCTGTGGGTGCGGTCTGCTCCATGATTTTGTCAGCAAGTAGCGCGAGCTCGTCGAGTGCTGTCTTCGTGCTGAATGTTTCGCTGACTGCGAGAACTGAGCGGACGTGCGACGGAAGGTGATTTGTCCACATAAGTCGCAAGGTGGAGTCGGGAACTTTGTCTCTGGCGAGGTTACGCATGCGACGAAGTAATTGCGTCGGTTTCTGATCGCCGAGTTCCATGTCGGACAGTAGTTTTTGAAACTGGCGGCTATCAGACTCTTCGTAGGCAGATATGAGTCTCTCTTTGATGGCCTTGTACTGCTCCGTCTCTGGTGGGTTGTAGAGTAGGTCCATTATCTGCTCGATGTCTTGACGCTCGAGCTGTGCGATGACCATCTGGGCAAGTTGGGCTTGGCCTTTCTTGAGATCGTTGGTTGCTGCTTCAAAGCTGATAAACCAGAGTCTTGGTCGATCGCGCCAGAATGGTGGAATGCGCATAGTGAGCGATATTCCTGCTGCTTCGGCCTTCGGGACTGGATGTGATGTTGAGCTGGATTGTTCTTCTGATTGGCAGGGATTCGACATCTTGATTGGGGTGGAGAGTGATTCACGGACGGACAGAGTTTCGGTGATCTTGATGCTGGACTGATTCGGGCAGAGCTTCGTCCTTGATTCTTCTATATTCAGGCAGGGGTTCGTTCTTGATTCTTCAGTGTTCAGACAGGGTCACCACTTTTAGGACGTCGAGAGAAGGTTGATGATAACAAACTCGATGATTGCGAATAATGAATGAATAATTTATTTTCCAAAAGGATGCTTAAATACTATTTTACAAATCAACACTTAACCAATAAAAAGATGTACATTAAAAAAATTACGTATTTTCAAAATAAAAAAACCAATAAGAGTCGTAGGATTACAACCAATCACGTCACAGCATTGTTGTCGTGTTGAATCCGCGAGGGGCGCATGAACTCGCGGGGCGCGCGGCGGGTATTCAGTCTCCTCGATAGCAACGAAGGCATAAATACAGGTACCGCGTATTCGCGCGCTTTGTGTCGGGCTGGCCACCGTCGTGGGAAGATGTGTTGAGGAACGAGTTGATGGAAGATAGAAGACGCGACGAACTGAAGACTGGAAAAGTGGCCTCTTCACAGCTCCGACACATGCAATAGTTCTTTTCAGAACTGTTTCCTTAACAGAACGTCGAAACGTGCAAAGTTCTTGTCAGAACTGTCTGCTTCCATGTTTCTTATCGGGGAGTCAATCAAACACGTGGTAATGTGCTGTGATCAGCGGTGGCTACATATCTATAAACGAACCCGATTATCTAGTGTTAAGCGTTCTAAACCTCACCCAGGGTATCTATTTTGTGTTTAGTTAATATTCTAAGTAAATAACCCATTTAAAACAGATAGAAAACTGTATTCTCAACCAGGAAGTGGATTCCATGAGGTCCTAGAAATAGAATTAGAGAAATAAATGAATATTGTTTATGCAACATGCCTAGCTTTTCTTACAAACCTCAAACCTACTTTAACATTTGATTTCTATAATAATTAACGAAAATCACCTAATCATCTATTAAAGAAACTAAAAAAAAAGAAAAAAATAAACATCCTCGGAGGATTTGAACTCGTGACAATTGCATTGCTGAGCAGTAGTCTTAACCACTAAACCAACTCGCCATTCACGTTATACTTACAAAACTTAAAATGGTTTGATATCATTACCAAAGGGGGTTCCTTTTCCCTGAAGCTGACTGTACCTGGATGACCGAGCTTTGCTCGTTTCTTGTTTTTTTTTTACGTTTTCTAAAAATGAAACCTAGCTAGATCGATTTATCGCCCCCGAAACCCCCTACATACTAAATTTCATGAAAATCGTTGGAGCCATTTCCGAGATTCAGAAAATACAACGTGTTACGTTAAATGCGCAATACCTGAAAATAGTTTGATCAGAATAACGTGCAGAATCAATTGAACCACTTTTTAATATAGGTCATATTTTTCAAAAAATCTTCATTAAACATATTGCCCTGTCTATTTATTAATAGGGTGCAGCGGCCCAGTGATAAACCTACCTACCGACTCTTCCCTCGACGGAGCGTCGTCGCAGACGCAAAAAACTATCAGAATTGCCAGTAAAACTAAAACAAAGTTAGGTCAATTGAATTAAAAATCTTTTGGGTGTCTGAGGTTTTGCACATTTAACGTTAAACGTTAATACACCGTGAGTTTTTAGTCGTCTGACAACGGCAACCCACTTCATGTATCCAATGACTACTATACATTCATAACAAAAAAAATGGTATTAAAGAGATAAAAAATATATATTATTCATTATATCTATCTACTCGACTCGTGCGATGGTTAGGTATGTTCTACTGTTTGATACGTAAACATTATTAACAGGATGTTTCATAATTATAATGTATTGTTTATTTTTTTTGTACCTATTATCTTAATTAATGGTAAAAAAAACACGCCTAGTGGTATTTTATGTCGGATACATTGAGTCGACCACCTTTGTCAGACGACTAAAAAATCACGGTGTATATATACGAGTAGGTACAAGAATTGCTCGTTTAAAGGTATAAGATGATAGTTTATTTTGACACATTTATCAATTTATTCTAAATTTATTGTGTATTTTACTTTTGACTAGTTAATTGAAGTTTAGTGTAATTCTGAAATTTAGGTTTCATTAATGTTTCTATTGTAATTCAAATGTAATTCTGACATTTTAGGTTTTAGCAATAATTTATGTGTTTGTATTTGAATTTTTATCTGTCGTTGTTTTATATAGGTCTCGGACCTGTAATAAATGAAATTTATTTATTTTTTATTTACGTTAGGTTTGTATGATATCTTACTTCTTACTAATATTATAAATGCGAAAGTTTGTGAAGATGGATGTTTGTTACTCTTTCACTTTTGAACAGGTTTCCCAGTTTATCTGTCTCATCGTTATCACCATTAGTCTAGAGTTACCAAGACGTTACCAAGAGTTAGCAAGACAAAGACTGCATGCATGGGACCAGTTGGGAGTTGTTACCAGCGCCAAAAAAACAATGTGGATCTCTCTGCCATCTGTGGTCGCTCCCACATTGCCCACCAGCCACCCCACCTGCCATCCCACCTGCCATCAAAGGAAGAGTGAACAGGCATCTTCTGGGCACGCTCGTTCCATCTTAGACCTCTTCCATCAGGCGTGACCGCCGTCGCGAGCAGGACCATTTTGCAATGGTAAAATGTACTCACCTGGAGCAAATATTCCACCATTTCCTATAACATTTCTAATGAATCTGTGGAGGTCGTCTTTTTCCAGGCACGTCTTCAAAACCATCTCGAGATCGACGGGGTCCACTACGACTGCACAGATATGACATTTCATTTACTATCTTATTAAGGTTAGGACTTCTTCTTGAATAAAACTGAGGAAACCTACTTAATTTGTTTTATTTAGAATAAGAAACGACTGCACAGCAAGAACACAAAATCATAAAAGGAAAGAGGCAATCTTGCCATCTTTACACGAAAATGTAATACAATGGGCAACGACCCCGTGTCTATTCAGCCAAGATCAAAATTTTCACACAAGTTAACATATCTTACAAGCACATAAGAAAGCCAAACAAAACGGGATTTTAGGTTGTTTTAAAAGGGGAAGTTTTACCTATATTTCTAAAGTCTCCATTTTGCAAAAGGTAACCTCAGAGAAATGATGAATATTGTGATGACCTAATTGACACCCGCTGTGTCAAAGCCATTTAAAACAAATGGAGTTCTGATTAGTACAGACGCCAGCCAATCAAGCTACCCGATACTGTTAGATTTTCCCAATTAACGTTGAACCTAATGCTTTAGCGATAAAGTTGAAAATCTATTAAAGAAATTTGACAGATTGTAGTAGCTTGATGTGCTGGCGTCTGTACATGTGAATTATTTAAGTTTATTGGTAATCAACTTCTCTGACTTTACTTTTTAAATAAAAATTAATACTTACCGAAGAAAAGTATATGTCCCATCCATAATCTAATAATCCCTTCATTTTGCATGCTCTCATAGCTTAATTTTTGCATTTGTTTCATGATAACTGAAAGCCGGTATAATCAAGATTAGGTCGTGTCCTAAATCTTAATACAATGTGTAAACGGAGCCTGCACGAAGCTGTCAAACTAAGTAACTCTACGCAACAATTATTGCTGGGAAACGACTTTTTTACTTTGGCTTTAAAAATCACGTTTTACATTAGGACTCAATGTAACGCACTCAAAACGATGCTGATGGATGCGTTGAATAGTACGGGGCTCATGGAGGTACTTAAAGTAAAATTATAACATTAAAAACTTTGTGAAAAAGTTGGAACTTTGACCCTCAATATCTCCGTAACTAGAAAGTTCCCAGGTATGGTCTAGACTCTAGAAGAAAAAAATGGTCGCAATATGTGTGGTGAACAAGTGCCTTTCGGCTTCGTTAAGTGTACTTTTAAGCTCGGTCTTTGACATGTCTGCCTTAATAGGGGCTACCACAGTCTTAATGTGGGCAGGACTAGGTCAACATTCAAGGCATATTCCCATAACCCCATATCCAAAAAACTCAAGCATATTAAGCTGCCTATTCAAACTGAACAATACCTTTACACCCTTTAAAAGCTATCGACACGTTCATTTTGGTCCAACGAACCCGAAAGCGTAGTTGGTACCATATAGGTATATGGTACCGACTACGCTTTCTTTCGTCACACCAGTGCAGGTAGAGATGTACGAGTATATTTAACCCTCTAACCGGAAAACCCACAAACAACCATTTTGGTTCCTGACTTGGGGATCAAAGCTTGAACCCCATGGTCAGCACTTGTATCCTCAAGATCAACGGAGCAGTCCTAACAGAGAACGGGACATAGTGGTTGGTTTCGTAGTCGCCAGCGCGAACTGTTGATTGCTGGTTCTTTGCGTCCCTCATACAGGTGGTTCCCGCAACTCTAACGATATCAATCGATAAATATCTCAATATCAAAATAAAAATCTTTTTTTTTAATTCAGTCTAGTTTATCAGCACTTTTTGAGCGTCCAAATTACAAAGAGATGATCCCCCAAAACGCTCGCCCTGATTGCAATAGGTTCTCTCCGTATTAGATGGGACTTAAACATAACTGGCCAAAAGTGGGCGTAAAGCAATACCTCTGTCTAACTAACCCATCGGCGATTACAGACGTGAAATTATCTATGTATACTTATAATTATATACTTATATATATACATATATACTTATACTACACTACACTACTACTACACTATATACTTAGAGCAGCGGTGGCCCAGTGTTAGCGACTCCGACTTACGAGCAGTACGTCGTGGGTTCGAACCCAGGCAGGCGCATTACTTTGTGTAATTTATTTCATCACCACTGCTCTCAAAAACGGTGAAGGAAAACATCGTGAGGAAACCGGCGGCATGTACTAGAACCAAAAAGAAGACATGTGACATCTACCAATCCGCACTGGGCCCGCGTGGTGGATTATAGCCCATTCCCTCTCATAGAGAGAAAGCCTGTGTCCCAGCAGTGGGAAAATTATAGGCTGATGATGATGATGAGAAAGAGGAAAGTTTTTTTTGTTTGTTTGTACCGAATAGGCTCTGAAACTACTGGATAGGTTTTAACCATTTTTTCACCAATAGACAGCTAAATTATCAGAAAGTAACAAAGGCTATAATTTATTTTCAAAACAATTAGAAGAATTAATTTTATTATTCTTAAGAAAATTGCAATAATGAAACCCAAGGTATCAAAATGTTGCCTGTAAAAGTCATTGAGTAATACTTATGGGTTGTATTTTCAAAATCCACGCGGACAAAGTCGCGGGCGAGCAGTGCTGCAGTGGCCGCCGTGCCCGAAATTCAGTCAAGAGGATATTATTAAGTAAACAGTGGCTAACGGCTTTAGTAACTGACTTTATTTAAGACATTAAATGTAGCCCAATTATTGGTAGACAACTTTACATAATTATTATACTTAAGTAAATATATAAATAATATTATTATTTTCATATTATAAAATATACATTACTTGATTACAATCTTAACGACGCGATAACTTAGCTGATAAGATAAAACCCCTTGTCATGACGTCACATCTTAACCTACTAATTAAAATTTACCCTCAGTATTCCCGACCAGCTTGTGCCCAACTCCAATCAAAGGCAGCTCATCTTCCGGCTGAGGTAAAGCTGAGGCCAGCTTATTCATATGCCTCCGTTTATACCAAAACCTCACGGACCACAACACTATAACCAGAAGCAATAACAACGCGAACATTTTGTCACATATATAGGACACTTGTAACAAAAGTACGTGTAGAAAAACAATAAGTTAGCGCGCCAGCGCGCTTCCTCGGGTATGAGCCCTCAGTAAATGTTCAACGATTTATATGGACATTTTCCTAAGGTCGGCCGTCGTATAGGTAGCTAATTAATCTGGTATCGTTTCCGACAGTTCCGGTTTAGAATCACGGCCTGCAGTCTTGAAGGACCTAACCTGAATGTGTGGCACAGAAAAGAAACTAGAATCTATCTATCACGTTCTCTAAAAAAACAAGTAATCGCGGATTTTTGAAAACCCGAAAAAATATTGTAGCACCTAAATGAGAAAACGTATAAGCTCGCTGAAAACTGTATACGTTTTCTCGTTTAGGCGCTACAATTACCGCGATTACTTGAGAATTATAAATATTTTCTTAAATTTAATTCTGTCACAAATACGCACAAACAAACAGCTACTCGTGTATGTTTATTCTACAGGCGCACATGCTATGGTTTCAGCGGTACAGGATTCTGCAAAACGTTACTCCAGTAGGAAATGCAATATGTCGAAAACCTGAAGGCGCACATAACTTATTTTCGATGCACTTTTATACATTAATAAAAGCTCTCTGGCCATGCACAAAAATTTCTCAATTCCTCAATTCCCATCGTTAAGAACAGGGTAGGGGGGGACATATCTAATAAGGGGAATTATCGTCCGATTTCCTTGGCTACGATCATGGCAAAGGTGTCGGACAGTATGCTTAACTCATGTTTGAACACTATTTTAAATCTTCATGAAGCACAGTTTGGGTTCCAGCCTGAACTATCAACTGAAACTGCTATCTTGAGTCTCAAGCATACTGTTCAAAACTATACTGATCGTAAGACACCGGTGTACGCCTGTTTCCTTGACCTCTCAAAGGCTTTCGATCTCGTCTCCTATGATGTGCTTTGGGACAAGTTAAGGAACAGGGGTACCCCTGCTGAAATACTGAAAATTTTCCAGTTCTTGTATGCCAATCAAAAGATCCAGGTAAAGTGGTCTAACAAAGGTGTATTGACATCCCCAAGGCTCTTACATCTGTATGTTGATGGCCTCATCACCGAGCTCAGCAGCATAGCTGTTGGATGTCGAATAAACGAAGTGAGCGTCAATAATTTCAGCTACTCGGACGACATGGTGCTGTTGGGCCCGACTGCTGGGGCAATCAGGGAATTGCTCAAAGTCTGTGAGACTTATGCTGCCTCACATGGACTTATTTATAATGACACCAAGAGTGAATATATGCTCTTTAAAGCCGCTGGTAGATGTCCCGACTCTGTACCAGAAATTATAAAGAAATAAGAAATGAGTACGCAAAAGGAAGTCTGAAAGTGGCGCCGGTGACTGAAAACTTGTGTGGTAATCGGTTGTCATGGTATACGCATGTGATGCGGAGAAAAATGTCGTGAGGATAGTTCTGTGTATGAATGTGGATGGGTATAAGAGTAGAGGAAGACCAAAGAAACGATGGATGGACTGTGTAAATAACCTGTAGAAATAAATTAACTCGAGATAGAAAAGTTTAACAACGTTTATTGAACGAACGGTAAAGTATCACAATGACATGACAAGAAAAAAAAACCATAGACACCACCATAACCATAGAGATACTTCACTAATAAGTGTTTATGTTTACTATTTCAACATCCAAAGAATGATATGGCAAGAAAGGTGGTTTCTGATAAGATGACGAGTAATAAAGAAATATGGAAGAAGAAGACATGCGCAGACCCCAAATGGGCCCCCTAAATTGGGATACTCATAACAACTGTACGCCCACAATCCTCACATAATAACATGAGTTGTTAAATTGGAAAGTAAATAAAACAAAATATTGGTATTCGCAGTATATCCAACGGATATTTAGTAATTTATTTCTCCTGAACGTTCACATTTACAGTGATAATCTACATTATGAACATCATAGGCATTATATTATATTGTCATAATAAACAATAAAGGAATATAGGCATGTTATGTACAAAGGAATATTTAAGGTTGACGAAAATTATTTGTTGGAACTATTTAAAAGCACTATACAATTTTACATGAGAAATTACAAGCACATTATATACTAACAATATAGTATAGTAGCTTCGCTGCGTCGGCGGTAATAGAACTATGTAATAGCTATATTTTGATAAATAGCTAACTAATAATGTACACAAAAAATAAATTGTGCTCTATCGTAACCCTTAGAACGTAGGTATATAATATAGGGAATATTGAGAGCTTACTTTATCTTTCGTTCCTATCCTACAAAACCGTTGATCTTCGATAGCCATTTCTTCAGAAGCATTCTAAAACAAATCTTCATTTCTAACAACTAAATTATCGTAAAGATTATGGAGATATTCAAAGTTTACAGAAAAAACGCAATACTTCTTAGGTGGTGATGATCATGGGTCGAAAAAAAAAAGGACTACCCATACAAAATATCGCACCGGCTCACAGTGTACGGCGTAGAACAAGCCAAGTGGACAAAAGTCATTATCATATTCCCGGAAATTTGTACTTTCTACCTGTAAACAACACCCCTAAACCTCTGATTCCAAGAATTGTTTACGTCTAATATACCATACTGATGAGTCATCGTTTATCAAAGTAAGCTAATGAGGTAAATGCAGTTAAAGAGTTAGGTCAGTTGCATTTTCGCGACACTTGCACTAACATCTCATGGTGACAGTTCTAATTACGTGGAAAGGTTTAGTGATGAATATTACTTCTGAAGGTGTGTTCTATTAGTCCGGTCAATTTAGACATTTGAAATAACAATAATTCCCGGAAAGCCAAATATTGGTGGAGAGCTGGGGTTTACCATTACAAATAAAGTTTTAAAAATCCCCATCGATCCTATGTGTGCTACAAAAGTTATTCGGTCAACATTTGAGGTTTTTTGAATTTTTCTTGAAAATGGTAAGTTTTATCAAAAAAAACCTCAAACCAAAGTCGTAGATCTTAAAATGTTCTACAAAATTGGTCCTTATGATTTTTTTCCTAAGAGTTACCATTCGTGAGTTATCGCGATTCTAAGAGTCACATTATACATGATATGCACACATTTCCACGCCACCTGTGAGGTAGTGTACTCGGCGCTTTTTTTTACCGTGGTTCCTTTTTTTTTGCAGAAAAACTATACTCTTTTAGTAAAATAAAGTTTTTCAAAGAGTGGCTTAAGCACGAAAAAGACGAAAGACTGTTCAGTCAGTCAGTTCTTTGATATCACTGAAGAATGTCAAAGGGAAATTAAGATGAAATTAGCCAGCATTTCTTCGAAAATTGCTACCAAGTAGGTGTCTTCAGGAAAGTCAAAAGAGCGTTTCCTGAATAAGAATAAATTGTGGCTGGCGAGAAGATAGAATTCTGTATGCGATCGACTCAACCACAACCTCATCCGCTGACCTTTCTCGACCCGGGAGACCTAAAAAAGTGTTTTTGAAGATTCATCTTTTAAAACTAAGAAACGTAGAGTTGCTGATTTAGTTCAATCGCGGAGTGTTGGGGAATCAATGACTGCTGCAGAGGTAGCTGCATGGACAACTGGACATAAAACCGTTGCCAGAGTTATAAAGGACATTGGTGAAAATCCAGTTTCTGCAAGTGCATGCATTAGCCTTCAACAACCAAGTGCTGTGCAAAGTAAAAGACCGCTAAGTAGTGACGAGGCATTAGCGTATTATATTGATTCAAAATCAACAACTCACTCATACAAACAGACTAGGAACTGGACTATGAAAGTCGATCATCACGTGTTTCCATCATATGATTGCATTGTTAAATCAAAAAAAGCGTGTTATCCTTCCGAGGAGCACATTGTTGTTGCTCAATATGTTGATTTTAACGTCTGATCCTCTGATGAACAGCCTTCAGGAAGTGCCGAGAAAAAAGTCTAATAAATTGTGCGCGGAGGCCTTAAAGCTCATCATAGCTCCCACTATAGAGCCTCGACTCCGACTCCAACTCCAACCAAGACCTCCACAAACTCAGGAAGACTATCTTCTGTCGGATTCATCGGATTTGGAATCCGATGATTCTGATATTGAGAATTAGTTTTAATGTAAATAGATACCTCTAGTGTTCAATTTATAATTGGACGTAGTTAAGCAGAAAGGACTCAATCCACATGTGACTTAATGTGTATTGAGTCCTTTCTGCTTAACTACATCAAATTATTGTATTTAATATGTTAGTCTAAGGTTGTATAATTATATATAATTAGCATTGATGTTTTGAGCGATTAAGATAATTTTATTCTTATTTTTTTCCTGTATTACAATCGTGTATACATGAAATAAAATATTTATACACAATTACAAAGCATTTTCTTTAAAAAAAAATATTATAGTACTATATAATTAACTAATTTGTAGGTATACTTCCAAATCATTAAAAAATAATTTTGTCCACCTGGCTAGTTCTACGCCGTACACTGGGCGGCTGACGCAGTATTAGGCTCGGTCTCAAAGCGAAGACGAGCGGAGCGGAGAGGACATGTGTAAGATTCGTCTAATTAGAAGAAAGACGACAGACGCGTTGTAGATTTAAACTAATTTGATTTGTCGGTTTAAACATGTTTCCTCTCTGCTCCGGTCTCGATTTGGTGGAGTCCGGGCCTTGTATGAAGAGCCCATTTTTTAGAGTTCCGTACCCAATGGGTAAAACGGGACCTTATTATTAAGACTCCGCTGTCTGTCCGTCCGTCTGTCACCAGGCTGTATCTCATCAACCGTGATAGCTAGGTAGTTGAAATTTTCACAGATGATGTATTGTACTGTTGCCGCTATAAGAACAAATAATAATATAAATTATTTAATAACTAAAGGGAGCTCCCATACAAGAAACCTGTACCATAGACCGAAAAAAAAACACGTTTCTATTAAATAATTTCTATTTTTTCCATACAAGAAAAGTGTTTTTTTTTTGGTTTATGGTACGGAACCCTTCGTGCGCGAGTCCGACTTGCATTTGGCCAGTTTTATTCGACCCATGTTCTTTAGTGAAAGTTGTCCAATTTGGTCTGAATCACTATCTAATGGGTATTGCACTCTTTCTGTTACACCTTGTAAATGGAGTCTACAACAAGATCACTGTGTCAGTAACTAGTTATTGTTAGGCATAGTTATGTTTATTATATGGCACTAATATAGGTTTCTTTACGGTAACATTGATGTACAAATATATTTCTATAATTTGCGTCCCGTCATAATTGAAAGCTTATTTTCTGGTACATTAAAATTATTTGTTTTTGGGGTACTTTGCAAACGCGGTGGTTTTATAATTATTTTAGTTCAGTTTACAAAATCGCTGCACTGCCTGAAGCTTACATTTCCTCGTCAGCACCGACAAATGTAAGCGGACATAATATGTTGCTCTTACTTGTATGATTATGCCAATATTCCATAATACACACACATTTCATTTAAGGAGGACATTATCATTTTCAAACATTCATACTTCAGTAAAGAATACCAATAAAATAGAAACATAGATTTTGAGATCAAGAGATAAGTGAGTAATGTTAGTCAGAAAGTACCCTTCGCGGCCATAATGCATGCTTATAAATAGTGAATTATTGTAAAAAAAAAACACCGTAACAAAATATAAAGCTGCCTCTGTCAACTAAAGCGAACTGTAATTTAATACTTATTATACATTGTGACCCTTGAGGAAGTCCAAAATACTCTCTCTATTTTATCCTTGGCCAGGCCTGAACATCCACATTCAACATCTAAAGTAATATAATTCTTATAAAACACATTTACACACAAAAGAATCGCATGTTCCAGATCATCTGGACAAGGTCTCTGGATATTGCTACATTGGTTGGCATTGATGATTTCTGCCAACCCTCTTAATAGTTTACAAAAATAATATCCTACGGAATTTACGCTTACAATTATTTAAATGTAATGCAATATAAATCATTATATTTTTGCGACTTTGACCTATTTCCTATGCAAGAGAGACTGGTCACTTTTCAAGGTCGCCATATCGTACAAACTATAAATCAAAAAATCTAATAGCCGATTATTAATAAGCATTTAAAATAGGAACGCGTCAGCTTGATTTCATGTCCCGCTTGGGTCATAGACTTTACTCTTGCGCACGATTGGTCTACGAAAACGCTAAGGTTAACTGAATTTATGGAGTCAGATATAGATTGACGGTGGCAAAAGTATTCAGATACAGTAGTCTTTATCATAGAGTAGTCTTTGCATTAAAACTTTTAGTTAAAATTTCCCTTAGACAAAAGTACTGCATAAAGCTATAAGAATTAACTTTCTACGAACTGGGATTGGACTAACTATTCTCGCGTAGCAGAATATTAAACTTTAGGTAGGTTTTAATAAGTTTTTTAAATTCAATTATTTTAAAACTACGGACAATCTATTAAAATATCTAGGCATTTTAAATATTAGTGTCAAATAACAATAATGTATAACTGCGGTGACAACTCTTAAAACAGCATAAATAGTGAAGAATGGATTTTCGTTTTCAATCGAATTTTAGATATCCAGACAAACATTCGTGACGTGAAAAAGTAAAAGTGATGACGTCGCAGGCAAACTTTTATATTACTGATCAATTAAAATGTAAAATAATGCAGATTTTCATAAAGTTTGAATAAAAACAATAGAGATAAAACACCGTGCCATTAGGAATCTTTTATAACATACTTCCTTTAAGCTTTTCTAGTTTAAAGCTGCCCTTTAAATTCACCTATTCTATAATAGTAACTCTTTACTCGACATATCTTTCATTAGAGAAGGAAAGTAACTCTACTACTTAGGTGGCGATACTTCACAATTCTTCACTCATGGTATTTTAGGTAACGGTTAAGCGAAGGCATATTTAGTTACTCTGCCTAAGTGAGTAGAGTACCTCCAGTAAGTAATATTTGAGACTCTGTACCAACTTATACTACATTTTAAACTTACATAGTGAAAAATAAATGCGTATTGTTGTCGTAATTTGAAAATTTAAATTATACATCAACAAATGTTTATTAACTTAAAATAGACGGTGATGTTTGTGATGATAAATTCTATTCGCTTAATAATACCACTAAAATATTTCATAAAGTATTAAAATTGATGTTATATAATGGAATTGGTATTACTAGTGTAAACTAGTTGCGTGATGTTTTGTTTAGTAAATAACGTGACCAAGCGTTCATGCGAAGTGCTTTTTGAATCAGTTATTTTAAAACTATTCTATTTGATTAATTGAGACGTGTTAGTTTCTTCACAAACCCTGTGTTCACTACCTCGCTTCATAAATAATTCGCTCTAATATATTTTAATTATTTAGTTGCCGTAATATATCTAATATATTTTTTTTATTATTGTAAAATGTTTCGAGTAAATATCACTTTTGGTTATACTTTTATTTCTTAATTTCCATTACACCGAATAAAGCACACGTTTAAACTGGCACTGTCCAGTCAATAGGCAGTGTAAGTATAATATTTAAGGGTAGTGAACACACGTTTCGTAGTTTCAATATTAGAGGCGCTTCTCCTAGTTTGCAGAGCACCATAATATTAAGATATACATCAAAGTAGTTCATCAACATCTTGCAAATGATACAAAAGTAACCGCTCACTCTCCCACACTAAACAATACTCCTAATTCGTAACTAATAAAAACAATCACGCAGCCGCACCAACAACAAATTCTTTCAAAACACATTGCAAATACATTTTTGTAAAGCTCAAGTCTAATATAATTAAAATCACATCTCATTAAATATCTTTGGATACAACCAAATAAAATTATTCATTTATAGCGTACAAAAATACAAAAAATATACAAGAATGTCAAATATACGTAAATATAAGTTGGGGAGCATACCACATAAGAGTCCATCGATGGGTCGAAACTCGATAGAACGCACAGACTAGACAAATTGTTATGTAGGGATATGGTACACAAAGAGGTCCTTTGATATGGGGACGTCACATTCATCAGCTGCCTGGAAAGTTCTCCAAAGTTCTCGTCCCTTAGAAGTCCGTCAGCCTCTCGGAAGCGACGTTATTGTTGCAGTAGCTGAGATTCATAGGTCACAGAAGATCTTGGACGTGAGATGTGTCGAGGTTGGTGATGAGGGTCTTGAGGAAGGTCATTTCTTTGCGCGCGTTCTCCAATATGACGCGCGGATCCTGTGACGTGCAGCGCAGGCAGTTTGGCGCGAACACCATAGCGAGGTTCGCAGAGTCCATTTTGGTTTGACTTACCACTTCCGGCGCCGTGAATTGTTGGAGGAAACTAATGAGATAGGTGAGTACCTGTAAAGACATAAAAACATAGGGTCTTGTTTTCTTCATCAATTACTATGTGGTAATAGTTTAAGTTTGAATAAGAACGAACACTTTTCGGTAGAATACATTGCTACTAATTACACACAGGGTAGAAGGGACACCGACGCGAAAATGGTTACCACATATTCAGTACGTCATTCTGTAACCGTTTTCGCGTGTGTTCCTTCCGCCCGTATATTTTATGTTCGTACAGTCCATCTTTAGGTTGTCTGAAAGATATCGCGCTATCAGCGATAAGGCCACCATTGTAACCACATTTAAGATACCTTAACCTAACAACGTCTATGGAGCAAGGACGTGGGAATGCACGCTACCCTCTTTTATGAACGACTTACCACTCGAAATCTGCAATAGAATAAATGAGAAAAATTGCTCGGAGATAATAATGAGATACTTTCTAGGTTGTGGTACAGTCTAGGAAGTGTATTTTTAGTACCTATAATCCTATACTTTTCTACAGTTGGCATATTAAATAATTTTGTGGCACCGAATTGCCGTGTCTGGCATACCACTGTTAAACCCACGATGGTTTGTGTGGTATGTTTGTCTTGTAAAATTTGTAACTGTATGTTTTGAATAATAAAAGATAAAAAAAAAACCATACAATTAGCAATATTGTAAAACAGTTGTGTTTCTATTTTGGTGTACAATGAAGTATATTCTATTCTATTGAATAACCAAGTAAAGGAATTTCAGAATAATCGCACGAACCGACTATACTTATAGACCATTAAGTCACAAAACATTCAATGGACATCTTCATGAATGGGCTGTTCAGTAATATTTTTGCCGATACACAGCTTTTGCTTACTTACCTTCCTTATAGGCTTGGTGGGTCATTCTCCAGACCATATTGCGGAATTGGCTTGAGCCGGTAAGAACATTATTTGTATAAATTTAGTGAAAGTGAATAGTTCAAAGCAGTGTCGAACGCCTCGTCCGAACCGAAATGATGCGAATGTTCTTGTTTGTTTTTATTGCAAGTAGATAATTATTTCTCTCTCTGCTCGAGCCGATTCTGCGTCGATAAGTGTGGTCATTGCATTAATGTGATGAATACTGACCAGTCTGTTGATAGGCGGCAGTCGGTGCAGCGCGCGCGTGCAGGCGGCGAAGTCCGTCCCGGCCGTGACGCAGGCCGCGTACAGCGCGTCCGGGATGAGCGGCTCGTACAGCTCGCGGTACCACAGCTTCAGCAGGCTGGCCGGCGCGTGCGCGTCTGTGGGACCACAACACAACTAATACTGCAGTGACCTACTCAATATTTTTGCGAGACGAAAGAATTCGAAATGTTATGTATTGTAAATGTGTTAAAAATACATCTTCAGGTCTATTTTTACTAACACCTTTTTATTTTGTCTATTACGAAATGCTAACGTTTCGAATGAAGTGAAGTTACAATCCAAAAAGACGATCAATATGCTAATACATCGAATTCCAACAAGAAAACTCACCTGTCAAAGTAGAAGCATCAGGAAGTTCCCAGTTATCGATCTTCGCCTTGAGCGCATTAACCTCATCCACGTCGGCCGACACCCGGAAGATCCCCTCGGTGTCCCGGCCGCTGAGCTGCAGCACCTGCTGCGACAGCGCCACCTGCACCCACGGCAGCTGGCGCGCCGGGAAGCGCTCCTTCTGCAGCGCCATCACCTCCGACAGCGTGTTGCCGAACATTGATTGACGGAATATTTGTATCTGAGAAATAAATGTGATTCATGTCTTGTGTGTCAATATGTGCTGAGACCTTGACCCAGTTTTAATGGTTTTAAGGTTAGCACATTATTAGGGGATAAAGTGAGGTTTAAAACTGATGCCAGTTTCTCAACAGGTAATCGGAAACATTTGACATTACAACTGCTTGTAATATAATGTGCATTATGTTCAACAAGTCATCATCATCAGCCTATAATGTTCCCACTGCTGGGACACAGGCCTCCTCTCTATGAGAGGGAATGGGCTATAATCCACCACGCGGGCCCAGTGCGGATTGGTAGATGTCACATGTCTTCGAATTTTTGGTTCTAGGACATGCCGGTTTCCTCACGATGTTTTCCTTCACCGTTTTTGAGAGCAGTGTTGATGAAATAAAGTACACAAAGTAATGCGCCTGCCTGGGTTCGAACCCACGACTTACTGTTCGTAAGTCGAGGTCGCTACCACTGGGCCACCGCTGCTCTCAACAAGTAATGGAACCTTATATTGACCCTACTATTGATCGATGTATAATTGTATAGTCACATTTTTATCAGATATCTACCGAAACGTAGACATTTTATTTGTACTTTGAGTAGTGAGCCGTTTTAGCTCTGATACTACATATTTACTCAGTGCATCCCATCACTTCGTAATAAATCGTAGTATTTGTATGACTCACCCTAGCCTGATCGATGTCATCAGTGGTAGGTTTCCTGGGCTGCCTCTTGCCTCCGAAGCCGATCCTCTCAAGCCGCTTGCACGCCACGCCCGCGTAGTGTGATACTTGCACGTGGATAGGCCACTTGCCAACCTGTAAATCAGCACATTTATATGAGGAGTCCTCAATTTCTAACACAAAAACTCGCAATCATAAAACACTACGGAAGGAAAGTCTCGGAAACATTTGAATCGCCTGTCTTTGTAAGACTTATCTTGCGAAAATGGGACGTTATTCTTTATTACACATAAATTAAAAATATACATACAAATTGCAATAGTATAGCTTATGTACAATGGCGAGCTTAACCCAGAATTGCAATTTACACTTATGTCATTATCATCTCCCTAGCCTTTTCCCAACTATGTTGGGGTCGGCTTCCAGTCTAACCGGATGCAGCTGAATACCAGTATTTTACATGGAGCGACTGCCTATCTGACCTCCACAACCCAGTTACTACTGGGAAATACGATACCCCTTGGTAAGACTGGTTGGATACACTTATGTGCATTAACATTCAATGTAATATAAAATTCTGGTACTCAAATTAATTAATTTTAAAAACTTAACTACATACATACAATATAATATACGTAATACATACAGTACATAAATATTTACATATATACATATTAATCATGTTGACAGGAAATGTTCCTTTATTCCTTTCCTGAACACCTCTAACGAAGGGCTGTCCCGCAGAGTGTGGAACTGAATTCCAAAGGTGCACAGCACGAACAGTGAATGATCTATCATACCGACTTGAGAAGTGGGGAGGGAAGCGAAGAGATTTTGATGAGTAACAAGGTTTACCTCTAGGAAAAAGATACACAAAGCGGTCCCGAAGATACGAAGGAGCTTTAGAACTGTGAAGAATAGAAAAGAGTAAAGAAAGAGTGACAATCTGTAGCCACTACAGCTGCTTCCAAAATTCCGTTCCGTTACGACATTTTAGTCTTTTGATCCTAGCATTTCTTCTTTTGCATAATTCTAGCAAAAAACATTATTCTCGACATAATCAAAGCAGTATTTTGAATATGCATATGTCAAGCTGTACAGCTGTACACGGTGTATGGCTGAAATGATGCACCAGGGCTAAGAATACTGCTTACTTCAGGAAATGCATCAGCGAACGCAGGGTCTCGATGCCTGTTCACATAGTTCGTCAATGCCGGCTGGAACGCAGACGAAGGCGGCACGAACGCTAAGCATACGGCGAGGAGCTCCCAGCCGCGGAGCAATGAGTCGCGCAGTGGGTTCTCTGTCGTTTGTCTGCATAGCTGCACGTACAGCTCGTCACGTAGTCTGGAAAAAACCATAAAATATCAATCTGCTCAAATAATTTGCTTCATATTTAATTCACGAATTTTATTGGTAGATTTCGTTCTCGCGGACCATTTCTGTTGATAAGTCAGCTTTAGCTTTATCCCGTTATAGGACCATTTTTAAAGTCTTGGGACTCATGCGCAGAAGATTGCTAATGCCAAGCAAACTAATTCACATAATAACGATTTTTTGAATAGTGCCCTTCATCGTCTTCCTGCACTTACCCCTGTCTACCATCACGCCCTTATTTACCCCCTTTTTCTCGACAATATTACCTGTATTACACATCAATAGGTAGGTGGTGGTGGTGGTGGCAGGTAGGTGTATCTTACCCTCTCAACCCAGAGGGCGTCACTACTTTGGCATTAGTAAGGATAACGTACTTCCCATTGTCTCCAAATATGGATCTTTTATACTCACTTCTCGTTAGAAAAAGTAGCGTGCAAGATGTCCTGCGCGACGGAGTTGAGCGTCATGCCGGGCCTAGCCTTGCGGTCGCCCATGTAGATCTGCACCAACCGGAATAGGTCTATAGCCGCCTTCTTGTGCGCCTTGTCCCACTCCGCGCCCACCATTGGTGCACTGATAGACGATGATGTCCACGAGAGTAAGTCGCGGACTGATGCCTGGAACAAATCAAATGATGTTTGTTTATGAATTATTTCATACTTTAATCCCACAAACAGTGGTGGATCTATCATACAATCCGAAAAGCCCGGCTTGCCTTACAATCCACTCAAAAAATAAAAAAAAATACATTCTTACAAAAAATAAAAATGTATGTCAAACAATAATATTAATATCAAAATCTGCGTGCCACGAACAATATCAATCCAGAAATTATTTTACATTCGCGCGCATCAAGAACGCGATGTTGCCAAAATTTTCTGATATCTCCGTACGGTCTACGGTCAGTGACCCTGTGCTAGCGCTTTCTCGTTCACACCCACTGGCTTGTAATTTGGCTTCTCTGACCTTTCATTTTCTCTAACAAAATGCCCCTTTTTTAGATAACATTAATAGGTACTTATTCGGTTTGTATTGAATTTAAAGCAGGATTTTTTTATGAATGTGTGTGAGTAAGTCAGTGTAAGTTTGAGAGAGAATGTGTGTTCGCGCCAAGAAAGCGCGAACAGATTGCTTGCTGCGTATCGCGCGAATTTTGATGGAAACAAACAATTTCAAATTAGCTCATATTTGTTTTGAGCGATTGCTGGTGCATTTCTTTTTTGTGATTTTCTTTTTTTAATTTCTTGCGATTTAAAGCTTTGTGATTAGTTTTTGCTGTGATTAACGTTGTTTAATAGTGATTATAGTGTTTTAAAACTAAAATGAATTCGAAAACGCATGCAATTTCTTGTTCCTTAACACACTTTAATCCTTCAATTAAAGTGTGTGAAATCGGTACTGGGCAAGGTAAATACTTCGAGTTTTTTTAATTGGGCTTTGCCTCCATTTCTTTGCGGGCACGCCACTGCCACAAATGTACAGAAGTAGCAGTACAGACGCTCCAGGGTAGCCCGCGAAATTCAAATTTGATTGTTTTTTTGCAACTTATAGATCAGTGTCAGGTTGTATGTTAATGAAAATATGAACTGCGCAAGTAAACACGTACGTACTTTCAGAATTATAATCATTAAAAACATCATTACAACCCTCTAAGTTCATTTAACCCCCTTTAATAACTATTTCACGAAAAAGTCATTCAATGAGGTTGAATGGGGCTCGGGGTCGGCAATGCCATTATTTATACAGCCACTGATCTGTCCTATAAAACTCAGTTAATAGGTTACGCCGGACCAAGGGCACAGCATAAGACTGGTTTTCTGAATTGCTTCCGATTATGCGTAAATTTCAAAGATTCCATCTGACAAATCTTTGACATTGTCAATGCGAGCTACCATTTGTCGATCTTTGATAATTAAGGGACGTCGCAACAAGATTGTTGCGTACGTTGAGCCACCGATGGTTCAATATTCCGTCCGAGATTCTGTCGAAAGTTATCGTCATGAAACTACTGACCTTTCTCCGGAAGATGCCCTTGTTAAAATTGAGGTTGTCCTTGGCGAAGATCTCGATATCCTGCTCCACGGGCGGGCGCGGGGCGTGCGCGCGCACCGGGCTGTACAGCGCGCCCGCGCCCTCCGCCGCCGTCCCGCCACCCCCCCCACCCGCGCCGCCCAGGGAGGATGTCTGGATGGAAGACAAGTCGCATTTGTAATGTTAAACTAAAAGCAGTATAAAACTGACCCAAGCATGATAAGTTTCTTCTTCATCAGCCAAGGTATCCTCGAAGTCAGTATGAATGTAAATCGCCTTTACATGCTTTAAATTATATTCCCCTTTTTTTACGTTTTGTATTTAGTCAGTTGTTTGAAAAACTTAGATAAAACATTTGAACGAATTCTACAAAGCAAGCCAAGTTAATTTTTTTTAAACTACTACGCACCAGATAATTGTGCATAGTTTTTTCGCAAAAGTTTTAACTTTTATAAGATACACGCCTTCGTTAAATATATCAGGCTTTGAAAGGAAAATACTATCTAGACATTTCTCTAAACAAACAAGACTCAAACAAGACTGAAAATCCTCTCGTAAACAATTACTTAGAGACATAAGCACTCTGTTGTTTCTTTAGTTATAAATTAGTACTTTTTTGTATTTGTAAATATTTAGTTTTAGTTAGTAGCTTTGATTCAACTTTTACACAATAAATATATTACAACGAATAATAGAGTATACTCACTCTATGAATCCCAGGCGACGGCTGCCTATCCCGGTCGAATCCAACAAACGTATTATAATACGACACTCCATGGTTCATATACTCCACATCGACAGGCCTGTGCGCGTACGCATGCGGCAAGTACACGCCGGAGCCGTCGTCATCGTCCGGAGTGCGCGCGCCGCCGTCCGACGACTCGTTGTCCGGCTCGTGTCCGGATAATGAGCGGGATTCCGAACCGGACCGAGAGTGGGATCGCGATGATCCTGACTCACCGTCGGAGCCGGAACCGCCGCCGTAGCGGGCACGACCTGGTGATAAGGGATAGTATTATTAAAATGTAAAGTTACCAGCAATGCCAACACGGTGCTCCTAACCACACCATCATCATCTGTCTAGCCTTTCCAAAACTATTTTAGGGTCGGCTTCCAGTCTGACCGGATTCTGCTGAATACCCGAATTACACATAGAGCGACTACCTATCTGGCTTCCATAACCCAGTTAGAACTCGATAATATGATACCACTTGGTAAGACTGGTTGTCAGACTTTCGGGCCACTACCTGTAACAACTGTCAAAGATCTATAAATGACAGCTGGGACCAACAGCTTAACGTGCTTTCCGAGGCACGGAGGGAACTCGGTATGTAATGGGTGGTCTTCAATTCACAGACCAACCTTGGTTTGTCCTAAATAATAACCACTATCACGCCACGAGCAACTTCTAAACACACCATGTCCCATAATATTATTATGTAAGAGTGTCCAATGTGTATGTAAATTTACCATTGATTGGAAAATAATCGGCATTGGCAGTTTGTCATAAGCATAGAACTGGAAAAAAAACAAGCAAGGGACCGAGATTATTGCCACAATCGTAAATATTTATTGCTTCAAATGGGGACGATGAACGAATAAGTCATTGCATCAAACTTAAACCTTTTTCTCTTTTTTTATATCTCTCGCCTTATAATAAGTAAGGAGTCTAACTCACTGGATAATTTAGCCTGCTGTATGATATAGTCCTGCAGAGGCAGTAGATGTTGCATGCCTCGTAGATCCCAGTTGCAGTACAGTGGAGAGCTTCCACCTTCGTCCTCCTCATCTTCGCCGTCGATAGGACCGTCTTCTAGTTCCACGGGCCTCTTGTGTCCTGTAAAATACATACTTGATGAGAAAGGTGTAAGCAGGTATGATTAAGGTGCTTTGACGATATGTCCTTGTAAAGAAAATATCTTAATTAATATTATAATTGCGAAAGTAAGTTTGTCACCTTTTCACGCCGAAACCACTGAACCGATAATCCTAAAATTTTGCATATATGTATATCTACGTTGTCAGGTGTACAGAAAGTGACATAGAGAACCTTTCATGTCGAAAAAAATACTGTTCCCGAGAAAAACAACAATAACGTTCTTATGACAATAGTTGGCGCCACATGGCTTTCGAATCATGATTGAATTATTATATTATTATTATTATTGTATAGAAACTTCAGTCGTCGGAATTGATTGACCAATTCTAAATTAACGCAAGCGAAAGCTAGTATCCAATAAAGCAAGATAAATCAAAATAAATTTTCATCTTCAAAAAAGCATAATGTCAGAAAGCAACCTTCTTAGGACAATACTTATAGCACAATTGCGTAGTTTTAACTTCACACATTGCTCGTAAAAGAAATTATAACTTACGTCTAGATTTGGTACGATCTCGTGGTGCAGTTGACCTTTCTAATCTCTGGTTGTGTTTCTGTACATTCGGTTCAGTTAGGGGTGGCTCCACCAAGTTCACGCATTTTAATTTGTAGTTAACTGTAAAACAAGAGGTAAATCGTTTGTTTTTATTATGTGTGGAGGGAAACTATTTGTAGAAAACCAATGAAACAAAATGGAGTGAAATACGTTTACGTAAGTAGATTGCTTTAGAAGAAAGCCCATATACGAGTGTTATTATACTCAATATTGATCGAGAAAGAGGTAATTTAACCTCTGCAATGACGAATACCCCTATTCCACAAAATCAGGATCCAGGAAATTTTCTTTATACAGCCCAGGAATTGAAAAGAGTAAGAGGTATACTTGTAGTTACTTGTCGGTTCTCCCCCATAAGGAACGACCAATTCGAAAGGTGCAATTAGTTTCTGACGTTTCATAAGTGAAATGTGAAATAAAATAATTTGAAAAATTAACTTAGTAAAAGAAACTTACCAGCTGCCATATTGTCCTGTTCATTAGCTGACGAAAGCCTCATAAAGTTATGGTGTGGTTCATGTGGCGGTGTCCGATGCTTGCTACTGCCCGAAGACACAGATGTCTTGCTTGAAGTATAGCGTTCTGGTTCCGCTTGTTGACGTCTGCAACAATATTTAGCATTTTTGGTAGCCATTTATATTGGGTCCATACGTGTACCCTGTGCATTACATATTGGAAAAAAAAGTTACAAATAGTTTACTTTCTTTATTAATGCTGGGCGCCAATTAGCAAATTTATTAAAAAAAATATTTGAAACTGTTTTATCTACAAGAATTTAATAACATTTACGGTGGTAGGAGTTGTTTATTTATACTAATGTGCAATAAGTCTTTAGGCTATATTTACCAGGTAAAGTCCCACGCTGGGCGCCCAATTTTACAGATGCCGTTTATGGATATAATTCGAAAGTTAACCGAAACGGTTTATTTACAAAGATCTTCGACCCTAAGAGTCACAAGTACTCGGTTTTATCGGATTGAGTATTATTATAATCCAAGCTTTTCAGTCCCATGCTGGGCGCCAAATCGCTTTTATCGCAAATCGTTTTATCACTTTTAACGTGATCCGTCAATATCTGTTAGTCCGATTATAAATTCCTTGCATATAGGCTTTCCTTACCATTTTTTAACGTCTAAAATCTTACCTCGTGAAGTCCCGTGCTGGGTGCCAATTAGTAGAAGCAGCGTTATGACGTAGGTCGAGGCTAGTCTGTCTGAAAGGCTTGTCGACGCTGTACACGGCTTGCTTCTCCGGATACCTGTCCATACGCTCCAGTTCCGCTAACCTATCTTTGTCTAAATGCCTGAAAATAAAAAGATTATTCTTCTGCATGAAACATTATTGCTCCTTTTAACTTTTCTCATTTTAATTCAGCAATAAAAAGATGTTTTGCATACTTTCGAGTCTTTTAATATGTTTTATTTGGTCCAAAGGATCCTGAGACTTTGCGCAGCAGTGGGACAATATGGCTAGCAATAATAATAAACTGGGAATACACGGCTGCGGCCATCAGTGTCAGGGAGATATAGATTCTAAACGAATACCCGGATATTAGGACACCCGGATATGAGGACACCTGGTCAGACTGATGCTCAAAACCTGCATTATATCGTTCCAAGTATCCAAAGACATTCATAGCTTACCTATCAGAGAATCGTTCCCTCGCATGCCTGGACAGCTGGTGTGGTCTCTCCAAGCTATGCATGACCCGCGACGCGACACCTGCCGCCGCATCCGTTGCTAGCGATATGGAAGATACTAGCGACGGCCGGGCTGCTGTTGTCTGTTGGAATAAACAGTTTATTGATGACATAACATAATATCACGCCTTTTTTTTTACGGATAGGAAATCATCAAATGGCTTCTCCCGCTCCGGGCAAAGCGGAAGGGAGTGTTAGACTTGTACTGACTAAAACCCATCCATGTTCCTTCCTTGCCCTTTGTGTTCCAGGGCCGCGGTATCTCTTTCAAACAGCCCGCAGCCCTGGCAGGATAATATCACGCCTTAAGCACATACTCAAATGGTTAGGCAGAGCAGACGTGTACCTAATCGTACACCCACATTCTTCCTGTTATGTTTTATTCCCATGTAAAGGTGCGCCCAGATTAAGTAACATTTATATTGATTAATATACTAATCAAATACTAATACTAATCAAATATGCACAGGGGGATGTCAGTATCAAAGGTCGTTTATTTTTAAACGGATGGTTCGGTTTTAGGGCGCAGTTAAATCCAACGGCCTATTTATATTTCGGCCGGATTCCAACCATTTTCTAGGTCGATGAATCATGATTGTATTATGACTCATAGCTTTAACTGTTGGTTCTATCGTGGACAGGTTAGATGTTACAAATCTGACCGAAGTGGTGTTAAAAAGAAGATTGTGAAAACAATCCTGAATAACACGAATATGATGTCGTAACATCACTCTTGAAATCCCCGACAGAGTACCTTTTGCCAGTTTGTGTGTTTAAGGGCGAGCCTATTTATCTATCAGTAGCAAAGGGTCATTTTTTGTATGAGGTAAGCCTGAGTACATATCTTTAATGTGATTATATTATTTGTGTATAGAATACTGAATATGGACCGCTAGGAATCGAGTTGTATGGAAACTTCGCCACTGTTTCCTATCGATAAGGTTTATGTTTTTAATAAAATAGTTATTTTTGGAGTGCCTCGTTGGTCTGGTGGTCGCAAGCGCAACTACTGAGCATGAGGTCCTGGGCTTGAATTACCGGGTTGGGCAATTTTCTGGGTTTTAACATCAGGAATTTCTCAGTAGCAGTTACGGCACTCTGGATTTGTACCCGATCGATGGCAATATGCACGCCCCCTATTACATGGAACTAAAACATAACTGGTAAAATGAAGATGTACTATTAGGTACACCTTTGCCTAACTCTTTGGGGATTACAGGCGTGATGTTAAATGTAAAATAAAAATATTTAATGAATACGTTACTACCAAAAAAATAAATACGGTCTTTAAGTACCTAAACAACATTCCAAATAAAATGCAAGGGCATCATATTCAAGCTCAGTTCAGTGACAATCAGAACTGCGTCAAACGCTCCAATCGTGTCAAGGTTACCATCACAATAGTCAGGAGCCCAGAACTTCTGTTAAATAGGGTCGCGGCCGTTGAGCTAATAAACGTTAGCGTTCATCGCCTGACTGGAGTATTACAAACAAGTCATTTACACTCTTATTCAGTCCCTTTTAAATCAGTTTTAATTTAACTTTGAAGAATAATTGCAAGCGATGTCTTAAGGTCAATCATTTTTGCAAATTCTCGGAATCCATAAATTGAAGTTACATAACAGAACATCACGCGCGTAATCCCCGAAGGGTTAGGCAGAGGTACACCCACATTTTGCCAGTTTTGTTTAAGTCAAAAGGGGGCCGGGAAGTGAGTTTAAGGGGGCGAGCCTATTGTCATCAACCGGGCACAAATTCAGACTCAGTGGCTGCTTATGAGAAACTTCTGATGGAAAACCCCAATTAAAATTGAAGTTAGTCGGATTAATAGATGTTTTGCCACAATTTTCATGCCAAACTTTAATAAAGTTAATTGAGAGTAGGTCAGGCAAAAATAGTGCTAGAAACAGACTTCCGAAGTTAATTTACGATGACATCGACCGGATTCTTCTAATAGCACTAGCTTAGAATAGCTCATACCGCGGAAAAATAATTGCCAGTCGGCAAGATCGCCATATTTACGCATTGGCAGAACTGGTGGCTTAATATCTAGCGACGAGTTTTAACAGAAGTATTTTATACAGCCATTCTGAACCCCCATGAACCCCCCTCAACATGGGAAATCATCAAATGATGAGTTGATCCCTCCCGCTCTGGGCAGAGCGGGAGGGAGTGCCAGACTTGTATTGACTAAAACCCATCCATGTTCCTTCCTTGCCCTTTGTGTTCCAGGGCCGCGGTATCTCTTTCGAACGGTCCCGCAGATTCTGAACCTAGAAATTTTTCATCGGTTATTTTAAAAAAAAAACAGATGTTTCCTACAAAATTGTAATACCTACGCGGTCAAAACGTATGGAGCAGCTGATACTGAATACTTGGTAACCGTTTTAATGTCGGTGTCCCTTTCACCTTTAATACAAAATTAACAATTTGCCGTTTTTCTTCTGTACCCTCCCTTTCTAGGTCCAAGCTCTGAAAGGTAAACTTTGGTCCTTGATCCATGGTATAAACCCTTAGGAGTTTTGGCTGGGCGTTGAGCAGTTAGTAAGATTTTAAGGTCTAAAATACAACAAACCTGTAAGAATGGAGTCGGCTGTGGTTTCTGCAAGGGGCTGCTGGGACTTTGTGGCGACGTGGAGTCACAGGACGATCCTCCCGCCGATTGCTGTTTTAACTGAAAGCATTAGTATCAATCTATACGACCTATACTACTGCTAATACTACCAAAATCTTACTACCTAGTTGGATCAGTGCTTAAACTATTTTGGTTTAATCGACCATCTGTGAAATGGCAGTTTTTAGTTTCCAAACGGTAAAGCAGAACCTTTATACGTCTGTCCGTCGCGCGTTGTAAGTTTCTTAAAAACTAATATTACGTATGGATTATGGAACAAAGATCGTGTTTTGTTTTACGGAGCCACTACTCACTTTCACTGATAACTTGGCCGAACAATAAGTTCTTATGACAATTTCAAAGTCGTAGTCATTTCATTGTTCACATTGCCAAACCGTTAAAATTTTTCAAAGTTACATACACGGCTGTGTGCAAAATATGTCATCTCCCAAGCAATTAAGTCAAATTTTCCCAACCAACCTTAAACCTAATACTTTAGAGATAAAGTTGAAAATCTACTAAAGTTGACAGATTGTAGTAGCTTGGCGTCTGTACATAGCGTGTTTATATGAATAAAAAAAAAGCAAATATAATTACCTTTCTTCTCGTCAAAGGGGTGCTCTCAACAGATTTGAAATACTTTTCGTGCATCGAATCATCGGACGCGTCTTTCCTGGGTGATATAAAGCTGCCACTACGGTTCAACCCTGCAAGGTAAATATAGATATACATAATCACGACAGAATTCGCCAAAGGGGTAGTCAGGGATGTATTCTCAGAAATAAGAGACAGTATGCAGAAGAAGTTTGTTCACCTGTATGGGGAGACCATTTCTCAGTTTCGTGCGCTTGTGCCGCACTGCTTCGTTTTCTAAGTTGCGGAGTACATACAGGAGGATTACATACTACAGCTGCACTAAGTTCCTGAAACAAAGAATAAAGTTTAATGTAATATTAATATGTCCATAATATATTTTTTATTAAAATGGAAACAGGTAATCTTGTAACAGAAATACCTGTAGCATTTTTTTAGTTTCCATCTTAGAAAAAATTCTCATTCTTTAATTTAGGTTTGATTGTCACTTTTTCTGTACCTGTTTCCTCCTCTGTTGAGCACTACTGATACTGCTATCTGAAGACCGGCCGGAGTCTGTGTGTCGACATAGCTGGGTGGAGCCATCTTCGCTAAGCCTCCCACGTCTACTATCGCCGCTGTTCCTGTATATATCATTAACGTAATTTAATATAAGCGAATTAGCGGCAATGATGATGTGACGATCTGATATTGTTTGCGGGGCGAACATGGCCAGATATAACACAAGATAGAGAGGTTTGGACTGAGAAAGGAGAGGCCTGTACCCAGTAGTGGGACATTTGAGAGGCTAACAAAAAGTGCTAAATTACCTATACTTTTTGTCTTAAAGTAGTGATACATGTAGCGATTGCAGTTTAAGATGTCTTTGATCTAAGAGGTAATAATTCGCCGCCTGTTTACGTAACTTTAATAAGTACGCAAAAGCTTAAATTTTAAGGGATGTGCAACATTCAACAAATACTGAACTGAATGTGCAACACATTCAGTTCACTATTTGTTGAATATTGCCTAATATAAGTGAACAGTTTGAATAGCCTCACAATTACACAGCCAAATCTAAATTCAAACAATAAAGAAACATTATCTGTTTCCATAAATTATCTCTAAAACAGACACAAATTATAATTTCATTCACATTATCATCAACACATAATCATCCTCAATTAACAACACACCTTTATCAGTACAAACAATGAAAGCATTCATAAAACTTTTACAGACAACAAAAAAGTTAAATGCCTGTTAACTTACGCTAAGTGACACCTAAATGGATGCCTAAATAAAATCTCACTGAAGGATTTTCAACAAGCGGCGAAAGAGTAAATTCCAACAGCGAAATAATATTTTAAGCATTTATAAAAGAATCGCTTAGTGTAATAATAATATAAGATTGCCTGTTTTGACGAGAAAACGGTCATTACGCATACATTGTTTACAGGCAAAATTAATCATCTTTCCACTACACTATCATATAACACACTATCATTCCTTTTAAATTGTTTGTAATATAACTTTTTAAAATAAAGACACACTGTTGTCTTGACTCCTCAGAACACACACAGAACTAAATGTTGCAACTTGCAAGTTAAGTTCCCAAATACCTACTGATCTATTTTGTAAACCATACAACAACCGAAAAGCAATACAGTGTGAATTGACACCTTACACATTACCAATGAATATTCACACATAACGCACAATATAATAGAAAAAATATTAGATTGTTTTGTCACCTGTGATGGTAATGCGACCTCCTCGTTCGCACGGGACTCGTTTGCGTGAGAGTGACTGTTTTTGCGTTGCCTGGCGACAACTTGCTGACGCTTGCGACTGTGCTGTTGCCATTGCTGCTTACTGGGTCTAGTATTGGTGGCACCTGATAACAGAGTTTATTTTAATACCTCTTATTTGTTTGAACTTATGTTAGAGCAAGTATAAAGGCTCCTTATTGGTCAAGGGATAATTAACTACATACATATTGTCATTTTCGCATTTCTATGGCAGTTAATGTCCACCCAATTGATTTCCTGCTCTAACTGAATATTAATGATAATTTAAAGAAGAAATTAAGTACCAATATATATACCTCTATACATAAAGAGCAAGGGACATCAATGAGCATGAATTCATCATCATTTTTCATGACATGGGTAGCATAATATAATTTTTCATCAGTTATTTAAAAAATCAGGTGGTACACTTTGTCCATGTTGGTATTGCAATTTTGTACAGGACTGCATTTTTTTAACACAGTGTATTTCAATTTCTGTATTTTATACAACAGTTAGGTACAATGCATACTGACAGCATTTTAACACATAATACAAATGTCATTCTTTCTCCTGAGATGTAGATATAAATAAAGAACAATAAAGGATATTGAGCATACATTATAAATAACCTCATTTTAATGTCAATGACTGTCTCTTGCACAATATGTATAACATGATCATTGTTATAACTGCTACCTTCTTACTATATGTGTCAAAGCAGATAAAACATTACTATATGTGCTCTAACATTATAACAAATGGTTTATAAACAGTTTATAATATAATGGACGCCCGTTGATGCTTTGCATGGCTGTCACCAACTGATGTATCAACATAATCTCAATAAATAGCGATTTTTATTTAAAAAAAAAAGTTTTTACGCATCTGAAATCATCAGGGATAAATTCTCTATAATGCAACCCAAATCAAAATTCATTGTGATCACACAGCAGGCGCAAAAGCCGCTTTATTTTATACTATTTATAGATAACATGTAAACTGTGTGACAATTATTGTTTTAATGTTTCAGTTACATTTGACACTGCAATATAGAAGGTAAAATATTCTAAAACTAGTACTAATGTAGTTCTAACACAAATGGCGTAAATAGTTGAAACTAATTATCATAATATAAGAAGACATTAAGAACTTAAAATTTAAGAAAAATATCTCCCAGAAAACATGAATGTTATAATAATCTCCATGAAACTGGACCTAGACATGTAATTGTTTTAATACTGGTTATCCCAACATAGTTGGGACAAGGCTAGGCAGATGATAATAAGTTGACTAGCCTGAGGATAGTCTAAAAAAATGTTCAGGGAATCATTTAACCCCAAGTTAGCCAACATAATAGCTGGCCATAAATGAACTTTGAAAGGATGCAGTAACTACATAATTCCTATCTAAAAATTCTTCAATAATAAAACCCACAGAATAACTGTAATAAAGGTTGAATGGTAGAGAATGCCTTGTGACATTAATCCGCCTATGTACCACTCTTGTACATGAAGTTTAAATAAATAACTGACAATAATAAAAGCAAACATTAAAGAATGCAGTACAATAAAACACAATGTAACCTAGTTCTCTTAATAATAAAACTGGAATTCTTAAGATAAGCTTCCCTAGCATTGCTACGAAAGATATAAATAGATTTGGCCCCAATTCTAAGTTGGTTACTCCCACAAAAATCAATTGGGATTCCTCAATGTTGATGTTTTATAGTATCCTCTGATTAAATATACTATGTGATAAAATATATATTGAGGTTAATGGCTTTTTTAGTTCTTGTATCATGTTCAATGACTATGAAAATTTATTATTTTAATAGATATGTTGATAGGCAAGGAAAAGATATCATATATGCATAACATAAACCATCACATAGGAGTTGATAATTTAACAATTACTATTAAATTGCACATTAGTCAGCTGCAGCTTTGATTTTATAAATATACAAGTCCTACTTGATGTGAACTCTTTGATATTAAGATCTTGTTTTATAAAAAATATATATCTATACAGCTTACAATATGACTTACCTGAGGTATAGGTTGATTAGTTTGTGTGGAAGTCTCTCTCCTTTTCTGTGGGTCTGTATTTTGTTTCAATGTTTGTAATTTAGCTAGTGGTATGATGTCACAGTCCGTAGGCCTATGCCATACAGTTGTCTAAAACAATAAAGTAATTATAAGGTATTGTTCATTGAGTATGTCATGTATGTTTCTTATTATGTCATAATAATTACCTGTGTGGAAGCATTGTAATAGTAAAACCTATGTGTGTTGATGTCAAAGAGTTCCCACCACTGTGATGAGTCTGTTCTTTTGACTTTAACACCCTATAACAAGAAAAAATATAACATTAACAAGTATAGCTTAAAAAGTAAAAAGGCTTTCTGGCTTTCAGCAAATTCAATTATAAAATTGAATGACTGGTTTCTGATCCAATTAATACACAGTAAAGGAAATTATTTTAGTTGGAATTGATAAAATTAGCTCAATATGTTTGATATTGAGAAAGGACTGAACCTTTATTCAGTAGAATACATAAGATAATGTGTGTCAGAATGCAGTATTTATGCAGGTCAAAAATTCTTTCCTGATTACTGACAAAACCAAAGTATTTAAAACTACTAATGACTTGAGAAAAGAGGAAATATGAAAGTGAGTCATAAATCTGGAATACCCCTAGTACTTGTGAGATAAACATAATTTTCAGCAGTTTTTATAGCAGGTTGTCTTAGATAATATTATATGTGTTACAGCTACATTCATTTTTAATCTCATTGTAACTAAAAGAATTAGGAAACCAAAAAAGTAATCACTTGCTGGAAAATTTTAACCGGCGCCTAAATACGGAAGTGAATGAAATTTTGGACGTAGTATACCTCAGGTGGGTCCCAGACGCATTCACCAGTTGTTAGGTTAGCATACATATGCTCCTTTGTCTTCGGCTCGATAATCTCCACCCATTCCACCCTAGAATAAAACATCACCAACGTCTCAACTTTACTACCACTATTCTACCACACACCAACAATTTGACTACGAATTCAGGGCGTGACATTAGCGATTTCCGCGTACTTTATTGATTTTGCAACTTTCAACTACGGATATCGGAAGCAATTTGTCAACAATAAGTAAAACTTAAATGTAACATATTACCTTTCTGACGACATTTTCACTAAATAACAATAACTTTTCTAAACTTCACTTACACATCCTAAACAAATTATTTGACCTAAAATACGGATGAGAATAATCGGAAACCATCCATGTTGAATGTTTACTTCATTGATGGGTGCGTTTGTGGTAGGGCCGCAAACGTCAGTTTACCATAACTTACGTGTAACGGAAAATCTCTAACAAAACTTAACGAAAATATTATAAAAACGTGGTAAATGAAAAATATAGGTGTTTTGTAAAAACCTAACGAATGAAAAAGTTAATGAGAAATTTGGGAACAAATTATATTGTACTCAACAGGCCTAGACAAGGCTAACATTGATTCATAAAAATGAAACGAAATAAAAGCCAGAAACAGACTCGCCACAAGACACGCCACCTTTGTAGCCCATAGCATGATTAATAATTACATAATTCAAGAAACATGTAATGATTTACAGTGTTTACATAATGTCTGGCTGTTGTCCCTTACGCTTGGCAGGGCTTGTCTATTTCATATTTTTCTTTTTCAAAACGTAGGTTCTGCCATTGGTATAATCCTGCCTTTATACATATTTTGATGTCATCACCCAAGATGACAGTCATAGAGCCTTTATGAAGATCGTTACGTTTTTCAAATTTATGAAATTAAAATAAATCGTAGGATCGCATTCCAGCTTTTTGTCTCAGTAGATAAGAATATGTTTTACTTTTTATATTTTCGTTAACATTGTCTTCGTTTAGAAGTTTTCCTACTAACTTATGAATGTTGTTACTGATTTAAATCTGCTGACGCTTCTTAATCGATAGCTATCTCTTAAACGTCCAATTGGAAACATCATTGAACATTGATTGATTGATCTTATTGATAAAATTTTGTAAAAAGCTTTTGTGAATTTTCTAAAAGTAAAACTAAGTAGATAAATCCCAGTAACTGAAGGTAAATTAACCAGTATTGAATATAATTTACGTTTTCAGTTTCGTTTAGTTTATAAGCAATGTTGCGGACTCTGACTATTAACCTTATAAAATGCCGGTGGCATAATACTGCTGATTCATTTATTAGTAAACAGTGCAGAGGCACGTCGAGTTTTGGTATCAAGTCTGTATCCACGATCCAGTCTAAAATAGTTAAGGGTCAGTAACTACATTATAGTTAATGTGTATATTGATCTATTTATTTTTGTAAAAACTTGCTGTCATTTCTTAGAACAGGCTTATTATTTCTATTTTTAGCCATGGCTGAAGACAAATCTCACTTTCTGCTGCCTAACAACCAGAAATTTGTAGAACTAGACAGTTCGCAGGCATTTGCTAAACTAACAGACAAAGAAAAACTTTATGCACATTATTTGAGTCGGGTAAGTTCGTGTTTTTCCCTATTTTATTTCTAAGCAGATGTTAGCATATAGAACATCAACATATTTATCAAAGTTGTAGTTTTGTGTAGTGATTGTTTTGCAAGAAAAGATCATCTTTTTTCATAATTCTTACTAGTATTAATTGATAGTATGTATGAAGAATGTTCATTTCATAATTATTGTAGTGTTACTCCAGTGCATGTTAAAATAAACCTTTATTTCATTTTAGTTCATTTTATGTTTCAACATTAGTTGAATAAGCTAAAGCTCATACTTTATTCAGAAGGGTTCTCTGGGTGGGGCAGGTTTAGCACTTCTTTGCTGTGGCTTTGACTATGTACAAAATAAACTATTTAAGAACAGTTCATAGTAAATGTACTCTAAAGTACAGAACATTATCTTATATACCTACAAACATAATACAATAAAGTCATATTTTTAATGCTCATTCATAGTGACTTCATATTTTATTTTTAGCAACCACTTTGTGTTGTAAATGTTGTATCTGAGGAGCTCTGTCACTATTGAGATAAAGGAATTATTACACACATATTTCTGTGAATATTTCAATTCTCATTTAAATTTCAGTTTTTTCCTGAAAGACTCATTGTTCTAGTATTTGCCAGCGCGGCTGTTGAGCATGAGGGCCTGGGTTCGACTCCCCAGGTCAAGTAAAGTGTGATTGGATTTTGCCATGAGGAATTTATTGGTAGACAGCCACGGAATTTGGATTTGTGCCTGGTTGATGGTAAAAGGCTCACTTACATAGGACTTAAAATACTTACTGGTGAAATGTGGGTGTACTATTAGGTTCACCTCTGCCTAACCCTTCAGGGATTGAAGGCGATGATATATATTTTTTTATTTTTTTATCTGTCCATTCTGTCCCACTACTGGGCAAAAGCCTCCCCATTCCTCTCCAGCTCTCTCGGTATTAAATGTGATATTATTTTATGTTTTTCCTGAAGTGTGGCAATGTAGCAGTCTATACTTTCCTTGACCACCATCAACTCTATCTTTTGTTTACCTCAAAGGGTTAAGCAAAGATTTACTTTCAAGAAATATTGAAGTTTTACTATTTTCTTAGAAACCAGTTTCTATCTATTGCCTTAAGAGGGCTATCACAAAATTAAAGAATTCAGTATAGGTAAATTAGACGGCATGCGGCAGTGGATGCGCAAGTGTGCATCTAGTGATGTATACTACGCACACATGCAAACAGCTATGCCTTGGATTCCAGGAACAAACCAAAATGACCAAACAAGCTAAGGACCGCCCGTTCCGAGATTTAAATTGATTTTTAGCATTGCATAAAACAATTGTTTTCAAGTAGTATTTTACTTTTAAATGGACTAATTATTTTTTCAAGCAAGGTAAGATAGTAACCTTACTTATTAAATATTTTTTCTTTGAATTTGGATTATATCTTCATAGATAAAAAATATCATTACGGACGAAAACAGGTCAGTATCTTTCTGTTTTACGGATTTGTTTTTGGTGTACTTCTGTATGAAACATAAAAAAGTGATTAAAGCATTCCAAAGTACACCACTCAATTGTACCATGGACATTTTTATATAATATAATATTATTATATCTTTTATGTAACAAAGCATCAAAGATGCCCAAAAGTAGGATTTTATGAAACATCCTTTGCAGAGACAAGGTTTTTACTCATGTACGTATACAAATTGAAATATTTGTTTAAAACATTCCCGAGAAAAATAATCAAACTTTCTCGGGCATATATTTTTTTTTAATTTTGTGGCCATATATAATCCATAATCACACATAAAAAATCGAGTAAAACGCTCAAATACAAGAAAAAATGTGATAGCCCTCTTAATCTCAAAAGCACATTGACAAAACTTGATAAATTACAAGAGCTTAACTATAGTGAACAACACGTTGAGGGTTGATAGGATGATGTCGTAGTAGATTATTTGAAATGGGTTGCACTAATTGTTGACGGAGAGTTGTTGACATAGCTCACATAATAAGCAAGCTGAAGTGGCAATAGGCCAGTCATATTAGCCATAGAACCGATGACCGTAGGGGTAGATGTGTTCTTGAGTGGAGACCGCGAATCGGCACACGTAAGGTGGGACGCCCTCAGGCTCGGTGGCGTGACGATCTTCGCAGGGCGGCTGGTAGCAACTGGATGAGAGTTGCTGAGAATCGAGTGGAGTGGCGTGCGATTGAGGAGCCCTATGTCCAGCAGTGGACTGCTATAGGCTCATGATGATGATGATGAATTTTTGAACATAAAATAAAAAAATAGAAATAGAAAGTAGGAGATAAAAAAGGTTTTTCATAGTTCTTAGAAGATCTTTATGATGCTAGTGTTAATGGACACAAAATATTCTATTTTTTATCATATAGCTGAGCTGACCTAAGAAAAAAACAAATTGTTTGAATTTCAGGCGGCTTGGAATGGTGGACTCATAGTTCTGATGCAGACGAGTCCCGAGTCTCCAAAGATCTTTTCTCTACTTCATAGAATCTTTGCAGCGGAATCCCTGGAGTCTCTTAAAGATGCTGCCAGAGAAAAGGGTGTTAATGATGAAGATTTTCAGGTAAGGACTCTTTTACAAACATATTTCTTCTCTGTTATTGTATATGGAAGAAGGGGTCAATTGCTCAAGTGTCCCACCCCCTATTTCGCACAGTTTTAATGACTTGACAAAACAGAGAATTATCTATATTTGGGATGAGGTATAAATCTTCCAATTCTTGAAATAATGGCGAAAATGGCATCAAAACTCGTTATGGAGTATAGAAATATCAGATGAATTAAAATTTTCCTTCTTTTGGAAGTCAGTTAAAACTAACACAGTCACACAGACACACATAGAAAAGCGATCTCAATTAATAATAAGTATAGATATTATTTTAAAGACTTAATAACCAAAATATTTTAAATTTGTGGTAATAATACAATAGAGCTGATAACTTCACCACATCCTATGAATAAAAAAATACATTATCTTTTTACTATTTTGCGGTCGAGAAACATCCTATTATTGTTATTTTGTGGTTTTCAGGCATTTTTGGTATACGCTGGAGGTATAGTTGCCAACAGTGGAAACTACAAAGGTTTTGGTGATACAAAGTTTATACCGAATTTACCTAACAACTCATTCGAGCTTATTATCAAGGCTTCCAAAGCTTACGCAGATGATCCTCAACACATTTTAAAGCTTTGGCAACAAGTAGACAAGTTTATCTATAGCATTTCTCCGAGACTCACCCGTCTTGGTCTATCTCCACAGGTAAATTAGATTTTAACTGACATTAAAATGTAGTCTATTTATGTTTACCTGTGTAATCTAGAAAATATTAAGCACCTTAAGCATCCTTTTTATTCGTAATTCATTATTTTTCTGATTTAGTATTACCAACATTATGAATGGTAATGACAGTTTGAAGAGGTGATCTGCACCCATATTGTAGAAAGGGAAAGTGTTTATAATGTGCTTAATGTTTTCGCTCTTTGCACAGCATTGCAAAGACATTCAATAGCCTGGTTTTCTATGATAATAGTAAATCATTAATCAGCTAAGTATCAGTTTAAAAAAAAGCTTTATAAGGCTGACTAAATAAACTCTAAGCAATCTTTTTTATATTACAATAGCTGTTACCCGCGACCTTCGTTTGCGTAAAAAATATAAAAAATATTACTTCCCTTTTTTAAACGGAATTTGTTACCAATCTCAAGGTTTTTTTTACGGAACCCTAATTCTTATTCTAAGAATAAAATAGAATAGCCTAAGTTAGACCTTATAACATCAGCTATCTGCCAGTAAAATTCCCGTCAAAATCGGTTTAGCCGTTTCGGAAATTAGCCGAAAGAGACAGACAGACAAAAATCGAAAAAAAAAAATGTGTTTTTGGTATAAGTGCCTTTTATATTTTCATATGCATTCAGTAAAAAGTTGATATTTAGATATTTCAAATAGACATATTCTATTTATTTGTAGAGGTAGATAATAATTCCAGTACATTCTTTCTAGGGCGTGACCACCTATTTCTCTAGTAACGTAACTGAAGAAGATTCAAACTTAGTTAATGACTGGATGAAGACCAAACTCCTAGAAGCGTACATTTGTCGAACATTCAAAACTACTGCTGACGATGGCTGTAAGTACCGGAGAACAAAAGAATTAAAACTGTTTTATTTTTTATGTTCATTGCAAACCTAATCAGAGTAGAAAAACCTATTACCATAGATTTCAAGATGATGACAATGGACACTTAGTTCTCTGCAGTAATTAGTTTTTTTAGGGTAGTCATCAAATTGCAAAGTGTAAATTCTGATACCTACTAGGAGTGGCTATAAGCTTAGGTTCTTAGACAATCCTAGAAGCAAAAGTCAGAAATAATGTGACAAACAGCAACGAGCACTGGACTCCCATAGTGGCTTACGTCCCACTCACAAAGAGTAGGCCTGTGACCCAGCAGTGGGGACATGATAGGCCACCAATTATTATATGCGGGAAAACAAGATTAATGTGCAAAAAACATAACATAACATCACGCCTGTAATCCCGGAAGGGTTAGGCAAAGGTCTACTTAATAGTACACGCACATTTCGCCATGTTTAAGTCTGCTACTGAAAAACCCAATAACACTTTACCCGACCCGGGAATTGAACCCAGGAACTCATGGTCAGCAGTTGCGCTTACGACTACTAGACCAACGAAGCAGCTGTGCAAAAAAAGTCCTTATTCATTCCTATGCACACAATAGGAGTACCTCTTACCGCGTCATTAAAAGTATTAAAAATCTGATAAACGTATTATTCTACAGTACCATTATACACCATCCACTTGGCCAGCGTGGAACAGGGACCAAGTCCAGGCATCACCATGGCCATGGAAAAATACAAGGGGGCCTATTTCCAAGTCACACGAGGAGACTACTCGCCGCTCTTGAAGCTAGTCAATGAGAACCTGACGATGGCGCGAGAGTACGCAGCCAATGACAACCAGAGGAGCATGCTAGAACATTATGTAAAGAGTTTCAAGGACGGCAACTTGAATGAGCATAAGGAGGGCAGTCGGTTCTGGATACAGGATAAGGGGCCAATTATTGAAACGTAAGTAATTGTGAAATTTAGAATTCTTACGACTGAGACCTCTATTGTAGTCTAATGGATTAATGCTACTGCTCACTGCTTCCTATTCCTTCTAAAATTGTTGGGGCGACGTTTATTATATTTTTAGACTGAATTGGATAAAAAACAAAGACGTTTGCTATTTTCAACATACTAAGGAAATTCCAAATTACTAGAAATTTTTACTGCCACTGTTCCAGTTCAGTATACAATACGTCTTTTTAAGCCATCAACACAATTCATGTGTCAGTAAGCATTTGTGATCATCCACAGATATCAAGGTTTCATCGAGACCTACCGTGACCCGAGCGGACAGCGCGGCGAATTCGAGGGCTTCGTAGCCATGGTGAACAAGGAAATGTCGAAGAAATTCGGCGCCCTAGTCGAAGGAGCCGAAAGGTTCATCAAATACCTGCCTTGGGGCGAAGACCTGGAGAAAGACAGCTTCCTAAGACCAGACTTCACGAGTTTAGATGTCATGACTTTCTCTGGGAGCGGGATCCCTGCTGGCATCAACATTCCTAATTGTATGTATACCGTTCCTTATTATACTAATTATATTACAAACGCGAAAGTTTGTATGTATGGATGTTTGTTACTCTTTCATGCAAAAACTACTGAACGGATTTGGATAAAATTAAACAAAAACAGATAGTTTATAACCTGGATTACTTAGGATACTGTTTACCTCGTTAGTATGTTCCCGCGGGACAATTACCGAACCGCCGCGGGCAAAAGCTAGTATATATATATTATTATAAATGCGAAACTTTGGGTGGATGGATGTTTGTTACTCAATCAGGCCCGAACGGCTGAACGGATCTGTATGAAATTTGGCACAGAGATAGATTATAGTCTCGAATAGCACATAGGCTAGACCCGGAAGTACGATCGCGTGGGCAATTTCCGAACTCCCCGCAGATGAAGCCGCGGGCAAAACTAGTGCTTAAATAAAAGCGCACGGTTGGATTTTTAACTCCTACCTCTGCGCTGAGGGCAACAGTGCATATGCAGGCACTATTAGGCATTGTTTTAAGTTTCGGTTAGTGTTAAAGAAGGCCTTCTCTAGAGAGGAGGAGAGGAGGCCTTCAACAATTTATCTAAAGGGTTTGGTTTCCGCACTTAGTCCCTAAAGGTGGACCATTGTGCGTGGAGAGGAGGCCTTTGTCGAAAGACAAGCTGTTATGAGGTGAGATATTTTTTTAAGTAATGTTTGGTCAAATTAGTTAAAATGTAACAGGCTTATTTTTATTTTATTATTTTAAGACGTAAGTGTTGAAGACAACTGGCATAATTGATTGATTATAAACGTTTACTTTGTGTTACAGATGACGAGATCCGTCAGAACTTCGGCTTCAAGAACGTGTCTCTAGGTAACGTGATCCCCGCTGCGTACAAGGAGGCCGTCATTCCATTCCTCAACGATAGCGATAAGGTGCTTCTGGAGAAATACAGAGTTGCTTCCTTTGAAGTAAGGATTATGATTATTTTATATAACCATAATTAATAATTTCAAGTTAATTTCCATTTCGTTTCTAGACATATGGAATACACTTGCCTATACTGGCTAATAATCTTGATATTAAAAAGTTAGTTTTGCTATATAATACGGTGTTGATTATACCTTTTGTGGAAACGACCAACTTTTCCAATTAGCTTACCAGATAGGTAGTTACTGTCTGTCTATGTAGTTACTGTGTGTGTGTACTGTGTTACTGTTTTCTGTACTGTGTGTGAATGGATTTTCCCTATTTTTGCAATATTTTTCATTGATGCTCCGCTCCTATTGGTCGTAGCACTCGTAGCGTGATAATATATAGCCTACTATCGAACCGCCCCGGCTTCGTACAGCTCCAGTTAACTATAAACCTTCCTCTTGAATCACTCTATCTATTACTGAAAACTGCATTCAAATCCGTTGCATAGTTTAAATTTAAAAGATCTAAGCGCACAGACAGCGGGAGCGACTTTGTTTTATACTATGTAAAGATAGCCTTCCTCGATGAATGAGCTATCCAACACTAAAAAAAAATCTCAATTCGAACCAGAAGTTCCTGAGATTAGCGCGTTCAACCAAACAAACTCTTCAGCTTTATAATATTAGTATAGATTTATAGAGCATCGTCACTCTCACCGTCATACCTGTATGACTTGTATCTTTCTCAACCTCCTTGTCATATTTACCCGGTTTTCGTGTTCCTAATAGGTACAAGTAGGTCTACACGAACTGCTCGGCCACGGCAGCGGTAAGCTGTTACAGCAGAAATCCGACGGCAGCTTCAACTTTAACAGGGAGAAGGTCAAGAACCCGCTTACTGGTAATTCTTTGTTTTAATAACAGTACTGTTCTAACATAGTATTTGATAGTTGCAAATATGTCGTTCAAGAAGGTAAATTACTGAACATTGAAACGAATCTACATATTCCTGTAATAATTTTGTAAAGCCAAAAACTATAGTCTGTGATGTTCCACTGCTAGGTCGCTCTCCCTTTTTCCAGTCAACTCGGCTTACGCCAAGGTGGTCAAATTCTTATAAGTGTCAAACACGTCACGCCTGGATTAGGTACGATGTCGGTTTTAGCAGAACGATTGACCTTTTGAACGCCAGAGCATAAACGCACGCGTGTGCTCTCCACTCCTATCTGCAATAAGAATAGGGATTCCAAAACTATTTAATTTTTTATTTCGTGATATAATAGTGCGCCGCAATTTTTGTCACATATTTGAGTCGGCGTACAGCGTACGTTTGTCACGTATAAGAGGCAATGGCGTTCCAAAAGTTAAAAAGAATCGCCCACTTACACAATATCTGCGCAGATGCTTCAACAAATTGCAAATCCTTTCAAAGTCAAAGCACTTATTTCAATTTAACCATTTACAGGCAACTTATTTTCAAGCAATCGATCAGTTATTCAGAAAGTCGAAGCTAGTCCAAGCCTGTTCCAATGGATAGATGAAAGGGCAAGAAACTCCACGGACACTTTCATAAGTAGGTACGCATAGTCATCACAAATACTCTTCTTTTAAGATAGAACAAAGAAAAAAAATGATTTGATGTTTTTTTTCTGCGATTTCTTGAAATAGGTCCTTTTAAAACAGATTTTTGAGATAACTTTGCAGACGTGATTGATTTACAAGGTGTAAACGGATTCTTCACGACGCCGTCAATCAAGCATTTTGTACTTTGAGGTACAAAATGCTCTGCACTGCAAAGTAAATCTGCACAAAAATTACTGGGAAACGATTTTTTTTTGTCATGGTTAACGGTAGCGTTCAATGTATCGCTCACAAAACATTGTGCTAATGTATGTATTGAATAGTTCAGGGGTAATAGAGGCTAAAACGGAATAAAAATTAATTCTCTAAACTCCAGTAATTGCGATCCCCAAAATAAATTATCAAATCATTTTTTTTTGTCGTTTATGTTGTTTAGATGTCCATCACGTCGTGGAGTTTCGCTAGCTAATTAAATTCGATCTATTCGATGGTAGTTATAGTAGGTAACGGCAAAATATTCAAAATCAGACAGACATCAAAAACGCTTCAACATACATCATGTATCAGAATCGCTATGATGGTGTACTACGACTACTCCATCAAGAAAGTACCGGAAAACGATTAATAATACACAAAATGTTAGTTTATTCATCCATATTATTTTATCGCCTTCAAAGTATGCTCCTTCAGAAACGACTCACTTACGCCAACGAATAATCCAATTATCAAAACATTTTTTAAACGCTATTTTAAACGCTTTTTCCGGAATCGAGTTCTGTTCTCGCCGCGAATTCTCCTTTATGTTTTCTACCGAATGAAAACTGAATCTGATTTGGGTTTAGAAAAAAGAAGGTAGTCGGCTTATTTAGTAAAAGAGGTGACAGACACCACTATACGACTAGGAACTGGGACCAACTCGTACAGCCAGCTTTCAGGCTAACTAAAGTAGACTCATCTTTCATGGGGTATTGTTTAAAATACATACATACATACATAAACTCACGCCCTTTTCCCATGGGGGTAGGCAGAAACTACAGAACGCCACCTGCTACGATCCTTACATACTCCTTTTGCCTCGTCCACGTTCATACATCTGGTCATACACGCACGCCGGTTGCGAGTACTACGCACCTGACCTTTCTGAAGAACCTCACCAATGAGGTCAGCGTATGTTCTTCTAGGGCGTCCCCTCCCGGCGTTGCCACTCACATCTGCCTTGTAAATACCTTTTGTTAGTCGCCTTTCACTCATCCTCTCCACATGACCAAACCATCTAAGCATACTTTTTTCAATTTTTGTCACTACATCTTCTTTTAAGCCGCAACGTTTCCGTATAACCTCATTCCTCACTTTATCATTCAGAGTTACACCACACATGCTTCGCAAGGAACGCATTTCCACAGCATTAATTCTACTTTCATGCCTCGTTTGCCATACCCAACACTCACTTCCATACATAAGTGTAGGCACCAGCACACCATTGTGAACAGCCAGACGAGCCTTATTTGACATCGACTGGTTGGTCACAATCGTATGTATAGCACCATTCACTTTATTTCCCGCATTTACTCTCCTTTCCACGTCTTCGTCAATCTTTCCATCTCTTGTAAACATACTGCCCAAATATACAAACTCATTCACTTGCTCCACACTCTTATCATTTATTTTCACATCACACACCGATACATCCTCTTTTCTTTCAAACACCATAACCTTGGTCTTATTCACATTTACATTCATCCCTTTTCTCTTAAATGCTTTACTCATTACAGTTACCATATCTTGCAACTGTTCCGCTGAAGATGCAAGAATAACTTGATCATCTGCGTACAGAAGGCATTTGACAGGCAACTCATTCATCCTCAATCCACACTCACTTTCTCTTAAATCTGTCAAACAACTATCCATGTATAGGTTGAACAGCCAAGGAGATGCTACACAGCCCTGTCTAACACCTCTTGAGATGCAGAACCAGTCAGTGTATGCCCCATTTATCCTAACACAAGCACTAGAATCCTTGTATAAAGATTTTGTTTAAAATGTTACAATAAAATACCTCCTCACATTCTACAACTGAATGAGACGAAATTTAGATCCTATATAAAACGCACACTATGTAGGCAAGCATTTTATAAGTTGGGGAATTACATTGATGATAGAAATGCTTGGCTCAATGCTGGTTCTGCTCCACAACCATAGACGCAAACTAATTGATTGCGATGTGAAATTATTGTGGAAGCTACAGAAGATTGTAAAAATATCTTTGCACTGTATAGATTCAATCTCTTAGTATCGTTTTGCACGGCACGCGAACATAAACGACATCATCCGACGAGCTCTTGTCACCGTCGGCGTTCCAGCTGTTTTAGAACCCGGACGGCATGTCTTTGTTTCCTTGGAAGATGGACGCAACATGCGTCGATACTCTTGCGCCATCCCATCTTCCAAGCTCATCGTGCTGTGGCTGCAGAGAACCTCAAGCGGCGTAAATATAGCCGTTTGGGGTTGAAACTCTAGGGCCTAGGGAAATTTCGAAACGCCTTGTTGACGCTTCCCGTGACCCAAGGGCTGGCTTTTACCTTGGCCAGAGGCTAAGTGTTGCCATACAACGTGGCAATGACGCCAGTGTCTTGGGCACATTACCAGTTGACAGCGTTAAGGAGGAGTTTTTCGATGCCCTTTTATAGTTTCTTGTTACTTTATTTATTTTAGTTTATTTCTTCATTTTTAATTATTAATGTATATAGTTAGTTTAAACATTTTTTTTTTAGTCATTTTTGAAGAAAGAGGATTTGATCATGCATGATCATGTCATCCCATATCTCCCCGTGGGTGTCGTAAGAGGCGACTAAGGGACTTACCAGAGAATGGGCAGCAGCGTTCTCTGTGCCTTTGTAACAACCATACTGCGATCGCCAACCCGCCTGCCAAGCGTGGCGATTATGGCAAAACCCCCCAAATGAATAGCGCAACACACAAATGGCCCCTAGTACCCGGCAGCCCGTCTACCCTCGACTATGGTAGCGGTCGAGGTGACGGCGTGGCAAGGGGTGCGAAGAATCTCCGGACGGGATCTGGCTGCCTATACCGACGACTTGACCTGGCAACATACAACACGCGTACACTCCGGACCGACGAGAAGATAACGGAACTCGAAGAGGAATTGAGCAGGCTGCGATGGAGTATTGTGGGATTATCTGAAGTCCGAAGAGAGGGGGAGGACACGATAACCCTGAATTCCGGTAACCTGCTCTATTTCCGAGAGGGTGACCGGCAGTCCCAGGGTGGTGTTGGGTTTATCGTCCACAAGTCCCTCGTGAACAACGTGGTGAAGATCGAGAGTGTGTCGACCAGGGTGGCGTGCCTTATACTCAGAATATCCTCAAGATATTCGCTGAAGGTCATACAGGTCTACGCCCCGACCTCGGCACACCCCGACGAGGAAGTGGAGACCATGTATGAGGATATCTCTAAAGCCATGCATGGTTTCAAAACTCACTTCACCGTTGTCATGGGAGACTTCAACGCGAAGCTGGGCAAACGAGACGGTGATGAGCTGCAGGTGGGGAAATTTGGGTTTGGACGTCGGAATCACCGGGGTCACCAACTGGCTAGTTTTATGGAGAAGGAGGGCCTCTATATGATGAACTCTTTCTTCAGAAAGCGTGAGCACAGGAAGTGGACCTGGCAGAGCCCCGATGGTGCAACTAAAAATGAGATTGACTTCATCATGTCAACCAAGAAGCAAATGTTCAATGATGTCTCTGTGATCAATTCGGTGAAAACCGGGAGCGATCACCGCATGGTAAGAGGCACATTGAACATCAATATCAAGCTTGAAAGGTCTCGACTGATGAAGTCTACGCTCCGTCCAGCACAGATGCAGATCCAAAACCCCGAGAGCTTTCAGCTTGAACTCCAGAATCGTTTCGAGTGCCTAAGAAGCTCAGTGGACGAATATAACGACGGGTTCGTGGAAACTGTCCATACGACTGGGTCTAAGTTCTTCAAGACCCGTCGTCCAGACAAGAACAAAAAACTCTCAGAGCATACTCTCAAGCTCATGAAGGAGCGGCGTGAGATGATCCTGCAGTCTTCAGACGAGGCGTGGAAGTACCGGCAGCTTAATAGACGGATCTCTAAATCCTTGAAGAGCGACCTCCGCAGCTTTAATACCGAGCGTGTTAAAGACGCAATTGAGCGGAATAAAGGCTCCAAGGTATTTGCAAGAGATCTGGCTATTGGGCAGAGCCAGCTCGCAAAACTGAAGACCGACGATGGCAGGATCGTATCCGCCAAACCTGAGCTTTTGAGGGAGATCGAGAGGTTCTATGGGCAGTTATACACGTCAACTAGTGAACCTGTTGTAGATCTAGCAAACGACCCAAGAGCTAGACTAACCCGACACTATACCGAAGACATCCCGGACGTCAGCCTGTACGAGATTAGGATGGCTCTGAAACAGCTTAAAAACAACAAGGCACCGGGTGATGACGGAATTACGGCCGAACTCCTGAAGGCGGGTGGAAAACCGGTACTTAAGGCCCTTCAGAAGCTGTTCGATTCCGTCATACTCGAGGGGAAAACGCCACAGGCATGGTGCAGAGGTGTGGTGGTACTCTTCTTCAAAAAGGGCGACAATGCCCGGCTGAAGAACTATAGGCCCATCTCACTTCTGAGCCATGTCTACAAGTTGTTTTCAAGAGTCATCACGAATCGTCTCGCGCGCAGGTTTGACGATTTCCAGCCTCCCGAACAAGCCGGTTTCCGAAAAGGCTTTAGCACCGTAGACCACATACATACGCTGCGGCAGGTTATACAGAAGACCGAAGAGTATAACCTGCCTCTCTGTTTAGCGTTTGTGGACTACGAGAAAGCCTTTGATTCGATCGAGACTTGGGCTGTACTGCAGTCTCTCCAACGGTGCCAAATCGATTATCGGTACATCGAGGTGTTGAAGTGTTTATACAAAAACGCCACCATGTCAGTCCGACTTCAGGATCAGACCTCGGAACCTATCTTTCTGCAGCGAGGTGTGAGACAGGGAGACGTCATATCTCCGAAACTGTTCACCGCTGCACTGGAGGATGTCTTCAAGGTTCTGGACTGGCGAGGGCTAGGCATCAATGTCAATGGCGAGTACATCTCTCACCTTCGGTTTGCCGACGATATTGTGGTTATGGCTGAGACCATGGAGGACCTCAGTACAATGCTCGATGACCTCAGTAGAGCTTCCGGAAGAGTGGGTCTTAAAATGAACATGGACAAAACCAAGGTCATGTTGAATGCCCATGTAACACCCACTCCTATCAAGATCGGAGACTCTACAATCGAAGTTGTAGACGATTATGTCTACCTGGGACAAACGCTCCAGTTAGGTAGGTCTAACTTCGAGAAAGAGGTCAATCGTCGAATCCGACTCGGCTGGGCAGCGTTCGGGAAGTTGCGTGGTATCTTCTCGTCCAACTTACCGCAGTGTCTCAAGACGAAAGTCTATGACCAGTGTGTGTTGCCAGTGATTACATACGGGACCGAAACGTGGTCGCTGACAATGGGCCTAATTAGAAAGCTTAAAGTCACCCAAAGGGCAATGGAGAGGGCTATGCTCGGAGTTTCCTTGCGTGATCGAATCAGAAATGAGGACATCCGCAAGAGAACCAAGGTTACCGACGTAGCCCGAAGAATTGCCAAACTTAAGTGGCAGTGGGCAGGGCACATTGCTCGCAGAACGGATGGCCGATGGGGCCGTAAAGTTCTGGAGTGGCGACCGCGAACCGGAAGACGTTGCGTTGGAAGGCCTCCCACTAGGTGGACCGATGACCTGATGAAGGTTGCAGGGATCCGCTGGATGCGAGTCGCATGGGACCGGTCAATGTGGCGACACTTGGGGGAGGCCTATGTCCAGCAGTGGACGTCTATTGGCTGAAATGATGATGATGATGATGATCATGTCATCCCCATAGTAACATACCTATTAACTTAAATATTCACTACTTATTAATCTTATCTACGTTTTAAACTACAATTAACCATTTTATATACACATTTCGCTTCCTCTGATAGGGGAATAGCAAGAATAGTATTGCATACACCGGTGTCGTGTAAGCTAAAGCAAGCAAGCCCAAAAGATATCCTCTCAGCCTCGTTCCGAACACATTCCACTAAAATATGAAAAACATCTTCAATAAAATCGCAGTCAGTACAGTTCTTGGAAGTGACTTTGCCCATTAGGTACGCAAAACTATTCAGTGGGATATGTCCGGAACGCAGCCTCATAGCAGTTACTATGGAGTGCCTAGGTAAGTCGGAATGAATAAACCAAGGAGCTCGAGACAAATTATTTTGGATTGTTTTGTACCATATGCCTTTTACTAGAGAACGCTCATTAAAATATTCGTTCCACATGTTCCTACATTCGATCTTAATCTTATAAATAACGTCGGTATAATACGGCAAACAAACTCTAGGGATACCATCAGATAAGGCCTGTCTAGCGAGATAGTCTGCCATTTAATTTCCTGCCAAGCCTACGTGTGAAGGTATCCATTGTAATACTACTGTGTAATTTTTTGTAGTTAATGAGGAAAGTGACTTTATTTATTTTATTTATTCTCAATAATATGTTACAAATATCTCTTAGTATTATATAATTGCATAGCGCATGCAGCTACCATTTACATTGATATCTTTCATTGACTCGAATGTGCCCTGGTGGCTGAGAGAATTTAATGCTTACTCGAATGTTTCTGATGGTGGCGGGTGTGTCGGGTTTTAGTTCCCTTCAATATGATTGAGCTGAATGGGGCTGATTCATGCGTCATGTTCGTGAACGTGCACTGTCAGTTGGGACTGGTCATCTCTTAGCTGCCACGGTTTATTTTAACTATATAACCTTTTACTCTGGACGCTCTGAATTTGTACGTCTTTCTACATCGTTCTCACATATATGTATAATCTCAACATGAACCAAGATTTTGTTACAATATTTAGATTGAAAAGAGTGTCCATGGAGTTACTTGTCTATTCTTCTCCATAGAGATCTACGCTTTGGAATGGGCAACTACAGTACTTACAAATTATTATGTCTTGTGTCTGTGACTGTAGCTTCGCTTTGTTTTGTTTTTCTGGCTTTTAAAAGTGCCTGTTATGGTCTAATTGAAATAAATGCTTTGAGTTTCAGTTTGCTGGAGCCATATCTGGTGAATAAAGTGGTTGCTCGATGGTATTTGTTGAGTTTTTGGTCAAAAATTCGTTCACTATTATGGCCTTGTGCGAAGGCGCATTATCGTGGTGCAAAATCCAAGAATTTTCTTTTCCTAAATCTGGCCTTTTTCGTCGAATTTGCTGCATAACGCTCAAATAATATTCTTTATTTACTGTTTGACCTTCCGGCCAGAATTGCGAGTGCACAATACCGCCATAGTCAAAGACAATCAACATGACTTTGATTTTTGATCGACTTTGGATTAGCGACAGAATGGCTGGTTGCGGGGATCCGCTCGATGCAAGTCGCACAGCACTGGTCGATGTGGCGACACTTGGGGGAGGCCTATGTCTAGCAGTGGGCGTCTTTTGGCTGAAATGATGATGATGATGACGATATATGAGAAATTCTGCGTCCTTCATAGTAAACATGGAGGCACCAGCCATCCTGACGTCAGAATGGCTGATCAAAAAATATTCATATTTCTCTGAATATATCATACTAGCACTTCGTCCGCAAACATTGTGATAGCTTGGCTAGTATGCATTATATAAATATAATTTATTTAAATATATTTTGGCCTATATCACTCACGAATAATGTAGCTTTCTGCCAGTGAGAGAATTTTTAGAATTGGATCAGTAGTTCCGGAGATTACCCTCCATAATGTAGAGTAGTTTGTATGTAGAGTCTACGTACAAACTTACAAACAAACAAATTTTACCTCTTTATAATATTAGTATAGATAATCATAATGGGTGTCCTATAACCTGTCTGATACAGCCTGTATCAGACAGGTGATAGGACCGCCATTTGATTGTACCCATAGAATTAAGAACGTTGTAAAAGAGCTGTGTATCAATTTTAGTGTACAACATACAAAGGTATACTCTCTATTTCTGTTCCCAGGTAAGGAGATCGAGTCGTGGTACAAGCCGGGAGAGACCTATGACGGCACGTTCACGACGCTAGGCTCTGCTTTTGAAGAGTGCCGCGCTGAGGCTGTCGGGTTATATCTGTCGTTGGTGCCAGAGATACTGAAGTGAGTAAAAATATAGCATTTTTGCAGAATGATTAACGTGGATGCCTAGCTCCTACAATGTTTTGATTGTAGTGTGGTATTACAACTACAATCGCCTGGAACACTTGCACACAAATTATTAGGTAGGTAAGAAACTCCTTCAGTTTCTAGAAATCTAAATTAACAAACAGTTCATCGGTCTCTCGGTTGTGTTCTTGACAGATTTGCCATAAAAATATGCCAAAATAGGCAATCGACAGACCACCGAACCGTTTGTATATTAGAGGAGTCGGGCCCAAAGTATTCACATTAGTGTACTTCGTAACTTATGTAAGTATACGCATTAAGTTATAACATAAATTATAAGGTAAATTGTGTTGTTCAGAATCTTCGGGTACGAGGGTCAACAAGCGGACGACGTGACCTACGTGAACTGGCTGAGTCTGCTGTGGAACGGAGCTGCTAAGGCTACCGAGATGTACCAGCCCGCCACCAAGACTTGGCTACAGGTACTGTAACTATGGATATTAAACAATCTGGCGAAATCTACACAACCACACACTGACTAGAACGTCTCATAAATTCTATATCGCGCACATTCATTTGATAAACATATACGTCGCTCGGTTTCCCAACAGACAACACCTGTCTGGACGGAGGATGTGGAATTTTTCCTCTCTCTTCTCTAATAACTTGCAATTTACAGAAGCTTGACCACCCTTGCAATGTTCAAACGGTATATGGCGACGCGAAGTCAGGGTCTGGGACTACGCGATCTCATGGCGACATGAAGAGAGCGTCTATCGCAACCCCGTGCAGGGCACGCCATAGTAGTGGCTGTAAGTTCCCTCTTTGAGGAGTGGTTAGAGAGGCGCCACGGCACCCTAACCTTCCGCCTGACGCAGGTCCTCACCGGACACGGTTGTTTCGGGAGGTTCGTGCACCGAATCGGCGGGACGAAACGCCCTGGTGTTACCACTGTGAGGATCGCCCAGAGGACACGGCGGAGCACACTGTGGAGGTCTGCCCAGCCCGGGCGGAGTACCGCTGTGTCCTAGCGGCGATCGGCGGCGGCGACCTATCGCGTCCGGCCCTGGTTCAATCCATGGTCCGGAGCGAGAGGGAATGGGACGCCGTCACCTCCTTCTGCGAAGCAGTCATGTCAAGTCTGACACTCCCTTCCGCTCTGCCCAGAGTGGGAGAAGTCATTTGATGATTTCCCATCCGAAAAAAAGGGTCTGGAACTAACTACAACATGTGTTACAATTTTGCCCTCTTTTTATTTGAGGTATGGTCTTCAGTGATACATATGAGAACGTCCGTTGCCTTGGGTAGCCAGTCCCCCATTACCTTGCTAATGTTGAGGTAATCTCGAATAGTTCAAAGAACTAAAAAAAAATGTGAGCCGTCACGGGACGCCTGGCAGATGTGAAACATCGAAATTATTTTGTACAAGTAGTATGCATAAAAGAACAGTAACAGTACAGCGTTTTATCCCAGGCGCACGCCCGTGCTCGCTTCGTGCTGATGCGTCTGTTGGAGCTGGAAGGCGAAGGCATGCTCACCATTACAGAGTCTGAACCTGGCAAGAACCTGCTTCTCACGCTGCAGAGGGAACACATCGCTACACGGGGGAAGAAGATTATTGGTACGTAGGAAAATGATGAATAGGATCTGAACGGGTAGACAGTTTTCGACGCGGCAATCTTGAAGTTGCATATTTTCATAAAAGACTTCCATAAGTCTGAATATTTTTTTCCAAGACCTCAACATTCCGTGTCCAAAAATTCTACGTTTGTCAAGATTGCTAACTGCAAAATAATCATGGAGCTAGTAAGTGCTAAGATATAATTTAAAGGAACTCGTTCCACAATGTTCAATCGATTAATAAGTACTAGTCACTCGATTTCCATACACATTCTAAGATTTTACCGATCTATTCATTCTCAATAAGTATTTAACTTTTGGCTGAATTTTTGTGATTTCCTTGAGAAAGAAATGACGGATTTTTTGGTACATATTCAACTAGTTAAAAGCTGGGCCCAGAAAGGTCATCCTTTTTTTATTTTGTTAGTTGAAATACTTGGTGGTGTCAGACGGCTACATAATCGTCGAGTCTGCCACCACTGGTGGAGGATTCCACTAATTAAGTGTCATCTGCCACCAGTGGGGACAAAAGTGGTGGCAAATGCGACTCAACAGACGCGACCACCACCAGTGGTGGTAGATGCCGCAAATAGTCGCAACTGCCACCACAGGGGACAAACCGGTGGGGGTAGACGGGAATAAAGGCCTGATGGGCATCGATCTCTAAACATGATAAAACGAAAAAGGTTTTATTACTTTTGGGGTTAACGACCGCATGTCGAATAATCCTAGTTACTTGAAGTATCAGTTTCTTTTTTGTGTAAATTTTAGATTCATCACCGTTCAAGTTCGAAAGTTTAGGAAACAATCATTAAAATAAAAACATTAACTCGATGAATATCGCATCAATTTCCAGGTGATTTCCTGGTAAAACTGCAGACAATAAAGGCTACAGCTGACTGCGACGCCGGAGAGAAGCTGTTCGAGAAGTACAGCCGCTTGGACGAGCCGTGGAGCCGCTGGCGCGAGATCGTGATGATGCACAAGCAGCCGCGCAACATCTTTGTACAGCCCAACACCTTCCTTATGAACAGCAACAAAGGTAAGTGCGCATTATAATGGATGTAAAAAGATTCTTACGACATTGAGGCCTACTGAAAAACCGTAATTTTTATGGAACATTTTTTTTTTGTATAGGGCTACTTAGTTTGATGTACAAAACGCTTGGTTGACGGCTTCGTGAAGGAGTCTGTTTACACCTTGTCTTTTAAGGCTTGTGATGCACATGTTCAACTGCACAAACGGTGGTTAATCATTACTATTTAAGGGTCCCTATTAATTTCGCGGTCTAAAAACAGAAAATTCTACTTTTTTCAACTGAAATTTCTCAATAACGCTATGGTATCGGGTATTTTTTTAATGCACATGTATATATTACCTTTATATTTAATAAGTGTACGAATTTATATTTTGATAACCACTCAACATAAATTAGGAAAAATAAAAATCAAACATGTTTTTACGTAAGCACGAAACACCAGATTTTTCAATAGCTTTTTTGGCTAACTGGTAATGAATTATAATCTGAAAAAAATCGTAGATACTGGGCATATAGTATATTAGTAAGTCTACGATCTTTTTTTAATTCGTACCTTAAAAAAATGTGGTTCACCGAAAAAACCCAATAAAATGATGCGCAAAATCGTCGTTTACTCGTAAGAATATGTTGAAAATATGAATAATTATAAAACTTTACTTCTTTATTTATCTATCCTATTCATTTTTTTAATGTTTTTTTTGACTACATACTTAATTGCAATAAAATATTTAAATAATGCCTTATAAGCCGATGCGCTTGCTAGTTGCTTTTAGTTTGGCCCGAGGGTACGCTTATTAGACATTAAAGTGAACTGTACATTATAAAACATACCAGGTACCTTATGGTTATTGAGAAATTTGAGCTGAAAAAAGTTGTGATAACTGAACTAGGTCACCCCTCCGTACTAGGTACAGCTAAGAAGTTTTGCATCAATCTTTGCTTACTGAGTACAAAAATCCTTGTCATTTCAGGTGAGGAAATAGACTTAAAGCGCTACTCAGCTTCGGCCGAAGGTATGATCAAATCCTGGGTGGAACGTTTCCCGACCACAGAAATCGATGATATCCTCGAGCTTCTAGCAGAACAAGACAGCAAGTACTACCAGGAGCTAGAAACTATCGCATGAAAACCACACATAATTTCTACAGTTGTAGCATTTCATTAGCGCGTGTTAGTCAGCAGTTTAACCCTATGTCAATGACTTTAAGTCATATAACGCGCGCTCGTGATTTGCAACCATTTTACTATGTAGACTTAATATTAATTACACTCGTACTGGTACTAAATTTTAATATCAATGTAATATCATAATATATAACCAAATGTATACTGATTGTCCTTTTTTTCATATACTCGTATTTACAAGTACTTAAAATGTCAACATAATATCGGAATAAATACCAAATTCATACCGAAATAAAACTTTTATAGTTTTATTTACTAGCGGAGTTCTAGGGTTGAACCTCATCTATCAGCACGGACTGACCTGGGAGTCTTTAAATAGACTCCGGACCCAGGTTGGTCGCTGCAAGGAAAACCTGCTCAGGTGGAGATTCATTAGCCTTTTGACCGCCATGTCAATAGCGAAAGTATGTGTTCGCTACGCCAAGCAACTGTAAAAAAAGTGTTATTTTCGACGTGCCATGCCGTCTGTGGCGTCGTGAGCACTTTTTGATTTGACGTCCATAGACGCCCGTGGCGGTCAAAAGGTGACTGCCCTGTAATGTGTTCCACAAACAAGCCACTTGATATCGTGTCCTGTTGTTTGCTCACTACACTGATGGACGCTACCGAGAGCGCTAAACTAGTAGCTCGGTTCTGGTCCGACACTATTTAGCTTGCCATCGACACGCTAAGAAGAAGCACGGAATCGCGGTTTCTCCATGCTCCTATCGTTTTCTGTCGCTCAGAACCATCATTTGCTAGAGCGAGAAACAGGCTGAATACTATCGCACGCGGCAGCATCAACCCTGCGCTCGGCAGCAAGATTTGTTTGTCGCTCTAGCAATTGACGGTTCTGGGTATCGATCTCGGGTAATATCTTTAAGCCGAGGTGATAGATGCGGTTCAACCCCTAAAGAGCCAACTAATCTTGTTACTAACCACCCGCGTTTACGCAAAGATGTAGGCAAAGATCCATCGGCTGAAAAGAGCTAGAATCTGAGAGTGTACTAATTAAAAAAAACAGCCACACTTGAAACTTTTCAAAGGCATTGATAGAGGGAAGAGATTTTTTTTTTCTTTTTGGTGTCTCAGCCGCTTAACTCAATATACTTGGCCACGCACTTTATAATTACTATTTATGACTGGGATGACATAAAAAACAAAAACACATTTTAACTATATAATTTATTCACATTCAATACAAAACGTGTGTGATAGCAAATTTAATCATTCGTAAGAATCACAGTACCAATGTCACCGCGGTAACTATGACAAAAAGAGAAACATTAAAAATCACCACACACCAATAAATAATTTTCAATTCTAATAAAAATTAATAAATAGATTCGAAATTACGAAGATGAACGGATTTGCGTAGAATTATTGCTTTTTAACAGTTAAAACCATTGATACCTAGCTAGCCGCTCCCTGACTTGTACCAAAGCAAAAGAATAATGAGAAACGAGTATACAATACTAGTTGAGTGGAACAAACAGCAGTTTACAATAGTACATTTAAAACTGAAAAACGTTATTGCTAAAAATATACACGTTTTGTGTGAGTCTATAACAAGTCCGGTCTATAAATAGTTATCCCTAATGAAATCATCTAAGCACCATTCTATTCGATTACTGTTACGTCGTGACTTAGCATTCAATACTATAATGATTATGATAAATATTTAAACTTAAACTGACTTAGGGTCACATAAAAAAATGTAAATTGATAGTAACTAAGAAAAATTATAGTTAATAATGTTGAGTAAAACGTATTTGTGCAAACACACTCTATAATTTGTGTCATTTTATATGTTTCAATAAAATGGACTATATCAAATCCAGTCACTTATGTTTTATAAAGGCACATAAGAATCAATTTACAATAAACACTTAACAAAAAGTCCACTCTTTGCAAAATATATTATTACACTTCAATAGACAATCGTATATTTATTTTAACAGTAAAAAAATCTGTTCAGCTTAACAAGCTGTATCAAATATGCAGCAGTCGAACACCGCGCTTTAGAGAAAGCCAACAAAGTTCATACAAAACCATTTATAAATACTATCTGTATATTAAATTTGATGAATCTGTGTGAAACTAGCTAGACCCTATTTATAATTAATCTGATTTGATAATCCAAATGCCTAACATTCGGAATTGTTCAAGTAACATTTTAATTCTAATTTTTGCATGACTTTTAGGATACTTTGAATTCAGTGAGAGATTCTTTGCAATAAGTATTACCTACATTTGCCACTAAAGACAGTCTTCTGTCAGTGATGAGATTCATTTAATTTACATGAAATCTAAAAACACGTGAGTATATGCTACGTTTGGCAAGATTATCGATACAGCCTCGATTAGATCAACACTAATAAAAGACTATAATGACATTGTAAATAAGTTATAACAAAAACAATGAAAGCATCAAGTTCCGTCAGATACACCTACACCTAGTGTCCTCGCAATAAGTTCGCAAAGTTAATTGTCAAAAATGCTTATATAAATCACAAAATCAAGTTATATCCTGCACAATCAATAATTCCTCTCAGTCAACTTTCTCAGAGCATTCTGCACCGTCGCCTTCGCTGTCGCCTTTCGGTGAGATATTGGATCTGAAACATTACACTTACATTATATTGCTGCTAAACACATTCTTCGGCTTTTCTCTTCTTCTTGTATTGCTCTGTGATATGTGTCAATTATGAAGTGCATATTACATTTAAGATATTAATAATTCTACTGTCATATGATTTTGAACGTTAAAATGATGTTGGTAGCTGCTGTGATTCTGTATTCGAGTACTCTACGAGCAATATCATTGTGGACTCAATAAAAGTGAATATTAGATCTACTATCTACATTCGGAGGCATTCTAGTATTTTACATATTTCACAAAACTTCTTCGTTTGCATAAGTATAGGATGTAAAACTTTTTAAAAGCATTAGTGCTATAAACTTTAATTCGGAAGCGTGAAGCGTGCACAGAATAAAATCGTATTATCTTTCACTTTGGGAAAGTTATTTTAAATTATTTACGTGACATGTAAGTACAAAATCATACACACCTTGGCAGTGTTTCCTTCTCAGCATCCGGTTTCCTGGTCACGCTGATTGATATCTTTTTTCTTTGCCTTATTTTTTCCAATATGTTTTCAGGGCTTGGTTCTTTTTCGCTCTCTTTCAAAATAATCGCAGAGTTGCGAGTAGTTCTTTTTGGTCTATAAGTAGCATAGTTACCAGGTGAATACATTGATATGGTTCTGTTGTATTTGTGCGGATCTCTCAATGAATTGACAAGACTATTATCCTCAGTTCCATCGGAGCTATCCAAGAGGGATTTCGTCCTGGAGTACCGGTTGGCACCGTACGAAGCCGGTTGGTCGTAGTCTAAATAACTTCTGCTTCCGGGATATTTTCTAAAGTCGTTGCGATCGAGAGATCTATAAGTATCAATTTTATCATTCAGTCCATAGTTTTCAAACCTTAAGTTACTCCTAGTGCTTACAGGCAGGTCAGTTAAAAGAGATCTATAGCGTTCCATGGACGGCGACAAGTCAGACGAGACGGAGAGCCCTGGAGAGAGCGGAGACAAGTCATAGGTGAGCGGCGATGTCGGGGACACGTCGTACTTCGTGTCCGTCGGTTGCGAGTGTATTCTAGCGACCGGGTCGTACTCGGCCGCTCCAGGGCCCACTAAACTACTCTTTCGTCGTTGTTTCTTTTCGTTGAATCTTGAATAAAAGCTTTTCCTACGTATTCTATCGACAATGTCTTCTTTCTCAGGCGTGGTGGAATCGTGACATCGTAGGTGTACTGTGGTATTCTCTGAAGGTGAAAGGGGGTTTCTATCGGAAAATTTATTATCAGCACTAATATCAGACTTAAGCTCGGAGTTTGAAATAGTTGACCTACTTCTCGACCGACTGCGACTCTGTGCTTCAGTGTTGTCAGTATGTATGCTACTGTCTACAAGCGCGGCATTCTTTTCTGGAATATCTTTCTTTTCAGTCTCACCGTCAACAGAGGAAATATTCATAATTTGAGGTTCTATCACAGGATTAGTAGGAACTATTTTCTTAACTCTTGGCAATCTAGAGAAATCTAATTTTAAACTGTTTCTAATGTTCTTTGATTCGTTTTCTTTTTTGGACGCAGGCTGGTCATCGTTTTCTACGGACAAATTGGAGACGCTGTCACTAGAGGTTCTCCCGTATTTATTTTTGCGCCCAAGACCATTTAACAGTAGCGATGTTGGTCTGCGAGGTTTATCTTTGTCAAGACTGTCCGCACTGGCTTCAGGATTAGATTCATTTTTATAATTACTGTCATTAGGCTGTTCAACACTTTCGCTGTGTGATTTTTCAACAATAGGTTGCGGTTTTTCAGCTATAGGTTGTGATTTTTCAACAATAGGTTTTGATCTTTCCTTGGGTTCGAATTTTTTAAAGAGTCCTAATACTTTTGAAACGGTGGTTTTGTTTTGTGGTGCTTGCTGTGTTTCCAAAGCGGCCACATCAGTCAGTGTGACAGCTCTCTTAATGAGATTTGATTCAGTTGTAGGCTCTACGTTGACGGGCACTGATTGCTCTCGTTGCAATCTGCTTAACTTAGAACTATCTTTTTTCGTCTCATTCCTTACACTATTATCAGCTCCCTTTTCTGGGGAGCTAGATTTATTAGACGCAAACTTTTCTAACTTATGACCTATCGATTGCAAAACAGATTTCTTTTTTGTGACAGTTGTTGATTTCGTACCATCCTCATCGGCAACCTTATCCTTTACTTTCTTTGTAACTTTCTTCTTTTCAGTAGTTGTTTTAGCATCACTAGTTTCTTGGTTGCTTCCTAAATCAGTCTTAGATTTCGATGAAACTTTCCTAATAATCTTTTTCTTTACTGTACCTTTCTTTTCTGTTTGATCAGTATCACCGGTCTTTGTGCCTGTTTCGTCTGTTTTCGACGGCTGATCAGTTGTAAGTTTAGTGTCTCCGTTTGATGTAACTTTCACATCAACCGATGGTCCACCATTCGGAACTATCACACTGTTTTCTGTTTTAACTTCTGTCGTTTCAGACTTGTCATTGTCTCTGTTTTTTATTACACTATACTTTTTCAAAGACAAACTAGTGTCACTAGATTTTATTTCTGATTCCGATTTGGAATCTGTACTTTGTTCCAGTTTTGTATTATTTTTTACCGAATCGGATTTGGTCACTACTTCTGGCTTTTTCTTAGGCAAGGTAATACTGAAACTTACTTCTACATCCGATTTAATTTCGGGATTGAATACTTCATCTTTCGGTGAATTATCTTTAGAATCTTCTTTTTTAGCGTTACGACTAATATAAACTTTTTCTGGTGATGGACTACTTGCAGGGTAGCTCTTGGGTCTTATTAGTTTTGACTCTCTCGGTAAAGACCTTTCTTTATCAAATTCTCTACTAAACGCACTTTCAGGCAGCACATTTTCACTGGGCTCATCTATAGAATCTAAAGTCTTCACAGGGTAACTTTTGGGCCTGATCAATCTGGAATCTTTACTAGAAGAGTTTTCATCGATAATTGTTTTTTGTCTTGAGTTTTCCAAATGAGTGTAACGTTTCGAGTTCGACGTCGATGCGGACGAATCCACCGCGGTTTCTTTGATATTATCGAGGATCGGGAAAAATGGTGTGTTCGACCTGCTGCGCTCCTTGCTTCCGACGAGCCCAATCGGCGAGAGACATTTTTTGGGAGCGGTAACGTCATCCCTGAATGCCGGCGGAGCGTCGGCTATGTCCATGGGACTCTTCACAGACGCCGCCTCTTGCATTCTGTTCCTCTTTTCTCTGATCTCTCGCAAGATTTTTTGGGTTTCTAACTCTCTTTCTTTCCGTTGGCGTTCGTAAAGATTCTCGGCGGAGGTGTCCGGCGGAGAGTCGAAAAAGTCTGATCGCAGGAACCTCGAGACGCGGCGTCGCTGCTGGTCACTGCTGGCCGCGCGCAGCGAGTGCCGCCGCAGTGCCGCGCCGGGTACCGCGCTGGGTACCGCGCTGGGTACCGCGCTGGGTACCGCGCCGGGTACCGCGCTGGGTACCGCGCCGGGTACCGCGCTGGGTACCGCGCCGGGTACCGCGCTGGGTACTGCGCTGGGTACCGCGCCGTACGACGTGTAGCTGGGCTCCGACGCGCCGCTGCCGCCGTCCGAGCCGTACGTATCGTCCAGCGACAGTGCCCGCTCCGGGGTCAAGTATTTACTGAGCAGCGGTCGGTCCCGCGGCCGCGTCGCGAGCGGCTCTCGCATGAGCGAATTAGGAGACGGACACTCTACGTCGACTGCGGCAAGAAGAGGAGTAATCTCTCGAGAACTGGACCGTCTTCGTGGCCTCGGTAGAGTTGAGTATTGAGGTGTCGCGGCATCCATTGGACTGTCTTCTTTAGTTTCTTTAGGAGTCTCAGGGGCGGCAGCGGGCGGCGCGGGTTCATCGGTAGGCAAGGGATGATCTACGGTCGCGGCAGGCGCGGTGGGCACAGTAGCCTCAGCGGGCTCAGTGGCCTCAGCGGGTGCGGTGGGCGCAGTGGCCTCAGCGGGTGCGGCGGGCGCAGTGGCCTCAGCGGGTGCGGTGGGCGCAGTGGCCTCAGCGCTTGCGGGTTCGTCCTGTTCGTGGTCGGCGGAGTGCGAGCGGGCGGGCGCGGGCGCGCGGGCAGCGGGCCCCTGCAGGGACAGCGTGCGGCGCAGGGTGCGCGCGGCGGCGGGCGGGAGGTGCGCGAGGAGCTGACGCTGCAGGCGGCGCGACAGCGCGGGCGTGAGGCCCGACAGCGCGCGCATCTCGCGCTCCGAGAACTCGATGGAGCTGAGGTCGAGGTCCGACAGGTCTAGTCCGCTTTCGACGTTCGATTCCGTGTTTGTGGGCCCGGTACGGTGCTTACCGGCTTTCTTACTACTACCTGAAATTTAATCGAAAAACACACGTTTCGATCATGCAGAACGCTCGCTGTCATGGAGTATTTACAGTGCCCATATTGTAATCTGTTTTGTGTCCGCTCGTCGATCGAGAACGAAGGGGAACTACGAGCGGAACCTCCTCGTTTGATGTTAAAATAGAGAATCGAGTACAATAAGACTGAGGGCTCTGTGTGCCCGTAGTAAATCCACGAATTATGCAAACATCGATGCGATCAGTTAAAAGTTAATACATATCTACGAGTACTACTAATAGTCAAATTAGGTCAAACGTTAAGCTTTAAGTATGCGAAAACAAATCACAAAAGAATGCATTAAAATGTTGCTTCTGTAGGGATAGTAATTTATCAAATGCGTACTAAATTATGGCTTCAGCGATATATTTCACATAGTAGAGGCATCTCTATCTGATAACAGCCGCGGCGCACGGTGCGGAACACAAAAACACATAAATGAAGAAATAAATATAGTTTAGTACCTATTCTTGTGTGGCGTTTGTGGCAGATTTGTGGTTGGCGCTGGTGCCGCTGTGAAGTGAAGATTTGGTCGGAGCATGCAGTGTAACGCGCAACCCAACTGCAACCACACCAACACAAGCTCACTACCGCTTCTCACGCGCAACACCTGCCCCAGCCCCTCCCCCTCCCCCTGCCCCTGCCCCTCGCCGAGCGCTAGTCTGGCTGCAGTTGTCGCAGCCCCGCGGTAGCGAATGGACGCGTGACATGATCTCTATGTACCTGACATACGTCCCAACATCGAGTGCTACCACATCCACTATCTACACATGTATGCCATGATCACTTGATAAACAAATTAATTAACTGTCAGGCTGCATATTTTTAATACTCAATTATTACTTTTCACTGAAAATTATCGTCGACAGATCAAAAAAAGAAAATAAATTGATTAATCTACTTTATACAAAAAATAGTACTGCTTTGGTACAGGAGATGCAACATGTGAAATGTCCTGTACGTACATTTCATGCAATGCAACTGAAATAACTGAATTTATGATAATTGAGAGCAACGCAACATTTTCCTGCTAGTGTTAGCGGGTAGGAGAAAGTCAACACCTGCACAAAGAATGCAATTTGAATACAATAATACACTACAATGCAAAAAAATGTTAACTTTATTAATAAAAACAATGTTAATGAACTCTAAGAACACAAGATATAATAGACTGTAGGTATGTCTGCCATAACGGCTGTTATATCGATAGTCTATCATACATGACATTGATGTTAATTGAGAGAGAAAAAAAACGATTTCGACGGTGGAAAACGTCGCGAATATCGGAGGCAATGGTAACTGTAGTCCGTTGGTGGCGTATGGCGTATATTCGGGTTTCTCCATGGAATGGTTTGAGAGTTAATTTATTTGTTTTAGTGAAGCTAGCTTTGTTGTGAGTGTCGTTGACCGTGCGAGGCGGCGCTAACTACTGGCGAGTTGCAGTGCGACGGTGACGCGGCGCCCTTATTGCGTAAGATCAGAACCAAAGCATATTTGTCAGCATCTATTCAGCAAGCTACCCTTGAAAATATGTCTGACTCTTTATTTGAAATATATTTTAAATATGATTCTGGAAAATATGTATTATAATAGTGCTGTGCCTGCAGCGAGCAGACATAAGATAATGGTCATTCAAATGAGAAACTAGAAGCGACACAAATGAGGAACCTCCAAACAATGATCTAAGCTACGTCACTACTGATTCACTGACTTCAACCAAGATTCTAACTAAACTAACGTTTATCGATAAAAAGAATTTGTTTTTTATTTCAATGACTAAATAATTGAAGATAAACAATTGCTAAATTGATGAGCAAAGCTAACAAATATGGTTTGGCCCTTACGATTTTTTTAACATGTAAAGAATTATAAATAGTACGAAACATGTTACAAAATCGCTTCGAAATAAGGAGTAACTGATGAACTGCTTTTCATGCTGCTATGCCAAACGTACTGTGAAATTTACATAACACCAAGTGTTTTATACTAATCATTTGGAATAATTCGTATAAAAAGTAAATACAATATGTGCAACAATTTAGAATGTGTTTTTGTTGAGTTTTATTGTGATTTAATAAATTAATTCTATTATAATTTTTATAGTAGATTGCTTAGAAAATTTGGTTTAAAAATTAATAATCATATTTTTACATTTAGAGTTTGTGTGTAAAATATAGCGATATAGCTACAAAAAACATTGCAAAAAAAAGCAACATCGACTTAAGAAAGATTTATTTAATTTATAGACAAAGCTAGATTAAAATTCATCTATTTATGGTAAAAAAAAAATGTAAAAAATACACCAACAATATAGAAAGTGTGTGTGTCGGTGCATGCCTCAGGCGTGAGCGTGATACTGGCAACGTTTTCCCCGTGCGCGGGTAGCAAGCGGATGCAAAGCGCGGGACTCACCTCGCGGCATGTGCTGTCGGGGCTTGAACATCGAGTCGAAGTCTGCGTGCATGTCGCGCGAGCCCCAGCCCTCGCGTCTGAAGTCATAACAGGAGATTAGGCACTCTGTTGTAATATTAGGCATTCAGGTCATGAGTAGTGAGCAAAAGAGATAAGTATGCAACTACACCTGCGGCTTCAAAAACGAATAGATACCATTTTCCTTACATTTAGAGAGTGACCACAGTTATCGACTTAGAATAGGTTTGAGCCGATCAAACAGAGCTTTATATCTATGCAACATAAGTGAATACACCGACACAGTATCGAATCGCGTCGTCCAAACCGAAATGAAGCGAGTGGTGTCGTTTTCGCTTTGATTGCATGGACGTAAAGTCGGCTCAAGCCGATTCGACGTCGATAAGTGTCGTCACTCCCTAAATAGATGTGCTACACTAAATGGGACTGACAGAACTTCCAACAAATTGGTATTTATTTGCATAGATACTAATATCTTTTGCCATGTGTTCACGAAACAGTGCTACAGTGCGGTAAAGTATCATCGTAAGATAAGTTTAAATCGAAATATAAGATTTTATCAAAGAGGACCTTCACTTCTGAACTGGTTTACCTCCTGCAGACTGTGTATAATGTGTTCAATTTAGCGGTTTCACGGGATCTTTACTCTTTAAAAGTGTACAACATATTTTGATCATAGGGAATTAATCAATCCAATCCCTATCTATTTAAGTCGCGAGTTAATAGGTTTTTTGGGTTAGCTTGTTCCATCGTAGACCTCATCTCTGTTCTTAGGACTAGATTGACGTCAAAAGTAGGCCTATCCTATCCTAACTTTATATATTACTAGGTGTCCCGCGCAACTTCGTCTGCGTCAAACCTAGATAACGACTGCAGCGCCATCTGTCGGGCTAATTTGTGAATCTAAACCATCCAGGGTGCCACCCAAACGCATACAAAAAAAAACATTCAAATCGGTCCAGCCGTTTAGAAGGAGTTCAGTGACATACACACGCACAGTAGAATTATATATATAAAGATTATTTAATATTATAAATGTGAAAGTAAGTTTGTTTGTTACCTTTTCACACCTAAACATCTAACCGATCATCCTGAAAGTTTTCATATACGTTGTCAGGTGTACAGAAACGGACATAGGGTACCTTTCATCCCGAAAAAAGTACTGTTCCCGAGGAAAACAACAATAAACTTCTTATGATAATAGATGGCGCCTAGTGTCTTTCTAATCATGATTAAATTATGTTATTACAAGCAGAGTACAACCGGATGATTGATGAAATGTTTGTCAAATTCTAAATTTACGCGAGCGAAGCCGCTGGCAAAAGCTAGTTTAATTAAAAAAAAGAGTGTGTCCTTCTATGTGTAGGTTTACTGCGTTTGGTGTAAGTACTGTAGGCGCATGAGTTGAATGCAGTCGGGGCCCGAGGTGAAGGGCGTGTGCAGCTCCCCGCGCGCCTCCCGCCCGTAGCGCCGTGCTTACATTTATAGTGCGCTTGAGCATTCCGAAGCTGTGCATTCAACTCGCGCGCCCAATGTATGTGTGTTCATGTTTCTGGTGTTTCTACTCATGTAATTTTAATGTATATAAACTTACGTTTCAGACACACTTCTTTTACTTTCCACATATCTATGAGTGCTGCATGTAATCATAATAAAACGGTGTTACAGTGTCATAGGAACATTTATTAATTATCACCCGCATTTACAATCAAGTTTAAAACATGTTGTTTCTACTAATTTAGTTTATCGCTTACATCTAACAACATGTTTACAAAACTAATCATATGCAGAACTTTGTACACAGTGTTACACATGTTTCCAACATACCTTAAATGTATTACAAATTGTATACATAAAGGGTGTAAACACACTCTTAACAAAGCCGAAAGGCATTTGTTCTCCCCGTCATTGCGATCTTTTTTTGTTCTAGACCATACTTGGAAATTTCTAGTTACGGAGATATTGGGGGTCAAAGTTCCAACTTTTTCAAAAGTTTTTTTGAAATACTTATTTTTATTGTAAGATTTTCTACTTTAAACACCTCCAGGACCCCCTTACTGTTCAATCCATCCATCAGTACAATGATTTGAGTGCGTTACATTGAGTCCTACTGTAAAACGTGATTTTTCAGCCCAAAAAAAAAGTCGTTTCCCAGCACATCAAGCTACTACAATCTGTCAAATTTCTGTAATAGATTTTCAACTTTATCCCTGAAAAATTAGGTTCAAGGTTGGTTGGGAAAATCTGTCAGTTTCGGTTAGGTTGACCTGCTGGCGTCTGTACATAATGTTTAGTTGACGGCTTCGTGAAGAGTGTTTACAACCTGTGTAGGTGTAAAGACGAGGTGAAAATTTTAATTTATGATCGCGATAGTACTGTGTAGTTATAAAATTATGAAAGTATACTCACAATAAGTTTCTCCTTGGTAAGTGGGGGCTGCATGCATAAAATTAACATTATTTTAGTCGGAAATATCACGATAAAATTACATGCGGATTCTTCACTTATATTCATCAAAGTTATGATTATATTTGCGTAAATGATGACGTTAAGCATGACTGTTAAATTATTAAATTGTGTATGTTATAATCAAACTTTATGAATAGAAATGTTAACAATTTAAAGTATGAATAAGCTTTCTTGAAATAATGAAATTGGTCACCAATTCTCAAGATTGCATTATTTAGACCTTGTTAAAAATCATAAGTATGGACTAACGACTTTTATCTCAAAACAGCAGAAATTACAAAACATATTTTTGTAAGACTAGAAAAAATATTAAAAAGCTGTCTAGAAAGATGAATTTTAAATGAATATTTTAATCAAGAGTTTGAATAGTAATCGTTTAAAGTACCCTGTTAATCAGGTTTTGATCTTCAATCTCTAACTTTTATTCATATATTTGTTATAGATTTAACTTAGGTATCGTATAGCTAAGCCATACGTAAAAAAAAGCGTAAGTTATACCTGTTGAAGAACGGCGATTGTAGGTTGTTGAAAAGCGAGTGCTGGCTGAAGCCAGGGCCTTCCTCGCCATTCAGGCGGTTTGTCAATGCGCGCACCTAAAATTTACGAAAAAAAAAAACCAATGTAGAAAGGATAAGAAAACTGAAAAAAATGCCCGTGAACCTGTGGAGTTACGCTAGCTAATTCAATTTGACCTAGTATTATATCTTACCCGGTGCAGCAGCGTAGAGAAAAGGTTCTCAGCAGTGAGCAGATGGAAGCCTTCGTCCTCTTCATCGTCCTCTCCGGAGCTGACGGACTCGGCGCGCGCGGCACGACTGGGCCGCAGCCGGTGCATGTGCGCGTCTTCTTCCTCTTCAGATTCTCCACCGCTCACTAGGCTGCTAGTAGATAAGAAAGTCAGTATGTTAAATATGGTTAAAGATGATGATTATTTTGATGATGATTTTGATGTGTTGTTAGTTTCTCAATCGTAAGCACAGTCTTGTGGTTCGATGGTAAAGGTATTCCGTGGATTGTAAGTTGAGACGAACATGACTGAAGGACCTCTACCGAATAGAGGTCCTTCAGTCATGTTCGTGATGTAGTTGTATTACAAAAGATTATCTATTTTGTCAATCAGAAACGCCGAGCTTTGTAAATCTGCGATCGTGTGCGGATATTACGGTTTGTCTGTCGATCAGGATCAGAACAGAACTTTAAACCATTAAGTATATGCAAACCAGGAGTATAAGTAAGTACCTGATGCGCCTCGGCTTGGTAGTGCGATGGTGTCGCACGCTGGGCACGTGTGTGGAGGCCTCGGGCTCCAGGGAGCGCTGTCGCGGCGTGACGTAGCCCTTGCCCTCCACCGCGATGGGGATGATGAACTCGCGCGCTGACTTCTTGATGGGCTCGCCAGGACTGCTGCAGGCTTCGCTCGCGCTGCCGGACTCGGTTGATGCCAGCCGCCTATGATACGAAAACATGAGATCTGGGTAAAAGCTGTATGCGTAATTCTACCAGTGGGTACCACTATAACATGCAAGGCGCGATTTCTGTGGGAAGTTAGAGAACTGACCTGAGCGGAGTGACTCTTGGCGCAGGCGAGGGCATAGCCTTGGGTGTGGCAGGCGTGCCGGGCGTGAGAGGCGTGAGCGGCGTGCCGGGCGTGAGGGGCGGCGGCGGCATGGCGGGCAGCGGCGGGGGGGACGTGGGGGACTCCGCCGCCACTGTGATGGGGATGATGCGCTCCACTGATACGCCGCGACCACTGGGGAATAAAAAAATCGACACATTTAGACAAGATCATTTTTAGAAGGAGTCAAGAAGTGGAAGGCGGTGAGACGTCCCTATGCATCGGAGAGTATGTATCTTCACCTAATCTCACTCCGATTGTGTCGATTGTTGGTCCTGAGGAATATGAGGCTACGCCTTAACGCGAATGTCGCTCATTTTTTTTGACGATGCTGAAACACTTTCAGCATCGTCAAAAAAAACGTCGCATCCATAGGCGTGCCTTCCTTTTTTAAACAAGTGAGTGCCATATGAACGCTATGATTGTTTATTCGCGCGACTGATTCACTGGTTGGATGTGGGGTGAGAGTGACGGAAGACAGAGTGCACTATGAGTGACGATTCCTTCATAGCTGGATTAGTCCGGTCAAAATAGACATAAAAATAGGGGTATCCTTGCATAAATTCCCAAGAAGCCGATGTCCGAAAGTTGACATGACCGTTAAGGATATTAATTACCATTATTATGAAATTGTGAAAAGTCCCCATCGATCCCATGTGTGCCAAAATTTCTATGCAAAAACGGGTTTAGCAGCGTAGTCATGCATGTTATGAAGAATACAAGTTTTTTTAGAATCGCTTTTACTCAGAAATGGTGATTCTTAGGGAAAAAAGTGTAAGGACAATTTTTATAGATAATTAAATATCTATAATTTTTGTCTGAACTATTTTTCTCATAAAACTAACCGTTTCGCAAATAAAAACAAAAAACCCATTTGCGAACTTTGACTTCGCATAAAAATTTTTGCTCACATGGGATCAATGGGGACTTTTCACATTTTCATTTTAATGGCATCCCTAACGTTCATAACGGAATTTATGCAAGGGTCAATGTCTGTTTTGACCGGGCTAGATAGTCTTCGTTCAGATTGACCGCCGAGATCGAAATTCATAATAGAGTAAAGCTGAAATCGAGCGGCATTCATCATAAAAAAAAAGTGCTGGTCGTTCGGCAGCAAGATGCACAGACGACATTGTACCATCGTGGGATCAATCTGGATGTTAGTACTGGAATGTATAGATTTGCTCAAGAAAATAATGCGTTTATAATGAGGTTCGAGAGATGGAAGGAGTAGAGGGAGGCCTTTGCCCAGGAGTGGGACAGAGCGGGCTAATAAAAAAATAAAATGAGGTTCGAAATTAGGGACAGGTTGATATCGTTACCTGTTGGCATTCCGATGATCGTCGACTCTATGCATGGCCTCCGTGCGGAACACGCGCGGCGTGCCCGGCGTGCCTGTCGCGCCCGGTGTGCCCGGCGTGCCCGGCGGGGACGCCAGCGACGCCACGCCCGCGGACGACGAGCGCCCGTACGGCATGGGGGGCTTGCCTACGCAGACCAAAAGAAATGGTCAGGGTGGCTCAAAGCTTATTGTAAAAGGAATGTCCATAGTTAAGTAGTAATCTGACCAATGGGGAGCTATTTTGAAAAATCTGATATTTTAGATTTTCAACCAATAATGATGCTGGAACTAGCCATGCTAGCGTTATTAGTCTTACAGTTACTTTCCCCGTAGATACATTTGATAGTTTTTATCACTGCAAGTCCTAGAAATATCATTAGTATCTGAAATGACTATACACTAAAAATGAGATGAAATCACAAAGCAAACAGAAGTAGTGCAAAATAAATTATTGCATTGTAATCTGCAACTCAAATAACCAATAGAATTTACTTTAAACTATAGCTGTTACAAAATATATAAAACCATAGATTTAATTACTAATTTAGACAGATATCTTACAGTTAGAACATGAGCTCAAATAAATATCGTTCAAATCATCATTTTCTACTTTTAACTAATAAATTCCACATAAAATACACTTCAGATATATTTAGGAATGCATAGAAATTCAAGGACAGCTCGTAAAATGGTGCATGTTTACACATACACACACAGGACATAAAAATATGACGCAATTTAGATCAAAGCATATTTATAACAATTTTTTTTACCTGTTCGTATGGCAGACGATATGATATCCCTTGCGGCGCGCCGGCGGTTCTCTTCCCCAGCTTTCTCCTCGACCAACTTCGCCATAGAGTTTTGTAGACTCCTACGAATTATGTTCTGCATTAGTCATATTAAAATAAATAGCTTGGCATCATAGCAAACAGCATCCGTCATTGTCAGTAACGTTTTGCCTTACGTAAGGAGGGTATGTGTGTGGGTATGACGACGAATATTTGGTGTGACTGTAAACTCATTACTGTATTTGTTAATCGAATTAAAACTTGTAATTCGAGTAGGCTAGAACTACGTATGAAGTTATAGATTTTGTTATATTACAATGAACTAATCAGCTGTTTCATACATAGCCCAGAATTGGCATAGTAGCAAAAGTTGATACAGACTTTGAACCCCTGAAAGGATGCAAATGAGTCTTATATATATACTCGGTTTAATTTTATATTCTTATTAGGTTATCACTGTCTTATTTTGCGAATGCTGGTTAACCAGTAATTGGCGACTGTGTAAGTCCAATATTGTATAACCTTTGCTTGTGATCGTTGTACACAGAAGCTGTTGGTAAACCTTTATTAAATAAATAAATATATCAGCCAGTGTCATACCCCCTTACATATTGTGCATTTGAAACATGTTTGGCGCAGCCGTGAGGCACGCGCAATGTTATGTATCTTGTTTCGATTTCAGTTTTATTTTTTTATGTTTTCTGTATAAGGCTTGTAACATGCCAATAAATATTTTTATTTTCTTTCTTATGGGGAATGAATTTCACAAATGTTTTTTTTTTAATTTCATTGTAATGGAATATTGATACTTGATAGCTTTTAAACACGATTTAGACTGCTGGTCGCGTTTAGTTTTCATTGATAAAATTCTCACTAAGAAGTGTATAAAAGTCTAATGTTACACAAACCTCCTAGCATCTTGCAGCAGAACAGCAGGGTCTACAGAAGTAGAGCTGTGAGAAGGCTCGCTCTCCGTCTTCTTGACGCCACTACGCAGGTTCGACTCCCGCTCCGCCTCAGTGTGATTCTGCGTCAAATACACGCACGATGTATAGAATATTACTTTACGGAATTTTCTCATCACAATCGGCATTTTAAAGTAGGATTTTTTATTAATAAAGGGGTTATGGTTTCGTCACTAAACTCCAGTATTTATAACGAATACTAAAGTTAGTGAGCGACCACCCAGTTCGAGTTCGATTTCTATATAAAATGGATGCAGGCGCCAAAGATACAGTGGTCGTAGGCGCATGCTGACGACGATTGCACTCACGAGCTTTGTTTATATTTAAATGCGTTACTAAGTTTGTTTGGCACAACATTATTGGACAATAAAGGAGTGTCCAGAGACGGAGTATCAGTCGCGGTCACGCTATGCTGTTCAGTAGCCCCCCCCCCCCCCCCCCGTATAATTGAAAAGTCAAAACGAACCACGCTTTCGATTCCATTAATTTTCCCAGATTAAGACCTAGCTATATCGATTTTTCGCTCCCGTAAACCACCATAATGCAACTTTCATCGAAATCGAAAGCAGTTTTCGAGAACATGATTACAAATATACAAATGTGGTGGTGGTTTCTTGAGACTTATACTAATAAATGGCTGTGAATCCTTACTCCTTATCTTTTACTATTCCTTACTATATTGTTAGGAAGAAATGAGGTTTTACGTAGCATATGTTAGTTCTATGGCAAACAGTGACAACTTGGAATTGTCGCTGGTCGCGAGACACTGTTTTTGGGAATATCGCTCAAAGGGCTGTAAGATTCATAATTTCATATTGTGTGTGCTTACTCGCTATTTTTGTAAACAATTACGTGTTTATTGGATTCGTTATGATTTGTGGTGGTTTAGGTTAGTTTGATATTTTGTTCCAAGTTAGAATAAACGGTTGTATTCATTATTTTGTGTACCTCGTTATCTGTTTTAAACATTTTCGCTTCCGTATATATATTATAATATTATAAATGCGAAAGTAAGTTTGTTACCTTTTCACGCCTAAACCACTGAACCGATCATCCTGAAATTTTGCATATACGTTGTCAGGTGTACAGAAACCGACATTGTACCTTTCATTCCGAAAAAGTACTGTTCCCGAGGAAAACAACAATAACGTTATTATGCTCATCGACGGCGTAACGTGTCTTTCTAATCATGATTGAATTAGAAGCCAAGTTCAACTCGTATTGATTGTCAAATTCTAAATTAACGCGAGCGAAGCCGCGGGCAAAAGCTAGATATTTATTAAATTCATTCATACTTTATCTAATTCATAAATTGACAGAATTTATTGCATTTGCATCATTAGATATACTAGTTACCTACAAATACACAATCAAACAAGGTAAGTAATACAATAAAGGGTGAATCATTCGTATCATGAACTCCATCTGCCAATTTCCTGTTATGATAAATCAATTAATGAATTTAAATATTATTCTTTTATTAGCCTAGGTTTGAAGGTAATTGATACAATAATAGATTATAGCTAAATATAGACAGAAACAGTCACCACTTCCGCGTGTGTATCTATTAGTAAATAGATTTGCATTTTACGATCGTAAGTGAATCATATTAAATTCAATTAATTAATTCACTGTGACTAACTAAAAATACATGAGTTTGGGTTAGAATCGAACCCGCAAATCGTGTAACTGCGATCGAATTTCGTCGATCGATTTAGGATATACTTATTTATCAAAGAAAAATCCTAACTATAAATATATATATTTATACTTGGGATATTTTTTTAATATTATAAATGCGAAAGTAAGTTTGTTTGTTACCTTTTCACGCCTAAACCACTGAGCCGATTATCTTGAAATTTTGTATATACGTTGTCATGTATACAGAAACGCACATGGGTACCTTTCATCCCGAAAAAAGTACTGTTCCCGAAAAAAACAACAATAACGTTCTTATGATAACAGATAGCGCCACGTGTCTTTCGAATTATGATTGAATAGGGTATGTGACAGGAAGTCAAAATAGTTACTTTTTTATGAACTGTCAAAACGCAAAATGTTTACGCGATTTGTATGAAATAGCACGTTGTGACGTCATACTTATTTGGGATCAAATGTAATACTTATTATCAATAAATCCAATTTTACAATTATACAATATAATTGTAAAATTGGACCCCCAATATTTAATTTCTGTACGGTGATGGTAGTTTTTAAGATGAGTGGCCTTAATTCTACGTATTTTTATATTTTATTTTTGACCTTGTCAACTAGCCTATTATATTATAAAACTTTAGTAGTGTGTAGTGTTAAGAGTTTCATTATAAAATTCTAAATCACCGCCGTAGACAAAAACTAGTAAATTATAGTTCCTATAGAAGCCCGAACTGCTAAACTTCTTCAGTATCACGATTCCCGACACTCTAATGTATGTGTATTTTCATTTCGTAGCGTTGTCTCCTCTTTAAGATAATGAACTCCAATAATACTTCAATCAAGTTTTTAATTTACCTGTGAAGGCTCAATGCCAATCTGTTGCAGCCGAACTGTGCCATTGTCAGGCGTCTTGGACTGCAGCTCACGGTCTTCACTCTGTGCTTTGGGCTTAGCGATCTTTGACACAACTGTAAACAACAACATAGGTTTTATTACCGTGTATTTAAACTTCATTTTGCACTGACACAGAATGGTTCATCGTTTAGGTTTTCATGTTAAAGATAGATTTTTATCATACCTGGTTTAGAGATATTGCGTTTGATTTCAGGTGCAGTTGTAAGAGAGGCTCTCCTCTCGAACTGATCCTTGAAACTGCCGACATTGCCTCCTGGTGAAACAAAAAGTTTTAATCTTTTTATCTACTGCATCTAGTAGTCAAAAGGGACACTTAATACCGTATCCTGTTGTTTGTAAATTATATAAACCGATGGACGTTACTGAAGGTCCTAGACTCGAAGCCAAATTCTGGGTTGATCCAATTAAATTCCCATCGATACGCTAGGAAGAAGAATAGCTAAAGCACAGCTGCATTCATAGTACATTCTATTTTCAAAGACAAGTTACATGGGTGTACGTTATGGATGAAGACGCTAAAATAGTGATTAACATGTTAGTTACCTGGTATGGACAGTTTCTTGGGTTTGGGCACCTGGTTGGCGGGCGGTTGTTGTGCTATAGACAGTGACGTCAGTTTGTCTGCCGCAGACGCTACGCCGCTCTGCTTTGTGTCTTCTTGTGGCTACAAAAAAATATTATTAATTTTTCAATTATGCACTCACTCATCAATACATAACTTTTTATTGCAACATGGGCCTGCTCTTGACCTCAATCACGCCTGATGGAAAACGATGGATGAGGTATATGATAGAACAAGCGTGCCCAGAAGATGCCTCTTCACTCTTGCTTTGAAGGCAGCTTTTTTATTTAATTAGCCGATATGACAACATTCTCCATTTTCCAACCGGCGGCCAGTCGTCCGTGATCAGCAACAAAGTTGAAATAGGTCATTTAAGGTAACAGGTCAAGTCGAAATGATTTAACAGCAAAAACCTATGAAAAGCTTTTCCTAGTAGAATCTTCATCTAAAGGTACAAGTATTCCTCATGTTCATAAGTTTGTCAGTTATGATATTATTGGCATAGGGGACTTTCAATTAACGACTTTCAGAGAACCGACATAAAATGTAGACATAAAGTGGAATTGGATTTGACAGCTGTTTTGACATCTTCAACAACAACAACGTACATTTATTTTCAGGCTACTTTAGCCTTTAGATAAATACCTTACAGACTAACATGCATATGATATAATACAAATTGTATTAGTAAATAAAACCTTAAAACTATGTTACTAACACTTCACTTTTGCACTTTTATCTTCAGAGCACGTGTTCATTTTCAAGGTAACAAGAATAACTTTCCCTCGCAATACTACCCTCATAAAAAATCAAGCCCATACCTTAGCCTCCTCAACTTTATCCGCTGGTTTCTCCTCCACAGTCTTAGTAGGAGAAGTTTTCTTCTTGATAGCGACGCGCGGCTTGCTCGGCTTCTCAACCGGCTCCTCTTCTTTAGGCGGCTCCCTAACTATATCCTTAGTTAGGTCTCTCACTAGCTCGACTGGTGCGGGCTGGATTGTGATCGTCGCTGATGATTTTAGGTTCGGTGTTATTGCCTGGGAAGAAAATAATAAATTTAATACCTGTATAAATGTGTAACTATCAGCTGTTTGTTAGAATCTAGTTCTAAAAGGCTTAAGGTACTGACACAAAGTTCACTTTGGATGTAAATAAGTCTTTGGTCTTTTTATTTGAGTTTTAGCACGATATACTTAATTTACTTAATATATTACTTTATTGGCTCAAAACTTTGCCACGGTATTATACCATCGGTGATGGCGCAAATGTCTGTAGTAGGCGAATCGGGGATGGGAGCTATTTATGGTGGTTTTTTTTTATTGCATGAAAAAAATACATAGAGGGTGTAAAAAGACTCTTAACGAAGCCGAAAGACACTTGTTCCTCTCGTTATTGCTATCATTTTTTTGTTCTAGACCATACCTGGGAACCTCCTAGTTACAGAAATATTGGAGGTCAATGTTCCAACTTTTTTACAAGTTTTTTTTATAAGTCATTTCCCAGCAATAATTTGCTTAGTTTGATGTACAGAATGCTTGGTTGACGGCTTTGTGAGGAGTCCGTTTACACCTTATATGTATGTATCTACAAGGAAAAGGGCAAGGGCTACAATAATAGCATTTGAGAGACGATCGATTGTCTAATAACATTTATTCCATTTTCTGATAAAAGTATGTAGTTCTTACTGATAAATTCAGTTATTCAGTTCGCCCGATAAACTGAAATACTTAGAAAAACTTACCGAGTCATCAGCCAGAGTGGGTTCATCATTGGGCAGTATTTCCGGTGAACTCTCTTCAGGCAGCACCGGTGCTTGAGGCGCAATGCTTGCACAACTAAAACAAAACAAATTGTGTTTATGATAAATGTGTAATAATTTTAGTTACTGGTTATTAATGCAACCGTTGTAATCAAATAAATAAATTGTGCTTGGCACACAAACGGATCTCTAATAATGATAATTAGGGATCCGTTTGTGTGCCAAGCACAATTTATTTCAGTAACTAAAATTATAAAAATAAAAGAGATAATTATAACATATTAAAACATACAAAATAACAAAGTAAAGCAAAATTTGACACTTAAAGAAATTCTTCTCACAGTACTTCTGACATACCTAAAAAATCTTCGTCCATCCATCCGCAAACTGATCATCTGTTGGATTGAAATCCAAGAGATCATTAAGCGCGGCCAGAGTGCGAGTGATTAGCACGTGCGCCAGTACGACATGGAAGCACGGCAAACAGCTTGTGCTTTCTGCCCCGGCAGTACAATACATCGAAGTAGGACAACAAGGCCATTCTCAGGTACTTACAAAAGCTCAACCTCTTTCTCATAATTTCTACTTTGGTTTTACCTCCTCTATTCTTCTTCTTCCTCTACTGACCATAGTCAGAAAAAAAAACTACAGAAATACGATTTTGAAACCAACTTTCCAATTTCGTTGTTTTTGACAGCAACATGCATAGGTTTGACAAAAACTAACTTTATTACAACCAAAGAAATAGGTACTACGGTCAGCAAATGAGCTGCTTACCTACAGATCAGCAGTAAACTATCATAGGATTTCTAAGTTACAGACCTGGCCACTCGTTCCTTCTTCCTCTGCAATCCGCTAGCCGACATGGCGAGCTCCAGTTTGCGTTTGTTATCAGATGCCGACACGATCGTGCGGGTCGGCGACGGTTTAATGGCGTCTTCGCCACCCTCTGGGAATATAAAACTCGTGATACAATCATATTTAAAATGATTGCTAAATAGGATTGAACTAAAAATCACTTAGATTCAGGTGAAAGGGTTTTTTGATGACATGTACCTTAAGGTGTTAATTCGTACAAATATTGATGAATAAAAGCGCATTTGGTAGTGCTCGATTGCAATTTAAAACATTGACATTAAGGTTTATTATTAAATACTAATCGCAGAATAATGAATCTGATAAATAGCATAAAGGTATACCTGCAACTAGATCCAGGATCCTCTTCTCGGCAGAGTTGCTGGGCTCAATGTGAGCCATCGACGTTGAGCTTGTGAGGTCTGTGCCACTCTCCTCAGGACCTAGTTCAGTCTGTTGACAAATAAATTAAATTTTCAAATCTTTTACAAAGCAAACTAACATGACACGGCACCATGGCTCGAACAATATAAATATGAGAAAATTAAGGATATTCTGGACACTGAAAGATCATGGTTTGCTAGAACTAAAAATCCGAAGACGTGCTTCGTCTATCTAGCTTAGCTTCGTTTAATTAACTCATTGAGATCATTTTTGCCTGTTTATTATCTACAAGCCGTGTGTTCAATGGGTTTTCCCATCAGCATTTTTTAAAATCCTACGCTCACTTTGGGTACATAAAAAACTCGTGTCAAGTAGACGCTGAAAATTTTTGTAAGTGAAGGAATGACTGATTTCTATAATCTGTGGGTAAGTGTTAATCTGCGCTATTAGCTGTTCCAGTACCCACCTCATTGGGCACCATGACGGAGTTGGAGTTGGAGGGCTGTGCAGGCGCCAGCGACAGCAGCAGGTCCAGGCGCACGGGTGTCTGCGCAGCCAGGGCTTCCGCCTCCTCCAGGCACGACGTCTCGCAGCCCGTGTTCACCCAGCTGACGAATATAGGTGGCTTTTAGTTTAACAGCCTAGTGCAGGAGATCTTTGCTCGTCTATTCTTAAGAAAAACTAAATGTTTTGGACGCAACACCAATGCAAATTCCAATTTCTTGAATAACTTTATTATTATTATTATTTTAAACTTAACTGTTGAAGTCAGAAATACGAAACATCACACGTGTTTGAATATGGCCTTTCACAGGACAGAGTGAAGGTTGACTTCTAGCTGCCCGGCTGTGTGTTGCGTACATCATAGTGTGCTCAGGGACTATAAAGACCTTTTCTCGGTACTGATGGAACGCTGTCTCCCCTGATCTTGATTAGTGAATAAATCTTTAAATGCAGCAACGCAGTTTAATTTAAGGGCTGTTGCACGGATTTTTTAAATTAATCCCCGAAGGGTTAGGCAGAGGTGTAAACGCACACCCAAATTTCGCCAGTTACGTTTAAGTTCCATGTAATAGGGGACGCCTAATGCGATTAACCGGGTACAAATGCAGACTCCGTGGCTGCTACTCCGAAATATCCTGATGGAAAAACCCAATAAAACTCTGCCCGACCTGGGAATCGAACACAGGACCTCATGCTCAGCAGCCGCTTGCGACCGCTATACCAACGAATAATAATAATAGTGTAATGGCAAACTCACGGATTGTCACAAATGTAGGCGATGTCAGCACGTTTCAACGGGTCCACTGTGAGCATGTCGCGAATCAGAGGTGATGCACCTGCAAGAAACAACAGAACATTGTATTATGACTGACTGACACTTGCCTTAAAGGTACCCTAAGAGTCGTTTTGAGAAGGCAAATAATAAACTTCGAAATAAGTTTGTAAAATAACTACAATAAATTTTAACTTTTAAGGTGTGCCATTATTTTGTACACCATACACACGACATCCAATATAATACATTTCTTTATTTCTTGCTGTAATCTCATTTTACTTATTGAAACAAAATTGTTAAAACGTTAATCGCTAAATCGTTATTCTTCTTGCACTTGCAGAACATAGTAATTTTTTTACTTTGTTTAGTCTCTGGGTCACCACAATGGCTGGTTTGGGACCTGCTTTTAAACTTGTCAGTATTGTGTTGTTGTTGTTGTTAACAATGAGAAATAATACTTACTCGATGGGTTCCTAGGTTCATAGTAATCGCCATTACTGATCTGTCGGACTAGACGTTTGAAGTTGGAGCCATCGAATGGCATAGCTCCGTAGACTAGAGTATATAGAAGCACACCCAGTGACCAGCAGTCCACCTGAAAGTGCAATAATACATTAGAATTGGTGGTCCAAACAAACTATGAGTACAGATAATTAATTATTACTCATGTACTGCTGACTATAGACATGCCTTATTCAAAAGATTGGTAGACTAAAATCTACTGCCCAGGGGCCTGGCGAGCATCCTCAAGTAGGCGAGTAGCCCGCGAAATTCAAATTTTCTTACGTTTTTTGCAAATTGCAGGTCAGTGTCAGGTTGTACGTTGATGAAAAATGAGTCGCGCCAGTAACACATTTATGTACTTAAAGAATTACAATCATGAAAATTATCAATACATACTACCCGTACGCTTTCACCTTAAGGCATATCTTCTCTACTTCGATAAATCTTTACAAAACATTAATCTTTACAAACATTACGATGCGCAAAAGGACCTTGACCTGCTCAGTGAATGGTTACAATCTAACTTACTGACTATTAACAGCTGAAAAACATCATTTATGATTACCGGACTTCCCACCTCTTACAAACAACGGAGAAACAGTCGAACGGGCTAGTCACGAGAAATATCGGACTGTAGGTAGATGACAAATTTACTTGGAACTGCACATCGATCATGTCAAAACAAAATTAATAATATCACTATTAGGAGCGTTACGAAAATGTATCCCGAAAAAGTACGTCTAATCTATATAAATAAAACTGAATTGCTGTTCGTTAGTCTGGCTAAAACTCGAGAACGGCTTGACCGATTTGAATAATTCTTTTTTTATTTTGTTATTCCGAATACAGGGAAGGTTTAAAAACAAAAAAAAATAGGTAGGGTAGGTAGGGTAGGGTAGTCGAAATATTATTTAATTGCATTATGTGACGCAAACGAAGTTGCACGGGTCAACTAGTAATATATATAAATCTCTAGTAAAATCAAACCTTGAATACCTAATCGGAGTATGGGGATCAGCCGCTTAATCTAATGTAAACACATTACAAAGCACAATTACAAAACAAAACAAATTATTTCACTACCAGTATCTACATCCAACAAAAAAAAAACCGACTTTAAAAAAAATACAAAATAAAAACTTTTTGGAAAAAAATAACCGACTGCCAAAGTAAACGTTCCAAAAAGTTTTTATTTTGTAACTTTTTTTAAAGTCGGTTTTTTTTTTTGCAAAAAAGCTTTTATTTTATCCTTTTTAGTTGTGGTATCTAACACAAATCCTTGTTAACAGCATATCTTTAACAAGGAAAAAAATGCCCCGGTAAAAAATACATAAAATGTACTAAAAAATTAGCATGGACAAAACCAAGGTCATGTTGAATGCCCATATGACACCCACTCCCATCAAGATCAGAGACTGTACCACCTTCCAGTTCCATCATCAGACCCTGGATACCGTCTTAAGACAAACTACTCATTAAGACGAATCAAACGAGCCTAAACTCGATGCGGTTACGTGGTTTTATCACGGAGATCCTATGGCCACCTTACAGCTCCGTCATCAGACCCTGGATACCGTCTAAAGACAAACTACTCATCAAGACAAATCAAACTCGATGCGGTTACGTCGTTTTATTACGGAGATTCTATGGCCACCTTCCAGTTTCATCATCAAATCCAGGTTACCATCTAGTGACAAAGTACTCGTTAAGATTAATCAAACGAGTCCAAACTTGATGGAGTTCCTATGGCCACCTTCAGACCCTGGATACCGTCTAAAGACAAACTATTCATTAAGATGAATCAAACGAGCCCAAACTCGATGGGGTTACGTCGTTTTATAACGGAGTTCCTATGGCCACCTCACAGCTCCATCATCAGACCCTGGATACCGTCTAAAGACAAAGTACTCGTCAAGACAAATCATACGAGCCCAAACTCGATGTGGTTATGTCGTTTCATAACGGAGTTCCTAAGGCCACCTTCCAGCTCCATCATCAGATCAGCTCCATGTCATCTATATATTACACTATCACGCGATATACATAAGTGTGCAAAATTTCAATTCGATTGGAAATCGGGAAGTACGTCAAATGTAACATGCAAGACTTCATGAGCCGTCGCGTGATGTACCAATTAACGTGAAAAGGAACCAAATTACTGAACCGATATTTATGAAATTTCTATGGGACCAATCGGGAAGTATATCCTTTCACATAAAAGAAGAATTTTCCAAATCGGTTTCGAAATGACGGAGTTATGAGGTAACAAACACCAAAAACAAAAAAAACACAACCGAATTGAGAACCTCCTCCTTTTTGAAGAAAGTCGGTTAAAAATATACGAAAAAACTCACCTACTAAATCTCACACAACTACGCATATTATTACACCAGCATTCTCATAAAGAAAATTACCAAGAATTTTGTACAATCAAAACATACAACTACATAAAAAAGCAATAACATACAGCACAAGAAGCAATAACAAAATTCCAACTAATGACGGCACGGACTAATTACGGCAAAAAAACAGTATTAGTGGAGGGAACACAACTGTTTAATAATTTACCAGAAGATTAAAGAAGTGTGATAATAAAGGGTGTAAACAGACTCTTAACGAAGCCGAAGGCACTTGTTCTCCCCGTCATTGCGATCATTTTTTTTGCTCTAGACCATACCTGGGAACCTTCTAGTTACGGAGATATTGGGGGTCAAAGTTCCAACTTTTTCCCAAGATTTTTTTTTAAATACATGTTTGTAATGTAAGATTTTTACTTAAAACACCTCCTGGAGTTTTGAGTGCGTTACATTGAGTCCTACTTTAAAACGTGATTTTTCAGCCCAAAAAAATAAATCGTTTCCCAGCACAAATTTTTGCGCAAAGTTACTTAGTTTGTTGTACATAATGCTTGGTTGACGGCTTCGTGAAGAGTCTGTTTACACCCTGTATTAACATATTTAAAAGTAAACTAAAAAAAACATGTGTACATACATGTTTTTTTAGTTTACCTATAACGTCGCCACCGTCCCAGAGGCAAATATTATATTATTATTTAGGAGTAACTACGTGAACTGTTATTTATAAGTTCTTATGAGAAACAAATGTCTTTAAACCTATATCAATAGTTAATGTATATCTAATTCATGAAATCAAATGCACTTGCGCAGTCGACAACCTTTTAACTGCATCACCGTCAGCGAGCAGAGTCAGCGTAACTGAATTTTGGGCCAAACATGTTTGACGATTTGGCCATCAATTATTCTAAGAAGAAGAATGCATATTTGCCACATCTCTAATCCACTACTAAGTCGAAGTTCTGGAGTATGAGTGGAGCTGGACAGTAGAGCCTTATGGTTCATGGGTTTCACTTATCGAAAAAAAAACTAACGATACAAATATGACCCTTGAAAAGACACCCCAGCACACTCCAGCTTATTATTATGTAAATAAATCAATAAATTATACCGTACCTCTGGCCCTATGTAAGGCGTTCCTTTAACGATTTCCGGAGACGCGTACAGTGGTGAACCGCAAAACGTGGACAGTAATGATGTCTCTTTGAAAACGTTTGATAAACCGAAGTCGGCAATCTGAAAACATTAAATTAAAACTTTAAGCACATGTCATTATCATTCTCCTGCCCTTATTCCAATGTATTTGGGATCACTACAGCATGTCATCTTCTTCCATACTTCTCACACCCAAACAATATAGCACACGTTTCATGAAAATGATAATAAATAAGAATTTGATAGAAAGGATTTTCACCAACCTTGGCACTACCAGTATCATCTAATAAAACATTTTCCAATTTTAAATCTCTATGGCAGATTTTATGTATATGGCAATAATACACAGCAGTTGCGATCTGTCGGAATAACCTGAAACGACACCAGTCACATTGTTAATATTAGATCACTACTACAAAAACAAACTTTCAGGAGTAAATGTCTACCAACCTTCTAGCTTCGTCCTCTTGTAATACTTTTTTCTGACTAAGATAATCGTAGAGCTCACCGCCCGAGCAATACTCCATAACAAGGATCATCTTTTCACTGTTTTCAAATACTGAAAGTCAAACGATATTTTAGAGAACAATGCTCGCATATTTCACAATTAAATTCTAAAGGAAAATGAACATAATGTAAGATTGTTATAAAGAGTTCAGTTCTCAAAGTATAGAATATTATAATAACTCGGTCGCATGCCATTGATGCCATGTTGTTTTCAACAGCGCTCTCAGACGAACGTTAGTCTATGAAATGTAACGACAAAAGGGCCAATACGAGATGATTTGGCACCGATTGATATTGTACTTTATAGTTGTCTTTGTCTTGTTACTGCGGCATTTAGATCGCAATAATACGATGAAGCATTGGAAATGTCAAAGAAAATGAAGTTGGAATTTATAATGACTGTACTTTTATTAATGTTGTCTCATCAGTCATCTAGAAGTTTTGAATATCAGCTATGGCAAGATTAAACGGAGCAGAAACTATAACTGTCCAAACAAGAAAACTAATTATCTTATACTACATACCTTCATAAATATGTACAATATTGGGATGTCTAACTGAAGACATAATTTGCACTTCGCGGCGAATGCGTATAAGATCAGCCTCGGACTCGATCTTGCATTTCTTGATAGTTTTGATGGCTACCTCCTGGCCCGTCTTCTTGTTGATACCCAGCTGCACCTTACCGTACGTGCCTTGGCCTAGTTTTCTTACTATATCGAATCTGTAATACATATTCATAAATGGTAAGTAAACAGGTTGAATGTCAGGTTGATGGGATAGTGATTTAAAGGTAGTAGGAGATTTAAGTTCATAGTTAGTTAGATCAAAGGCACTAATAACAGCTGCAGTCACAGCTCAAGATTTTTTCATAGAAATCTAAATTTAGTCATCTTTTGTGCAGCAATTCGTGGAGTCATTGTCCAAAAATTAATCGTTAAATACAAAGTCATCACAGCTAAAACGGTTCGATTTACTCAAATGATTGGAGTCGAGGTTTAAATCGATAAAGCAAATCGATGCGTCACGGAAACGCACACATCAGTTCTTTGCGGATAGTACAATTTACATGAGCGAAAGCGTTTATCTTGAACTAAGTAATATAGGTACTTTCTTTACGTATGCAAATTGTGTTAACACTTTGACGCTAATAATAGAAATACCTATAGTAAAACGTAATGCGTAGAACTACTATTTTAAAAAGTGAATCCGGTCGCCTATTTAAAGAGTACTAAATGACTGTTTAAAATGCGGACGAAAACTATTTTTAGTTCCTTAACTGTTTATCCGACGAGGAACGGAAGAACTATCATACATTTGGGAGGGGAGGGAGCAACGTTTAAGTTGCAGGAAGTTCACACACGGTCGAATATGCTCATTCTAACTCCTCAAAATAATTAAATTAAAATATTCGGGTGTAAAGTAACGCAAATAAAGCAAAATCGCATAATATCCTCAAAAGTACGGATATTTTTAGGGATCATGTTTTGAGTGCAAATGTTAATGAAAAGATGCACGATGGAAGGATTGTAGATTGAAAGTCGATATAGCTAGAAAGGGAAGAGTGCTAGGTTAATAGAGACGTATGAAAGAACACATTCTGCGCAATTTATTTGGGTCGCCAAACGAATTGGAATAGGATAAGGGCGAAAATGGCATGACGCCTTGGATGACTTTCTACTGAATTGACGTGAAGCACAACATCGAGAGAAGTGGAAGGAATGGAGGAGGACTTTGCCCAGGAGAGGAACAGTGGGGGCTAATAAAAAAAGAGGCAGAAGGATAATAAGGACATCAAATGGGTTACGTTTTATCAAGATATAATAGAAAACGTTATAGAAACTATCCATTCACTTTTAACTTGAACCCAAAGGCATCGAACGCTGCCCACGCGCCGTCAATGCACGCAATACACACTTGTTTAGTATTAGTAAGTATAGTAATGCAGAAACATTCAAATGAATCGGCCTCGCCTCGAAGACATTCACCCGATGTTAACATTATGTACATATTTTATTCATTATTGAGGAAATGGCTTTGTTATGGTAAAGCATTGATAGAGAAAAGCTTAAAAAAATACTAGGAACTATGATTCACGAAAGATACGAGAAACTTCAAAGAAGCACGTAGTCATCTAACAAAATGGTTTATTAGAATTTTTCAAGATAATTAAAGCACACAGCTTTAATTATCTTGAAAAAATCGTAATATCATTCTCATTTCTGCCAAGCAGTATTTCTTCAGTTCAAAATATTTCTACCAACTTGTGCAAAAACGAATATGGTCAAAGTTTAAAAGCAGTCTTGTGATAGCGAAAATATTCATGAATGCATTATGTCTATGGAAGGTATGATGTAACAATCAACCTTTACGCCTACAAACTTCCGACGTTTCTTGTGTAGGACGTAGGTGAACAGTCTGACACCCTAAACCCGGTCATTGGTAATGACGTGACGCCCAACGGCGCGTACACAAATGTTCCATGTTGAATGCGTTACGTTAGGTACTAAAATAATACCAATGTAAGCATGCATTGACGTAAGGATGGCGTATGAACCTTACGTTCATAGATCTCGGACAAACAAGAGTTCCAATACGGATTTGATATGGGCCACGCGGCTTTGTTTTCAAAAGAAAAGGGTTTATAGGCCTATGTTATTAGACTATAGAAATTCCAGGCAATCTTATTGTTACAGCACAATCGATTTAGCCAAGAATCTGCGAATTCTAGAATCTATAAATACTATTGTTTTAATGACCATTTGCGTTTGTTATTCTTACTGTTAAAAGACAATAGGGTTTAAGTACCAGGGGAGAAGGCTTACCTTTGTTTGAGCCTCAGCCGGTGGTCGTGCATTCGCACGTCACCGGTGTTCTCAATGCCGTCCATGATGTTGGCGGTGCGCTTGCTCTCGCCCACCACCATTGTGACTGTAACAAACAAATAACTCACTATCACGACCTGTTTAAATACTGTCATTAACATATTATTATATCATGTATCAGACAGACTGAGATGCTGGTTTATGTAGTGTACCGCAATTGGCTCGTTGTTCCGACACAGATTTGTGTGTAACGTAGGCACTAAATACTATAATTTTCAAGAAATAAACAAAAATCTCTAAAATGAAATTCTTAGGGCAAAATAAAAAAAGTTATTTCTGTAATATACATTGTTTAGCTTTTTGACGAATCACAGCAGGACATTCTTTGGTACAGTTTGGGGAAACACCACACAGTCATTTCGGAATTCGGAAGAGAGCTTCGGCCAATTAGCCGTTTGGCGAGTCGTCAGCGCGACTAGGTGTCGCCGTGTATCTGCCACGCTTGTTTATAAGCTGGCAAAGAGAGTAGTTTTCCCGTCAGCAGGGACCCCGGTGATTTATTCATACTGGCAGTCAGTGAATACTAATAAGCTGATCGAGTAGGGACGATAGTAAAGGCAATGCTTACAGACTTAATGTTCCATTGACCACTACGATCATTGTTCTCAAGAACGTGATTCACGCTACAATCGTTTGAGCAGTCCACGCACGTGCGACGATGCCGCAGCTCTCCACTGGACCAAATGAGAAAGTATAGCAAGTTACTTTCATTGCAAAATTAAGTATTCAACCTTTTGTTACAACAGAGCATACCGCAAAAACGTAGACGAAACTTGATTCAATTAAATTGGTTCTGAAACGTTGTCAAGACCATTTACGCCAGCAAATCTTACTCTAACAACGCGTTTTATTTGCGTAATTTTCTAAAAGCCTACGCATTTTTCCGACATCAAATAAAGCCCGGAAATTTTAAGTCTATGAGCAAGCATACATAGCCCATAAATTATTGAGAAGGAGGAAGACTACATTGGGTCTGTAAGCAGAGTTCTTCGCATAGATACAGATCTCTAGGAACGCAGCAGTTGTTCATTAATTAAATTATTACTTTGTAAATATCGTTAATGATACGAACAGTATTATAAATATGTGAGTGTCGTAAAGCCACCTACATATGGGTTGGGCGACGGAAATATCCTGCCACGTAGGTACTGTAGTAATACCAACTGGTGACTCGAACTTCTTATATTCCGAGGAAATGCCTCTGCGACTGCGTTTCTTGGAACAATACCATGATATTTTGTAGTTGCGTAACGTTTCGATGGTACCTAAGGTCTTAGCAATATTTGGCTTCCATAAACATTATTAAAACAATTTCTGCAAAATAGTTATAGAAAGACATTTCATTAGTTTTCAATTCATATTCTTGTGTAAATCTAGACTTTCGACTAACCATTTTGATTAGAAGCGTGGTTACTTATTCTAACCAGAAAAATAAATTCAATAGAAGGCAGGTAGCAAGTAAAGAAAAAACTACAAATAAAATACCTACACTACTGAACAAATTAGACGACTTCGCAACATATTGGCTGGTAGTGTAAAAACGGCCGTGCTCACGTATTGAAGTGGGTGAATGACTTATAGACGATGGACTCCATGAATAACTACGGGAAACTCTCATTTGCATGCATATACAGAGTGATACTTATTCAAAAGAAAGTTTTAAACCAGCCGTTCTTTATCCGAACCAGAACAACTATAAACCTTGACCGAAAAGACTGTAGTTACTGTTATTGGTCAGAGTTAGAGCTTATTTGTAAATTGTACAGGGTCAACACAATGAACGTTGGCAGATGGCCCTACTTGTGCACGAAAGTCGAAAATTGACTTGGCTTTAACTAAACGGATATGAAATTAATGTCAAGGTCTTTCATCGTTTTCGGTGCACGATCTGACAATACTGTTTAATTCACTCATTCATTCTTTAGTTAATACACCCTGTTTTTTTTTCAAAGAAAACGGTAAGCGGTATCGCCACGGATTCATATCGATAGAAGCCATAATGCTATAAATTATTGGATAGACGGGGATTACGGCTCGCAATAAAAGGCTTTACGAGTGACGGAAACGGCACTAATCAGTCATCTGACAACGTACCCTGGGCCATGTTAAGAACCTGCTGGGTCGCTAATCTTTTTACCGCGGCTTAAGCTTAATGCTCTCAAATTGCTCGTACAAACCACCGCAAGAAGGTGGTAAGACCGTCAGTGCCAATTCAAGGAGCTTTGCCATGAATTCATGTTCTTTAGACCCAGGGCTAATATCGACCACTGGCTGTTGATTTTGTCCTCCAAGAAATTAAATAGGAACTGGGTTCTGGGTTGTGAAGTGATAAAATATTCTGTGATCCTAATTCCCGTTCGCTTATTGCAATTGGGTTAGAAGATATTAGTGTTGGCTAACTGACACTATTTGTGTACTAACTATTAACATTATTTGAACTAGATAGTGCAAGTTGCTACAATTAACGTATTTTACGTAAAGTTGCAGTTCTGCTAGAGAGAATCAACTACACATAGGCTTACATCTAGATAGTTTACATTTAAATCGAATGTACCATTTAAACCAGAACTGTTGTTTAACTAAATAAAGAGGGTGGTGTTAACTACATTTGTTTATAATGTTTGACAGAGCGGTTCACCCCTCTGCGTGCTTGTTTTCATTAGCTAATACTACAAGTTCAGTTTACCCCTCTTCACCAGCCTGTCACGAAACGAATTAACTGCTTAAACTGAGGGATTCCAAAATTGTGTTTATAAAACTTTTTAAGCTATCAGAATATTGTCTCTTGAACACCAATTCATTGGCGAAATCCGCTCTGACTGAACTATAAAACATGAGAATTCTTGGACGAGTTCATTCCAACCGAGATAAAACAATTCAATCTGAAACTATTTGACATTGACTCATCGTTTACATCTCGGACATTTTTTCTATTTCAGTCCACCTTGACAATTTTAAATTATTTTAGAGTCTCATCTTTTAATAGTCACCTGTTCTTCTCATTATTTATTGCTCAAATCATACGGTCTACTAATCATTCTTCAAAAAGCTATGTAGCACCGTAATAAAAATAATTGCCCAGTCTACACGGAATTGGTGGAAATTTTAGCAAACCTGTGTGAACTCCCAGCTGTCTCTTGAAAAGTTCTCGCGAAAGGGTCTTGAACTGTCATCGCTGTTTGTTTTCACGTATTACAACGTCATCTCAGCGTTAAACTGTTGGCGTATCTAGGCCAGTTACATAGGTGTCAATGTTTCTCGGTCGGAAACGCCGCGGCCATCGGGTGGCATTGGCGTTGTATGAGCGTGAACGGTGACGTCCAGAAAAAATGTGGCGCAAGTAGCCAATTAACATGTGGGATAGTGTGGGGCCGGCGTCTCGGCGCCTCTATAAATATCGCGATCCGCGTCCGCGCCCTCCCCGCGGCCGGCAGCCGCAGCCGCACCGCCGCTGTCTCCGCCCGGCACCGAGGACCGCAATAATAAAGACAACATAAATCCTAATATCCAATCTTGACGTCACAACTTACTGATGCATCGACCCACGTTCAACTTTATTACTGAAAAACCTCGGTTTTGAAGAGTATTTCTAACAAACACGAAACTGGTGAAATCAAGAAACAAGACGGTGACTCATGGCATCACATGGCATCAACCAGGTACATACAAGAGAGAGGGAGAGAGAATATTGTAATTTCAATAAGACCAAAATTATACTAAAGTGTATTCCTAAACTTTAAGAAGGCCTAAAAAAGTTTCAAAAGCGAAGAATTTTAGACATACGAGTCAGTATCAAAAGCAGGCTGTAATTAATAGCGGACACGACTGATATCACCAAACGACAGTGTGTATCCCGGAAGCATAGTTGTCAGCCCCGGGGTGACTTGCTCCGGAGTCGGCGTCATCAGGCGTGTGCCGAGCGGACACAGAACGGCAAGCGCGGACGCAGCGATCGCGCTATTTTTGTTCACTCAACAGTTGAATAACCTCCAATCAACTATTCGCACTTGTCTATGAGTCCAACTAAAACATGGACAGTCGCTCATCTAAATGTGATTTGATGACCTTCAATTTAAAGCTATTTTCAGCGTACTATTTGATTGAGTAGGTAATGCAAGCAATTTAGAGTCTTATGTAAGTTGGTAGTTCAACATTTTTTATTTGAGACCAATTATATTACATATTCTGAATTTCTAAGCCAAACGGAAGAGAGCCCCACTTATGCACGAACTTTCATCCATAGAGGAAAACTTCCGGACAATAAAACGTATTTTCAGAGTAACCTAGTTTCTGTTGCAAGCCTATCTCTAAGTCTACAAACAGCTATGTTCGTTTGGTGCTGGTTTGAACATCAGGATGTTTTGAGAGAGCGGAATTTGTTCTGAAGTCAAAGTACCATAGAATTCATATTATGTGGTTTTTGTTAATTATAATACGATCAATTAATCAATCGGAAGAGCTAAAAAACAATTGAAATATTGACTATAATATTGCTATGATTAAGCTTATTTTCCTTATGAGTTATGACTACAAGACTCGACGAGACGAGAGGTGAAAAACATCTATGTATGCATCACGCATCATTGTTAGCAATTATTGCAGAGGTCAGTTATTTTAGCATCAAATAAAAAAAAACAACAACACTGTATAGTTGCATTCGAGTGTTATGTGACAAAATTAATCATAATGTGGCGACATAGTGAAATTGAACATAATTACTATGTCCACACCCCATTTTTTGTTTCAGCCAAATGCGAAATACTATGATATTATACTGACATTGGAATTAATTCGAAGGCTTATTAAATTATGTTTTGGAAAAGTACAAGGTATTTTAACGAACGTGGTAAGTAATTCAATTAAAATGTCGCTGGTGAGGAATTATATGCTAGTTACATGGGTCAGCTGACGAAATGCGGCGAGGTTTCAAAATCGATGAAGGCCAGACGAAAGGTCAATTAAATGGTATTAAGATATTTATGTAGAGAGGTAATTACACAGCCCATAACGACTTGAAGCTAATAAGTTACTAGAGTAAAAGTCACAATTTCAGGCACAATCATTCATTTTGAATGTGGGTTTAATGGTTGCCCGAAGGTACATGATGTTGATGAAAAGAGGGGGAGAGGTAAGCCAAAGAAAAGATGGATGAATGAAATTGTGTGAAAAAAAAAATGTGTTAACCGACCCAAAGCCACAAGGGCAGAAAGATGATGGAATACAGGATGATAAAAGTACAGCGACACCCACTGGCTCTAAGACTCAACATTTAATGAAAACACTTTTTACTTGGGCATATGTTGGGCACTCATACATTCTTTTTTCTGCCCAATTCATAAAAACGGAAGCATGAAGATTGTCTAGACAATTTGGAGCATAAACAACCTTTTAAGATCGAATAAAACATAAACATGCAAATCAGACACAAACTTGGCCAAATTGTTGTATAAAACAGCAAGACTTCACGCCTATACGTTGGTATTATGTTCCAGATGAATAACTTTGTGGCCATTCGTTACTTCGCAGTAGTCGCATAAGAATAAAGGAAGGTTTATGACTGACACTTATCAATGCCAATGTTTTCTCGTGGCGTCTAAACTTTTCAATAGATTTTAATGACTGTTATTAAAAGCCTGCATCATCTCAGTGCTAACCAATCACCGGATCCCGTGAAATATATTGGTACCGGATCCGATAAACGTCCAGTGACGCCAGATCAGGTTTTCCGGATTGCAATCCCTAAGCGGGACGAACGGATTATATTTAAAAGTATTTTGTCCATGGTTCAGTAACGCTTCCGATATTCCTATGGAATCTTATTCTGTAATGCAATGTCTATAATTAATTCCTGCCACATGGCTGTACCTACGATTGTTCTGACTATCCATAAGAGTCGTAAAAGATTCTTTATTCCAAAATGAACAGAATTGAATTATCAATTAAAACACGGTCTGGAATCTGCAGTTCTTTAATCTGACTACCAGCAGCAAGGTGCGCAGGGTAAGATCCGTATGATCTAGCTTCTCTATTGAATACAAACGCGTCTCTCCTAAGTAGAGTACGGATGCCGATTTGCAGTTTTAGCAAGCAATTAGGGCCAAGTATCCGGTTTCCTACTACTGTCTCTTCCAAGGAGGATTTGTCAGGAATGATTTGAGAACTTTAAAGTTGCCAGATGCCGTCTAAAAACATGGGGAATCTGGATAGTTTCTACAACATAATGGACATTTCCTAAGATCAAAAAAATATATACATGGTGTCCAGTAAATAGCACGACTTACTGCAGGGGGTGATAGCTTGGGTCAATACCTACCAAAACAGCACAATATATGTTCAGCAAAATCTTACGGATTTACAATTTTACAAAATTTTCCGAAATATCGAAAAATTGTTTGAAATTATTTGAAACTGAAAACATTCTTGTTTTTGATAGAAAATAGACTTATCAATGAGTAAAGTAACTATTCACGAATAATTAGATGTAAAAAAAATACTAGAAATGGATTTTTTCATTACGAGATGCTTAAAAATCTGTTTCAAGTTAGAGATTTTTCGATATTTCTGAAAATCTTGTAAACCTGTAAATCCGTAAGATTTTGCTGAACATATATTGTGTTGTTTTGGTAGGTATTGACCCAAGCTATCACCCCCTGCAGTATGTCGTGCTATTTACTGGACACCCTGTATATTGCTGGTTAAGTACATTTTATTGGTCGTTTCGTTTTCAGGTTATCGAGCCACAACAAAGTGAAATGTGAACAGCAAAAATTCTATAAGTATTTAGGGACTTCCACGTTGGGATACACGTCGCATTTATTGAACCTATTGGGGCTGTCGATCGACACAGAATGCAGTAGCACGAACTAGGCATATATGACGTAGTAGTGCGAACATATTTTTGTCGTAACTTTATAATTTGGCAAGAGTCTAGAACTAGTACCAATGAATGTAGCAAAAATAGAACATAATTCCATACGGCTGACTCAATGTTGTTTTGTCTAAAGTCAAAGTTATTTTGTTGAGTTAAGTGACATCACTTAACTCAATCGATTGTTTACTTTATTCCTGGAACAAACATTTGTTCCAGGAATAAAGTAAACAATCGATTATTATTATCTTTTCACCATTTATAGAGGGTTGTCGCACTTGCAATATACTATCGTACTAATCAACAAAAAATTGTTAACCCAGGACATTTAATGACTAAAATGAGACATGAGGTAACCCACCATCAAGCATGTTCATTTTTTTCAAAACTTGGAGCCTAAAAGTACCAAAGCCCTCATGGCTTGTTCAACCTCAGTTACTTATACCAGTGCAGTCAACATTAACGTAGATACGACCCAGAAACAACAGTTCTTCTAAATTCTACTTCGCGTTGGCGATTTCCCGGCCGTTGAACCTGGGTACACCCACTCCGGGTAAGAAAACTGTTCATGTGATATTCAACATGTGCTGAATAACTAAATCAGGTCTCCCTAGATAGAGAGAGTTAGATCTTTCGGAGAGTGACTGCAGGCCATTTATTTAAACCTTCTAATGAAATAAGCATATGAGGAAGTTTGTCACTGGCGATTGAAAAGTTGTGAAGTAATCGGTTATCATGATATGGGTATGTGATGCGGGGAATGACGAAAGCTTCATTCTACCGCGAATAAATTGTGATGTGGGCAGGAAAAAGATGATATTTAAATTAGGTGACGAGCTAGCTAAATAGAAGCAAATTCACTAGAAAGTCGAATAACACAAGAAATAACAACTGACTTATCAGAATCTGCGTAGTAAGCGAGCAGAACGAAATCACAACCAGAAATAGTCTTCACGCTTATAAGCTTTGCGTCTGTTCTTCTAGTTAACAGCTTCATGCGTATTCGAGTGTACGAACAACTCACTACTACTATTCGATCAGGATTCGAAACCAATATTATCATTTTAGTCATGCACGCTTGCCTAGGGCTAGACCTAGAAGTAACCTTAATTTTTTTTTACTATTATTATTTTTGCTATTTCAAACACAACATAAATTGTTTGTGAATAAATTGAATTGAATTGACCTATCATTCAAAACCCTTAGGTTATCTATCGGAAAGCAACACCCCGCAAGGTGCTCCATTACAAAAAATGAATTTCAAATAGGGTTACCATTTCGGAAATTCTAAAGTTCTGACACAAGATCACGAAATTTACAAAAAAAATCTACATTATAATCTTTCTTTCTTCAGTACTCATTTAACTTTTTCCACTTACTCAAACATTTACTTTAGTCGATAAGTCCAGAGAAATTTTCAGGCCGGCGAAAGCCGGGTCGGGGGCTAAAAAGGCGTACAAATCTGGATAAAACCGAACGGATGAAATCCTATCTTCAGATTGAAGCTTTGCATAGGAAGTATTCGAGACAAATGAACATGTTGGAAACCCAACACAGTGGTTGTTGAACACGAGAATAGAGACAAGGTCAGACAGACAACTCGTCTCGATTGTCTGCCGTTGTTCCCATAGGTACCTATTAGACGCATTTTAATTTTATTGTTTTTGCATTTGATAAATAAGTCATTATCAGATTATCTTTAGAATCTTGTTAACTTGCTAGTTTATCGAAGACAAAGATACCTACAAGTAATTGTTTTAATTATAATTAGTTTAAGATTATTAAGATTAATAAGCTGTTGTTTTTAAGTCGTGCGAGTCGTGACCTTCAAGGAAACTTTAGGACGTGACCTTTTGTTTATTTATTTCTGAAAAGTTAGGTAAGCGTAATGCTCACCGAGGCAAGGATTAATGAAGGTTCAAGGTTCAATGAACGACAACAGAAAGGCTTCATTAACACCAGAGTTTAATGAGTAGGTATACAGGGTAATCGAGATACCTACCTACCTGTGTCTTAGAGTCTCTGCCTCCAGCTAGACTTGGTAAACGGGTGACCATTTGTACAGATTAAATTATCACGTCTCTTTATGATACGTATGAACTATACGTATCATGTTCAAACTTTATGGCGGCTCGGAAGTTAGCTGCGAGTGACATTGCGCAGATAGGTATACCTAACAGTTCAAACTTTATGGGGCTCTAACTCAGCGGGGCGCAGATTTCACTGCATTGTAATTAACGGCATCGTCTTGACTGTAAAATGCGGAGAACGTCACTCCAGGCGCGGTCCTAGGGGGGGGGGAGTCAGAGGGGTTATGACCCCCCCCCCCCCAATCCAAAAATCATACACGCCAAATTGACACTCCTTCTCCGTCCCAACTAAATTCCTGGCTACGGCCTTGTGTGACCCACCCCAAAGTCTTAGGCTTGGGCCGCGCCTGCGTCACTCGCAGCTAACTTCCTAGCCGCCATAAAGTTTGAGAACCTAACTAGGTATATATACATCGAATAATAATATTTATCCTCCATTAACTCTATTGTATGAGCGCAAAGACTTACGAAAGACGGAAAGAAGACCACGGTTAAGTGGTCTAAGAAAAGGAGACCCATTTAAAATAGACGAAAAGATTTAACGATGTAGGTAGATAGTCCTCCTGGACATCAAACATGATATTTCTTTGTAACACGTGTCTGAAAAATTAATATATTTTCTTCAAATGCGATGCAGCAACGAATCCAAAGCCAAGAATCATGTCTTGACATCCTAAGACACTAGGTCACGACCCTGTCGCTCTTTTTCTATTGATACAGAGGCGTGTGGGTATATCTACAGCTGCTCAGTATATTTGCAAATTGACCTTGTGCAGCCGTACAGTCGCAATATCATGAAATGCGTGACTGTGCTAGGTAATTGGGCAAAATTTAAAGCCGTCATATGGGTCTAATAAATCACGGCAATTTTTGTACGTGAGTGAGCATGGGCGTGCCTAGGGGACAAGAACCCTGGACCTGGACTGACGTTTTTATGTTTCTGCTTAGATCAGTGACTGGGTTGATCAGGGTTCACCTTATGTGAGATGAAGCAGCACTTGACAAATACTTTAGAAATGTAGCCAAATAATTCTGCCAGTAAAATTCCTTGTAGTGCACCAATGTCCATATATTGCAGACTTCAATCAAAAACTCCTGCTGCCGAAATTCGCCAGACTTGAACCACTCCATCACTCAGTCCTCGCACAGTACAGACATCGCTCAGAACTAAGTTAGTTAATCCTCAATCAATTAAAAATACACCTACATTATATACAGAAACAAATAAAATGTAGTATCAGTAGTGTCAATTCTCCAACAAAAACACTTAAGCTTGGAAGTTGGCCAGATAAACACTATATGCAGCATGTGGCAATGCCATACATATTGAAAACATTCAATTCATAACAAATAACTGCTTCAGTTGTACACTTATTCATTAAATTTATATTAAGTGTGTTAGTTGATATTCACACTTGACTGTTCCATTGACTGCATTGAATAAGTTGTGTGTGTGCTCTATGCAGTATTTGTTTATTATATGGGAGCATAACTAGACATTCAAATGGGTTATAAATAAACTACATTGTATCAACAGTGATAGTACTTCCACACAATATAAAACTTATAGGCATGTCTGATTTTGTTATCAGAGGCCTGTCTAGTGTCAAGTGCGTTATCAACTGCACAATATATAGGTATCTTCAATGTGGCATTGAAAATGCCTTATCAGCTGAACATGTAAATAAATAAACACTTGAGCATTAAATCAACTTGTCAGATAAGAATGTAAATAATAACATTGAGAATGTCTTATCGTCAGTAAGTTAAAATGAGGGAAATTCATTATGAATCACTGTGAATGTTTATTTCAAGACTGAATTAAACTTTAGTTAGTCATTTGGAAGCCAGATCATGGTTCTGTCTGATAGAATACTAATTGCACAAGTCATATTGGCATTGACTCTAACAGCTATGTGGAAAATATGAAATCATATTACATATTTGCAATAAATATGAAAAATTTGTGTGTCAATAAAGAATTCATTAGGAGCTACAGTAAGTTTTCTTTGCTTTTCATTGTTCCACATTTCCTCACTGCAAATAAGATTTAAAAGAAAGTACTACCTACTTTTCTTAAAATCTCTTTACACATTGGTTTTCTTAAAAATAAGCAAAGCAACTTGACCAATCGGTATCTGTGTCACAGCCATTCTGTAGGATGCATACTAAGAAAAAAAACTACAGACCTAGTTTTGTTGTTATTATTAGAATTGAGAAACTGGACTACAATCGTCCAATGAAAAACACAAAGCATGTTTTTGTCACTTTGATTCTAATAAATTAAGCTGACCAGATTATTGGACAGATACTTGTGTTGAAATAAACTGTGTGACATTTTGAACTTTTCTACACATAAATCAAAGTTATTTTAGGTATTGGTTACTATATTTATTCCTTATTTACATTTATAAACATGACCTCATTATCAAAATTAATTTAGATTATAATTGAGGAAAATAGGTAGTTTGCATGATTTGTACATTGCATTTAAAGAGGATTTATGTTAAGGTAGCCCCTCATGCTCCACCTTAATAAGTTCCATTATGAATCTATGTTGCCAGATGGTTATGCACAAGAATGTATAAAAATCACACTACTAAATGCATGTAATCTGGCCAATGGACTGTCTGTAGACTAAATAAATAATTCATACATTTCTGCTCTACATCACATAGAATTCAAATTACTTACATTTTTATAATAATTTATTTAATAAATTACAGAACAAAAATAGGTAGGTACCGGAAATTAAAATATTTATTGAGGTAAATAAAAGTGAATAATTGGTCAGTGGGTCGTCTTAGGGAAATATTGAATAAACATAAAAGGTGGGAAGACAACTTTTAATGCAACATAATTATTATGTTTTGTAAAGGAATTTATTGTTATTTAAACCAAGTAACAGTATAGTCTACCATCAGTTTTCCTGTTATGTTTACAGTTAAATAAAATTATTAGTTAAAATGGTAAATTAGAAACAAAATGAAGGCAGCAGGAGTTGGGGAACTTATAATTAATGTTGTGGGCATAGATCTGTTTATAATTTTACTTCACATTCACTGACCTATTTTTAAAACAATGTTTTTACAATAGATTCATTTTAATTATTCATTTAAATAGATTAACACGTTTGTGATAAAGACTGTAGAACGGTCTGATGAATCATGCTGCTAAAGTTTACAGCAGTGGGTAATGCCTGCTGATGTCATGCAAGTCCCCAATAACCAAAGTAACCAAGTCTGTCCACCCGGCTACCGCCCGACGACTTGCACCTACCTACTACACTTCCCAGAACTTTAAAATAACATATGCTACCGACGGAAGAAAGGAATGCTCCTACCACATGAAGAAATCACCAAGTACCTTTTTAGGTTCACATTCTTATGTAATATTCCCAGTTTGGACACGTTTCTATAAGGATCCTATTAGTTTAAATTCAAATATTAGTAGGACATCACATGGAAATCAAAGAATTATGCGTAGGAGGCATAAATACCTTTATTTTATGTGTAATCCAATATCCAGAAGAAAATCGCAGTCCTATTTACACACGAGTACACTGTCATTCATGAAAAATAACACACCATCACTATGCAGCACTACACAAATTTTCACTTAAAATTATATTTTTATGTGAAAATATCACATAATGCGCCATTTTCGCAATAAATCCGAAGGACAGCAATCGGCAATCGCTGCCATCTTTTTTGTCAAATGTCTAAAAACTAAATATAGCGCTTGGAACGAACTCTGGCGTTATTTTTAGAAAATACAACGAAACTTTCTTACAAAACTACTACCGACATCTTCTTGAATCTAATTAAGGATACTATTGGACACTAGATGGCGTCAAATAGTTCATAAACTTCAACAACAGATGGCAGCATATGTATTGTAGAGCCGTGGTAGAGCCCCAAAACCTAAGCTGAGAGTTGAAGATGATAAAAACGAATGCTAAGGAAACTATCCTTTACATGCAAATTATTACGATGGAATGGATTTAATCTAATTTTTTTTTTCAAACTCAAACTCAGAAGCATTTTTTCAATTAGACCATTACAGGCACTTTTGAATGTCAGAAAAACAAATAAAGCTAAGCTACAGTCACAGACACAAGGCATAATAACTTGTGAAAGTACTGTAGTTGCCCATTCCAAAGCGTTGATCTCTATGGAGAATCGAATGGGCAAGAAACTCCATGGACACTCTTTTCAATCAAATATTTGTTACAAAAATTTCTAGGAACGATTGGTTTTTTTCAATAATAATCTCATCTGCATTATTTTCTCTTTAGTTACTTTTTCCTGAATTGCATTTATTCATGCCTTAACCATTTTTTGGTGGTCCATCCGTCCAATAAACGAATAGGTAATTTTCTAATTAAGTAGTTGTAGAAAAGCAACACCCATCTGAACACTTACATTGGGCTGCGGGCTGTTCGAAAGAGATACCGCGGCCCTGGAACACAAAGGGCAAGGAAGGAACATGGATGGGTTTTAGTCAGTACAAGTCTGACACTCCCTTCCGCTCTGCCGAAGAGAGCGCGGGAGAAGTCATTTGATGATTTCCCATCCGTAAAAAAAAAAACAGTTACATTCAACAACAATACAGCCAATGTTAGTGGTTCGATTCTTCGATTGACTTTACTCGGGCACTAGCACTTTGCCCGCGACTTCGTCCGCAAAAATCGTGATAACTCGGCTCATAATATGCATGATATAAATATCATTTATAGTCTATAGCACCCACGAATAATGTAACTTTCTGCTAGATCTATACATTTATATCTATTCTTTCTCTGTTTAGTAGCATTGACTGAAACTTTACTAAACTTCATAAGAATTATGATTTTATAATGGAATTATGATTATACCCAAAAAATGTTGGCCAAAGTCACTATTCCACGCGGACGAAGTCGCGGGCACAGCTAGTAGATAATAGATATAGATAGATATATCTTTATATAATAATACTAGCTGGCCCGCGCAACTTCGTCTGCGTCACATAATGCAATTAAATAATATTGCGACTATAAATTGAGATGTAAGCTATCCTATCTTTCAAGTTGGATCAAACTACACACGGTGTGCAAATTTGATTAAAATCGGTTAAGTAGTTTAGGAGTCCATCGCGGACAAACAACGTGACGCGTAATTTATATATACCAAGATAGAAGTATAGATAGCATAGATTTAGGTAGGTACCCTTTCTACTTCCAACATGCAGCTGATGCAGCGTTTTGGATCTAGCGATTGTTCACGCTCGTTTTCCCTATTCAAGTGAACTTGTTTCCCATTCTATGTAGGACCCTCATATGCTCAGAGCTGTTTTGTATTATATTATGGCGCCAAGATCTTTTCATAAAGCTATTTAAATCGTATACTTTTTCGTTAAGCTATTTTTAATGAATATTTATTTGGATATGATATTTTTTCAGGTCAAAACAAGTCAAGATCCTCCTTGTATTTAAGGCTAAAATTGATCTTGTAGAATGGTTATAGTTTACCAACAAACTCTATCAATACTGCCTCAGACACACTACCTCGTTGCTCTGATCATCTAGTGGTTGCAAGCGCGACAGCTAAGCATGTGGCCCTGAGTTTGATTTCCAGGTCGGGCAAAGTGTAATTGGGTTCTCGATAGCAGCCACGGAGTTTGGATTTATGCCCGTTTGATAGTAGTAGGCTTGCCTCCCATTTCATGGGACTTCAATATAACTGGCGAAATGTGGGTGGACTAGTAGGTGGTGTGTTGTACCACACGCCTTACCCTTCAGGGATTACAGGCGTGATGTTATGTTATGTTTTACTAGCTCAATGCCCGCGGCGTCACCCGCGTGGAGTTCGATAAATGTCCCACGGGAACATACTATGGGGATAAAAAGTGTTAATCCAGGTTATAAACTATCTGTGTTCCAAATTTCATTCAAATCCGCCCGGTAGTTTCGGAGCCTATTCGGTACAAACAAACAAACCTGTATACCGGAGGTATACTATCCTAAGTCCATTTTTTTCGACATTCACTTTGTAATGTCCTTGAAACAAACATTTATAGATCTACTTAGTTTTTTAGTCAATTTTTTTTTAAATTTTACTTCGATGTTCACACAATTATGTACTCAAGTTACTTAAATGAGTAGTGTTCAAATTGAGACTTAAAACATGTGCACTGAATAATTAGCTTAATGTGACTTATGATTGTTTGCTTCCGGTATATAGAAACAAAAAAATCTTTCCTCTTTATAATATTGGTATAGATCAATATAACCACTAGGTAATACAAGCATAGGTTCAATGCTAAGCTAAAGTATGTGAAGGAGCTGATTGAGGAGCTCAGCAGCACCAGGGTGGGCTGCTATGTAGATGGAGTGTGCTTAAATAATATTAGCTATGCGGACGACATGGTGTTGCTGAGTGCGTCACCCTGTGGTCTCAGCAAGTTGTTGGGGATTTGTGAAAGGTATGCATTACAACATGGACTTGTGTACAATGTGAAAAAGAGTGAAGTTATGGTCTTTGAGGCCGGCAGCAGTTGTGTGCCTATTGAGATGCCTATCATCAAACTGAACGATGTTCCTCTACAGAGAGTAAACAAATTTAAATATCTAGGACACATTCTGACTGCTGACCTTAGGGATGATAATGACATCGAACGGGAGCGAAGGGCGCTGTCTGTACGTGCTAACATGATAGCTCGCAGGTTCGCACGCTGTTCGAGTGAAGTCAAAGTCGTGTTGTTCCGTGCATATTGTACTTCATTCTACACGTGTAGCCTGTGGGCTCATTTTACACTAAAGGCGTACAGCGCCCTTCGAGTCCAATACAACAACGCGTTTAGGGTGCTGATGGGGTTGCCGCGTTTCTGTAGTGCTTCAGGGATGTTTGCAGAAGCCCGCGTGGATTGCTTTTATACAGTAATGCCTAAGAGATGCGCATCCCTGGTACGCAGGGTACGGGGCAGCACCAACAGCATCCTAAACATGATCGCGGGCCGGCGGGATTGTGCGATCGTTAACCGATGCTGCAAAATTTCTGCTGGACCTGCAGGTTAATATCGCTGTCTTGTATATTGTATGTTACTTTCCTTTCTTTATCTTGTCTTTATCTATGTTTTAATTTAGTTTACTAGCATAGGAATAAGTCAGATTGTTACTAACACATGAGTTTTGTTACTTGAATAAATAATTGAAATATAATTATAAGCTTAGTGCAGAACACACAGCACACTATATAAATAAATACACAGTTACAGATACCCCCAACAGCTACTTATCTTTCATCTAAAGAACAGACAGCCACTTTCCAAATCTATCCTTGTTTAGTTCATAATGTAGCCAAGTTTCTCTGATGACAAAAGATTGTATTTCAGACAAAACAACAACGCTTGACTTTCGGCCACTCCAGCGTTGATTGTTGAAGGCGGAGATTGTAAAATTGTGTCTCGTTACGTTACGAGCGACCGAAATCCGGGATGACGTCAGTTAAGACACATCCTCTTACTTTTTAGTTTAACTGTGTTATGCATACCTGTGTGAAGTCCGTTTACCTACTTTGGATCGAAGGATTACTTACCTATATTGCTATGTAAAGTTATCAGACGTTATGCAAGGTTTGCTCAGCCTTCCGCTATCTATCGTGTCGAATTTACAAAATATTGGGCTCAGTAAGTGACCATGGGCACTCTGCCATTGTCTCTGCAACAGAAGTTAATGGACATGCATTGATGTGTTAAAAGGGGGTGGACTTGCGTATTCTTCCCATCTTGACCTACGGTGTACAAACTTGGTCTTTGACTAACATCCAAGTCCAAAGTCCAAAGTCAAGGTTTGCCAACGTGCTACGGTGCTATGGAGCGCAGTTAAACATATCGTGTGCGAAACACTACACTACACTTATTTGGATGCATCGCTAATTTTCGTTTCAGAAAGAAAGTAACCGGAATACCTGCATAGTTGAAATTGAGTAAGTAAGAAGTTGAAAAATTGCCTAGTTTATTACAATCACACCACAATCAATCAATTCTGCGTATCGCTGAGCCTTCTGCTTCACGAATGTGAATCTGGATTGAGGGCTCATTTTTTAAACCTTTGAGAAACGAAACAAGACTTATAGGGAATTTACTTGAAAATTGGTAAAACTTAAAGTAATGGACCATAAATTTCTTAAACGTGAATTAAAAAAGTTATGATTAAATTACTTGAGCCCTCAATCTCAAAAAGAATCTCTGACTCATTGTCGCTTTCTGTTTTACCTATATTAAGTGTAAACTTGACGGCAATTGTCCATTGTATAGCTAGCGATATTATTAGTAGGAATAATAAGCATCTCTTACTTTATTTTAAAAATAACGACTTTATTTATAGACCAACCCTATTGAGCCCCAACTGTATTGAGCTGCGCCTGCGCCGTATGGAAAGTGAGCATCCATGACAAAAAAGTATAGGTATGCCCAATTTCTCAGACACGCTCGATATCTCCCGTTTTTTTGCCAGAACTTCTTTTACATAATTAGTTGCCAAACTTTATGGTTTATCAGGTCACAGGAATGTATGACTGTAACAGTGTTACCAGTACGCATAGCTATTTATCATACAACGTAACCTAACTTTCTAACCCATTCCAGGCGCTCACACAATTGGTGCCTGCTCATACTCAATCAATAAATAAATTAATCATTCGATATATGTGTGTTTGTTTGTTTGTCTAAGCTGTATGTACTGGGTTTTTAAGGAATAGGTCGACCGCTCTATTAATTTTGCCACAGTTTATTTGTAAGACCTGATTTGAAAGATTGCCTTCTTCAGAACTCTCACCTTTAGGTATGTCTCTAAAAATCTAGAGACGAATTAGAAGAAGAAGAAAAGTCTAGATTTTTGTTATACCAGATCCATGAACAACCACTTCCTCCAACAGGATCTTTCAACACGGAAACGACCTCAAACAAAGTCACGGGCCACAACCAATACCTAATAAGTGTACCTACTTATAACGTAATGTATGCGTCACGTTAGCACGACGGCTTGTTTGCGTGTAGTTAGCACGGCCCGCGGAGGGACGGTGAAAGTGGTTACATAACCGATGCAGCGAGCCTGCGCCCGCGCCGCCGCTGCTGCAACTTGAAACCGCTTAGATAAAAGGCACATAATATTAACACTCACTGTGTCCATTCGTGTATTGATTATGCTCGGGTTTTACGAGGTGATCGGAATGCTTTGAGACTGGTTGCATCTGTGCCTCGTTCGCTGTGTGTATTTTATTCACGCTGTAGGTAGTATCACTGAAGATTCAAATTGTATGGTCAGCAACGACATTCGGTTAGCAATTTTTTATATTAAAGTGTTAAGTTAACTCAAATGTTAAGTCACCTGCTTTCTTTGCTGACTGTACATGCAAATGAGGAAATTTGTTTCAATTAGATTCGTACTAATTTAATTTAAATGATCTCCATTTCCATATTTTTACACAAAAATCAATGATGAAGAAAGCTCAGAGTTATTAAAAAAAAAAAAAAAAGTTGTATTTTAAAAGAACGCGCTGTTTTTTCCCCTTCATGTCGAAAATATTCCATGATCTGTTGGTTTTTTAATCATGGTGTTGTTTAATTAACATAACATTAGTTAATATGTGTGTGCATGAGACTGCCGCGTTGGTCTAGTGGTCGCAAGCACGACTGTCGAGCACGAAGTCCTGGGTTCGATACCCGAGTCGGGTAAAGTGTCATTAGGTTTTTCCATCAGGAATTTCTCAGTAGACAGCCAAGGAGTCTGGATTTGCGTCCAGTTCATGGCAATATGGGTGTAGGTACACCTCGACCTAACAGTTATGTTTGTAGTTATAATATTACAGAGTTACTTCGGAAAATGTCTATCTATGACACCATTTGCCTGCAACTTCCTCTGGTTGTTACGTTTTTTCCGGCAGAACCTTTGCAAAAGAAGAACAACCAGGTCAGCCAGGGTTACGTAATTTTTTAACAGTTCTTCAAACTAAATGTCGAACGGGCAAAAACATTCGGTCATGTTGACGAATGATATTTGCCTATACAAATAGCCACAAAAGGAGAGTCACATAATATACCCCTACCTACATATTTTATCATTTTCCTGGTAGCGAAGGTAACTAAAATTGCCTCCTAACATAACATTACGCCTGTAATCCCTAAAGGGTTAGGCAGAGATGTGTCTAATAGAACACTAGTTGTAAATTTGTATTAGAAAAGTGCGATATAGTAAGTAAATAGTGGTAAGTAATTAACATAAATGATTATACAAATATACATATATGTATTTGGTACAGTATTATAATTTTAAATTGAAGCGAAAAACAAATAAAAAGTCAATGGTTCTTGCAAATAAACATTTTTGATTTGATTTGATTTTAAAGCTAGGTTAATAAAAGCTTAAATTAAAAACATTTGATAAAACAGATTAGGACAGCACAAAGAATTTATAACAGTCACACAATTTATGTGTCATGTCATTCGCATGTGTCTGCATGGTCCTGCGTTCGATTCCCAGGTCGGGTAAAGTGTTACTGGTTGGAAAACCCATCAGTAATTTCTTAGTAACCTTAACAGCCACGGAGCCTGGATTTGTACCCGGTTAATAGCAATTGGCTCGCCCTCTAGTTACAATAACTGGCGACACGTGGGTGTAGGTACGATTAGGCCTCTCCCTCTACCTTACCCTTCGGGGATTACAGGTGTGTTGTTATGTTATATTACTTTAAGCATAACCAGCATATAACGTTCCTACACCAGTGGCTAGGGGCCAACGATAGCAGTCCATAAGGCAAGTAGAATGTTCAGAAACTCTTAACATCATGAAGGGCAAGCCGAGACTTTAGGATTGTATTTAAGTACCACCACTAATGGCCACGATAAGGACCCAGTGCGGTATGCTGGAATTGAGCTCCAAATAGAAAATTAATTAACACCAACACTGTATGACAGTTTTTTCGTCTTGACAAGATCAATATAAAAAATCAGCTTTCACACAGCGTCTGATAAAATGTGATCATGCAGATTATATTAAAATACTGATAGATTGAATTTATTCATCACATCACATCTCCGTCTGTCTTTCTTTTTTTTAACACATATTAAGACAGATAAAATCAGTACAGTTGCACTACCAAGTACAAACCGATGGAAAGTGAAAATGAATTGAAAATTATGTGAAAAAGTGAGGCTTTTCGTCTTACTCTACTTTGTTCTTCAGCTGTATAATTATGTAAACGAACAGAACATTAGATCCACCATTGCAACATGAAAAGATAGAAGTGTCTCAGTTTACGTCTAGTCGGATGTTACGGTGATGGGCACCGAACGACCGGAAGTGACGGCACGGGCATTTAACTCGATGCCTCTCATTTATTAGTTAGCAAAAACTGAGGTGGCAAACAATATCAGACGAGAGCATTGATGTAACAGCTGTTGCGCCGCGCAGGGGGACGATACTTTTCTCTCGAGTTTCTCCACCGGCGCGCGCGCAGTCGAACCTCCGCCGCGGGAAAACACGCGCGTCTTTACCAACCTCTTCACGTTAACGTGTCTTCCTTCACGCTCAACTAACTTATGAGCGAAATTATAGGATTACATTAAGAAATTTGTGTGAAACCCCAGTTATAAAAGCGAGCATTGTGTTTGTGTACAATTGATAGGCTGATAGAAAGTTGACTAACGTTGCCTACAGGTGAACAAACGTATAAACACCGTATATTTTACAAGTTGTGCACCAGACCCGGTGGACTAACTGTAAGGTTTGTTATATTGACTTTTTAATTCATTAACTAATGTTATTTTTAATTACTAACATAAGTATCATTAAAGGTAGTTGTAATTTGCTTCATTATAGCTTAATGCGATGTTTCTAACATGTTTGATATTTTATCAGAATGTGTCAAACTATTAAAAAATGTTATAATTAAAAATAAAAGCAATAGGGAAAGTCCGAACACTCAATTGTTGCTCACTTACAGTGCGGCATAGACTAGCAGCAATACAGGTTGAAATAAAACTAGAATTATTAATTTTCGTTACAGTTATCAACACCTCGTGGTCTTCATTAATATTCACCTCGTTTCCTCGTCTGGCAAATTGAGGATGAAGGTGTCATAAAAATACTTATCAAAATGGTGCCATACTACTTATTAAATATATATAATATTGACACCTATTCGATCCACATTGTTTCCGCTGCAAGCGCTTTCTTTGAAACGTAAATAAAAAAATTCGCAAATTAAAAAGAGGTCTTGATACTCAAGTAACTGCATGCTTCAAATCTCTATGTAATTATTTAATTGTACCAAGAGCCGGTTAAATCAGATGTTATCTTAATTAAACCTAGGAATTAAAGTCTAGCTATTGTTATAAACCACAACAGGTTCCTGACGAAATAAGGTGCTAACCGCGTTAAAATACGGGGTGGAATCCACACCGACGCGAAAACACATCATTCTGAGCCCCCTTGGTCAAAATATATGGAACAGCTGATTTTCTTTAATAACCCATGAACAATTTCTATGTGGGGGGCTCAGAATGATGTACTGAATAGGTGGTAACCATTTTTGCGTCAGTGTCCCTTCCACTCTGTATTATGACAGCTGACTTGACTTTTAAATAATGTGAACTGAATAATAATTCTCAGAGGCCTACTAGTTATCAGAATGTCCTCCATTTCTTTCGTGGTCATTGTATATAGGGAAAACAATCGGCTGTGCTCCCACGGCACCAATAGTGTGCACCAACTGGTTTCTTTCGCCTTCTCTTCGCCATTTACCGTAATTACAATACACGAGACACGAATACATTTAATGGGTAACAAATACACGAACTAAATGTAGTTTTAAATGTATAAATTACTTTCATATTACGCGTAAGTAAGAGCAGTTTCAGGAAGAGGAAAGTACCTATTATGTACTGCAGTGGCGCAGTACGCAACGGATGGGGAAGAGATAAAAATAATGCCTTGAAAATGGTTTATTAATGATGTTTTGATAGATACTTTGAAGGAAACCAACTACTGCGGGTTCAAGTGATAACTGATAAAACAAAAGATAAGGAACTACTTTGCGTAACCCTTCGGGAAGACCAGACGGCGGGCGTGTCATCTACAGGGTGTAAAAAGACTTTTCACAAAGCCGTCAACCAAGCATTATGCACATCGTTTGATGTACATACAAATAAATAAAGTGGCTGTTTGTAATTTCAAAATAACGGCTTTTTATTGAATGCATATGAGAGTATATACGGTAGTACTAATAAAAACACATTTTTTATTTTTTTTTGTCTGTATGCCTGTTTGTTCCAGCTATTCTCCGAAACGGCTCAAATTGTTAACATAATCTTATTCAAATTGGTCGGTGGTTCGATTGGCCTGTTGGTCTAGTGGTTATTGACCCTGACTGCTAGGACGAAGGTCGTGGGTTCGATTCCCACACAGGACAAATCTTTGTGCGATGAGTACGATTATTTGTTCTGTATCTGGGTGTATAATTTATCTATAATATGTATGTATTTAGAAATATACAAGTATGTTTATCAGTTGTCTGGTTGCCATAGTACAGGCTCTGCCTAGTTTGGGATCAGATGGCGGTGTGTTGGTTGTCCCAAAATATTATTATTAAATAGGGAAGTTTTATAATAATTTCACGCAGACGAAAGTCGCGGGTAAAAACTAGTGATTTATAAGAAAAATTGTTAGACAAAACGTAGGTTGGATCAAATAGCTATTCCTATTTTCCTGAAAAATTGCGGAAGGCGCACGGGTGTAGGACGCGTTTCAATTCAAGTTTTCAGAAGTTTATATTCGCAAATGCTACCAGCAAATGTGTCTGTGTAGGCTTGTTACATTTGACGTTCAATTTACGCAAAGTTGGTACTTTGAGTGCCAAGCATTGCCGACACGCATTTGCTCAACTCGATTAGGTATGTATCTAGGTTTGAAAGGGGCAAATGGGGCAATAGTGCATTGAAGGTAATGTGATACTAACTGTCCAACTGCCCCTCTACGTGGAGTATAAAACATCGTACACCGACGACATACATACGACCATAATGACCGTAAGTCACTGGCAGTATTGTTTTACGAACTACTAAGGAGTCAGCGTGTTGTCTTGCTGATAGTTTTTGTCAACAATGAGTTTTTCTTCAGTTGCGGCAATGCCTTTGAACATTGTTAGCTGTTACACCAGCGTGCATTGTGCGTTACTCACTCACTTTTCGTTACGTAAACCTTAGGTGACATAAACATGTGAAACAGCCATATTTATCTCCATAACATAAGTCACACATTAGTTGCGTCGAACAAACGCGTAGAAGGTCGATTGATACGTTTCTTGTTCATAAAATTCAATACAGCCGAAAAAATGGTTACACATTCAGAATGCACAATGTAAAACCATTGGTGTTGCCGTTCACCGAATGCCGATATGATGAAACCGACTTCACGTGATATATTTATCAATCAGGCTGTAGTTTTACGAAAGTCTAGCGCAGTATCGCCGAGGTAACGGTTGAGGGACTGCAGCACCTTATATAGGTATGTACTAAATAATGTTAATGCTATGTAAGTGTTTAATGCTAATGTTTTGTTTTTAACGAACCAATCATCGAAATAACATGACACCTGCTTTCAGTCTTTGAAGTGAGTAGATACTTATTGTAATCCTATGATTGGCCTCACGACTCTCAAATTGTCCCACTAGCCTTCGCTATTATTTACTTCCGCTATAATGCATGTTATTAAAGTTAACTGTGTATAATACACGCTATTACTATTAAGTGTCGTCATTACTGGGACTAGATCCAAGAACACAATTAGACCGTTACCGTTTTATTCAACCTCGACCTGTAAAACGGTCCTATGTCCGTCCTAGCAACCGGACTAGGCGCTCCTACTTAGGACCGGCCCGTGCCTCTACTACAATGAAGTGTCTACAGACAAACAAAGTATCTTTAAATAAATCTTAGAGCCCCATTAAAAAGTAATAAAACTTCAGATTAATTCGGGATTTGTATGCACAAAGCGTATCACGACTGTATCTTCGGAACTAAGTACTATTTATCATATTAATATTATATTAGTTCGACGTCCGAAGGTTTAAATCAATGTAACAACTTCCCCTTGATAATAATTTAAACTCCAGAGCTATGTAGGTGCAAGGTTGTCTCGAATATTCATATAAGATAATGTGCGTTCTTTTCAAATTACCGCTAATGAAATGGATCCTGCATGTCAGGATATGATCCATGCTGGCCTCATAATTTGGAAGAATAAGTACCTAACTAAGCGCCCATCTTTTTATTTGATAACAGGTTCAAAGAAAATTGGCCAGCGAAACCCTGCAGAAGTGATGGGTAGTCATATCTTAACGTAAAAAAAACAAAAAAACATATTCACCGGATGAGTTATGTGTTAACTGATATAATTAGAACCTGAGTAAAAGAAGTACTGAACTTAAATGAAAGTAAAGTCAATGAATGATTTAAAAGTGTAGTGTGTCTGCGCCCAATATTTATGTTTGTTACACACGTGCCTACTCCTTTGTCCACTTTCGAAAATATTCTTTGGAATCACGTCCTACCATTTCTTTATGCATGGCATATTTGAGTCCCTATGTCCCTGAATAATATATTGATGAGTCAGACCATAAATAGCCATAATGATTGGCAGAATTTTATATCCACCAGCGACGCATTCAAATTAATATACATTTTCAATAGATATTACCGTTGTAGTTCCAATAACACTGAATATTTTATAGTCATTATAATTTATTCGACACAAAAAACGGCTACAATTTCTTTATTATAATTAATTTCGTTTTTCGAGGAGCTCGTGGCTAAACAATAACAGCCGCTCGGGTCGATCTTTAGGTTAAGCCGTGCTTGCCTAGGTTGGTCTGTGGATGGGTGACCACCCATTACATACCGAGTTTCCTCCGTGCCTCGGAAAGCACGTTAAGCCGTTGGTCCCGGCTGTCATTTGAAGATCTTTGACAGTCGTTAAAGTAGTCAGTGGCCCAAAAAGTCTGACAACCAGTCTTACCAAGGGGTATCGTATTTCCCAGTAGTAACTGGGTTGTGGAGGTCAGATAGGCAGTCGCTCCATGTAAAATACTGGTATTCAGCTGCATCCGGTTAGACTGGAAGCCGACCCCAACATAGTTGGGAAAAGGCTAGGCAGATGATGAATTAATTTCGTTTTTAAAATTGATTGACTCAACTGTGTCGCTGTGAAGAGGCTTGAAATGAAAGTAAATTAAAATGAAACTTGATAATTTCAAGGTCCGTTTATTTAATTTACTTCATAATGCAAACGTAATTTAAATAATTGTATAGTTTCATCTTGTGCCTTCCTCGTTGGTCTAGTGGTCACAAGTGCAACTGCTGAGCAAGAGGTTCTGGGTTCGATTCCCGGGTCGGGCAAAGTGTTATCGGTTCTTTCAATGCTATTAAATGCTGTTTATCGATGTACGTATTGTGTGTACACAAATAATTAAATGAAGAAAGAACCATAGATTGGTAATAAATAAACTGTTATACAGGGTTAGTTTTCCATGTCCAGTCAAATTCAGAATCGATAAGATATCAATTTTACAATTAAAAAAAAAACAAAAAAAAGTATTTGTCAAAATCGAACACAATTCAGTTCAAAAACATAGACGGAAAAAAATGTGAATGTTTTCGTTACTTTTATTCGTATTTGATTAGAATATTTAACACTCAACTCAAACTCAACGTTTCATAATATAGTTCTTAATTATATAGGCTGGTCATTGAAAACGAACCCTGTATCAAAGCCTGTATGTACGAGTATTTTGTTGCAAGTATAGGTTTAAATTAAATTAAAAACAAGTGCTATTTATTAGTACGCCAACCTAGTTCATTAACAAGTACACTGTAGACGAGGCGGTATGGTCCAAGACCTTAGCCTACTCGAATAAGGCAAAAGAAAAAAAAACCATTAACAAGTTTTTCATTCAATAAACAGATCATTAGGTCAAGATTCTCCGCTCATTCATTCAGAGTTAACGATCATCTAATGGCGAATTATAATAGATATTACAGATGATATTACGGAGGTAATAGCTTTCTGTAATTATAACGGGTTCTATGGCATTAATGAGCATTCAAAAACTAACAAAGCCTTGTAGTCTTTGTACGACTCATAAGAGTTACTAAGGTGTGCCTAGTGTTGGCTGCGGGACTGTTCGAAAGAGATACCGCGGCCCTGGCACACAAAGGGCAAGGAAGGAACATGGATGAGTTTTAGTCAGGACAAATCTAACACTCCTCCTCCGCTCTGCCCAGAGCGAGAGAAGTCATTTGATGATATCCCATCCGGAAAACAAAAAGGTGTGCCTAGTGTTTTATTAACTTAAACGCGAAAGATTAACGCCTTCTATTAAAAACCGGCCAAGTGTGTGTCGGGCCACGCACAATGTAGGGTTCCATAATCCGTAGTTGCCCATCACAATATGCGGACTAAATAAACTGATTCGTTGAATATAATAAAACCAAACTTACATTTCCAGTAGAAAAACCTGTGCTCCCTAATTACATTTAGGAAAATATGTTATCTAAGTACATTTTATAAGTTGGTCGACTATTACTCGTAAACTTGTAAAACCTACTTAGCTGTGATAGTTTTTCTTTTAACTTCATTATATATACTACCACCGTGAATTTTTTCACACACCGAAACACAACCGTTTAGCTGATAGAAAGTGCTCATTTTTGTTAGACTCAAGTGACACTTGAGTCTAACAAAAAAGAGCACTTTAAAGCTTAATATTTCACAAACGAATCCCTTAATAGAAAAATTAATTGTCTCGTAATATTTTTTTAAGACCTATCCAACGACATCCCACACTATGGGGTACGCGAGAAAAAAAATCCCCACTTTATGTGTATCTACAGGAAATACCCTAAAAAGAAATACTTTTCGAGATTTTATTTTACCAGTTTTTCGGTGTAACTAAGTTTTATATTCATGCCAAATCACAGCTTTCTAGTACTAAGAGTCTTTGAGCTAAGCTGCGGACAGACAGCCTCACGGACATGGCGAAACTATAAGGGTTCCTTGTTGACAACGGAACCCTAAAAAACGAGTACCGAAAATCATTAAAGTTTTATAAAAACGACAGTATTTCAATTAAAATCATTGATTTTCTGATTATGTTATTCAAAGAACGTTCTAATTGCTAACTACACAATCATTAAACTTGTAACTGTTTACGTAATTAATTAACAAGCCACCTACAGCCAACCATATCGTCAATTTGAGTAATATTTTATTACTCAAAAATACGGTGGGATCAACGGGAACAATTTTTAATTATTTTAATCAATTCCCGTGAACCCACCAGTGGGGCCACGGGCGGTGGGGTTAACAGGAATACATCGTTCTGACATGTCCGCTTTGTGCTCGGAGTTTTTGGGCCGAAGTTGGATAGACTTGAAAGCACATGAAAGAGCAGCACATCAAAGCTCTCACACCCGTAGAAAGCCATCGAATTTAGTCGCTGCCTGTGGCCGAAATCGGCTAGATGGCATCATATAATGATATAACTAACAATAGCTGTCAGAAAACCGAAGTGAACGTGTAACTGTTACGTCACTAAAAGCAAACAATTAGTACCTACACTCCTAAGTCTTACACAGTTGACAAGTCATTAGACGGTGTCTGTAAGAACCAATAATTGGGAAGTAAGGAGCCTACCTGCCCATTAGACTGAAGCGAAGAACGAGGTAGTTGAGTCATCAGCACCACAATCATCATTCATGGCATCCTAGTTCCACCCACAGCGGAATTGAGAAGGGTATCCCTATTCAATAAAGAGTAGCTAAGTTTTTTTGCAAGGAAAGTGATGTGTAAGTAAATAAGTCCTTCGATATAGTCATCGATACGCTACGAAGAAAGAGTATATGCCGTGATTTGAGTGGTATATTTCTAACACCCAGCATCTGGAACAGAATTTATAGTAGGGTAAAAATTAAACGCAAGTCAAATTATAAAATTGGTTGTTAATATATAAAATTCATTCCAGCAATCACACTGGTGTTTGACATACCTAGCAACATTTTGAGTTATATTCGTTCCAGCAACCCAGCGTATGGTATGGTAGGTCTGGGTTTTTTTTCTAGGGCTCCAATTTTCCATTTCTTATTGCTCTTTAAACTTAATACTTACTTAACGCTATCATTCAATGATAAATTAAAGTCTGTTCCGCACGCAAAATACGCGCTTGGACGTGGAGTTGCGGACACCATGCCAGCCCGTTATACAACTCAATACAATACAAGTTAACTTTAGTTCGAGTTGCATAAATGTAATTGGAATATATTTCCTTGAAATGTAATTTGGGTGTTCAATTTGGGATAATGATTGTGTTTTAAATAAATTAGGTTAGTTCTTAAGAACAATTATTTATGTGATAATACAAAACTGTACATAAAATTCGCAATTAAAATTTCTTTACGTGTTTATCTACGTAAATAAATAGCTGACTTTGAAAATTCACAATGGTTACTTCTTCTGGATTGCTTAATTTATTTATTTAAATTCAGGATAATGTTACTTTGGCGTCCTCGGTCTGCTTTTGTTAGACTAAAGCCGTATCTTTCTGTTGTACAGACGCCAGCACATCAAGCTACTACAATCTGTCCTTTAATAGATTTTCAACTTTATCTCTAAAGCATTTAGGTTTAAGGTTAGCTGGGAAAACCGGACACTTTCGGGTAGCTTGACCTGCTGTCTGTACGTAATTTGTGCTAAAGTAAGTACTTTTTGACTGCCTCTTTGGTCTAGTGGTTGTAACCGCGACCGCTGAGCATGAGGAACCCAGGAACCCCTCCTGGGTTCCTCATGCTCAGCGGTCGCGGGTTCGATTCCCAGGTCGGGCAAAGTGTTATTGGGTTTTTCCATCAGGAATTTCTCAGAAGAAGACACGGAGCCTGGATTTGCGCCCGTTTGATGGCAATAGGCTCGCCCCTTATTAAATGGAACTTAAACATAACTGGCAAAATGTGGGTGTACTATTAGGTACACCTCTGCCTAAACCCCTTCGGGGATTACAGGCGTGATGTTATGTTATGTACATACTTTATCTCCAAATTGTCAACACTCTGTTTGTTATCGAATGGTTTCTGAGTCACTAGGCGCTGCAAAATACATATTACGAAACCGCTTTCCTCGAAGTTGATTTAAAAACCACGTTTTCTACAGCTATTGCGCGATCGCTGAATAAATGTTCTTCAAACGTCATTTATAAATTAATAAACAATATATGAACGCATTTTAATCGCTATAAAGACATGATAAAGGAAATGATATAATTTCTTAAGGGACACCAGAAAAACCAACATAGGTACGCTTTCTGGTTGTTTTTTATTTTTGAATAAACTGTGTCCATCGCATGTCGGTTTATAACATTATTAAGTATATTTAAACTCATAAGAAACCAGTTGAATGAACCAATGAGCTGTGGGCCAAAATAACCAATTTCCGGAGCCCTGACACAGCCAGAAGGCGTCGCGGCAGACATCGAAAAGATGACGGGACGAGCTGGATAGAGCCAACAACCAGTGGTCCACATTAGCCCTGGATCGAAACAACTGGAAGTCATGGGGAGACGCCTTTGCCCAGCAGTGGGATGACGCAGGCTAACAGTAAGAAACCAGTTAATAACACTAACATATAAAAATAATATAATAATATCACTTTAAAAGCGAGCGCGTTGATGTCTTTTATACGTAAATTAACACTTCATATAAACATTAGCTGGTGAAGCCTTCTTGTCTTTTATTGTGTTATAGCATACTTGTATTTTTTTCTTATATTTATATATTTATTAATAACCTCGAAATAATCATTTATATTTCTTATGTATTTTGCTGTTTTGTAATTCAGTTGCAAAGTGCCCATGCGCAAAATTTTGTTAATGTCGTAGAGCAGAATTTGGAGTCTACTCTACTCAGTTAGTCAGTACCCACAGGAATATAGCAGCTAAATCTTTGTTTTAAAACTGGTCTACCGTACTCTTGCCCCATTTGTAAAATGCAATTAAAAATACACGAATTGCATTCTCATATTTCTTTAGTTACCAGTATCGAGGTAACTAGGTATGTAGCTAAAATAACGGGAACTGAATTCTTACTAGCTTGCTACTGTAAACTCTAAACACATTTATATTTCTTACAGAATTAACTTTCTACAATTAGTAATTAATTACTTTCAGAAACTATTAAATTCGTTTATTTTGTTTTTGCTTTACGTTGATGTTATAGCAGTGACTAGTAATTTCTGTAAAATGGAAACTTTGTGTGCTTGTCAAAAGTAAGGGTTATGGTGTGTAACCTCTAAGCTGATTTAGAATTAATAGATTTTTGTACACTGATTTAGGGCTCGTACACATATTCGTAAACACGATACGACGTCGCATCGTGGTACGACGCGGCATCGTTTCACGATGCGACTTCGTATCGTGGAAATCTACGACGAGTAAGCGACGCGACATCGCAACGTGCCACGAGTTCGTCGTGTGGTCGATTGCAGTTGTTTTCCTATTTCTATCTTTGAATTCTTCTGATATTTTGTCCCTTAGTACGGGACGCTCTTCGACTAGGGTTATTAAATAATCAACCTCAATGTCGTCCGTCATCTTTGAATATTCAATAACAAATGATTGCGGCACCGGTGAAAGATAGTTTCAACGACTTCGTACCGTGCATCGTGGCACGTTGCGATGTCGTGTCGCTTGGTCGTCGCAGATTCCCATGATACGACGTCGCATCGTGAAACGATGCCGCGTCGTAACACTATGCGACGCCTATGCGGTATGACAGCATAGGGACTATGCTGAATTTCTCAGAAGAAGACACGGAGCCTGGATTTGCGCCCGTTTGATGGCAATAGGCTCGCCCCTTATTAAATGGAACTTAAACATGCTGGTTGCTGGGGCTGGTTTATGTGTACGAGCCCTTACGGTATAAAAGCATAGTCCCACTCATCTGTACTGATATTATAAAGAGGTATTGTTTGCAAGTTTTTAACTTTGTATGTAGGGGATAATCTTCGGAACTTCTGATCCGGTTACAAAAAATATTTTACTAACGGGAAGCTACATTATCCACGACTGTCATAAGCTACATCTTAAACGTTCCCGTGGATTTATTTCGGTACATAACGGGAGCGAAGCCGCGAGCAAAAGCTAGTTTTACATATATTAGTCTATGGTCCCACTATTGAAACATTCACAGTAAATAATGTTGTCTGATGACGATGAGATAAAAGACATCAACTAAGAGAAGATTCTCTCAGAGAGTTTCGCCCGTGTTTATAATATTATAATTATATTAGGTGTGGCCGTCCAAAACGGTTAATTTGTTTGACACTTTTTTGATGTTTTTGTTACCATATTTTTACATAATATTGTGGTGATTTTGAGTACATTTTATTTTTTAAATGTTTAAATTAAATTAAATTTTAGGCGTTGACGTCAAACATGCGCTAGTTTTATAAATTGTAAGGACTTTGCGAAACACTTCTACACTAAAATATTGTGGGGAATTATTTATTTTAATATTAAAGTCCAAGATTCATATAACTTTTTCCTCCAAAATTACCCAGTGCAATGAAATGCAAATCACGGAAACAAAAGTAACAAAAGCATAAAAACATTATCCAGTATAATGGCATAAAACATTATTCATGATCAGTTAAATTACAACAAGCCAATTGCAGGAAATGCATAATTTCACCGTATACAACCTGAGAAGAGAATGCAATGAAATTATAGTTCTATGTACTCCTAAAATCCAATTTATACTCTTGTCAGTGGCATCGCTCGCGTTATAGTCGCAAATTATACCACAGGAATTAGATTAGATTTTTTTTAAATACGCTGTCACTCATGCAGTTTATCATTCGCCAATCTTACAAACTTTACTTCTTTAAATACCTCCCGTGTAGATTTAATTGCACTTATAAAATAATAAAAAAGAATATAATAATATCTACAAAAAAATCTGATGCTCGAAGGACGGGGTGAGATTCCGCACACTGAATTAATAAAGCCTTGAAATAAATACTATCACAATCGCTAATCTTTCAATTGGATACAGAACCGTCTACTTTGATAGCAAATATCCATTCAGGAAATGGGCAGCACAAACTGTACTTCCTACAAACTGTAAATAAACACGTTTTCATGATCAAATAGAGAACGGAGGTAATTTACTGGCCAGTTGGCCACAGTTATACTAGACATACTGGCGGAATCTGATGAAAGTACAAATAAAGGCTTTGATGATGATGATGATACAGATACATTTGCGAGTTCCCTTCTTCATTTATTTAAACGAGAAAGTGTCTCGCTTGATTTTCTTCGTCAAGTTCAGTAATTGAGGTAATAGCAGCGAACGCAAACGAAACCACGTAAATGAATAGATGCAGCCAACGATAAAACGTGATTCATTTGTTCTGTCAATGTCGTATCATCGTATGCATCTGTGTTGTTTCGACTTTCACTAATTGTAACTATGGTACGCCCACCGGCCGGTAAACAGTAAGCTTAAATCATGCGATAAAATCTAATCGTGCAAAGAACATTACCATGTAGGTTTGATAATGATACCTTACTCGCTTACAAACACAGCGTTGGATTTTGATCCTTGCGTTAATACCGGAATGCTTTGGTTTTACAATAGTGGTTGTTGCCCAAACGTCTCGAGGTCATGCTAAGATGTATTTGAGTGAAAGTTATGATAAGCCCCCACTGTGGGCTCCGGTCACTGTCTCGAGCCTGTGTCCATTCGTTCTGTTCAACATGGCCGCTTATGCGTAACCTTTTAAATTGGAAGCTGATGGTTGATCAGAACTAATCAGGTGTTTCAAAGTGAATCGTGCGACAAAATTCTATATTATTAAGTTCGTCTTTTAGAAACGTTACTTTTTTACGTCTTTTTCGTGTAATTACAATTTTGCATGCTTAACTGTCACCTTCACACTCAACTTTTTATACGCAGGCTGCGATATTCTGCACAAGTTTTATTCAACTATAAAAAACAACGACCTATTCACAACAACAATATTAACATGTTGTGTGAGACAAGTCTTTATGAATAAAAGATTTCAACTGATTCATTTCTATTTAAGTGCTTAAATTATACTAAATATATCGGTCATTGCATGCTACATCAATCTAGCACCAACCCCAGATACAAATATTATGCTTTTCCTATATTTACTTCCTGATTGTGGAATCCGGCCACGCAATTTCGTCACATATTTATTTACATAGGTTTTGTTTATCTACATCTACATCTACACTATTATAAAGAGGAAAGATTTTTTGTTTGTGCCGAATAGGCTCCGAAACCACTGTACGGATTTGGATGAAATTTGGAACACAGATAGTTTATAACCTGGATTAACACATAGGATACTTTTTATCCCGATACTATGTTCCCGTGGGTCAATTATCGAACTGCACGCGGGCGACGCCGCGGGTACAAGCTAGTTTTTCAATACACTTCCTCGAGAGCTGGCTCTTATCGCACAACGGTTCAACTTGCATTTTATTGAAAAACGTCGTTTGATACGTGGCACACAGCTCTCCTCGGCTCTATAACACCCTCGCCTGAATTGCAGCCGTGCAATCACAAAGTTTCCCCACATGTATGAAAATGTACTTTGTATGAAAATGTACTTTGTATTCTTTTCAGTGTATTTATTTTCCCAAGTCTATTTTTTCTTAAGTCAAGTGTTTGATTGAATCGAAAGTTATCATCATATTTTCACTACATGGATAAAACTAAGCAATCATGTTCTCTCATAGATTTAGAAATCAACTTTACTATCTTGAAACAAGGCTATGCTATTTTATTAATAAATTGCGGAATCTTCAGTGGCTTTGGTGACTTGCATTTTACTGTGTCAGCTATGCAAACAGCAGTTTCTTTTGAAATTTTATTTTGCACATCGTTTTTGCAATAAATAATTATTTTTAAAATTATTACTACTACTACCATTTCTTTTTTTTTAATAATTATTTATGTCATTAAACAGAAAAATATGGCTTTAAATTGACTTTTTGACTAACCAATCTGAAATAGAGAAATCGATTAGATAAATTCTAATCGATTTCTCTGTCTGTCTGCCTGTTTATCTGTTTTCTCGGCTTAAATAGTAAATAGACTTGCAAGCAAATCAGCCTTATCAATTAGCCCCACAAATACAGACAGTTCTCACGTCGAGACTCTAACTAAAGCGTCTGTAGCCACGATTATTAGATACGATTCCCCTCGCTAATTGTACAGACAAACAGAAGAAAGTGTCAGCTGTGCACGATTTACATAACCGAGGCCAGAGACGCAGGCGCCGATGTTATTTCACGTCGGGCTACGCATTCAAATGCTAAACACCGGCTCTCTCATTAGAAGTACCTCATTAATTAAAATACTAACTAACAAAATAAAAGAAATTGAAATTGAACTGTTAAAGTCACTGTCGACTTCTATTTTTCGTGAAATCAGCATGAGGGTTTGTAGCGAACATAATCAAATTGACAAAAAGAATGGTAGCGACATCTATATGATGGAAATTAAGAACTAAAAATCCTGCATCGCGTATTGAGAGTTATCCTCGAGATAAGGACGGTTGGAGGATCCTCCCTTTATAACGGAGGATGAGAAACTTTATACCCTGTTTCTCATAATCCTGGAGGTGGAAATTAAGGTTTTCCTACTCCTCTGCTTTCTGATTAATTTCGTCCCGAGACCCAATACGGTTAAATTGTTTCTCCGGGACTTCTTCGAGCTTCATTGTCTCGCCGCTTTCCATGTGGGCTTGGACTTTGCTTTCAGGAGTTGCTGTGAATTGGAAACCAAAGGGCGGGTTTTTCTAAAAAAAATACCTACCCCTTTTTTTACGGATGGGAAATCATCAAATGACTTCTCCCGCTCCTGGCAGAGCGGAAGGGAGTGTCAGACTTGTACTGACTAAAACCCATCCATGTTCCTTCCTTGCCCTTTGTGTTCCAGGGTCGCGGTATCTCTTTCGAACAGTCCCCAAAAAAAATACCTCTAAAGGTTTTTTCACTTATCGATGCTGAATCGACTTGCGCCGATCATCACATCTGTTGCTTTTGGTTCGACACGGTCGAATCGCGCCATCACTCATCTGTAACGAAACGAGTCTTTTTCGCTTTTATTGCATAGACATAAGCTCGACGCTCTTTCTGACCGACCGGCTCAAACCGGGGCTGCGCCAATAAACTGTAATCACTGACTTAGACACTGATGTAACATTTTTTTCTGGTCTCTAAATTAGTTACTCAGTTTATAACGGCCACAGTTACAAAGAACTAGCCACTTACCGACTACTGTTTCCGTCTTATTAGTTTCAGTTTGTTTTTTTACTTCAAGTATCACGGATAATTTTCGATTGTTCTTCAATCACTCGTTAATGTATTAATTTGTTTTTTTTTTAAGTTTGTCATCACGGACATCTACAAGTGTATACCATGTGGCACTAATGTGCCACACACAAGAATCAGTTTTGCCGCACATCGATGAAATCGTGCTTTTAGGTAATTTAAGTATTGTTATTTCCAAATCGTATGTATTTATTGACTTTGTCACCAGTATCTTTGCATTAGCAACAATTTTGACTAACCTTCTGACTCTAGGCTGAATTTAAATGTTTTAAATCTTGTACATACGACCTTCGCCAGAACTATTTTGTCTTTAGTCTTTGCCTTGACGTTAATGAAACCAAAGACATCTTTGTCTTTGTCTATGTAACGGACACAAATATTGTTAGGTAATTTCCTGGTTAACGGATGGAAACACTTCTCGGCCATGATTATATCGTTGAGCATGGAGCAAATGCTTATAAACTGCAGTACAGGTGCTGATTAGCAATCACACGGAAGGAACAGTAACTCAATACTGTCAGTCTGTAATGTCGGATGTACTTACTCCACTTACGTCAAGAACTACGATGACGGAATAAATTGCATTAATTTATAGTATTTGTATCACATTTGTCTTGGTGATGTGTGCTATTAATCGTTTTGTTACTTTTTTCTGGTTCTTCCTGGATTTGAAGGTGCCTGGTATATCTCAGCTCTTATTTCTGGTATTTGAAAAGTGAGATGAATATGTATAGTATTGCAAAAAATCCTTGTACATAACCGCTGTTACGTACAAAGAAAAATAATTCTTCCATCGAAACTAGTTACGTACAAGGAAAAATAATTCCTTCATCGAAATCAGTTACGAAACTACGGTTTCGTAGACGGCCGAAGCGGTTTTTAATATGCAACCACAACACAATGCTCACCGAAGTTACTGTTTAGCAATATTTGCAAGTGCTAGTTAGTCTAAAGCCTGTAAAAGTTATAGAAAGTGTGGACGCACCTTTCTAGGCAATTTTTTTTTAACCCTGGTATCTATAGTCAAGTTACAGCAATTACTTGAGTTATAGTAATTACGCAAACACTACACTCCCTTAACGTATGTCCCTCGTTTAACCTGACACACTGTATATATGTTACGTTGTGTTAGTAGCTTACGAAGAGATGAATTTCTCAATATGAGTGAAAAATTAGAAAATCTTGTCTATGGCATACTTAGCTATTAGTTAGAGCCGCCTAAAGCGAAATTTAACAATAAACAATTTGTTATAATCTTCCATACTTCAAACACAATGTGAAGGCATATTCATTCGAAAACGCGAATTCACTAATTGCTTAGTAACCATCATCATCATTCTTGCCCTTATCCCAATTCATTTGGGGTCGGCGCAGCATGTCTTCTTCTTCCATACTTCTCAATTACTCGTCATCTCCTCAGATAACTCCTTTCTAGTCATATCATCCTTCACACAGTCCATCGATCGTTTCTTTAGTCTTCCTCTACTCTTATACCCATCCAAATTCATACTCAGAACTTTTCTCATTAATGCTAAGCAATTGCTTAGTAACCATTCACATCAAATTCAGGTTAGAGTGATAGTGATTTCCAAATTACTCGTCGGTTTGTCCCCATGCAAAGAAACGAAAGAATGTCTCACTGTATTGTAGAGATGTGGTTCGACGCCATTTTAATCTATTTTTAATTTGTCTTGGCACAATGGAAATGTGGATCACAATTGCTTACAATTTGTACAATTCATTCAACTATTTCAATTACTTTGAATTCAATCGACTCATTCGTTATTTTTTTATTACGATTGTGACTTTAATAGATAACTCTTTTACAGTGAGGCTAATTATTTCAATGTTCCTTGCTCTGTTAAAAATATAATGATTTATTCTAATAATTGTTACAAATAAAAGTTTTTGTTCGCGTTATCGACTCCCACGCAAAACTGAAGATAGTGAATTTGACCTACAAAAGTACATACTTTTAACTGCCCATGAAAATGAACTTAATGATGGACTCATGAAAACTTCTATACAAATACTTACTGAAATGTGTCAGTGTCCGGCTCCTGTACAATTTTTTCTTACCAGTTTGACTGATGCTTATTCCTTCACTTTATCCTGACACTAGGAACTGCATTGCCAGCAGATCAAAAATAAGGTAGGCTTTCTGAAAACAATGTAAACTTAAAGAGACCTTAAAGACGTGAAAGCTGCGACAGAAGAAAGCAATTTCGCACTGCCTAAGAAAGCTTTTAAGGTAAAGCTTTGATTGCCTTCGTAAATTCAGTGCCTTACATCGCCTGATCCCTCTTCCAAAGAAGAAGAGGGGAGGAGTGTCTGGGTAATACAGGTCACTAACTGTACTTACGCAACCCATATGAAATATCATTCAATTTTACGTCCTGCAGGGGGATAAAAAAATCGAGTATTTACTGAACAATTTATCTAATCTCTGAAAATAGCAGTCGGATATAAAAAGTTTTTTTTTGTATATAATAGCCCAATTCTTGAAGAAAGGTTAAGGCTTTTTAACATCACACTGGAACCGAAAAAAAAGAAAGAAGAAAGAACGCTACGCAATGTGACGCGGCGCTGGGTCGAAAGCCGAGGACCGGTAAAACCGCGGTGCACACTCACAGCTAGTACATACATACATATTTATGAATAAAAGATAATAAGGAAAATACCACATCACATAAATAACAATAGGCGTCATATAAATAAAGTGCTCTCTCATTAAAACGGTGGTAGAGTGAGCCGTTTTAATTAAATGCGCGATCAAACGATACGCGAACAGAAAGTAATTTCAATGTAGCCGTGCCGCATGGGATCGTTAAAATATCTGTGCAGATTTTAGCCCGCGTATACATCACTCGAAGTCTTCATCACCTACCTAGCTATGTTGGGCTCATCTCCAGTTTAACCCTACTACCTGTGACGATTGTCAAGTGTTTATGAATGACAGTCCGGGCGAACGGCCAAACGTCACCACACCGAAATTGCACCACTCACTCTCAATAAAAAAAATTGTCAAAACTACTTCCTACTACTTTTACTTCTACTTTTTGTTTGGCGTTTTTGGGCTTTAATGTTAATATTTTTTTCGTAATCTTCATGACACTTTCTCAAATATCATAAATCAGATACAGATTTAACTTCGTGTGAGGTTTTCCACATTCATAAACTCCATGGCCTTTTCCAACTGGATGATAAAAAACTAATTTTCATCCACAAGCGATAATTTATAGCACTTTAAGCCGACTTCAATTTAATGCATCATAAAAAATCGTACTTGCGTTACATAGTAAAAATGTACACATGTCTTACCTGCTTCGTATGTAGTTACTCATTGTAAAAACTGTGTGTGTTATAAACTTGTGTACTTGAAAAAATGAAATATCCTACTTTACGTGTAGATCTCGAAAAACAACATGGTGCCAAACGAACAAAAAGGTAATAAATGAAAACCTTAAACATATCAGTATAGAGCCCATTTCTCATGGTAAAAGTACATATGTACTACATGAAACATGATATTATTTTCCATATAATAAGTCAACAATGTACAAACTGGAATAATGAGCCTCTCTCAACAATAAAATAATTTAAAAGAAAACAAAACCGCCTTCAAAAACTTACCTTTTATCTACACTAAAAAGTTGTGAATACTATAAAAAATTGCATAAAATATTATTGAAATATTTAACATAAATCAGTTTTTTTTTGGAGTCGGTGGAGTTGTGTTGTAGGGTCGGCTTGTTTTTATTGTTATGTTCAATAACTTGTAGTAAATTGGTTAGTCGCCGTAGAGAGTAAAGGGGGATAGTAATTTTAAGTATTCGATAAAGGCTAATGAGCTTGTTGCCTCTTAAGAGTGTAATGTCCATTTTCACGGAAAAACTTTCGAAGCTCACTTATTTTTTTTTTAAATACTTTGCCGAAGTCGATTTCGATAAATTTTTGTGAATCCAAAATCCTTTCCATGCACAAGATCCAAAAGAATTCACTTCGTTAGAAGAAGAGAGTCTCATTGAACTCTTGCGACTGCAGCCTTAAAACAAGATTAACGTGTTACAATTTGGTGGAGTTTTGGATATTGATCCAAAATGAATATCAAACTTAATATTCAAAACCACTAAGAATTCTCATTCCTCTTGCAACATGTTATTTATGTGAAGCCGGATTTTCAAATGTATTCTTGTGGGTCAACACTATTATAAAAACTCTACTTTTTCGACTAGCTAGGGCGCCGACGCCGACGCAAATTATTAAACCTGTGTGTCGCGAACTGAAAACGTTTGAGAACCCCTGCATTAGGAAGTTCTCCTGTATCGTGGGTGCCTTAATGAACACACAACAACACACAACATTAAAACAAACATACACAAATAACCAGACCCGGACCAACAACCTTTAGGCCATACAAATATTTGTTTCGTGCGGTAATCGAACCCGTGACACGCAGCGCAGCAGCCACTGCGCCAACCGTGCCGCAAAAAAATGAAGAAAGCACAAGTACACATAGTCTAATCCAATTACATGAAACAGTGGATACAAACAACAAAGTAAGCAAAATCCAACTGAAATTATACACCAAAAAGTTCCTTTTACAGTAACTGTAAAACTCGTTACACTTCGCTTAAGAAGAACTTAAAAATATGGTAATAGGACAAACCGAGTAATTTGATCCATTTCCTCAAATTACTGGAATCCAGTTACTGGCTATTATTCCAGTTTGTCGTTGGTTGGTATGAGTGAGTAGCGGGCAGCCGACTGTGAAATTAGGACGTGATTGCTGAACCACGGTTTCAGGTCAATAGCTTCGGCCGACATGTTTGTACCAATAGCCCATGGGTCAATGAATTAACAATGTTCGCTAAACCGCGTATATCACTTTTAGGGGAAAGAAAGTTTGAGGCCTATTTTCACACTACGTGATATAGAAATGGTTGCACTGCTTTTTTTGATGAGAGAGGCTCATTCTTCCAGTTTGTACAATTGTCTTATTATATGGAAAATAATCTCATGTTTCATGTGGTATGTACATATGTACTTGTTCCACGAGAAATGGGCTCTTTACTGATACATAGTTTTAAGGTTTTCATTTATTACCTTTTTGTTCGTCTGTCACATGGTTTTTTTCGAGATCTAATTGTAAAGTAGGATTTTTTTATTATTTGTGTCCTAAGCTGTAAATTTGTTTAATTAATTAATCTGAAACCAAATAACATTTTGTTGGACTTAAGCAGACTGTTCACAGCTGCATGAACGAATCACGACGACATAATGTTTGAAGGCTTGGCGACAGATTTCAACATAGTCTTAATAACTGCTTATTGCAGCTAGCCTACTACAGTTACTGGTTAACACATATTTTTGTCACAAAAGGCCTGCTGACTTGTTCGCATTAAAGTCGAGGCTATCATGTATTTTTTCTTTCTTATTTTAATGGTCTTTTACCGGTTTCTACAAGCTGAGTCAATCTCAATTAGACTTCTTCTTTTTTAAGCACCTATTAAACTGTGGACATTGTTTCACGAAATAGGCTATGTAGAACGAACTAGTCAAGGGACTTTCCACAGAGGAAATCATTAAAATGTTCTTTTGTCACTTTTTAAAAGATAGGTGTCATTATGAACGGTTGTGGCTTAGTAAGACTGTCTTGTAGCAAATATAATTGTCAATAATAGATGGTTATAAGTATAATGACACTACGCACGGCAACAAATGGGCTTTCAAAAAACTGGTCCTTGGCGCGGCCAAGGTTTTTGATCTTGGTCCTTTTACGTTAACTTAAGTTTAATGTTTGACTATCTTCATTACTGTTCTCGTGAAGTTATATCATACTTTGTTCAAGGTTCAACGCGCCGTACTTGACATCTTTAATAACGTTTATAAGCCTTTAATTTTTGCCATAAGGTAATTCCTCTTACAAGAAACCTCATTAAAGAACGTTTCAAAACAAAAGTGAATAACTATCCTTCAAAGGAAAGGCAAACTCAGGCAGAGTTTGCCTTTCCTTTGAAGCATAGTTATTCACTTCATGAAGTCTAAAACCACAAAACAAAGTAAAAACCTACCTCATGAACTCATGAATCACAAAGCGATGTTACGTAGCTAGCGGTAATTAAATCATAATAAACGTGTGTGTTTAACGACAATCAGCATTCCAGCCACGATACTACCGAATCAGCGTTTAGCATTCATAGAAACTCCAAAAATAAAACATTGTTTCATAACGCATTGTACTCGTGACAGAACCAAGTATGGGAACTTCTGCACGAACTAGGAAACTGTCGTTAATGATATAATTAGCAGTCTAGAGATCTTTGGCATCGCATTGTTTAGGAACTACTATTGTAAGCGGTTGTTAGCACCTTAATGAGTCTTAGAAGTGATGTGTGCACTCGTGATATTTAACGTTTGTAAGTACGACACCAGCACATCAAGCTACTGTAATCTGTCAAATTTCTTTAATTTATTGATTTACAACTTTAATAATTAATGCTATGGCATTTGGTTCAAGGTTGATTGGGAAAATTTATAGCTTCGGGTAACTTGATGTGCTGGCAACTGTACCTATAAAGTTTTGTCAACGAAGATGGAAATCTATATTAAGCTATAAATGCGTCATCTTTTTAGTAATACCTAAGCATTTTTAAACTTAAAATGGATGAATGGATTGATCAGAAACAATATAGGGTCTTACTGACAACGATCCAATAAATACGGTAACTTGTTAAGTCAAACCATATAGCAGAGAACTAATGCATTGTAAATTATCGGGATCAAATGTACGCCTAATACATGATTTTCGTCACGATCAACTTGAATTTCCATAGGGTGTTGTTTCGAGAAGAACACCAGGGAGATTTCACGATTTGCCATGAATCTCTAATTGATTTGCTTGCTTTCAACACCTACCTTTCTAATGCACTTGTCCTTCACCTAAATAAACTACAGTGCAGAATATTAATTTATAATTATACCTAGCTAAAGCATTCTGTTTGACAAGGCGATCATGTTTTGTTCACAGGCGGTCGTGAATGCCGGGGCGCATGGATGGCGGCGCACGCCTGCCGCTCGCTAGCCGTTCTACTAACTGTGCTCACGCTAGTCATAGCCAAATGTAAGTAGTTATCCATTATTCGGAAACATTTCCCGCTTAACTAGAAGCTAAACTGACTTGTAGAATCTGTTGTTCCTGAAACTCCATGTCCAAAAGGTACCAAAGTTAAAAGACTACTCAAAAATTTAACATAAAAAAAGGTTTTTTTTAAATGAAAAGAATATAATTAAGTTCAACTATCAACACTGAACGGTGTACAAAGTTTATCCGGGCTATTGACCGCTGAGGTTCTATCGTGAGGAGGCGATCCTGGCTACAGGATCAAATAATGTCTGTCATAAAAGATGTGTGCAAAGTTTCAGCTCAATCGGATACCAACTAGTGATCAAGAAATGGTTTGCGAATCTTGAAGCAGACAACATACATACATACACTAGGCGAATGCCTTAACCGGACGGCGAAATGCCAAAAACGAGCCACATTTCACAAATAGGCTGAACCGTGCACCATATAGAATGGGCCAACTACTGGACTGACCGTTGAGACACGAGATACAGACTCGGCTGGACTACAATATCCACACGAGCTTTCCGTTCACAGCTTATTGCTTCAACACCAGGGGTAGGCTTAGGACAGCCCTACCTCTGTACACTGTTTCACAATGTAGAAACGGACTTTCCAGTACCAACAGTTCAAGTTCAAATTATAAAAGCTTGTAAAAATCCAATTGCGCTTAGACCCCAAAAGGTCCTGAATGCTTGCTCCATAGTACAATCACATGTGTTTAAAAAATACCATCATACGTCCAGAACCGCATGGTAAAATCAGAGTGATTCATAATATGGTTTTAGATTTTTTTACCTTAGGAGTTTGAATTGTTGATTTTGACTGATCAACACAAATGCATGACTAAAATCTACCATATATCATATGTATACGTAACTTAGTTAGCTATCGCGTAGACTAGGAGCAATTTAAAAAATATGTAGCCATTTTTTCGCAAACCAAATCTTGGATTTTAAAATTGTCGCAAAGATTTACAATAGTATTTTGTAATAATAATATGATAATATCACAAGAATGATCCAAATGCTCTGTTTATGCAACTCTTAGCACAATAAAATAGTTTTTTTCGGCGATTTCGCTATGCTCTGTTACCAACACTGAAATAATATTATCCAAGGTAAGACTCGAGCACCTATTTGAATAATTGAAAACAATTTATAGTCCAGTCCACAATTTTTACAACACGACAAAACTAATGGTCAAATACGTAATTATAGTCTTTAAAATGACATACACCGCTTTGTTAGCATTGTCAACTGTCCGAATGACTAAACCTTGACGTCGACCGGGTCTGCCGGTTGTAATGAATCCCTCGTTTCACGTAGGTGTACGATAGTAGTGTTTCGAACTGTATGTACAAGGAATTACTATTACCATTGAATTAAGTAGACTGTTGGATTTCTCATGATTCTCGTCGGCTGGGAGCGGCCTACTTTCGTCCATAGTAGGCTTCGCATTCGAGCTACATACTGCCCTACAACGGTCGACAGATCAAGGCCACATTAAACAGTAAAAAGTGGTGACAGTCGTTCACCCGGAGACAACGCTAGCATTCAGGTTACCGACGGGCGCGGTGCCTTTCGCTCCTTCTTAAAATGCACTACACTGTAAACACTGCAATGCACATCATTCAATTTTGAAATTCCAAGAAACGAGTGCCATTTGAACAAACATTGGGATGCTAAACATTCAATTCGGAACGGTGAACATATACAGGGTGTAAACAGACTCTTCACGAAGCCGTCAACCATGCATAATGTACATCAAACTAAGTAACTTTACGCAAAAATTAATGCTGAACGACTTTTTTTTTGGGCTGAAAAGTCACGTTTATCAGTAGGACTCAATGTAACGCACTCAAAACATTGTGCTTATGGATGGATTGAATAGTAAGGGGGTCCCGGAGGTGTTCAAAGTAAAAATCTTACATTAAAAACACGTATTTAAAAAAAAACTTGTGAAAAATTTGGAACTTTGACCCCCAATATCTCCGTAACTAGGTTCCCAGGTATGGTCTAGAACAAAAAAATGATCGCAATGATGGGGAGAACAAGTGCCTTTCGGCTTCGTTAAGAGTCTGCTTACACCCTTTATTATATGGTTTGTTAACATTAGTTTGCTGTCAGGCGAAGCCTACTAAAATTGTATCTAAGTTACAAGTATTCCTAAATAGAAGCCTACATTTTAACAACGGTTTACATACATTATGTACACAAAAAACCTACTTTACGTGGTAGGAATATCACAATAATTCACAATGCACGCAACTCTACATCCGTGGTTTGATTTTGAAATCCCGTCCACATTGCAACAATTGAATTTAAAATTTTACTCACCTATTTTACGAGTCGTTCTATTCTATGAGGATAACGCCGTTGTTTTTATTTTCAAAGAGCTTTATTTTGTAGCATCCATCTTAATTTTAGCTATAATCATGAAATAGCACAGCGACGCGTCTTTGAAACGTAGGACCGATCTTCATTCAGAAGCTTAACTTTTCTTTCAATCTAAAAACTACGCCGAAAGCCTCTAGCCTCTCTCTTTGTTGCAGTGAATTACGTTGCTCTGACTTGGTCAATGGTCTCTCTATATGACTCCACATGGTCCTTTGAGTCATATTATGAATTTATTTTTTAACTGGGATCTAACCAGACATGTCTCCCGCATCACTCATATGATAAAAAAGCTAAAAGAAAAGCGAAGTGGGTGCCATTAAATGGGTGAGAGAAGATAACGAGCTTGTCTCCTACTGGTAGAACTGGTCGGCTGTAACAGAAGATCAAAATATGTGGAAAAAGGAAAGGGACCCCTTTACCCACCAGTGGGACAACACAGGCTGGTTAGTTAGTTAGACCACTGTTTGCACATTCATGAATGAGTTGCTTACCTATGTTATGTTTTTTTGACAGATGCTGAGTTAGAATCATGGCGGGGCGCCGGGAGGCCGGCGACGGAGGCACAGGAGGCGGAGGATGAAAGACAAGACATCGAACTGCTTGAAGCAGTCAAAGAGTCTATGAAAGAATGGGAACAGAAGAGAGCGAGAACTAGGTAAGCCAATAGGAGAACCTAAATCATGACGACCCTTTTTCGCCTACACATCACTATTAAATGTCAGTTCCCACTGTCGAAATATTCACATAGAACATGATGTCTGATGAACAAGGGTCAGAATACCTAGGTAAATTGGTTTTTGGTACTCGGATCATGCGAGCAGCTTTAAGTTAGATGTTCGATTCGAGCCGCAATAAAGTTTGAACCGTTATACCTGCGCCGGACCATCACTCGCAGCTAACTTCCGATCCACCATAAAGCTTGAACAGAACTATACCTACATATTTAGTTTTCTTTTTATCAAAGCAATTATTAGTTAAACGAACTACGTGCTTATGAAGAGGTATTATGCTTGACCTTTCCGTCTGTTAGTAAATTATTGTTGTCATTAATCATCATCGTCTGTTGCGAAAATGAACTATTGTATGTACATATAAATCTTGTGGCTTTCAATCTTCGCAACAATACTAGGAGTGTGAGAGTTACATCTCAACAATAATGTGGTCTGAGATCTTAGGCCTGGTTTACATACACCAAAGCAAACGCGAATGCAGCGGGGAGGAGAAGTGTGGGAATCGACATTGGTTGAAATCCATATCGCATCTTTTGTTTCTCCTGTAATTGGTCATCTTGCACGTCTTTGAACCGCTCTACTCGTCTCCCATCATCATCACCATCATTTCAGCCCGGAATCACCTCTGCGATAGATACCTAGAGGCCTCCCCTTTCTTCTGCCATACTTTTCAGTACTGTGTGTCTCTCATCCCAGTGTTTCCGCCACTTAGAAGATTAATCCAACGCGCTTTTTCTGAAGTGAAGACCGGGCCTTATGTGGCCCACGTCCCTCACGGCTATGTTATGAGATTATTTCTTTGTTTTCATTCTTCAAATCTTCTTTGTTCTTATTGTGTGAAATATTTCACAGGTTATGTAAGTTCGGTCGTGTAATATCATTCACAATGCGACTGTCATTATTTTCTTTTGCCCATTACTTACAAACCTACCACAATATCTTAATTATTTTTACACATTCTTTTGTTTTACGAAACTTGTTAAAAAAACTTCTATGTGAAATACGAAAGAGAGAGAACTGGACCTAAATAAAAATAAACTTCTGCATTTGAATGGGTTACCTTTCCTGCCAGCATAGCCGTTATTTTTCCAATAATGCACACTTATTAGAGTTTCTTTAGAAACCTTATCGTTTGCTCTTTATTCAAACGATTTCCGAGCGGAACTGAAACACAAAAGATATGGAACAGCTTTGTTTAGGAAAATTTAAATTATGTAGATGACCATAAGTCCAACCTCGCTAGCGAAGTGTTTATTGTTCTCAAGCATTTACTAGATTTAACAAACCAGAGCTATAAGCTTAAACGTAATTATGTAAATTGGCTTTGAATACCTTGGATGTCGTATGAATTGCTTATGGAGCTAAAATATACGCTTTATGACATAGGTGGTATACGTAGGAAGTTGCTTGAGTACGCTTACTACGAAAGACTTAAGATAAAACATTGTAAAGAACCATAAACCCAAATTAAAATGGAAATACTTATTTAATTTTCGAGAGCAGCGGAGGCCCAGTGGTAGCGACCCCGACTTACGAACAGTAAGTCGTGGGTTCGAACCCAGGCAGGCGCATTACTTTGTGTAATTTATTTCATCACCACTGCTCTCAAAAACGGTGAAGGAAAACATCGTGAGGAAACCGGCATGTCCTAGAACCAAAAATTCGAAGACATGTGACATCTACCAATCCGCACTGGGCCCGCGTGGTGGATTATAGCCCATTCCCTCTCAAAGAGAGGCGGTCTGTGTCCCAGCAGTGGGAACATTTATAGGCTGATGATGATGATTTAATTTTCATGGCTCTAAAACTTACGACAGTCGATAACAACCGCTGAATCTAATACTACAAATATAAACTTTTACCCAAGCAAAATCTTGTTCTTAGAATCTCACTGCACTTGTGCATTGCATCCAATGTGAGGAAGCACAATAATTAGTAAGCCTTTTATTATCTAAAAGATAACATGACATGTCGAATATCTTGGACTGTCCTTCCATCAATATCCCAATTATGTAACATGCTATACTACCCCCGAAAGATTTTTACTGAAATTCGTTATCTATTGTTTTATATGTAGTGGGTATTGTTAAATAGTCGAAATGGATACTATCGGGATGGTATGTGTTTTACGTGACTACCCAGCAAGATTGTAAGCCCCGAGTTTCATTAATGATTAATTGATTATTATCTCTACAGGAGTAAACGATCTCAAGGCAGCGTGTGCTATGGAGAGTTCGGATGTTTTGAAGATGCTGGTCCCTTCGCGTACTTGGAGACGCTGCCTAGCTCACCGCAGGAGGTCGGCACGCACTTCCTCCTCTACTCTACTGTTAGCAGGTACGCTAATGCATTAAGCAGATAGACGACTGGATGTGGAAGACGGACGGTAGGGTGTTGTGGTTCACCTTGAGAGAGGTGTATGTCTAGCCAACAGTGGGCTATGATAGGCTGACTTAATTTAAGTACATACAATGGATTAAGTCATTCTTATTCTTCTGCTTGGCTAGGGCCTATGTTCATCTCAGTCAAGATATCATTCACTCATTTTTCATTCATGTCAACCTTCGAACAATACTCCAATTTCTTCTATGGTCTGCCTCTCTCTTTCACTCATTTATCACTTTCATTGTTTATTATGATTTTCAGTCCTGAGATACGGTTAACGAACTGACGTGATGTTATTTATTTTAATTTGAAGTTAAAGAAATGCCACTATGGTATTTTCGTATTACAGAGGAGACCAGCCACTCCTGGCTGTGTCAGCAAGCAACATGTCTGCAGCATGGAGCTGGGCGGCGCGAGCCTTCGAGCCCAACCGACCGACCAGGGTCATCGTTCACGGTTTCGGCTCTAACTGCGACAACGTGTGGGTCTATGAAATGAGGTCCGCTCTGATGGCTGTTGTAAGTAACTTCACTTTAATTTTTAGCTCTATAAACTTACCATGAAAAGTGGAAGGAATAATCCTGAGCAAAAGCCTCCCCGGCTTTTGCTCAGGAGTGGGAAAACATGGGCTTACTAAAAAAAAAACCTTACCATGAGGATGGCAACCATATAAGTCAATGATGGCAACTGTGAAACTAATGGCGCTAGCATAGCTGGTTCCAAGCATTGGTTGAAAATCTGGTAATGTAATTTTATATTTCTAAATAGCTTGACCTCATTGGTCAGATTGCGACCTAGCTATGGTCGCGCCATCTACAATTAGGTTTAAGCTGTATTCCCCATTGCGAAGGCGGCCGCCACTGTAAACCGAAGCGCCAAAACTGCCAATCTGCTGCAATCTCTATGCAGACCGCAGTGACACGATTGAATTCTATGTAACTACACTAAAACGGCAACAAGCGGCAATGTCGCCATGTACGAAAGCGTTTCTCTTTGTCTGTCATGTAATTCCCATGGAGCGGGTTTGCCGCTGCGGTCTGCGTTGGGAATCGTACCTCGACTGGTACATGTTATAGTTAGTTACTTTTTTAATTCTGTTAAATATACATAGAAGGTAATTCTTCATTCACCGTGATGATCTAAGCACCTAACAGGGAAGTCGCAGTCATAAACTTTCAATAAAAAACTAATAACATGAGTGTTGTGTTCTTATATGAGCAGGACATAATTATCTTAATATCGATACATAAGAACAATATGCAATAACTATAACAGACGGTGCCTAGACAGACTGTTTCATAATGGCGCCGATTATATAACATTAGGTACATTAACAACTGTATTGTAAGGTTGTAATGGCAATATAAGCAGTATTATGACAGTTAAAATATCTATCTCCATTTACATGATAATGAACTATTTTTTATTTTTGTAGGAAGAATGCAACGTGGTTTGTGTAGATTGGGAAGGAGGAGCAACGATGCCAAACTACCTCCGGGCTGCTGCGAACACAAGGCTTGTCGGCAAGCAACTGGCTATGCTATTGCAAGGTAATCCGGTTCGAAGGACCAAAGATGACGAAGCCATATTAAACTTAAATTGCCGAGGTACAACTTCCATTTTTGTCTACAATTATTTGTAGTGAGTGATTGCATTGTTCCAGGTTTCGCCAAGCATATAGATTTGCGGTTCGAGGATGTTCACTTGATCGGTTTTAGTTTGGGCGCTCATGTCGCCGGTTTCGCGGGTTCAGAGTTACGGAATATTAGTCGGATCACAGGTTAGTACAATATTCAGTTCTATATTGATTACCTAATTTTTTTTTTTACTTTACGACTATCCTAATTTACCTACTTACTAGCATCATGAATACTTAGATTTTCCCCTCATACAGGGTGTCAGGAAAATCGACGCGTAGGTATAGTCTAACTACACTCACTCATAAAGTCATAATACATACTTTTATGTATTATGACTTTATGAGGTTTGCAGTATCCTCATAATATGATTGAATGTAGACTTCCTCATAGAATTGTTTCATCCACCATCAAAATGGGAACATTGCGAGTTGATGTCCGTTGCACCGTTGTTTTTTGACTTCATTAAGCTTTTCCATTATTATCTTTACATAGTTTAAAACTGTTTATACGCTTCGATCTTTTAAACTAGGCAACGGATTTTAATGCAGTTTTCAGCAATAGATAGGGTGATTTAAGAGGAAGGTTAATATGTATAAAGTATCTATATTGCACCCGTGCGAAGCCGGGGGGCGGGTCGCTAAAGAACTTGACTTACCTGTTTACTCATCTTTTCAGGACTAGATCCAGCAGGCCCCCTCTTCGAGTTCCAAGACCCTCGCGCCCGACTGGACCGCTCTGATGCGAAGTTCGTTGACGTTATCCATTCCAACGGCGAGACTCTCATTCTCGGCGGTCTGGGCGCCGCGCAGCCTCTAGGACACGTGGACTTCTATCCTAATGGAGGCAGGGTGCAACATGGGTGTTCTAATTTGTAAGTAATTTCTGGCCTCACTCAGCTTATAATGTTCCCACTGCTGGGACCCAAGCCTCCTCTCTGTGAGAGTGGGTGCGCCGTTATCTACCTCGCGCTCTCAAAGTAGCTAGATGTCACAAATCTAGCTACTTTGAGAGTTCTTAGACCGACCAAAAAGGAGTACAAATATCGTGATGTTTGTACACCTTTTTGAGAGTAATTGACTGGGCTACTAGTGTTCTGAAGTAATTTTTAGTATAAGTAATAAATTCTTCAAATAAGACACTTTGATTATGCACATGAATCAATTGTGAGTGATGAGTGACGTATGTAAGATGCTTATTGCTGTGTACGTTTTGAAATAATTAGGTAATGATAAGCAGTAGCTGATGAATAATGAGATAATCATGAATAATGAGTTAATCAAGAATGTATTACCTACCTAGTACCTAGTACGCCTACTTCAAAACAGTACTGTTTGGCAAAGTGGCTTTGACAGAAACGGGAATCGAACCGACCCTTCCCCCTTCTTGTCCTTCGAACCGGATTTAGTCAATAAATCAATTAATGTAATTACCTTCCTCCCTGTGTTAGATTCGTCGGAGCAGTATCAGATTTTGTCATGCCTTGGGCAGCGGCGTCAATAGAAGGTCGCTCACTTTGTAACCACAGGCGAGCCTACAAATTCTTCACAGATTCTGTCTCACCCAAATGTCACTTCCCGGCTTTCCCCTGCGAGAATTACGACGCCTTCCTCGAGGTAAGTTTATTGTAATAACAAGTCAAAACGCTTATGTAATAGAATATTAAGCGGTAACAATATAAATACGTTCATACATTGGAAGTCTCGATTCAGTCATAGTTGGAAGTGTTCGAACTCAATTGCGGTTACAAAGTAATTTGATGGAAAATTGCATATGAATGATGTGATTTTATGAGCTGAAAACAATAGCCCAATTTCATTTTCTTGTGGTTGACCACGCAATCAATTGCGATGAGCATACAATGTTGCCTTCAATGTATTTATAGTGATAAAAAACAGTACGTCTTAACTATTCCAGGGCCAACCTATACAAACCTATTTACCTACCTATTAGGTACATTTTACATACATACATAAACTCACGCCCTTTTCCCATGGGGGTAGGCAGAAACTACAGAACGCCACCTGCTACGATCCTTACATACTCCTTTTGCCTCGTCCACGTTCATACATCTGGTCATACACGCACGCCGGTTGCGAGTACTACGCACCTGACCTTTCTGAAGAACCTCACCAATGAGGTCAGCGTATGTTCTTCTAGGGCGTCCCCTCCCGGCGTTGCCACTCACATCTGCCTTGTAAATACCTTTTGTTAGTCGCCTTTCACTCATCCTCTCCACATGACCAAACCATCTAAGCATACTTTTTTCAATTTTTGTCACTACATCTTCTTTTAAGCCGCAACGTTTCCGTATAACCTCATTCCTCACTTTATCATTCAGAGTTACACCACACATGTTTCGCAAGGAACGCATTTCCACAGCATTAATTCTACTTTCATGCCTCGTTTGCCATACCCAACACTCACTTCCATACATAAGTGTAGGCACCAGCACACCATTGTGAACAGCCAGACGAGCCTTATTTGACATCGACTGGTTGGTCACAATCGTATGTATAGCACCATTCACTTTATTTCCCGCATTTACTCTCCTTTCCACGTCTTCGTCAATCTTTCCATCTCTTGTAAACATACTGCCCAAATATACAAACTCATTCACTTGCTCCACACTCTTATCATTTATTTTCACATCACACACCGATACATCCTCTTTTCTTTCAAACACCATAACCTTGGTCTTATTCACATTTACATTCATCCCTTTTCTCTTAAATGCTTCACTCATTACAGTTACCATATCTTGCAACTGTTTCGCTGAAGATGCAAGAATAACTTGATCATCTGCGTACAGAAGGCATTTGACAGGCAACTCATTCATCCTCAATCCACACTCACTTTCTCTTAAATCTGTCAAACAACTATCCATGTATAGGTTGAACAGCCAAGGAGACGCTACACAGCCCTGTCTAACACCTCTTGAGATGCAGAACCAGTCAGTGTATGCCCCATTTATCCTAACACAAGCACTAGAATCCTTGTATAAAGATTTCAGTGCTCGTACCAAGCAACTGTTCACACCATACATGGATAGAGTCGACCACAGCTCTTCCCTCCACACACTGTCATAGGCCTTCTCCAAGTCTACGAAAGCACAGTAGACGCTCTTGTGCTTGGCCAGATGTTTTTCAGCTATGCACCTTAAGGAGAAGATCTGATCCATACAACCCATTCCCTCTCTAAATCCTGCTTGCACATCCCAAATTTTCTCATCTGTCATTCTTATCACCCTGTTAGTCAACACCTTTGCATACAGTTTGCCAACAACGCTCAAAAGACTAATGCCGCGGTAGTTTTTACACTCCTGCTGTGACCCTTTTCCCTTATATAGTGGAACAATTACAGCCTTGCACCAGTCATCCGGCACGCGGCCATATTTCCAACACATATTAAAGATCCGGCACAACAGGCTTGCTACCACCCCGTCACCGCTCTTCAACATTTCGACAGACACTCTGTCATACCCTGCAGCTTTCCCAACTTTCATACCTCTCATTGCTCTTACAATCTCATCCATTTCTATTTCATTCTCTTCAGTTGTATCTGAGTCTGGGTCTTCTGAACTGGCTTCCGCCCAGCTACCCACTCCTTGCACACTATCCTGAACACTAAACAAACTTTCAAAATATCCCTTCCAGCGTTCCATAACCTTACATTCTTCGCTTAATAAGCATCCGTCCTCTGCTCTTACAGCGTTCATACTTGATGTTCCCGTCACTCCTCGAGCCAATCTTACCTGTTTCCAGAACAGCTTAACATTGGCCCTGAAGTTATGAGCGAACTTCCTGTTGTACTTTTCTTCCTTCTCATCCTTCTTCTTTTTTACCAGGTCTTTCACTTTCGCTTTCATTTCGGTGTATCTTTTCTTCACTCTTTCCAAATCATCTGTCATATCCGTTGCCTGATTCATCCTATTTTGGGCCTTACAGGCTAATACATTAAGCCAGGCCTCTTTCTTCTTGCTCACAAGTTCTTTCACTTCACCATCCACCCAAGCATCATTTGTCCTACTACCACATTTCCTCCGCGCTAGACCACATATCTCGGTCGCCACTTGCACCATACTATTCTTCGTAATATCCCAAACTTCCTCTAAACTGTAATCATTTACATCATCAAATACCTTATCCGTCTTCTCTTTCACTTTTCTCTTATACTCTTCCTTTACTTCTAATTCTTGCAGTCTTTCTACTTTTATTCGTTCTAGAGCAGTCACAGGAACTCGAACTCGGTGACGCCAATGCTTGAACAGACCATCCACCCGACACATTACCAGATAATGATCAGTTCCTACATTAACACCCCGATATGCTCTCGTATCTGTGACTTTACTCTTTAATCTTTCATCTACAATCACAAAGTCGATCATACTTCTACTGTCTTGCCTTTCCCAAGTATACCTGTGAATCTTTCTGTGGTTAAACATAGTGTTCATTACAGAAAGACTCTTCTCTACACAGATCTCAAGTAAACTCATCCCATTCTCATTCACTCTATCATCTCCAAAGGCACCTAATACTTTTTCGTACCCGTTCCTCTTTACACCAACCCAGCCATTAAAGTCCCCAAGCATTATAATCTTCTCATTCGTCCTACATCCATTCAATATACCTCTTATACTGTTCCAAAACTCCTCTCGATCCGAAGGTGAGCTCCCCATATCGGGTGCATACACGCACAAAAAGAAGATAGGGTTTAGGCCCACCTTGGCTCTTACCCACAGAATCCTGGGACTGACACACACATAATCTTTTACACACTTCATCATGCGCTCTGAGAGGACAACCCCCACACCCTGACAGGCCCTTTGCGCCTCTGGAACGCCGGACCAAATAGCGGTCAGAGAACCATGTTTGGATATGTCCACTCCCTTTCTTTTCGTCTCATTCACACAAAGCACATCTATTCCTTTATCCTTCACTATCTCGCATACTTCATCCATCTTATCTTTTATACCTCCCTGCACATTCAGCGTAGCTAAGCGACACTCCGCAGCTCGCTTTTCGCCCCGCGAGAACATTTGGCGTGATGTGTGGCGAGCATCACCGCCGCCTCCGAGATTTATATTCTTTTTAGTTCTCATTTTGTTCCCACGATTAGCAAGGGATTATATTGTCCACACTCTGCAGTGCCCCGCTTGCAGAGGTAAGGCTTATAGTGCCTGGGGGCGCCCGGGCCCAGACAACAGGGACGCTCGCGACTAGACTCTCCCCTAGCCATGCAGCTATCGGCACGTCGACCTTAGCTTGGAGGTGGTGATCTAACCACTCAGACGGAGACTGACTCCTCCACCTGCTCCCTTAGTCGCCTTTTACGACACCCACGGGATGAAAGGGGGTGGTTCAATTCTATTGCCCGGAGACCACACGTAGGTACATTTTATGCAGTCGGAAAAAACACTTTGTTCCCCTGATGGAATTACATTATTTTATTTTATAGTGACATGGTGCACATGATCCACTACAACGAACTATATAAAACTCTTTATGTTACTATTGACGGTTAAATCACTATAAAGGTTTTATAATTTTTCTACAAATAATTGTTATTAAGTTATACATATTAGTATATGACCTATTATTAGTTTATGACCAGCCCAGTTGAGGCCATTTTCGACCCGCTATAACTGCGTTGTGGATTTGGTATTGAGATTAGATTCCATTTATGTATTCCTTTTTGGTAAACAAGTAAAAAAAATACCCCGATGAAAATTAAACAAATTGTAATAAAATGAGGAAGCTTATACGGCAGCACACGGGCGCGAGTGGCGTAATAAAAAAGCAATTGCCGATCGAACATACTTATGCTGAAGAAGGTGTTGTCACGTTTTAAAAGTTTGATAGAATTCAGGGAAACGGTGATAGGTAAGTTAGGACAAAAACCATTCATTTTAAAATTCATTAATATTCTTACTTTCATGAATATTTTATGTTTCTTATTTTATTTAGCAATGTCATTGGTACACCTATATGCCTCTTTTGGATCGGATCAGTCATTATTTTTGGCTAATCTTTCACTGCAGATAAAAATCCTCTCAACTTTGTGCTACAGGCCCACTCCCTATAATTAAGGGTAATACTGCCATTAACCTTGTTTTCAACCTATTTTATTTGTAACAGGGACGGTGTTTCCCCTGCGATGGATCACGGCGCTGCGGCAACATGGGATATTACGCAGACCGGTCCCTGGGACGCGGTCAGCTTTATTTACTCACCAGAGAGGAGGAACCGTTTTGTGGTATATAGTAACTGCCGATATTTTTTCTTCAAATTAAAGTTACGGTGAAACCGTTACGGACCGTACTCCGGGCACCGAACTTTGACAGATAATATACTGTCAAAATCGGAGTCCGCAATCGGTCTGTACGGTTTTAAACCTTTATGCACGACACGAAGTTCAGAGATTTCATGTTTTCAATAGAACAAATACCCAACATTTCCTCTCAAATAACGAATTATAGAAGGATCACATTCCTACTTTTACCATATTTTTGCAGATTTTGTTTACGTGCAACCTTGTGTTTCTAGCTCATCAATACCACGTGTCGGTGTGGGCCAGCAGCGCGGCCGGGGACAAAGTTAACTTCGGCCGGGTGACGTTGACGCTGCACGGGGACTCCGGACTCAACGAGTCCTTCCCTATGACCAAGTATGTTTATATGATAAAAATAATTTAACTGCGAAGTCTAGCTGCTTATCGTAAACCTGACTACCAACTAAGCTAACTTAGTATCGCCAAAAGTTTGATGAAAAAAATACCAGAAGCAGTGGCAGCAATGACTGTATATTTAGCAGCAATGCTTGATTACAAGAATGTGCCTTCAAGCCATTTTTCACGTTTCTATTCAAAAACGTCGTATACCCAAACTTAAGTGCTTTTCTCCTTTCCTGTTAACTGACTCTTAAGAGCCTTCCAAATAACTAAATGCAACTTTATCTTTCTAGACGAGAAGACATAGTGAACGGCAGCGCCCGCTTCACACGGGTGCTAGTCCCGCACCCGGCGCTGGGTGTGCCATTGCGGGCCACCGTGCACTACGCCGGATACAACGGCTGGCTCAGCGCTAGCGCCAAGTCCATCCACATACATAAGCTACTCATCACCGACAGCTTCGCTAAGACGTGAGCAAATATATTATTGTTTGGCAAAGATAGGCTGCAAACCCTGACATTTTGTTCATTTTATGTTTTATATTTTTCTTAACCACTCAAATAATTGAAAGCCTGAATCTACAGTGGTCACCAACCAGAAAAATAGGAGTGTATTGGGGTCAAGATCAAATTAGATCCAGATCCCCCAATACTCTATTGAAGATGATGTTTCGAATAGAATGAAGCATTCATTCAGAAAACTCAAACTCAAAAGCATTTATTTCAATTAGACCATTACAGGCACTTTTGAATGTCAGAAAAACAAATTAGGCTAAGCTACAGTCACAGACATAAGGCATAATAACTTGTGAAAGTACTGTAGTTGCCCATTCCAAAGCGTAGATCTCTATGGCGAAGAATGGGCAAGAAACTCCATGGACACTCTTTTCAATCAAAATATTGTTACAAAATCTTGGTTACATCATTCATATTGAGATTATACATATATGTGAGAACGATGTAGAAATACGTGCACGTGCAAAAGCGCCGAATGTCAAGGAAATTATTTAATCTCTGTCTTGGAACACAAACAATGAAATTAATAAGAAAAGAACATTGATTTAGATGCCATTGTAAATTGTTAACGTTTAATTTTGCCCCTTTGCAGTTCTTCATTCTGTAAGAAAGGAATTCAGCTACTGTCTGACGAATCTATCGAAATGCCTCTCTATCCTTGCGACTGTGAAATACAACAGGTAATTACAAAATTTACACTATTTATGTTGTTTTATAGTCTCATTGGAAGTATCAAAATTTCTAATGTAATTCAAATTTTGTTTTTCAGGATAACGATTCATCAAATACAACGAGCACCACTCACGAATACTTAAGCAACAGAGAAAATACAACGAAAGAAGAGGGCAACACCATCGATCTTGTTGACAATGAACTGCCTGAGGACTCGCCTCAGAGGCCCTTCACTCTCGTGGACACCTATGAGTGGACGGGAGGAGAAAGCACTGGCCGAGCTTTTGGTATGACCAATACGAAGACTGCTCCAAGTGGAGCCATCGAGATCGCCGAACCAGTGCTACGACCACGTCTACGAAAAACACCTCGACAACGAGCAGACTCTTCCGATGACCAGGAGATATCCGAACCATTGCTAAGAGCAACTCGACCACCGAGAACGACAACTGTATCTCCATTATTGATACGGAAAGCTAAGAACTACGACTTGTCTACCACTCCCACTTACGAAACCGTAACGTGGGGCGAGAGAGCAGAGAAAGAAGAAACCGGATTCGTAGTACAATTCTTACCTTCCCGACTGGCATCGTTCATCTCGAGGGCTGAACGATATGCCAGGGACACCCTCCTACCTCTAGTATCAGCCTATGCACCGCGCTTGCCAATATTCGGTTCCCGAGAGGTTCCGAAACCAACTGCGAGGTTTATTCCCACCGAGGATATTAATGTGACAAGTTCTGTGCCAGTGCCGACACCTACTTTAGAAATGAAGATTGAGACATTGCGGACAGTGGGCCCGCCTGGGATGAAGCGTGAGATCGAGTCTCCTGAAGACCCGGAGATACCCGTGACGACCACCACGACGACAACTACTACCACAAGTACGACAACACCGCCTACGACGACCACGACAGAGAAGATTAGAGCGTCGCCCACTGAGATGTTGAAAATAGTCGCCGGACCATCCGCGTCTACCAGTACTGCTTTACCACCGGTAGCGTTGAGGAGCGAAGGTGAAAAGATAGTCATCGTGTATCCGAGCAACGCGCGAGACGAGAGGAAGATTCGCTCGCATTCGTACCCAGAGGAGCTACAGTTTGAAGCCCTGTACCAACACACAGGGTCGCCTACGGATTTGCACGTGGACCTGCCCACGTTCACCCCGCCTACCACCTCAACCCTCGCGCCCACCACTACGTCCTCACCAAAAAGTGAAGCGAGGTACATTCCAGTAACGTACGTCAAACCAGGAGACGAAATAGACACAAAGTCTAAGCTAACGTAGCTAGTTTTTGAGACTGTTTAATACCTATTTTTGATTTTGTAAATATCTACAAGATGAGTATTTTTGTACATAGTTTTTTGTTAATCAAATAGCAACTAACGACGCGTACATTTAGAATTTAAATTGAATGTTTTCAGTAAAAAAAGTTGTTTATTTTTATTGTTAATTATTGAAAATGCCTGAATAAAATTATTGTTGTGTAAATAAATTTAGGTCTAACATTAGAATAAGAGACATTTTTATAAAATAAAAACTTATTTATTATACAATTCCACTCGTTTCTTGAACTTCCTTATGTAACATTCGGTGGAACAATTATCATCAAACTAAAGTGCACTTCCTGAATATAGAACAAAAAATAAACATTCCTCTACTTTATAGAATAATCAGAGATAATGCTATCGTATTTGATTCAAAATTAACTTATTGTTAAATGCTATCAAATAATTAAAATATCACATGAATAGTGTCAAACTAAAATTAATGGAAACATGAGGATTCTGAATGTCTTATTGGAAATACGTAGCAGTACAATATATGACAAGTCCATATGAATAATGTGATCGTTGCATCTTGAATGGCAACCCTGAACAAACTACATGAAACATACTTCATGGTTAGAGCGATACTTCGACAATAAAATATTAAGGAGTCCTCAAAAAAGGCTCCCGCATGGTTTGTTCGAGGAGTCTTGTTCCATAAACACAAGGCATATTTTTGCCAGAGATGTGTGTCTGTGCATCGACGGATGTGCGTAAAACTCACCAATTATATATGTTACCTTAGCTTAAGCTGTGAAAAATAAGCAATAGTATCTGTTAAGTTTCACATACAACCCTCGCTACGCAGCGTCGCACATTTCTAGTGGAAACGCAGCCTAACACAGAAGAAATGGCAAAAAGAGTGCTAACATGCAAAATGTCTTTGCTATTTTCAATTAGTAGCAATGACGACATTTCTACCAATGTCAGATGTGTCAAATATCTGTCAGATTCATCAAATGAGCTGCACAGCTACCCCAAAAAAATAAAGTTTATTTTTTTATCGCTTAACAACTATGGGAAGTTCAACGTCATACGGTATTTAATTCCGTTGATATCACACATTGCATTAGCACTCCATTTGTTCACTTCTCTGTGGTATACTATATAAATACTGCCTAAGGTTTACTTCATATATTTGTCGGAGTGCTGCGTAAGGATACGGGCTGAGGACTTGGCGTCGAGGAACAGAGTGTGCACAGAGGTGATGTGCGCGGGTGTAATGCGCGATGCGCCGTCCGCGCGAGCGGCCAATGAAGCTGGCGTTAGGAGCTGGGCTGCGTACCTGATGATAAAATATTCACAAGATTAATGTCAAAAGTACTGCTGAAATAAATTAACTACGCTGGCCTGTAGCAAGGTTGCAAGCGCGACTCCTGAGCGATGAATTCAGTCCCCGGGTCTTGCAGAGTAATTCAGTTTTGTCATTGAGATTTGTATGGGTACAATAATAATAAACCTCTGGAATCACATGGATGATGGCATGGCATGATGGTATGTTCAATACTAAAGATTCAAATGAATAAGCCTTCCAATTGCATTTAAGGCTGATGCAGATTTACCCAGGCCGCGACCACATAGTAAAAATCGTCCTAAATCACTTTCCAAAATTTTTTACCATCAACCATCGCCCACTCCATGAGGGCCGCACACCGAGTCACCTTGTGGCCCCGGCACAATATGGCTGTAATGTGCGTTTTATTTTAATAAGACAGTATTCTTATTACCTTAGAGTACTGTTAGCTCCTACTTCTGACAGTGCAGCGAGGGCTTCCTCATCAATAGAAATTCCTTCCGTCGTCGCTCGTAGTTTCAATATCTGAAACATACCAATATAACATTTGTTTATCCAAGAGCGCACTTCATAACTGTTTAGGTTCAAATTACAATGCAACAACTATAAAAATAAACTGTTATGTACCTGCAAAAGCTCGGCTTTGTTGTATGGCAAAGTGCGGATGATCAGCAGCCTGTCTAGAAGATCTAGTGGGATTCCGTGCGGTGAAATAATGTCCTCAGTTCCTCTGCAATAAACAGTACAATTATGAGGTTATAAGAATCTTTAATAAAAACATTTTATAATACACAGCCACAACTGCGACGGGGTGTCGTGATCGGTTCCAGTGGTCATTCAGGTCCGGAAGTCTGACCAAAGGGTATCGAATTTCTGCCAGGGCTGCGGGACTGTTCGAAAGTGATACCGCGGCCCTGGAACACAAAGGTTAAGGAACATGGATGGATTTTAGTCAGTACAAGTCTGACACTCCTTTCCGCTCCGCCTAGAGCGGGAGGAGTTATTTGATGATTTCCCATCCGGAAAAAAAAAATAGGTATCGTATTTTTTAGTTACTGCTGAGGAGGTCACATCGGCAGTGGCTAGTAGTAAAATGGTTGGATTCAACTGGACCTGACTAAACTGGTTGTTGACCCCAACATAAAGGGTGTAAACAGACTCTTAACGAAGCCGAAAGGCACTTGTTCTCCCCGTCATTGCGATCATTTTTTTGTTCTAGACCATACCTGGGAACCTTCTAGTTACGGAGATATTGGGGGTCAAAGTTCCAACTTTTTCACAAGTCTTTTTTTAAATACATGTTTTTAATGTAAGATTTTTACTTTAAACACCTCCAGGACCCCTTACTATTCAATCCATCCATCAGCACAATGTTTTGAGTGCGTTACATTGATTCCTACTGTAAAACGTGATTTTTCAGCCCAAAAAAACGGCTGACGGCTTCGTGAAGAGTCTGTTTACACCCTGTAGTTTGGAAAAGGCCAGGCACATGATGGGTCTCAGATGCATGCTGAAAACTTCTGTAACTAAAGTAGTAAAAGTAAAACATGTCAATAAAATTACCTTATTTGGCATTTGCCTCTATTGGTAGCGAAGATAACTATAGGCGCAATAGCGGACTCGAGGGCTCGATGTAGATACGTGAATGTTTCGATATCTAGCATGTGCACCTAAAAATTAAACAAAATTATGATAGCAACCTTAAAAAAGTAGTTGGGTCAGATTGGACGTGGAAGACGGGAGATAGGTTGTTGTGGTGCAGTTTGAGGAAAGGTTTGTGGGGGAAGCGCCAGGGTAGCCCGCGAAATTCAAATTTTCTTCCATTATTTTGCAATTTGTTTCCTTATGTCCAACAGTGGGATGTGATAGGCTGAGTTGATTGGTGAGTATGAATAATGTTACAAGTTATCACAAGTAGGTAAGTTACGCATGGTGGGTTATAATTACCTCGTCTATGAATAGAACTCCAGGTACCAACTCAGCAATTCCTTGGTCTATGTATTTGTTCACTACTTTGTTGATTTCTTTCCTCAGTTTATCTGTAAAAAATAACATTGTTAAGTAATAGGTAAGTAGGTAGGTTCTGATAAGACTGGTTCTGCAAAATTACGGCGGATAGACAAGGATCTTCCTCCTGGCCTAGTCCACCAGAATTGGGTATGGTAGAGATTGTTTTAAGCACCTAAAACACATAATAACACTGCACTGGATTGCAATCACATTACTTCACTTTTACTATTTTATTCCGATCTAAGGCGATGCTATTAGTGATTACAATCATACATTTTAGGGTGGAGTTTCATTGACAGAATCGGCTCGGGAAGCCGAAGAGAGCCATGCTGAATTGCTGAATTCTTGAATGAGTGAAGTCAGCAAAAAAAATTGTAAGTTTACCAGTAATCTCAGTCTTCTTTGGTTTCATGAGCTGCCCCATCATGGACATGATGTCTTGTCCTCCCTGCGGCTTAGCGTTGGCACAGTCCAAGTCATGCAATGTCACGTCCTGGACGACTTCCTTCTTCTTGTGAACGTCGCCTTTCGGCAGTGGCACGTATTCTTCAGCCTAGACAAAATTTGAGTATTTAGGAATAGATAGAATAGAATATTGAAGTATGCTTATAGTAATTTATACCAGCCGAATTGCTAAAATGTTATTTCATTAAGGGCCGGTTTTGCAATCGCCAGCTAACTTTTATCCGACGAATAAGTTCGCGATTTTGGCAGTTTTTGTATGGATGGACTGTCAAAAAGTCACATTTACTCTTCAAGTAAATTTTATCTAATGATTGAAAAATCAGCCCTAAGACAAAGAAAAAAAAAAAAACATCTTCCTTTTGGAAGTCAGTTAAAAAAATTACTAGACATGCAATATCTTCCAAATGATGTCATATAAATTAAAGACTTTATTTAGAAGGCAACAAGGCTGAAAAAGTAGAAATTGGTGTGATTTGCAAGCCTTACAGGCGGTGTTTGCATATGAGTAGATATGAATGTGAAGATATGAAAAGGAGTATTTAAGGATCATAACAGGTAATATAGTGTCCTGTTGTGTCTGCTTATTCCCCTGGGTAAAAGTTCAGTTTGTGTATTGTTATAATTACCTCAAGATCAAACTCTGTGGCAAAGGTATCACTCCTTCCCTGTCTCTTCACTGCTCCAGAGTTGGCTTCAATGTAGATCACATCACCCACTTCGACTTTCTCTTTCTGCAGCGATTCGTAAATAGTGGGATCTAACTTCAGCTGCTTTGTGCCTTTAGCTGTCTTTAACCCGATGATGACATGTGATACTGTCTTGCCGTAACCTGTAGATGAGTGTTTAAATAACAATCAAAACCAGAGTTGTAGCACAAGTAATGTACTAGACTCATCACAGGCTTGTAGGAACAAAACGAGCCAGGCAGACCAAGGACCTGCCCAAAGTGTCCGGCATGTATTGGATGCGAGAGCCCCAGGACAGTATTAAGTGGTGTGCAATAGAGGAGACCTACATTCAGCATTTGATTGAAGAAAAGACTGTACTAGACTCAAAAGATAAATTTGTTTGTAAAATTAGAAACAGTCATAGTTTCTGATTCTCAGATCTGATTGTTTCTACATAATATTAAAGTAAAGTATTGTATAAGTGGCAGTTACTGGTTTAAATGCCAATATATTTGATATTTTCAACAATGTTAATATAAAACACTAACCTCCAGCGGGATTTTCAGTTTCAACAGGGGTGAGTTCAGTGACCTCTCCTTCATAAACTTCTTTAGTCTCACGGATACGAAGGCCGATGGCACGCCGGAAATTCTCCATCAGAACCTCAGTTTTCTTTATTTCAGTGCTGTATACCTCACTGCCGACCATTGGGCAAAATGGCACCTGTTGAATTAGGTTTGTTGTGAATCATAAAACCCATTATTTTTAAAGTTATGATTACAAATCAAAAGGTCATAAATTAAATGACCTTGCAAAAAATTTAACAAGTAAAAGTTATTCTGATGAAGTTTGAGTATAAGCAAAACATCATAACTAATATGTATAATCATCATACAAAATTATTGTCATCTCTGTTTTAAAACCATATCCAATAGATATTGTGAAGATCTAAAATTCTGAGATGGTAAATTCTGAGACAGTAGAGGTCTACACCTCTACTGTCTCAAAATTTACCATCCCATTTAGTCAGCTATACTAGACAGAAGATGTATAATACTCACTTTAGTACCCAGTTCCTGAGCAATAGCTAGGGCAATGGCAGTTTTACCCGTGCCCGGTGGTCCAGCCAACAGTAATGCACGTCCAGCCATCTTCTTACTTCTGATCATATCTACCACTATACCTGCAGCCTAGAAACATATTTAAGCACAATATTATCCAATTTACTGATGACAATAATCATGTTATTTTTTTCATTTCAGGGAGTGTTTCGTGTTTTGAAATACACAAGATTCATTGACCAGTTATTTGTGAGTGTGTTTCCATGGCAAATCGTAGCATAGAAACTATATGAAAAGCAAATGCAGGCATTTATGAAAAGTATCAACAAAATGATCTATTGAAGAAACACTCCATGGTAACCCAAAAAACATAACCTCAAAGTTGAATCGATACTGCAGAAACGTCTAGATTTTTCAATTAATATCACGGTGATCAATACAATTAATAATTTTTCTGCATTAATAAGCTATATTATTACGAAAGTACCTCTCTCGCAGATTCCTGGCCCACGAGACCGGCTGCCATTTGAATGGGAACTCCATTTTCATCCAAACCCAAACCTTTTATATGAGTGTGAGCTGATATTCTTTGGGTTTTAGCGGTACTCTTCACTTCCTCAATCTTCATTTTGTTTATCTGTTAGTAATTATTGGTAGAAAGAATGTTGAAATTATACAAGTCACACTCGTTGTATACTGCACCACAACAAACTAATATGAATGAAATATGAATGAACTGATAACAACACGAATGAAAAACTCGTTGCTAGAGTCAGTATTGCCATATAATCAATAGAATCACCCGAACAAAGTAGATTTTGGCAAATTGCTATAAAGTAAAAGTACACTGTGATCAAATCATAGTCAATACACAATAATATTATTATCTGGGAATTCTGTGATAGAAGTTTCTTCTTTTTGCTTGCTTCAAAGAACTAAAGTAGGTACTAAATTATGTGTTAGTCAAACACGAAAACAAAGTATGAGACACGCGAGATGATAAAGAGATTATGTAAAACATCGTGATGTTAATTCATATATTTACAACATAATTTTCTTTGTTTGCCTTGAATTGTTGAAATGTAAATTAATTTGCCGGAATTGCGGGAATTCCCTGTAAACTCGCAAAGACAATGAATGAATGATATCTACACAGAGTTAATGTTGCCTGCTTTGCTAATATTCGCTTATTTGCAGGTAAAGAGGTAGAACATACAATAAAAAGGTGCGTGATTGTTTAAAAAGCTATGAAACCATTCAACAGAAATAACACTTTTATGGAAATATTTTGAAGGAAATTTTGAGTGTAAGTGTGGATATAAGAGTAGAGGAAAACTGAAGAAAGAATGGTTAACAGTGTGAAATATGATAATAATACTATTATGAAAGGTTGTGACCCCGGAAAACTGTTACGGAGGTTAGAGGTAACTCATGAGATGAAGACAAATGGAAGAAGAAGACATGCTATGCCGACCCCAAATAAATTGGAGTAAAGACAGAGGAATGACGATTACTTCTTTCGGATTCAATTATTATTGTAGGATTATTTATTTGTCTCTTCTTTATTGGACATTTTTAGAAGGATTGATGGCAACATGATTTTTCCCTTGGTCGAATAAAATGGTCTGTTTCAACATAAATCGATCGAGGTAATAAATCTTATAAGTTACGAATAAACACAATTTTAAATTCGAATGGACACCAATTGAGAAGTTTATTTATGAATTAGTATTCAAAATATTATTGAAACTCTATTTTAAATAAAGTGAATAAACAAACATTAAATAATTATGTAGTTTCCAACAATCTATGTTGGAAACTACTACTACACTATATTATAATTTGTAAGTTTCCAATCTGCAACTGCGTAGAACGACACGTTAAAATTTCTACAGCTGACCTGTCAGCCATTGGATTAGAAAATATTGTTCTTTACGCTAAGCATCAGGAATATCAATATTTATCTGTGTTTATAAGCTGAAATCATGATAATATTGCATCAGTGTAGATTCTTTAGGTAGATTTACGGTGTTCGCGAAGTAATGTAGTAAGACGGTAGTGGATAAAGAGTTTTAACTTGGTGCTCAAGCTATACGAACTCTGAGATGGAGTATTCGCCACAGAATTTAGAATATGCTGTGTCCGTATTCTACAATGGGGAGCAGAGTGAAAGGGCGAAAGCCCACGCCTGGCTCACAGCCGCGCAAAGGGTCCCGGAAGCTTGGAATTTCGTGTGGGAATTACTTCAACCGAGCAAGGTAATTATACTGATTATATACATAACATCTGTTATTACTTGAAAGATAAGATCTTGTAATGGTTTGCTGTCTTCTACACTGGTAACTCAAGTTGATTATCTATCATTTCGTAATTCAACTAATAATTCTCGCCATACTTACCTACGTAATGTAAATGAAAACAATGATTATAGTAGTCATGTGTTGACGACTTGTAACTATATGATCTTCACATGAATAAATAGGTTGCTTTACGGTAATGGTTCGTATCAGAAAGTTCTAATAGTATGTACTAAAGCTTTTAGCAGTCAACACTACTACTATCTTGCAAACTTCATGACATTTTTAACAACAATATATTCTTTTGCTGGAGTGAAGCATGCAAAGTTCATGCTTTAACCTATGGTATGTGAATGTGTATCCATGCAATCCTGTTATACTGCGGGTAAGCGGATCCATGAAAAAACAACATTTTTAGTTTAGTTTGTGAATCCACATTCTGGCATACCTAAGGTTAACCATTGAACTTTGTTTCATACACTCATAATCTTATGCCCTTTTTCCATAGGAATAGGTAGTAACTTAAGAATACTCTTGCTGTAGTCCAGGGAATTCAGCCCTCTCTACCAATGTGTTTGTGGATGTGATATTTATCTCTGTTCAATGTATTGTGTGAATTTACAGCCGATAATGGCTCCAAGGTCCATGAAGGGGTGCTAAACATAAATATTTTTTTTAAACTCGAAATAATCTTATGTGATGAGGTTGGGAAATAGGTGTTTAGGGTTGTTCATCACACCCACATAATAAAATAAATAAAAACCCTTGTTACAAATAAAAGGGTTTGTATCAGGTAATTCACACATTTTCAACACTAGGTACTTAGTAATAATTTAAGCGTTAGTTGTGTGTCTTTAACTTATCCTGGTAAGTAGTGTTAGTTTTTATTAAGTGTTGTTGATGTAGCCCCATTACATGTAAAGGCCTTCATTTTTTTACACTTTTTCTTGGCAAGATTTATCCAGCCAGTTTGAGCCAGCAATCGTCAGGCCATGTTTTAACGTTCTCCCGACATTTCTTTTGCCTGGTGGTCATGTCCATCTCGTGGTATGGATAGTCCATCTGCCGTCACCAAGTCGTGCGACATGCCTTACCCAATACCATTTTAGTGCTAGCACATTTATTAAATCTTTCCACACCCTCATACTCACACTCATTTAAGTGTATATTCCCATGGTATCGATATCATCAACATATAACCTGACACCGACCTGCAAATCGCTAAATCGTAAGCATTGCAATGTTAAAAATGTAGAAAAGAAATGTTTCTATTCTTCAGTCGACAAAAATCTACGACTTCAAGCGTGGTGACAATTTTTTCTCTCCTTTTTTTTTTCTTGTGTTTATTGATTTGTGTCCTACCGTCGCCGTCTCCTCAGTGTTTAGGCCGAGAAGAATGAAAGTAACTCGGAAAGCAATACTGCACGAGCATTAACCGGGGCTCTTGATATCCCTGCTGTGTACGGCAAAGGTTTTATCAGACAATGCCTAATGCCAGTATTCACCAACACTAATTGACACCTAACTCAATGCCTAATGCCTAAGAGACACGACGATCAAGATTCGTTGGATATCTACATTACGAGATACGTCCGCGTAAATAATTTCTTTCTTTGTCTTCGTAGAAACTCGAGTCTACGGGTCGCCTCATGCTCAGACAGAAGGCATGTCGAGTTGTATAGAAATAGCTTTGTCTATTCTTTGGTAGAATACAGATGGAATTGGTCATGCTACGCATGCTGGTGCGTTGCACTGCTCAAAATAAGTGTACTAACCTATTACTTATATTCTTAAGCTGAGCTAAACGTGGTTTACAGATCATCTAAATTGGTTATAATACCTTGAGAACATATTTTCACATATGATAGTGATACTTCTTTTGGAAGATAATGATACAAAAGTCTAAAAATGTTTTTTTTTTTAAATAAGATCAGAGTGCCATAATTAACTAGTTGTTTTTAATTACAAAAGTTTATTTCATCAATAAATTTCTCACAGCCACTGACTCAGTTCCATAAATTGGGAATATACTTATTTGTTGCAAAACTACAAACAGTCACTTCAATTTTATTTATTTATATACATACTTAGATTATTTACAATTACGACTTTTTGATACAAGCTGAGTCATTATCTTGTACTGCCATGGTAAAATGATTTGACTTATGATCTTAACACACTCCTATGCTTTGTTTCAGGCCACAGAGATCCAGTTTTATGCAGCTACTACACTCCATACAAAGATCCTCCGCTGTTGGAACGAGGTGCCTCCACAAAGCTATGATGAACTAAAAGACAAATTACTGCAGGCTGTGTTTACATACTCCAAAGGACCTAAGATTGTCACTAACAGATTATGTATTAGTGTAAGTACTTGTAGCGTAATCTGCCCTGTATGATGAAGATTTAAAACAATTACAATAATAATCGCAATTTAAGCAACACATAAAGCCAGGTTCAGATTATTAGCAATAGAACATGCAATGCAACACGCAACGCAACATTTACTTAATTTTAATCTGTTCTTTAACACACTAAAATCAAAATCAAAGCATTTGTTTGAAGTAGGCCAGTTACAGGCACTTTTAAATTGTCGAAACAAAGATAATAATGAAATGTAGCTACAGTCCCAGTCACAAGGCGTAAAAACTGTGACAGTACTGTAGTTGCAGATCTCTGTTGAGAAGAATGGGCAAGAAACTCCATGGACACTGTTTAAAATCAGAATATTTTTACAAAACCTTGGTTACATCCTTCATGTTGAGATCGTACATTATGTGAGAACGATACAGCAAGATGTGCATGTTCAAAGTGTCCATAGTAGAAACAAAAAATACACAATTCAAAAATAAAATAATCAAACTAACAACCAAGAGATGACCAGTCACATCACAACTGACAGCGTTCGTTCACGAACATGACGCATATATCAGCACCATTCAATTCAACCATTTTGAAGGGAACTACATGACACGCGCGCCACCATCAACGAGACTTTTGAGTGAGCATGACATGCTCTTAACCGCCAGATCACATTCAAGTCAAGAAAAGACGTAGGTTTCCAGCGAATGATAGCTGTCTAGTACACAGCACTCATACAATATGAGCTATGCCGTTATATAATACTACTGAGATTAAATTTATACAATGCAAATATAGTTGTACAATCTTCAGCAGCACCAACAATACTGTTTCATACTATCCATTTATGCGCCCCAGTCCTTGTGCAGCAGGACCGGCATTGAGCCAAGCATTTTTATCAGCTACTAGTTGATGCCCGCGGCTTCGCCCGCGTGGATTATATACTAAAACCTTCCTCGAGAACAACTCTATCCATTGGTGAAAACAGCATGAAAATCGGTGCATTAGGTTTTGAGTTTATCGCGAACAGACAGAAAGACGCGGCGGAGGACTTTGTTTTATAATATGTAGTGATATAATCGTCCGGTCGTCTAAAAACAATTGTGCGCACATTTTATATCAAAGTTGCGTTGGATTGCATGTGGTGTTGCAAATATAAATTATTCAATTGTTTGATAGCAAAACAGCCGGTTGTGAATTGTTATATCTCTTTCTCTCTGTGTCTCACACTGGAAAAAACCCAAAGAAAAGCCTTAGTTTTGAAGATTGCCTAGAAGTTGATAAATTCAAAGATTGAATTGACTTGTTGGCAGCATTCAATTCTTTTAAAATTTTGATGTTATAATTGTTTCAGTTAGCAGCATTTATCCTGCAGCAAGGAACAGTGGACTTGGCTACAATATTGAGGCCTCTGTCTACTGTGGAGAACTCAGCACTTTTATTGGAAGTTCTCACTGTGATACCTGAAGAAGTAAGTATAATCAGTGGAGGTTAAGAACACTATTTTCATTAACAATATACAAGCAGATAAATCTGTCAGTCATTAAAATCAAATCAGTTATACAAATGATGTTATTGTTAAGTCATGTGAATCATACAAAAAAAAAAAAAAAAAATACAAAATATTTATTACTTCTTAAACATTGTGTCATACATAAACTGAGGCAGCCCCAGTAAGTTACAACAGTACTTGTGTCGGAGCTGTCTCGCTCTTCCCGTAAGTGGTATCATAATACAATGAAAATGAAGTTAAAGAACAAAATAATAATACATGGTAGTTTACAACCGAAAACAAAAAAAAAAAAAAAAAAATATAAAAATAAATAAAGATGTGTAATTAAACTAAATAAGTAATAGTTATTTGAGCGGCTCTCGATGTGTGAGGAGTGATGTGAATAGGTGTGTTTTGTGCGTGAGTGTGTATTTGTGTGTGTGTGTGTGTGTATTTGCGCGTGCGTGTGTGTATGTATAATAATATATATATAATCATCCTTTTCATGTTTGGTTTCTAAATCATTTTTTTTTTTGTTATCACCAGTACAACAGCATGACAATGGGATCTGCCCTGCGTAGCAGGAATCGCACAGCTCTACAACAGGCTTGCCCTGCAGTATTAGATGACATGCTCCGGTGCTTACAAACTGTATACAAGTGAGTTTGAGTCTATTTAATCTAAGGGCTCATTCACACGATTCATCAATAAAAACGAATCATCTTCGTGTGAATGAACCTTAAAAGTTGTGTTTTGTTTTGTATATTCACTTTTAATTTTTTTTAAGATCCCAAATCTTTAAATACATTTCGTACAACAAGCCTAAAAAAAGAAAAATAACATTAAATCATCATTATTTTTTGTCAAGTTTACAAAATTTAAGCATCTTGAATACCTCTACCTCTTGGAGATAAAACGCCGACTGGTTATCGCCTACAGGTTTCGTTTAAAATTCTCGCCTCTTTGCAGACCTCTGGAAAAGCTCCTTTTGTGAATAAAATGTTGAAGATATTGTCACGATGCTTTTTTATTTCTCGTCAGCACTGACTATACAACTGAGCCACCACCAGAGCACATAGTACAGTCGTGGGTCACAGCAGCCACGTGCGCGTGCAGCTGGCTCACGCTGGGCGGCGAGGACGCGGCCGAGCACGCGGCGGGCTCGCTGCCTGACCGCATGCCGCTGTGTCGCGCACTGCTGGCCATCGTGCAGCTCTTGTACACGTGAGTACTACACGACAGAGCAGACTGTACACGAGTAGGTACGTGCGAAAATTTTCGGTTTTTTCGTCAAAGGGTCCTTTTCAAGATGGCACTGACGAAATATATAGCAGAAAAAGGACTTTATTCCAAAGGATGTCCCTCGATTTAATTCTCATTTTGTTCTTCGTCAGCTCTTTGAAGAAATTTGACGCTTCGCCACTGTATTATTATGCCCGAAAGTGCAACCTAAATAAAAGTGCAATTTGGAACGCGTTCGCAGTGCTCAAATGATTGAAACGTTTTTATTTGCGTTTTGTGTAATTTATGTGCAAGAAACAACTTTAATTGTTTGGCATTTAGGAATCAAAAAGACAAATTATACTTGCGATAGAGGGGTAAATCGAACAACATCATAATCTACTTGCAGTCAAATGGCTGCTGTCGGCTAAAGTGTAACTTAACAAATTTGCAGTTACACTTTACCATAATTTTCTATGAATAGGCTTTTCTTAGTGTTACGTCGATTGCTTTACGAGAACATTCTAAACTACGCGCGAGTCGCGAATGTTCTACCACAGTCTAAAAATCCTACAGTCGTCCAACGAAGACGTCTAGACAGGGCAATCGTGCGGGGTGTGAGGGGCGAGACGCGGGTAAGCCGAGCCCGAACTGCGAACAAAACGATGTTAGTAGTTCGGGCTATATCATTCGGGGCTAACGTTGTGTTTGTTATTTGTTTATTTAAAATGGTGCATACGACGTGTGCTGTGAGTGATTGCAAGTCCTCATCTAGTATAAATAAAGATTTTTTTCAATTTCAAGTATTAGAAATGTAGGGTGTATTCCGTAATATGCATCAGTACCTATACTGGCCAGTGATAATGACGTCATGAATCTGACGCCAAATTGCCCATATTGTGATTGTATTGGTGGGTGAGATGAAATATGGCATCGATTTATTGACATCATTACCACTTACCAAATGAAATATTTCTTTTTCATTGACTATCCTTATGTAAGCTAATTAAAACGATGACAATTTAAGAGATTTAAAAACAACTGTCACGGGCAGAATTCAAGCCGTGACCTTCGTCGAACCGTGATGTCGCACTGACAACTTATTGTTATTTATTTCTTTGAAAACTTCACTTAAAAAAGATTACAGTCCAGTGAGTGTTGCAGTAACTAGTTATCAAGTCTGCAGTTCAATTTTTAAATCTCTTTGTATACGCCTAATCTGCATTTTTTATTGTCATTCAACTTCTTAATAATACACATGCAGTAAAGAGCGGGTTAAAAATTGTTTTCATTATTATATTAACATGTAATATTGTTTTAATTATAATACTGCTATCGATGTTGATCTGCAATAAATAAATAATTTCATAAATATTGTTTACTTGTAACAACCCTGGCCGATGCGTTACTGTCTAGACAATGTCGGCATTTTACCCGAGATCAAAGGCGTTGTCCTACTGTATGATTTTTATACTGTGGTTCTACTATGGAACTGTAAGACGATTCGAGTCTGGAATGTTCTACTATAGAAATTTCTAGAAGAGTCGTGAAAGCTGTAGAACATTCTCGAAGGACAATATACCACTATGGAACTGTCCAGAACATTCGACAAATATGTCGAACTTTCTCGAAGGATGATGTCCTGCTATGCCACTGTGAAGAAGGTTCGAGAAGGATCGGTTGTCATATAAATAGCCGTCGTGTTTGCGGGAGTGATCAGTCTGATTTTGGCTACACAACGAAGCGAATCGAAAAGAACTAGAAGTGCGATATTTAAGTGAATAGTCAGTAGTGTATTTATGATTAAGTTTTAAGTGTTTTGTGATTAAAGTTATTTGTTGTTTAATCGGTAGTTTTTAATTTATCCCACATCCAGCTTCTAACAATAGCATCTAAAATATATGTTTTTCCCTAACTCATGTCACTCACACATCACTCATGTGACATAAATGCCCTCTAACCTTAAATATATCGGCAGATGGAACCCAGCAGTGAGCGACACACCGCTAGACGCGTGTGAAGCATGTCTATCATCGGTGCGGGCCGCTGGTGGGACAGCGGCTGCATCGCGGTATGCCGCTTCGGCGCTGCAACTGCTGTCTGACCTTGCAGCGCTTGCAACGCCACTTATGACAAGAGACAACGTGCCTAACTCTATAAACGAGGTATGTGTTATTAAAATGAGTTAACGAAGTGGCCATCTATTTTCTATCTAATTTTTAGTAGATCAGAAGTTTCTGAGATTTTCAGTTGTCTCTTAACAAACTGACAGCAGTCCATATCATCATCTTTCTGCCATTGTCCCATATAACTTGGGGTTGACGCAACAAGTTTTTTTTCTTGCCCTTTTTTTCTTTCATTTCCCCTGTCAGACGTCATGCTAGCAATTACTCTTTTTACTTTCATGTCATTTCATGTGGCATCTACCAATCCGCACTGGGCCCGCGTGGTGGATTATAGCCCATTCCCTCTCATAGAGAGGAGGCCTGTGTCCCAGCAGTGGGAACGTTATAGGCTGATGATAACGATCACAAGAAAATAAAAGTGATATTATGAGCCTTGTAGCATTTTCTCACTGCTTCGATCTGACAGCAAACTATTTATTCCTTCATCCGACGAAAAAAATTGCTGCTATTGTATTTCTATGATAATACCTTAGGCTTCACACAATCATGTTCTTATTGATAAACAATATTTTGATTTTCTCAGGAACTGCTGGCCGCCCTCATAACATGCTGCGTCTCCCTAGGCGAATGTCACTCACACACACTAGTAAAAGCCGCAGAAAGCGCAGACGGATCAGACGCAGCGAACGGCGCGCGGCAACTTATAGAGCTCATCCTTGCTGCGCAGGCAGCGCCCGGTCATTACCCTCTGCACGAGACTCGCTCCAATCTTACGTTTGGGTTCTGGTATACCATACAGGTGAGATTTTTTTGTTAGCTGGCACCCCTACTTTGTACGTCTTGATAAAATATAGACATTTCCTTATTTTATCCAAGTTTAATATTAATTATGCACATAATCCTTCCGAAAGAGATCCTTAAATAATAATGAACGCAACAAAATCCGTTGCGTAATTGAAAAAAACACTGCGGTCACACAGATAGACACGAAAACCGACTTTTAACATGATGTACTCAAACTCAAAGCATTCAATTAGACCATTACAGGCACTTTTGAATGTCTAAAACAAAAAGATGAAGCTACAGTCCTAGTCACAAGGAATAATAGCTTGTGAAAGTACTGTAATTACCCATTCTAAAGCGTAAATCTCAATGAAGAAGAATGAGCAGAAGAAAAAGAAACTCCATGGACACTCTTTTAAATCAAAAATTGTTACAAAATCTTGGTTACTATATTAATAGCCTCGTATTGTATAATCCTCTTCCAGGGCCAGCTTAATAACCAAACGTCAATATTTCTATCCAGGACGAAGTACTAAACCTTACGGACAGAAGAAGCAACGTCCACCCCATTTGGAAGCAAGTGTTCTCGCGACTGCTAACGACGCTGGTGAACAAGTCAACAGCACCCGCCGACGTGTCGATGTCCAAGGACGACCTCGAGCTGCTGCGGTGCTACCGACAGGACATCGGCGACACTGTGGTCAGTACTATATGCAGCACGTTATACTAAGCCAAGTATTCTGGCGACTGCTAGCGACGCTAGTGAGCAAGTCAACAGTACCCGCCGATGTGGCACTGTCGAAGGACGACCTCGAACTGCTGCGGTGCTGCCGAGTTTGCTATTTCAACTGTCGTCTTTGGTGGAAACGCAGAGGTCATTTTGACTACAAAATTTTAGGGCACCAGAGGGCAGGATTGCAACATAGTTTGTGACAAACTAACCATCACAGGGAATTCTAACTGAAAGTTTCAAGCTTCTACAGCTGATTGCTGGGTCAAAAAGATAACGACCACTAGTAGTGAGTTACTTTAAATTGAAATAATGTTTGTGTGCAGATGTACTGCTACGGCGTCCTAGGCGAATGGTGTTGGACGACAGTGGAGGCCGCATTTACCGCGGCGAGCACGGAGAGCGGGCGCGAGGCCGCGCTGCACGTGTTCGCGGCCCTGGCCGACGCGGCGCCCTCGCAGACCTCCAACCCGGCGCTGTTGGCACTTATGCATCAAGCCTTGAATGTGGCGCATACGTCCACTAATAAAAGGATGCTTAATACTGCGCTTGATTGTCTTGGTAAGTCGTGTTTTACTGTCGTATCGGCACAAACTGTACCTACAGTACCTAGCGACCAGCCCCGGCTTGGCACGGCATCATCTATCAGGTCCAAATCTATTTTATCTTTCAAGCTGGAATCAACCAGCGGCGTGCCGTCCATAGAGGCAATTAGGCCTAGCCTACCCTACCAACAACGCCAAATGCATTTATTATAACTATGTAATAAAATAACACAAAATATTAAAAAAGAAAGTTAAAACTCCTGAGCAACACTTATAGCAACTTGTCGCGCTCGTGTGACGTATTTCACAGTACTACGATTATAAGGCAAGAAGTCGTACGGCCTATCTGTGCATTCATAAATTTACGCACACTGATGCATATTTTCGCGTGTATGAACGGCACACATGTATAGATATGGGCGTCACCTCCTTGGACTGTAGACGGCCATCGTGTGTTGTGATTGGACGAATGGCTGCCCCACAAAAGTCAAGACGTAAGGTCACGGTAGCCCGCGAAATTCAAATTTTCTTACGTTTTTTATGATTTGTATCGCAATCTGGAATGTTTTGCTTTTTCTAACTTACTAAGTTATAAATAATTAGTTTCAAAACGTACAGTTACTGTAAATATTATTTGTTGTGTTTATTATTTGTTTATTTACATATAAATAGTGATCTGTTATGAACTTTGTGCTGATAATGGTGCCGATTCTCTTGTCACAAATACCTCTAAATTAGACTAAAAATCACCAAAAATTTGTTTATTCCTGTCAAACGACAATTTCCCATTCTGAAATTGACTTAAGTGACACAATAGTACATTATGGTACAAGTGTGTAATGTTGGTGATTACCGCTGAGGCGCCATTGAGACCCGAGCCGTTAGGTGAGGGTCTTAAGAGAGCCGAGGACGGTAATCATCAATACACACGTGTATCATACGACGTTTTTCAACACACTTGTGAAGAAAATAATAAATGTAATGTGTAAGAAAATAAAAAAATCATTTTATCAAATAGATAAAAAGTTTATTTAGAGAAACAATTAGTAAATGTGCAGTTAGTAAAATTATAATAAACTGTTTTTGACCGCCATGGTTCTCTGTATTTTACAGTTATATTTGTTATTAGTTTTTTATCTTAAATGCACCAGTTACACCAAATATTAAAGCAACCTGAAAAAAGAAACAACAACACACAACACAGGCTGAAGTCGCATAGATATTTCAAATTAATTTAACTAACCTTAGTAGCCAGATATTGGTTATCTAGAGACGATAAAACATTTGATTTCTTGCTTCTAAATCCATCGGATAGTCTCTTTAGATAACAACAAATACATATTTGTCCTTGGATTTTTCAGGTAGTAAACTTTCCATAACGTTAAGGGCTTCACATCTTATAATGGGCGGTGTACAACATAAATCATTTTCTTCATAACTAGTACTTGTAGACACTTTAATTAATAAATAACTATAATTTCAATAGTGAGTTGTGAAAAAAGTTTCGCTCACTATTGAATGGCGGGAAAAATTAATCAGTTTTCCTATGCGCGCGCATCTAACCATGGCGATCGACCATAGACTAAAAGAATGTTTCTTTTTTTGGCATTTCATGAATAGCGTTTTATCCACGTACAAAATGGGGAATTCAAAATTTGAGTGAAAGTTTTATATATTAAAAACGTACAAGTTGAAATACTTAATCTATTTAAATACGAAGTTGCATAAAATGAGCAAGCAATAGGTACATTAATTTATTTGTACTATTGAACACGATCTTTTTTGTATCGAAACTTTTTTAAGAACAAAGCAACTCAACCAATAAAATAAAAAAAAAACCCTATAACTCACTTGTGAATAATAGCAATGAAAAAGTCACAGTTTGATTACAGGTGTCATTATGTGCCTAATTGCAGTGAAATTAGAGCCATTTTATGAGCAAGTGTGTTGAAAATTAATATTTTAGTTTGACAGCACTGAGATGGCACGGAGATATTAATTTATTGGAAATGGCAAATTTTGCTATTCTGAATTTGACGTTTTTCACCCAAAATTTTGCGATTAAAACGGTGTGGAATAAAATTAGTTGTCATGGACTAAAATTCACACCAACACCTCGAGTTCAGGTGCAAAACCAGTACTGTCTTTTTTTTCTTTTCTTTTGCTTATATCTCGAAAATAGTGTGTCCTATCGCAAAAATAATGAAAATTTCGACCCCCTTTATATGACCCAATACATTTCAAATATTATAAACCAATAAAGGTGACTACTTTGAAGGTCATTTAAGTAGAACGACACTGTAATGTTGCGCGATTTTTTTTTTCGGAAGTCAGTATACGTGGCCTACCCTCCGTGGAGAACCACTGCACGCCACTGGAATCAACCATCCACATAATTTCATTGGAATCGGTTAGGTGGTTTTATACATTAAGGTGGAAGCCTCTGCCCACGAAAATCAAATTTTCTTAGGTGTTTTTGCAATTTACAGGTCAGTGTCAGGTTGTATGTTTAAGAAAAATGAGTATCGCCAATAATATGTACGTAGTAGTTACTGAATTATAATCATTAAAATCATCAATACAACCTTCTAAGTTCATTTAACCCTATTCAATGGCTATAGGTCATTCAACTTTTTCTAACTTACTAACAACTTTTCGAATCGACTAAATCTTTCAATCTTCTGTTAACCCAGGCAGCTACGCATCTTGGATATCGTTAGTTCCCGAAGCTCGCGAATTAGGTCCCGAGTGCGTGCGCGCAGCCGGCGCGGCGTTACAGCGCTGCCCGCGCGCGGCCGCGCTGGCGCTACGTAAGCTCGCCGCTGACTGCAGCGGTCCAGCTGCTGCACTCGCGCCGGAAATCGTACAGGCTGCACAGGTAACTACTTGAACAATTGCCCGCGAGCTGGGCCGCGCCGCCACGCGCTATTTCTTGGACCTTCAGGTGAAATTAAGATGCGACACAATAATTTTTGGATTAACGACTTTATGTTATGTGATTTATAGCAGACATTCCAGTACAACTCGGCGCGCTCGGACACGTGGGTGCGGCGCCAGCTGGTGGCGGCGGCGGGCGCGGCGCTGGCGGCGGCCGAGCTGGAGGCCGCGGGCCCACTGCTGCGCCCGCTCGCTGTCACGCTGCGGGACGAGCTGGAGGCACAGGTATGTATGCAACACTCGCACAACTCGGCTCGCTCGGGCCCACTGCTGCGCCCGCTCGCTGTCACGCTGCGGGACGAGCTGGAGGCACAGGTATGTATGCAACACTCGCACAACTCGGCTCGCTCGGGCCCACTGCTGCGCCCGCTCGCTGTCACGCTGCGGGACGAGCTGGAGGCACAGGTATGTATGCAACACTCGCACAACTCGGCTCGCTCGGGCACGTGGGAGCAGCGTGCCTGCTTTTTTCACACCCTGAAAATTGCTGACTCCACGGTTTAATTTACATTATGGGATAGGATGGGTGACTTCAGCACGACCGTGTATTCACTTCAAAACTTATGTTCACCAGGCAGGCGACAGTGCCCGCGCAGTACTAGCAGCAGAGTGTTGCTCAGCACTGCTAAGCGCGTTGGCGCCGAGAGGTGAACTAGCGGCAGCACTGTTTCGTATACTGGCTCCTGCGCTTCCGATCTATGCTAGCAACCAGCCGCTTGTTGAGGTTTGTAACTTCCAATATTTTTTTTTGGGAACGAAAAGTTGCACAAACATTGTAAAAACATGATGTTGCAAGAAACAATGTTTAGTAAAAGCCTTTATCTTTTCTTACCTGATATGAGTTTATATCTTTACCGAATGTCTAGAACCCAGAAGCTAGCTTATTATTCTTCTTTTAAGCGTGTCGATGATAATAGACAGGTTCCTGTAACATGCAGACAACAGGCCACGGTAATAAGTGTCCCATCGTTTGTGGAACAACGCCATACTTAACACTCCAAGTACATTTCATCTATAAACCTATATCTGAGCAGTTTTTCCTTGCTTCGGCTAATCTGGGCCCAAAGTCTTTTTGAGAGTTGATATTTTATTTCAAGAGTTTTAAGTTCTTCAACATGTTGTATCTTTCCGTAGCCAATGTTCGACATAGTAAGGCAGACAGTGTCGTCACTGATCGACAACTTGCTGCCACTTGTGTCGGACATCGCGCAACTAATTCTCGCCGGGTTCAACACGTACCCGTGCGCTACAGGACTGGACGTCGTCAAACTGGCAAGTGTTATGTGATATAATACAGGTTGTAAACAGACTCATCACGAAGCCGTCAACCAAGCATTCTATACATCAAACTAAGTAACTTTACGCAAAAATGAGTGCTGGGAAACGACTTATTTTTTTGGGCTGAAACATCACGTTTTACAGTCGGACTCAAAGTAACGCACTCAAAACATTGTGCTGATGGATGGATTGAGTAGTAAGGGGGTCCTGGAGGTGTTTAAAGTAAAAATCTTACATTAAAAAAACTTGTGAAAAAGTTGAAACTTTGACCCCCAATATATCCGTAACTATAAGGTTCCCTAAGTATGATCTTGAACAAAAAAATGATCGCAATGACGGGGAGAACAAGTGTCTTTCGGCTTCGTTAAGAGTCTGTTTACATCCTTTATAATAGTAGTAGTCTTTTTTTAACCAATCATCATCTTCCTGCCATCCCCCTGCCAGCTCCCATTCTATTTGGGGTCGGCGCAACACGGATTCTTCTTCCATTCTCCTCTGTCAGACGTCACGGCATCATTTTCTCCTTTCTCTTTCATATCATTCCTCACACAATCTATCCATCTTTTCTTTGGCCTTACTCTCCCTCTCCATCTATAAACGTATCAGTCTCTTTTGAACCAAAACATGTTTTAAATCCACGCCATTCATAGACGTATTTAGGCTTTTATACTTTGGTAGGGGTTATAATATTAGATTTTTCTTTGGAAATTATACTAACGAAGCAGTGTTTCTAGCTTACCCTGGCGCGGTCCCCCAATTGACAAACCTACTCAAAATAGCTTTTTCGGAAATGACCCAATAGTTTAACCTCCCCCCCCCCCCCAAATCTGCCTTTTTTTATTCGGAGTACCTCGTGCCAACCGAACTCCTAGCTTCTGCCCTGTGTGACCCTCCCCCCCCCAAAGTTTGCTCTAAACTGGGACCGCGCCTGCCCTAGATGGTATTTACATTGCCGTATAGGTTTCGCTACTGTGAATTAAAGTTTGTAATGTGATACAAGTTGTCCGCAACACAGAAAGCTAGACCAATAAATACAAGGCATTAATATGAATTTTATGTTACCAGATAGTGATATCCCATGGAGGAGACTGGGCAGGTGCACGCCCACTCTTACACGCGAGCATATCAGCCAGCTTTCGCGCACTAACGCCCGATCCCTCCCCAATGCCTGATCTCAATGAAGGAATGTTCTTGTTATTGCAAACCATCACCAAGAAGAAACCACAGTTTCTCGACTGGCTGGAGGATATGCTGCCCGATTTAATGGAATTAGGTAAGCTTGTTACGTCACGGCTTAATTTGAAAAATGGAAAACTTATGTTCACCATTCTGATTGACGGTTTCGGGAAAGGTCCGTTCATATCTTGTTTAAAAGCGCCAATTGTCTATCTCTATGGTCAAGTTGAGTTAGCGAATGCAAGTTCACGGGCTCACAGACAGAACGGGTGCCTGTATCTAATGTCTATAAAACAAAAATATTATCTAAACATAAGTATCTACTAGCTACTCTTTCAGCAGCCATCGAACTCGCAATCAACTGTAGGGTCTTGACACAGAACGTCAGTTTCGCTAAATGTCATCGTGAAAAATATGGTCACTTTCGCAAAACGTCATTTTCGCACAATGTTACTTTCGCAAAACGTAATTTTCGCAGAATGTCATTCAAGCCATTTTTTTCTCAGGAAAGACCTAATACTAACAGTATAGAATCGGGTAAGTAATTAATTAGGAATATACAAAAAAAAATTGCATATAATTGTAACTAAACAGGGTGAATTTTTCAAGTAGGTGTGAATGGCCGCATCCGAAACTATAAGTTATAGCGAAAAATATTCAAAGGAGTCTCGAGCCCAATATTGATGAAAACTTAAACTCCATCATTAGATTTTTGGAAAATCAATGTTCCTAGCCAGGAATCAAACCCATTGATTTTGAAAAATACACACAATTTATTATTATACCATTCAATGGTGTCGCTAATAGGGATCAAAATCTGGGAACTAATGTCATGCGGCCTTTTGCCGTGTGCCCTAAGTTCCCAGAATTTGATCCTTAATAAAGACACTATCGAATGGTGTTATAAGTGTATTTTTTGTTTTCAAAATCAATGAGCCTGATTCCTGATTAAGGATCAAACTCTGAGAAGTAAGGCGAAAGGCCTACGGGACAACGGGACTTGAATACGCATGTCATAGAGGTTTTTGTTGTTGTATAAATTATTTCAATAGAATCTGCATTAAAATATAGCTTGTCGGCTTGTTGTTTTGTCAGCGGTCGGCATCGTGCGCACGTGGGAGGTGGGCGGCGCGCGCGCAGCCAGCCACTGGCTGTCCGTGCTGGCCACGCAGCGCCCGCACATCCTGCAGCCCCGCGCCCCGGCCGTCGTCGTCGCCGCCATGGCTTGTTGCGGTAACTACATCATCCGCAGCATGACTTCACCCACTGCTGGCTCCTCGTTCATTTTCCAGCCTCATTCAGCATATACCCGCGATAGCAAAGATGTCATCGCCCTTCTCGCCGCCGGACGTCTACTAGTTTCATGCGAAGCCTGAGGCTTCATGGCTCTCTGTGCCTGTCCACTAGGATGTAGCGTCAATCAATGGAGACATTTTTTTTAAATCCTTTTTTTTTAATTCAATTTGTCACCGTGATATTAAAGTTTTTGCCATTGTCACGTCACGCTTCCAAAGTGGAACGCGCTCTCGAATAGTAACAGTGACAAAAATATTTTTTGAAATCAAAGCGTCATTTGCCGATATGGATTTTGAAGAGAGTACGGTCGTTGTCTGTGAACTCATCAGACTCAGGAGGAAAAGAAAGCGAAAAGAATACTGGGTAAATTCCCTTTGGAGTTACACCAAGCATTAGAAAATATTATTCTACGTATTTCTGCCCTCTTTCAACTTTTTATCATAAAGTTCTGGTCTCTTATCCACTTCTTTTAGAAGCACATCATTATCAATATCGTCTTCACGACGGTTAACGTTTTGCGTAGATGATGATGTAATTTTGCGTGCGTCAAATTCGATAGTCTATGACAATTTTGTCAACCGTGCGTGTACTGCTATGAAAACGTAACGGCGCGCTGACAGTTTCTTCACGGGCTTGTTCGCTGGTCGACGTACAAAAATGCCGCCCAGTTGTCACGTCGTAACATGCGCGCATCTCCATACTTATCCACGGACTTGATCAAGAGTGAGTGAGGAAACAGTCACGGTGACAAAAGTTACCCGTGCGGTGACAAAAGTAACTCTATAAGGTTCACAAAAACCATTTTCCAAATAAAGATGACAGACAAGAGTGTATCGTTTGTGCCTATACTAATGAATGAAAATCATTGTATCACAGACACCAGCGCCTTCCAAAATATGTGAATTCTCTACAGCAATTCCCTAACATACCAGGTGGAGGAACACCGCGCAGCCAGATCGAGCCGGTAGCTGACATCCTGCTGTGCATGAACCGCGCGACCTGGCGCGACGCCGAGCTGGGCTCCTGGCTGCGGCTCGCGTTGGCCACACCCGGCTTCCCCAGCATCCACGCTACTGACCCACACAAGCACAAGTTCATACAATCCGTTGTCAAGTACGTACACAATACTGCCTTTGTAAGAAAAAACGGAATCTCAACACTATAGGACCAGCAAGAAAAATATGCTTATCTATTTTTTGCACTGATTAAGAGTTTAATTTCATATTCCCTGTCTTCTCGAAACATAGATTAGTTGAACGATTTTTGACTTAGGTAACGCGATATTATACTTAGGTCGTTAGACCGTATTCGTGTTGTGAATGACTTTAGTCGCATTCGGGCAGCCGATGCATCTAATACGCTGGTCAACGCAATGGAATACGAGCTAACGACTACGAGTAGTTTCGGTAGCCAATTTCTTGTACTATTATTGTGAATAACACCTTTTTTTTGCTATCAGGGAGAAAGTAAGTAAGCGGAAGATAGTGGAGGCAGTGCAAGAGTTCTGTCTAGTTTGCCGCGGTCTCGTGGACACAGAGTACGCGAGACAGACGATCGCATCGAAGCTATTATTAGCATGAAAACTATAGTCAAAGTCAGGGTAATTCATTGCTAAGCAACTTGACTACCAACTTCAATACTCCGTATATTCATACATCGGTCAAAACATAGTTATATGAAATGGCTATAGTACGGAAAATTATCGTAGGGGTAAAATGGTTTGAATATTTTCTTATAGAGCCTGACTGCAAACTTACTGTCCGGTATTTTTTAAATTCTCAAATTTTAAAATAAAATAATTAAAAAGCGGACAGTAGGCAGAACAAAATATTCAAACCCTGACAAGGTACATTATTATAGTTTTATCTCAATCAATGTTCTCACAACCTCGCCTTCTATTAGGTACACCTAGTAGACGTAATACTTAGTTACGCTTAGAATAGTATAGTTCGTTTTTCTTACTAAGCGTATGACATGGGTTAATCTATCGCCTAGTACAGCCCTTTGGCAAATATACCTATTTTACGTTACGCTCAAATAACAGCGATCTGTAAGCTTGCTGTTGGTTCCGCCCGTCTCCTCTCCACACCGCTTAGACTTTGGTAGAGTCAGTCCTAATGCTTCCAGAGGTATAATAATTTAGAAAGTATTGAAGAAGCCGTTTCTCGTAAGCTCTCAACAGTTTTCACATATAAGGTCTATAATCTATTCATACACGAAATCTCGGGATCTGTACTTATTAACACTTTTCACTATGGGACCAAACCTAAAATCGCAAAAAAAATGTTTATTGCTGTTGCCTACATTTTCAAGAGTTATTACGAATATAAATGTAGGTAACAGCTGTTTTTTTTACGATTTCAGGTTAGGTTTGGCAGATTTCGTGTACGATATACCTTATTTCTTTTTTTGTCATTTTGAGTGCAACTTTTTTAAGGACATTCGTTAATTGTGTTAAATGCACTTGCACTCAGAAGTCATTTCAATCTGTGTGGCAAGGCTCGCTCCTCACGTTACGTATTGGCGCAATCCTCTTTGGGCACACTTAAAACAATGTAAAGTCTCGTCTATGTAGGTACAACTCGATACCACATAAAATAGAGACTGGCGACGCTTCGTGCGATAAATGAACTGTATCTTTGTTGTTTTCCTATCGCTTTAAGTCACTCGACAAAACATGCAGTTGAAAATGTTACATGAATTATCATGAATTTTATTATATTCTGTAAAAAATGACATTGTACATAATACATTAAATCGTGATATCATCTGTATATATTCTTAATGATGGATGTCGTTATAGAGATCTAAAATAAAAATACCAAAAATATTTCTTTGTGTTTTATTTTTATTTATAATATTTTACGTAGAACACTATTGGGTAATATTTTAAACTTACAAGTAACGATTTATAAAATAAATTAGGTTTAAACGTATACTATATGAATATTAGATGTATAGATCAAAACATAACATGAAATGCTTTATAACAATGATTTAGTAATTATAGAGTATAGAGAGTACCGAAACGCTGAAGTGAATAGCCTAACTTACATAACTACGGTTGCCACATAAAACAAATATAGTAAAGGCGTCAGGCGACAGATCTGTTACTTTAACCGGACATTTCTCTCTATCCTAGTATTTTTACGTATGAAAAATTTTGTCATGGAAATATGCACACAATATAATTTAGATACTTTTTTTTTTAAATTATTATCAAACAATTTTAGCCGGACAAAGGTGTAAAAAGCCGAAATTGGCCGGCTAAGCAGTAAAGTCTGGCAACCCTATTAACATGACTAACATTATATCAGAACCAGAGTAATACAAACTGAGCAATCTACAACTATTTAAATAAGATCTAATTATTTTTAGGCGTTGTGTGCTCAAAAACACTACTGGTACCGTTTCATGAATACAATATCATTGTTCAGGCGAAAAAGGGATGGCGTCACTAGCCTTGTATATCTCTTTCTCGCGCTGGAACAAAGCTCCCCTAGACGGTCCGTTACAATAAGAACACGTTCAATTTGGAGATTGAGTAGTACGGCTAGATCTCCCTGTAGCCGATGCAATATTATACTTTTAAGGGTCAGTTCAGATAAAACGGAAACATGCGCCAGCAATTTACGGGCTGCATTAAAAATTGTACCGTGTTATAATTATTTAAAGTGGAAAATTGTACGAATATCCACGCAGAAATCAAGCGTCGTCTCGGGTATGATCGCAACTCGGTCGCACGCCTTTAAACGGTGATCATGCGCGAGGCCACCCTTGGTGTCTGCGTCGATAATCATGCCATTTTCTATTTTAAGCAAGGGTACTGTTTTTAATGCAGTCCGTAAATTGCACGTGCATATTTATGCTCTGTCTGAAATGACTCTAAAGAAGCTGAATGGCAGTTTTCAACTATGAGATATTATCCGCGCACTCATGCGACTGAGTCGCTGACCATGCTATAAGGCTCCGCGCAAACGCCACCGGTGGCTGTCACGCGCCACGTCACTAACGTTGTAACTATCATTGAAGCGATGAGTGACAAAATAACCTAGGTAAAGTAAGGTCGCGTTACCGTCACGACCATTTTGTCGGGAATGCTACACAGTTTTTCAGATCAGCATGATTTGGCACAGCCAGGCGGCAGAATCGAGGGATATACGTTCTGGAAAAAGTTCGAATTGTCCGAGCTGACCTGAACGTGATTCGGCGATGATATATGCCGATCAGCACGGGCTAGGCACTGAATAGGTATAGTAATTCCTTCGGGTTAGCTTTGCTGTTCAATAAATAGCAAGATAATTTGGTTACAATCATATTGAATTGAATTCGAAAGCTCCATTGGGAGATTCATAATTATTATACAATCACAGCTGCATCAAATAACAGAGTATCCGCCAGACAACGTATCTTCATACAATCGCGACACGGTAATTTTGCGTGTAATGTGTACAGCAGCAACCGAAAACAAACCTTCTTGCAAAGCCAAAGGTATAAAAACTGAAAAATTCACAAATACGTTCACGTATGAGAAGTGGCGGTACTTTCATACAAGCCAAAAAGCTTGGTTTGATGATGTGATGTTAGGGTTTCTGAACAGTCAGCGTGCCGTATTTTTGGCTACTAGCCACGTCATTGACAAACTGTTCCATAGAGTGTTTATTCTACACACACACTATTTCCCCAACAGTGGACACTCGCGGAACGGAAAGGTTATGCAACTATCAAACCTTTTCGAACTGTCCTTTTCGCACGGTGCAAGTAAAAAATGATCAAAGGTGCTTAACCTTTCATTCCATCACTGTACCGATCACCGAACCGTACCGTACCGATGACCGTTTGGATTCATTCATCATCATTGTCTGTTGGATACCCATGTGATTTAAGAATCGGAATCATCTTTAGATTCCTGTGCGTTACCACTTTGACATTTGCCGATCTCAACATCGAAATCCAAGAACTTGTCAGGTTCACAGTGCCTGTTCTTGAAGCGAAGGAAGTTGAGGGCTTGGTCCAAGGTTAGGTGGAAGCAATCCTGACGACTCACGTTGAGAGAGGAGCTCTCGAGGTCACTGTGGGTGGCTCGTGCGTATTTGAGGCTCCGCGAGTTGTGCTGTCCTTCCACGGTTACCTAGTTTTACAAAGGAAATTGTAGACTATTGAGTACAAGAGTGGATACAATAAGAAACTCTAGGATATGATGAATCGTTTTCTACGCTTATCTGAGTATTTCACGGTCATCAATCAATACAGTATGGTTTGATGACATGTGTGTGCTTCCCCCTTACGGAGGATGCGTAAAGATAGCCATATAAGATAATAATTAAAATCATCGATACAACCTTTTCATAAAAAGTAATTCAATGGTATTAAATGAAAATTTGAATTTCGCGTCATGATACTACTTTTTTAAGACATGTTTAGGCGTTGCAATCACAAGTGTCCTTTATATGGTTTTTATTTTAATTAACATACATAGGCGCACGCAAGAAACCTAATGTCTGTGAATAATCTTTGCGCGAGCGAGATCTACGAAAAATACACTACTGGAGAAAATACAGGGATAAAAAAAAAACCAAAATTTTTGGGCAATATTCAACAGGTTCGTAACTTCGAGAGAAATGGTCGTACAAGAAATCACAAAAAGGAAATTGTAGCAAAAAAAAATTGTGGATGATCTAAAAAAATGGCAGGTATAGTTTCAACATACCTCATAAGTATAATGTTTAGCTTTGCGCTTGGGGCCGATGTAGGCGACATACACGATGACTCCCCACGTACGGATGTCCACATCAACGCGCAAATGGAAGTACTCGTCCAGCGCCATGATGAGCCAGGTGTCGTGCTGTTCTGAGTTCACTTTCATTGAGAACTTGTGCTTCCGTCCGATCTTCACGATCGGGAGGTGCTTGCACTAAAAAGATAAGAATATTGTTGCAAAAACCAGCCTCTTGAGCTCTATGTGACTAGATCGCCTAAATAAAAAGATTAACTTTGCTTCATTAACTATGATTATTTTAAACCTTACGGCATCTTAAGTGAAATGCCGCGTATTCGTGATTTGAAAAAACTATAATGGCGAATTTTCTGTGGCCCGTTTAAGGGGTGCTTTTGTGTTATATACGAGGGCGGAGTGATAAGTCTGGTAAAAATCTATTTTGGAATAAAATTATTGCAAATTGCATAATTTTATCGTAACCTCCTTGTTCACAACGCTTTAGAGGGACTATATTTAAATTTTCAGCCAGTACCACCGGTTAGTTTTTTTTTTTGAAAGCCATTAAATAAAGACAATTGAACGCATTTTAGCAAAGATGGAGAAAAGTGAATTTAGAGTGTTGATCATGAGTGTGGTCATTTTTTGCGCAAAAAAAAATATTACGGAAACGAAACAAAGGCTTGATACATATTATGGGGACTCTGCTTCGTCGATTAAAATGATTCAAAAATGGTTTACGGATTTTCGGTGTGGTCGTACAAGCACAAGTCATGCTGAACGCCCAGGATGCCCAGTCGAGGTCACTACTCCAGAGATGATCGCTAAAATCCATGACATAGTGTTGAACGACCGAAGAGTAAAAGTGAGCGAGATAGTCGAGATAGTAGGTATCTCAGGCGAACGTGTGCACAATATCTTACACCAACATTTAGATATAAAAAAGCTTTCCGCGCGATGGGTGCCGCGTTTACTGACCATTGATCAAAAACGCATGCGAGTTACCACTTCGGAGGCAGGTTTGGCGTTGTTACAACGGAATAATCCTGTTTTTTTGCGTCGTTTTATAACGGTAGACGAAACATATGGATCCACCACCATACACCAGAAACCAAAGAACAATCGAAACAATGGATTGCTTGGGGCGAACCAGCTCCGAAGAAGGCCAAAGCACTTTTATCGTTCAATAAGGTGATGGCTACAGTTTTCTGGGATGCACGTGAGGTAATCCATATTGACTACCTAGAGAAGGGTAAAACGATCAATGGCGAATATTATGCCAATTTATAAGAAGAAAATCCTCTTCCACCAAGACAACGCACGAGTGCACACCACCAAATTCCATGAGTTGCGATATGAGATAGCATCCCACCATATTCGCCAGATTGCCTTGCGACTATTTTCTGTTTCCGAATTTAAAAAAATGGCTCGGTGGAAAAAGATTTAGCTCCAACGAGGAGATCATGCTCGAAACCAATGCCATTTCGAAGGGTTGCCTAAGTCGTACTTTACAGAAGGGATCGAAAAGCTTGAGAAACGCTGGATGAAGTGCATTGAGTTGATGGAAATTACGTTGAAAAATAAATCATAATTTTTAAATAAAGTTGTCTCCTTGTTTCATTTTTACCAGACTTACCAGTCCGCCCTCGTACATAGTAGTATAAGTAGTGTGGGACGCCTCCCAGCTGAATTCACCGACGAATTTAAAATCTGGTGGGTGAGTCGGACTGGATGTGGAGGGCAGAGTGTCGCAGTGCAGTTTGTGACCGGCCTATGACCTGCAATATGTTACCTGGAAGTGATGCGCCAGCTCGTGGTGCGCGAGCGGCGGGTGGCGCGCGCAGGACGGCGCGGGGCAGTGGTAGCGGCGCAGGCGCACCTCGCGCCCGCAGCCGTGCCGGCACGGGTAGCGCAGCATATGTTACCTGGAAGTGATGCGCCAGCTCGTGGTGCGCGAGCGGCGGGTGGCGCGCGCAGGGCGGCGCGGGGCAGTGGTAGCGGCGCAGGCGCACCTCGCGCCCGCAGCCGTGCCGGCACGGGTAGCGCAGCATATGTTACCTGGAAGTGATGCGCCAGCTCGTGGTGCGCGAGCGGCGGGTGGCGCGCGCAGGGCGGCGCGGGGCAGTGGTAGCGGCGCAGGCGCACCTCGCGCCCGCAGCCGTGCCGGCACGGGTAGCGCAGCATATGTTACCTGGAAGTGATGCGCCAGCTCGTGGTGCGCGAGCGGCGGGTGGCGCGCGCAGGGCGGCGCGGGGCAGTGGTAGCGGCGCAGGCGCACCTCGCGCCCGCAGCCGTGCCGGCACGGGTAGCGCAGCATATGTTACCTGGAAGTGATGCGCCAGCTCGTGGTGCGCGAGCGGCGGGTGGCGCGCGCAGGGCGGCGCGGGGCAGTGGTAGCGGCGCAGGCGCACCTCGCGCCCGCAGCCGTGCCGGCACGGGTAGCGCAGCATATGTTACCTGGAAGTGATGCGCCAGCTCGTGGTGCGCGAGCGGCGGGTGGCGCGCGCAGGGCGGCGCGGGACAGTGGTAGCGGCGCGCGCCGCACGACGCCTCGTGCGGCGCGCGTCGGCGCAGGCGCACTTCACGTCCGCAGCCGTGCCGGCACGGGTAACGCAGCATCTCCGCCACCTGCGAACAGAGAAACTGCTACTGATGTGCTTCCCTATCCGACCGTTATTACATTCGATCAAGGCCGGATTATAAACTCGAAAAAGGATAGTTTTAAGGGGTTCCAGGGCGGCGGGACTGTTTGAAAGAGATATCGCGGCCCTGGAACACAAAGGGCAAGGAAAGAACATGGATGGGTTTTAGTCAGTACACGTCTGACACTCCCTTCCGCTCCGCCCAGAGCGAGAGAAGTAATTTGATGACTTCCCATCAGAAAAAAAGGGGTTAAAAAAAGATTAAAACGTTATTGTACAAGATAACGAGACGCGTAAAATCATTTCCGAAGTATCAGATTTCTATTGACATGATGAAGTAGCTACATAAAATCACTTTAAAAACACATACCCCTTCCATAGCTCTATTGCGCACTGAGGAGAAAGTAGTGCGACATACGGGGCAAGACGCAAGTCGCGTGCGACAGCGACTGCAAACGAGGTGGCCGCGTCGGCACTGTGAGATGGGCGGCTCCATCCACTCTAGGCACACCGGGCACTCCAGCAAGCGTAGAAGACTCTGCGGTAAACGAACAAGTCTCTGCGATAAACGACATTAGGATAGGAGGGTATTGAAATGCACCCTGCGGGTGCAAAAGTGCGGTCAAACCGACCGGACTGAACTCTGGACACTGGGCAGCAGTGGCGAAAGTTCCATACAACTCGATCCCTATCGGCTTCCCTTTGAAAAATGTGGCATAGTCAGTATACTATAGACAAATAATATAATCACATGAAAGAAATGTACTCCGGCTTACCTCTTACAAAAATTGACCCTTCGCTACTGCTGGACAGATAATGTACTGAAAAGTATATAATAATTGTTACATACTATTTCAGTACACTATAACGGACACCCTATCAGAATAGCAGCGCTGGGACATTTTTTTTTAACGTAACATCACCATTCTGGATAGGCCTTTTGATATCGTACAGGACCACTTTAGCTTAAGCATGTCTTATTTATTTTTTGTTATGTTTGTCTTGTGCGAGTTAAATAAATACTTTTTAGGGTTCCGAAGCCAAAGGGTAAAAACGGGACCCTATTACTAAGACTCCACGGACCGTCTGTCACCAGGCTGTATCACATGAACCGTGATACCTAGACAGTTGAAATTTTCACAGACGATGTATTCCTGTTGCTGCTATAACAGCAAATAATAAAAATATAAATTATTTAATAATTAATAACACAGCAAAAATCTGAATTAACATTAAAGAGTTACCGTAACATTAATATGTTATACGCTGCAGTAATTTAAGGATGGAAACGTAAGTTTCTTTGTATCGTCGTATTCGCATAATACAAATAAACAACGTATAATCACACATGTGGGTTAAATAGATATTTAAATATTGTATGGGACAGCTGATTATAATTTTTTCGCGATTACGATGTTGGTCCCACGGAGAAAGTCGTTCAGATTGGTGCTCTGTACCACATCGTTAAAAATATAACCACAACTTTTGATACAACCTTTCTTATGTTTAGATACCATCACTATACAGTGAAGGTGTTTTAACAAAATTGCAAGAGAGGCAAGAAAAACTTCATTCAAAATGTTCAAAGACGGTCTAAACCCGAATTTTAAAAATAAAATAACAAAACACTTCATTTTATTATTATGTCTAAATCCAAGCATAACTAAGGTGATAAATGAAATATGGTTACACGTTTTCATTTTATAATATTTTATGACCTATAACTTATTTCTAATGTAGTTTTGTAATGTTTTAAATTTAAAATTAAAGTAATGATGTATTTAAGTTTTATCTATTTTAATTGGGATTTAATGCCTGTATGAAAAAATAAATAATTATAATAGATAATTATGACTATTTTGAAAGACTAATTTCACCGTACAATAAAAAAAAAACATTCACTCACTTGATTGAACTCTTGCACAGAATACGGTTCTGCATTTTCATCAGTTGCTGAAATATTGAAAAAAACAAACATATTTATTTACGATAGTTATATAATTTATTGAGAAAAGTGATTTCCTCCTACGTCTTTTTCATAAGTATTTTGGAGCCCATATTATTATGAAATAGATCTTATCTCAAAGTTGCAATCGTTATTCCACGGAAAAATCGCTTTTGAATTTTGCTAAGTATATAATTATGTTACAGTCAAAATTGTTGAATGTCAACACCAATTTTGACTGATGTACACATACAGTATACAAAACTAAAAATATGTTTTTTAACACAAGTTATTATTACCTAGAATTACTACAAAAAGATATTTCTTTAACCCATTAACAGTTTTGACAGTGACATTTGTATATTGACAGTCGTAACTTAACAGTACCCGGCCGTTAATATTAGGAAGCTGTAAACGAATCTTTGGACACATGAGGCCAAAATAAGAGCTAACAATTTGTCAAATAATGATCAACATCGCCATGCTGTCAATGTAGTCGACAATCCTTGTAACACTGTAGGTATGAGTGACAGGACTACAACAAACCTATTTTTTTTAAATTGGAAATTGGAATTATATTTACGGCCGGATACTGAACATTTTCGACGCTTTAACTTACTTTCCCGTTTCCTCTTAATGCCATGGAAAGGAGATTGTTGCTGCGCAGTCTCGACATTCTCATCAGAATTTGTGGCCACCTGGAAAGAAATCTGTTGCGGTTAATATAGGTATACATAAAGTTATATAAGTTTATTCACAATTGTTTGTGGAAAGCGAAAAGCGAAAGCCACGAAAATAACGCTCATAGCGTTCTCGCTCTGCATTTCGAGTGCCAAAAGCGCGCCGCGAGAGACGCTTCCCCGCGAGCGCTCTCCATGCACCAGCACGACCGCGTTAGAAATCTCAGTCGAACGAACACGCCCGAAAAGTGCGTTCGGTCTTTTGAGGCCAATAATGTGGCACGCGGATAAGCGCTTACGTGCATAACATTGGCAAAGAAAGAGTTGACTCAAGCAGAAAAAAAAACTTCGAATAATTTGTGCGTGCGTTACTGCGTTTTCAGGAACTGTCAACGTTTTCTGTTATTTTGGCTAAAAAAAGATGAATTAATGCATTAATCTGCATTATGGCTATGCGTTTGCATTAACTAGCCATAATGCAGATTAATGCATTTTTGTTTTTGGGACCACCTGATGTCAAATGTTCATGACAAATATAAAAATTATAAAGCTACTACTAGCGAAGTAAATGGCCAAACTTAATAATAAATTATTAAGTTTGGCCATTTACTTCGCTAGTAACAATTTGCTATGCTAGCAGATACGTACGGCATTGCCTTCGTTGCTGACATTGGGCTCCGTAGCGTCGGTCTCGACGTCTGCGACGGGAGCCGTGTCTGGCTCATCCGGGGCGTCCACTTCCATCACCTCTTCTTCTAGAGATATCGCCCCGGCTGATGCGTTGTGTGTTGGGGCTAGAAAATATTGAAGGGCAGGCTATAGACATGGAATAATGTTACTCTTATGTCATTGTAATCTGTTCTAATATTATAAAGAAGTGAAGTTCGTTTTTGACGTAGGAGGTAATCTACCAAAACCTACCCCTAATGGGAAACTAAGCTACATTATGCCCGAGTGTCATAGCGTCTAGGCTATATTAAAAAAATCAACCATAACGCGAGTGAAGTCGAGGGCAAAGGCTAGTAAGATGGGGTCATCCTCAATCGTAAATAAATAACTAACTTTCATTATTCTCGTCTTCATTCTCCGCATTGGTGTCATCTGTCTGCTCGGCCGCTGGTGGTGGGTCGGGCACCGCCTCCACATCTACAACATACATCCACATTACTCAAGTTGACGGACGTGCTCGCCATGAATATTATCCATGAAGAAAAGTTCCGATGATGAATACATTACTCATATGAATAGAACATTAATACTGACACATTATCTAAACTTTAGATAATACTTTAGATTCTAAAGAAAACACATTCTCGGCCTTACCTGACTGGTTGACTCACTGATTGCGTGACTGATTAACTAAATGATTGTCTGACTGATTGCCAGACTGATGGACTGACTGATTGCCAGACTGATCGACTGACTGGTTGACTGGCTGATTGTCTGGCTGGTTGACTGGATGTCATATCTTTGACAGTCGTAACGGGCAGTCAAACAAGCAGTCTTACCAAAAGTATCGTATTACCTAATGACTTGATTGTTAAGGTCAGATAGGCACTCCGTGTAAAAAAGTGGTATTCAGCTGCATCCGGTTAAGCTGGAAGCCGACCCCGTCATGTTGGTGAAAGATTACCGCAACCTTACCGTCGTCAGACTGGTCCACGTTGACGTAGTGGTGCTGGTGGGGTGCGGGCGGGCTGGTGTCGATGTCGGCCGCGGGAGCCGCGCGCGGCGCTGTGCGGTAGCGTGTGCTGGACGACGGCTGGGGCTCCGGCACCGGGAGGACGTCGGGAGGGTTGGCTGAGTGTGAATAAAGAGTGTAAACTATCTGGTTATAGTTTCTAGAAATAAATAGTTTCTATCAGTAACTCCACAAATTACGTACTGAGTAGGCACCGACCAGCAGTCTCGTTAAGAATGTATAGTATTTTGAGAAATAAGACCAACGTCTGTTACCGTCTCTTCCATGTTTAGTGCAGGCAGATGTCAGTCAGTTCAGCCCGAATGTTGTCAAGCCGACCCGATCATAATTCAGCGAGTGTAGGTAGATGCCGAACGGTGTTAACTAATCGGCATTAGTAAACACCGCTCGAACACGAGCTGAATAAAAGCCTAATTCGTTCGGGTCAGCTGAATAAAAGCCTAATTCGTTCGGGTCAGCTGAATAAAAGCCTAATTCGTTCGGGTCAGAATTTGTTGTGCAGCAAACTGCACAACAAATTCCTCCCGAACCGAAAATGTGGTAATTCTACCAAATTAATGCGACACAGAGTATAACACTATTAATTGTCTGCAGCACATACCACTCCTCGTGTACCCAGCAGGCAGAGAGCTTCTGCCTGGCTGCGACCGGCTGCAACAGTTATTGTAAGTCTTAGCCGACCTCGCGTTAGAAGTCGCTGCCGATAGCGTCGGCGCGAACAGCGAGCTTCGAGACGAACCGGCATTGCCTGCGAAACCACCTGTGATGACAATGAATCTTGGTTTGTTAATTGAGCCGTTTCCGTAAACTGTTCGCCTGCCCGTCCCTGACCGGAAGAATAGTCCAGCATAATCAACCTGTAATGTTTCCACGGCTGGAACATAGGACTCCTCTCTGTAAGTCAATTGTTGGAATTTGATGATGATGATGTTTTGCTTCACTGTTTTGCGAGTAATGAAGTGCCTGCCTGTTTTCGAATTCGAACTTACAACTCTGAAGGCATGGCCGTTATCACTCGGTACCATCGCTCTCATTGTGCATGTCTACCATTGACACACAAAGTATAGGAGGTTTTAGTTAGATTTCTCTAATAAAGGGTACTAACGTCGCGAGGTCGTCGGCTGCATGCTGCTGCCCGACTTGTACTGCGTCGTCAAGCTGTGGAGGTTGCGCGTCAGCTTCTTGAACGCGAGTAGGCGCTGTATGTCAGATGCCGCGTTCGTGCGATCGTGGCGGCGCGACTCGCGCACGTCAGGGCGCGCCGGGAGGGCTGACCGCGTCACGTACGCTAAGGGCACATCGCATATCCTGGATCTGTGGGGATAATGCTTTTGAGGCTCTAGTACGTAAATGTAACGTAAATTCGGACGATTAATGTAGCTAAACTATGACAGATAGCGAAAAATACTCAAAGGAGTCTCGGGCCCGATTTTGACGAAAACTAAAACGCGTAACGTTTACTCCGTGCGTTTTGATAGTCCCTTTGGTTTTTATTTCCGTAGTCAAACTTTCCAACTATTGGGTTAACGTCTCTTGGGTACAATAAGGACTACTATGAGCGTATTTCACCAATGAAACTGAACGCACTTCTAGATCGCGTTAAAGAGCTGTCATTGTCAATATTCCATAGCAATTAATATCTATATCAATAAATAAAATTGAAGTGCCATTTTGTAATTTCAAAATAATAGCTTTTTACTGTATGTGGTACTTATAAGAAAATAACTTTTTTCACATTTTTGTCTGTCTGTCTGTTCCGGCTAATCTGCGATACGGTTGTTTTTGATGGGATTTTTACTGGCAGAGAACTGATGATATAAGGTACGTTATAAATAAGATTTGTCAAAGTTACTACTTAGGCTACTTTTATTTTAGAAAAAGGATTAAGGTTCTGTCCAAAACAATTAAATCCCTTGAAATTGTTAACAAAATCCGATCCAAATAAGAAATATTTTTTTTTAATAATAATTTCACGGGAACGATGGTCGCGGGCAACAGCCAGTATTCTATACGACATCGGACAGCCCTTGAATAATTTGGGTTATCGTTGTTTTATTGGTTAAATTCATCTTAAGGCTACTAAGGTCCCTTCACATTAAACGTTGGTTGACGCCGCGCTGACGCCGAGTACACGCGACAACGTTGCGTGGATAATTTTATCTAACTTGTATTGATCTTTGCTAGTTGTGAAGATTTTGCAGTACTTCTACTCAAAGAAAATCTAGTCCCTAGAACAATTTAATAAAATCAGAAGAGTGCATTACCGTGTGACTCCAACGTTAGATGGTCTTGGAGTGTTATTGATGATGGACCAGAACAGAGCGCGGTCCATCTTAGCCTGTTGTCGCCGCACGGTGGCTGGCGAGGTAGCCTGCGATTGTTGCGCTCCTAGTAACATAAACAAAAATAAAACTATAAACACTACTATAAGAAACTAATGTAAGGGAGAGAGAGATGTCTAACAACTATTATATACAAGGATCTAAGGAACATCGAAGAGCAAAATTTTACTGTGAATGAAAAAATCTGCGCTGGTATCTAGAATTATATGCTTTTGCTTAGTTATTAAAGTGGACATCAATGTTGATGGCTGGAGAGGGAGAAGAAGGCCAAAGAAAAGATGGATGGATTGTGTGAAGACTGATATGAAAGAGAAAGGAGTAAGTGATGCCGTGACGTCTGACAGGGGAGAATGGAAGAAGAAAATGTGTTGCGCCGACCCCAAATAGAATGAGACAAGGGCAGGAAGTTGATGATAATGCTTATAGTTATTAGGTATAGGTAAATGTTTGCGCGTGAACCTCGATGTTATATGTTTAACGAAGAAGAATTGTATTTAATTGTTAATTTAATTATATTTAAACATGCATGAAAAGAATCTGAAAAATGTTAAAGTTGGTTCAGTTGCGAAAACGGGATTGCGAAATTCTTCGGTTCATCTTGTTGCCTCTTCTTGTTACTAGTACAAAGATGACTTTAACACTTCTCTAAATGGCCAAAAAACTACAAGCTTCGAATAAAATCTACATAACTTATAAACATCAGTTGTAAATTAAAGCTCTATAAATACCCACCCCCGCTAGCCGGTCGACCAGGCTGGCTTCCGCTCTGGTCCCTCCACCACGAATCATCTAGGTACAGAACTACAGATGTTCATAATGATGAATATAATTCATCAATACATAATGCGTTTTACAGTTACAATAAAGGCATTTTTAAATTATCTTGCTTAGTATTATAAAAGAAGAGAAAGTATGTGACGATGGATGGATGTTTTTTACTCTTTCACGCGAAAACTACTGAACGGATGTGGATGAAATTTGGCACATAGAATGTTTATAACCTGGATTAACATATAGGACACTTTTTATCCCAGTAGTATGATCCCGGGGGACACTTACAGAACATCACGTAGCTATAAGTTTTACTCAGGAAATAAATATAGCTTTTTTATAACAATCCAAACACCAGTCGCGTATCCAGCCCTCAGAATAGGTTGTGGCCATGGCCCAAAAACGGCAAAGTGAAGTTGGAACAAAAAAATAGGAAAAAATCTTCGTGGAGTGGTAGTAGTTTAATGATGAATTTCACAAGAAGAAACTAATAATAATGCAAGAGCAAGTGCAGCAAGCTTAAATTTTTTGCACCCGCCTCTGATATGTTAGATTTTCAGAATAATCAACAGAGTTTACAATTCAGGAGCGGGCGCAGCGAGCTCGAAAATTTTAGCAGCTCTGCTCCGATTTGTACTTTATTTATACGACTTTATTTGCCGACTTTGTCAAGAAAAGTCCCAGAATCAAGAACACTGTAAGAGGCGAGCGAGCGAAGCGAGCTCGAAATTTTTTGGCACTCGCCTTACTTTGCCGACTTATGCATAACAGTTGCAGAATGTATAAGTAATTGGACTCCAGAATGCAAGGGCGAGCGAAACGAGCTTTAAAAACTTAACATTTTATATAGATTTGAATAGATTTTATTTTTACCATTCATACAGGGAATAATGTCGACATAATTACGCATAAAAGTTTCTGAACAGTTTAAGAGACTAGGGTGCGAGAGTAACGAGCTCGTAAACTAAGCAGCCCGCTTTGGATATAGGTTATGTTTTCTTTTGACCACTAAGCAATACAAATTAGAGAAGAAGCTCTTTGAATATGAGGCGGCAGGCTAGAAAATAAATAGTGCTTTTATCAACAAGTTAAGGCAGGCAGTTCTCGCCGCCCCGGGCCACAGCCTTCTTGGCCTAAGGGTAAATATATACGCCATTGCTTGTATCTACAGTGTAAAGGTCCACGCAGGTAAAACCGTGGGACGAACACTAATAAATGAATAATAAGCCTGTAAAATGTTAGCCTGTTTCATCACGAAAAGTACAAAAGTGTGTTTGTTAAAATCCATATCACACATTTAAACTCTAAACTATTCCACCGATTATGGTGAATCATTAAGAAAATATATTAATTAAAATGGTCTCTCCGTGGTGGCCACGCTGACCGTGCGAGTCACGTAAGAAAATTTGAATGATGGTAAACTAGGATTATATTTTTTCAAATTGTATTGAGGCAACAGAACATCGATCATCAGACTGTCGATCTCAATTAAGGTTGTGGGCATGCCCACCGTGCCCACAACGGTGGATCCGCGCTTGCCAAACACTGATAGCCAACACACAAGTGGACTTAGTTTTGGCGAAAAGACCAACCGAGAAACTCTTATTTACTATTAATATTTTATTATACTCGTAATTCTGTTAAATATGTCAAACTAATTCAACATTCCAAAAAATGGGGTACTTAACAGATTACTATTCACTATTCAGTAAAATAAGACGCAAATAAAATACATCCAAAATGTATGCTTTGAAGTGAACATACTAATCATTACATTACTTTGTAGAATGGGAGACTTTTTGATGTTGGTTGATACAGACGCCAGCAGGTCAACCTACCCGAAACCCCCCACATTTTTTTTTTATATATTCAATGTACAGACACAGTTTTTTTACTGTCTTATTATATGTATATATAGATATAGAAGATACAATTCTACCATACATCATTTTGTTATATCTTAAAGGGCAGCGTTTTCGTTGAAAGCTCCCCCAGACGGCTTATTTTTTTCCAACACCTCCACCAAATATCATTATATCATCATCATCATTCATTCATCATCAGCCTATAAATGTTCCCACTGCTGGGACACAGGCCTCCTCTCTTTGAGAGGGAATGGGCTATAATCCACCACGCGGGCCCAGTGCGGATTGGTAGATGTCACATGTCTTCGAATTTTTGGTTCTAGGACATGCCGGTTTTCCTCACGATGTTTTCCTTCACCGGTTTTGAGACAAATTATATACTTAAAAAATTCCTCGAGAACCACTCTATCTATTTAAGAAAACAACATGAAAATCAGTGCAGTAATTTTTGAGTTTATCGCGAACAGACAGATAGACGCGGCGGAGAACATTGTGTTATAATATGTAGTGCTGTTGGGTTCGGCTTCCAGTACATCCGGATGCAGCTGAATACCAGTATTTTACATGGAACGACTGTCTATCTGCCCTCCATAACCCAGTTAGTTCTGGGTAATACGATACCCTTTGGTAGAAATACAGTGAAATTAGTGATAGTTTTAATTTCCACATCAGGTGTTCCAGATCTTCAATTTTTATACGTCAACAGAGAGTGCTCATCAGGCTGAACAACTTTTGCTAAGACGTCATTCCTATAGATATTATAGTGTAACTGGGCTCTTGGAGCTTCACGACAGGTGTTCCACATCTTCAATTTTTATACGTCAACAGAGAGTGCTTATCAGTCTGAACAACTCTTGCTAAGACGTCATTCCTATATATGTTTTAGTGTGGCTGAGCTCTTGGAGTTCCACATCAGCTGTTCCAGATCTTCAAATTTATTCTCTTAGCAGAAAATGCTCATTACGTGGAACAATTTTTGCTATGGTACCATTTTTGTATCTCTTATAGTTTAGCTGGTCTGTTGCGGTTCTGCATCAGGTGTTCAAGTTTCCAAGATAAATTATAGCCTATATGTTAACCAGACTTAATACCTATACAACAAAAAAAAATCATTCAAATCCGTCGAGTAGTTCCGAAGATTAGCGTGTACAGACAAACAGACAGAATTTTTTTTTTGGATTCGTGCTCTATTACTGTTTCTAAACACCCCCCAATTTTTTTTTTTTAATATATTCAATGTACAGACACAGTTTTTTTACTGTCTTATTATATGTATAGATACGAGTAGATATAGATAGATAATGTGCATGACTATGCTGCTTATGTAAATCATTGAATTCTGATAATATGAACTGAAAAGAAGCCCAGACCCTCATTTATATCGAGTATACTTTCAGGAAGTGTGGCTTGGTAATCAACTGGACCCTGAGGAATGGGGTTGGAAGCTAATTAATAATGTATTAGAACCAATCCTCACTCTATTTCCACCTGCACTAGAAAAGCTCCTTAATACTATTCTAACTGCAAAAAGGAGTGTAATTTGAAATGTGGCTGCAAAAAAGTAGACTTATTTTGTTCGCTAGCAAGCACTCATTTTTATAAATAACTAGCTGATGCCCGCGGCTTCGCGTGGATGTCGGTTATCACGACCAAAAATAATCATGAAATTTTGATCCCGTTCCTCAACAAAAACTCAACAAATTATATACTAAAACCTTCCTCGAGAACCACTCTATCCATTGGTGAAAACAGCATAAAAATCGGTGCTGTAGTTTTTGAGTTGATCGCGAACAGACGGACAGACGCGGTGCGAAGGACTTTTTTTATAATATGTAGTGATAGTGATTAAATGATTCTACAATTTTTGCTTGAGATATTTTTTTCATACAAATAATCGTTTCGCAAAAAATCATAAAAACCATTTTTGCAAACTTTGACCTCGCATAAAAACTTTTGCACATATTATGGGATCGATGGGGACTTTTCACAATTTCATAATAATGGTATCCAAAAAGCTCATGTAAATTTTCAGCTTCTTGGGTATTTATGCAAGGCCTACCCTTGCATAAATACCCCTATTTTTATGTCTATTTTAACCGGACTAATAGTTTATCAGAAATATCGATTATTTCATTCACATTCATTACATGCGCCGAAGAGTTGAATATCTTTATGTTGAGAATTAAGTCTGTATTTATTATAAGAAAAACCTTTTGGCGTGTACTTTTGAATTTTCCATACTTTTTATAATTTATTTTGGGCTGTCAGGTGCGAGGCCCTTTGCACCGCGAGGCCGTGGGCGGTGGTCCACACAGCCCACGCCTTACGCCGCCTCTGCTGGCGTCTGTACATTTTGTTATTTGGAACTAAGCTCAAGTATGGAAGAGACGGGGCAAAACAGCACACAGGATGGACCGCTAGAAAAACAACAGTCTTGAATCATAGGTAAAGAAAATACAAACAACTACTCGCGGAGTATGGCGTAAGACAGTTAAATCCTTCAGTTTCTGCAAGCAATGGCGTTGAATAACTATAAATGTTGCAAGGCGAAATCGGTCATATGATTTCAAAAAAATCGAATGAAATGCCAGGGTTCAAACAGTGACCTATGAATAATTACCGCTTCAAGATTTGCATCCTACTTCACTACATAAAATATGGAAACTTAATAAGCCACACCAGCTTGAAGTAAGATGCCAATATTACTTCCTTTAGTTTTCTCAAGGGAAGAAGAAGACAAGCTGAAAATTTAAATAAAGGTGAATACCCACCGCGGCCCACAAATAGACGGCCACGACGCACGTGTGTTAAGCTTCGCTTTGGAAGAAAATGTATGTGATTCATGCATAAATTGACGTCATTAGTACCCAGGCTTGTTCGAATAAGGCGCTCACATTGCTCAACGCTGTTAACGCCATGTGTACCTATCTTTAAATAATTTGTATAAGTACATTAATTCAATAAATCAGTGTTCAACGGACATTCGCGGTGGTCGGTTTTATTTCATCATCATCCCTATAGAATCGCCCCGGCATCATCATTAAGTGTAGGGATCCCCTACATTTATTTCGGTCCTTCGAGCCGGATTTGAACCAGCGACATATGGATACAAAAAAATAAAATAAAAAAAAATCCCTAAAAACCCTACCCACACCCCACCTTTACCCTACAAATGTAGGGGATCCCTACACTTAATGATGATGGACGATTCTATGGGGATGATGATGAAATAAAACCGACCACCGCGAATGTCCGTTGAACACTGATTTATTGAATTAATGTACTTATACAAATTATTTAAAGATAGGTACAAAATGCTGAGCGCACAGAATGCACGGCGCGTGAATCGGCAAAGTAATGTGCAGTTCCGTACATCATGCATGCTGTGCATGCAGTACACACTATACACCAATATTAACCCAAGACTATGCCGCTGTGGCCCATGCACGCTAAACGCGGAAGGGAGTGTCAGCCTTGTACTGATTAAAACCCATCCATGTTCCGTCCTTGCCCTTTGTGTTCCAGGGCCGCAGTATCTCTTTCGAACAGTCCCGCAGCTTTGGCAGGCATCGGCCCTTGCGGATTGCGTAGTGTGTACTGCAGTGGAAACGTAGACCCACGTTGTCAAACAAATAAATCTATGCAGCTAAAATGCGCGTGCGTGTCCGTGCACAGCATGCGCCGCGGTGGGTTCAAATAGCTTTCTAGAAATAAATCAATGTGTGTGATTTGTGCCAATCCAATAATGCGCTAATCTCCGAAACCACCCAACGAATTTCAATTAAGTTTTGTTAGTATGTATTACTTCCAGCTTAAAAGATAGGATATACTTTGGACCCGATAGGTAAAACGCCGTGCAAAGCAGAGGCGGGTTGCCCGCTAGTATTTTATAATAACACAGAAACAAATCTCATTACTTCACACCTCAAAAAAAAATAGAATAAAAAAATCCTACAACAAAGTTACAAAAGTCATAGATATTTATAATAACCCTCCTTTTGGGCTTCGCTGCACACAGGTACAAATACATATAAATAAATGAAAAGCAATTATTTAAGATACGAAGTGAACCTACCAAGTGGAGATGTACTGCCAGCATTTCCACTTGTTCCAGGCATATCAGCTACACTGGGCCGGGCCTCATCTGATTGCCTCCGCAGTACTTGGGCAGGTTGTGAAGTGTTCAATTCTTCGTCATCTACAAATAAATTAAATGTTGGGTATTAACCTTTGGCTCCGCGAACTAAAGTTATCTGAAAAAAAAAACGCGTAATGTCGTTTCGTCGTGAATCCGCGTTCCGAAATTATAACGGGATTGCGAAGAAGTTCCATAAAAGTCCGTCCGTCCGTTAAAGTTTGAGAATGCTACATTCAACAAAGAATTAGACATGTCTGTTTGTATGGGTAGAAAGGGTGTGACTACTAAGACAATGACTTATAGAGAAGTATGGATGGAAGAAGACATGCTATGCAACCCTAAAAAAATAAGAAAAGAGCAGAAAAATTATGATATCAGGCATTATACATATACAGGGTGGATGAGACACTGACACTAAAATGGTTACAACGTATTCAGTACATCATTCTGAACGGTGAATACATACATAGAAATACCCCCCCACATTTTTTTCCTATCTTAACTGCAATACCTACACAGTCGAAATGTATGGAACATCAGCTTTTTTTTAAAATTACCAATGAAAAATTTCTATGTGGGGAGGATCAGAATGATGTACTGAATACGTGGTAACCGTTTTAGGGTTAGTGTCTCGTCCACCTTGTATAAAAATAAAAAGTGCGTTAACTTCCAATGCCGGCACCCAAAAGTCACACTGTTGGGAACCAGCAGTGCATAGCTGCCAGCTGAAAATAATCGGCTGCCAGCGCCGCTGTATGCAAGACCTCTCATGTGGTAGCTCAGACCATGAAAAGAACAGCTTTTGTTCTATGACTTCTGGTAATTCATTACTTTTTTTAATTAGTTAGAACAAATGTTGTTCAGTTTCATGGTCCGAGTTATTACATTACACTTTGTATACAGGGTGGATATATTATAATATATCTTTTACCATGCTAATACTGAACAACATTAAAGCTATTATTCAAGTTTTTAGCATTACACAACATGCATATGGTTACTAGTTGCATAAATATCTTTTGACCTACATCGCTATGCAGAGTTTTGTCTTATTGAGATTGGCCTACAAGATTAATATAATATAAAACTTTCTCAAACTCCAGCTAGAAGTTATAATGAAGTTAATATTACACTACTACACTTTTCCTAACCTCTTAGTTTTGAACTACAAATAGAATAATTATTTAAGTATTATGAATATTGAAGCAATATCATAAAGCTTTATAGCAACATAGAATCTCTATTTGATTATTTCCATTGTATAAATATTTACACTATTTAATTCAGTTTAAATGAATAGTATAAAGTATACCTCATAACCAACAAGTCCAATTTCAAGTTAAATGTAAAAGTTGCCTATCTACCAAAAAAAACAGAAACCCAAGCAATTTGTTTTATAATATGTTTGCATTAAATTACATATACAAACAGAACTTATTGCATGTTTTTCTTTATCCATTTTTAATCAATTCGAGTGTTGCATATTTTAAACATGTAACTTTAACATTCATGTTTGTGAACAAGGTTGTTTGAAGTGTCGACCTACAACGTAGTTACCATAACATTATGTCGTTTATGTACTTCATATAAATATTTGCTCAAGAACAGTTTTCACCTGGGGTACAATAACATTTATTGATTTGATTTGAAGTTATTTGATTAAAATCACGCGCGACTAGAGCAGCTATTATTTGTTAAACTATTTGAAGGTCTCTGATTTATTCGCTGTATGTTCTACGTGATACTTGGTTTTTATTGTTCATCGATTACCGTACCTGAGCTCCAGGGATACTCCGATATTCCCAATGATTTCTTCAGGTTCTCTTTTCTGCTACCCATCTTAAGCTCTTGATTTTAGTTTCATCCGTTTAACTTTATCTACCTTCGGAACGCCTCAAATAATATTTCCTTTCTCACAAAATAAAACATCCAGAGCACGACTGACATTAGTATGTTGACATCTTGATTGACAGAAGTCAGAGAAGTCTAAAAAACACAGATTTATTTATCTATCTGTGTTCATCGTAGTATGGCAACTCTGACTTCTGACTGACTGGCAAACTTCTGACTGGCAAATACTCAGACAAGTACTCAACTTCTATTCTAGTTTCACTGCTGTTTTCAGGCTAGAGGAACCATCCACAGACTTGAGCATTTGAGCCCACAGAATGTTAAACATATACCCTATAAAATCGACTAATCAAACGCAAAAGTGTTAGAGGGGCTCTCTTATGAAGTCGTCTCTCTAATCAATATCAAACAAGAACAAACAAGTTGTGGCTAGCTAGATTTGAAGTTTGACTTTAAGCCGGTCGGTCCGTTGAATTTTTATCTCTAGAGAACACTTTAGAAAGAATTCCTCTATAACAAAGCGGTGAATACGGCATTCAGCAATAAAAATGACCGATTTACCTTTTCAAGCAGAGTATGCCAAATCTAGCAGAGCTAAGTGTAAAGGATGTAAACAGGGGATCGAGCAAGGGTCCCTACGTATTGCCATCATGGTGCAGGTTTGTCGACACAATTCGTTTGATTGTCAACATTTGTTGTTTTTTGTTATAAACTCGTGTATGACATTATGATTTTGGAAGATGAAGGGAATGAACTGAAAACGAAATGAAACTAATAGGTAGGAAGTTTTCTTTATTCATCGATGGAGTCGTAGGCCCGGCCTCTTGCCGCGCTTTGCTCATTAGTGACTGGATATTCTTTACATTTTGATTTCCTCTGGCTAAATTTATAATTTTATTGTTAGTCTTTTCAAATATTTCGCCCTTACGAATTGTAGATATATAACTATACTATAACTTGCACAACACAATCATGGTCTGACTATCATCAGACAAAAAAAAAGCAAAATAAAATGAATTTGTCATTGATCTTCTTCTAAAATCTTAGTACTTATTATTCTATACTTCTACACTAATATTATGAAAAGGAAAGATATGTAATGAACAAACTCAAAAACTACTGGACTGATTTCAAAAATTCTACGTTCTCCCTGAGTAGTATATTAATAATTATGATGTATTTATGTTAAAAAAAAAAAATATCCACTTGTACGTAACCGGAACAGGCTACTAGTAGTACAGACAGTTATATTAGTAAAAACGTTTTGGTCACACCAATTTTTCAGTGGTCAGTGCCAAAACTTTTAATAATCTTGTTTTAATAATCTTATTTAGAGTACTGTAGGTTCCAATCAAAAAATGGAAATGTCTCCATCCATCTATCACAGCCAATAAGCACTGAGTCTACTTGAAGAAGCACGGTCATTTGTGACCCAGACCCGCCACAAAAGAGACATACCTCAATTTTTTTGCTATTTTAAATATAGCTAAAATATATATAATTTATGTTTAAAATGAATGGCTAACACTGAAAGGACAGTGGGCAAAAATGTATGGGTGGCACACCCACATCCGCCACAGCTTAGACTGCTTTTGTTTGGAAGGTATTACAACCATATATCTTTGTGCAAAAGCGCATCAAATTCTGTCCCAGCGTTCTCTTTTTATGTTAAGTCAAAACAAACCGAACCTAACCTAAACCTAACAGCAATTTTTTTTGTCCGCTACAGCTTTGACTACTTTTATTTGGAAGATATCACAGTTATGTGTCTCTGTGCCAAAGCGCATCAAATTCTGTCTCAGGGTTCTCTTTTTCTTTCAAGTCGAATAGGTTTAACTTACTGAGCATTATTGAAACAAACTAAACCTAACCTAACCACTTTTTTCTTATCCGCCACAGTTTAACCTACTTTTGTTTGGAAGGTATCACAGCCATGTGTCTCTGTGCCAAAGCGCATCAAATTCTGTCCCAGGGTTCTCTTTTTATTTCAAGTTGAATAGGTCTACTTACTAAGTACTTTGAAACAAACCTAACCTAACCACTTTTTTCTTGTCCGCCAGAGCTTAGACTACTTATGTTTGGAAGGTATCACAGCCATGTGTCTCTGTGCCAAAGCGCATTAAATTCTGTCTCAGGGTTCTCTTTTTATATCAAGTCGAATAGGAAATGAAAATGTTCTACACAGTTTAGATACGTAAACAGATGCTCCTTTTTGTTAAGTGGTTCGAGTCAGTTGTGATTCATCCTCGAGCATATCTCCTACTCGGGTGGTGCAGCACCGTGCTCTCGCAGCAGCAATCGGGGCAGACCTCTCCTTGCCGGCCGTGGCTCTTAGCCACGTCAACATAGAACGCAGTAGCATCCTTCTGCGAGGACGTTATCTTCTTACGTCTTGAAATAAAAAGAGAACCATGGGACAGAATTTAATGCGCTTTGGCACAGAGACACATGGCTGTGATACCTTCCAAACAAAAGTAGTCTAAGCTGTGGCGGACGTGGGTGTATTTTGCCCATTCTCCTTTGCCTTATGTTTTTTTTCAGGCGATCTTTTTTTAATACCCCTTTTTCAAAAATCTAACTGAGGCGGTGGGCGTCTAGGAATTCATAACGGCCAGCTACTAAGTGACTTTAAGGTAGCCATACACGCTAGGGTGTACTGACAGGTTTGCCTGTACTGTTGAACTGTACAGGTAATTCGGAGCGTGTATGTTGCAGAACTGTGCAGGTACATACGCGCTCCGGTTTACCTGTACAGTTCAACTGTACAGGCAAACCTGTCGGGTACACCTAGCGTGTATGGCTACCTTTAGGCGCGAATGTCGAATTTGAATCCAAAACAACGGTTTATGTGCCAAGGTGGGTCTGACAGACCCTACCAGGCATACCGAAGGTTAATATTACAAAATAACTGAGATACGTTTAAAGATACCTTTTGTGTCGGGCCTGGGTAAAACTATGGGTCGTGACCCTTTGCTACACTTCTTGAATAAATATATCTAGGACCCAAACAAAGATATTTTATGTAAATAAATTCTAACTTTTTTCTTGTCAGTCTGCATTCTTTGATGGCAAGCAACCAAACTGGCATCATGAAGATTGTTTCTTCAAGAAGTCGCATCCCAATTCAGCCAGTGAAATCAGCAACTTCAACAAACTCAAAATGGCCGATCAACAGAGAATCAAATCTATATTGGGTATTGTAAAATTATACTTTAACTATTAACTAACTGATCCAACAGATGTTGTTCTGCCTTTTATGAACAACAGCGCCACTTACTGGGTTCAATTAGCTATGAACTATCCAGTTGACTACATAAATACAAAAAAAAAAACATCAAAAGGAGAAGAATTTGTAGAACAGGCATGCCAGATTTTTATGTATGTATTTGGAAGTTATAATTTTTTAAGTCAACTCAAAGTAATTTATTTGCCTATGTCTATCAGGTATCAGTAATAGAAACGTAAAAGCTGGGTATGTTTTTAAGTTGTATTTATCTACTGCACCCATTATTTCATTTTTATCAAATATCAAGATTTAGTAATAAAATATGTTAACTCTGTATATTTTTATAACAAACAATAGTACCATTTTTTTACCATTAGATGGAACCTAAACATAACTGATAAAATATGGGCATTCTATACACCACTGGATGGCCATATCCACGTTATAATAGTGTGTTTTTTTTTCCAAAATCAATGGGTTCGATTCCTGGCTAGGAATATAGATTTTTCAAAAACAAATGATGCAGTTTAAGTTTTCATTAAAATCGGGCTCGAGACTCCTTTGAGTATTTTTCGCTATTCCTCATAGTTTCGGATTTGGCTGTCCATGCTGACTTGAAAAATTCAACCTGTATACTGCTTTATAGTATAGGTGTAACAATATAATATCCGACTAATAATAACATAGAAAAATCTTACATTACAGAAAATACAACTGGAATAGTAATGCCCGTTGCGAAAACTAAGGGTAAAGGTAAATCTAAGAAGAGGTCAGCTGATGATAGTGCTACTTCTGAGGCCATCGCACAATCTACTAACTTAGCACTTAAAGATTATCTTGTGGAGTATTCGAAGAGTAGCCGAGCTACATGTAAACATTGTGATATTAAAATATGTAAGGTAAGTGAAATAAGGATAAGAATTTTGTACACAAGACTAGCTGTACCCCGCATGCTAAGCAATGGGATGTGGGAACTACCTACCAAAGTTTCATCACAATCAGATCAATGGTTTAGGAACGCATAGAGGGCAAACATTCAATTTTAATTTATTATAGAGATTACTAGTATTATTTAGAGAGATTAGTACTGTATGGTGTCGGACATAAAGAATAGCACCACCCATATCTTCCTGTGGGGTCGTAAGAGGCGACTAAGGGACTTACCAGAGAATGGGCAGCGTTCTCTGTGCCTTTGTAACAACCGTACTGCGATCGCCAAGCGTGGCGATTATAGCAAAACCTTCCTTAGGGGAAGGCTTTATGTCCAGCAGTGGACGTTTTTCGACTGAAATGATGATGATGATAGAGATTAGCTAATAAACAGGCTGTGTGTAAGATGGGTTTTCCTATTGGCAATTGATGCCTATTTAACCCCTTTAGGGAATGTCAAACAACCTTTATTAATAACTCTACAAAATTTCATACTTATAGAGCCAGTTTTGATTGTTCATTGTCTGTCAGTCACTGAATTTAAGATTTGTTAGTTAGGAAAGAATATTGATAAATACATACTGTTACTGTGATTTTTAAAACACAAAAGAAATGTCTGAGGGCTATGTTTGGACTTCATGTTACAGAGAGTTGCAAACCATTGTTTAAAGCATATAAAATATTAACCCTTCCGTCAATGTACATTTTAGAGGTCATTATGTTTGTCAAATCGAATCCACACCTATTCCCCTTAGTGTCAGATAATGTAGCTCGAAATAGACGCGACAATAGTAAGTTATGTATCCCGAGATGCAGGACATCTCTAATGCGTAAAAGTATATTCTGTATGGCGCCAATTCTTTATAATACGTTGCCAAAACATTGGAAGCAATATACAACTGAAAATTTAAGAAATAGATTAAAAAGCCTTCTGTTAGAGAAAGTCTATTACAGCACTACTGAATTTTTAACTGACATATTAATTTGACTTGTATAAAATATTCTAATTTTATTAATAATTACCTTGACATTTAATTTTCTAATTTGTATTGTTGTTATTTGTTGTATGAACTAGATTGTCAATTGCTATGTGTAATGGATGAATTTAAAATTTCGTGATGATGTTTAACACCCTACCTCCTATATTTGTACGCCATTCAGGCAAAACATTGATTGTACTTAATATAATTTGATGTAACATCTTGCATGCCACGTGTGTGTATACTCATGTTTTGGACAAATAAAAATTATCTTATCTAACAATATTAAATTAACTTTTAAAAACACATAAATAGCATGCAAGCAATACATGTATTGCATGCATGTAATGCATGTAAGTCATGCTCTTCTTTGGTCAGATTTTTTAGTAAGAACACAAAACAGGCTTTAAAATGCAAAGTTTAAGTGGAGAATGTGTATATAAGATGCAGATCAACCTATAGTACAAATTGCTCAAACTCTTCTTGACTAACTTAATTTTATTTCGAATTCCCACCTCAATATCTTATTCCTGATACTGCTTATAACACCAACTTATATGTTTATATTTTAGGATGAAGTTCGTATATCTAAGACGGTGTATGATACTGAAGTTGGTTCTAAGTATGGCGGTCAGCCATTGTGGCACCATGTCAAGTGCTTTGCAGAAAGAAGGAGTGAATTCAACTTCTTTGCTGGCGGGGATAGTATTCCTGGGTTCAAGACCCTAAAGAAAGAAGACCAAGCTATTGTCAAAGAGGAGATCAAGTATGTTATCAGATTTTTATAAACCTTGTAGTTACTAGCGACTCGCCCCGGCTTCGCATGAGTGTAATTTACCAATGAAATAAATGAAAAACAACACTACAAAAAATATACCTCAGCCAATATGATCAAGCTGTTCTCAACTCTTACATGTTGCAATTCATTATAATTCATATACAGGGTGTAAACAGACTCTTCACGAAGCCGTCAACCAAGCATTCTGTACATCAAACTAAGTAACTTTACACAAAAGTTATTGCTGGGAAACGACTTTTTTTTAGGGTGAAAAATCACGTTTTACAGTAGGACTAGATGTAACGCATTCAAAACATTGTGCTGATGGATGGATTGAACTGACCCCCAATATCTCCGTAACTAGAAGGTTCCCAGGTATGGTCTAGAACAAAAAAAATTACCCCAATGACGGGGAGAAATAGTGCCTTTCGGTTTCTTTAAGAGTCTTTTTACAACCTTTAGATACTGAAAAATAATAATGTGTTCAGCAGTTATTAATAAAACTAATGATGTTTCAGACCATTTAAAGAAGATGAAGTGCCAGTGAAGAAATTAAAAGTAGAAGCTAAAAATGAAGAAGAATTAAAAGAAGAGAAGGAGAAAGAAAAGAAATTGGAGAAACAAAATAAACTTTTCTTTAAATACAGGAATAGCTTGAGTGAACTGTCTAAAACTGATTTGGAAGAATTACTTGAAGTTAATTCACAAGAAATACCTATTGGAAAAGACGAGGTTTGCTAAAATATAAACTATCTAACATTATTTATCAAATTCATCATCATTATTTATCTATTTTTTTTTTCGTCATTTATCCAGTCTTGCGACAAGTCGTGACGGCGTAGTGCGCGAGGTCCCTTAATGTTATTGATGATTTCATGAAGAATACCTAAATAAAGATATAATTGTTTTCTAGCGTTTAGATCGTCTTGCGGACTGCATGGCATTCGGAAAGCTCGAGCCATGCTCAGAGTGCAAGCAGGGACAGCTGGTGTTAGACACATTTGGTTATAAATGCACAGGTTAATTATTTGATTATTTTTGAAGTTATACTTCTTTTGGCGCGTTAGGGAAAAATGATGAGAGTAAATTTTTACGTGTGACGAAAAACCGACACCCTGAAGTTAGCTAGTCAACATACACCCTTAAGTTAGTCTCTAGTCAACATTTTAGTTTCGCACGCCAAAGAAGTATAACTTCATACTTGAGTACACACACTTTTTTTTATTGTATACTAGGTTCTCTATATTATTTGATATTGTACTTCACTAAATATTAAATGATAATATCGTCTACTACAGGAAGCATAACGGAATGGACAAAGTGTTCACATGTGACTCAAAATCCCAAGAGGTCTCCTATGATCATTCCAAAGGCTTACAAAGACGGTAGCATCTTCAAGAGATATAAACCTAAGACAGACGTCAGGCTGTTCGAATCTGAACGACTACCACTGCTGGTGGTTGTTAAAAATGAGTCTACTGTTGCGTAAGTTGAAGATATAATATAAGCATTATTAAGATAACATCTACCCTTATCCATGTCCATGTTTTCCAGTCCTTTTTCTTTCCACACAAACCATCCCATCTTTTTCTCCGCTTCCCTCTCCCTCACCGTCTATCAACATTTATATTTATTACTCTTTTAGTTACTACCTCCTTATCACTTACCCATCCAAGCCGATAGATTTCCTTTAAACTTTTGTATTATTGGCGCCAAATTCAAACTTTCTCTTATTTTTAGTTGTTCCGCATTTATCTCTTAAATGTAGAAAGAATTTCCCGATAAATCCTGGAGCAAAACACGCAGTCTCCTCATAGATAACATACTATTGACATCGTAATCAACCGATCGATTAATGAAAAGAATCTCATCATCAAAATCATTAGAAAAAGAACCGAATATAAAACGTAAATTAACAATCATAAATCATGAACTTTCAATTTATTGGGAATTTATAACAAGAATGGTTTAACAAGATTCAACTGTTGGTCTCTAAAAATCCAAAAACAGGCATCTCGATTTAGGCCGCGTACAGACTCAAAGTAACATGAAGAAATAAGATAAAAGAGTTTACCGTCCACATTACTGCAATGTAACACACTTTGTAACAAATTTTCGTATGCACCCTCGACGAGCATTTCTAGTCGCCCGCGGAGTTCTATTCGTGATTTGTCGTTTTTTTCGAACAAACACAAAGGGGCGCGCAGTGGGTTCAGGACACTAGTGCGGGTAGAGTGTACTTGTGTTGAGACGCCCGCGAACACGAACCGAACCAGGTATGGATAGACACAGCTACCAACGAATCGTGGAGTGAAGAAAGAAGCAAAGAATTAATCAAGGCGTACAAACCACAAGTAATTTTATGCTGGAATAAGTCGGCCATTAACTCTGGACCGGTTCTCTGACTGTACAACGTACCCCAATAACGTCGCGGTGTTCGGCGTTTTTTTAAGACCTGATAATGTAACACTGACAATTGTCGGAGCCAGCAATTGGTCGTCACACTCCATTCTCTTTGCGCGTTCTCAGTAGACTGACGCCACGTAGGTATATGTTGCTGGGTATACGTGCACGTATCACGCTCCTTTCACGTTACATGGCATGTTACCTTTCATCAGTCTGTACCAGTAGCGAAGGGTTAATTTTTGTAAGAGGCCGAAGTACATGTCGTTCATGTGATTATAATTTTTGTCTATAGCCTATATGACAGTGCCATTTTTCAAAGGGAAGCCGCACAGTGGAACGAATGTATGGGAGCGGTTGGACGTAGACATGTCCGAAAAATAAGAGTAAAATTATGACAAACTAATGATGCCATCTTATTCGATTACTTAATGCCTTCATAAATTGTGGTGATGAATTTCTTCATAACTCCCATATTTAGGGAGTAATTTGAGAAAATGTGAAATTTTACTATGAAAATGAGTGTATCGAGCTCTCTCCCTCCTGATTCCGGGCTTGTTTCAAGTACCGGTCTCTAATATCGTAATGCTATTACTAAGAGCTATATTTAATACTAAGACACATAGTGCGCCAAATGTGCACTTTCTGGGATAAAAGGAAATGAAAATTTAAAAAAAAAACGTTTTTTCCCCATTTGTATTTACTTTAAACCGCAGACAGACTTATTAAGAGGTCTATAAATATATTATATATATACAGAAATATATATTAACAAAAATATTCACAAGAACTGATGAGAGTATGACTTTTAAGTAAGTTGATAATAAATTACCTAGTTTCATTAAAAGTACAATAAATAATTAAGATGTAAGCTCTAATTTACTAAGTTACACATTTTAAAACAATAACATCATTTAATTATCTTCGTCATCATCATCATCATCAATTAATTCAAATTCAGAATCGATGTCCGCTAAATCATTTATGTTAACAAATTCGATATCACTTTTCTCAGAATCCGTAAGCTCATAAAATTCCTTAAAAGAAGATTTTTTTACAAACTTATTTCCTTTTGGACGGATACTTGTAACAAGTGGATCAGAAGACAGTAAAAGATTGTGCATAATATCTTCATTGCATGAGATACTGCTATGCTTTCGAGAATGCCCCTCTCTATATTTTCTAAAATCTTTATTTCTAGCCTCAGATGCCTCTTCGGATAGAAAACCAATGGGCACAATTGACATGTTCTGAACTATGTCTGGCCCATGCATTAAAATTTTATGAAGTGAAGAAGGCATATAATACCATGGGTATAACTCCACGTAAAGCTTAGCAATATCAAAGCAGAACTCTCGGAATTTAGTTACGTTGATCTTCTCTCCTGATGAAATACACTGCAAGATCACACAGATTTTTCTTAAAAGCATAGCATCTATTCCGGTCAGTTCAGCAGATTTAGTGTAGTTTTCAAAAAATCTCCTTGCCGAGTTGCCATTGTTGGTGGATCCACTGCCTTGTTTCACAACATCGAGAAGTAAGCCCGTTTCTCTTCTTACAGCCTCTTGAACTCTTTTCTTCCTGTCATCAACTTGCCTTTTTGCTATATCACCCCTTACTTGCCATGATTTTATGTCTAATTTGTAGGAAATGTGTAATAAGCATTCCATTGAGCGAATCCAAGCGTGAAGGGTGCTTAAGCTATATTTATACATGTCCTCGTTTGCGTGTTTATCTTTGATTAACTCTAAATTATTCATTTCTTTAGGACAAGCCTTGCATATGTCACACACTGAAGCTGCTGTATCGGATATAATGGAATGAATTTTACAATCAATCATTGTCAACAGCAGTTGGTGTTTGACACTAATTCCATCAGTGATGGTGGATGGAGTTAAGGCTTCAATCTCTGCTTCGATTTCAGCCATCTCTCTCTGCACATTTTCTTTGGTTTCCTTTATAAACTTAAACAATATTGGCCGGCAAAATGAAGTGGAAGATGGTCGCTCGTTTTCCCAAATTGTTACACCTTTTGAGACGAGCCGCAGTGGTATAAGACTAATCATAAAATTACTAGCAAGATCGATTTGCTCATCTTCACTCGTCCTTTGATGATAAATGCTTTGGCTAGATGATCCGTCAAAACCCCATTTGCTGGTCAATACGAGCTGTTGATTGGGATCAACAGGGGTTTCTAACGACCTAATAAGTCTTCTTGAGGTTAAATCCATCAAGGCTTGTAATTTGATTTTTGCAGAGCTCTCTGTAACTGTGAGATCTTCTTTGGCCGGATAGCACTTAATTTTTTCTTTAACCAACATGTAGTAACTCGGGTATTGAAGAGCTCCTTCTTGAGTGTTGAAATCCCGAAGAGTGTTATAGCGCCATTTCGATAAGTTCATCGATACATAAAGAGCCAATGCCTTCAAAGGGGATATTTCCCGTACCTGAATTGATTTACCTTCAATGAAGGCTTTGATTTTTGAGGCCTCTTCTGGATTCTCCGTCAAGTATTTCATAACATAAGCTGTATCGCTTTGTCCTGCCTTTTGAAGCGCCCTTTCGGCCGAAAACATAATTTCAGCGCTGCTACTGCTGCATGAAAGACTATCTTCAGTGCGTCTTCTTTTTTGCCGGTTACTAAGGTCCTCAAAAGATTTACGAGGACTAGGATGTGTACAAGTTGAAGCATCAGATTTAGCAGGAGAAATTATGGGCTCGATGACGTCACTTATATTTTCTGTAGAAGGTTCCATATTTTCATTCTGTAATTCCGGCCATTGAATTGCAGCCTGTAGCCAAATCTCATGTTTCTTCCGAAACTTATCTGTGCTTCTTCCAGACTGTGTCCATTTTGCATAAATGCGGTAGCAAAATCGACGACACCAGTCTTTTAAACTTGTTTCAGCACTTTCACATAACTGAACACAACTGTTATCTTTTAAAACACTGAACAAATAGTTAAAGTCGCGTAAATCTTTATGTGCGCGTGCGCATAAAGCAACGTGAATATCAAGATTTGTATTAAAATTTGGAAAATACATTGCGAGATTAGCTTGGATACAACGAGGTGTAAATCAACACTGATTTTAAAGTTACTAATAGTGACCTATTTATATAAAATCCAGGTATCCCAGGTATCCTTTGTTAAATATTGCAAGGTAATTAGTTATTGTGATAATTAGTAAATGATGCATGCTAAATTAGTGTATTAAGAGCCATTTAGTAATTAAATAATAGCAATGTTCTTATCAGTAATCATTAATGCATCAGTTTTATATGTAAACCTTAAGTCCCTAATTATATATCCTAATTAGCTTATATCTTCTCTAATTGGCTGCTCAGAAATGTTATTGTAATAAGGTAAACCTTTAGAAAAACGGTTTTAATCAACAAAATAAACAAAAAATAAAAAAATTGTGTTATAAAATAAACATCACTCTTTATCCCAGAAAGTGCACATTTGGCGCACTATGTGTCTTAGTATTAAATATAGCTCTTAGTATTAGCATTATGATATTAGAGACCGCTACTTGAAACAAGCCCGGAATCAGGAGGGAGAGAGCTCGATACACTCATTTTCATAGTAAAATTTCACATTTTCTTAAATTACTCCCGAAATATGGGAGTTATGAAGAAATTCATCACCACAAGTTATGAAGGCATTAAGTAATCGAATAAGATGGCATCATTAGTTTGGCATAATTTTACTCTTTTTTTTCGGACATGTCTACGTCCAACCGCTCCCATACATTCGTTCCACTGTGAGCCGGTAGGAATCGAGTTGTATGGAACCTTCGCCACTGGTCTGTACTCTGTACACAACAACAGCATAAAGACTTAATAACCAACTTATTATTCGCAGCGTCAAGAAAGAATTGCCAATTCCACCACTAAAGAACCTGCAGTTCTTCTTATATGGCAAGTTGAAGGATAAGGAAGAAACTAAGAAACGTATCCTGAAGTTAGGTGGTCTCGTGGTAAACAAACTGACTCCCAATACCGTGGCCGTGGTGTCCAATAAAAAAGAAGTGGAAAGGATGCCCGAAAGAATGGAAGAAATTAAGTCTATGGATATTGAGGTAGTACTAATATTTCCACGCGTATGTAATAATGTTCTCACACAAACTTGTAAACCAATATTTATCATTGCTTTTAAAGGATATTATGTCCCCAGAGTTTGAACTGTCAAGTGCAACTGCTGAGCGTGAGGGCCTGGGTTCGAGTCCCAGGTCGGGCAAAGTGTTATTGGGTTTTGCAATCAGGAATTTCACAGTAGCAGCCACGGAGTCTGGATTTGTGCCCGGTTGATGGCAATAGGCTCGGCCCCTACTACATGGGACTCGAAACATAATTGATAAAATGTAGGTGTACTGTTTGGTACACCTCGGCCTAACCCTTCGGGGAATACAGGCGTGATGTTATGTATGTGTATTTAATTTTCTCAACTCAGCTCAGACTAATTTTTAAGGTTTACTGCAGTCCAAACCTTTTGTTATGCTTTTTCCGCATTATTTCAACAGTGAAAGCATCCCCTATAAATTTTGGTCATTGGCTTTTCATCAAAATCAGTTCAGCTGTTTCATTGTAAAAGAAACATTGAAAGATACTGGGATCGAAATTAACGTGGACTTTATATTTTAGTTTTTTCTTAGTATGGATAAACATTTATAAGTATAACCGATTATATTGGATTTTTAAGCAATAAAATGTCATCGTATTCACCTATTAATTTTATTATGTCTGTTACAGGTTGTTGAAGAATCATACCTCGATTTAATTGAGAAAGATGGTACAATTTCTAAATCATTAGAACTTATTAAAGAGAATAACATTGCTGACTGGGGATCCGATGTAAGTTTTAGTTCAGAAATATTCAGAATTCTTATTTATTTAATTAAAAACATGCTTTTGAAGACAACATCTTACTGTAATTTCTACAGCCTACTTTGAAAATACGTAGTCGAGTTGTTTATTTTTTGTCGTAGCCTGCTACAAGAGTTCCTCAAGATGTTTTGGATGGGAAGTCCGTTCCGAAATCAGGCAGCTTATATGTTAAATCATCTAAGTCATCGGCTGTGAAGTTGAAGATTCAAGGTATCTTTTGTTTTCGTCTAGGTTTATATTTTATACTACCTAGATAACTTGAATATGTTGACAAATACACGCCAAGCGATTCTAAGAGTACCATGCATTAGTTTTAACCCTTTGGAGACACAAGAATGATGTATCAATACGAACACAAGACTTGTGAATACTTTGTACTATTCAATTTTCAGAAAAAAAAACATTTTTTTTAAACGCACTTTCGTTTTAAAAAAAAACTTTTTTTTTCTGTAAATTAAATAGTTTTCTTTATTTCTCTGATTTTATGTTACTTCCATTGCCAGGCGGCACAGCAGTAGACCCGGCATCCAAGCTGCAGGACGAAGCACACGTCTACACGGACTACGAGGGTACTAAGTACACCGTGGTACTCTCGCAGACGGACGTCGTCGCCGGGAAGAACTCCTACTACAAGATGCAAGTGCTAGAGAGTGATGGTGCGAAACGGTAAGTGAGATATCTGCTTTTTTTGTAATCAATCTAAGGTTTAAACTTAGTTCAATGAAAATAGGACATATTTTTTAGTACCCAAGCAACGCGAATATTTTAAGAAAAAAATCAAGGGAAGTGCATCAGTGGATTTTTTTTTGTGTACAATTAACGATAATAGATTTATGCCAGTTTTTAACATAATATTAAAATCAACTTAAGGTCAACTGAAATAAGGTATAAGTATGTCATTTAATGCGTCAAGGTCATTAAGCTCCCAATAGCAGAGTAGTGGAATGATTAATATTTTTGGCTGTATACCAAATAAACTTATACTGTGAGTTACGGGATATCTTCCGTGATTGTTCGTTATTTTGAGCTCGCGATATTCCTGACGCTGTTGCAAGCGCCATGATCGCGGGTTGATACTCACGGAAGATACCTCGTAAGCGATAGTATAGGTAGTATTTGTATGCCAAATAGTTTGTTCGACTGTATTCACGCTAGAATGTTTATACACTAGGCACTGGTTCTTCCGTTCGTGGGGCCGCATCGGAACCACCATCGGCGGCTCTAAGGTAGAAACCTGCAAGTCAGTTGATGAAGCAGTCACGAAGTTCGAGGACCTGTACATGGAGAAAACTGAAAACGTTTGGGAGCACAGAGATCATTTTATGAAGGTAATGACAATGTAACACTTCAGAATATATTTTATACAAGCGACCCGCCCCGGCTTCGCACGGGTGCTATGTAGATATAAACCATGCTCTTGAATCACTCTATCTATTAAAAAAACCCGCATCAAAATCCGTTGCGTAGTTTAAAAGATCTAAGCATACATAGGGACAGACAGTGGGAAGCGACTTTTTATACTATGTAGTGATAAATTGCAAGTTATTACAAGTCTTTTAACATACAATATGGTTGTATACATGATGATGTACTATCACCACTTGTATGGAAGTTGGTGGTGTAAGTGTCTCCCGTGCCTGCACCTGATCTTTCTCGGCGAGTGTGAAATTGCCGTCCCATCGAACTCTAAAAGTCAAGGAACAGAGCAAGCACTTGTGTTCGCGGACACACCTGGACACTATAAAACCTCCGGCGTACTTGGCAAATTTCCGTTAAGAATTGTCCCAGTCCCAGCCCCGAAATTCGATCCGGACAATGCCAAATTACAATGTTATTTCTCAAATACTAGGTGCCGGGACGGTATTTCCCGCTAGACATGGACTATGGAACTGAAGACGCGGGTCCACAAAACCTAGTTCTGGACGCTAAGTGTGACCTCCCTGAGCCAGTACAGAAACTAATCATCAAAATATTTGATGTCGACGTCATGAAGAAGACACTGCTGGAATTCGAGGTAATTTCTTATTTAGCACTTATAATCCTACCCGCCCCTACTTCGCACGGAGCAACCTATTGGGTCCAAAACTATCCTATCTTGCAAACTGGAAACGACCACAAATATATTCACAATTTGAAATCAGTTGGGTCGTTTCGGAGATTACCGTGTGCGAATACGTGACACGTGATTTTTATATAATCTCATAATTTTCCCATTGCTGGGACACGGGTCACACGTGCCTCCTCTATATGAGGAGAGAGGGAGTGGGCTGTCCCAACCATCATGTCTTCGAAGTAATGAGAGCAGTGGTAATGACATAAATTACACAAAGTAACCGCAAATAATAATATTACAATAGCACATAGAATTTAAAAAAATAGCATTGTAAACCATGGTCTCTGTAACTTGAAAGCTTATGCCTTATTAACGCCCGTGTTGGAATCAGTCTTCCTTATAATAGAGAAAAAGGGTAAATTAGAAGTACCATACCTTTAATTTATATTGTATGTTATATAAAACCAATGTTTCTTTTTAGCGTGACACTGATAAGATGCCATTAGGAAAACTATCGAAGAAACAAATCAAGTCAGGATATAAATACCTTTAATTTATATTGTGTGTTCTATAAAACCAATGTTTCTTTTTAGCTTGACACTGATAAGATGCCATTAGGAAAACTATCGAAGAAACAAATCAAGTCGGGATACAAAATTCTGTCGGAACTTCTGAAGCTCATCGAAAAGGGATCTACTAGTCAGCCCAAAGTGATAGACGCCACCAACAGGTTCTTAGTTATTCATTAATGTCGAGGTTTCTTTGTTTTTCGAAACCTTTAATACTATCAAGTACACTGACGGTAGATTTTTCAACCTTATTACTTAGGGCATAAGGGTGAAAAGTGGCAGACTGTCAGTGGACTCGGTAGTATTTTGTACACGCCAGCAGGTCAAACTACCCGAAACTGTCAGATTTTCCCAACCAACCTTGAACCTAATGCTTTTGAGATAAAGTTGAAAATCTATTTAAAATAACTCGTCTGACTCAATGCCATAGACATTTTCTACCGACCTGCCTTCGAATAATCATACTCAAAACATGCCTATAGATTCTGTGAAAGTGATTGCATGTTATTATTTGGGTCAGCCAACCACAGGGTCGCTCGATGAGTCGACACTTGGTGTGGGAATATGATTTGGACACTATGAAACTCATCTATTTACAACGTTATCTAATTTTAGTGTTGCTATTCAGAATTCCAGGTATTATATACAAACATAGACTCACACTTTTTCTCATTGCGCTAGGCAGAACTACCTTGGTAATCATTAGCATATTATTTCAGGTTCTTCACTCTGATTCCGCACGACTTTGGCATGAACAACGCCCCCTTGCTGGACAACGTGGAGCTCATCAAGACCAAGGCGGCAATGCTCGATAACTTGCTCGAGATTGAAATAGCCTACAGCTTGATGAAGACAGGTATTGATTGTATTCAGTTTTTTTTTAGACTAATGCAAGGCTTGCCCGCAGTCTTGAGTCATCGGCGACTCGCTGGCGATTTCAAACTATACATACACTGACTTTTACCATCCGATTTGTCGCTGGTGATGTCAAATATGTATGCTGACGTGAGTTTTTGAAATCGCTGGCGGCTCACTTTGCTGCGCCTAGCGTTGTGTTGGTTTGCACTCTGAACATTATTGAATACGAATGTCTCTCATCAACTCTACTTTCTAATTTTAGTTCTCACTATTTGCAAACCATTTTAAATGTAGTGAAACTACACAACAATTGCATTTTTACAAAATTGCGTAAAAGAAAATTACGTTGAATGATCTCAAAGTATGTCAACCTGTTTATCCACCAAAGAATAAGGGTTAATATTTTATACATGTAGGTAGGTGGTTTATCTTGGTCAAATAACTGACGCAGAAGTATAAAACAAATAAGTATTGTTACTTATCAGCAATACAACAATTAGTTATTTGGAGCCAGTCATACAACTGTCCCAGTTTTATTCGTCTCATGCATGCACTCATTATAATATTTTATTCGTAAGGCAATGACAGGTCGAACTTTAATTTTTTTTTTACATTTTTATATCTACCTTGATTTTAAAATGTAATATTTCAAATTCACAGATTCTGACGAAGCCAACCCAATTTCTGCTCACTACTTGAAATTGAAGGCGAACATCGCCCCGCTGCCGCCGACTACGCCAGAGTTCGAGATGATCCAGGAGTATGTACGCAACACGCACGCCGCTACGCATGCCACATACACTTTAGACATCGAACAGGTATGAAACCTTTGTGTTATTAAGTAAAAGAGAGTGAGTAGGTGGTCTAGTTAAGTGATCACTAGCGCCTAGATTACATAGGCACCATCTTACGTTATTGATTAACTTATAGAACGTTTGCAACTTTGAGATAAGACCTATTTCATAAAAATATAGTTTCCATAAACATTTTTTATAAAAACATGAAAATGGAATCAATTCAGTATGAGAAAAGTAAAAACCGCATTATTTCTTCCTCGCACCACCTCCGTTACAGATCAACATTCACAATTTCACATACAATAATTAATGATTTACAGGTATTCCAAGTAGTTCGCGAAGGTGAAGACAAGCGCTTCAAGCCTTTCAAGAAGCTCCACAACAGACGACTGCTGTGGCACGGCTCGCGTATCACCAACTTCGCAGGAATCATCTCCCAAGGTCAGTGGTTTCAGATTGCTTGATTATCTTCCTTACTGCCTCATTGGGCTAGGGTTCGCAAGCTCGACTGCTGAATATGAGGACTTGGACGTTGTCAGGTGTGGGATTCCTGATTCAAAAACGTTTGGTTATTGATTAAGGAAATTTTCAATCACATGGCAGAAATTCAGGCAAGAGCCTGTATTTCTCCCCAAGTCTGAGTGCGGTGCAAGCAAGTGTCCCTACATTTACGCTTTAAAGGACTAGCCTTCGATATAAAAGAAGAAGTAATAGGTTGGCAAAATGTCATTGCATCTTAGGTATACAGGTGTACTGTTTATGGTTATTCATATATTGATTCCTTCCTCTTTGACCAGGTCTCCGCATAGCGCCACCGGAAGCGCCAGCAACGGGCTACATGTTCGGCAAGGGTGTTTACTTTGCGGACATGGTGTCCAAGTCTGCCAATTACTGTTGTACCAACACCAGGAACCCAACCGGACTCATGCTGCTCTGTGAGGTAGCTCTCGGAAACATGTAAGTTATCTTCAATTCCTGTGTATAGGGTTTTATGCCAGAAAATGGAGATAGACCATAAAAATAAGTTGTGTCTAGTGATGTTTTATTAGTGTTGTCCACATTTTTTACAACACTCAAAGTGTCTCATTACATGGAACTGAAACATTACTAGCGGGGTGTACTGTACTATACCCCCTTGCTACTACTTTGGAGTATACAGTAGAATTTTAATGTGCGTACGTACTGGCGAAACATTCTCATAAACATGTTGAAATCTTTCCGCCTTTTTAAGTATTTTTTTTTCTCATCAGACAATGAACAGGTTTTTATATGAATATTTATAAACAGTGCTACAGCTAATAAAACTTGGCCTACAGGAAAGAGTGCCACCAAGCTGAGAACGTGAAGCTCCCGGCCAACATGCACTCGGCGTGGGGCGTGGGGAAGACGCAGCCCGACCCTACGCAGAACAAAACGCTGGACGACGGAACCATCGTGCCGCTCGGCAAACCCGTGACTAACCCAGTCAACACCCACCTGCTGTACAACGAGTATCCTTTATTAATAGCAGTCAGAGTTTACACTATTATGACCTGTTTATTGATCATCATCAGCATACCACAGTTAACTGCTGAACATAGGCCTTTCCAATTGCACGCCGTTCAACTCTTTTCTCGGCAACTCTCTGCCAGCTGCTACCAGCCTGGTCTACCTTGTAAGATCGCTGCTCCAACCTACCTGACCTGTCTATTTTTCGTAATGTTTTAATTCAACCGGAAAATAACAGTTAGCTTCAAGAGCCCTTGCCCCTAGACCTTGTAGATTCCTAGATGCTTGTTAACGTTTCTATCTGATTTCACGTTTTGTGAAGTAAGCAACGACGCAGCTTCCTACGCTGTCCTGCCATACTCAAGTACTGCCGTTGTAACATAATAACATTATTAAATCAAATAAATTTAATGTCAAAGAGTAACCATGGAGTTTCGAGTTTGGAGTTTAACGACCAACCCAAGCCGTGCAAGGTGCACGATGTAGGACGTTTAAGTGTTTTCTCGACGTTTTATAAGTGTACATGTGAAAGTTTATTTTGTAGAATATTTTCCTTAGCACACGCCCAGATTCATCGTATACGACGTCGCACAAGTCAACGTGAAGTACTTAGTGCAGATGAAGTTCAATCACAAGTATTAATGTTTATCTTGAATAGTGCCTATTGCTCGGTCATTTTATTGATCTATTCCATTTTTTTATAATGTCAAAATTTTGATTTTATTTTTAATATTAAGGCGCTTTGAAATCGAGCATATACGATACTTGATCTATATGTATATGCTTAAAAACTTGTCAAGTTTTTTTCATGAAATAGCTTTTATTCATTTCATTGCCTCTAATACTTGAGCCAGCCTGAGGCAGCTGTGTGATAGATAGTTACCTAGTTTTAGAGAGGAACAAAAAAGCCATGGGCTGGAAGCCTGCTGGACATGTTATTCTAAACCAAGTGTTATGTTTTATCTTTCATGCCTTTACTAACAGATAAGACATGTCGAAGTTTAAAATCTTTTCAAATTAGGCATATTTTTGGCGGACATAAGCGTCGGTCTGCCCGACTAGCTCTTTAAAAAGGAGATGTGTCAAAAATACGCTGAATCTGTAACCGCCCACTGTTATTCAACATTTATCATTGCTTAGTTTTATTTGTTAGTAAAAGTAATATTAATTGATTAATTTGTACCAAATGGGTCAAACCCCAGTCAATATTAGAAACTCGGGAGGCAGTTTCGAATAAAGGAACTGCAAAGTGACAATATTTCCGTGGAGATTTTTTTTTTATGATTATGATTCTTGAATGTTATATTAATAATTCCTGTTTATCAGAAGTGTCATTTTTGTTATTTTTAATTAAGTCGTCAATGATGTATTGATCACAATAATCATTTAATTACATTTTTTTTAATTATAATGATTATGTTTTATTCAACCACCATTACACAGCACCATACCAAGAAAATAATTATTTAATTGAATTCAGAACCTGCTCCTTTTGATATTCATTTAATTAATTTACAGTCTTATAAAGTTGACTTTATTTTCTACTGGTTTTCTTAGCTGACCGTTGAAAAATCCTGAGAGAGAGGCGTACACTTTAGGGCGAACCCAGCCTGGACAATGCAGTGACGGCGATGCGACGGTCGGTGTTTCCCGCCAGTTGCAGTACACCCCAAGGACGGGAGCGAGAGCGCGTAGGAGGCTGTCGCCTCCTTTCGAAGTAATAGTCGGAAAGGGCCGGAGCAGTGACGAATCGGGCATAACTCAAAGGGAGTTATGCCCGATTCGTCACTGCTCCGGCAAGTCCCGGTTGGTCACAATTTGTTTTTCCATACAAGAAGTTCCGGTTCGTCATCATAAAACAAATGAATTTTTCATTTTGAATTGTATTCCCGATATTCATTGTCAGGTTGTCTGTTGATGAAAAATGAGTCGCGCTAGTAACACGTATGTAGTTACAGAATCACAATCATGAAAATCGTCAATATAACCCTGTAAGTCCATTTAATCCTAAGGAATGACTTTCATGGAATATTCATTGAATAGGATTTGTGTGCTTTTGTAGCAATATGCATGTTTCAATATAACTTAATAAAAATAAATATTTTTAAAACGTGCTGTATCTTGTTTAAAGCAGAATATAAAAAAAAAGTGTGTGTGTGTGTACTTATGTACACGCGTTAGAAGTTATACTTCTTTTTAAAAATAATATCTGTCGCCTTATCTCAGCCAGCAGTAGATTAAAAATAAAAAACCTAGGCTTGTCAATATCTGACACTAAGCTAACTTCAGGGTGTATGTTGACTAGCTAACTTCATACTGTTAATTTTGTGTCACAGATGCGCGCGCATCTTAAAATTTCACTCTCATCATTTTTTCATAACGCGCCTAAAGAAGTATAACTTCAAAAAATTATGTACACGCGTTAGAAGTTATACTTCTTTTAAAAAAAAATATCTGTCGCCATATCTCAGCCAGCAGTAGATTAAAAATAAAAAACCTAGGCTTGTCAATATCTGACACTAAACTAACTTCAGGGTGTATGTTGACTAGCTAACTTCATGCTGTTAAATTTAGGTGTCGGTGTGCGCGCGCATCGTAAAAAATTACTCTCATCATTTTTCCCTAACGCGCGTAAAGAAGTATAACTTCAAAAAGATTGTAAAGTCGGGTTCATCATCATCTGCCTAGCCTTTTCCCAACTATGTTGGGGTCGGCTTCCAGTCTAACCGGATGCAGCTGAATACCAGTATTTTACATGGAGCGACTGCCTATCTGCCCTCCACAAAGATATCCTTTGGTAAGACTGGTTGTCAGACTTTTCGGGCTAATCACTACCTGTAACGACTGTCAAAGATCTACAAATGACAGCCGGGACCAACGGCTTTCCGAGGCACGGAGAAAACTCAGTATGTAATGGGTGGTCACCCATCCACAGACCAACCTAGGCAAGCACGGCTTAACCTAAAGATCCGAGCGGCTGTTATTATTTTGCCACGAGCTCCTCTGTAAAGTCGGGTTACGGATGATAATTTTACGTGATACAGTCATAAGAAAACAATGATGAAAATTCTGAGAATAAATATCTTTAAACCTATAAAACAATGTCTCTGTGTGTGATGGTCAAATTCCCGTAGCTTGCAGTATGTGTTTACCTCATCTCTCATCTCCCACTAAACGTGGCAGAATTTATTCAGCGATTCTTTGATTGTGTGCTCCATAGCTTATTCCTTATGGTTACATCAAAACCTAAATCCAAACTGAAATTAGTCGACTAACAATAACAGGTGAGTACCGTTTGTGTTTTGTATCTGTATAAATCTGTTGACACTCAAATGTCAACTTTTTCAATGTCACGTCACGTCATGTTATTGTCAAATACCAGTACTCCGTTAACTCCGTGATGGATTAAATAAAATAAATACATACACAGTTTTGTGATCGTCTACTCAGTGTTACCTTGTTTATATAAATTTACACTCGTACAAATTTTTCAAGATATATTTAATTTGCCCAACTAAAGTAAGAGTAACTGATGAAAATGGAATCAGATATTATCAATTGGAGTAACAAAGAAGTTTTAGATTTATTACATAAAGAGAAAATATCCAGTATCATAACAGAAATTATTAAATCCCACGATATCGACGGACAGTGTCTTCTATCCTTCGTTGATCGAGACTTTTATGACTTCCCATTTGACCAACACTTAAAATTGGGAGAACGCAAGAGATTCATTCTGCTTGTGAAAAAATTACAAAAACACAACCGTACTGCGATGTTCGAACTTGGACTCTGTGATGATACCCTCAGTAATCCATCAACTAACATCAATTTCCTTGGGACTAACTTGTCTCATTTAAGTTATAATCTTCATAACAAAATACCTACACCTAGTGACATTTACGTGAGGAATTCAGAGTGTGTGTCAAGTTTTACCCCAGATGTGAAGGCTTCAAGATTGAAACCTGAAATTTGGAAGACAGCAATAGCTCTAGGTAATTATGTGAACAGATAAAATTAAATAAAGTATTTAATGCCATATTTACACTTTGTTTGGTATCTGTATGAGTACTATAAACAGATGCTACTTATAACATTGTGTCATCAAAACATAGTTGCAAAATGTGTGTCAACAACTATTTAACAACAGTAATTATAGAAGAATTATTTTGGTTTTGTGACATGTGACAATTTACAATGTGACCTTATTCTTTGGGCAAACTAGCATGAGCATGGAAAGTGAAAAAAAAGTTAAGTTTTAAAAAGTAACAGAAAGTGAGTAGAAATTCATATTGTCTCTTAGTTTCTACATAATGTTGGGTAGATGGTAATGAATGTTTCTGTGCAGGCTATGTCTTCCTGGTGACATGGGTGACGGCCGTAGTGATGGTCATCGTGCATGACAAGGTGCCAGACATGAAGAAATACCCTCCACTTCCAGACCTGTTTTTAGACAATGTGCCACACATCCCATGGGCCTTTGACATGTGTGAAATCACAGGCTCCTTCCTTATGGCCATATGGCTAGCTGTGCTATTCTTCCATAAACATAGGTATGTATTTGAACATTTTTGTCGAGGCATTTTGTACTGAGAAGTAAACAAAGAATTAGCATTTATGCAAATGTTTTGAATTTCCTTGAATCTAATTTTCTATTTACATACAATTAATTAATGCACTTATTGAAACATAGTTTTGTTTACAAAGCAATTATCTGACTTACTCATTACAATAAAATGTTTTTAAATTAAACACTTCTGATAGCTTCTATCTATGGTTTAAAAACCTAATTTCAAAAGCATTTCAAACATACAAAGGTTAAATTTAAAAATTTAAACTGTACACTGACCCAATGTACTGTCAATGTTTTTTTTATAAACAAATTACGACTGATACTGATAAGCTATCAAGGTTTTTTAATTAAGTGTAATCATCTTTTTTTTTAAACAGCATTTAAACAAATAATATTTTTTCACTGGCTTCAAACTTGACCAATCTGCCTAAATCTGTTGCCTGTTACCTGTATGCTTCACTTTTTAGGGTTCCGTACCCAAAGGGTAAAAACGGGACCCTATTACTAAGACTTCACTGTCTGCCCGTCTATGTGTCTGTCACCAGGCTGTATCTCATGAACCATGATAGCTAGACAGTTGAAATTTTCACAGATGATGTATCTCTGTTGCAGCTATAATAACAAATAATAAAAATATAAATTATTTAATATTTAAAGGGACAATATGCCCAGCAGTGAGACAATATGGGCTAGCTATAATAATAATATAATATAATAATATTTAAAGGGGGCTCCCAAACAAGAAATATATTTTTTCGGTTTACGGTTAAAGATATTTATTTCTCGAAAGAATTACAAATTCACTTACAGAGAAAACATAAATATTCTTAGACAGTGTTATCTGCCAGTAAGCGTAGATAAAAACAAATATCTAACTTAAAACTACAATAATACTACACACAAATACAATAATACTTTGATTTAAACATACATCGTTTTAGCATAACAAGTACAAAATTAAGAAATCAGAAGAAGGTAGGTTACACACAAGAAACAAGAAACATCACAACACTTTTGGGTGATGAGGCCAGTTTTTTTTCCTCTTCTCAACGGACAGTCATTTCTCTAGCGCTTTCCAATTTAAAAAAAAAGCAAAGTGCGAGTCGGACACGCGCACGAAGGGTTCCATACCATTATCTACAAAAACGGCAAAAAAATCATGTCTTTTGCAGTGGCGAAGGTTCCATAGAACTCGATTCCTACCGGCTTCGCTTTGAAAACGTGCACAGTCAGTCAGTTTAGACAAATAATATAATCACATTAAAGATATAAACTCCGGCTTACCTTTTACAAAAATTGACCCTTCGCTACTGGTCTGTTGTATGGGAGACCTCCTTAAATATTTATTTTATTTTAGTTTGATCATTTATTTTTACAACAACTACAACTATATATTCTGTGAATATTTCAAGCGGCTACCTGTCGACGTTATTAATATCGAACAACCCCCCTCAAATATTTATTATTTTCTGTTTTTAGTATTTGTTGTTATAGCAGCAACAGAAATACATCATCTGTGAAAATTTCAACTTTTAAGCTATCACGGTTCATGAGATACAGCCTGGTAACAGACGGACAGCGGAGTTAGTAATAGGGTACCGTTTTACCCTTTGGGTACGGAACCCTAAAAACATCAATTAAATTAAACTAAGTATCAGTTTGTTTTTTGATATAAAAATCATCACCATTTGCATCATTTGTTAATTCAACAAATTGAGAAACCTATTATATGCAAATGAAGGTTTGTTTGAATGTAGTCCAACTGTCTTTGTAATAGCTCAAGGATAATTTAGTCAACATTCCCAGTATCTGTTTATATCAACAAGTACTAACTGCAGAAGGAAATGAGAACTACACACTCATTTTTGTCACTGGATAAAGACTGGCCATCGATAGGTAGTCTTTGTTGCAAGCTATGTTATATCAACAACTAGTTACCCGCTTCGGCTTTGCACTGGTGCAATGTCGATATATCAAAACATCGAGAATTTTCCGTGGAATGAATGAACTAAATGATGGTGAAAAACATTTAAATCCATTGTGTAGATTAAGGTGCTCCTTTACCGGGAGCATTCGCCTGTAGTGTAAGGATCAAAGATTCGATTTTGTAAATAAACAAGTGAATCTGAATTGTTAAATTAGTCATTACAGGAAATGTCCCCAGTCAGGGACCGCCTTTAGATGATCTATCCTGTAACTCTGTCGACTTCGTTTTGTACTATGTATAGAAACATATGTCATACGTACACTAGCCAGACTTTGTACTCTTTGTGTGCAATTCATTGTTAACTACATTTATGTATGATTCGTTGAACTACAGTCTCTTTGTACGAGACAAAACTCCCAACAAGCCAATTATTGGCTTCCGGAATTCTAGATTTATTCGGACTTCCGGACCCACGGCAATTGATTAAGGATATTGGTGCAATAAAACACAAACTGTTGCATATTGAATTCCGGAAACATTGTTACTGCATTTGTTAACAGTGTGATTTGTATATGTTTAATGTGTTCAAATGCAAATGACACGAGGAGAGAGAAAGTCGATTATGTAAAGTCACCTAGATGCTGTTGTAGTTGGGTACCACATACACATAGCATAATTGCATGGCGTGCGTGTCTTCACCACCTTTTATTGCGTATCCACAATTTTTATAGCAGCAGACGTGTACATTGTTATAAAATTGATTGTTTTATTTACAGCAGTAACAATACATTATAATAGTTTATAGTTGTATCACGATGAACTTAGATGACACAACACAAATGCATGAATTATTTTGTAGATATTTTTGGTAACTTGGTTCTTTCCACTGGTGGGTATAAGCCTCCTCACTTTTGTGCCATTCTTCTCTGGTCTGAACGGGTCTCAACCAGGTCTTAACCGCTATCTTCTGAAATCCACCATCTTGCTTTTGGTCTGCTAATACTTATTCTACCGTGTCTCGATCCATTCAGTGAGGGATCTGGTAGTGGGGTAGTGTGCTGTGACGTGTCAAACTCTTTGAAAGTTAAGAAGCTACTGCAGAAGTTAGACATAAGTACCACTTAATTATGAAAGCTATTTACACGTCTTATTTAATAAGTACTCTTAAGAATGTGACGATTACAGAGGCTTATTAGTCTCGCCACGGTTGGCATTGGGAACAATAACTTGACGAAGTTTTCCGAGAGATCGACGTTCTCCGCCGTCTTTCCACGACTTTCGTGTCTTGTCTACCGCACCGATGTGTGTATGTTCTCTCGGTCTTGTAAAAGCATGTTTACTTAACAAAGCCGTTCTCACAATCTGATAAAGATCATGTAGACTAATCTCGCTATCGTAGTGTCATTTGTACTTTTCCAATCGAGAAATCAAGAACACTATAATTCGCCAGGCTGCTTTCCCATTTTCATATTGCCCCGTGCGGGATGCGGGAATCAAACCAGCCATGGTTGGGTTGCCACCAGCAAGGGTGTAAAAAGACTCTTAACGAAGCCGAAAGGCACGTTACTTGTTTTCCTCGTCATTGCGATATTTTTTTGGTTCTAGACCATACCTGGGGACCTTCTAGTTACGGAGATATTGGGGGTCAAATTTCCAACTTTTTCACGAGCTTTTTTTTCAAATCCTTTTTTTTTAATGTAATTTTTTTACTTAAGACACCTTCACGCCCCCTGAACTATTCAATCCATTCATCAGCACAATGTTTTGAATACGTTACATTGAGTCCTACCGTAAAACGTGATTTTTCACCCCTGTTGGGGTGAAAAATCGTTTCCCAGCATGAAAGTTACTTAGTTTGATGTACAGAATGCTTAGTTGACGGCTTCGTGAAGAGTCTGTTTACACCCTGGACAGCTTAAGGCTGATTACTGGTGGAGGGCAAACTATACAGTTAACGAGATACCAAGGATCTAGCTATATTATGCGAACCAATTAAACCAAACATTCTAGCGTAAAATATTAAAAAGAAGTTATCTGGTAAGGTTGCCATTAACCGGGCACAAATCTAGTTTCCGCAGGCTGAATATTTCCTCATAGAAAAACCCTGCAACACGGAATAGAGAGATAGAAGTAACTACTTATTTTTGTCAACAAAACCCAGGGCCACAAATCGCGCCGAGATCAACAAAGCAGCCAAGTAAAACTAAAAATGTGTAAAATTGTGATAATTTGATATTCCGTCCGTAGCTTGCATGAATACTTTCAGTACTGGTATCGAGTCCTTTCTTTGCTGACTCATTACTGATCGTTCAACTCACTTTATGATTCACAAATAAGATATGTTTGAGACATAAAAGAGACCTTTTCGTGTGAGTGTCACTACAAAGAAGACGACCGACGATCACCTAACACGTCTTCAACAATAATGTCTATCGAACGACTCTTGTCTTAACCCATATTGCCTAGAACTATTTTAGGATTCCGATTGCTTGTTAAATATTTAACACGTTAACTGCCATGTCACTCACTATCTGTTCAGGCCATGTCAGGCACCGATGACTGACACCGAAGCATCAAATTCAACTGACCGCATTGCGCCCTCTGGCAGTACGTAGTTTTTTTTTACCGTTTTTGATCCAAATAAAGAAAAGGGAACACTTTTTTATACCTACATAACTATTGAATATAAACCAAGAATCAATACGTAAGAAAGGAAATTTGGATGGTACAGAAAATATACCTTGGCAGTTAACGTGTTAAACCTATATCAAGCCCAACCGCGTTTTTTTATTATCTTAATGATTTTCCAATTAAGTACGTTTTGCGAGCTCACGTGAAACCTTTGTTACATGCACTTAAATGCAACCAACGAGCCTATTTCCTTACGTTTAAGGTCACTTATAATAAGCCATTTATCTACCAATACTAGCCTGTGTAGTAACATTCTTATGCATTATGTTTTCACTGTATTGCCAAGTGAATCATTTCCGTCTTTATCAAGTAACGATATCGTTGCTAGCTACGTAATTTACGCAGTTACCAATTGCCATTGTCCGTAAACCCCGCTTGGAGAGAATGAGGCGCATTGTTGGGTTGACGATGACGTCACGTAAATTCTTTGTTATCAATAACTAATGAATTATCCTCTGCTCCAATATGGTCGTAATCTGTCGAGTGCATACTCACACCCGATTTCTTTTATAAATCGTAGCGTGCGTTCCGTTCATTAAACCATATTTAGCATAATAAATGAGGATTTCACATGTCAGAGTTTAATATTAGGGGACATACCTACGTACAACGACGCGACCGTGCGTAACGGTGTCCCAAAGGGAAGGAGGAATACCTAGCTCCGATTTTTCCGCGGCAGTTTTGGTGGAATAGGGATTTATTAGTCATGGATTTGAATGAAGAGATTATTATTTCGTTATTTTTAGGGTTCCGTACCAAAAGGGTAAAACGGGACCCCCGTTTTACCCTTTATTACTAAAACTCCGCCGTCCGTCCATCCGTCTGTCACCAGGCTGTATCTCATGAACCGTGATAGCTAGACAGTTAAAATTTTCACAGATGAAGCATTTCTGTTGCCGCTATAACAACAAATAATAAAAATATAAATTATTTAATAATTAAAGGGGGCTCCCATACAAGAAACGTGTTTTTTTTCGGTTTAAGGTACCCTTCGTGCGCGAGTCCAACTCGCACTTGGCCCGTTTTTAGGGTTCCATAGCCAAATGGCAAAAAACGGAACCCATTACGGATTCGTCATGTCTGTCTGTCTGTCCGTCCGTATGTCACACTCACAGCCACTTTTTTCCGAAACTATAAGAACTATACTGTTGAAACTTGGTAAGTAGATGTATTCTGTGAACCGCATTAAGATTTTCACACAAAAATAGAAAAAAAAAACAATACATTTTGGGGGTTACTTAGAACTGGAACTTTTTTTTTCATTAAACCTATACGTGTCGGGTATCTATAGATAGGTCTTAAAAAAATATATTGAGGTTTGTAATATCATTTTTTTCTAAACTGAATAGTTTGCACGAGAGACCCTTCCAAAGTGGTAAAATGTGTGTCGTTCCCCCGGTAACTTCTTAAATAAGAGAATGATAAAACTAAAAAAAATATATGATGTACATTACCATGCAAACTTCCACCGAAAATTTGTTTGAACGAGATCTAGTTAGTAGTTTTTTTTAATACGTCATAAATCGTAAACTGGTCTAATTGATAATGGTACGGAACCCTTTGTGCGCAAGTCCGGCTTGCACTTGGCCAGTTTTTATTTATTTAGTTAGATTGCTACCGACTTTTGATGTGATATGCGATTGTCCTAAACTAACAGTCTTTCCATATCGCTAAGTTATGGAATGCTTAGGTTTCTTTGACGCCTTCCACCTCGGCAAATATCTCAGGCCATCAGTAATTTCTCATAATTCATTCTTTCCGAAAAGCATTCCATACTGCTCCCAACAAAACCACTAACAAAACATCATATCACTCCAGGTTTATAATCCTGCGAAGATTCTTCGCGTTAGCCGGCACAGTGTTCCTGCTGCGGTGCTTCACGATGCTAATCACATCGCTGTCCGTGCCGGGGTCACACCTGAAGTGCGAGCCGCGCTCCTACCCGCCAGCCGACGACCTCACCGTGTGGGGCCGGAGACTGCGGCAAGCGTATGAGATCTGGAGCGGCGCGGGCATGTCCGTCAGAGGAGTCAGGACGTGTGGGGACTACATGTTCTCCGGGCATACGGTCGCGCTGACGCTGCTTAACTTCTTTATAACTGAATGTGAGTAGTGTTTATTGCTGTTCTATTTAGCCTTTCATGCACTGGGTTGAGTATCTACAGCCTCCCACTAAAAGCCTACGGATCGTTCTTATCAAACCTAGCCTCATCTGTATCTATAGCTGGTACCTACCTAGCTCGCTCGCTAGTCGCCTTGGTTTCAGGAGTATTGCTCGACAAGCTCTAGCCAGCGCGCAGCGGTATGCGGAATTCAGTTATTCGAAAGTTAAATAAAATCCCTTAGTTTCTTACGACACAGGAAGTACAGGAGAGTGCTATTCTGAGCGAGGTGACACACAGTGCGACATGTGAATGCGTTCTATTTGTAACGTTTAAACCTTCGTCATTGAAAATGTTTATCTTAATTTTGACGGCGATGACATTGATTGTGTGGTCGCGCCACAACCACGCGGTGTAAACAAATTGGCTATTTATAACGGGGCGCTCAACATTCCGGTCACGAGTCCTTTTTTACGAAATATTGCTCTTAGTTGACCTACATGTTCAGAATATGTGATATTAGAAAACAGATAGGTACCTTATCAGTCAGCAATATACTTAATCTTTATATAATATGGATAACCTTATCTCGACATAAACATATATGACATATTAAGAATGTTTTGAAAATATTGAATGACGCATTTTCATGTGAATTCACATTAGTTATCAATTATTGCAATGAAGTTGTTTTCGCAATGTTGTTGACTCCTATTTCTAATTACGTTGTAGTTGGGGGCATATTATGCCTAAAACCAAAACAAGTCGTAAACTGCGTAGATTGCTACCATCTTGCGAAAACAAAACAAGGCACGATATCTATTTGGCCACACAGTACGAATGTATAAATTGCGATTTAAAATTCCTAGTAACTTGATTTTTTTTTTGTCTCCGTACCTTTTACTAATAAACAATTATTTAAAACGAAAATTAATTAAAATGAATAATTTTGATGGTTGATGACTTGTAAGAAAATATTCTCATTACTATAAATTTAATGTATTCAAGAAAATAGATTTTCCTAGAATAAGATGCGACCGTTTTCTTTTGGCGGTTGCAATTAGTAAAGTGATAATAAATCTACATAATTGTGAAACAATGGCAGACAACACAAACAAGACTTAGAATACATCCATGACGAATTGACGATACTCTAGATACAAAGTCCGAATTTCCGATTTTACTTATCTAAGTTAGCTCTTGGCAAAAATAAAGCCTGACAAGTGACAAGATATAGAATAAGATATTTCTTTGTTCTTGAGGCATTATAAAATTTCTCGCGAACCCGCGCGTCCTTTTTCCAGTTCTGACGGAACCTGTCTAGTTCGTCCCGGAAGGCAGAATAGAAGGAGTGGAGAGTGGAGGGAGTCCTTTACCCAGGAATGAGAAAGAGTTGATTATATTATTATTCCTTTATTCATCGTTATACGTATTTGTTACATTTTTTAATATTATTATAGCTAGCCCATATTGTCCCACTGCTGGGCAAAGGCCTCCCTCCATTCCGTCCAACGGAAGAGTTTACAAAAAAAAAAACGAAGACGTCCACCAACTGTTACTGAGCCCGCGTGGTGGATGAGGGTTGCGCCACAGAAGCACTTCCATCTATCTTTTTCTGTCAATCAGAACCGTCATTTGCTATCGCGAGAAACAGCGTGCTGCCGCGTGCTATATTCATTCCCGCTCTGATTCTCGCCTTAGTGAAATTAAATGTCGGTTCTAAGTGACAACGCAACCCTTATAGCGCTCTCCCTCGCAAAGAGAGGACTGTATCCCAGGAGTAGGAATGCTTAAGTGAGATGATAATTCTACCTAGCCCATTGGTAATCATACTGAAGTTATAAAATAACTTATTGAAACATCCATATGTATCAGTGGCGAAGGTTCCATAGAACTCGATTCCTATCGGGTTCCCTTTGAAAAATGGCACAGTCAGTAGTATAATAGTTCTTTAGACAAATAATATAATCACATTAAAGATAAATACTCCGGCTTACCTCTTAAAAAAATTGACCCTTCGCTACTGATATGTATGTATAAAAATAAACCATTTGTAGGCTCCAGGAAAAGACAGTTTATCCATTATCCCTATCCTATCTAAGGCTATCACTGCATCAGAATCCTGACGACTAATAAAATAAACTGCATTTACCAATTTGTCTGCCAAGCATGGCCGAGGCCGACCTTTGACCGTCCATTGTAGCGGTCATTGAACGACAAAATAAATGTTTACAGTCTGATAACAATAAGATCCTGATAAAATGAGAAGGACGAAGTCTTAAGACTGCGTAAAAAATAAGCCAAATTTTAAAGCTCCTTAATCAGTTAATCTACTTCTTATGCCTATAATAAATATTTTGGTATAAAATATTTGCGTTAATCCTGTAAGTATAGAAAAAAAATAAGAATAAAAGAAAGAATTTTAAATCGGGAGATTAGTAGTAGTTATTATGTCATTTGTATTATCTTATAAAAAATAACCCCGGCTTTGTACAGATTAGACGTCACTTTATGTATCAAGTTAGTTAGGCATTGTAAATGTGCATTGTTATGGTAAAAACAAAACAAAATAAAAAATGGCCATTGTTCGGAGCATCACCGAATCGTGAAATCATAAACCTGAGTTTTATGTATCACAGTTCACCAGCGTTCTCTTGCCCTTATTCATACTTGTCCTAATTATTTTGGAGTCGGCGCAACTTCTTCCATTCTTCTCTATTAATCTTTTCTCAATTATTTCCCCACTTTCTAGCCATATTATCTTTCACACAGTCAATCCATCGTTTCTTTGGTCTTCATCTACTCTTAAAGCCATCCGTGCTCAAAATTTTCCTCACGACATTTTCATTAAATGGTGCCCGTTGTAAAATGTAACTGTAAAGTTACGGCAGAAAATGACGTAGCCACAATTGATGATGAGAACTCAATCATTAATATTAGGTAATAGGTATGATTGATTACCAAATTAAGGTAGAGAGATGTACAAAATCACAGTTATCCGACTTCGTTTGAGATTGCGTTTAGTGACATGTTTGACACCAATTTGTTATATCCACATAGTTGTGTGAGTACAGTTCATCACCCTATTGACCGTTGTTTTGTATATTGACTGTTTAGGACGTCGAATCTGTCGTGAAAGCCCTAGTTTCACTTTGAACCATCGAAAATACCTACGCGTATTCATTTGTTTTACTGTATGCCTTTTGGGCTTGGACTTCCTGGCTCGTTGTGCGTAGTGGACGTCGTGTTGGTTGAACACACTCACAGCGAAGGGAAAAGCTGACACATAGCACAAAGCCAACGCATAACTATGTGTCAGTTTTTAACTTCACTGTGTTTTTATTATCCTAAAATGAAAATGAAGAACGAAGACTATGTAGTTGCGTATCATTAGTCGATGTCGTGTTTAGTATTCTTCGATACCAGATTCCGTCACCCATCCAGGGGTTGAGAGAGTTGGTAGCCAATTTTTGTAAACTAGTCATACTTATATTTGATTCAACCATACGAAAATGTTATACTTTTGTAATGTAATGTCATGAAGAAGACCAGACCAAACACCACAGAGTCTTTTTTTGAAGTATCTCTGCCTTATTTATAAAACTATTTTCCAGATACCTCCCGCAACTTATACCTCCTACACATCCTGACGTGGGTGATGAACATGTTCGGAATCTTCTTCATCCTGGCGGCGCACGAGCACTACTCCATAGACGTGTTCATCGCTTTCTACATCACATCCAGACTGTTCCTGTACTACCACACGCTCTCCAACAACCAAGCGCTCATGCAGAACGACTCATCCAGGTGAATCTTGAATAAACTCACTTTCCAAGGCCATGATTTTAGCATTTGCAAGCTAGGAAAAATTAATACCATACCAGGGAGATTTGTGCGTGCTTTAGAGTTATCTCGTACTTACTCGTACTCGGCTTTAATACGCAACGTTGAAAGCTCAACTCACGATTCCTTAAATTACCACAAATAATACAGATTTCACTTATACAGCAACCAAGCAACCATGAAATATACTAACTCATTCAAATAAATCATTCTCAGGTGGTATCATTAATATTTTATCAGTATGTATTCCAGGACGCGAATATGGTTCCCACTGCTGTCGTTCTTCGAGTCAGAAGTGGACGGGATCGTACCGAACGAGTACGAGGGGCCCCTCACGATCCTGAGCAACCTGCGGACGTGGGCCGTGCAGCTCATCACCGAGGTCAAGGAGTCGTCTGTGGCCAAGATCGCAGGCACCAAGCTCCAGGAGGGCGCCGCCATGGGCGAGTATTCCGTCGTCAAACTCGTCGACGGCATCAAACGTAACCTCAGTTTGGTCGAAGAATACAAAACCTCACGCCAAAGATTAGTAACCCTAGACAAAAACATACAAGCCTGCCTTCTAGACGAGCACCCCGACGTGGAACTACGACATAGAAACATTGCCGAGTTCCCCAGCGATGTCCTACTCAAGGATTTCAGTAATCCACCCTCTCCAGTTATGAAAAAAAATATATGAACGAACTGAAAGTTCTTAAAATAGAGGCTGTTTATAGAGATACTTCATTGTAGCTTTACTACTGCAATGAAATAAATTAGATACCTGAATGTTTACATTTCCATTATAGATTTTATATCATGTTATTCCATATTTATTTTACTATGATAAGTTAAACGTAGCATAAATTATTAAGAAAATTTATTTGCTCAAAGTACTAATCTTGAATAAATAACATTTTCGCTTGTACTCTTTTGTTGTTCTCCTTCGTTCTTTTTTGCCTCGGAGTGGGCGCCCGCATATGCATCGTGCATGTTACAAGATGTTACTATGATGTGTAACATACTCTTTCGTCTCAACTTTACAGAGTATGTTGAGGCCAGTACTATGGGACAACACATCAGAGCGGGAGGAGAACATGAAATGCAACATTCTCATTCCAAACACCGGAGGCCACATTTGAGTTGAACTGGCAGTACCTACATACCATCATCATCAGGGATAAGGGCAGGACCCAATTTATCTGGAGTCGGCGCAGCATGTCTTCTTCCATACTTCTCTATTACTCCTGATCTCAGCAGTCACCTGCAGTACCTACAGTACTACTTATTTATTATTAGAAATAATATTTAGACTGAAAATATTCTGGTTATAGCTCGTAGACTGAGACCTTCAGAGCCTTCCAGAAAGTCGTTAAAAGTTCTATTAATAGCGTAATTATGTTGTTTAAAATGCCAATTATATGATATTTTTAATTACACATACTATTTTTACGTAGAACTGCAATGTAGATAAATCAAACAAGCGTTTGTTATTATAGTATGACCTCTATAATTGTGCAGTTCAAGGCATCGTTGCTTGTCGAGAAAACTTGCATCGATATGTCAAACTTGGTACATTTATTTCTGTTCTGTGTTTTTCGCCTTCTTATACAAGTTGGTTGAAGTGTACACTCTAGTCAGGATTGACGTAACGGAATGAATCACAAATGCTCGCGCATATCAAACGACGTTTTTCAATACACTTGAAAGGAAAAAAATCCGAGGCCCTATCAGGAGCCCGCGGTGCAAATACGTCGATTTTTGAATCGAAAATACAATTAACCTATAGCATTTTAATTAAACTATTTGAAACAAGCACAATCAGTGACATCCATAGATATGAATATATTCCTAAAATTATAAAAATACAATATGTTAATTGGGTATTTTTAATTTTAAAACGTATTTACACTATTTACGTTACGTTTACACTGCGCGATCATGCTAGGGCCTCTGATGAATGTTCCACGTCCGACCGCTCCAGTGCGCTCCAACCCTTAGCCACTTGAGAAGTGACAAGAAGATATGGAAGTCTTGATAAGATATAATGAAGTGGAAAAAAAAATACCAAATAGATACCAATAATACATTCCAAAAGTACCATTCACGTATAATCGTCATTGTAGGTATTGATATACAGTGTGGCGCCAACAATACTACAATAAATGAAAACACGATAATCCTAGTTTATAGGAATATTTTTATACTATCAAATAAATCAAAAGAACGAAATTAAAAAAAAAAAAACAAACTAAATAGCATAAACGAAATACAACACCATTTATAATATTGGTTTACAACCTGTGGTATAATTTGCACTATTTCGCGTCTGAAAATAAAATGTAAGGAACGAATTAGATTAAGTTAGCGAGTAGCGAGTTGGCAACATGGTGTTAAATGTTTATACCGATGTGGGGGTCGTTAACCTCTCGGTGCTAGCCTATTAATCCTACGTCAAATACAAAATGCTGAAACTGAAAAATAATGTCCTGTGACTAAACTACTGGATATATTCGAATGATTCTTTGTATGCAGACAGAGAACGTCATGAGGACATTATTTAATTGTCGTATTGTCGGCGCGCCACCCTGTATGTACATGATATTAGATATATTATGATGTATTGTGCTATCATGCGCAGTTAAGTGTTCAGGATCTCACACAACTCTAAAAACTACCTGTAGGTAGGCTACACAAATATTTTGTTACGTGCGGAATCGAAGCCCCATTGGCATCAACCGTGCAGTCAACACTCAACATTTGGACTACGGGTACTGGTGAGCTAGAATTATTTCAGAAATGAATGTGACAAAAAAAAAAAACAAATCCCGACTGAAAAAACTAGTTTACTTTATTTATTAAGACTACTTTAGGGCTAATGGCCAAAATATATTAATCCTAGGAAATCTGATCACTTTTATTAGTTTTTTAATTTATATAATATATATGTCACAGGGTACATATTATGTACCCTGTGACACTTGTGCCACCAAGATGAAAAAAATCGGCCCACACCTTTATTTTCTCTTTGAGATGCGATGTTTCAAAATGTTTAATGAATAATTGAATTATTTTATATGATTTGTAGGTGTACAGAATGTGTATCGTAGAGAGCTTGGATTTGACGAAAGAGTAGGTAGCATTTGGAGGAGCTAGGTTCATGGACTGCTTGGGGCGGTATCTCTTTTTGATGGAAAAACCAATCTTGAGTTCGTAACCAGGCCTCGTCTTGGCACTTTGACTGCCCATCGCTACATTCAGGAGGTGCTGGAACAACATGTTATGCCATACGCTAATTTTGTAAGCGAATTTATGCTCATGCAGGATACCCGACCAAATGTTGCCGCATCAGTTCGCCAGTATCTACACGAGGTTTCGATATTCCGGTTATGGAGTGGCCAGCAACTAGCAAGGAGCACTGACCTTAATCCCTTAAACCAAAAAAAAATTTGATAAGGTCGGTGAAAAGCCATATGGATGCTACAATTATGGCAAGGGAAACCAAACGAGCTTTTGAAACAAGTTTATTTGTCGTTTTTTTGCATGATTTCCTTTTAAACTTTTAAAAATTGGTGCTTTTTAAACCGTTTTTTGTTTTAGGTCTGTTAAGTTAGAAAATAGTTATAACCGGCAATAAGATTATTGATATCTAACTTTTTCATCTACCACACGGTATCAAAAGTTATTTTTTATTATACTATGATTTTTTTTGAGATAACTTATTCCAAATCGAAGAGCACGGGGTGGGTCGATTTTTTTACACGCAAGTGTATTTATTCAAATCGGTTCATCCGTTAAGAAGTTACGAGGTCACAATGGAACGGACATAAATACGCACGAAAAACATTACCCCCCTTCTGGGTCAGTCGGGTATTATCAATATAACAATACCTATTATAAATGCAAAAGTAATTGTCTGTTTTCACGCCTTTTCGACCGCCACGCAACCCGTTCAAGTTCCGATGAAAGACATGTCATCGTCTGAGTTAGTGCATAGGATAATATTATTTTTTTCCAGATTCCAGTAGTACATTTGCGTTTTCCACCAATATTTCCAACCAAATAGCTACCAATATATATAATAGAACCAAAGCTTATAGTAAATAAGCGAAAGAGCAGTTTCGCCTATCGATGCTTTGAATGAGGATCATGGCATTGGTGACGTAGTACCTAGTAGCAGGTAGCGAGGAGTGCACCTACGGCATAGGTACCACTTATTAGTACTTCCGTAGGGCGCATTAGAGTACAGAGTGTTAAACTAAACGATAGTTACCGGTCTGTCCTCGCCTGTTAATTTGTAGACTGGTTTTATTAATTCTCATATAATGGAACGCGTAGCAATAGTTAGAAATTAAACCTGTAGGTACTGTTTATGCTTCTGGTCTCTGGCGTAACTAAGAAAAGAATTGTATTAAAAAGACTTTTTTAGCAAATTATTTTTTTTCCGGAAAACCATGCATGCATGCATACGGACTCCGTAGAAATAGGCATTTTCCCACTAGCTACGGGAATACGGGAATTGCACAAGAGACGGTGGGCTACCCACAGGGTGTGGCGTAGACAGTCACACAATCGCATGGCATGCTAACACTGACGAAGGCGCGGTCTTTACGACTTTGTACGAATTACACGAAAAGCGTGATTCAATTATCCTAATGAAATATACTCACGTTATAATATTATAATCTTTGAATATAATTATATCTTTTAATGACTAATTGAACCCTAACTACCTTTCCAGTAATGTGTCGAAGGAACGTAAGACAATTCGAGTGATAAAGTGACCATCTAATTATTCATAATAACAAAGAGCTGCATTTCATAGACATGGATCGTATCTCTACCCGATAGCATGGCTACCAGTGATTAGAAATCCCTGTTCAAACCTCATACTATATACTGCTGCTCAACCCAACCGAGCATAACGCTGGCGTGATTACTGGCAGGTTACAGAAACTACTACGGGTTTGTAAGATGCCTAATAATTTTGAAAGCGTAAGTTTTCAACATCATCTTCGACCTTGACTGTTGAAAAACGAACCATCTTGAAATGTATAAAAATGCAAGTGAATTGAAATACTGGCTCCAGTGAAGTAATTAAACTTATTGTAACCTACATGCTACTAGACCGTGACACATATTTCTTTCGGTTTTGTTGCACACAATAAAAGTACCTAAACAAGACAAGTGTTAAATAAAATAAAGTGTTTCGTTCGTATTTTATATAATTAATATGAAAAATTGTTAAAAAAACTGTCTTTAATTAAAATTAATAAAATGATAAATAAATTTGTCATGAGAAAAGTAATTCATTACAACCAAAAGCAGTGCATTTTCGTAGAGAATGATCATTTATTTGATTACAATGTAAATAATGAATGTAAATAAATAATACTATATTTCATGGCAGTCTAGTCGAAGTAATGGCTTTTTAGTTTTGCATCGAGCAAGACATGTAACAGTATAAAAGATCATTCTCGTGAATTAATTACTTTCACTTATAAAAAATCATATTAAAAATTAATTTAAGAAATATTCTATTGTAACAATACACAAAAGAATATTAAAATAAGCAAATTGTAAATAAAAATTAATACTTTAAAAATAATACAAGCCTTTATGGAGGATAAAATTGTTATATAGAAATCTTACTCTGGAACTTCATAGAAAAAATTTGATTAATTTTATTATAACTCTAATGATTTACGATAATAGGCCACATTGTTTATGAAAACGTAACTATACATCGCCACATAACATGATTCTCAACAAATACTTCTTTGCATTATATACAATGACTATATCAAAGAAGTGATAATGATGATGCGTTATAAATAACAGAACTTAATGAATAGTGCTTGCTTAGTGCTAATAGGGATTGATTTGAGCTGAAAAGCAAGTAAATGTTCAGTCCATTATTCAGCTGCAGCGACTTGCTCGCTCTCAATAAGAGCCTCCGATGGGTTATCTTTTTTTACTTCGGCAGACTCCGTTTGCTCGGCGGGCGCTTCCTTTTCCGCAGAATGCTCGCGCGAACTAGCAGTACCATTTTCATTAACTTCTTCCTTTACCGGAGAGTTTTCTTTTGAGACCTGCTTAGCCTCTACTTCAATCTCTTTTTCAGGGGACTGAGTGTTTCCCTCTGGTGTACCTTCTTTTTCTACAGATTTTTGTCTTTCCGGTTCCTTTTCAGGGGACTTTTCTTTTGAGTCGCCCTTGGCATTCTCATCTTCTTCTTCCTTAGCAGGAGTGCCTTCTTTAGATGCTGCAGCACTAGTGTCTCTTGCAGGTGAAGCCTCTTTCGCAGGGCTACCCTCTTTCTCTGGTGTTTTCTCTTTGTCATCAGCAGTTTCCGTAGTGTCAGTTGTGTCAACTTTCTCTTCTGTGTTAGCTTCTGTTTCTTTGCTTTCAGCCTCAACATCGCCATTGACAGCCTTTTCCTAAAACAAAACATGGAAGTTAGAATTCCCTTATCTAGGAAAAATTTCATTGTATCTTAAAAAAGAATGAACAGGATAATTAAAAATTATCTATATTTAATTAAGGTTGTTGACATTGTAACAAGGAAAATATTTGATTTAATTTTGTCGCCTTTAGTATTGTATATTGTTGAACAGCACAGTATGCACGAGTAAATGAGTAGTACTTGTAACAAGTACTACACAAGTATATTATTATACCTGTTCATTTTCAACTTGAGGTGGTTCCTCAGGCGGTGCTTCCATCTTCAAGAATTGTTCCAATGTATCCACTTCATTTGCAAGGTCGAACTGTTCATAGTCCTGAAAGTCGTAAAGAATGCTGTTAGAACCATTTGTTTACAAATTTTTCACCAAACAAAAGTTGCTTACTTTCATGAAGTGTATGTAAGAAGAAATGAAATACTTACAGACAAGTACTTTATAAACAAAACAATAAACAGTCCCTACACAAGCATTTAACAAAGAAACAAAATACAAACAGATGGCAACATACCAAAAATACCAAGTCATCTATGTGCTTTTATTTCGCGAAATATAATTTATATGACTAATACAAACATACCCCACAGTACTCGTCATCGTTGAAGACCTGCGGCGGAAGTGGAGACCGCGGGTTGGGGTCGCTCACTGTGCCACCGTTCGATTTCGCGTTGGCTTGCATAAACTCTTTATCAGCTTCCTTTCCTGGTTCCGTTATGTCAATGACATCATATTTTACGCTCTTGGAATCTAGGATCATCAAAACACGCTGCTGCCGTTTCTTCACCTAAAAAGTACCATATCTCACGTAATCAAAAACAATAATTACATGAATCAGCTTTGGAAAAAGTCGAGAAAAGCGCCCGGCCGTCCCAGGAATTTTCTAATATTAAACATACCTCTTTGTTTCCAGAAATACCACTGATATATACTTTGACAACCATATTGGAAAACTTTCGATTCAAACTATAACACAGGTAAATAACAAAAGCTACAAAATATTAGACGAGAAAAATAGGCTTGGCCATTAGAGAATCTGTTTTAGTAATAATAATTATGGGAATGGATGACAGTTGCAAGTGTGACCAATTTATATTTGCAGATTCTACCATTTCTATTAGTTAACATTGACCTTCCATCACCCAATGTAAGTATTGTTGTTCTTCACAACATATCAACGAACATTTCCGGTTTACCGTTGGGGTGTATAGCCAAGAAAACAGAAGCCACCTTACAATTTAAAGGACTATCTTGGCTACTAGGCCGTCAATCCCGGTTATCCCTCATTAACAAACGACTGGTTCTAAAAACTGTCATAAAACCAATTCAAACCTAATTAATCCCAGAAAACATCTGATTATGGCTAGAAGCCGAAAAAAGGAAAAAGTCTTTTAAGTTGATGTAAAGATTAGTCAACTACAGTCTGCGTTACCAATAAGGAGACCGCGAGGTTAAAGGCGATACGGTGACGCTGCCTTTCCGAGTTGATATGTGTGTTGTGACTTTTAAGGGGTGCGTCATCCATTCTGAATCGTGGCGTGGCCTCTGAGTAAACCCAACTTGTTCATCTTCTTCGTCGTATCAGTGATTCCATGTGTTTACCATCGTTTTGAAACGAACTAATGAAGACTGCCTATATTCAAATAGTAGTGCAGCGACAGTAATAATACACCTAAAAATCATGGCAGAATTGCTGCTGTAAGAGCAGTCAACTTTTTATAAATACAAATCTAACGATATTGGTCCTTATGACCATCTGGGATCTGGGACCCATACGAACAATCGTACCGATTTTTAATACTTTTGTTTATTCATTCTGATGGACAACTAACCCGTGTAGGGCGGTAAATTCGTAAAGATGAACAAGTACATATTACTCTATTTTCGGATCAAATACGTGTACAATTTAGGCATTTTAAAAGAAAGTATTTATTTTATACTATAACAAGTATTATTTAAAACTAGGCAGCATTAGATAACGTTTCGTTCTACGTTAGGAGTACTGTCAGAATCGAAATGCGCCAAGTTTGAATATAAAATATCTAACCACCGGCTGCTGACCGGGTTGTAGTCGCATGCAAAGCCTTAGAATCTTAGATAGTAATCCTGCTCGTAAGCGGCAACAAGTTAGGCCAGACTACATGAGTAGAATACTTGCCTACAACACTTTTTTGGCTTTAAACCTACATAATATCAGAACTGTATTACTCTTACGCAGAATAAACTTTTAGATAGTTTCAGCCTTGTAGGGGCTTTCATAATCTACAGACACAAGACACAAATGGATCTTGTTTTTTTATTCATTGGTCAACAGTTGTTTCTGTTCAGTACCTACCCACGTAACTCTGTGTGACCAATGCAATGTAAGGATGGGGTATATATGAGGCATTGGTGCCGAATCTGTTGGCCTCAATGCCAAATGTCGATGGGAGGCCTATCGTGTTATCTATTATTATTTCCTATGGAACATGCAATGAAGACTAGGTTTTTAGCCAAAATCAAAAGGTTTTTATTTATAATCTATGTTGTTGACCATGGATTTCGATCTAACTGGGAGGTTAGATACGATTGCTTTGTGATTTCATCGCTTTTACTTCAAATCGCGCTACATATATAAATAATTCGGCTTGCGCAGTTCGAAAGTCTGTCGCATACATTATATTGATGCAGCGACATACTCGAACCTTTAGGTACTCCGAGAGGTAGAAAAAGATCGAAAGTCTGCCACTATAATATTAGGAAATCAATCTGCAGATAAACTTTTCGTTTCGGGAAAACATGACAACAGCTTCGTTTAGGATATTGATAACCAGCTGCTTCTGCCAAGACTGGAAACTGACTTTAACGTTGAGGTGGTTAGGACCATAAAGTGTTTCATCTGACTAGGAAACCGGGAAAATCATACAACCTTTTATTTTTAAATAAAAATTTAATATGTATGTTTATTTATTACATAGGCATATTGTCATTAGATGTAAAAAAAATATAATATAAATCGAGACAAATCATTAAAACGCGACAAGAGCAGGAGTGGAATGTTCATACATAATAAAAGCATTAAGTATATTATAAACAAAAAATATGTATATAAAAATCATATAGCTCAATGAATTCATATAAAACAAGATAGATTCTAACATCTATTTATACAATATGAGAATGAAGAACTTGTTATAAAATGCGAGTTTGTTCTTAGTAGTAGACATGATATTAAGAACGAAATAGCGCGGCAGTCACTCGACGGCGAGTGAAATGCAGCGGCATTAGAAACTGTCTATCTATCAATTTATAAAATCACGTGCATGCCATTGACTTGACTGCAGTCTAGCGAGACACTATTGTCTATTAAGTCTATGAGCCATTACATAACTCTATTGTAAAATCTTGACGAGACGTTGACACGGCGCCGAACGTGTGCATGCGCTACATGACAACTATAACTACGCAAGAGCAGATTAAACTGATTTTCATTTTACCAATACAATGAATTGATTAGAGCCATAATGCGAAAAGTATCTATCTACTTGATAAAATTGACGAAAGTTCAATGCCCGTACCAAGTAATTAATAACTGTAAAATATTTATTTAAAGATGTTATTCTAATTTTAATTGTTTATCAAGTCGTGTGTAGGCACGCACACAGTTATATACACGAGTATATTGTGCGGAAATATTGTTGGCAGGTGTCCAGATCACTAGACAGTTGTCAGTTAGTCTTTACGCTCAGCGAGCCGTGCTGATATGTATTATAATTATACTCACCATGGACCGTTCGACGTATTAAATGTCGTAGAGGATTTTATAAGTACTTAAAATATCGGTTAAAAAGATCTAGCTTTACTTGAATATAACACGTTAACTATTGACATCTTATTCTTAAGAGCTCAGTTTAATAACTATTAGTTAAATAGTTTTAATCTCATGGTTATCCCGCTTGTCAATTAACATACACACGTAGAAGTTAAATAGGAATGTACAAAAACGATACTGTTAACTATTTTATTTATCAGTCGGAATTTCCTTCATTTGCTCTAATATTTTATACATAGAATCCTTTTTTTTAAATATATTAAAATATACAATCGAAATCTAAAACAATATTTACACAAAAGGTTACAAAAATAAACAAAATACTAAAAAAATAAAATAATAAATCAAGTTGATGCACCTCGCATGCGATTATTAAAATTATCTAAATTCTTAAACGACTTCAATTCTAAATAGTAAATAGAGACTGTTATTGCCTGTTGATGGACGAGATATAGTTTTATTTGTTTAGGAAAAGGTCGCAATGTGCTCCGATCAAACTTGTGAGATAGTTTCAGTTGACGCATTCCGCCCATCCTCATTAATAACGCTGAACCCGATTTCAGTTTAGTAAAACTATCTTGTTGGCAGCCTGACAATATTTAATGTGTGATTAGTTTGCGTTTAGCGAATGTGAGGAATAAACGTGAATTGGTCGGGTGTTAATACATCATCCATCAATATTTCGTTGACAATAACAGTTTTGTGCATTACACATAAATTATAACTTTGTTGGGCGTACTTATTTAATTTTCTAGATGGCCTAATATATGTATATAATTTTAAAGCCCGAATAAGACAAATTGATACTAATTAATAAACAATCAAATATGATCAATAAATAGATGAACTTTCAGCTCTGCATAATGGCAATGATTCACACTTAAATGTTGTGAGCGCTCGTGACGAGATCTAAACAGTCGGCTTCTCGACTGATCTCATTATCACTATCATTATGGACACACAAAAGCGACTGAGCGCGATCCTACGCGTAAACTACTCCCTTAGTCGTATCGTACACGAAACGAGAGATAAGCACTCAAAATCGGGTATAACCTCGGCGTAAAAGAAGGAATACTGTTTAAATCTAAATTCGGTAGGCCATTACACGCACGCAGAGTGAGATCGAATAATACTAAGTACGTCGATCGGTGCCCTGACGAACTGGTCCACTCGTACTGCTGGCTGCTGGCAGCACGGTGTGTCCCGGTGTGAGTGGGGTGGGGTGGGGTGGGGTGGGGTGCTCACACGGGGGTGCCGAAGTCGGGGTCCCCGTCGCCGGCGAGCAGGCGCGGCGGGAACTTGCTGCGCTCGGCCGAGCCGTTCGTGAGCGCCGCGCCCTCCGTCACCCTCCGCGCGGACCCTATCCTGTGTGGAGAAAGGGAAACTTTGATACACACTCTATATTTTAGGTTCATCCCTTATGAACGAGATGTAGGTGTTACTGTGAAAAAGGCTACAACTTATCCATGTAGATTTCAAGCATGTGGGCAAATGTGGTTTTATTTTTCAAGATTTCATGTCTGTAGGGATCGAAAACCAGGAAACGAGGGTAGAAACAGGTCAAGTGATATAGTAACATACAATGTTATCTCTCACAATTAATGTGTAAAGATGATACTCCGTCATAATTAATCAGACCAATTTTATTTAGATCCACAGCTTCATAAATCTCTCATCACTCTGGCCCTACCTCACTAATGATTTAACGTTCACATTTGTGTCGCACGGTAGAGACGACTCTGCGGTCACCAACCCGCATGCTCAGTGGATTAACTACGGGCGGAAATAACTACATAAACTGTGGTTTATCGAAAAAAGGGTCTTTAAAATATTATGACATATTTACAGCCTCGTTGTGTTGTTTTTCTCAACCAGAAGGACCGTGAAACGAATGAAAAATACTTCTTTGTGCACTTATGCCCATATTTGTTAGCACTAGTGTCGAAACGATTGTTCCTGAATTTGGTACCAGCAAGCCTTTGTCAGTGTTTTGACTGGCTATGTTCCGGCTGCCTTATATATATCTTGGGTCATCGCCCTATCCACATGTCCAAGCAAAAATCGCACTACTTTGCTTTCAATGAGCACTTGTCAGTCTAATCGATGCAAGCAGGATGAATTATAAAGACGAAACTTCAGGTTAGTGCGAAATTGTCAAACAAAAACAAAATGGCTGCATTGATTATTGACTGTTACAGTTACGGGAAGTACTGGGTGTAAACGGACTCTTCACGAAGCCGTCAACCAAACGTTATGTACATCAAACTAATTAACTTTACGCAAAAAATATTGCTGGGAAACGACTTTTTTTGAGGTGAAAAATCACGTTTTACGGTAAGACTCAATGTAACGCATTCAAAACATTGTGCTGATGGATGGATTGAATAGTATGGGGATCGTGAAGGTGTCTTAAGTAAAAAAAATACATTAAAAACATGTATTTAAAAAAAAAAAACTTGAAAAAGTTTAAACTTTGACCCCCAATATCTTCGTAACTAGAAGGTTCCCAAATATGGTCTAGAACAAAAAAAAAAAAATCCCAATGACCTTTCGGGTTCATTAAGAGTCTTTTTACACCCTTTATGAGTTTAGTTTTTCTTTTGTTTTATCATGTTAAGATATCGATACGTATCTCGTCTGCAGAACTTCGCTAGGTAATTTACTTTAAAACAAAAAATATATACCACCTGTATTTGTCCCCAACAATGGTGTTAGATAGGTTAAGTAACAGTTGAAGCATTACCTAAACCCTTTGGATTCTCTTCTGAGGGGTTTGATGTCACCGTTGGGCTTGCTGACGGGCTTCGTGTCTTTAGACTCGATGTCGATGAGGGGCGGCATCGCGATCTGTGGCGGCGGCGGCGGTGCAGGCGTTAGCGGGGACTCGGGGACTGGTGAATATATGCGGTGTTAGTTTAAGGTGGTTGCGTCAGGGTAGCCCGCCAAATTCAAATTTTCTTACGTTTTTTGTAATTTGCAGGTCAGTGTCAGGTTGTACGTTGATGAAAATTGAGTCGCGCCAGTAACGCGTATGTGTAACTACAGAATTACACATAAAAACCATCAATACAACCCTCTAAGTTCATGTAACCCTATTTCATGAATATTTCATGAAAAAGTCATTCAATAGGATTAAATGAACTTACAGGGTCATATTGATGATATTCATGATTGTGATTCTGTAACTACAATTCATGTTACTGGCGCGACTTATGTTTCATCAACATAAAACCTGATAATGACCTGCAAATTGCAAAAAACGTAAGAAAATTTGAATTTGGCGGGCTACCCTGACGCTACCACCTTAGGGAAGATATGTTAAGGTTCGTGGTTAAATAGTAACAGTCGTACCGGTCGATCTTCAAACACTTATTTAATTTCTTACCAACACGCTGTGCGTTTCCCTGAATCAACCACCTGAGGAAAGTGAGGAGATCCGACCCTAAAAATGGGGAAAGACTAGTCCGCAATCGGTCCTTACTGGTTTTGAATCTTTATTTGAAAGAAGGAGATTAATACGCAGTACAGTTTTTTACGAGAGCAGCGGTGGCCTAGTGGTAGCGACCCCGATTTACGAACAGTAAGTCGTGGGTTCGAACCCAGGCAGGCGCATTACTTTGTGTAATTTATTTCATCACCACTGCTCTCAAAAACGGTGAAGGAACACATCGTGAGGAAACCGGCATGTCCTAGAACCAAAAATTCGAAGGCATGTGACTACCAATCCGCACTGGGCCCGCGTGGTGGATTATAGCCCATTCCCTCTCTTAGAGAGGAGGCCTGTGTCCCAGCAGTGGGAACATTTATAGGCTGATGATGATGATGATGACAGTTTTTTATATACTAGTTTCTTCTCGCAACTTCGTCCGCGTTCAAGAAAGTCACTCGGTAATCACTCGGTAAATATTTTGTTTTTAACTTATTATAGAATTAGATTTGGTTAAAGTTGTCACCTACCTCCATCACAGACGGGCAGGTTATCGCAGGGCGCTTCCGCAAGAGGTTCATCCGAGGAGGGAGCTTCTAGTTCCACGGGTCGGTACGCGCCCTTAGTGCGCCAGTCCTACAACAAATCATTGTAACATTCAGTCTGTGACACATCATAAATACTGGATGATGAATTTAATGATTAATGACAGTATTAATTTAATTTACAGCCTGAAAGTAGCTAGTAATACTTGAACTATGAAAACGACCCATACTGCTACGATTTTAAGGCATTGCCAATGACAAATTGCTACCACGGATTTGCGGTATGAAAAATAATAATAATATGCAATTACAGCGTAATCTCTATACGACATCACTGGCTACGCTCCAGCTGATTCTACTGTGACATACGCTAGCCAAGGTCTTTCCTGTTGTAAACATATCTTAGTCTTGTTACTAAAGGCGAAATTCAGCGATGGGTCTGAACGCGATTCGCACAGCAGATATGCTGATCTCGTTCAAGATTTGGTGAAATCTCTCTAAGAGTGCATTTTCATCTGGTTTTTGTCCAACGCGACGCTACCCTTCTAACCTGCCTATCGCAGTCCTCTGCTGGACTAAGGCCTCTCCCAATATATCTGGAGGGGCACCCCACATCACTGCTCCACAAGGGTCTATCCGTCGTTGACGTTGCACGCTGGACAAAAGCTCAGTGCGAAGACGATCTATTTAAAATAACCGAGGACTTGGTACATACCACGATGTGTGAGGGTTCTAAACTGCGCTCTGTCTAGAAGAAATTAAATGTAAACAGAATCATGGCGGTATACGTAGAGTTAACATTGATATTTGATTGATAGCTGCGGATGGGCATGTAAAATTTAAAGTAGAACTAAATGCTTTAAAATTTAAATTACTATTGGTTAAGAATTATTTACTATGCGAAATTGGCCATTCGCCGAGGTACTTGTGTATCCAAACAAGCATCGATGTGCGTTCCTATCCCAACAAAATTTCACGAATTCTTGTGACTGTGGACGGTTCTGCATATCTACTCAAGCGTTGTAAAGTTGGTCACCTAATTCAGTGATTGAGCTGTGCTGTGCAAGTAAAATAATGAAATAGCAGGTATTGTGTTATTGCAGGCGGGTGGATAGTACCTGAGGTTTGCGTTTCTTCTTGAGCGCGTTAGGGCGCGCGTGCACGGGCGTGGACGCGGCCGACTCGCCGGACGACAGCTCGCGCGCCGCCCGCGCCCCCCGCCCGCCCCGCGCGCTTCCCGACCACTACACATCACGTCATTATAATTACTTCGCTGTACTCCTCTATAACTTACAACATATGGGTATGGTACAGCTCAGTACTGGCCGCTCCTTGAAAATACTACTGCTAGACTGGAAGCCGACCCCTATACAGTAGGGAAAAGGCTGGTCAGTCCAATTAATGTAAAATAATGTGTAACAAAATTACCTCAAGCCTGGCTTCAATCTTGATAGAGTCGTCGTCCATGTCGAGTATGTTGAGGTTGTTGTTAATGTTGTTGTAGTCGGGGTAGGGCGCGGGCGGCGGCGCCACGCGGTACGGCTCCGACTCGCATTCGCTGTGCGACCCCGCCTCTGACGTGCGTCTGTGAGTACACGAGTGCACTGAGTAAGATCTATGTGTAAAACAATAACGAAGGGAACATACTTATCGACGTCAAAACAAAAATGTATTGCCCCTCGTTTCGGACTATTAACTTTTATAGACATAAAACATTTACGGGCTCAAGCCAACTCCGCATCGATATGGTGACGACACTCCCTAAAAGTCTATTATATGAGATCACCTGGTCGACAATATGCAATATAGACCGTAAATGCGAGCCTTAGAAAAATATACCTCGCTTGCGTTTCATTGAAAAGCTTCTCGCTCGTCTCTTATTGGTGAACGTACAAAATATAATATGAAAAGTGATCTATACATCCCAATATTCCCAATGGGATGTTTAACTGTTTTATTTAAATGGTCAATTGGGTCAGTTTGCCGAAGATTATCTTTTGAAGACTCATTTTGTCTGTAGTGTGTGTTTGTTCCAATATATTGTGTTATTAATAATTATGTTTCTATCTCAAATTATCCAAAGAGATTAGTATACATTCAGTTAGCCGTCCTAACGGTACTAAATTGGTGTATTAATGTGATGGGCGTAATTTGGGCACAATGCCAATAAAGGGTTTAGGCATCAGAATTCAAGAAAGGGACAAATGCAATCAGGATTTACCAGCATTCGAACGTGATGTGATTAGTGTCATACAAATGAACATTTCAGTGTTATTTAACCGATTACATACAAAATGGTATATTTCTTATCAGATTTTTTTTTTTTACTTTTTATTTATTTTTATTAACAAGTATTAAAAGCGCAACGTTAGCAATATGACATGTTTTTACACCCTCATACCATTCAGTCCTCGGTCATCCATCTAATCAAATAGAATTCACATGCATAACAAATGGAACGAACTTATTTTCCCAAATCTGATGTGGTTGCATATGGATATTATCTAGGACCAAAGTACTCATCAAGGCGAATCAAACGAGTCCAAACTCTATGCGGTTACGTCGTTTTATTACGGAAATACTATGGTCACCTTTCAGCTGCATCATCAAAGTCTGGTTACCATTTAGGACCATTAAGACGAATCAAATGAACCCAAACTAGATAGGATCGTGTCGTTTTATTACGGACTTCCTATGGCCACCTTCCAGGTCCATCATCAGATCAGCTCCATGTCATCATAATATTGCATTATCACGCGAAATACATATGCATGCAAAATTTCAGCTCAATCAGAAACCGGGAAGTGTGTCAGATTTAACTTGCAAGATTTGATTACAGACAGACAACGGAACAAGTGAAACTAAATAAATAATAATAAAATAAAAGCTTGTAAAAAGGAATAAACAAGCACTTTTCCTGACGTCACCTGTCTCCATGAATGGATTTACGTGTCGGTTACATGGGTTGTCATCGACGCGGCTGTCGGGAGCCGACGTGACAAAGTTGTTACGCTGCCAAAAATAACGACGAACAACTGTTGAGTATACCTACTAAATAATCATAATCAGTAGACGCTTGGACTGCCTGTAAGAATTACGTATTTAAAAGATTTATGTTATGAACGTTTGAATGCCGTCTTCGGTAGAGCGGAACATAAAATCGCTCGTATAGTTTTTGTTCTTTGAATATTGTAAGTCTTTCTGTTTAAACTTTTTGGGACTATCGTTTCAGGAGTCGTTCGACGTAGATCTGTATAGGGGGAGGAAGGGACGCCGACGCGAAAACGGTTACCACGTACTCAGTACATCATTCTGAGCCTCCCTACATAGAAATTATTCATCGGTTTAAAAAAAAAAACATCTACATTCACATACATTTGATCGTGTACGTTGCACTTTTGTAGGAAACAGCTGATTTTGTTTTCGCGTCGGTGTCCCTTTCAACCCGTATTTTATAGTTCAAATAATACCACGGCACGTTTCATTTACAGTAATTTCCCTTTTTTCAATCAATGGGAACTATAATAGTGGGAAAAATGAACCTTCAGTCATCTGAAGATAATCATAATGGGCATCAGCTCAATAAGTGATCATGCGCACTACACGGCTTTGATCACCAGTCTGTGGCCGCACAGACCACGTTAATTAAACTATTGAAAACTAATGCGTAAAGCGCATATAACCGCAATGAACCACTGGCCACACGACCTGCCGTAACTAAAGTGAAACAGGTTACAATTACAGCCCAACGTAGTACTCGCCGAGCTAGTTTTCTGATTCTGCCGAAGATGAGAAAAAAAAGTTAACATTTGAAGGGGCACAATTATTGTACCACAAGATACCCTCATGTTTTATAAAAGTACACTCATCCAATGCATTCAAAACTCTATTAGCTGACTATTTGTTCACAAATAACACCTTTCCTAAAATCTGAATTCATTGGATGACTGTATCATAATATAAAAATTACTACCGTGACGTCTGTGACGAACATTAAATATAATTTATTTTAAGCATTATTCTCATGTAAGTGACTTTGTCTTTTTTGACAATAAATATCTTTAAACATAACTAATCATAACATGACATAATCTTAAGTATGAAAGTCCATATCTATCGGAGCTTCCACGGTCAGCATTGCGACCAGGACTACGAGCAGTCGGGGTCATTTAAGAAACAGAAATTAGGAAACAATAACGTAGAAAAACACTAAATGCTGGATATAACGCCTGACCGCACTCTCGTCAGACTGAGTTTGAATATGTTAACAAAATATTCTCAGTGTAGCGTAGGCGAGAGATTACAACATATATTCCAATAAAATTTTATTAGCATGTGAATTATCGGCTCTGTCATCTAAATTGAACACAATATCAATCCAATTTATTCATCGACTGATGACATGCTATTTTGAATTTCTGTAACAATTTGATAATTGTGTTATCAGCATTTTATTTAACTTTACTGGCGACCTGGCGAAGGTCGTGTGAATTCGTTGGACGTGGGCGACGCACGACGACTGTGGGATGTAACTTGTGATGATTCTTGGAAGAGGAATATGTATACATGTAAGTAATGTAGGCAAGGCAGTCCATATTTACGTAAATATATGTATTTGTAGGTAAGATTATAGTCATATTATTGTATATATTCCTATGTATAAAAACAAATTACAAAAAAAAAAACGAAATAAAATACTTATTGTGTAATAAATATACATATACACACCGTCACCAATTTCGAACTATTTCCACGTTGACAATAACTATTTATGATGTAATGGGGGGCCTGGAGTTCTAAAATACAGGCCTAGGCTTAGTTTAGACTCCAGATCTCCCACAAATTACAACTTTCTGCCAAACTACCTGTCAACCTAAATGTTTAACATAACAATGTAATTTGTGGAGATGAATTTAACGTTATTTTTTTTTTTGTATATGTCAAGTAGACTGGAATGATGATGAGTTAGAAAGTAGTAAAAATCCATAAGAGATTTCTGATGTAAAGGCCAATTTTCGTACTTAAAAAAATTGAAATTCCAGTCACTATCTCATCTCAGCGACAATCTATAGCACGTAGGTTAATACGATGTATTTTTTGGCAAATTGACACAGATTAGAATGCGAACGTTCCATTGTCTCGTTTAGGACAATAGGAATTATTCTTAAAATGGTAACAATATAGTGATGTAAGTTTACTGTATGATTTCCATGTTCAGGTATGAGTGGTACCTATGTATACTAAAATATTTACATACATACAGGTCAAACACATAACCTTCCTTTTGGGTTTCGCCGCAGTCGAGTAAAAAGAGCTAGTTTTTAAGTTTTGATGTAGGAGGTAATCTTCAGATCTGGAAATTTCTTTCACACTCAGGATATATATATAGGCCCTATGACAGAGAGGTTTCGAAGGAGAAAGGGGATGCCTTTGCCCAGCAGTGGGACACCCAAACAGGCAAACAAAAAAAAAAAATGACACTCAGGGATAGTAAATACTATACCTGAATGTCATAGGGCAATATCGTGAGCGAACCCACGGTCAATGGCTCGTATTCACTAAAGCTCTGTTAATTATTGATTATTAGGTTTTCCTTGAAATTGTTTCATACAAAGTCACAAATAAATTATTACTTTAGGTAGGTAAATTTAGAATCTTCAAAGGTAATGAGATATTTTATGAATCTGTAGCGAATCTTAACAAATGCTGTAATAAATACAATTATAAACGCCTACTAATATGTTGGATGTGTTCAGTCATTTATTTTAAGACGTAATTATTTTTACTGTTTCAACGTTTTACTAATTGGTTTAATTTATCTGCTACCCGAACCGCCCCTGCTTGGCACGGGGTTTTTACGGCTTGGCAATACAACGAGAAATCTTTGTTTATCTTTAATATAACTCTACACTAAAGTCTTTGGGAATACATTGTCTAATGGATGGTGACAGCCGTATCAAAATCCGTTGCGTAGTTTACAAGAACAACGCGGCCGTTTTAGACGTTTTTATTTGTGTTTTTTTGTAAGTCGTTTTTTTTTGCAAAAACGTTTTTTATTTTAACCTTTTTAGTCATAGTAACAAAATTCTTGTCACGAAACAATTTTTACATTGTAGCTAGAAGGTAGCATACGACAAGAAGAAATAACTACTGAACCGATTTTGATTAAATTTCTATGGGATCAATCGGAAAGTATATCCTTTCACAAAAAAAAAAACATGTGGCACTCGGAGACTGCCTCGGTAAAGCATAGCATAGCATTTTTTATCAACTTATGTAATTATAATTATTTATTTATTTTATTTATGCAGTATTTTTTTCCTTTGTTTTTCTTTGATATTAATTCAAGTTACACTTTTTGAGCGTGGTGACCGATAAGAAAACCATTTTTTTTCTTTTATTAAATAAATGAGAAGTTAATATTGTTCAAAATTATTATTGACAAACCTAGGTTATTTTCGTTACGGAATTTCTGGATTCGGTCTCCACGCTCAAGGCCCGCGATAGAAGCTATGCAATAGCTTAAAAAGATTTTTTTAAATCGGTTCTTAAATTAGGCCACAACATAAAAAAAATACAACCAAATTTGGAACCTCCTCCTTTTTCTGAAGTTGGTTAAAAAAGCGAATTCTCTGCATGTCTACTGCTGATATAAATCACAGGTATATTCACATAAAACACCCCAAAGACCATCAATTAAATTTTCATGTCCTCTACATTCGACCAAAGGATTGTACCGTATCCTCTAAGAACGTTAGCAGGCATTCGTTCAAACTAGTCATCAAGGTTTTTACGGCACGGTGAACTAACCTCGATGATTCTAAAATTAAAACTTTACAAGCCGGGTAACATAGCCGTCGCTCTGCAGGATCCGCGGCATTATTATAATTATTGCCATTAGAGCTTGGAATCACACATTGCTAAGTATAGGCCTAACCTTTCAGCTAAACTTCCCGGTGTAATTGTGACATTTACGGTTCAAGGGCTCTGTAAAGATACACTATAGCATGTTATTACTAGATGAAGCCAGCGACATACCCGCGGCATATACGGGGGCGTGTTTGCCGCGGTTGTCGCTGGGTAGACAGCAGATTGAGTAGAATTCAGTAATAGTCCATTGAAATGTTACGTTTTTTTGGGCTAAGCGTTCATTTGTCAGTTTAAAGTTAAATCCAAGTTTGTCAATCCAAAAACCAATCTATTGGTCGATATAACATTTTTTATTAAAATATTTTTTTTTTTTTCAAAAAAAAAAAAAGTTATAGTTAATTTTTTAACTATAACGTTTTTTTTTAATATAAATTTAAAATAGAATCTTTTTCTTACATTTTCATGGATTTTCGCTTATAACTTTTTTAGTTTTGGTTCTACGACTAAAAGTTACTTGACAAAAGTTGTAGATAATCCTATTTGCAACAAAAAATGTTAACTAATTTTTGTGAGACCATACGTAATAGAATACATAGTTCGTCAGATAAACCATAAAAACCATTTGAACCCCTTTTTCCAAGATGGCCACCGTGGCACAAGGGTTGCAACCCCACAAACTTAGGTTTAAATTTAAACTGACACCTCCTTGATATCTAAAAAATAAAATTGCGTCCTCTGACAAATGCAACCCCAAATGTAACATTTCATTGGACTGGACTATAAGGTCTGGCTTCTACCTAAGCGCCGAGTGGTTCGACTAATCACAGCGCAAAAGAGATCCGATCTGGATTTTAACTAATAAGATATGTCGATTCTCGCACGTCTCCTCTTTGGTGATAGGTACTGAACTAAGGTTTGGGTTATACAAAGTGTAAACGGACTCTTTACTAAGCCGTCAACCAAGAATTCTGTACATGAAACGTAAGTCGTAAACGTAAGTCTACGAAAAAATTATTGATGGAAAACGACTTTTTATTTTTCATGAGGTAAAACATTGTTTACGGTAGGACTCAATCATTGTGCTGATGGCTGCGTTGAATAGTACAGCCGTCATGGAGGTATTTAAAGTAAAGTTAAAACGATAAAAACTTGTACTTATTTAGAAAATAATCTTGTGAAGCCTAGTTCAGTTATTTGGTCCGAAAAAAAGAGGTTACCTGGAAAGTTTTCCGCGAGTTTTGGAAATGAGGTAATTTTATAGATTTCGATGTGCTCATTCGAATTTCAACTTTGCCGCTCGCGAAGCCATATTGGAAAAATAGAGCCCGAACGCAGTTTTTTGACAATATCTCCTTTTCCGACTCATTTTACAGAGGTAAAGGGACTGCAGTACGAGGTTTACATGGGCGTACGTACCTGTTGTAGTCGGGCGTGCGAGGTGCGGTGGGCGTGGCGCCCGAGCCGTCGGGCTCTGCGCAGAACTCCTCGCCGTCCTCCGGGTACAGCGGGAACCTGCCACCGCACGAACTACGTTAATATAATCAATGAATTATACGTATGGTATATCAACGTTAAGAGCTGTTAGAGGCAGCAAGCACCGAGCGGTCCACACGGCAGAAGACCGCATAACATGGGGACGCGTCACATCTTGCCGTGATCCTCAGCATTGAGACAACGACAACGAAGAATAATTGCAACTAAATGGCTTCTGAAGGATATTAAAACCGTGGCTTTACGATAGTCTATCGTACGTTAGTAACAATATCCCTTTGACAGCGTCTTTTTAGTAGAAGACCCTACTACTACAATGGCGATTTCTTCACGCGACGATTCATCGCGCTCAAGTATTGAATCAACTGTCACATAAGGTTCAGTTTGAAGCAGCCTGATGGTTGTTATCGGACTATTGTGTAAATATGATAAATGTAGGGATAAGTTTGCTTGCGTCATGAAGTTTTTGACGCCAGGTATGATGTGAAGGTACCTACGTAGCGTTGTAGATGTCGCCACAGTACCAAGTGTGTAGTGACAAGCGGTGATATTATCCATTATTGGTTCAAGTATAATCTTACCTGTAATTATCTTCGGACAGTCTGTCGTCGTCGTCGGTGGCTATGAACTGCACGCACAGCGCGCAGTCTCCCTTCACACTCTGCAGCGCTTGTACCGCTTCTTTGTGACAAGCCTGGAAATATCAAGCGATTAGAGGCTTTCAGTAATAAGCCTTAAGCATCTAATAGATTTAATGAACCTCGCCTAAGAAAAGCAACTAACCAACTCTCTTTTGAGTAACGTAAAAGTAAGAAAACCGAACCATGTTCCAAGCTTGCAAGACCTAGCGAACATGCCTTTCGTATGAACACAGCTGAGTCGCGGCTATTATTTGTAGATCTTTGACAGCCGTATCCGAAGTGACGCGTAGACCGAAGCCTGAAAGTCTAAGAACCAGACATACCAAAGGGTACCGTTCCCAATAACTGGATTGTGAAGTTATGATTGGTTTAAGGCAGTGTTTCCACCAGACATATACGTAAAACTAACCAATCACAGAGCTAGGGTACCTTGAAAAGAAGCGATATTATTGGTTAGTTTCACACACACCCCTCCTTATGCATCGTCGCGCATCAATACTGGAAACGTAGGCTTAGACTAATTGCATATGCTGATTGACTACAGATGATGATGATTACCTGAGTGAGATCGACGTCGTTGATGGCGAGTATCGCATCCCCTACGTACAGCTCGCCGGTGAGCGCGGCCGGCCCGCCCGCTTCCAGCTCCGAGATCAGGATCGGTACGCCGTGTTCACGACCACCCTGTGGATATTCGACATATAAAATAAATATAGAGAGTATACTCAAATCAGAGACAAAATGATAGCGTGACGGCTGTTCAAATGGATCATTCTCACTAGTTCCATCAGCAATTAGTTCCATGGAACAATGATGTTGGATGTTCAAATCAGAGGTTATCGACCATAGCCTGAAGGTTTGGCAGTTCAAAGACTTTTTAATAGAACATCATCTTTCGAATAAGTCTTGGCCTGGTATACCTTTTCGATACAAGATATACAGAATAAGTCTTGGCCTGGTATACCTATCCGATACAAGATATGCAGAATAAGTCTTGGCCTGGTATACCTTTTCGATACAAGATATACAGAATAAGTCTGGGCCTGGTATACCTATCCGATACAAGATATGCAGAATAAGTCTTGGCCTGGTATAGCTATCCGATACAAGATATGCAGAATAAATCTTGGCCTGGTATACCTTTCCGATACAGGATATGCAGAATAAAAATAAAGAAAGGGTTTTGTATTTTGTTACAAGCGAGTATAGGAAAATTTAAGCTTTTCGTTACTTTGTAATAACTACGATAACTAACTACTAATGTAACCTACATTCATGGTCACTTAATCTTTAGATCTGTCGCATCATCCTTTCTCAGTTACTACTGACAGCAGCCACTCAAGAGTATACATACATAAATTAACGCTTTTCTCCCATGGAGTTAGGTAAAACTCACAGAACGCCACCTGCTACGATCCTTACATACTTCTTTCGCCCAGTCCACGTTTTTACATCTGGTCATAAAGGGTGTAAAAAGACTCTTAACGAAGCCGCAACTTGTTCTCCCCGTCATTGCGATTATTTTTTTGCTCTAGACCATACCTGGGAACCTTATAGTTACGGAGATATTCGGCATCAGAGTTCCAACTTTTTCACATGCTTTTTTTTTAATACATGTTTTTAATGTAAGATTTTTACTTTAAACACCTCCATGACCCCCGTACTATTCAATCCATCCATCGGCATAATGTTTTGAGTGCGTTAAATTGAGTTCTACAGTATAACGTGATTTTTCAGCCCAAAAAAAAAGTCGTTTCCAGCACAAATTTTTGCGTAAAGTTACTTAGTTTCATGTACATAATGCTTGGTTGACGGCTTCGTGAAGAGTCTGTTTACACCCTGTATACAAAAAATTATGAAAACGTGCTAACAAGAATATAACACTGAATTTCGAACTAATTTCACTATACATTGTTAGTCTTTATATTTAATCCTTTGTTGTCTTATTATCGATTATATAATAAGTATAAGTATAATCAGCCCACAATGTTCCCACTGCTGGGACACAGGCCTCCTCTCTATGAGAGTGAATGGGCTATCATCCACCACGCGGGCCCAGTGCAGGCTGGTAGATGTCATATGTCTACGAATTTTTGGTTCTAGGATATGCCGGTTTCCTCACGATGTTTTCCGTCACCGTTTTGGAGAGCAGTGGTGATGAAATAAATTATACAAAGTAATGCGCCTGCTGGGTACGAACCCACGACTTAATGCTCGTAAGTCGGGACCGCCACCACTGGGCCACCGCTGCTCTGATTATATTATAAAATGTGATAAATATTAAGTACTATACCCTTTTTATTTTCTCGCAGTTAATGGTAAAAAGCAGAGTATACTACTCTTGAAAAAAAAACTCATCTCGGTCCTTGTATTCCTCGCTCCGCTCAGGATTCTAATCTAGAATCCCTTGCTAGTCTCGGGATTCTACTCCAGAATCGTTCGCTGCTCTTGGGATCGAACTTAGTCCCTCGAATTAAATTCTCTTTTCTTTCACTTGTTGTATAATCTTCTATTTTTAATCGGTTTTTACTCATCCTGTTATTATGACCAAACCACCAAAGCATACTTAAAAAAAAAAATTGTCCCTATTCTTAACCGTTTGCTTCGCAATTTCCGCAGCATTAATTCTACTTTCATGCCTAGTTTGCCAAACATCCACTTCCATACAAAAGTGTATCACAATGGTGAAAGCCTTACCAGCACACAATTGTGAACAGTCAGTCGAGGTTTTTTAGGAAATTGATTGGGTTGGTTGGTTTATTCTCATTTTAATAAGATCCCAAAAGCATCCCTATTAAAAACAACTCAAATTATATTTAATAGTGACAGCTATACAAAATCAGAGATAAAATAACAGTGAAAGGACTGTACCATGGTGTGTGTCGGTCAAAATTGTCCATCTATATACGATAACCGAAGTTATTAGTCAATTCTGTGAGTGTACTCACAGTGACAGAGATGCCGAGCCCCAGGTGCGGCGAGCGGCGCACGCGCACGGTGCGGGCCAGCGCGCGCGCGGGGGGCGGGGCGGGCGTGGGCGCCGGCCGCGCCATGCCGCGCCCGGCACCCGCCCCGCGGCACACGCGCACCAGTGTCTTGTGCCGCTGCACTAGGATCTCGGCTTCCACCTGCATGGGAGAATAGACTGGAGGTTAACATGTACAAAATGGTTCATACTATTTGTTAGCAAAAATTGCGTCCTGTGGTCCACGAGTTATTGTTTTTTACCTATCAGGAATTTCTCAGTAATTGCCTGCGGTCTCCCTATGATCGCTCCCTTTAATAAGCCACACCTTCACCATCTCCCGACTTCCGCAACCACAAAAGCGACTTAAAGGTAGAATGCAATTCGTGGTAAGAGAAAAGACATGTAGTCATAACGAGGTCACTAGTAGAGAAAGAAAGAAAAGCTAAAACTCTGATATAACCTAGCGGTCACTGATTTCTAATTAGAAAAGACCTCTATCCTCTACCAGCACAAAATAAGAATACAACAAATATCCAAAACAAAAAAAAAACGGTGACACAATTTTTTTTCGTAAAAATAGGTAGGCGTCCACTTGCGATATTGCTAAGTACGTCCTCGAATCCTACGAGTTGTTGAATCATAACGGTGTTATTTCAACCTACATTATGATTTCTAATCTAACTCAAGAGGACTTGAGACGAAAAATGTTTTGCACACTAAATGGCAAGAGCTTCGTGCAACATGGCCATGAAAGATGCAAAACATTAGTTATATTATGCACTTATTGAAAAAAAACCATGACATTACGCCGGCGAAATGTACGATGATCAAATCGAACTGTTGTCAAAATAGATGGATTTGATTATGTACAGTCACGAGCACTAATATGTATACACGCAGCAACTTGATTTTCATGTACTGTATTGATTAACGTTTTACGTTTTCACGAACATAGTATTTTGGAAGTATTTTCTTACGAAATAGGTCTTAACTCTAAGCAGAAACCGTTCACTAGAAAATCGGTTTTGAATTTTTCTCAGTGTATAAATATTAGTTTTCGGGAATGTACACCGTACATACATAATATGTAGACATACGGTATGTGTCAAGGAATAAGTCCTTGGTTTTGCCCAAATGCGGCATAAAAGATCCAAAAATACACTCGTCATTATTGTTCTATAATTGCCACACCTCCGCAGGTGTTCTCGGAGTGTATGCAAAAACTGCAAGCGCAGTTCAGACGACGCGCAGACATAAGCTTACTAATTTCTTTATCGATATGTACGGCACGACGCGACGCAAGCGCAGCTTTCTTGTCGCAGGTGTACTCGCTGCGTAATACTCTAAATTGTGGTGTGTGCACTATGCATCAATTATGTGACTACAGAATTTAAAGCTGATGTAAAGTTGCAGTGATATATGGTATTAGACGACTACTGATTCTATTATCTAGTTACTTAAGGTTTCTTCTTAGTTTTCCTCATTCCGCAATTCATTACTTAAATCACGTAATTTCATTCGCTCGAGGCCTAAACGCATTTTTTATTTCTACATTCATATATTTTTTTAATCTTAAATTCATTAATTTAATGAATTAAAAAGATGCGTCTAGGCCTCTAGCGAATAAAATTACGCCGAAATTGCTGAATCTCGAAATTTTGCATTCATCAGCAGAAAAACAGAGTGTAAATGTGGTGCTGTTCCACAAACGATGGGGTACTTAATATCGTGTCCTGCATGTCCTGTTGCTTGTTCACTACAGGAACTGATGGATGCTACCGAAAGCGCCAAACTAGTAGCTCAGTTCTGTGCCGACACAATAAAGATTGCCATCGACACGCTAAAAAGAAAAAGCAGAAAATTCATCGCCTAAAGTTAAATACCCGGTGAAAGTCCGTAATCCATCAATCCCATCGACCACAGGGATGTGTAGCAACATAAATTTGATTTGTAGATGGAATAACAGAGTTTACTGTTTACATTCAAATTCAGCCACATGACCCGCCGCCGATCTTTTACTTGCACGGGAGTTTAATCTATTGTACGGTTTATGAATGGATAGCTAGTCTCTTCCTTATTTGCCGGTCAGGTGCCAAGGACTAAAATGAATGACAAAATATCAGTGTACCTGAGCCCAGAGTGAATCTCGTAGTTCAGCGCGCATATCCCTGCCGAGCAGCTGCAACTGTTGTATCCTACCCGCCAGCTCTTTGTCCAAGTATTTTGTAGCCAATCTGGAATTAATAATTAAAGCAATGTTAATAAAGCGAAACTGACATTTTTTTTTAAACATTTAACCTCACATACACAAACCGCCAGACACGGAACAACTACCTGTTAGGTCATACAAATATTTGTTCCGTGCGGGAATCGAACCCGCGACACGCAGCGTAGCAGCCAATTGCTCAGCCACTGCGCAAACCGTGTCGTCAAAATAGAATCAATTTCGATATTGTTAATTTTGGGAATTATTCTTATTTGATGGCATATATTATGTAATATATTTGTTTGTGAAAGCAATATGGTAATAATTTCACATAACCTTTGTCCAGTACGTACCGATGAAATCGAACATAAATCAGTTTTATGCAAAAGTTTATGATTGACAGGCATATATTAAAATCATAGATATTTAATACAGTCGTATAACAGTGCATGTAGGATCAAACACGCATGGATAAATCTATGTGAATTTACTGAAGGTGACGTGTCACTCGTTAGCCATTTTTTAGTATTGTTTAACCGACTGCAAAAAAGTAGAAAGTTCTCAATTCGACTATGTTTTTTTGATGTTTAACGCTATCATTGCACCAATTTTGAATCGATATTTTTTTTTGTTTGGTAGATCATACTTCAGAGGTGGTCCCATATAAATTTTATCGAAATCAGTTCACTAATTAAGTATTTTCCTCACGTTAATTGCCACATTACGCGACATCGCGGCGAAGTGGCCTGTTATGCTGTGGCCGTTCACGCGACATCGCGTTATGGTGCCTTACTATTTATGTACGAGCCATAAAAATGTAAAAATAAATTCATTCATGATAAGAATTTGTGTAACTAAAAAGGATAATATAAAAAAGTTTCTGCGAAAAAAAACCGGTGTCCAAAAAACACAAAAAAGTTATTGGCTATTTAAGAAAATGGGATGCCCCATTTTCTTAAATAGCCAATAACTGTTTCTAGTAAAGAAACAGCTAATAACTCTTTACGTTTCCATCAATGACTACTTGAGTGATTTCATTATGATGCTTACCTAGCTCCAAATAGTTCCGAGTGTAGCGCGAGCACAGTCTCCCTAAGCGCTGCGTTCTCCCGCGCAAGTTGTGCGGCTTCAGAGCGCGCCCGCGCCGCATCTGTCACGTTGCCGGCCGTGTCGCCGCCCTCCTGACACCCTCCTGCACAATCAGAAGCTGCTTTGAACTTCATCAACTTCGTTCTCATACAGCGAGCTTCCCACGTAATCCCCTATCAAGTATTACGAGCCCTCTGAGGCGCGGTTTCCACCAAACCGAAGAGAAGCGGAGCAGTGCAGAGACTTGCAAGATTTGACCACGGGAAAGACGAAAGGCGCTTTTGTTTTTGTTATTATTGATGGGCTGCACGTCTCCTCTCCACTTCACTCGTGTTTGCTTCAGTGGAAACAAGACCTGGTCCAGTGCGTAAAGCGGACGTAAATCCTGACTCCTACAACTTAATTGTAAAATGTGAGTGTGTACTATACACCATCATCTGAGAGAAAACAGAAATAGGAAATATTCGATTATTTTTGGTCATCGTAACAAAACCCAAAAAAAAATATTTAGCAATAAAAGAGACATGAAGTTTTAGTAGAGCAAAACATGAGACAAGACTTGAATGTTTTGATAAGGATTAGGCATAAGTAGCATAGGCCAGATTCCTTATAAGAAAGTACTTCTTCCCGCAGATGTCGTAACCGTAGCTAAGTACATGGGTTTTATCATGCAAAATCGGCAGTACCTAATATACAATTGGGGACGATCTCTACATGACGTGACTAACCAGACTAACTGACTAAGCAATTTCTGCAAGTGTTCAAGATTGCTTTTACCGCTTATCACTCTGTGTAAGTCACACCAGTTAAACTTTGGACTGTAAAATATATTGAATTCGAACATCAGTAGTTACACAATAGAATAAGACTCACCAGCTGACGCGGCTCGTGCTTGCACCAGTTCGGCCCTCATATCCACTAGTTCAGCCTGCAAACAGAGAAAAAAAAAACCATAATCCCTGACGGTTAAATCTTCCGAACAAAATAAATGGACGGCATCGTATATCAACAATAAGTAGTGTCGAATGTCATGGCAGTGATTCAGCACAATAGAATTTAATCTCGACCCAAAATCAATGGCGGTGTAAATCCGAATTAAAGGACACAGCGGTCGTGTTCTCGTGTATGTCCTCGACTCGACACGGGTACATAAATCGTTTGACTTCTGCACCCTCGCAGTGCGTGCGCGCAGCGCGGGCGTGCGCGTGCCGCACGGCCGCACCCAAGCCCACAGCCCACCCTCATCCACATTTGAAATGTCATCTCCCCGCCAATTCCATGATGATTTATTTTATTACTTCAGTTGAACATATCGTTTAAGTATTAAGGTCGTGCTGTACTTTATGATCTCACTCCTATTTCGAAGAATACTTCTACATATCTTGATTATTTGATTGACCATAGACCACATCCTATTGTACTCTTGTAGCTGTACAGATAAAGGTGTGGATCAAATAGATACTGTGAGAAGATATTCAAGACTCGCTAAACAGTTAGCAGCGAAATAAAACCTACGTGGGATTACAAATGGAGCTTGATTAGACCCGCCCCGGAGTTCAACAAAGCCCTTACAAGGAAATATCTATTTAACTACATCATTTTATGTTAATGCAAGTCTATTCAATTGTATGCCTACAAATAACTCTAGTTAATTTTACAAGTAAATTGAACCAAGGAATGCAGTTATGCGACATTTACGAAGAATTGTCGTTCTGTATTCTTTTAGAATTTCGAAGCTTGTAAGTACTCTTTATCTCCGGAGTGCTGAATACTGATTGGAAACAGTAAATGTGAGCCGGAAATGCATGTAGTTGTACTATTTAAGTACAGGAGAATAGGGCTATCTCGAGTGGATGTTACTACGGGACGGCCGGCAGGCGGCGCAAGCGCAGGGCACTGGGCAGCTGCGCGCAAGTCGCACCGACTTGTGGAATTGTGGTGCAAATACATAGGTACAAGTACGTTATACACATTCATAGACTAATACGTACACACGATATTGTATACTAAACTTCAACATTCTGACGAGCTTTAAAAGATTATTGTAATCGTATTCAGTTTCAGAAAGCTTCTGATATACATAAAGGGTGTAAATAGACTCTTAACGAAGCCGAAAGGCATCTGTTCTCCCTGTCATTGCGATAATTTTTTTGTTCTAGACCATACCTGGGAACCTTCTAGTTACGGAGATATTGGGGATCAAAGTTTCAAACTTTTCACAAGTTTTTTTTTAATACATATTTTTAATGTAAGATTTTTACTTTAAACACCTACAGGACCCCCTTACTATTCAATCCATCCATCAGCACAATGTTTTGAGTGCGTTACATTGAGACCTACTGTAAAATGTGATTTTCAGCTCAAAAAAAAATCATTTCCCAGCATTCATTTTTGTGTAAAGTTATTTAGTTTGATGTACATAATGCTTGAGTGGCGGTTTCGTGAAGAGTCTGTTTACACCCTGTATAGCCTGCGGAATTACTTATTAGCTGTAGCTGACAGGTAGTTTTATATGTTCGTATAGTAGGTACATCATTTATTCTGTGGTTTTTTCCAAAAACTAGGAGCTCTATTTAAAACTTTCACATATTTTAATCATGTTAGTAATTTGGCCGTCCATAGATAGTGTTAATTTATGAGTTGATTATGTAGCAGTGAGTTTCAAAGGTAATGGCTAATTTAAATCACGTCAATTGTAAATCCTGGACCTTGATTTATTATCAAGTCATTATCGAAAGGGTACTATTAGATGAACGGGACTTAAAGCCCACCAGTAAAATAATAATAGCAAAGCTAGTCATTAGCCGAAGATAATCAACCACAGAACGCTGGTATTCCATTTTATGATCGATTACGTCATAATGATCATATTAATTGACACCAAGTTCGGACTTTTACTGCGTTAATTAACAATTTAATTTAAAATAATAAATGCATGTATTAACATTCGTGTTGACGCAATGGATGTTGTTAAACTGTCAAAATGTTTATTTCATTAGCAAATAAATAGATTAAATTATTCAAAGTTTTTTCATCAACCGCGAAAGGCGACGAGATGTAATGAAACTTCTTATATTACTAGTGGTGGAACAAAAGGAATGTTCCAGTAACGTGAGTGGAATGTTCCCTCCATACCCAGACTTAATTACAACTAGGTTTAAACTTTAGACCCAACCTTTGCAAAACTATTATTTCGAAACACGTTTGTCATAACGTTCTTAGTACCTACGACACGTAGACTTCGTACTTTTACGTGTCCTATCGTCGGTTTCTCATCGAGACTTTCAGCACCACACCCTTCGCAATTATCCTTGGCACACAAAGATATTGTGATGTCGCTATACATGTATGCAAAAACCATAAACAACCTACATGAATGCCTATGTGAATGAACATGCTAGATAAACGCACAACAAAATATGCAGGCTTGCACTCTCAATATTGAACCAACATTGTTTAGGATGAGTCTGTCTCTACTCGTACTATATACCAATAAACACGACCTACGCTGATTTCAAGATCATTATCGTCTGAACACAGAGTGGGCGTTTGTTGTTGTTAAAAGCGATCGTGAATATTATAACAACGATGAGAAGTCTAACGTCTTTAACACATCACAATATTAGATGCAGTATAAAAACCATTATAATAAATGAACAGTTAAGTTGTATTGCGAGACAATGAATACGATTCATTAGGGCCGCAATAAAACGCGAGTATCTGAGAACGGATGGCCCTCGGCAATTTAAATACCAACTTCGACGACAACGTGCCCAGCTACTTTCATCTCTTCCCTAATTAAGTTGCGAGTTATTGCGATATGTCTGGGCGCTGGCAATAAAGCGGCTCCAGCGGCAAAGTTGCGAGCTGCACGACGCCGGATAGTTTAAGGTGCAATGGCAGTAAAGCGATTCACGCTGTTTGAGTAGACTCGATGCTTCGCGGTGTGGGCGCCGATCTCAGATAACGACTAACAAACGGAAGATTGATTCACCGCTGTTTGATATCATTGCTCGCATCTCAGATACTCGAAAGATTTGATTGTGGCGCGCACGCGCCGCTGCCGGTGCTCGCGGGCCAGGCTGCCGAGCCACACATAGATCTGACAATTCATGCAAAGCAACAACAATAAATCTCCCAATCTGTGTGTCGACACATTTACACGTCTTCCGAGGTGAAATCTGACTCTCATGAATAACAGCACATGCCATCGCATTTTAGTAGTAAGAGTTCACATGAAAGCTCGTCTCGAGTCTTGTCTGACATGTTTAGGGGACCACACGAGTTGATATACAACTTTAATTGAATTAGCCTCGTCGCAATGCAATCGCGTCTTGCTCTAGTACGATTCATATGGGCAGATACTTAAGTTCAATTAAAATTAGAACGAATGAAACAAGAAATAACTGATGCAGACGGCAGAAATAAGCTTCTGGAAGACAACTAAAACATTTAATTGTTGAATGGTTTAAATATGAACAAAGGCCTTAAATAAAAAGCTACAAAAGCCAGAAGTTTACCATTTAAATACGTTATATTGGAAAACACTTACGTGAAATTGGTAGTAACATAATATGAGTGGTTACAGCTTTGTTTACGACGACGCGACATTACGGAGACGTATGTTTTTCGAGAAACACACGTGAGAGGTCGTTGGTGTATTCACTTTCGGTACCGTTTTTCTCCACAGGTATAAAAAAGATTAGAGATCTACTCGGTACAAACGTTCTATTGTTGTAGATAGAAACAAAATAATGTTTGACAATTTGGTTAAAAACCTAACTGGTATGTAAACATATAAACATAAGCCCGTTTGAACTGTACAATAGCTCTTTCCTGTAAGTCTCCATGAGGTCATTGTTTCGTCTGTCTTGAGCGCCCTACATGCATTGTTTATGCCTCTGACAAATACTTGCACCGTGTGCAACTCTTCATTTGCATGCGTCCCGGTCGTGCTTGCAGTCGCATCACGCCGGGGACGCAACTGTCCTCTAACTTTTCACTCATTGCCAGTCAATATGCTAGTTCTTTCGCTACCGTTCGATTGTACAACTTACAAGCAGGAGTCGTCAGCGAATAAACACCGCTAACGGGTAACATGTCATGCACTTTGTTCAGCAAAGTAAAGATTTCATGTGGGTAAGCAAATGTAATGCATAGTTCACAGGCTGCGTGGCGAACAAGATCACCAGATAGCGGTATGCACGCCTACGCTGCAATGATACTTGACGCTTGTGCAACTGATCTCCAAACTTACATTAGACTCAACATCCGTAATGCAGCAACGGGTGCATTACCATAAAATGTATTTTAAACCGATCGCCTGCACCGATCGATTAGAACGTTTTATGAATGATACAAGATCAACCAGATGTGAACATTCGAACAATGGTGAGAGTATGAAGTGCAAAGGTGATGGATCGCCACCCAGGAAATGGATGTTATCGAGCAGCATGAGTAGTGGATGAGAGCGCGGCGGGGAGCTCGTTCGAGCCATTTGCCCTATCTACAGCAGAGTTATTACCGCTTTTCACCTCGTCCTATTGAAGGTATCCACTATTCAACGAACAGTTAAAAAAGAAGGCATTATAAATTTACACATTAATTAGTTAAAGAGGTAAACCAAGAAAAGCGAACACCAACTGGACATCAAACATTTAAAAAGCAGGTATTGGCAAATCGTTCCATCCTGAAAGCATTCTAGTATTTAGTGCCGTCTGTTGAGACACACGACTCACAAATCAACGTACGTGTAATGACAATGGAGACAGTGGAGTAACAGTTCGTAGCGCTTAACAAATGATCCTCGGTGTAATCACAGTGACAAGTGTTGGCCTCGGCTGTTGGAGGCTGTCCAAACCATTTTATCTTGTTTCACATTATAGTTCGAAGATGTACGTAATAATTGAAGTAGGTTAAACCGACAAGTTAACTATTGTTTTTGTTTGTTTAAGTTTAACTTGCGTTTACCAGCCTACTGGTTATTTTGTTGACCAAGGGAATCCAACAACCAAGTGTTTCGAAACTGTGCCTTCAAATATGGCTGGCCGGCTAAGCTAAAATTTCGCAGAAAGACACATCCGTGTGCATCCCAAGTAATGCAAAAAGTACATAAGCAATGCCTCCACTGAGTGAGAATTGAAGTCCACCTACCTCATGCTAAGAGATTTCCAAGACAATTAAACAAGAGCACATAGGCATTTAAAGTTAAATTAAGTAATGCAATATGCATGCTCATTCGTGTGATTGGATCGTGATCGCACCTGGCGAGCACAGTGCGCGGGCGCAGGTATTCGTTTCCCGCGCGCCAGTCGCGTCGTGTTGTCTACAACAATTTCGCGACACGTTTCTCAGAAATGAATCAATGCAGCACATGCGCTGCAACCCCAATGAGGATATGCTAATCTCAGTGTTCTTGTAATGTCCGGTGTAACATAATATTAAATACCTTCGTATGACATCGACAGATTCAATCAAATCCGAGTTTTACGATGCAATTACAATAATCATCGAGGTTATTAATCATAAAGAAAATTAACAATCTCTATTGTGATTGATTAACAGGTGATATAACTGCATATTCTTATCTTATGGTTGTAACCGTGCCTAATAGTACATGAAATTGAATACCCCAGAAAAACAAGTTATTGCATAATGAGCTCATATGCTCATGTTAGTAGAAATGTATTAATAACAGTAAAACATCGGTTATCAAGAGTCTAATCAAAAGCGTGTAGTACGTATTATTATAATATTCAGGTGATTAAGACAAAATAAAATGATTAAGGAGATAATCACGATGACAAATGTGAGAGTGTCGTGGGCAGGTATTAAATATCCGATCCGTTGAATGCAATTTGTTATTGATAGAATGAGTCATCTTAATAGTTCAGTTAAGAAATACTTGAGCTCAAACGTTGCAAACATGAATTTATATCGTGTCTCCCGCAAGACATATTTCAAGATATGAGACACCTAAGGACAGATATTTTAAGGCAGTGGTTTAATTATTCTACAACTATTTAGATAAAATGATAAATTCACTGTACGAGGAAAATATTTGACCAAGATAAACACACGAAACATGATTTGTGTAAACACAAATTCTTGTGCTGATTAGTTTTTCAGTGGCAAGGTCGGAAAATTTCAGGTAGAGCCGTGCAATATTGAGTCTACGATATTATACCGGTATTAATGAAAGGAAAAAATCTTATAAGTAATAAAAGTATTTGAGAATTTTAAACCGTGCCCTAATGAAAGTCTCAAAAGCTGATTAGGCTAAGAAGGTTTTGAACTGAAAGGTAGTACGAATCTTTCATCTCAGCACAAACTACATGCTCAGACTGTAAGACAATCTTCGGAGGAGACCATGGGACGAATTTGAATAGCTTGCATAAATTCTGAAAAGGAAGCGCGGGACTCATGTCACCCAAACAAAATGGAAAACGTGGAAGAGGAAGCACTTGTCATGGCATGTGTCATGACACAGAAAAGAAAATAGAAGGCATTAAAAAAAACAACAACAAACTTCAAACAATCTGAATTTGGAATTTGGGAGTTTTGTTTTAACCGAATAAACCAAGTGACAACAAAGGGCATTAACATATATCTAAAAGCTGATTGGAAGCCTGTTGTCCAGTGTGTCCAGTATAAAAGATTATGTCCGCGGGAACAAAGACCCAGCGGCTACCTGGATTTTTATGTGGAGAAATTTATATTTACATATCAAATAAACATGAATAGCCTGGATAAATTATTAAAAGAAATGACTTTCATTTATGATCTTCCTTTTTCTATTAACCAGAATAATGACGATGATTCATAATCAAATCACACTGGATTCTTTTCTGCTGTATGAAAGAGGCGACAGCAGACAAGTGTACAGTAGATTGTTAATAAAATTTATTATGTCAATAAACAATGCTCTCAGACTCATAAAAACAACAAACAATAAAAGCGATTTTAAGCTATAAACGCATGCAGTGGTTTATGAGTGTTCCGCTGAGTAGTAAAATTGGCATCAAGTCATCGACGAGGGGTGTAAGCTTAAAGGGCATGAATCATCCGCCGCTCCGCTTCGAAGAATGCATAGCGATCTAGTATGTTAGTCTATTTATGCATAGTCTATTTGCATTTATTGCAATTTGAACTGAATTCCATTACGAATTATTACTTTTGAACGATTTTCCCATCATAAGCAATTCCGCGGCGCAATAGTCGACCACATCAAGGGCGACGAGAGTAATGTTCAATGAGTCTATTGAAGGCTAGGGAACAGGTTTGCGGGCTTGGCGCGGTGTTTGCGGTCACGACGTCCGCCGATGATGGTAGCACGCTTGAGCGGACCACAAAGTGGACCGCAGGAGCATCCCGCCGCGCGCCATCATCGCCCGCACCACCCACTAAACCTCACAACATGGATTCCCAAAGGTGCGTAAGTTGTACATCGTATCGAATAACGACCTGAATAGGGAAAACACAATAACATTCATGAATGACGCGATGCTTTCGAGATAAGTATCCGGGAACAAAGCTGCCGAGGACGCTTACTCGATAGATGGTCCAGCATCTATTCAATAGTCACGTACGTTACATTAACTCCGACCTACCGTTGGATTTGCGAAAACTACTAGTATTACGTTATACATAACATCCTGGTAATGCACAACTTTTTGCACAGCTCTTCCGCGAAATGCAAACCAATGGTAAGCCCTGTGTAATTAAAATTCTGCTTCACACGATGACGTTCAACAAGACATCAGATTACGCATTATAACACTAAACATCTTTTCGTAGAGACAAAAAATGCAAATCTTATGCAGTTTAGTACGTAGAGCCACGCTCAAGCTAACTCACATATAAATTACTGCTCCCGTCACGACATTTATTCAAATGAATCTATCTTTAGATTACGAATCGTTTTTCTACCGTATTATTTATTTTATTGCTGCAAGGTATTGCTTTTCGTATAATGCGATGTGTTGTTTTACAAGCGGTACGCATAAGAACGATATCACATTTATTACAATAACATGTGAAAGGAACAAATTATTTAAAGTTCATTTGCTGGCAAACGAAATATTGCTTCACGCTAATCAAACAGCCATTTCTCTGAGTGAGGTAATTGTGAAAATAATAGTGATTGCCATTGACCTGTGTGGGACGCAGTGTGCGAAGTCATTATTCATGTATGTCCTCCAAGCCAACATAAAACTCACACCAACATAAAAAAACAGTTATTAAAAATAATATGACGTGCTATCTTTATATTGAATCCGATTGATTGAATATCCTTGAAAGTGGTAATTACGAAAATTGGAGAAAATAGTAACTTCAATCATTTCTAATGATCGGTAATTACTAATCATTACCACAACTCATGGCCCGTACTTTCCCTTTTAGTTAATAGAAATGTCTTTCGCGTTTTGCTGTATATTTTCCACCATTTCAATATTAATTTCCTCAAGAAAAGAAACTTAGCTGAATGTGAAGACGAGCTTTGCTGAAAGGTTAAATTTTACAGTTTTGATGCAATGAGTAAACATAATGGGTTAAGTGGTAAGTCAGGGAAAAACTAAACAGTAATTGCTGCGCGTGCTGTTAATGACGACCCTAACTTTCAAGCAAAGACAAACTGAAATAATGCTTTTAATGAAAAGTGAGACCCGCGAATAGATCTAAGTACAGAAACGAGTAGGTAATTTGCGAGACAGAGCTTTCAACATTATGAGGTAGTAAAAAAGCATGAAGCCCATTACAGTTAATGTAAAGCGTCTTGGAAGAAGCGCGCACACTGGGCAGTGCACAGTGGGCTCACTGCCTGACACATGCGCGCAGCCCGCCCCGTGTTTACGTGTGCCACTTGCTGTTGTTTTAAGCGAATCTATATAAATGTAATACTAGTTGTCCCGCGCAACTTCGTCTGCGTCACATAATACAATTAAATAATATTGCGACTATAAATTGAAATGTAAGCTATCGTATCTTTCAAGTTGGATCAAACTACACACGGTGGGCAAATTTGATTAAAATCGGTAAAGTAATTTAGGAGTCCATAGCGGACAAACAACGTGACACGTAATTTATATATATTAAGATAATAAAGCTGAAGAGTGTGTTTGCTTGTTTGGTTGAACGCGCTAATCTTCTGTAGTGGCGACCGCGAATCGGAAGACGTTGCGTTGGAAGGCCTCAAGCCCAGAAATGGATAAGCTATAGGCACCATCAATATAAAATGATTTATCTACAATTTCTACTTCCAAGTATACCTACTTATCAACATTTTATACCAAGACATAAATCACCCGACAAGTTACTTAAAACTAATAAACATTTTATTATGTATCCAGTAGAACAAACACGTCAATCAAAGAGATAGTCGCATAGACGATGTCACTCGAGCAACAAAAGGAAAGCTTGGAGATTTCCTTTTTACAGTCGGATCCTCATCTCGGGGAATCGAGAATGCCTACTGCGTAATGTGGCGATCTGTGAGAGTAGGACTAGTAATTGCTTGGTGTCGTTAAATTTTGCATTTAAGTTTAACGTCGATAGTTATTACTCGATCGAGAATTATTACGGCGAGTTACTAGAACTCGTCAACCCGCTGCACGTGTGTAGGTAAGTAGGCATTGGAACCTAATTAAACGTTGGTTATAGCTTATTCTCCGGCCTGCGGCAAGCGATTCCCACGAACCGCAGAAAGGCAGGCTTGTCGCATTATCATATTAAAGGTAAATCGTGTACAGGCGTGACGGAGTACCATTTCTGCAAACGTCGAACGCGACTGCGACGCGTTAAAGTGATGTTTTATGTGATGGCGGACCTTGGCCAGCTTATTTCATGTCCGATGTCAACGCTTCAATGTGAACAAATAACTATATTTGTTTTTCTAATGCAACATTATAAATTGCAACTTATTAACATAAATCGTCTTCAAGGTACGGACAACTCTGTAGTAAAATTGAAAGGGTGTACACATTATGTTGGTACAAGAGATGATTGAGACTATAAAATCAGTATTGGACGTGTGAAACGATGATTTCTTTGAACATACAGCTCCACATCAACACCTAATAAGAAGCCTGTTGCTTCCTCGTATCCGCTACCTAAAGGATAACGCCTCTAAGAAAGTAATCTACAACATTGTAACTACGTATATCGTGAATCAATAAACTGGCAATCAGGAAATCTCATCGCATTTTATGAGAACGATATGGTATATCGTTCGATGTATTATTAAAACATAATGGTTATTACACGGTATCATATGACTTATTGTTTACACCACAGTTGGCATAAACTTTAATGGAATTTAAATTGTTAAAAGAACTATAAAAATTCCAGAAGGAATTGCATTTGTACCATTTGATAATCACAATTACATAATGTATAATGCCAATCAATATCATTCGGGAGATTTGTCGACTTTTACGACAAAAGAGGCTGTCTTGGCACACAAAAATCAAATTCTTCTTTTATAACCTAGTGTTAAGTCAAGTCTATTGTCCTCTTAGGCCCTGACTTTATAGGCATGGAAATAACAAGGACAAGTGTTGCTAATAAATAACAGATAGAAGAGATAATAAATGTCAAGTTTTCATTTATAACTTTATTCATTTATATTTTCAATCAACAACTACACGTCCACATCTATTTCTTTTCTAAGTCTCATAGGCTTTATGCAAGTAATTCCTGTGCAATAATTAGAAAAGAAAGCTTAGTTGCGAGCTATTCAATTTGACGTCGATAATAAACTTAGTAGAGTTTAAAAAGGACTGACATCACCAGCTTTTAAACAAGACATTACCCCAGTATTCTGTGACATTACACACAATCCAATTCGTAAAATCATCATAACTTAACTTGTTCAACGCATTGAAAACATGCATTATCTTGTAAAATCACATTCGACGTCAACATACAACCGATAAATCAGTCCTGATTGAAATATATGGCGAGCTCACTATGGAACATTAAATATGTTCCAATTATTTGCAGTCAACAAGCCCTACTACACCATATTCTCATTTTGGAATAGTTAACTTATGTAGTGTTTGTTAACGACGGTACAGCAAGCACTGTAGTTTCATAAAACATTATACAAGAACCTTGTTTGAATTTAATGTGACCCTATTACAAAGTACAAGCAAAAAGATTTATAAGCGGCTAAAAAAAAGGAGATCAGGTCTGATCAGGTAATAATTTACGCATGTTAAAGATCGGGGTAGTAAGGCAAAGCACGAGCTTTCTAGAGCGTGACTTGTAAATCTACAAAACAGAATCGCTGCTAGCTAGCTACGTAGGGAACCAATACAATTCACCAATGAGGAGTAAGTGGTGTGGCGATGACCGCAGTTCCTACGTACCTACGAACAAGTGAATCAAATCATCTGTGCTTCTGGTTTATTTGGTACACTCACCAACAACTACGAAAAAAAAGTAACGATTCCGTGAAATCATAAAATAGAATACGATTTTCAAAACGAAAAACAGTCTAATACAGTTCTACAGTTTAATTGGCTCGTTAAGCCCGGTTGTTATTTCACGCCTATGTGTCAGTGTAGCAATTTAGGATTGCACAAATCTACTAATTGAACATATGAATGACCGTTATTATCAGCGCAGTATCTGAATTCAAAAACAAGAACCATTGCTAATAATAAGTGCTTGTACAACTTCATGATTCACTTCGTTGGAAACTAATGCACTGTACTCGTACTTGATGATGAGGTGTTTTGTAAAAGGGTTATCAACAGAATTCAATTTAATTTTAGTTATATTGTATACAACCTGCTTGTTTCACGTTATAAAGTCTTTAAATTAATCGGTGAATTAAGGGGCGTCTCTTTCAAAGACATAATGAGTAATGAATAAAGATATGTGTACAATCGCCTGTAAAGGACTGTTGACCACCCGTGTAGCTTCCCCCTCTTACCTCCCGAGAGCAGACGGCTCAAAACCCACATAACCTGTCACGAGCCGGCTGTGGTCAGCAATGGATGGACACGCTTCGCGGTAATCGAAAATTATTAATGCTTAATTACTGTATGAGCACAATCGCGCCACTCGCTCTCCGGCGCCGCTAGTTATCATTTATTGAGACCTAACCCGTTTGCATCGCATATTGATTCAATGTAATGACTTTATAAGTCACCACGGGTGTTCTGTTATGAGGTGGTTTAATGTAAACGCAATTATATGTCGCCACCGAGGCGTTATTTAAAACCTTATGTAAATGGTATAAGAATGGCAAACTGCTTATCAGCTTCTCATGAAAGCAAACACACGGAGATTTCTGGTGCGATAAGTTCGACGTGTAAGGTAAGGTGTAAGATTGTAACGGTACGATGACGCACATTTTTCACAAAGCATTTATGTTTATATCTATATTAGGCAGTAAAAATTATATAACTGTTCAAAATATTTCCCAGCAATAGCAAAAGAACGAACATTATGCTTCCAGTGAGTTGGAAATGAATATGAAAAGCTAAATATCTCTATAAAAGACAGCTTCCTACCAGAATATTTTGTGAGACTATTGGTATTCATGAGTATGCAAATTTCAATAGAAAATACTGTTGGCTTGTGCCGCTAGCTTAGGACCAGATAATCCAAAACGAACTAAAAGCTCCCTGCAGAATTTCAGTGGGACAGGTAATAAGAGAATACTAATATCACATCGTAATTTCATGTTTTGTAGCGCCTGCTTTGAGTGCATGGAAATATGTATTACATTCAGATGATAAGTAGCACGAAAGTAGAAACAAGAAATATTAGTCAACTTGAAGCAGCCAAAGAAACTTACAAGTTTTTCACTTTGCACCTTTGGAAAGACGTGAGATGTTGTACTAAATACCATTGTTGTTAATAATATGTATTTATTTTATATTTTCAAATGATTTTTTTTTATATTTTATGTCATTAATATTTAAAAATGTAATAAATTTGTAATAAGATGAATAAAAGAATATAATATGTAAACGTGTTGCGCCGACCCCAAATAGAATGGGAGAAGGGCAGGAAGATGATGATTATTGCTAAGAAATAAGGTAACTCCGTAATTACTGAAAATTTAGAAACGTATCATGTATGGATGCATCATTCTTATTGCGTCGACCCCAAAAAATTAGGATTAAATGAAAAGATGATTATAATGTAAAATTGCAGAAAAACAGCTTTCACATCAGAAAGAGAACTACACAATCTTCATAAAGTCGAATATTTATGTAGCTCATCGGTATTCATTGTACCAATATTCCAAATGTGACAGGAAAGCGGCGACACTCGACAAAATGGTTAAATTATGTTTGCACAGACTAAACAAATCAGAATGCTATCACAAACCGTGCTCATTATACGCCTTGTGCTATAATAAGTACACCAGTATTGTGATAGACGGCTTGGTTAAATAATTTCTAAGCACTTGTGTCATTTGACAAAGATAGACATGAACATACAATATTTTAATGATGCCTTACTTCATTCTAACCAATAATAATAGGTGGTTCATTCAAATATAAATTAATAGCTTCTACTCGAAATTTCGTCCGCGTGAAAAGCACATTTTACGGCACTCGGCAATAGTGTAGCTTTAGATCAGTGAAAGAACTTCTGAAATCGGATGAGCACGAGAGCTGACTCTTTAATACAGCCAATGAGACGATCCATACTTAATACATTTTATCACGTACAATCTCGTCAGTGCAATTAAAACGAAGGCACCGTCCTGTGTGCGTACACACTGTCCTTGCTATCACAGTGGTGCTGATAGCAAACATTAATCGACTCGACAGTTCGACACCCATCGAAGGGAAAGTCAATTTATGTAACTAAACGAACCAATATTGATTAAGATGATCGATGAAGACTTGGATTCTTCAAGCATGGACGTGACGCAATGTCGACAAGTGTTTAAAACACACAAGTACCCTGCGTACTTGCAACATGCGACATCATTTCTCTATAAAGCGCAGCACATAAAGGATGTCTTCTTCTTTTAATTAATATCTAATCAAGGGCTTCGTTTAGAAGAATCTAATACACGATTTATGAGCGGTGAGAGACCAACTTTCTCACGCGGTTTGCTGACCAGATTCAGCGCACCTTATTTTATGGCATCTAATCATTTCATCTTAATTCTTAGAAAGCTCTTTTCTACGTATGTATAATGTATGTTTGTAGGTTGTAACATCAAGTTGTACAGCAGCTGCAACCAGCTGCTGCTACCTCATGTTTAATGATGTTCGCGTAATTGCACTGGTTCCATAAACTGAACCGTTAGATTTATCGTTGAACTAAGATAATCTATACATAATTAAATAAGTAGACAGCTAGAGCCATTAAAACATTTTCGGCATTATTAAAACCGAAAGGCGTTCGTAGTACTTTAATTTATTAAAATCACAAAGAAAAAAAAAAGAAAACAAGAAAAATAAGTCTACATTATATGAAACACTTGATGAAAAGCCGCTGAAATTGTAGTAATGGAAGGCTTCAGTGTGAGGGCGGGCGGGGAGGTGCGCGTACGCACGAGGCGTGTTCGGCGGGTCGGCGCGGGAGCCGGCCGCCAGAGCCGCTGCGGAAGCTGCGGCAAGCGCACCTGTCGCACGACCCCGCGCCCCGCGACACCAGCCTTACGCGAAACACACGTGTATTTACCCCGCGATTTTATGCCCTGTGACATGACATGAGTATCAGTGAGAGTTCAGTGACAGTGCCCACAGTAACGCAGTAGCCCCTAGAGGAGCAATCTACAATCTGGAGCAACCCTAGGTCGGTAGCGCAACGTTTTATCTTTCTTATCACATTATCGCATGTTTTGATTGCACACGCAATATCCGCTGTGCGAATATGTTGTTCGCGTTACTTTTATAGTGCATCTTTTTAAATATAAACAACACATCTGTCTCTATTGGAATGTTGCGTGTTTGATCAACTTTTGTTAAACTTATTTTCATTACGATAAGCTTTATGTTGATTTGCATCAACACACCCATGACAAAATTTTCTATTCATTAGAAAATAGGTTTAGATACGACTTTGCATAAAAATATTGCCTATTGAGCATTTGGAGAAAAGGAAAATATCTTCATATCAAATAACATCTATTTATATTTATGGGATGCAATACAATTTCAACAAAACCATTGTTTAAAATTAATTTTCATAAAGAATTCCTCACCTCACTTACAGGTGTAGGTATTAGCTGAGAACAATAATTATAAAAAACATCTAGCTGTGGTCATCAGTAAACCGGTTACAGATATTAAATAAATATATGCATAATCGCAATCAAACAAATTACAATTCATAAGTCTCCATCTATAAATAAATTTACTATCTGGAGCATGTAAATGTCATCAGTGAATAAATAAAACTAGTGTTTACCAATAAGAAGAGTGGCTGGGTGATGACAAACGAACGTTATAGGTCGGTGGAAGCTTAGGAGGTCTGCCGAACATCCGCGGAGTAGCATTACTCGTGTTATCGACAATATCGCCACCGGGACTGGTTCCTACGACCGCTACACGAAGCTATGCCGTTTGCGAACATCGCTCAGAACACATTTTGTCCATTTAATTTAATTCCAATTCAAAACATCGACCTACATAACAGAACATAAAAGTGAACGTGCACCTTATCGAACCTGTAAATTAAATTCAAGAAGCCACTCTTTTCATTAACAACTTTTTAATATAAAACTTGGTGCGATTAAAATGTCTTCACGCTTGCTACATCGTTAGGATTGATCACGTAAATCGTTGAGCTTATTATGTGGCATTAGCATTTAAAGGACCTCTGGGGACTAGGAGCGATTATTGGAATAGTTTATTCCCTTGTGAGGCAATGTGAACGAACCTCGTGGAGGAACGGCTCCATAAATCAAGGCATTACCGCCTCGACATTGGTTAACAGGCAAGGCGCAGTACTAGGATATCATAATCGTTGGCTAGTCATAACTAACGTTAATTACTGGGAGACGTCGCCGCTCCTGAAAGCTACTCGGAGGCCCGAGGCTAGCATTGCATAACGACGTGGGAAGAGCGATCAAGTGAAGGGCATAGAAGAGTAAACACTCATTACTGCACTGATGATTTCATACCGGTCAAGGAAACACTTAAAGGAAAACCGCAACCTACAAAATTATATTTTTGCATTAATTAAAACATGAAGGAAACTAATTGCAAAACATTTCAGGAGAAAATTACCAGGATCGAAGACGTATTTTTAATTGTATTATAATGTTTTAAGTGATCGTTCGTCAATCTTCCATAAATCTAGATTAGGAGAGTGTTTCACTAATTAAAAGCTAAATATACAGGTCTCATTAAAATGTTGTCCTGTCTGGCGAGCGGATTCATATGATTTAGAAATGTCAGGGTAATTGGATTTATCGTATTCACAGACGGGTTTCGCCTTAACCTTTATAGCTGTTTTAATTCTTATCGATTCGCTGGTAAATGTCGAATCAGAGAGTACCTGCAGGCAATTAAGAGATCATCAAGGGCTTGCCTTGAGCGTCTGTTAGGTAAGCCCTTCTGAGGGAGCGTGCGCGTGCGCTCATCTGTTCACTATTTGGAACTGCATAATCACTGGTTACTATTTAGAGCTACTCGATCAAATAACCGCATCCATGATAAAGCTAAGCGATATATAAAGCGATTCCAAGTCGATTGATAACCTCCGGAACGTTCGTGAATATTATATTCATAAGTTACTGATGAAGTGATAAATCAATCAAAGAAATATAAAAGCTTTCTTGTAAAACGTTCAATTATACTATATAATATTCCGAAACGGAAATTCTTAATCAATTACCAACACTGACACATGCTTGCTTATAATATTGGTGCAACCTTTCAAAAGAGGAAATTCATGTTCAGCTTGTTTAAGTAAGCGAATTTATATGCTCGGTACCGAATATAATTAAGGGCTATACATTATTACGTTCATACGCGAAACATGCTCCTGTCGGGCAGGAGTCGAGAACTTATTGGACTTTCGCTTATAAATAAAAATACGTAAAACCTTTTAAAACGATGCTAAAATTATTTGAATTCGGCTTTCGGAATTAATTAAAGCAAAAATTCGCAGCATTGTAAAGGTTGACGGGAAAGTTTCATATTTCTAATTGAGCTACTTCATCCTTAATGCTTTACCTTATGCACATTCGTTTCCCAGACCTAAATTTTAACTCGATTCAGCTATTATTAATTAGGATAAACCAGGATTAAAATGCTTTAATTGGTTATTTCATACCCAAGTTCATGCATGCAATACCTTATCTTTTCAGGATAACAAGTCGAATAACACGAGCTCATTAAGTTCGTTTGCCATTGCAACTGTTATTCCTGAATCTATCAATTAGCCATAAAATACCTCATGGTTACGCTAACAGAAATAAATTGCTGAAACTGACCTAAGACAAAAAAGATTACCGTGAATTTCAATATGCAAAAAGCTTTGGACGTGGATTTTAGGACACAAGCCTGTTATACAGTCCAATACAAATACAACCGTAAATTAATTAAAAATTAGGGAAGAACCACGGTTAGTGCTGTTCCTGTTAATGTTTTATTTTCAAGTTAACAATCCAAAAGAAAATTATTGGTATTACCGGTGCAACGGTGGCTCGAATCGAGCTGAACATGACATTGTTAGCGCAAGCATACATTGTATGTAGTTCCACTCAATTATTAACACGATACAAGTTATTAAGAATATCATAACTATCCTAATCTGTTCGTTAGTATTCAGTGGCAGCTATTATTGTTAATGAATGCATGGCAGCAGAGCGCGTTCTAAGGGTGTACAATTAAATCGGGAGGTATGCATATCAACGTAAGCAAACACGACAAGTCGCAGCTCCCGGCCTCCCAGTACACGAGCACCTTGTATTTGTTCTACACAAATAAACCTCCCGGCACGTCCCCAAGTGCGGGACACATAATCACACAAACAAGGACAAACGCCTTCTTGTTACTTACAACACAAGAAGCGATATGCCACCAAATATTTTAGATTGTCTAAAAATTCAACGGTGATCTAAATAAAAAATTAATAATCCTCAAGATTAAAGTCGCAAAAGTGACCTGTTTGGTATTGGATTTTAACCTAGTCGACGGAAACTTGAACTATTACGCGTGGATGATGACATGTTATAGGTACGGTTTTGCAGTCTATATCTATGTGAAGACGAAACTTTGTTTTCTTAACCTCCATCCACACTTCCCGCGTGTATCAGTTGCGAGACGAGAGAGAAAGTACCAACGTACATTTCGTAACCCCTGATTTTGAAACAAGTAAGAAAATCGAAAACTAAGTGTTGTTTTGTTAAACAACAGCATAAATATCCATAAAAGATATCAATACAGCCATCAATAAAAATGCTAACGCAATTTAGGCGCGATACTTAATGATATTATATTACGAGAGTGCATGTGTTGAATATTACATAACTACATATCACTTGATAGCAAAACATTTACTGTGACTGAATATCAGATGAGAATTTTGAGAATAGCTTTGTAACAGTAATAATATGTATATTTGTAACACCTACGATTTTTCCTTGAATCTTAGAATCGATTTTATCGTCAAGCAGATGTTGATCATCAATACCGGTCCGGTAGACGGAGGGAGGTCCCGTGGTGCGACCGTGCGACGCTCCGTCATCGTTTATTCGCAAAATGTAGCCGCGAGATAATTCCGCCTAATGTGTATTCAAAGCGAATCATCACCATGCTAATGTAGTTATTAAGATAGTATCGCGTCCGAGATTCCAAGCCGGTTTGCAAACGCATGCCTTTAAGACGAGCGCTACCAAACACTTCGGGTTTTGTATTGAGCTCATTAATTTCATTTTACGGGATATTAAACCCGTTATTATTATTTTAATTGCATGTTTATAGATTTTTATTAGATAAAATATTTATAATCTATTAACATGTTAAAAACCAAGTTATTTTATCTTAACCAAGTTAATTATGATTTTATCCCAAAAATTTTGGCTTTTTTGTAAAGATTCCAGTCCTCGATATTATTGTATTAGTGTCAACGACGCATTCCAATACCATTTATGATAAAACGATCCTGATGGAGGCACTTACATTTAGGGCACATTATCAGTTTTGTTTCTTCAAAAGTTTATGGGGCATTGTTATGTGTTGTCTCTTCACCACACACCACAAAGCCTTTCCGTAAGACATTGAACCTGCCTGAGTGGTGACCTCCTTGACATCGGTTACACATACTCGCTACAACAAAACTATGATTCAACATTTCTAAACAATTCCTTAGCTTTGCATAGCGATGATAGAAGGGCTGTTCCAAGAACGGAAAAGTTTTAAAAATGTTTGTATATCATTTAAAACATTTGACAAAGACGTTGCTTTTATTTATGCTAGTGTCTTTAAAGTCACATCAATACATATAAAATCATGCATGATGGAGCAATGGAAAGGGAATTAATCGAGAAGACCTGTTTAACTAGATTGGATCAGATAAGAAATCAATGGTTCTGGTTTAAGTCACGGTCTTATTAGGCAATGTGTATTGTCTTGGACAGATGCAACTGATTAGGATCAGAGCTGGGAGCGGCACGCGCCGCCATGCGCCAGCCACGACCACTCGGTGGCGTGGTGTGCCTCACAGTTGTCGAGTTACGTTTGCGCCTGGGCACAGCGGCTGAAATATGCAGTCCCGATATTACACAATGCATTTGTAAGCGGCTCTCCCGGGACATTTAGCGGTATTAAACTATTTGATAAGAAGATAAAATGTGTCTGCGCTTGCTTTAGTTAAAATAATTTAACTTCACTTGTATTTATTTTGTGAGATAAAACACTAACACAGGACATTGTTTGCCTGTAAAGGTGAAATAAAAGTGACTATTACGCTGTCAAGTTGTATTTGTAGATTAGAATAACTGAATGGTGAAGAAATATAAGTAATGTTAGATAACTTCCCTGCAGCTAAACTTGCACATAACTTGTAAGACAAACCCTTTTCGAACTTTTCATTAGATATGATATTAGAACAACCCAATTTCAACATCAATGATAATATCGTTTACAACGTAATAAAAAAAACAAGTAAACGGTAGCAGTCACGCAACAACATCGTTTTTCAATTTACCATCAAGTAAAATTTGAATAATTATGAAATTATCTAACAGCGGCGCCGCCACTCCGAAAAGTATCAGTGTAGAATAAGACGAAGATAAGAGTGGAACATTAAAGATAAATTGTACTAAAATTCTGTTTAGGTTGTTCGAAAACTGTGGAGTCTGCCACCAAGTAATTGGCAGCCGGTTTGCGTGGCAGGCCGCCGCGCCGTCTGCCGCGTCAGTAACCCACTTACGAAGACGAACAACAGAAGCAGATGACACAGTAGACACACTATAAGGACTTGCCTTAATGCGCACAACAAACGAACACCTACATCCTAAACTTTCCAACTTTCTTTGTGTAGCTCTGCTAGCCATTTGTCATAATCTTTAAACCGCAACCAATGTTAGCGAAAACATTTCAAAATACCGTCTGTTTAGTTATGGTGACTGTAAATGGCGACACTATGGCGACCGACGCGTCTTCCATTCTTAAAGATGATCCAACTATTGACAAGATTCTCGAAACGGGGACAGTGAAACGACCTAACGCGAGCTGATAACGTGGTCTAGGAGCACTCGTAGCTATCTCTAGGTACATTAACACAGTTCGCGGTTGTTACTGCAACAGAACAAATAGTGCTCAGGGAGTCAGGCTCCAGGGCTACACACCGCCGCGGGACGACCACTTCGTTAACTTTAATGGTAAATACATATCTGTCTTGCATACATTATATTATTATTTAAGATTAAATTGAGCAATTGATTACAATACAAATAGATGCAATCAAGTCTCTAATAAATCCAAATACAACTGTCATGACACTTCCCCAGAAAGGCCGTTTCCTACGTAACACTATCATTTAACAATCTGGTTAATTAATTGAAACTACATAATTGGGACAAGCATAATTTGAAGGGCCCAAAGTACTCATTATGTTGTTAAAAATTGAATGACGAAGGAAGTTTAAGCTGTACGCTCGCTACGGCTCTCATTGAGGCTTCTTTTTTTGTTCTTTATCTCTGATGAATTGAGCATGGAGGTTGTTTATTTTAAATGGTGACTCATATGAAATTGCAACATAAAGGCAAATTTATAATGAGCTACCCGACGACATTCCACGAAGGCCGCTTAGTTGCAGACAGGTAAACTTTGCAGAGTCGAGCCCGCGACTCCGCGCCCAACAATGTGAGCACGGCCAGCCGCGCGGGCGCAACCAGTAGGCAGACACAGCTACTTTCGTAATGAAGCCGTATTGATAGACTCATTTAACTGAATATTTATTACATGTAAATGCTAACAAGTCCAGATGATTTATATGGATTATAATTTCTACGTTCTTTACCGGCAGGCACGAACACATTATAATTTATTGACACTTCTTTCTGGCTACTTAATCGGTACGCCCATTTCCTATTTAAACTGGGGGCATCGTGTGGCTAACCTTGTTTTTGTTGCTTTCCTACTGCGGTTAATAATATTTATTTAAAAACTTCATTATTGTGGTAACAATAAATCTAAAGGATTTGACTACGTCCACTGATCTGCTATTTATCTTGATTAAGTTTACCGACATTTATGAGATGTAAATGACTTGAGTTTGTGTGCACATTTACGCATATGACGTAACTGTATTATAAATAGAGCATTTAGTTTCTACATAACTAATAACCCAGATTTCAATTCATTCGTAGATCATATCTTTGGCAGAGTGACTTTAAACTTTGCGTAAAAGCTGTATGAGCTTTTACGCAAAGCTAGTAAAAATAAAAATAGTAATACTTCTCATGTTTTCATTTCTCTCTGCTAATTGGTACTCAACTGATATTTGGGCAAAATACTTTATGAAGTTTTTAAGTCCAGAATTGAAAGGAGCAATTAAGAATCATACAACAAAAGGGACAGCCAAAATAAAATGAACAGACAGCAAGCAATCTCGGGAGGTCCACGGCTCCACATTTCCATTATGACGCACAACAACGGCGCACGTATCACGGCGTTCCATATAAAAACTAATAGGACATACCCTTTCCCTACATTTTAATTTAACAACGGAAGCCGCGTGACTCGACAAGAAAAGAATCAGATTAATTTCACCGTTGTCCCGCCTGACGCGGTGGATCCGTACAAATAAATTGTTCCGAAAACATCGCCACGAAGACAAAAGGGGTAGAGTAGAGAATGCTGCAACAAAATAAACGTGATCTCACCAGGAAACCCGGCTACAATAGGACGAGAGAAGGACGAGAAGGCCAATGACTTTGTAAAAACAAATATATCTCTATTAATCCCATCTCATACAAAGCTAATTATGGCTGATGCATACCAGTATTTACTTAAGAACTGAACGTTACTAAATATCTCCTTACTTATAATGAGTAGTAAGATTTGAAATAGCTAGTGATATTAATGAAATTTATTTAGACTTAATGCGTACCAATAAAAGCAATGAAAGCGCGGAGCACCTGGAAGTGCGTGCTGTAGCCGCGTTGGCTCGCCTCCAGTTCCACTGAACTTTGACAACTAGCTGCGGCGGTAAATTGCTGTAACACATCCGTCTGCCGCACTTATACGCTATACAAAACTCTGCCAACGTGAAAATGCATTTCAGGAAATGTCATAAAACGAGTCGCTCGACTTTGGACAGCTTTTCGTCATCAGAATATCAGTAATGCGTTTAATATCATAATTAGATGACGTACTTTTCGTTGCGTTTCTGCATTCACAGGTCGCATGTTTTCAAGTACTGCGAGGTCGACGCACTCCACGAACGTGCATTCCTTTTCCCTTTCTGAATTTTGATTGCCTCCAGGTATGTAACAGGAACAAAAATATAATGATGGGGTTTCGTCAATTGATCTCATACAACAGTATTCCTTTGCCATCTGTCGTGACATGTTCAAGTATTGTGTTCAGTTCGGGAGCGTATACTTTCTTTATCGATTTTTAATCATGCGGGACGCCCTTTCATAAAGGTTCATCAAAAGAAATTGGTGTGTCGTCATTCACTCCATCATGATTTAGCTGTCATTGATCACGTCAGCGTCAGTATAAGTACTCGATGCGCCAGTAAATCATGATAGCCGTTATATGCGATTGCTTCGACATCTGATCTAAAGTCAATTAATAACGATACTGATCTAATTCTTTTGTATGTCGACCCGAAACGAACTGGACGGTCACCGAAAGTAGCGTGACTACGTGACTACTACTAGGTGACGACAACGTGACGCTATTTGACATTATTGCATCGTCGCATTAAAGAATAAATATAGAAATACTGAATGATACATCCTGATAAATATGTAATACTGAGTTACATCCGCACAATGTATCTTCCAGTCATTCATACTAGACACATTCAAATGAGTGGAACATCCTCTTAGCGCTACATATTATAAAGATACAATCGAATAGAACTCATAAGACGTTATAAAGCGGACGTATTATGATTACGTAAGCACATGGTGCATACGGGAGGATAGCTGGTTGATGAAAGGCTGACCTTAGTAGCGTGGGCGTAGCAGCGCAGAGCTAGACAATGATAATACGACAGACGAGGTCCACGAACTATACCGGAATGCAAATAAATAGATGCACATGAACAGGACGGGCCGTACACCTGTCGCTGATCCGGCAAATAAACAATGCACGTCATGCCGCGACCTACGGTAGCAAGGATCGAACATTATACTGCCATCAGCAAACACTAGCTAATGTTTAATACATCTCCACACATTATAAATTAATTGAAAAATCCTTTATTAATGCAAAAATATAAAAATGTTGTTTATTGTAACAATAGTAAACGAAGGTATTTGAAGTTGCTGCGGGACTGTTCGAAAGAGATACCGCGGCCCTGGAACACAAATGGCAAGGAAGGAACATGGATGGGTTTTAGTCAGTACAAGTCTGACACTCTCTTCCGCTCCGCCTAGAGTAGGAAGAGTCATTTGATGATTTCCCATCCAAAAAAAACAAGGTATTTGAAGTTTAGAAGTAACTCAAGAGCAATCAAACAAAACACCAATAAAAATACTTAGCTTATGCTCTTGCCACAGCAGCAACACTACATTTTGGTAGTATTTAAACGCGTGTTTGCCATGAACAATGCGTACCTAACACAGTAACACGTAGCCAATGAGTTTGTCCCTACCATACAAATTGACAATCTTCTTCAAATACCTGAAAGTTACTTTTAGTTTGAAAAGGCAAACAAGAACATTAATAAAAACTGCTGTAACCGTAACTGCCAATCAAGATTATAATTGCGTTTATTACCTTTGCGTTTATTACCTTCATATCTTTCAAACATGTTCTTACGAATTACAAGTGATGGATAGAGGTCCGATAGAAACAAGAATTTGTGTGGTATAATACAACTAAAAACACCAACTACTGAAAAATCACGCTCTAATTAAAATCAGGGTTTTACAAGATAAAATCGACTCCTCCTATTGTTGAAGCCGGTTAAAATGTAGCCTGTACCCGGGTCATAATAACGAATCGATTGACACCTTATTCATCAATCGGATGAATAGTTTATACACTACGGAGGAACATACATAAATATAAACATACATAGACTGCTAAAATCATAACCCTTCCTTTTGGCTTCGCCGTAGTCGGGTAAAAATCAGTCCTCATATGAAAATATGACGACTGCCAATAGCATATAATCATAATGATAACTGTTTAAACAAAAGGTCACAATTTGAATTGTGACCTTTTTTTGCCATTTGTTGTCCACCATACAGATTCAAACATGTACATGTATTAGAAAACATTGCAAAAAAGTATATCAACAGTTATCATTGCTTATAACGTAAAAACCCTAAGTGGAAAATATTTAAATTGTGAGAAAGATGGAAAGCTAGGCTATAATTTCAGCGGATTTTTTTTTTATGACGCGGATGCCTTTGCGGCGAAACGCCGATTGTAAAATATATTTATTGTGAAGAATATTTACTTTGTTTCGTTTAATGTTTATTTAGTTAAAAGCCTGCCTAATTACAGCGGTTAAAATAACCTGAGGTTAAATTTCCCCTAACGAACTTTTCTTTTAATAACTACTATGTATGTCTGAAACGCGTATTAAATTGCTCTAAGAATCTACGTTTTATGCATTCTGTTGAAGCTAGATAATAGAAATATAATTACTTCCCAGTCATAACGTACTCAGTATAATTAAAGGATAATAGATATCTGTAAGTACTTCAATAAAGATTTTAAAGCAATCACAATACCAGCTTTAATCGATTTGTAAGCAGTTATAAGGTAAATAAACGTACCTTTAGGACATTACTTTCGCGAAGTCGTATATATAAAGAACCGCTTTACAGTTTACCGATATCAATGACCCCGCCACGAAAGCCGCACCGTTTGCTTAGCATTACAGAACATTTTTCATACAAAGCCTTCACGATAGCCGTTCGCCGCGGTGTCTTAACGAGACAACCTTAAGCAGGTGTTAAATCGTAAATCATACATATTTTTGTTTTCGCATATAAACTGTTACAAGATGATTCGTATAATTTTTACGCAACAATTTTCACAATAGATGTAATCCCACAAATGATGGACTAAGTTTCATAACTAAGCCCACGCAATATCAGCTTATTGATAAAGTCCGTGTTACATTTTGGGCGCCTTATGGATTAACAAGTCATTTGTCAAAACCTAATGAATGGTTTATGAGCTAGTATAACTTAACAGTGGACGTTTTTGGAATTAGTGTGATGTTTTATTTTTTATATGGTCTATGATTGAGAGAAATCAATTATAGAGCCTATTATAGTCGTGTTATAGTTTGAAATAAAGTAAGAACACTTTTGGAACAAATTAATCTTCACCACTGTTTAGATTAACAATAAGTCTCGGTTTAATGAAAGGCTTTGTGCTTAGTAAAAAGTACCGTTAAAATGGCTTCCTTATCGATATGATGAGCTTCCGAAATGACAGCATTTTAGATACGAGTGTACAAAAAGATGCAAGTGGACCTGATAAAATATCTGACTCAGTCGCTTCTTGCGGGGCCGGTAAGAGTACCCAGTAAAGATTTAGTAGAAAAAAAAGTTCATACATTTGAACGAAATTGCCTTTTTTTTTCGGATGGGTAATCATCAAATGACTTCTCCCGCTCTGGGCAGAGCAGAAGGGAGTGTCAGACTTGTACTGACTAAAACCCATCCATGATCGTTCCTTGCCCTTTGTGTTCCAGGGCCGCGGTATCTCTATCGAACAGTCCCGCAGCACAAACAAAATTGCCTTAGTTGGTCTTGCTAGTAAAGCACTGGAACTGAATTTTCAAGATAGGCTACTGAATGAAGGTAATCAATAAAATCGATAATTATAATTATCTTCCCACTAGCTGTTGCCCGCAACTAACTTCTTGTGCAATTAAGAATGATCTCCTGTCTGCCAAATGTCATAACGATCGGTTTAGATGTAAAACAGACAGACACAAGTTCTTTCGTATTTATTAGTCAGATCTAAGAAAACTCACATTTCAATTTATTTTTGACGTCAATTTCTAAAGCTATATTTTTCATTAACGGTTCCCCTCAAGTCTGTCATTCCAAATATTGACTTGGACAAGCATCTTCAGGCAAGACCATTATGTTCCGCAGACGGGGCGATGTTAAGAGCGGCTGTGGCGGCGCTGGCGTGCCTATGCATGGCGCGCGCTTCGCCCTCCGAGCACGGCCTGCGAGCGTACGCGCTGAGCACACAGAACCCCAAGGTAAATATAAATACAACCCTGTAAATACTGCATCAAAGAAAGAGGCTTCCAACAGAAGTGACAACCTAAGGCGAGATAAGGATTTATTTTTCAGAGATAATGTAGCATTTTAATGGTGAAAGAATTTTTAAAATCGCTCCGGTAGTTTTTGAGTTTATTCGTTACAAACATACTAAAATACGAATTGTTCTTTTTTATAATTTTAATAGCTGATGCCTGCGGTTTCGGTCGCGTGGATGTCGGTTATCGCTTATTTTTTTCCGACACCTCCAACAAATATCATTATATTTTAGCCAATGTATACAAAAACTTGACAAATTATGTACTGAAACCTTCCTCGAGAGCCACTCAATCCATTGGTGAAAACAGCATGAAAATCGGTGTAGGAGTTTTTGACTTTATCGCGAATAGACAGACAGATGCGGCGGAGGATTTTGTTATATTAAACAAAAAACAACCCAAGCGATCTCATTTCTAGACTACGCGTTTTGTGTAAAATGAACCTTCTGTACCTGCTGTTTTGTTAAACAATCTTGTCGCGTTTCCAAACATGTCTGAACAATATTAGAGCAAACGGAACATGGAATAATATGTCACCGACACCAGCACTAGTTAAATAAAAGCCTTATTTTCGGTTGTCTGCTGTGTCCAACATATAAATTACCGCTGTCAATAAATGGTTGGAAAACTAGAATGAATGAATTTAAAACTAGTTAGTAGTTAGGCAATAATAAGTATCTGCAACTGTCAATGGGAATTGAGTAAGCTACTTGACACGTTAAACTTTAGCTTTAACGACTTAACCAAATATACAATCCAAAATCTACTCAGAACAGCACTAGAACGATATTATGTGGCTGGTAACTGGACCAACATATTTGGTGCAACTGGTATTACAAAGTTGTACGGTAATAAGGCATGCACTGGATTACCAAAGCGCATAGAAGGAAAATTAACTACATTGAAATTCGAGCACCTCAAATAAAAGTACGGCAAGGCAATGGACAAAAACAATGAGACGACAGCTTGATCATTGTAGTATGTCAGAGAACAAGAGCCCAAACTATAAGAATGGACAAAAAGAAAACTCAGACAAACATACTTGAAGTCCAGCGTCGAAATCTGTTCGAATGACGAAATTTAAAGATACGGAACTAACCCGAGTCCTTTTCTAAGCAGGTCACATTTCATAAAACATAGACTATAAACGAGACACATATTTTATTCTATGATAATAATATACTCTCCGACAGACATCAAAACGTATGGCGAGGACTGCCGGAAATATCATGATGTTCTCGTAGATTACTTTCGATAAACTAGTTTATAAATAAATGTATGCCTATTAGAAGCTTAACATTTATTTTGGTAGCACTTTGTCAGGAACAAAATGGTAGCTAAGAATAACATTATGTTATTATTTATTCCTTGGCAGGACATCAACAGTATTCTTTCCAGCATTGAAGAAAGACTTCGGGTTTTAGACACAATTGGTGCCGTCCAGGCGAAACAAGGACGACGTCTAGATATCATTCAAGATAAGCTTGGTGAGTGTCTTTCAAAAGTTTTATACTTGTGAATGTTTTTCGGCACTTTTTAGTTTCGAAGTTTTGGTAAGGCTTTTAAACCCTGAAGAATTCTCCCGTATGTGCACTTAAATACTGCCAAAAGCATTAGACCAATAGATACACGAACAACAAGCTGGTAAGGATCGATAGCACCAACTCAAATATGCACGAAATAATTGCAACTTGGAAGCAAAGACATTGTTAAACAAACTGTCTTCGGAATAAAGCCAGAACTGCATGAACTAGAACAAAGTCATATCACAACAATACATAGGTATTTTGTTCCGGGAAACTAATGAGTCACGTATATACGGACTACGGTAGTCTTATTATGTCATATCCTATTTTACTATGGGTCAACTTTTGTAATATCTACTGGCGTACATCGCTCGCAATTGAATGAACAAGAGCAACGTACAATTAACTGCTAAAGGCACCGCTTTGGGCTGCAGTTGTATGAATAAATAAGCAAATGGACGGCGTACGCATGCTGAATAGGATACCGCTAATATTCATATATTTGCTTTCAGATCGCGTCGAAAATACGTTGACTTTAAAATTAGAAAGAGCTCAATTAACAGCAGAAAGACTTGAGCACAGGTTACATATGCTGCAAACTAATGTGCAGGTGGGCTTTGTTTTACTTCAAAGTGTATGTTTTACGTATGTGGAACAATAAACTAAGCATTTTTAATTTATTTCAGGCCACCATCAAAGAAAGCAGTGATAAAATAGAACGTAGTCAAACGAAGATAGCTGAACTAGCTAGCAATCTAACTACACATATAATAAGCCACAAGCATTTATTAGAAAAGGTATTTATTCGTCCTTAAAAGTATTATTTCATAACTATTTTTACTATAGCGATCAACAAGGGGACCCATTTAGCATTTTAATTAAGCCGAACAAGTTGCGATATTAATACCAATTATTTAGATTCATTTGTGGTATGCATAATCTCGGGAATACCCAAGATTAGCAAAACAGTTTATCAACTTATTTTCAAACAAAGGTAATGCTAATGAGGCTGTTGCCATAAATACTAAAAAAAAATGGAACTTCCCAAGCAAATCAAGTAAAATAACGATAAAACTAAGGACATTATAAAGACGTCTTTTACGTCTTACGGTTTTTTATACACAATATCATTGGATAAAACTGTTTTTAATAATTTCCCTATATTCCAGGTACACGGCGCGTACGCAGACACGTGGCACCGTAGCTTAATACTAGAGTCCCTGATGAGGGACGGCCTCTCCCTCGTCAATGTGACGCGACGGGAGCTAGCTGATGGACTAAGGGCTTTGGCCAGACGACAAAGGGATGCGAGGATTAATTCCGCAGATTTGGAACAAACCTTCACTAAACGACTTAGTGACAACACTTATAGAATTGATCTAAAGGTACACGGATGACTTAAATTGGGCAAAGTATTTGCCGATGCAAAAACTAAAATTATTCAATCAAGCATTCAATCCTTGACCGATATGCTCGTTGAATATTCACTCAAGGAAACCTCTACAAGGTTGAGAACTTTTTTTATATCTTACAACCTTTTTTGCAGATGCAGGAACTTTTGGATGCGCAAAAGCGCTTCGTGGATTCGTGCACGCAAGTACAGCAAGACGATCCAAAGCACGTGACGGATGTGCTGGACAAACTCATCGAATCGTTAATTAAACTGTACGTAGCCCATGAATTATTCTCTATCCATACGAGTCCTAATTTATGTAAATTGCAGTGACCGAGGTAGACTGTACTATGTTTGTGAATACGTGGAAACGTTATTAGGTACACTGCTTTCGGGAAAGTCATTTGATTTTATTTCTTACTTGACATATTTTACATTTTTAATCGATGTGTTTCTCGTAAACTTCAGTAGGTTGTTGGTCGTGACTAAGCAATCACTGCTTAGTGCTTACTAGCTGATGCCCGCGGCTCCGCCCGCGTGGATGTCGGTTATCGCGACCAAAAGTAATCATGAAATTTTGATCCCGTTCCCGCAACCCATGGGAAATATCATTATATTTTCGCCAATGAATACAAAAACTTGACAAATTATATACTAAAACCTTCCTCGAGAACCACTCTATCCATTGGTGAACCATTGGTGGAAACAGCATAAAAATCGGTGAAGTAGTTTTTGATATTATCGCGAACAGACAGACAGACGCGGCGGAAAACTTTGTTTTATAATAATATGTAGTGATGATAGTTACACATCAATTGCGTTTAAAAGAAGATCGAAGAACATTGATTTGAAGATTTATAGATCTTTCGAAGAGATGTTGACGACGTGTGAGAATTGAGTTCCTGTTCAGAAGATTAATTGCAATTCTAACCAGAAATGAGCCATGTTTTTGAATGCTTGCATGATGATAAAACTTTTCGAGTAAAAAAAAATACTAACAGTGCTAAACCGTTTTCAGAACATCTTCCACATTCCATGAGCTTAAGAAGATTCAAGATGACGTAAATAAGTATGATAACAAAGTCGTAAAAATACTGAATGCGACGCGAGTACCGCAGGTATTATTCATTTAATATTTATGACTTCCTCATAATTGTCTTAACATCTAAAGTTATGCTTGTTTTGTTATTTTTGCGTAAAGTTATCACTTGTAATTCCTATTTTTTTTGTTCTATGTTCTTACTTAACAAGGATTAAGAACTGGGCAATTTATTAATTCTTTCTTTCTTAAAATTCCAGACGGACGTGACATGTCGACGCTTAGAAGGCGCTTTTCGCAATACATCCCACACGATTCTTAAAGAGAATGAACTACGTCAACTGACTGAGAAGTTCGTATCGCTGACGGATCGAGCAGACGCAGCGCTGCAGCGCTTGGAAGCACATCTAAAAGAAGACTCCGAGGAACCAGGACAAGCATCTGAAGTCACTGCTGAAGCTGACAGACTACTGCAAAAACTGGAGGGGATCAAGTAAGTGATGGATCTTACTAAATTAAGCCTTTAAACAAAATAATACGGAAAGTGGTCGTAAGTAATGATGGTAGACCGAGAGAAGATCTTTTCAAATATATCTTGCTTATTTTATGATCCTAGAAATGGTTTACATCCTACATTATTCTCAGGTCAAAGACTTCCTCCTCCTGTCGATCTCTTGATTTGCCTAGCAGAGCAGCAACATGACGATACAGAGGACACATTTAAAGCCCTGAGCAAACGATGGTGTAATTGTCGGCCGGATAGAAATTACTGTTCATGAAAAAAATCCTGTCCATGGTTGCCAGGTTGCTTTTTCATCCATTAGTTGTTGAGCACACAAATAGGGCATCGTTTGCACAGTGCCTTTGAGACGCAACATGACAACGGAATAGGACATATCACGCTTTCAATTAAATATTTGCGATTACAGCAATGAAGAATCCGACGAAGAGTACGACTGGGAGGACGACGAGGCCGGTTATTTCGACGACGGCGGGGGTGGCGACATCATGGGCATAGACAAGGACATTCTGACCGCCAGCACGTCCCGCAGAACGAAGACCACGACCGTGCGGCCGCCGCACCGGCGACATCTGCACAAACACCCTTACGACCGCGGCCCTAACATTAACTACCCCAAACCGTCGTATTAAGTTTGTTTTATAAATACTGTGAGAACCTATTCGTGTTTTATTTGCATGTCAGTATCATAACAAGATGAACCGACGATCTTAAAAAGGTGGCTTGGTGAGACTAGGTGCGAAAGATACACAAAACAGGGTGTTAACGTGCAACCTGGGACAGGCCTATGTACGATAGGCTAGTTGATTGATCATGAACCAGTCCTCAGTAGCAGCCCGCAATCTGGATGCCCCGTTGAGGGCAATAGGCTCGCCGCCTATTACATGGGACTTAAACCACACTGTCGAATTGCGAATGTACCACAGGGTACAACATTGTCTGAACCTTTGAGCATAACAGGCGTGATGTTATCGTCGCTGTAGAATGATAACCTCGTATGTCTAGAAATCCAAACTTTACAGGAAACCAAAAAAATGGTTCATTTCGTCAATGTTTAAAATATTTTTATGCGCTTTTGGCTCATGTTTTGAATGATAAAAAGGACTTTCGGGTTCACTGATTCGCCGTCTTAATACGTGGTTTCCATTCGATTTTTACAAAAAAAAAGAGTACTTTTTTGACATAGGTGGTATTCATTCTACAGCGACGTTATGTTATCAGAAAGACATGAACCCAAATTGTTTTGTAACTGCACTACCTTCGTTCAAGCAACAGACAACATGTGGCCACCCATACTTGACCAAACTGATTCACATTCATAACACAGTACATGTCATGTTCCACGTTTGTCTCTCTAAAAAACTCTCTTTGCTTATTGAGGAAACAATTCAATAGATACTTATTCAATTAAAAAAAAAAAAACATAGATAAGATGTATGTATTGTTTATGTTAAATAAACGTTTACAAGTCGACTATTTAAACTTTAACTAAGAAGGGAATAAAATACTCATGCTATTTTATTTTCGACAATAGTTCAGGCTGAATATTCAGATGTTTATGAAATTTTTCTACGAACCAGTTTCCCGCTATATGATTTCATTTTTCATGCAGTATGCATTTTGCTTATAAAATAAAATATTGCTTTTTTATGAGGATTTCTCTTTGCATGAGGTCCCAGGGTTCGATTCCCAGGTCGAGCAAACTGCTATTGGGTTTCTCCATCAGGAATTTCTCAGTAGCAGCTACGGAGTCCGGATTTGTGCCCGGTTGATGACAATAGGCTCGCCCCCTATTACATGGGACTGAAACATAACAGGCGAAATGTGGGTGTACTATTATGTACACCTCTGCCTAACCCTACGGGGTTTGTCAGGGCTGTCAACCCATTTTTAAGATTACTAAAAATAGTGGTGACCTGTTTAAGGCTTAATTTTTCAGCATATTTAATTATTACTTTTTTAATTATATTTAAATCCACTGCTAAATAGTAAAAGTACGGATAAATTGCAGAGGAATATGTTGTTATAAGATAACACATCCCTCGGTTTTTTCTTCTTTATTTATTTAGGGACATTTATAATAATCGCAATGCGTATCACAGTCCCATTGTACCATCCCTAGTTGCATTGTACTGCACCCATCAGGAGGCAGCAAACTCATTTTTTATGATTCAATGTGCTGGATTCACAATACAGAAAACTTCAACCTAATCACATTTCTGTTAAGGGTCCCTATCAATTCCGTGGTCTAAAAACAGAAAATACTACTTTTTTCAGCTCAAATTTCTTAATAACCATAAGGTATCGGTATTCGTACACTTACATAGATGATATATAACTGTGCATAAAAAACATACCAGATACCTTATGGTTATTGAGAAATTTGAGCTGAAAAAAGTAATGTTTTCTGTTTTCAGACCGCAAAACTGATAGGGATTAAGTTCAATATGTTGATTTCACAGTATAAGGACTTTTTACCTGTATTTTTTTTTTCTCAAAAGACAACATACCTCTATTTTGGCACTGTTCTGAAATATTGTGAGTGCCTTGTGCGTGAGTTGAGCAAAGCATGAGCTGAGGGTGGCGATCCTCTGACGAGAAGCAAACACCACCTCGGGCTCCTCTGTCTCCAACTCTGCTGTAATTTACAAACATTATTTATGATTATTTTATTTTTCATGAATTTTATACTAGGATACAGATAGTTGACCATTATTGCAAGTTAGTAAGCATGCAATTCAGAAATTCATGAGCACCTGGAAATCCCAACGATCCTAGAAGAAGTGATAGACCTAGAGAAATACAAAGATGGAATAACCATTCATCCAAATCCCCTGTCACATTTGCCATTGATGCCAAATCATAACAAGAGACTCAACAAGAGCAATAGCTCTTACAATGGTGAGACCCCATTGAATAGAATTTGGACACTGGACCCAGTTCTTTAAAACCATTATGCCTCTTTCCACTCATCTGATCATAGTCAGAGTTGACTGCTAGCAAAAGAGAACAGAAAAAAGATTGCAAGTTTGCACTGACAACCCTATGAGGGTAGAAAAGAGACAGGCAAGTAGGCAGAGAAAGTAAGAAGTGTAAGCACTCAGCCAGAATTGTGAATAGACTGAACAAGTTTTAGTGATGTTCAACGATGTGATGGTTATATTCTTTTTCAGTTTAGACACACAGGTGGAGTCAAAATCCTGACACATTATACTAATACACTTCTTCATAATAATATGAATACAACATAATAATACACTTTGTCAGACCACAAGCTGTAGCTGGACCATGGTGAGTGTAGGCAGGCCATGGAAGCACTGCCTACCATCGACAGGCGCATCACCAAACGTGCGCTTCGGCTGATTAAACTACAGCTTTGCATAATTACAGTGGTCATTATGGGTCACGGTTCTTTTAATAAACATCTCTTTGTCATAGGAGTCACAGATAGCCCCCTGTGCCAAGCCTGCATGGAGGAAGACGAAACAGCAGCCCACGTGCTTTTGCACTGCCCTGTGGTTGCAACATACAGGGCAAAGTACTTCGGAAACCTAAGTACCTTCTGCGAAATTGTCAGCAACATCAAGGCTTTGCCGGACTTTCTCGGGGAGTTGGGGTGGGCAAAATACGCTCTTAGACGTGGAGTTGCAGACGCCAGCCCATTATACAATACAATACACTTCCTCATTATTTTCCTGCCGTTAACCCAATTTATTGGAGTTTATAATTCTCTATTCATTGTTCTTTTGTTATATACAGTACAGATTTAAATTTGTATTGTATTCCATTAAATGGGTCATTTACATGTAGGCAATTATTAAGAATGTTCCATTTTATTATCATTTCCACATCTTTAAGAACTTGATCTAGGTAATCAGGGGATGCTGTTTTTAAAAAAAACTAAGCTGGAGTAGACTAATATGACCCACAAACAGTCAACTAAATAGATTCATGATTTATGAGTAGTTCCAGAGAATACATAAATAAAAACAAATTGATACCATAAACGCCAAATACCCCAGTTACAGCCAATGGTTTTAGTAGACCACATCAACAACACAAGGGATTGTAGACATATTGAAAAATAAACAATATATCTTTTATAAGTTTATAAGGTCTTGAATAAAAAAAAATTCAACACTCATCACTTTCATAACAAAACATAAAGCAATGAACTTAGACATTGACATAGCTATGTCCTGAATGGAAAGATCCAGTAGCACAGAGTTTGATGTGTTTAAACATCGTTACTCCTGATACATTTTGAATCAACCAGTAGATAAATGATAATGATTTAATGCTACAATCACAACATTACAGCAAAACGCATTAAATCTTCAATAAAAACCAGTGGACTAACAGCAGCATGATTCCGATCGAAACCTCACAAAGACGAGAGGTACTAGTGCTTTAAAACATTAAAAACTATGATAAATAAGTTTTACTTACTGATGGAGGTGTCTAATTCGACACATGCTTTGTCGAATTCCTTTTCTAATAAATCCAACCATCGAAAGCCTACTCCGGTAGTCGCCATTTTCACAATAATTTGTTGACAATTTACTGTCAACTTGACAGTTGCCCAAGCCGATCGTTCAGAAATAAAATCCGCGGCTTATTAAATTGATGTACAGACGCCAGCAGGTCAAGCTACCCGAAACTGTCAGATTTTCCCAATCAACCTTCGACCTAAAGCTTTGACATTAAAGTCGAAAATCTATTAAAGAAATCTGACAGATTGTAGTAGCTTGATGTGCTGGCGTCTGTACATTTTCACTTGTTAATCATGGAATAATGGAGTATGATACAACAAGAAAAAATTGTATTTTCGAACAAAACATTCCGGCTAAATAGGCTCAAGAAACCTGTAGCATACCGGTATACAATATGCTTGCCCCGCCAGTCTATCCATCTATTTTCTAAACCGAAGTTGTTCAACTCGCACAAATTACTCCTCAGGGAGTGATCTGTGTCAATATGATATGAAGTTGGAGTCGCTGGTAACATTGCATAAACATAGACTGTGTGAAAATTGAAAAATTGCTCTGCCATTTTTGTTTATCATGACTTACTTTTATTTACATAGGTATATTAAAATATAAAGTGTAGGTAGCATTAAGGTCAGCAATGTTTGATCTATGCATCTTCTTGCTATTTAATATTAAAAGCTCGCCTGGCTGACTTACTCCGGAGATGGAAAGCAGATGCTCGTGTTTTTGAGGGATTTGGTTTATCTTGGAATTTATTTGTTTGAGTAGCCAGTGCAAGGTCAACAGCGTATAGGAGCGGCCCGCAGTGTTTGACGGTCTTTTTTTTAGGTGAGGTTAGCTAAAGTGAACACAAGTTTTAATAGCTCTCATTTAATATAATTATTTAAAATAGTTTATCATAATATTTTATGGTGCATATGCACTAAAAGTTTAGTTTATCCTCGGATGCACTCACTGCATTTATAAACTGTCCATTTCCTTTAACCTAACCTGAACCAACACAAATCTCCACAAAATGGACCTATATGCCAAGCTGTCAAACTGCATGGAGGAGCTGTCAGCCACTTTCACCACACGGATGGACACCTATGAGGAGGACTTGAAGAATGTCAGCAGCAACGAGGCTTCACACAAGACAATAGCCAGCCTATCTCGGGACTTCATGGAGTTCAAATGCTTCATTTGGAAGACTATGAGCATGCTGAAGGCTCAGATGGAGTTAATGACTGTGGGCTTGGACCGGCATGAAATGGAATCTCGCAGGCAAGTTCTTCTCCTACATGGTCTTCCTGAGCATAAGGATGAAGATTACACTTCCCAGGCCGTCCTAACTTTGACAGATATGATGAAGATTGCAAACGACTCTTCATCAGACATCACATCCTGCCTTCGCTTGGGAGTAAATTCAGGCAAGCCTCGTCCTCTTCTTATTCGGTTCAGTTGCTACAATCTGCGCAGCGAGGTATTGCGCAACAAGACAATGCTGAAGGTCTGGTCCTCTCGGAGTTCCTAACTAAGCCTAGGCACGACGTGTTTCTGGCCGCTCGCAAACACTTCAGTGTGAAGCAGTGTTGGACTTCCGAGGGCAAAATTATCATCATGCTCCCAGACAAGTCGCGTCGAAAGATTGAATCGGCTACTGAACTTCAACAACTTGTTGTGCAGTTTCCAGCGTCTACATCTGCTGATTTGGCTGAGAAAGTTGCGTCGTCACCTATTAGCAACCCTCCTTTGGACAAGAGATCGCGGAGGCAGGCCAAGTGATCGCACACAACATGTTACAAAGCATACTTTTTCTTTTTTATTATTTCTCTTTTGTCGGTCACTGAAAAATATTATGTTTACATTCTGTCTTGACATTTTGACAGCGACGACTTTGTTGTAGCTTGCTCGTTCGGAAACGTTTTCTGCTAGTGTATCTGTTTTTTTTTAATGTCTTGGACACCAGCATTTTAATCTTTGTTTTAATGACAAGGTGCATCGAGGATTTACGATATAGAATAACTAATTAATTGTTATTTTACTATTGTTTGAATAGTTTAGTATAATATTTATATTATATAATATTTTATTATATATTTATTTATCTGTTAGGTTAGGTTAGGTTATTGATGATGACAGTTTTGTTTCCTGCTCTTCTTCTTGTTCGTCTGACGATAGCTATGCTAGTGCGTTCAGTGATGATTCTGTACACTTACGCGACCAGCTTTCTTCTACCTTTACTTGCTACAGCAAGTTTTTCAACGCCGTCCATATTAATCCTCAAAGCATTCCAGCCCATCATGCCGATTTGTTATCCTCTTTTGACTCAAATCTTATTCAAGCTGTGCTTGTCTCTGAAACTTTCCTGAAACCTGCTCTTCCTTCAACGCAATATTCGTTGCCCGGCTACAGGCTTGTGCGTAATGACAGAACGGGCAAGGGTGGTGGGGGAGTCGCCATCTATCTTCGTGGAGATATTATTTATAAAATTATCGATCAGTCTCCGAGTAATTATTCAAAATCAGCTGAATACCTTTTTATTGAAATAACTTTTAATCATACAAAATTACTTTTAGGTGTCTTCTATAGTCCGTCCTGTCATATTGATTATTTCGCTTCTTTTGAAACAAATCTTGAATACTTTTCTTCCATATATGACCACACTATAATACTTGGAGACTTCAACACCTGTCTGATCAAAGATGATGTGCGCAGCCGTAAACTCAAATCCCTTGTCTCTTCTGTCAACATGCACATCCTTCAGCTCAACGCTACTCATCATGCACCTCACAGCAATCCCTCACTTCTAGACCTTATTCTAGTGTCCGACCCAAACAAAGTAGCCACGTACGGCCAAGTTTCTGCCTCATTTTCTTATCACGATCTTTTATTTGTCGTATAAAATTCGCCCTCTTAAACGCAAAATAAAATTTCTCTGGCTACGCAGTTTCAAGAACATTGATCTGGAGCGTTTGAGAGAAGATGCGGGTAATGTTGACTGGTCTCCTGTTTATGACAGAAATAACTTGGACGTCAAGGTAGCTGAATTTACCAAGATAGTGTTGAAGCTTTTTGATGTGCATGCTCCACTAAAAAGGGTCAGGGTTAAGCATCTTCCTGCACCTTGGTTGTCAGATGCAATTAAAAAGGAGATGTCAAAGAGAGATAAGGCGAAAAGACGTTACAAAAGGGACCCTACTGATGAGAACTGGTCCCTCTATAAGAAACTGCGTAATCGCTGCGGTCGTATGTGCAGGGATGCTAAAAGGCGTCACATACACGACACAATTCAACACTCTAACACAGCACAAGTATGGCAATTTCTCAAATCTCTTGGGGTTGGGAAAGTTGCGAATGACAGCACGCCAGCTGATATTGATCTTAACATGATTAATTTACACTTTTCCAAATCGCCAGTGACTTTGAATGATAGCGTTAAATCTTAACAATCTCTCTAATCTTCCTCTGCCATCATGTACTTCTTTCTCTTTTCACCCAGTTACAGAAGGGGATATTAAGCGGGTCATTACATCTATTTCTACAAAAGCAGTGGGTGATGATGGGCTTCAACTTCAAATGTTACTTCGTATCCTTGATGACCTTATTCTTGTTATTTTACACATTGTAAATTATTCTCTCTTTACTGGCTCCTTTCCTTCGGCCTGGAAGAAGGCCTACGTTTTGCCTCTTCCCAAAGTTTCAAATCCCTCTTCAATATCCCAGTTTCGCCCAATTTCAATACTTCCAATCCTGTCCAAAGTCCTTGAGAGTGTTGTTAATAATCAACTATCACATTACCTTTCTTCCAATAGCCTGCTTAGTCCTTATCCGTCTGGATTTCGTCCTGGACATAGCACTGTTTCTGCCCTACTTAAAATTACGGACGACATCCGACTGGCTATGGAAAACCGTCTCCTTACGGTGTTGGTTCTATTAGACTTTAGCAGTGCGTTTAATTCGGTTGATTTTGACATCCTCTTAGGTATCCTTTCCTCTCTAAACATATCTCCTTCTGTGACTGCTTGGTTTGATTCATATCTTCGGGGTCGCTCGCAGTCGGTACACATGAACGAGACCTGCTCTCGTTGGTGCGATCTTTCTGCGGGTGTGCCTCAGGGTGGCGTCCTTTCTCCTCTTCTTTTCTCCGTTTTCATTAACGCTGTCACCAAAGTATTAACATCACATTATCATCTCTATGCAGATGACCTGCAGCTTTATCGTCATTTTAAACTCGAAGAGCTTCCTGGAGCCATCGATGCCATAAATATTGATCTGTAAAACATCAGTCAGTGGGCTTAAAGTTTTGGACTGTTAGTTAACCCAATAAAATCACAAGCTCTCATTATTGTTGGCAGATACTTCATCAACTTATTGAATCATCAGTCCCTTCCTCCTACTGTGTACGATGGTATCGCTATAGCCTACTCCAAGAAAGTTAAAGATTTAGGTGTATTCTTGGACTGCAACCTATCTTGGCATGTTCACGTTGCTGAAGTAAGCAGGAGGGTGTTTTCTTCGTATCGGTCTCTTAAGCAACTTCAAAAGTTTCTGCCATTTGAAACTAAAATTACTCTTGCTCAGTCTCTTCTTCTTCCTCTTCTAGACTATGCTGATGTCTCTTTCCTTAACGCGACTGAGGAACTTCTTAATAAGCTCGAACGTCTGCAGAATCTGTGGATCCGCTTCATTTTCGGGCTTCGTAAGTACGACCATGTGTCGGAATTTCGGAAGCAGCTGAAGTGGCTACCTATTCGGCAGCGTCGAGATTGTCACACTCTTTCTTTTCTATTTTCCATTCTTCACAGTTCCAAGGCTCCTTCGTATCTACAGGAACGCTTTGAATACCTTGTCCCTAGAGGTAAACCTTGTCGCTCATCATCATCTCTTCTCCTTCGCTTCCCTCCCCACTCTTCAAGTCGGTATGATGGATCTTTCACTGTTTGTGCTGTGCGTCTTTGGAATTCACTTCCACACTCCTTGCGGGATAGCCCTTCGTTAGAGGTGTTCAAGAAAGGAATAAAGGAGCATTTCCTGTCAAAATAATCGATATGTATGTATATTTATATATGTACTGTATGTATTACGTATATCATAATGTATGTATGTAGTTTAGTTTTTAAAATGAACTATTTTTTTTTTCTTTTTTATAACAGAATTTTATGTTAATGCACATAAGTGTATCCTCTTTTGCAATTCTCATTATCAAAATTTGGTTTGCTGTAAGAAAACCCAATTCTGGGTTAAGCTCGCCATTGTACATAAGTTATACCATTGCAATTTGTATGTATATTTTTTAATTTGTGTGCAATAAAGAATAAGAATAGGTAGGTTTGTCACTGGTGTAGACGGTAAAGATAATGAGCGCCAAAACACTTCCCTGGAGAAGGCCATTCTTCTGCGATCTCAATACACATGTGACTAAAAGAGTGATGAATATAAATGTTGATGGATGGAGGGAGAGGAAGATCAAAGAAAAGATTGAGGGATTGTGCGAGGAATGATATGAAGGAAAAGGAATAGATGAAACCGTGAGATTGACAGGGAAGAATGGAAGAAAAAACGTGTTGCGCCGACCCCAAATGACAACAAGGGCAGGAAGATGAAATGGTACTTACATCGTCTTTCGTTGCTGACCGCCCGTTCCGTATTAAATCGATATTTATGAGCAGTTTTGAAGCAGGTTTTTTGTTTCAAATAAAACAAATCCTTGTAGTGGCAGTTGTTTATTTTAAATTGTAGTTATTTACAAATAAGAGCGTACCTACAATATTACGCCACAGATATCTTTTTCGCACATTTCTGAGTAGCTAAATCACTAAGCTTCATTAATTTACTATAATAATTACACTACATAGCTACGCCATGCAATGGGAAACGGATATTACCAAGAAGTGTAGTGGTGAGTAGAAAAAATCCCCGAAATTAAAAATATATACAAGCAAAGGATTATCTGTTATAGTAAGAACGCTGAAAGAGCTTTAGTCAGCTAATCATTTTTGGTTTCAGAAATGATGTGGTGGTAAGTAGGTAAAAATATAATTGTGACTTCCACATACAGGTTGCATGGTGACACAAAACATTATAGTTAAATACTCGTTTAATTAAATCCTCGTGTTAGAACAAACGAGTCCAATATAGAATCAATCACCAAAAATCATAATGCAAACATTCTTGCAAACATAAACAGGAAATTAGAAATATTAAAGTTAGTGCGAAAGGATTGGAAGGCCTTTCAACGTTCAGACAGTCTTCAACGACTGTTGAAAGAATAGTAAAAAAAATGTACCTTGTGGCTATGAGCTATATTTCGTACATCATGTACCCTTATGTGGAAATCCGTAAACATATAAAACTCACATACCTACATATTTACACTTGATACTCGTTTACAAAAGAATATTATTCATATAAAACAAAACTTAGGTTCCGTAGCCTATGACACGAGTATTTTTTTTTATTTACTATATTTTACTGCTTAGTTACCTACGTCATGTAACATCGGCAGTACTTTTTACTTAATTACTATTTAGCGCCCGACTTAAGCTTTGCAAACTTTAAAGCTTATATTTTGTCAACAAAGCTATATCCCTAAAGTAGTTGAAAGTAAACCTTAACCATAATAGAATTATAATCTTGTTTAGGTACCGATGCCATTTGGCTACTGAACCCTAAAATTTCTTATATATGTACATTTATTACAAATTACACCAGTATCTGTTCAAAATAATCATGTTGAAGATACTTAACATATTCACAACAAAACAAATTCCCGGTAATACCTTACAGAAAACTTCAGTGTCTTTTATATTTTAAATAGTCTACAGGTGTTGCCATTGTATCGAACTGTAGTAAAAAAGAGTTACCAAGAGTTTACTTGTTGGTAGAAACATACCTGCTCTAATAAGAAAATGTCAAGTAAATTGTATTTGTAACTAAAGTTGTCCAACTAAGTAACCATCCAAAAATAAAAAGTAAGAACATGTCCTACTTCCATCGGATTCTTGTTTTCAGAGTAAGTGCCTCAAAATTGCGTATGGCAATACCGCAAGTATAGTATGGGCGTTGTGTATAGGCAACAATGTCACACGTACTTACTGTGCGTTCCCACTGGCGAAAACCTTCATAAAAAACATGTCAGATAAGATAAAGCATTTCATATAAGAGAAGAGATAAAAAGAGAGGAATAGAGATTTCAACATGTTTTATGTGAATGTTTCACTAGTTTAAATGCACCGTTAAGGGTTGTTTTCACCAAGCGGAAATATTTTCACGCACTTTTTCGCTGTCACTGAATAAGGACTGTATCACTGGAATGTGCTCGAGGATGCGCGAGCGCCATTTTTCCTCTTGATGAAAACGGACCCTTTGCGAGTCCGTTTAGATAACATAGGATTATAGTACAAAGCATGTATATTAGACAATGATCTTAAACATGCAACAATGACATTAATAGGTAGAATCTTAAATGGATACGTATCATATTTCTAGCTCCCATTCCCATGTCACGATCATATTTATTTAGTTCCAAATACGCTCACATATTACAATTTCTTAACAGCTGTTACAATTTCTTAACAGTATTTGCCGTGTCAAGATAACGACAACAATACAACTTTTTGCGGGCTTGAATAGAGGTACAGATGTCTTTGCTACAGTACTTCTTATAGTTTTCATTTACGTACCCATACCTAGAAGCTACTAGAATTATCTTATTACAATACGTGCGCGAAAACATTGTTTTGCTCTCGTTTTATAATTGGTGACAAATTGATGGAGAATACTTTCGTAAAACACAGTTGAAAGAATGCTCCTTTTTTAATAAGATAACAATTTGAAAAAAAGTTATTGACGTAATAGACGAAAACCCGGTAGCAAAATTAAACGCAAGTAAAATGAAGCGATTGCTTGTTGAAAATTAATTCAAGCAGTCATAGCTTCTCTTTACGTGCAATTTTCTTTCCAAAACCCGGTCTTCCATTGTGCTATAATTTATATAATATTATGAAGCACTTATATTTAAAAAATAACATAGCGTGATTGTTTGTGTACAAATATTAAGCTAGAAAACAGTGCCTTTTAGAGAGCGCTAGTAGCTATTTTATTAACATTTAAGTCAGAAACCAGGATTTGACTAGGTACGCACGACAGCTGTTCAAGCTGTACATAAACAGTTTATGCGGATCTCTCATTGTACAGAAAATAATATACAAAGCGAGGCCACCTTATACTGGAAAAGTAAAGCTTGATGTGCCGCCGTGTGTACCACAATAAAAGCGATGGTATGACAGTTACTTGTCATTTGCAAAATATTTCTTAAACTGAACACGAAACCAATGTTGGTTATGTGCATGATCAATTCAGTTAGAAAATTATGCAGAACCCGCAAAAAAAGTACCAATAAGAGAAGGGATATTAATCCATACTTAGTTACTTGCTTTAATCATGTTTCAATCATGAGTTGTTCACGGTAAGTATAGAGCTCCGCAACCGAGTGCGGTGAAGCGGGGAAGAACCGTGTTTTTTTACGGTTATCAATCGTATCTCTGTAGTCTATACAAGCGTTAGTGCTCATGCTTATGTATACTCTAGGCAACTTTTAAAAGTGATTTTCTCCTACTGCATTGTTTTTATTTTTAAGTTGTTAATTATGAAATCGTGTTCTTAATTCTTATTCTAAGAGAAAATCTTTTGAATTTAGCTTAGCATACATATAGGTACATATTAGTACATACCAGGATTACCAAGATTTTAACGAACAGGCACATCAAAAAAAAATATAATTATTTCCATATTTTACACTCGAGTTAACTACCACATAAAACTTGAAACTCTAAAATTACAGCGAAAAAGTTCTAAATGCAATCTCACACATAAATTATATCCACACGGCAATATTACATTTATAATGTTAATAAAATTACAAAATGGTTCAATGCTATTGAGTTTTTTACAAACATTATTTGTAATTTAATAAATAGAGTATAGCTAAGCTAGCTATAAGTATAAGTAGCTAAACAATGTTAAGTTTTATTTTTGACCAGTGCAAGTGATGCTGTGCCTATAGGCAAACATTGCAATAGATCAATTTATTCTCAATATTTTCCGGCACTATATGCAAAGCAATATTTCGTATTTCCATACATTTATATTGACAAATTAATCGTAACCGCTAAATATTTACCGGATATTAAAAATTTGCCAATTTTCAGAATGCACCACACAGAGGCAACACAGAAACTAAGTTGCATGTCCAAATCCCCATTCTTGGTTTCTCACAAGTAGCAGTTCTCGTAATAAAAATATTTTTCTTTAATGCTAAGCTGAACCACTCCGAGTCGTGTCCAGTATAAGGCGCGGCGCGGAAGTGTCAATGACACATTTTTTTGTACGTAAATGCGCCTCTACTCTGCTTTGGTCTAGAATAGAGGTGATCGCACACATATAAGCTGTGCACCGAATGGCATAACATGAACTATTAGTTGATCTGGAGTGGAGGCGACACTGTTACGGAACGGCTCAAGTTGAGGGGATGTTGTTCCTGTCCAGTGCTTATACATTTGCGTTGAGTTAAAGTCGTCCCTAAATATGGTTATAATTTTAAGTTATAAACATTATAAACATCATAATGAAATACCTTTACAAACAATATTTCTATAATTTATGTACTTGACAAACTTTAAAACCTATTGTAAAATAATAAAGTATTTTATGCCTACATATTTATAGTTATTTAGATTTTATACAAATACCTACCACAATATAATTGAAAGGAAAAAAATACAACAAGGAACCTTTGGTTTCTAACATAATATATCAACATTGTTAGCACAACAGTTTGATATTTAATTTATCTCTGGTTTATTAGAAAAATTATATTTAATTAGGTATGCAGGTTTTTTAAAATGCTATTAAAATAGGCAACATTAAATAGGCAATAAATATTATAATTTAAATCAATGTGGACAGCTCTCTATTAATTTAAAGGTATTTTTTGTGATTTTTAAATCAATTCTGGGATTATTACTTAAAACTTTCATGGTCTTTCATAGTCTTGAAGGTCTACAGAATTAAAATCATAAGAAAAAATAAATAAAATTATACACTAATTTGTATAAACAAGATTTTGTAGTTTTTGTACTGTTACTATGATAGTGTTGTAAATTAAAGTAATTAAATAAGTCTGAGGTTAGACAATATTGTCACCCATGTGATGAATGGGCAATTTAAATGTGAATATGAAAATGTTTTACATTACATGTATTACTTAAAATTTTAGCTTTATAAACTTTGACATTTTTAAATAAAGCTATTTAAAGACACATCTTAAACAGAAATATACCTTTGTCCTAAGCAGCTCATACAGTGTACATTTTCTAAGCATCCAGAAATATATTAACATAATTACCATAAATCGCATTGGTCGCAACATTTAGCTTGCTGTGCACATACAAACACTACATTTAAATCACTTTAGCTTAAGTAAAAAGCACTTTGTTCATTAAACATAAACTTTCATTAAGAAACCACGCACCCATTCTTGTCTGGTATATGTCCGTCTGATCGCTCGATCTCTAATAATATAGCGTGGAACATGTCGGTCACGGACTGGAATGGTAAAAGAACATTTTACTACAAACTTGAATTTGTGCTAACTAGTTCGTCAGTCAATTGTTGAATGACGAACTAGTTGGCAAGGCCGACTATCCGGCCACATTTGTATTTGTAGTCAGAGACTAGTCCGCAAACGCCCCAACTGATCAGCTTTAGTGATAGACATAAAATTGTTACCTTTATTTTAAATAATTTTCATTTTATAATAGCATACAATATTATTTATTATGCACAGTGAGTTATAGCAATTACTTTGACCCACTTTTGCATAAATGGTTTAGATTTTTTGGAATATGAATCGTTAGTATTTTATAATTCTTTTATTTACTTTGCTCAAATAATATACAGGGCGGGATGGACACCGACGCAAAAACGGATACCACGTTTTCACGTCAAGTTATTCTGAGAATGATGTACTGAAAAAAATTCTATGAATATGTGGTAACCATTTCCGCGTCGATGACCCCTTTCACCCCGTATACTATGCTTTTATTTAAGAAAAAGGATTAGGGTTTCGTGCAAAAAATGAAAACTCTTGAAACTGTTAACAAAATCCGAGTAAAATAGGGAAGTACAATAACAGTATACATTTAAGTACAATAATCGTGTAACAAGAACAGAGACCCACATATAGTGATTTTTAAGGAGAGAATTAGTGGTAATACGTGGTTTATAATTAGCATTACAGTTTGTTATACTTGCGTATAATCTTAGAATTGGAACTCTTTCGTAGGTAGTACAAGTTAAGAAAAATAGAATTTCAGCTTTTAACGGAAAATTACATTCAGAATTACTATTACTGGACAGCAAATGGAAGCAAGTGTATTATATGATGTAATGCAATGCTCCCTGAACTCCACTGGAAGTTTGGCCCATTAGTGAGCCTTTTTGCAACCAACTAGTCAGCCTAAGTCATAGTTGGGCCAACTAGATTAGACTTGACAATACAGAAGAATCTCACTAATCCGGCACTTCAATAGACCGATACGTCCAATAATACGGCACCCTCAGCCCGCGCCTTTCTCGCCCCTCTCTACGCCATGCACTGCGTGTGCGATCCGTCGTTAAGGGTTTTTTACTACTAATTAGTTCACTGTGAGATATGTTACAGTTATAAAAAAATGGGTCGAACACCAACACAATAAATACATTATATTCTGTTTTCGGATTTTTTTCTATACAATCCAGTAATCTGAACATTCCAATAATCCGGCACCCTATGGTTTTTAATAGTGCCGGATTAGTGAGATTCTACTGAAATATTTAAATTTCTTAATGTGAAGATATGCATTAAATTAGCCTTAATCATCTGAGGGTTGCCCCTATTCTAGATACTGGAATTTTATGCTTTATAATAATTTCTAAATTAACTTATAAAATTCGAAAAAATATATAATTTTGCCTAATCTCTTGACAGTACTCACCTCATTTCTTTTAGCGCTGGTCTCTACAAATGCAGCCTTCCATTTCTCTGCAAGTCTTTTGCCTTCCTCTGTACTAATTTTTCTTTCTAGATGAAGATCAGTTTTATTACCAACTAATACTATGGGCACACTGAAATGATAAATGAAAAATTATTACAGTATAAAACAAGAAACAAATTTGATAAAAAAATTAGAAAACTATTGTGTACTCACTGTATTTTTCCAACCATGTCCAGAAGTTTGTCATAAATAATTTGTACTATTTGAAAGCTTTTACTGGAATTGATGGAGTAAACTAGTACATAGCCATGGAAGTCCATGCTGTATTGGAGCGGGAATATGCTGTACTCATCTTGACCAGCTGTGTCCACAAGCTTTACTTCATACTCAGTTGAGTTCAGTCGGATGAATTTTGTGAATGCTATGGAAATCAATATAAAAGTTATTAATTTCAATTATTTTGTTACATGAAACAATACTTTGTTCAAAATCACATTTTAAAAATGTGATTTTAATTATTTAAATGTCAACAAAATCTTCATCTGAATGGCTACAAAACTAACCAGATGCCCCTAATGACATCTACAATATAACATCTTATAATTCATTTTAAGACAAAAATGATAGTTAGAATGATATTTTGAGCATATTGTTTCCACAAATCAGTGCAAAATAATTGTATGACTATTGATAAGATCAAAGAGCCAGTCAAGTAATATAGTAATTTGCACTTCACTGACCTTCTGTTTAAAATGAATAACAAAAAACTTTAGTCTGTTTCATTGAATTTGGTGAGATAAAGGTGATCTTAAAATAACCTACATGATAATATTGAATTTCATAAAAATTACAAAACAATGTGTTTTAGAATGAGAGAAAAGGTTCTGAAAAGATAAATGCAGTTCGCGAAACGTGTGGGTTATCGTACAGTACACAAAGATTGATCATACAGTGACCGTGGCGTGACAAAAACATGTTTCCAATAATATTCACTATACAATTTACTTACTGTTTTCAATTGTAGGATCATAGGAATCAACGAACTGACCTTCTACGAACTGTATAATTAAAGATGATTTACCTGAAAACGTTTTTATGTTATTATAATTTCACATTAACTAAGACGCACAAGACTTTGAAACGATAACATTACCCACGGAACGGTATCCCATCATAGCAATCTTCCTTTGCTTTGATGGCATTTTGAAAAACTATATGAGGAAGAACTAGTAGAACGTTTAAAATAGTTGTACTCAAACTGTTAAATGTAAAAACACAAGTTCAACCAAATTCATAATTCTCCAGCACTTTTCGCTTGTTTGACAAACGTCGTACCTATTTGGTTTTGGTTTGTATTTGACTTTGACATTTCGTTGATCCGGTTTGTACTTGGCTACAAAGATTTAATATTATTTTATTTTGTTATTTTATTGATTCAACCACATTTTCTTTTACCAAAACAAAAAACGTTTTTAAAGCAGATCAAAAAAAAAGGTAAACCTTCAGACAGCTTTTGTTCACATGATTACAGCGTGTCTAGTATTACATGGGGGACGGTCTGAGGTCCCCCTAACAAGCCATTTTACTTATAATGCGGAAGTACCAGCATGACCCGCGAAATTTAAATTTTATTACGCGATTTGTAATAATGTAAATGTCTGTACGTGTCAGGTTGTATGTTGACTATAATATCATTCACGACCGAAACAAATGTGGTTTTACACTGTCTAATCATTAAAATCATCAATACAACCATCTAAGTTCATTTAATCCCATAATAACACTTCCCATGAAATAGTCATGCCAGTCAAGCCAGCCACTATGAAGGTAATAATAACATTAATCAAATATTTAAAAATGTAAAAAATGTGTATAAAGATGAATAAAGGACATTAATCAATATTATTAAATAACTAATTATCATCATCATCATTTCAGCCAAAAGACGACCACTGCTGGACATAGGCCTCCCCCAAGTGTCGCCACACTGACCGATCTCGTGCTACTCACATCCAGCGAATCGAAATAACTATTTCTGTAAATTAAAATATCGCTAACCGTGCTTTTCATGTGACAGTTGAACAGTTGACAGATAGAAGTCATTGACCAGTGTTCCGCAAAATGTGTATGGGTTGGCCGCGGCACTCTGGGGAACGGTGGCCATAAGTTGGTGTGCCTCGAAAAAACAGTTATACAGACGGAACAAAAATACCTACTTAAACAGCCGCATAACTTTAATAATAAACACTAATGACCTCAAAGAGGTATGGCAGGGCAAAGAGCTTCACGGACGCATTTGCCGGGCCCTACATGGTCCCGATCTAGACTTCATAGCGTCCGTATCTTGGCTGCGCTTCAGTGACCTCTTCGGGGAAACTGAAGGTTTTGTCTGAGCAATAACGGACGAAGTTATGATGATGAATAACTATCGGAAATACATTGTGAAGGATTTAGATTAGGAACACGGTTGACATATTATGTCGGGCATGCCACCGTCCGGGAGAATCGATCCGAGACATTAGTTCTGGGTGTTCTAGTCTGTCTAACAGAGAATACTTACATAGACACAACCTCGTTGCCAGGATTATCCACCAGTAACTTGTTTTACCTACCGGTTAAGAGATAAAGTTGAAAATCTATTAAAGAAATTTTGACAGATTTTAGTCGCTTGATGTGCTAGCGTCTGTACAATTCATACCTTGATCCACCTTGAACTCCTAGTATACTTCGTTCCCTGGCTCGCTGGCAGACCCCGATCCCGGACTTTTCAAGCTTCGTTAATGTCCACTTTTGCGCTCCATGGGTTAGGGTGGGAAGGATACACGAGTCCATAAGTTTCCTTTTGAGGAAAGGTGAAAGGAGTCTTTTCATTACGCGTGTCATGTGTTCATGTGTGATCAATCGAATCGAATTACATTCAAATTCTAGTAGAATTTACGTTCAACTCTAATTTTGACAATTTTATTTGACATAACAATTATGTCATTGTTATTTTTAATCCTGGTCTGTGGTTAAGTTTTCGTGATTCGTAAATTCCGTTTTTATTTTTACTGATTACAATTTTTAACAAACAAGGGCGTATTCTTTGAATAAATTGATTGTTTTTATAACACACAGCAGTTGATGAAGGTAGAAGATAAATGCTATTCTGAAAATGTATCTTACTCTATTGTCACTGTAAAATAATGATTTTGTTGTGATTCATCACTATTCGTATAATTTGTTGGTGTATTAAGTGTTCAATATTTTCTTACAAACTTTACAGCTTAATTAAAAATGTCTGTGACTATTCCTGAGTGCCCGCCGAGCCTGAAGTCAATTCAGCATTACTTGAAAACTGCGGCTGAACATGATACAAGGGATCCAGTTGTGGCCTATTGGTGTAGACTCCATGCCTTACAAGTGGGCTTAAAAATTGCTAATAAGAAGACGCCAGAAGAAACAAAGCTGCTAATGTGTATGAATTATCTAATAAACTTACAGAATGATTTTAAACTAACACATAAAGTGTAATGAACTATATCTTAAAACTGAATTTGATTTATTACATTTAGGTATGACCATGTTTAATTATTACAGCTCTGATGGACTGGTTAGAAGAATCCAAACTAGTCAACAAAGACAATGATGCAGTCATTAATGAGGTGGCGGCCCAAGCTCATCTTGAAAACTATGCTCTGAAGCTATTTCTGTATGCTGACAAACAGGACAGGGAACAAAATTACGGAAAGTAAGTTGATTAATAATATAAATAAAATACTTTTCCTGTTCTACTAATTAGATTTGATATCCTTGTTGTTGGTAATTTGTCTTATTAGGTAATTTAGTTTTGCATTGAGGATGAAGTAATTCCATTCACTAAGTATACAATGCTATGAATAATTAATTTCAAACAGTTTAAAGCAGAGATGCACAGACCGCGGGCAGCATGTGGCCCCCGGCAATATGCCAGTGGCCCACCAGCAAAAACATTCCCTGGTACATTTGAAGGAAAAATATTGCTAAGGTTTACAAATGAACCAAATGTTAAAACGACAATCTTTTTACCATTTGGCTCAATTGTAACCCTGCAAAGCGCAATGCAGTGCCATGCTTCAAACTAGTTTATTATTTTTTAAATTAAATTTTTGCCTATTTTTATGTTTTTAATTTGACCTGGTGGCCCGCCATTAGTTCATCATTTTCCCAAGTGGTCAGTGGTCTCAACAAGTCTGTGCTTCCCTGGTCGAGAGTATTGAAGTAAATTCAAGATGAAAAAACAATGTAAGATGCTTCTGTTAACAGAGTATAATTTTTAAGCTATGTTTACCTACATGCTTAGTTTTTGGCTGATTATAAAGGTCTACTTTTACTGCTAATTTTACTATTTTTTAATAAATCCTTAGTAATTGTTTATCAGAATGTCAAAGCAAGAACTAAAGTTATCCAAAAAAATATATGTGATGTCACCGGTACAATAAACGAATGGCAAAAAACAGAACCATTATAGATTTATGGATCATTGTACTCATATAGATTTGTCCTATCTGTCTGACTATCTGTATGTCACAGCCATTTCACTCTGAGACTGCAATGCACAGTTGAAATTTGGAGAGTAGGTGTCTCCTATGAAGCGTAGCTTAGAAGTAACATGAAAAATAGGGGTGGCCTATATTGTTAGGGTTGAAAAAAGCTTTTATATGTGTATAACTGTGAGGAGTGTCTATCGACAGCTTTTGAATAATGATAATGAGATTCGTAAAATATATTTTTTTCTTAATACAGTGGTTTTATGTCAATATTTGCTTCTAAAGCCGTAAAAATTGTTTGTATAAGATTTGATATTATTAGTTTTCGAGATATGGGACTTTTTCGTGAAACTGCAGCACAGTAACTTTTATTTATTTATTTATGTACACACAAAACACATAAACTAAACTAACTTATCTAACAAAAGAGCACAAAAGTACCGCTTATTTCATTTGTTTTTACTATCATACTACGAAAATGAAATTAGTTTTGCTGTTTAATGTTAATTGCCATATGAACAAGCGTTAAAAATACTGTTATTATATTTTTGGTGCTACGTAACCCTTTGTGTGCCAGTCGGACTCGCATTTGGCTGGTTTTTATTGCAATTACTATGTTACATTTTAAGGCATTCTTCTAAGTTGTTTCAAGAGGTTCCTGCACCGAATCGGGCGGGAGGAAACGCCCGGGTGTTACCACTGTGTGGATCGCCCAGAGGACACGGTGGAGCACACGGTGGAGGTCTGCCCCGCTTGGGCGGAGCACCGCCGTGTCCTCGTAGCGGCGATCGGCGGCGGCGACCTATCGCGTCCGGCCCTGGTCCAAGCCATTGTCCGGAGCGAGAGTGAATAGGACTCCGTCACCTCCTTCTGCGAAGCAGTCATGCTAGCGAAAGAGGTGGCGGAGCGTGAGAGGGAAAGAACCTCTCGTCCCAGCCGCCGCGAGAGACGCCTCGGGCGTCGGGGGTCCCGTGGTGGCTTCCGGCCACCGTAGATGCGGACCTGTGGACGGTGAGTAATGGGCTAGCTCGCCGTCCGTCCATCTTTTGACGACAGGCCGTGTAGACGGCGCGTTCGTGTTTCACGCGCGCCTCAAAGAGATGTCAGCAAACAGGGAGGGGCCCGCAAGGGCTGTTCGAAAGAGATACCGCGGCCCTGGAACTCAAAGGGCAAGGAAGGAGCATGGATGAGTTTTAGTCAGTACAAGTTTGACACTCCCTTCCGCTCTGCCCGGAGCGGGAGAAGACATCTGATGATTGACCATCCGTAAAAAAAAGGCATTCTTCTAAGTGATGTCCCTTTGAAAATTGTACCACAACACTGTTTGTGCTATTGGTTTAAAAACCTTCACTACAAAAAGACTCAAGAGATTCTGTTTTGTTTCAGAAACATTGTAAAGGCATTCTACACAGCTGGTATGATTTATGATGTTCTAACTACATTTGGTGAACTGACAGATGAAGCAGCCCAAAACAGAAAGTATGCCAAGTGGAAGGCTGCTTACATTCACAACTGCCTCAAGAATGGGGAGACACCAGTTCCAGGTAAAGTAATTTTTAAATGTTATCTGGCTCGAAGAACCAATGTTCGACTTGCTCGTTTGGGGTAATAAAAAGCGTAGTGGACTGTATAAAAGGCTTGGTGTATTGCCGATTAAATTAACAATTTGTAACCGTCCCGGACAAACATAGGATTAAATAAGGTCTGAGAGTGGTCCGTCGCGGAGGTCTCCGAGGAAGCGAGTGGTCCGCAGGCGCCCGGCCGGCTCCGCTCACTCGCCGACGGCGATGCGATGACGTGTAGGTCGGTCACGTCGCCAGCGCGTGCCGGCTGCGTGTATGTTGGGTGCGATTCCCTACACATACCTTGATTATGATTTGTAATTATTATTTTTGTTTTATGACCAAGCGATTTTTTTGGTTTTCATTTGCCACTGTGATTATCCGTATATTACACTTTTCCTTCTTTTCGTCATCACTCTTCAATGAAACAAGACACTTTTAGTATAGACACAATATTGCGTTAGGAACCAAATCTTTTTTAATTTTGTAATGGTAAAATTTAGTGCCAAGTGTCAAATTCATCTTGTAGTTTACGTTATTTTAAGAAAGATGGCATTATTAACACGATTTCGTTTTGTAACTTAGGTTTACCTTTAAAGGTGCCAATATTTTAGCCCCAAAAAATCAAGTAATTTGGCATATTGAACACATTTTTAAGACAGTAAGATAATACAGGGTGTAAACAGACTCTTCACGAAGCCGTTAACCAAGCGTTGTGTACATCAAACTAAGTAACTTTACGCAAACATTATTGGTGGGAAACAAAATATTTTTTTGGGGTGAAAAATCACGTTTTACGTTATGACTCAATGTAACGCATTCAAAACATTGTGCTGATGGATGGATTGCATAGTAGGGGAGTCGTGAAGGAGTCTTAAGTAAAAAAAAATACATTAAAACATGTATTTACAAAAAAACTTGTGAAAAAGTTGGAACTTTGACCCCTAATATCTCCGTAACTGTAAGGTTCCCAAGTATGGTCTAGAACAAAAAAATGATCGCAGTGACGGGAAAAACTATTGCCTTTCGGCTTCGTTAAGAGTCTGTTTACACCCTTTATAGCTTCTAGGTTTGCTTTAATTTTGATCTCGATTTGATATGAGGATCTCGTGGCTAAATAATAACTGCCGCTCAGGTCGATCTTTAGGTGTCACCCATTAAATACCGAGTTTCCTTGCCTTTTCCGTGCCTCGGAAAGCATGTTAAGCCGTTGATGCCGGCTGTCATTTGTAGATAAGTTCCCAAAAAGTCTGACAACCAGTCTTACTAAGGGGTATTGTATTACCCACAACTAACTGGGTTGTGGAGGTTAGATAGGCAGTCGCTCCATGTAAAATACTGGTATTCAGCTGCATCCGGTTAGACTGGAAGCCGAACCCAACAGTTGAGAAAAGGCTAGGTAGATGAAGATGATGATTACTTAATAATTTCAGGACCAATGCAATCAGAGGAAGTTGACGAAAATGCAGGAGGCAGTGATAGTCAGTCAGCTCCTGCGCCTGGACCTGCCGACATACCTCATGTTCCGGCTTTCACAACACTCAATCCATCAACCCCACCAGTTGCTCCATCAAGCTTCAACAGTTTTCTGCCTGATCCTAATGCTGCAATGAAGGCGGCATCCCAACTACCTCCAGTACCATACACTCCGGATCCAAATCCTGGTGGGTTCATACCTTATGATCCATCTCAGCAACAACAACCAGAACCTTCCACTAATTTATATGGTGATAATAGAGTTGCGGAACTATCTCCAGAGCAAATTGCAAAAGCTCAAAAGTATTGTAAATGGGCTAGCAGTGCTCTCAACTACGAGGACATAAAAACTGCCATTGGCAATCTTAAGAATGCTCTGGAATTACTCCAAACAGGCCGTGATCCTGCTTGAATTATACAAGTACATAGTATATATGTGATATTTACTGTATGTATAATATGTTTATTTTTAATGCTCGTTTTATCAAATAATGTTGAGGAAGTTTGAAATGCTTATTATCGTTAACATTATATACATATTATATTTTGTAGGCTTGCACGCAATGATACCTGAATATAAGGCAGCTTTAAACTACAAAGTTTTTCAATACCCTGTCAGCTATTCGGAATCTCAAAGTCAAACAGTGACGCCGTGTTGCCGAGAGACACTATTCAGGTTTGGAAGCTAGTTTGCTAGAATTTTCTATCTAGTAGTAATGAAATTAAAAAGATAAGCTGTAAATAATGTTTACACAATACTGTACCTCTAAAATGCCTAGTCATTGAATTTTATTCATCAGTCACAAGGCTATGTCGAAACGGTAAATAATCAGTTTTTGAATAGGCAATTTTAACCACATTCTTTCAAACCCATAACTTCTTTCCAAAATTAGTTACATGTTAGGAGATATGCTAAATGGTACTCAGAGTGTGCAAGCTACATGCTTTTCTCATATTGGTTAATTTATTAACCAATCATAGAAATCTATTGGGCGCATTACTGTATGCGTCCCGAGATATTCTGTAATATAAACAAAAGGTAAGATATATGAAGTAAAGAGATTTTTACCAATTTTTTTGAGAGCTATCGGTGTAAAATATTAATATTGTACTAAGCACTAAAACCTATTGTTATCGAATTATTATAATTCTTATTATACATAAAGATACAAATAAAACATATTGGTAATACTTCCCATTTATTCATTGACCATTACTTCACTTACATCACACACCACATAATATACAGTAAGATAAAATCATTGCTATTAGATATTACAATATATATTATATTAGCACAATATTAAAGTTGCTTTAGAGGTAACTTAAAGTTTAGAAGCTTTTTTTTTTTTTTAAATAGGTACATTAAAATAAATGATTGAAAACAAAATATATTATTATTAAAAAGCTTTGAGCAAATAATAAAAAGTAAGTACATCAAAAAGGTGCCCTGTTAATTTTATACAATAATATAGAAGTGCAGTAAATATTTACTAAGCCTATCAATATGCATTGGCAGTTATTGTTATGAATCTACGAACGTGACACATATACACTTCACTCACACATACAAAATGAACCTAGCACGTATCGCTTAAATTAATATCACTTTTAGGTACAAATTACTCTCTCGAGGCGCATCCGCCTAGAGAATTAGAAATTAACTTGAACGTTCTAGTTTAATTAACCAAATGGTTGACTTTTAACAATAATATGCACTATCAGGGTTTTAAACTAAAAAGCTGAATGTAACAATGTTATTAAATAATCGCAACTTTTGACTAGCATCATCACAGCGTGATTCATTAATTACCCATCGAGCAATATATATTTTTTCAATTCTAAGTTTTCCAGTAAAACCATGAATATCTTCTAAACTCAGACATTCATAGAGAACTTGGTCATATCTTTTGAGTAATTTTCTAATTTTACTGTAAAATATGACTATTATCTCAAGATTTTGCACGTATGCCACTGCTTATAAAGTATAACATATTAATTATTCTTAAAACTCAATTATTCTCGCTTGAGCCCATTCCCGTTCTGTGTAGCAGTGGCTCTCTCCATTTCCTCGCGGCGGCTAATTTGATACCTGTTAAAATGTTTACACTTTATTAAATGTCACAAAAAGTAGATACCCAAAGAAATGTAGGTGGATACTTATCCAAACCATTAACGAATCCAAATTAAACTGAATTTAGAACACCTAAAATATGGCCCTTGCCCAGCTCACTGCTCGGTACAATAAGCCGTGATATTAATAGTTTGCTTTCACAGTGTTGATTTTAGCACGTTGGTAATTTTAAATAACCGAGATAAATAGCTAAAGCGTCAGGTTGCCAAGCACTTGTAGTTGAGTTAGCTCATTTGCAGGGCTGATGTCTATTACAGTTTTGGAAATTGCAATAACCCGATCCGCTGGAATGTGTAGGTAGTATTTGCGCGACACAGTGGTTCGTCATCGCGGATTCCCTGGCTGAATGCCAAAACAATGCCAGTCTGCGATATAGCTGTAATTTTATTTCGTAACTCTTGTTTAAACCACATATAAATTGTTCAAGGTGCACTACCCTTGTAGGCACACAGCACAAACTGCACAGGCACACAGGTACCGTAGAAGTTAGTGATATTCTTTCACATAATATTATGATGAATGAGCTTTTGGGAGTTGATCTTAAGCTTTATAAAATATCTCAAGTTTTATGCGCCTGTAAAACACTTTCTGGCGTTTTACTACTTTTTTTTATTACTGAGCTCAGTTTAGCTCAACTTCTTTTTTCATTTCTAGTTTAGCTTGATATTTAGATACGTATTTAATATGAATGTTTTATATCAACGCGACGGTACGATGACATGAATTCGAAGAATATTCGGCTAAAATTTACCAACTCTGTCGTCAAATAATTACTACCCACAGGCATAGCTTGCAGCCAAATTATTAACGAATCTAGATTATTGTGATTGGGTTTCTTTAGAATCTTCTATTTCATTGATATTCTGGTTTAGTGTGATGGTATCGTGCAACAAAATTAATATAAAACATTTTACCAAACAACAAGTCTTCCGCTCAGCATGAAGAAGAAAACCAGCGCCGGCGCGCAGCGATCAAAGGGATCGCCCACCATTATGTGCGAATATGCTGCTAATATCATCAACAGGACGAGGCCTATATTAGCTGTATTCTTTATTTTATCTGAAACAAGAAAAACAATTTCATTAAGGATTTTAAGTAGGTCCTTCTTTATGTATTTAAAACAATGATAGAATAGGAACATTGTCTAGGTACTTGAAAATGCACCCGTTTGAATTTGTAGTTGAAAACTTTGACACGTTTTCACTTCAGATTCTCAATTCGAAATGTTGAAGTAAAAACTAAGTTTCTATTGTATTATACAGTGTGTCAGGTTAAACGAGGGACATACTTTAAGGGAGTGTAGTACTCATGAAAATGAACAACTTTTAAGGCGCGGATGCAAAAATATGAAACAAAAAAAAACTGCTGTTCCCTACATTTTGTCCAGTTATGCGAACATAAATGTATAGAGCGGCTGGTTTTATTTTCTTGATTTCAGTGTTGGTCTCTTAGTAAAAGTTGTTCATTTTCATGGGTACTACACTCCCTTATAGTATGTCCCTCGTTTAACCTGACACACTGTATATACCTTTTTTTTTACGGATGGGAAATCATCAAATGACTTCTCCCGCTCCGGGCAGAGCGGAAGGGAGTGTCAGACTTGTACTGACTAAAACCCATCCATGTTCCTTCCTTGCCTTTTGTGTTCCAGGGCCGCGGTATCTCTTTCGAACAGCCCTTGCTGGCCCCTCCCTGTTTGCTGACATCTCTTTGAGGCGCGCGTGGAACACGAACCCGCCGTCTACACGGCCTGTCGTCAAAAGACGGACGGACGGCGAGCTAGCCCATTACTCACCGTCCACAGGTCCGCGTATACGGTGGCTGGAAGCCACCACGTGACCCCCGACGCCCGGGGCGTCTCCTACGGCGGCTGGGACGAGAGGTTCTCTCCCTCTCACCGCTCCGCCACCTCCTTCGCTAGCATGACTACTTCGCAGAAGGAGGTGACGGCGTCCTATTCCCTCTCGCTCCGGACCATGGATTGGACCAGGGCCGGACGCGATAGGTCGCCGCCACCGATCGCCGCTACGAGGACACGGCGGTGCTCCGCCCAAGCGGGGCAGACCTCCACCGTGTCCTCTGGGCGATCCTCGCAATGGTAACAGCCGGGCGTTTCCTCCCGCCCGATTCGGTGCAGGAACCTCCCGAAACAGTATTATATATACCTTGGTTCTAAACGCATTGGTTTAAAAGACTATAACATTCAACTATTTATTCATTTATCATTTATAGTTATTTATTAGTATTTAACCTCGCACTTACCAGTACACACTCTCAATTTTATGCTTCTACTTTGTCTGCATAAATAACTGACGGTGACAGTAAGATTCGACCTATGTGCAGACAATAGGCGTAGACAGCAATACAAGGCGAGGCCACTTTGTACCACTCACCATATTTTGTACATTTCAACGAATGGATCTTTAACTTTACCTTGAGGCTTCTATCAAAAGACTAATAGGCTCATAGACCACCTATCTTTCACCAAATTATCAAATGACTTCTCCCGCTCTGGGCGGAACGGAAGGGAGTGTCAGACTTATAATGACTAAAACCCATCCATGTTCCTTCCTTGCCCTTTGTGTTCCAGGGCCGCGGTATCTCTTTTGAACAGTCCCGCAGCCCTGGCAGGCTCTACCGAGTAGCCTTCAATTATATTTTTTTCATCATTATAATAGATCTATATAAATATTCATGTAGCGTCAAACTATGATGACATCACTTGTTTCCGGCACGATGCAAGCCACCGGTTTGCCAGTTTTCATATCACCAGAATCACGTTAATATACATAAAAAATATTTTAAATCCGAAAAGTTGTGGAGCAAGGTTTTCTACTTCGAGTGCCTTGGGATTTGGCAAACAAACTGTCACCAAACTTGCCAGGGGCGGATCTATCTATGGGCTTTTTGGGTTGCAGCCCAGGGCACCGTAGATACAAAGGGCCCCCAGTCACCATTGAAGACAAAATACCCGAAAAGGATATCCTTATCAAAAAAATACCAGTTGATGAAAACATGTATACTTAATCAGCTGAATCCTTCAGGACTGGGCCTCATACCCCAAAAATCAAAGTCGGTCTTCCAATAATTTTATTACAAAACCTAAATCCGCCTAACCTGTGCAATGGAACCAAGTACACTACAAGTAAAATCACTTCGTAATATAATGTTATTGATTGTATTATTCTTACAGGACCAACGGCAGCCCGTCATTTGACTCATATTCTCCGCATTCCGTACAGATTTAGCATTCCAGTTTAAGCGATTACAGTTTCCAACGAAAATTTCTTTGGCCATCACCATCAACAAATCTCAAGGCCAAACATTACAAAACAACACAAAAATTATAGGACTTGATTATAGGGAAGATTGCTTCACTCATGGACAATTGTATGTTGGTCTCTCTGGTCAGGGAATGCAGAGAGTTAGTTTATTTTAAAGCCTCAGGAAATCGGAACAAAAAATGTGGGATACCATGAAGTATTAAAATTAATTAATTCTCATTATGATATAAACTTTTCCGAGCCGTATAAAACCGGGGCGAGCTGCTATTAATTGTTAACATAAAATATTATGTAGATACAACAGTGTCTTGCGAAGCGCTTTTTTTATAGAATTTATTATAACTGACTTTGAATCGATCAACCTGTGTTTTTTAACACAAATGATACCACATTTAAATTGCACCGCCGCCGGTGTCAAGCCGGGGCGAGTCGCTCGTATTGAATAAATAACTATTGTCCCCTTTTTCCCTACCTTGTACAAAATTACGAAAACAGTTTTTTTGACAAATTGGAAATTACGCAGGCCCCAAGTAGTATTAGCCCAGGGATGCCTCTGGGCTGGGCAAAGTCACGGTCCGCCCCTGAAACTTGCGCTATATTGATGAAACTCTAATCTAGGAACATAAGTAGGTAGGGATTCTGGAATGAAAACTTGCCCAGAAATAGACTACCCGTGTCACCTGCACTCATTGGTTGGCAATGATTGACGGATTTTTAAACAGGCAATCGGATCACTTGACATGCATTTAGTTTTGACACGTTGATTTTCGTCCCTGAAAGCAGTTGTAAGTTTGGTACTCGATTGATTCGGTGCCTCTACAATTACAAAAACATGTACATCACAAAAGTGTAGGTACAGTCAAAAATTTAAACAAAGCATTTACTTACGACTAGGTATTGTTGCCAGGGCCAGTCCAAATAATATTTCGAGGCCGCCTACAGCCCTTCTGTACCATTTCGAAGGTAACTTGAAGTCTAATGTTTCCGTTAAAGGAAACACTTTTGCGTATCTCACATATTCTTTTCTCTGAAACAAATTATCATTTATTGCTATTATTTTACCCATATCACCTTTATCCTCCGCAGGGTGCGGGGTTGGTATACGGAAGGTATCATCTATCTTTTCTTTGAGGAATACTAATGTTAGAAGAGAAAAGACGGCAAGCAGATATCGCCTCTTTACAAGAGTAACGTGACATCTCATAAAAAACATTTTTATTTAGATGTCACGTTGCTCTTGTGAGCAAAGAGGTGATATAAGGGCGCCAGTTCAACATTGTCAGAAGATAATCAAACCCCGATCCAGAGGTCTAGGTTCGATCTCCATCTGATAATAAGGAAGCTCCTTTGCGCCTGACTATAATAAATCTAACTAAATGTTTCATCCACTGATTACCTATATGACAATATTGAACAGGTCAGTCTAGGTACAGTAATTGATCACATATTCAATCACACATTGATGATGCCGTAAAAAAGATACGTGAACTTGACGCATACTTCTTAATCCACTAGCATATACTTTTACAATATGTAAGATGTAATCAGTCTATTACATTGGATCGTTAATGTTTACATGATCACCAAGGCGAAAACTATTTCAAGGCAGTCTTTATTATAGATATCCCCGATATAACGAATTGCGTAAAATGCGTTTTGGTACCTACGTAGATATATTAAATTTGCTCGTTGGATCCCGTTCTGATTTGTATTATTATCATTGGAAGATGCTAGTGTTTACTTACGTATTGTTAGTAGGAACGATGGTATCTATTCAGAGTCTGTTTACATTTACAATATTAAACATTATAGAGTATTCTAGAGGTATAACAAACTCGAAATTTGACGAACGTTTTTTATTTATTTATGGACTATGGAAGACTTACAGCTAAACAAAACAGAATAAAAAATAGTGAGTGAAACTGACAGCCAATTACAAGTCTTCACTTATAAAAAACAGACTGGCAATGATGGTGTGAACAACACAGCACTGCCCACACAGAAAAAACAGGACAACATCAGATGCTTAAACTAGAAACAGTTAAAACTTATATGGTTTAAGCACTAATACTTGCATCACACATACCTACAAACAATGTATCAACTATGTAAACTAAAAAAGCTAAGGCTCAGGCACTTTCTGGCCGTGGACACACTTGTCGAGAAGGGATCGAAATCGTGCCGTTTACATATTTTATTAAAGTTATTGCTTGCACGCACAATAAACGAATTCTGCCTGTAGTTAGTGGAAGTAAATGGAACACGTAGCGGTGGGTACCATCGCTTCGATCTTCCGGGTCCGTTGAAGTAAAATTTGGATAGAGTATCGGAGCTATAAATGCTATTATTGAAAATCTTAAATAATAAAATACAGTCACGGATTTCTCGGCGGTTCGTTAGCGTTAAAATGTTTTGCCAGAAATGTAACATAGTAATAATGTAAACCACACGCTTGTTGGTTTATGATCAAGGGAACTAAAGAGGCCAAGTAGCCAGCTAGACAAGTTAACGTGTGCCTCTCTATGGCACTACTGCACGAAGATCCCTACTGACGAAATTTAATAAAACCTATGTTCGTTATCTTCGAATCATGCCAAATCCACATGGACCCACAATGTGACATGCATCTACCAACACTGAATTCAAAGTTTCCAGACTTGTCATGATGAATATTTGATTCTAGAGTACGCAGGTTTTGTCATGATAACTTGCTTTGCCGTTTTAAGAACAGTGGTACCTACCTAATTACATTCATTTGCAGTTGATCGCTGTGTAATTATCTGGACTGGGTATCCACTAGGAGCTAGGATATTTCGTTTCCTGTTCTTTCTTTTGTTCTCGGATACGTAGGTAGGTAAAGGACAAGGACAGTTAAATTAGTATCGTAACATAAAGAGTTATTGTAATCATCGTCTATTTAAAATCATAGAGGTCATGTGAGTCGCATAAGTCGCAGCTGTTTCAAACAGCGAAATACGAATCTATAAAATTTTAGGATTTACGTCTATCTTTCACTCATCTGTCCGTTTGTTTGCTCTGGACGCTAAAATGGCTACGTGGATACCGATGATATTTTTACTGTTGTTTGGTTATGATTCATTGAACAGGTTCTTAGAGACGTAGTCTTTTCCCATAAAATATATAGTACCTACCTGGATGACCGAGCTTGGCTCGGTTACATGGATAAAACAACCTTTTCTAAAATTGAAACCTAGCTAGATGGATTTATCGCCCCCGACACCCCTGCATACTAAATTTCATGAAAATGGTTGGAGCCGTTTCCGAGATTCAGATTATATATATACAAGAATTGCTCATTTAAAGGTATTAGATTAGAAGAAGGTATTAGATTAGATAGATGGATTAGATGTAACTCTGTAATTTCTGGGTGAACTCTAGTGGTGCTGGACTGCTGGCTGATTGTCGCCAGCGGTTTTCCTTATGAAGGTTCATTCTCAGCAGTCCAAAAGTTACGGCCCATATTATGAAACACGCGCATCGAGTTCACTTCATTCAATATGTCACCTCACCTTCTTTCAATATGCTTAGCAGTACGTATAACTTAATAATAATATGTTGTAATGGTGTTAATGCATTTTAGGTATATCCTCTACTGCAAATCTCGCAATAAGGCTTTTAAACCTAATTCTGGGTCCGTGTGTCGTCTTAGGGGCGCATTCTATTAAGTCTCATTCTCTTGTCAATGAATCAAAGGGTATAATTTATTTTGAATATCAATTATCATGCTACCTTTTACTCGGCTTTGCATGATCAGCGATATAAATATTTAGAGCACTTATTAATAATGTGTCAATCACAAACACCTACGGAATAAATATTTTATTGGTAGCCAACATTGTTGTAGATGGATCGATTAAAATTTACCTGTTCAATTAAGCAACATGCGCCAACAAATAAATTACAGATGATTAAGAATCGGCGCACCGCGCAGAGGGGATCCGCGGCTCGCGATCGAGTCACGCCGTGGGCTGTCGCAACGAGACGACTCCGTGCTGGTATTAGGCGGCAGGCCAAATACCAAAATAGCAAGCCACTCGCTCTGCTACAAAAATCTAAATGCACCTAGCGACCTTATAATCTGTTTGATAGACAACTGATAAAAATGCTTACCAAATCTTTATGCAGTTCCTTCGAAATAAATGGGGTTAGCTTTGTTATTCCAACGAATACAAAAAACACCCCTAAAAGGATAGATAAACTTCTCAACACGATAGAACCCATTTTTGTCAAACACACTTCAACAATATTTTAGCACTGATTTAAATCACTATCATTCTTAAAAAATATTACTAACGTATTCTAATTTTCTCTCACTTATGTAATTATGTTACAGACATAATCTGTACCTCTATCACAAATACTAGGCTTATTTAGTTATGATTAAACTGATTCAGGTTGAAGCATTATTTCATTGAAATAGTCAATACGTGAAAATACAAGGAAATTAAAAGGCAAGCAAACACGTTTCGCGCCGGCGCGAAAAAATCCATACCGAATTTACAGCACTATCTATTGCCAGAATAGAAAAATGTAAATACAGCCTCGCCAAGTCAACACCTCTGAATTAAGTATCTATACATTTACGTTTATGTGCGAACATTAGCTTGAAAATGTATGATAAAATGTAATAATTTGTGTACTTCATACCAAATTATTGTAATTTAATTATGATTAAAAATCTTAACATAGCGCCATCTCGTGTCTACTATCAATATCTCTTCTCGCAGGGTGAGTTCGTTTCTTCGTTCTTGCCGCTAAGGTTCCGTTCAATCCATTCGCCTGGTATACTGGTAGACATGGGTCGTACTTGCGAAATCGAGTACCAGGGCTTCCAAGATCATTCAGATCCAGCCTGTCCCCTTGCTGCCCTCCCCAGCGACGCCCTAAGCCGAGGCTCGTACCCCACAGGGGGTGCCCTTAGCGTGTGGTCGCTACGGAACAATTTCGTATGCAAGTATTTTTACTTTAATGGTTTGTCTTTGCAAGTATTTCGTTAGTTTTCGCAAATGCGATCATGCTCCTTATTTGTAAAGGTCTACGGAACAATTTCGTATGCAAGTATTTTTACTTTAATGATTTTTCTATACTGGTATAACTGTATAAGTAATCTACTCTTTACATTTGCCCATATTCGACGATCGCACCCTAGCAATAAGACGATTACCTATTCTTGTATTATGATTGCTAAAAATAATTTTCACTCGTTACAGATTTTGCTAAAGCAGCCATTTTAGGCCCCCATGAGTGACGGTTGGCCATAGGCGGGATCGTATATTTTTTTTTTTCAAAATTGTTGGCTCAGTTGTTTCGGTTAATCAAGATGTTCAATTTTCTTAAATTTACAACAAAATTATAAATAAAATTGGGACCCAGTAAAAATTCATATATTTACGTTACACGTCCGTGTTTGGGTCCAAAAAATTACATTTGTATCATATTTCAACCAACAGCCACATGGAAATTAACATTAAAATCGGAAAGCATGATGTAGTTCTGCAGTTTTGAGACCTAATTTGTATAGATCAGCTAGGGTAATGTGAATCCATTCGAAAAACTTGTGCTCGCTGCGCACCACGCCATAGACTGAGAAGGGGCGTTTTTCACTTTTTGTTCTAAAACTATGCATTTTCGACAAACAGCATTCCGTATTTATGTCGTAGTACATTAAATTCTCTTTCATGTAAACAAAGAACGAAGTCGGTGAGATTAATAGATCACGCACATTCTTAAAAACATGAAAAGAAGTACCTAATGATGAATGAAAAAATGGATCTATGTACAGACTCACATCAAGCTACCATAATCTGTCAGATTTCTTTAATAGATTTTCGACGTTATTGCTAAAATATTAGGTTCAAGGTTGATTGAGAAAATCTGACAGTTTCGGGCAGCTTGACCTGGCGTCTGTAGTTCTGTACCAAATATGTATCTTTACAAGTATGTTGTATATTTAGTATATTTACAAATATGTACTAATATTATGTGTACATATTTTTAATTTTAAACCTGATTTTATTCTACCTTTAAGAATTCTATACTTTTGTTACTTGACCTAGCCTGCAAATTAAAAAGTAATTATCCTTTGTAATTAAATGTTTTTATACCTTTTGTCTCAATTCTTCAAAACTTAAAATTGTCAATTTGCGGGAAATGTTGACAATCTTTGAAGGGCTACCATGTTCTCTTTAAAGTAATATAGTACAAATACTAACTAACCTTAACTGATATTTACAACATATCAAAAATGCAGAACTACATCATGCTTCAGCCTTCCGACGACTTCAAAAAAAAAGTGTTGGTTAACATAAAATTCATCAGCAACTTACCACAGCAAAATTAAATTTTGCGAGCTACCTTGACGCTTCCCCTTAATCATTTAATAATATTGATGTATATAATGTAATTTATTCATTCTGTATCTTGGGCTAATAGTCTCCAAGTAAATTGACTCAGTTAATGCTTGGGCAAATTTTTTCATTTCATTTCATAGCCGTTATTCCAAACTGATACTGGTAGGTACACTGCTTGGACTTTTCATTTTCGTTATAGGATGTCCCTCAGTTCGGTGAGTCTTGTGACATAGGCCTCCTCCAACTGTTTCCACTGCACTCTGGTCCAGTAGGATTCCAATCTTCTTTTTAGGCGACCCTGCTGTCTAGTTCCATCTCTCGTCTAAAGTGCAGGTATAAGTAGGGAAGCATAGGACACTCCAGCATGTGGGCCATGGTCTGGTCGGGAGCACCACATTCATGTTGGAAGTGTCTATAATGCCCCATTTTGCCAAAGTGCATTCACAGTGCCCTACTTGAGTATGTTATAGAATAAGGTAACATTCACAAATAAAAGAAGGCATTCTCAAAACATGATTATATTTTCTATTTCAGGAAATTCTGTATTTAAATAAGTTTTGTAAGCCTCATTGAACATAGGAGCTCCACATAAAAGAATCTGGTCACTGTTTCGTGGTTTAAAATTAGATAAATATTCATTGGTCAGCCTATGTTTGTTTATTGGTTCTTGATATCTACATTTAAAATTGTTAGTGCTTGAGCTGCTTAAATAAATATAATACTTAAAATTCCAATAAGATTTGAAAGCATAAAGTTCATCCCTAAAGAGTACAGAATTTTCACATTTACAACAATATAATAATATTATTTTGGTTATATCATCTTCATTATTCAAAATTTCATCTATTATTGTAATAAATGGAGCTATCCCTGTCCCTTGAGCAATCATTATAATTCTATTAAACTTATTGGGCTCCAATTTATAATGTCCGTAAGGACCTCTCCAGCATGTTGCATCCCCTTCTTTTAAATTACACAAGTAACTAGATACTAGGCCTTGGTCATATTTTTTAACAATTATTGAGAAATCACCTTCTGTTGGTCCATATTTAGCTTTTAAAGGAGTATATGCTCTAGTGCATGCATATGTATTTTCGTAAAATTTAAAGAGAAAGTGGTCACCAGGTTTCCACCTAACTTTATTACCATTTACAGATGCCTTTTTGAATGATATACAATAGTGTAAATGGCAAACTGGTAAGTTTTTAACAACATTAAATACAGTGTATTTCAATTGTGATATACCATTATTCTGGGATATATTATCATTATCACATACAGTTTGCCCACTCTCTAAGTGTTTTTTATACAGCAGCAACTGCCTCTCATATATATCAAATATACAAGGAGTACAGCCACTATTACAACAGTCTTCCTTATCTGGTTCAATCGGCTTTTCCATTGATGAGCACAATAGCTAAACAAAAGTTAATTTCTTTCACACAGTATTGGGCTATACCCAAGCTACAACAGTGGAATGCAAGTGCGTTTTGTTTTCAACATTATATTTACGAACACGTGAAAGCCGCACGAGAAAGAATTAATAAACTCATTAGCCATTCATTCATTCATTAGACGGTAGACCCTATATATTACTTTACTCTTTGTTCATTAGAATATTGGTTACATTGCTACATGCATAACATTTATAAGTCATGACATGATGGATGACACTACTCTTTTCTTTTTTTTTCCTTTTCCTTCGCCTGTAAAAAGGCAGGCATCGATCTATAGACCATTCAGCCTGACACTACTCCTTTCAAACTACCACTGACAAACTGACAACTCTCAGTCCCATAGCGCCACACATCCGGAATGCGTATTGCATTTAGATTCCGAAATCGAAACCGCCAAAATGAAACATCGCAATACAACGTTCCAATACATCTTAGATTTTTTCAGAATGATCCTGGCGCGTGTTACTCAGTAAAATAGTTGTAAATAAAACCAATAAATGCGGCCCGCCATCTTCTCCTCGGTCTGCCGCAACCCCGTCTAGCTGTCTCAGGGTTTACCAATGAAACGCAGCATACCTAACGTTAAACTTACCGACCGATTATGGAACACTGCACTGCGCTCCAGAACTCAAATTGCTGATGTAGTTCATAAAGCTGCCAAACTAAAATAGGACTGGGCAGGTCATGTCTGCCGGATGCCTGCAAAGCTGTCAGCCCGCACATCACATGTATATTAATAAAAAAAAATGTTCCATATTCAGGCGATTTACTTATATTTATATATTTACAGAGGAGCTCGTGGCTAAACAATAACAGCCGCTCGGGTCGATCTTTAGGTTAAGCCGTGCTTGCCTAGGTTGGTCTGTGGATGGGTGACCACCCATTACATACCGAGTTTCCTCCGTGCCTCGGAAAGCACGTTAAGCCGTTGGTCCCGGCTGTCATTTGAAGATCTTTGACAGTCGTTAAAGTAGTCAGTGGCCCAAAAAGTCTGACAACCAGTCTTACCAAGGGGTATCGTATTTCCCAGTACTAACTGGATTGTGGAGGTCAGATAGGCAGTCGCTCCATGTAAAATACTGGTATTCAGCTGCATCCGGTTAGACTGGAAGCCGACCCCAACATAGTTGGGAAAAGGCTAGGCAGATGATGATGATTCAGGCGATTTACTAAATTTCCTCTCTATCTTTTTAAGATCAGCATTTCTTGTTTGTTTATTGATAGCTTCCTGTTAGCGGGAATTTTGAGATAAAACCATTATTTGAATGTTTTAGTAATGTATCTATCGTCATTAAGCCGTCAATAAGAAATAATCTCATTTGTTTTTTTTGGTATTAATTCAATATGAATGGATAGGATACTGTTCGTTCCATTTGTTTTTATTTTTGCTAACAAAGACTTCAGCGCCCTCTGCATAGACGCCAGACAAACACCGGTTCGCTGCCCGCCATAAATTCTCTTTGACCCATTGCGCTAACGTTTGCTGTAAACAATTATGTGAGTATTTTTATTGTAATATTGAATAAAACTGAAATTTTATTTTGTATTTTAAAAGCCGATTTTTCTACGAAAATACTTTATAATTTATGGAATCGCTTCCTTGAATATACTGGAATTCACTGGTCTTTAGTTAATGTAAGCAGACTCCATTATTAAGTCGCTTGGCGTTCCTGTATTTTACTGTGTTGTTTTAATACAGAATTCTCTTGAAATACATTTTAGCCCAGTATTATTTTGGAATATTTTCTGAAGTTAGTTAATTTCGAATAAGTTACTGTCTGTTCACAGACACTCGCTAGTTTAGTGGATAAATAATTAATTCGATAGCTATGTAGTTATTAGTGTAACAAAACGATCGTATTTTGTTGACATTTCATTGTTTCATTTTATGGCCAGGTTTAACTTAGTTTTGGTTTTGTTTTCAATTTTTATTCATTTAATGCTGTAGTTTAATATGAAAACTCGATTCACATATTGGCGTCACAAACAATCATGGAGTACGAAATGGAGTTGGGTTCTATTTTTTGTGAGTGAAAAAATCTTCAAATCTGGTTTATTTATTTGTTTCAGATTTGTCTCTACCTAGCAGTATATAAATAACCGACTATGTCTGATGACGGATCGACAGTCGTAGAGAAGAAAGGACGCGGTAGACCAAAAGCTAATGGAACACAGCCAGTCAGTGTTTTTTTTTATGTTTTTTATTGAAATGCACATAAATTACTTCAGTACTAGATTATTTTATGTAGGAGTAATAATTTGGTTTGTCAGGAGGCTAAGAGCGATACCAAGAAAAGGGGGAGACCTCCTGCACCCACCAGGACGAAGGAATCCACAAAGTCATCGGATGATGAACAAGCTCCAGTAGCGAAACGAGGGCGAGGCAGGCCTAAGGGGTCTAAGAAAAAGGCGGCTGCTAAGGGAAAGGTATTTATTTTTTTATTAATTAAGTGATTTGACTTGTATAGAAAACTTAAAATTAATTTGTTAATTTATGAATATTTTTCTTGCTCTAGAGTGCACCTGTTGAAGGAAGGGGCCGTGGACGACCACGCAAGGACCCCCCACCTAAAAAAGATGCTGCTTCCACTGAAGAGGAACAGGATGATGATTATGAGGATGAAGGCTCTGAGGAGCAGTAAAATATGTGTTCTGTTTTCTGACTCAACACTCACTTTTAGTGTAATTTGTTTGTCATGATAACTCTTTTTGTGTGTTACTGCAATTTACTCATTTTGTTGTAGATCTTTACATGGTTGCATATATCGGTAAATACCTTTTGGATAATATTGCACATGGGGTTATCTTGACAGTACAAAATTCTCATCTGAGATTGTCTACCCAAATTTTTATCATGTGAGAAATTAAAGATGACTTCAAAAGTAATAGCTGCTTAGGAGACTGTGTGATTACAATGCATTTACTCGAAATATTTAGCAAATAAAAATATGTCTCACTTGAATAAATTTGGGATGACTTAGATCTCCCTAGAAACGTACAACTTTTAAGATTTAATTTGTAAGATCCTTTTTTTTGTAGAGTTTATTCAAATAGGTATTTTGTAATCTCTTGATTTGTAATTCATACAACTTTGTAGATTTATTGATTTGACTTTAAAGTCAAGTATTATTTTATATAATAATTATAAATAAATATTATGTTCACTTTTCGGAATAATCTTATTTTTCCCTTATTGTATTTAATATTAGACACACTGGTGACATTTGTGAACGGTGTTATATTATATCCATATGTGTTCTTGATTGATAAATCACTTGGTATATAGCTGTTCCACAATTAGTATCGTGTAGTCACTACATTGTAGTGGTATGGGTAGTGCCATGTATCAACCTTTTTTTTTATATTTGGGCCGACTGAACTTGTTTTAATTGACATTTATTGTGTGTATGTGCGTGAATGTACAAGTTTAGAACTAAATATAAATCTATGAAATCCATGCTGGCTTTTCTCTAAACAGATTGTTAATTTAAAATGTACATTTTTTAATTACCGAAATCGGATGTTGAGTGCAACATAACTCCAGTAGTATAGTTCTGTTCAAACTTAATGGCGGTTCGGAAGTTAGCTGCATGTAACGGTCTGCGCATGATAGTCTCTGTATACCTAAACTTGTGTCCTGCGCAGCTTCGCGCTAGATGTTCCGAGCCAATATAAAGTTTGAACCGGTGCAGACCATCACTCTCGGCTAACTTCCGAGCCGCCATAAAGTTTGAACGGAATTATAGTCAAGTGAATCTATATAATCCAGTCAGTACTGGATTATATAGATTCACTTGACGATCGCTTCACTTAAGTCGATCAGATCATCCAGCTACTGTATCTACAGTTAGCTACAGTAGCTGGATGATCTGATCGACTGTAGAATGATTATCTAGACCAAATATTGTTTTTGCAGTTTACTATGAATAAATCCAGTGAGGCTAGAACCATAAAAGGAATAGTGTAGGACCAATCCAGTTCATTGTTGGATTGAAGTAACTAGATCGGATCTTCATCAGTGTTCTTTGAATACATCTGTCTAGGTACTGTTACTACTTCAACTTTTTCCGTTTTTATACAAGTTTTTGTTGAAGCAAGAAAATACATAATACACCTAATAAACGACGGGGTATATAAACTGTTCAAACGTATTTAGCTAGTCCACTAATTTCTTCCTGCGTGTCATCATCATTCTCCTACCCAATCTATTTGGGTTCTGCGCACTGTGATTTGTTCTTCTTTATTGCACATAAAATTAAAAGATATACAAACAAAATTACAATATATAACTTATGTGCAACGGCGAGCTTAACCCAGAATTTCTTCATCCATACTTCTCTATTATTCGTCATCCCATTAGAATTCCTAGTCATTTCATCTTTCACACAGTCCATCCAACCTTATATTTGATCTTCCTCTACTCTAATAACTTAAATTAGCTAGCGAAACTGCAGACGCACCGCTATTAATTTAAATGCCTTTTAGGGGTACCTACTTCCTACTACTAGGTATATGGCATAGAGTAAAGTAATATATCGGGTAGTATATGGTCTATCATGCAAGATAGAGCTAACTTGAAGTGACGAGTTGATAGAAATGTGAGTAAAGTTAATCTGACACCATTATCATCGCCCATTTAAAAATTCCATTAATGATTGATTGATTGAGGCAAACTCTCCATGCGGCATCATTCTCACATTATACTTATTTTTTTGGGATTGGCATAATATCTGTCTTCTAGCATACTTCTCTGCGAGTCATCATCTCGGAAACATTTTTCATTGTAGTCATTGTTATTCACACGGACCACCTTTTGTTTCTCTGATACTTTAACCACATGTTTTTCATTACACCTTTTTATTAAAATTTATTTTGTGATGGAAAAGGACGATCAAAGAAGAAGAAGAAGTCCTGTAGAAGTTGATGAGATGAACCGATGACACATGGCTCGTCTATGGTCCCCCCTAGGAAGAAACAAAGGTCGGGTTTGGCTTTGCTTTTTTTTTTGTATGCGCTTATTGCACAAAAAAGCGCTGTAAATACAACCAGTACTTTTCCAGGTATAGAAAGGTGTCCGTCGTAGACGGATCTTTAAAGCAAATGCTAAATGTATAAATAAAGTGCATAGGCCTCATTGATGCGTAGCAACTATTTTGTTGCATACTTGGATTAGTTTATTCTGTTCACGTATGGTTAAACTTTTACTTAAATAATTCATCCTCATCATGTACTTGCCATTATCCCAATTCATTTGGGGTCGGTGCAGCATGTCTTTTGCTTAAATAATCAACTACATGGAAAAAATATGAAAAGTTAGTATAGCTTTGTTTAATTAAATACTGAATTTCTGTGTTTTCTGTTACATATTTTATAGTCTGTGGCAAACGTGGGAAATTAAAAAAGTGCTTTTTTGTGTTGTGGAGACGGTTGCTGACTCCGACTGTCAGCGTCATTCTCGTAAATGGTGTTCTTACGTACGTTGAGAAATATTTTTAGGAGCACTTCCAACGTTTATGCGATCTATTGAGTGTAATAAACGTGAACTGAAGATTACTACTTGAAATTAATGTGTGTTTTGGGTACTTAACTACAACATTTGACTACTTTAATAAACTTTTAAAGTGTGCTTTATTCTTCTGAAAACGGTGTCGCGCAATACATCGAAAAGTTGTTGACTAATTTCAAAGTTAAGAGTGATTGTTTTTGTGTAATTGATGATCGTTGTTTTGTTGTTATGTGTGGTTGCTGTTGAATTGAAAAATAAGCAGTACAACAGGTTAGTTTGGTAAAATATAAGTAATTAAAAGTTTGAGAGTGGTCTGCGCTGAATGCCGTGACACAGGTAGGTTAATCACGTAACGTTATCTGTGTGATTACATTAAGTACACATCAATAGGACGAACATTGATGTGACTGTACACCATTAAAGTATGTATTTAGTTTCAAAATATAAGTACCGGTATAAAATTTTGAACATTATTTACTTTTGAAAGTTTTATCAATCAATCTTCAATCATTTTTATTCTATAAAATTTAAAAATACTTTGTTTGTTTACTCTGTTGGAAAAGTTCTGGTATTATAATATTTAGTAAATTGTTGTAATTATTGTTGCACTGGTCGACAACATAATTAAAGCTGAACTTCTTAAGTTATTCATTCACACAGATATAGTTAATGCTTTATTCAAACCAAACTACTAACTGTTGATATTTACTTGGTTAAACCACTTGAATGCTTGCACATGAAAACTTGTTGAAATTACTGTTGTGTCTCACACGGAAGTCAAATATGGATGAATATCACAACTAGATACATTTATGGAATATATATGTATGTTCTATACTTAGTTATACAAAGAGTTGATATGTACTGCATAGCCTGAAAGTAAGTCATTCAAAGGGTCCTCTTAAGGCTGAACCTATACAAAGAGTTATTAATTAAGCTACAGTGACAATGGTTTATTTTAGATATTACCTATATGATATACTAGCTGTGCCTGACGGTTTGATCCACCATTTCTCTTGTTGCTCGGCCCCTCATCATCTGCCTAGCCTTTTCCAACTATGTTGGGGTCGGCTTCCAGTCTAACCGGATGCAGCTGAATACCAGTATTTTACATGAAGCGACTGCCTATCTGACCTCCACAACCCAGTTACTACTGGGAAATACGATACCCCTTGGTAAGACTGGTTGTCAGACTTTTTGGGCCACTGACTACTTTAACGACTGTCAAAGATCTTCAAATGACAGCCGGGACCAACGGCTTAACGTGCTTTCCGAGGCACGGAGGAAACTCGGTATGTAATGGGTGGTCACCCATCCACAGACCAACCTAGGCAAGCACGGCTTAACCTAAAGATCGACCCGAGCGGCTGTTATTGTTTAGCCACGAGCTCCGAGTCTTGTTGCTCGGCCCCTAAGGATTACAATATTATGATAAAGAGCTTATACAATGGGCTATCAAATGCATAGAAAATTTTGCCAGAGATAAGCCATTTCAAATAAACAATTGAACAAACTCTTGAGTTTTTTCATAGAAGTGTACTAGACTGTTTACTTTATTCTCTATACAGTATTAAGCTGCATCTGACAACACTGAAGCCAACTGCAATGAAGAGAAAAGGCTAGGCAGATATTTACAATAAAATATTCAAACAGTGTACAGAACCACAATAAATAATACTGCTATAAAAATGTTATCATAAAACTGAAATTAAATCATTACTTTTTATAGTCGCACATTCACTTTTTTATCACCATCTCATGGAAGTACAAGAATCACTTGTTATTTATCTACACCTGCACTATTTACAAAATACAATTGTTTTCACTTTTATTATGCACTAGCTGTTACCGCAACCTTCGTCCGCGTGAAATTATTATAAAAAATATTACTTCCTATTTAAATCAGGTTATGTTAACAATTTCAAGCGTTAAAAGGTCTATAAAAAGAAAGTTTGTATGTGTGTTTGTTACTCCTTCACGCTCAAACGGCTTAACGGATTTGGATGAAATTTGGTATCAAGATAGCTTAAATGCTGGATTACCACATAGGCTACTTTTGATCCGGTAAAAATTCGGTGTTCCCGTGGGATGATCAAATAACTCAATTATTTTTTTCCCGAATTTTGACTAAAATCGTCTTTTTGGCAACCAAAAGTCAAGGTGTAGGGTAAGGTAGGTAGGGTAAGTAAGTAGGCAATTAGGGTTGGTAGGTAGGAAGTTAGGTAGGTAGGGTAGGATAGATAGAGAAGAGTAGTAAAAAGCATAAGGAGGTTGTGGATGGGAAAAGTGCATTGCAATGCCTCGGGTACAGCTTACTTTTAGCATCAAAGTAAACATGAAAACATGGAAAAAAAATATACTGAGTCAGTTTGCATTTCAACTGAAGTGAAGACTAGCAGAGCTAATCTTTTACGCCACTTTTTTCGTCTTTTTATGGTGGCAATCACCAATCTATGAATCTTCAGCGGCGGGATGAGTAGACGACATTGAGGCCATCGCAGATATACAGCAAAGAGTGGCCTATACCCAGCAATAGGTGAAGTCGAGCTATGGATAATGATGATGAATCACCAATCTCAGACTATTGAAAAGTGTTTTTTTTGGCAAATAAATACACAACAGCTTTTTTCAAAATAATATTTGGTCTCCATTACTTAATTTTGGGTTTCAACACCATCATCATCTGCCTAGCCTTTTCCCAACTATGTTGGGGTCGGCTTCCAGTCTAACCGGATGCAGCTGAATACCAGTATTTTACATGGTACACAACCCAGTTAGTACTGGGTAATACGATACCTCTTGGTAAGACTGGTTGTCAGACTTTTTTGGCCACTGACTACCTGTAACGACTGTCAAAGATGTGCAAATGACAGCCGGGACCAACGGCTTAACGTGCTTTCCGAGGCACAGAGGACACTCGGTATGTATTGGGTGGTCACCCATCCACAGACCAACCTAGGCAAGCGCGGCTTAACCTAAAGATCGACCCGAGCGGCAGTTATTATTTTGCCACGAGCTACCATCTCGGGTAATTTTTTGGGTTTCAACACCACCCCCTAAAATATTGTTGCAAACCTCATTTGCCAAAGATAATTGTATTATGAATGACTGAATCGATCGTCATTGCTTAGAGGTGTTACGTTTTAACATACGCCACTAGAACCGGTAGTATGTAATAGACTACTAGTGTTAGTATTATATTAAAGGAGGAGCTCGTGGCTAAAACAATAACAGCCGCTCGGGTCGATCTTTAGGTTAAGCCGTGCTTGCCTAGGTTGGTCTGTGGATGGGTGACCACCCATTACATACCGAGTTTCCTCCGTGCCTCGGAAAGCACGTTAAGCCGTTGGTCCCGGCTGTCATTTGAAGATCTTTGACAGTCGTTAAAGTAGTCAGTGGCCTAAAAAGTCTGACAACCAGTCTTACCAAGGGGTATCGTATTTCCCAGTAGTAACTGGGTTGTGGAGGTCAGATAGGCAGTCGCTCCATGTAAAATACTGGTATTCAGCTGCATCCGGTTAGACTGGAAGCCGACCCCAACATAGTTGGGAAAAGGCTAGGCAGATGATGATGTTAGTATTATATTAAAATTTCCTTAGAGGTTTGCTGATTCCCAATACGATGACGGTTTCTGGTGAACAATCGTGACACGTGCTTTGATCGTACGCAGGCCTATGCCGCATTTACCATAGTCGACCACGAGTGTCGAGTACCTATTGACTATAATGCTTTGCATACGAGACTTCCATTCTAATTAGCTTTGTATGGGTTTATGCGGTCGGTATGTATTTGTGACACAACCTTCGTCATAATGTAATGTTATCACGTTAAAATTGTAATAAATGGAGAAATACTTTGTCTTACGATTAACATTTCGGTTTCGGAAATTCCTACTTATAGTGTAATTCATTGTATTCCGGCGGGTAGCGAGTTTTCGTTCAGATTTCACCTTTTCGTTCGGTTCCATTAATTTCGGAAAAATATAACATGGTTATCAAAAGGAAGAAAATCTTTCGATCTGCACAAATAAAACGCAAATTATAAGATGTTGTGAAGTAGGCAGAAGCCTCGTAAAAAATAAACTATCATCTTAAAATGCTGAATATATTTATCCCTTGACTGTACATTTTACAATTATTGTATATTTATTTATTTGGGAGACATCAAAATCATCTTCTTGGGGATAAAGTCCTATCTACCTACTTAGGTAGATAGGACTTTATAACTAAATCTTATTTAGTTAATTAATTAGTTAGTTAATTTATTTAGTAGTTAGTTAGTTAATTTTTCTCTAACTAAATACTTATTTAGTTAGAGAAGAATGGATGAACAATTCTGTACGTCTATACCACCCGGTCGTTGCCTCAATGACTCACTGATGCAAGCGCTGAGTAGCTCCGACTCGGAGCTGAATACAATCATTGCGAACGAATTCAGGTACGAATTTCGATACCGCATTTTTTGTGTTTGCCCTTTAATATCTGTCTCACAATCTGATTCATAATTTGGTCATATTGTCCCTAAAACAAAATAGGATTTCTCAATTGGGAGCTAGCGTTGAGTTACCTCTCGGGTAATTTTTTTATTGCATTTGTACAGGTAACGCAATGATAATCCCTAGCGGATTGTTCAACTAGACACCTTTCTGAACCCCGATAATAAAATGAAGACGGTCACAAAGGACAATGGGCAAAAATGTATGGAACTTGGTCCAAGAACCTCCACTGATGAGACTTGTGGGGAATGAAAGTACATAATTTTTACATCATTCTGACAAAATATTACCAAAATCCGTCCCAGGATTCTTTTTTTATGATCATGTTTTCCTGACTAACCTAACCTAACCTTAATTTTTTAATCCTCATGGACTTCCTCCGCCCGAAGAAGGCGGAGGGGCATGTCAGACTCAACTGACTAAAACCACCCCGGTATTCCCTCGCACACTTGGGTCCGGAGCTGCGGGTGCGAATTAACCTAACCTAACTTTTTTTGTTCCGGGGTGGAAAATCCTGATGGATGTCCGGGACGGATTTTGATAATATTTTGTCAGAATGATGTGACAATTATGTGCTTTAATTCCCCACAATTCTCATCAGTGGAGGCTCTTCGACCACTTTTGCCCATTGTCCTTTAAGTTAGTCCTGAAGATGCATCATCATAATCATCATAATTATCAGCCCGGAATCACCCACTGCTGGTTATAGGCCCCCATAAGAAGATGCATATTTTAGTAAATTGATAATTTAACATGTTAAGAAAATAGTAATGACAGGTACAAAACTTACAGATTCTTAAAAGAAAATTGCAAGGGCCCAACCTATACCCTGCAGACCTACAGTGATTCCACAATGTTCCTACTTGGTAGTTTTGCCTCAACGTAAGAAATATTAAATTTTATTTATGTTACAGCAACGATATAAACTACGCTAATATCACACTGTAGAAACCAAATTCGCATTTTTATTTGCGCAATGGTTTGTAATTATGAGTTGTCGTCATGTCGTTCTATCATGTGAGTGTCACGCTATTATTTTTGTTTCGCTTCGCAATTGTGGCAATTGATACCGTAACTGTGCTGATGGATGGCCTCGTTGCACTTGTATCATTTTGTCAAATGAAACACAATTTTCAAATGGCTCTTTTGTTTCAGATAGCATGACGTAGATTATTCCAGCCAGCTTGCTGTCCAGCCAATCGTCTAACGAGTGCATTGTATCGAAGTAAGTTTCACCTGTTTCACTATGTGGTCTTAGCCACATATTGCTTGTACTGCATTCTGTAGATAGAAAGCGTTAACCAGCTATGTTAAATACCATTGCGTTCGTCAGTAGGTCACAGCTATGGTCGACGTCCTGAATTTTTAAGTATTCCATTAAGGCGGTGCTTGCGCCTCTCAGTTTGTGTGCGCTTTTCTCTCGCTGATTGCGTCTTTATACGTTCTCCTGGCGGTTTTCACCACAAGGGCCGCTGTATCAACGTAGTAAATGCGCCGTTGCCTGCCCCGGAGCCTTGCTGTCTCGTTTAAATCTTTGAACCGTGTTGTGCTAGCGAAACTAAACTCCTTGTTCACACATCGAAGTGTTAAGAACTCGTATACTATGCTGAATGCTCACAGCAATGATAGGTTCCTGAAGATTTAAAATTAAAACTGTTATTATAACATAACTTTGGCTGGTCCATAATGACAAGTGGGTTAATTGATTCCAAAATACCTGTACAATACTGTGTTTTCACTCTGTAAATTTACGAGATTCCGCTAATTTCGACACTGAGTAATAGACACTTCATAACTGACTGAGATCTACAGCTACACGTGTAACGTGTAAACAAAGTATGTAATGCATACGTTTGCTCCAGTTGGTGAATATATTTAGGTTCGGTTTGTTTACTACTTTCATTGCATCCGGTCCGAAATTAATATATTTCTCCTTTCTCGAAAGAAAGATTTGGCACAGAAATGTTCAAACGATTGATTTTCAATTCATAATCAAGCATTTTGGAGATCTTTGAATACTTGGAACAAGTCCTACCCTAATCCTAGAGTCCTACGGTTATGGTGAGTGATAGAGAACAGCGCAACCGCCAATCTATGAGATTTAATGTTGGTCAGCAATGAAGTAGCAAGTTTTCTAAGCTCGGTTCAAACTTTCACGTCTACTTCTCGCAATAAATACCATTTAGCTACTTAGAACCAGTTTTTTTTTCAACGTGCACCATCGTGGCTTTCGTTTGTTTCTTCGGATCATGTTGCATTCTGTGCTGCAGAGGTTACGCTTTGACTGACGTATGACGCCGCAGCCGCCGGAAGGTGACCGGCGAAGACTACTGTTGGCTTAATGCGGATGTGTGTGCCCTGCACCCGTTTGTGGTTACCATTTCGCGACGAAGGACGTACTTGATATAGCGAATGACGAGTTTTCAATGCGAATAGAATAGTATACCCCATAACCTATGAACAATCATTCGGTTATGGTCTCTAACGACGCTAGGGCTAGAATGTATGAGGCATGTTGAGTTTGAATTGAAAATATGCGTCCGATTGTCTTGCACGTTAGTTAATTACATATTGGTGCGTCGCGTAGGAGGAACAATGACCTTAGGGCGCACGAACAAGGGGGGCGGCGCCGCACTAGGATTGGCGCAGCACCGCGTCAGCAGCAGAGCCGATTGCTTCTAATTTAATTAGGTTGCAAGTGGAACGCGCCTGGCTCACGCAGCCTGACCGCTTTACACACTCTCACTGAACCTCTGCTTTACATAACAAATATTTGATTAGTTAAACTCGTAGAAATAGAAAACAGATGAATGTTTACTATTTGGACGTCAAAATGAAGAAAAGTTTTCTAACAGCTGCTTCAAGCGTTATTTGCTTAAATTTTTTTGGGGGCTCCTGTTTCCATTCTTTTAGTAATTGAGAAAATTATCGTATAATCTCCTTGTATGGTGCAAATATTTTTACAAGAAAAAATACCACACTGCATTGCAAATTGTATTTGACCTTTCATGGAGGGAGCCCAAGAATGCCCATTTAGAACATAAAAAATTGTTTAGTTATTTAATTAACGTGGACGGCATCGTATCGATCCTCGGGTTTTATCGGAGCTGTTCTTAATTTAGCACACATTTCACCACTGTAACAAACGTTATATTATGTCTGAGTTGTGCTGCAAAAGAGATGTTTTAACGTTACAAATACCCAAATTATAGGTACATTTAACACTGAATTGGTACTATTGACTTGCAAAACTGATTTAGTAAACAATAGCTTGTAATGGCATCTCGCTTTGTCTGAACATCAATGGCGCAACTGTAGTATTGTTTGAGATTATCTTTTAAATCGGTTTACCTTTTCGACTGTTATGAAATTATAATTAAGTAGGTACATGCAACTGAATTCAGATATCTGAAAAATAACTTCGCCGTTCTTTGTACTTAGAGTAGGTAGGGCGGTGGCTATAAAATTGGGGCTACATGACATTTTTCGTGTCAGGTTCGCTATTGCGAGAACTTGCGTGAGGTGAATCGGTTCCCTTTGCACACTCGGTGCCAGGCTCCACCGACTCCATGTACATACTGGTGGTCGATATAGCTAGATATATGTCAACTGGTTTCATATGCCGGAACAGACTCAGCGAGCAAATAGTTTCGGTGACGTTTCACTAAACATCGATATCTTTACTAGCTCTGCCATCCCGTTTTCATTGAGAGTGAACGCGTCGTCCGGTCACGGTCATTTGTTGGAGCGCGAATGCCGATAAGTCCGTGGCGTCACACTTTTCTTTCTCCTCGATGATGGCTGCCGTGAACGTGGCAACCGAGACCGGCTGGTTGCATGCCAGCATTGCTGACGATCCCTCTCTCTCGCACTCTCCGTAGTATTGCCCTACTATCACTTCGCCAATGAACGACACACAACACTTCGTTATTTGATACTTCTTTCTCTATAACTTTTGTGTTTTTTTTTTACCATGACTACATTCTCAATTACTTCGATTAGTTACATAAAGTTTTACTTACTTTCTTCACCGAATATGTTACCGGTTATGGAGGTAATTTTCGAAGATGGTTGGAAAAGAGCAGGTTTGAATAAATATCACCTTTTAAGGTTTTTTTCGCGACTTTGTAGTTCGTTCTCGCTCTATAGACTCTACAGTCAACACCATTTATGAAATTTATATTTACTTTCATGTTTTTTTTTTTAATCCTATGAATAGTGGTGGAATGAAAAGATTAGGCACCTTTAGGTCTTGTTTACTCAAAGTGATGAGATAATACTTGACTTTTCCGGTCACATTGTCAATGGAAATTACCGTTACAAAGGTGACATGTGCCCGCGATGTGGGAAAGTGTGCAAAGATAGTATTTTTGGGCTACAGTTGACAGTGTGTCTGGCGTACATTACATGCGTAAGAAGCACTTTTTTGTAGGTATTAAGAGGAACTGTGGGTGGTATTTTTTCCATACAAACGCTCTCGCCTGTTTTCTTTCTGGTTTATGACTTTAAAGCTATGATTTTTTACAGTTAAATAAATATGAAACTCTTCTATGTCCCTATGTTTCCTTTTTGATGATACATAATCTGTATAAGCACTAGAACCTTTACAAAGTGCTAAAAATTGCCTATTTAGATCGCCTGTCAACAGAGGCCTAGTGTATAAATTTGACAACTATTAATAAAAAACATAGAGACACAGCATAATATGTCCTTCTTATTCAGTTTATGAAATATCTTTTAAATTGGACAAATATCGAGGGTGGAAATAGTCGAGAGCCAAACCTCGAATTATGACTTTTTACTATAGTTGTCCTTATCATACCAATGTCGAAACTACGCTTGCAGAGCGATAGCGATAGTTTCTTCAAATACCTACCGGGTTTCCTCTTAAAGTAATAAAAATAAATACTATAAAATATAAAGTACGATAACCCACATAGCTGTAACTCGATTCTAGAATTAAGTCACGTCGCGTTATTAAGGAATGTTCGTGTATGGAGCAGGTGTGAGGGGTACATACGCTCAGCGCAGCGTCCGTCGATGCCCAATATTATTGCACAAGAGCTTTAACCTCACGAACTCTAAAAATAATCCTTAGTGAACATTTTCTGGCAGTCAATTAAGTGCTGATCGTATTTTAGTTTTTTTTTAATGTTGGCATGGTGAGATAAGCGACAGTTTTTATAATAAGTAGCCCTTGGTTAGAAGGTCTTCGGTATAGAGCTTAGCCGGCTCTATTCACCGCCTCACCGGTACTTGACGAGTCTCGCGTGCCTTCTATGTGAGTCATACTAATGCCTTAGCTTGGTGCTTTCGCATTCCGTTTGTTTAATACAATAACATGCAGTCATTATTGTGGGTAGGTTTCTTTTAATTCTTAAATATGAAAAGCGGTTTTTAATTAAGGTTTACTTAGGTACTTAATCGAATTAAATACTCACTATAATCTAAGTGAACATTTAAATATTTGGTACCTGGATGACCGAGCTATTTTTTTGACGTTTTCTAAAAATAGCTAGATCGGTTTATCAATTATCACCCCCGAAACCCCCTGCATACTAAATTTCATGAAAATCGTTGGAGCCGTTTCCGAGATTCAGATTATATACATAAATAAAATAAGTAATATAATATATATAATAATAAATATATACAAGAATTGCTCGTTTAAAGGTATTATATTATATAGATTAGATTTTAAATCATATTTTTTAATATTTACTACTAATGATATTTGTCAGGGTCAGACCATTAATACATAGATCGTTTCTCAAACTACTATAATGAATCATGTATTATCATGATACTGTATGAAGCGGAACGTCTTATTTGTTTCTTAGTCACAAAAGGGTTTTTCCAATAAAGGCGCGGGCGCGGTGTTAGAAGACTATCATAAACAGCAGCTACCACAAATTATCGGAAACGATTTTAATAAATCTATTGCCTATGCAATGATGCTATTTAAAAGAACTTAGTAAGCTGAACTAGCGGCTTGACATCAGTCACTCTTCGTTGATCTAAAAACCCGTCCATTTGCAACGAGGGCAGCGATGATACAAAAGCCGGTTTTGAAATGTTTTGCCGTGCTCAAGATAAGGAGCGACGAGTGACGTCTGGGCACACCGTAGCGAGCAAATGCGACTATGTGAATCGAGAAGATGAACTTAAATCGCCGTCAATTAGTATTGTTGCGTGACAGACTAACAGTACTGTCGCGTTACATAACAGACATGGGAGCATTCACATAAGCGGGCCAAGTTCTCAGGCCCGCACAAAGTCGACGTCGCGTCGGCGTTGCGATCATCAGCGACTCGCAGACACTCGAGTTTCACGATTCCCGTAATCGGAGTTACTCTGTGCACGCAATTACACTGATAGCGCATCCTCATTTTGTCAAATGCTGTCTTTACCGCTAGAGAAAACATGCATCGTAAGAATAATGGCGATTGTTACGGGCCGTATTTTAGATAACGCTGCTGATGAGGCTTTAAGGTAATTGTTAGGTAATGATTTAAACGCTTAGTGAAACAGAAAGTGTCAATGCGTTTCCGAATACCTGACAAATGATCGATGATTTTTTAATTTTTTTCTTCTTTATCACAACCATTGAATTAATTTGTATTTTTTTTTTGCCTTTTAAAAGCCATAGATAACGTACAATCTTGTAAATTATCAAAAATAATAACAAAATATTTGATCACCGTTAGGGCAGGCAAGTGCACAACGGTGCTTAACAAATACGTGTTGTCGCGTCGCGGATAGGTCTACTTGTTCCGCCCCTATGCACTTGCCGCGGGGGTCGATATGCCCATGGTTTTTGCACCCGCTTTATTATTTTAACTCCATGCGTTCCCACGCTGCACTTAAACAGAATTAACCTGTTCAATGAAAACTAGAATGTTTATGTTTACTCATAAATTACGCTGGTGTACTGCTTCTCGCAGATTCTCATACCACATTGTTAGGTGCTTATAACTTCCTGGAATTAATGTTTAGTGTTAGTTTATATGAATTTAGTTCAGTGTAAATTACAGTTATTCCCAAACATCCATGCGCCTAAAATTATTTCGATTCTGCAAATGTTTGTTTAACATCGCCAGAATCGTTCCATGTCAATAACCCTTGTACTTTGTCTATGACGGACAATTCGGCAGATCACCTCCTGGTGAGCCGCAGGAAGAGGCAAGGTCGGCGTCCAAGCGTGAAGTTCCGGCACCATAGACATCTACTTTGTGTTTATGGCAATCAATTTCGTACTAAGCTAACAAAGTAACAAACACTATTGTTAATATTTGGGGCTTGTTTTCGGGTGACATCTAAACTTGGAAGTTTATTTATTTAATAGGTACTTTAAACACTCAAATGGCAGACATACTTTCGCCGTTTTCTTCCATTCAACATTTGGATGCAGCAGAGGTGGTGCACAAACGGTGGTTGGTAGGTGCTATGTCAAAAGAGACAAATCAACATTCAGGGTGTAAACAGACTCTTCACGAAGCCGTCAACCAAGCATTATGTACATCAAACAAAGTAACTTTACGCAAAAATTAGTGCTGGGAAACGACTTTTTTTGGGGCTGAAAAATCACGTTTTACAGTAGGACTCAATGTAACGCACTCAAAACACTGTGCTGATGGATGTATTGAATAGTTAGGGGGTCCGGAAGGTATTTAAAGTAAAAATCTTACATTAAAAACATGTATTTTAAAAAAAACTTGTGAAATAGTTGGAACTTTGACCACCAATATCTCCGTAACTAGAAGGTTCCCAGGTATGGCCTAGAACAAAAAAATGATTGCAATGACGGGGAGAACAAGTGCCTTTCGGCTTCGTTAAGAGTCTGTTTACACCCTTTATTAAAAACTATAAATTACACAAATAAGTATTACCTAGTATGCGGTTAAATGTATATTTTGGTCGTTCAACTAGGTTATAAATACTTTTTGAAAAGTATTACGTTGCCTAAGTAACAGTTATCGATGCGTGTTTATTTTTTTCAAGTCAACCATCTGTTTTCAATGGCTCGCAGTTCCCGGTTTGACCAAGTGTAGTACGTACGTACTACCTCGTACCAATACGCTGCATTCAGCCAAAGCGGAAGCGAGCCGAACCATAACAACGTTGACGGCTGTTTCGGTTTCTGACAGTTAACAGTAATAAACTGGTTCAGATGAAAACTGAGATGAAATAGGAACATGTTTCTGTGTAATTCTAAACTTAAGCGAACACCGGTTATGTTGTTAGTTAGTGTTGTAGGGCTGCCGATATACTATTCGAAGTACAAGCATAGTACATGACAAATATTGGGCATGGCGTGACATGAAATACACATTACACACGCATATTGGATATTATATTGACATTATTTGTGTGTGTTATAGTTGAATGCAAATGCGGGTATTTTTATTTTTAGGACCAAATTACTTTTTTCTTCGTTATTATAATGCACCGACATTACGATTGTTTTCGATGTTAGCCGATGCACGATAGTAGGTATGTATTTTATTCTGCGGCACTGTATATTGGTACTTTTACCTCTGTTTTTCAATACATAGTAGTACTACTAACAAAATATGTTTCTGACCTTTTCATAGCAGTATAGGGTCAAGTGTTACCGGATAGTGCAGGGCGTGTCTATCGCGCATTGCTTAAGATTCTGCCTTGGTAACCAAGCCTAACATTTCCATAATTCTTGCAATTAAAACGACATTTAGAAATAGGCAGCCCTAAAAAAATCGTCTCAACAATAATGTTATGTAGTTGTAAGTAGAAAGAATGCAAAGTGTATCAATTTAAGCTTCTATTCGTTAGAAATGAGGCCTTAATTAATATCAAATAACTTTGTCATTCTCATCATTTCATAGGTAACTTTTTTATTTGACTTCATTTCGAATGATTTACTCACAATAAAACACAGAGATGGAGCTGAGCTCTGCCAAAGCTTGCAATGATGTGGTTGGTGGCTTGCGCAAGTAGGCAATGAAATGGCATTGGAAAATTGTTAAAAGCCTTTGGTTCTTTGTTGAAAGTCACACGTTTGCTTACATACCTTTTTAGGAGAGAGAAAATTTACGGGGATTGGTGGTCGGTCGTTTCATGACCGCCGGGGCCATATGTTTACGATATAAATACCTACAGTGATGTGTGCGTGTACCCGGCACATGATGAATGCTACAAAACGCCCACAACGACTACATTTTTCATTGAAACTACACAATTATAAATGCATTAGGTATTAGATTTTGGCTAGACAGGGATGCAATAAAAAATAATCGATTAATCGCCAATTAATGCGATATCTTTTCGTAATAGAAAGTTACCTGACAACCTTAGCCGCATGACCTAGATTCATGATCACCATTGAATGGTTACCATAGTCACTGTGTTTGTTTGATTCAATACTAATGTTTACTATACATAAACGAAATGCGTTACTGAGGCAGTCGGCGGGCATTGTGTACGTAAGATTGTTACATTAGCGTTACATCAATCAAAACAGCGGAATGAGTATGACGCTTGATCTAACTGCGCTTACCTGAATCGTGTGCTTTTCAGAAAGCGTATAGCTTAGCTGATGAATTTTTCGTGGTGGTTATTGTGGGTCTTAAACGAGTGTTCTTTATCTCTAAAGGTGCCATATTTATTTGACAAATTATCGCTATTGGAACAGTGATAAGGACGACGATGATAAGGTTGTATGGGTGCGGCTAATTGTTGACATTCCTTTTTGTGGTGATCTAATAAAGGAATCGGCAAATTTTAAAAAAATACAGGGAGTAAACGGACTCTTCACGAAGCCGTCAACCAAGTGTTATGTAGATACATCAAACTAAGTAACTTTACGCAAAAATGATTGCTGGGAAACTACTTTTTTTGGGGTGAAAAATCGCGTTAGGACTTAATGTAAAAACATTGTGGTGTGGATGGACTGAATAGTACGGGAGTCGTGAACGTGTCTTGAATAAAAAATACATTAAAAACATGTATTTAAAAAAATAAAACTTGTGAAAAAGTTGGAACTTCGACCGCCAATATCTCCGTAACTAAAAGTTTCCCAGGTATGGTCTAGAACAAAAAAAAATATCGCAATGACGCACAGTGGAACGAATGTATGGGAGCGGTTGGACGTAGACATGTCCGAAAAATAAGAGTAAAATTATGACAAACTAATGATGCCATCTTATTCGATTACTTAATGCCTTCATAAATTGTGGTGATGAATTTCTTCATAACTCCCATATTTCGGGAGTAATTTGAGAAAATGTGAAATTTTACTATGAAAATGAGTGTATCGAGCTCTCTCCCTCCTGATTCCGGGCTTGTTTCAAGTACCGGTCTCTAATATCGTAATGCTATTACTAAGAGCTATATTTAATACTAAGACACATAGTGCGCCAAATGTGCACTTTCTGGGATAAAAGGAAATGAAAATTTAAAAAAAAAAACGTTTTTTCCCCATTTGTATTTACTTTAAACCGCAGACAGACTTATTAAGAGGTCTATAAATATATTATATATATACAGAAATATATATTAACAAAAATATTCACAAGAACTGATGAGAGTATGACTTTTAAGTAAGTTGATAATAAATTACCTAGTTTCATTAAAAGTACAATAAATAATTAAGATGTAAGCTCTAATTTACTAAGTTACACATTTTAAAACAATAACATCATTTAATTATCTTCGTCATCATCATCATCATCAATTAATTCAAATTCAGAATCGATGTCCGCTAAATCATTTATGTTAACAAATTCGATATCACTTTTCTCAGAATACGTAAGCTCATAAAATTCCTTAAAAGAAGATTTTTTTACAAACTTATTTCCTTTTGGACGGATACTTGTAACAAGTGGATCAGAAGACAGTAAAAGATTGTGCATAATATCTTCATTGCATGAGATACTGCTATGCTTTCGAGAATGCCCCTCTCTATATTTTCTAAAATCTTTATTTCTAGCCTCAGATGCCTCTTCGGATAGAAAACCAATGGGCACAATTGACATGTTCTGAACTATGTCTGGCCCATGCATTAAAATTTTATGAAGTGAAGAAGGCATATAATACCATGGGTATAACTCCACGTAAAGCTTAGCAGTATCAAAGCAGAACTCTCGGAATTTAGTTACGTTGATCTTCTCTCCTGATGAAATACACTGCAAGATCACACAGATTTTTCTTAAAAGCATAGCATCTATTCCGGTCAGTTCAGCAGATTTAGTGTAGTTTTCAAAAAATCTCCTTGCCGAGTTGCCATTGTTGGTGGATCCACTGCCTTGTTTCACAACATCGAGAAGTAAGCCCGTTTCTCTTCTTACAGCCTCTTGAACTCTTTTCTTCCTGTCATCAACTTGCCTTTTTGCTATATCACCCCTTACTTGCCATGATTTTATGTCTAATTTGTAGGAAATGTGTAATAAGCATTCCATTGAGCGAATCCAAGCGTGAAGGGTGCTTAAGCTATATTTATACATGTCCTCGTTTGCGTGTTTATCTTTGATTAACTCTAAATTATTCATTTCTTTAGGACAAGCCTTGCATATGTCACACACTGAAGCTGCTGTATCGGATATAATGGAATGAATTTTACCATCAATCATTGTCAACAGCAGTTGGTGTTTGACACTAATTCCATCAGTGATGGTGGATGGAGTTAAGGCTTCAATCTCTGCTTCGATTTCAGCCATCTCTCTCTGCACATTTTCTTTGGTTTCCTTTATAAACTTAAACAATATTGGCCGGCAAAATGAAGTGGAAGATGGTCGCTCGTTTTCCCAAATTGTTACACCTTTTGAGACGAGCCGCAGTGGTACAAGACTAATCATAAAATTACTAGCAAGATCGATTTGCTCATCTTCACTCGTCCTTTGATGATCAATGCTTTGGCTAGATGATCCGTCAAAACCCCATTTGCTGGTCAATACGAGCTGTTGATTGGGATCAACAGGGGTTTCTAACGACCTAATAAGTCTTCTTGAGGTTAAATCCATCAAGGCTTGTAATTTGATTTTTGCAGAGCTCTCTGTAACTGTGAGATCTTCTTTGGCCGGATAGCACTTAATTTTTTCTTTAACCAACATGTAGTAACTCGGGTATTGAAGAGCTCCTTCTTGAGTGTTGAAATCCCGAAGAGTGTTATAGCGCCATTTCGATAAGTTCATCGATACATAAAGAGCCAATGCCTTCAAAGGGGATATTTCCCGTACCTGAATTGATTTACCTTCAATGAAGGCTTTGATTTTTGAGGCCTCTTCTGGATTCTCCGTCAAGTATTTCATAACATAAGCTGTATCGCTTTGTCCTGCCTTTTGAAGCGCCCTTTCGGCCGAAAACATAATTTCAGCGCTGCTACTGCTGCATGAAAGACTATCTTCAGTGCGTCTTCTTTTTTGCCGGTTACTAAGGTCCTCAAAAGATTTACGAGGACTAGGATGTGTACAAGTTGAAGCATCAGATTTAGCAGGAGAAATTATGGGCTCGATGACGTCACTTATATTTTCTGTAGAAGGTTCCATATTTTCATTCTGTAATTCCGGCCATTGAATTGCAGCCTGTAGCCAAATCTCATGTTTCTTCCGAAACTTATCTGTGCTTCTTCCAGACTGTGTCCATTTTGCATAAATGCGGTAGCAAAATCGACGACACCAGTCTTTTAAACTTGTTTCAGCACTTTCACATAACTGAACACAACTGTTATCTTTTAAAACACTGAACAAATAGTTAAAGTCGCGTAAATCTTTATGTGCGCGTGCGCATAAAGCAACGTGAATATCAAGATTTGTATTAAAATTTGGAAAATACATTGCGAGATTAGCTTGGATACAACGAGGTGTAAATCAACACTGATTTTAAAGTTACTAATAGTGACCTATTTATATAAAATCCAGGTATCCCAGGTATCCTTTGTTAAATATTGCAAGGTAATTAGTTATTGTGATAATTAGTAAATGATGCATGCTAAATTAGTGTATTAAGAGCCATTTAGTAATTAAATAATAGCAATGTTCTTATCAGTAATCATTAGTGCATCAGTTTTATATGTAAACCTTAAGTCCCTAATTATATATCCTAATTAGCTTATATCTTCTCTAATTGGCTGCTCAGAAATGTTATTGTAATAAGGTAAACCTTTAGAAAAACGGTTTTAATCAACAAAATAAACAAAAAATAAAAAAATTGTGTTATAAAATAAACATCACTCTTTATCCCAGAAAGTGCACATTTGGCGCACTATGTGTCTTAGTATTAAATATAGCTCTTAGTATTAGCATTATGATATTAGAGACCGCTACTTGAAACAAGCCCGGAATCAGGAGGGAGAGAGCTCGATACACTCATTTTCATAGTAAAATTTCACATTTTCTCAAATTACTCCCGAAATATGGGAGTTATGAAGAAATTCATCACCACAAGTTATGAAGGCATTAAGTAATCGAATAAGATGGCATCATTAGTTTGGCATTATTTTACTCTTTTTTTTAGGACATGTCTACGTCCAACCGCTCCCATACATTCGTTCCACTGTGTGACGGGGAGAACAAGTGCTTCTCGGTTTCTTTAAAAGTATTTTTACAGCCTTTATACTAATGTATAAATTCAAAAATAATATCTGAATTCAGACCGTAATTAAGATAGCGGGTTTTAATGTAGGTAACCTAATAATTAAATCGTTACTGTGGTCAGAGTGATAAACTTTGAGTACGTAATTAAAAATTACGGTGACATTAGGTCGCATAATGAGCGATATGATACGAACGTGATGTAGTTCACTTGATTGTTTGTGTCGGGCTAATTAATTGTATGATGTCTGTTACAGTGAGAATTTATTGTATTCAATAAAATAATGTATTTTATTATGAACCGCACATCTAATGATTACACATGAGTATTACTGACTTGACATTTTCTTTTAAACAGTTTGTATACTTTTATCGGTCGCTGTAAGAAATCATCACGTCATTAGGAAAATAGTTCTCGAAGGTTTATTTATCGATTAGTGAAGGTACAGTCAGGGAAGACTGTTCGAAAGAGATACCGTGGTCCTGGAACACAAAGGGCAAGGAAGTAACTTGGATGGGTAAAGAAACATGGCCAGTACAAGTCTGACACTCCCTTCCGTCTTCCGTCCCCATCCTAAAAAAAAATGAAAGTTAAATGTTAATCATGCTCTAACTGAAATTAACCACATTTTTAATCTATGAAAATCAAGTTGCTGAACTATGCATTTCCCTGACTACATAGCTCCCTACATAGTTTTAACTATTAATTTCACCCCTCATTATCTGAGACACCAGCACCACGGTGTACACCCGACTGCGGCGAAGCCCAAAAGGAGGTTTATTGTCATTGTTGTAACGTTCTAATGTATTTTTTTCTGACGTTCCAGGCTGACTGATGCGGTGACACAATGGACGCGGCGGACAAGCGAATGCTGGAGCGAGAGGCGCTCCGCAACATGATCCAGCAGTGGAACGCCAATCGCCTTGATCTGTTCGCGCTCAGTGAACCCAATGAGGTAATATTACATTTTAGACCTTATCACCTATGTATAAAGTTCTAATTGCCTTTTATTTAGCTTGCTGACCTTACAACTTATTAATGTAACGACGACCATTAACATCAATATTATTAATCAACAATGATATTTATTTTTATTTCTGCTCATAGCCTTGTTTTTAAATTGGACGTGGCTCAACTAGTCTCTCTCACAAGAGTATGACTACCTATTATTAGGATTACCATAATACAATCTGACACACACACTACCTCTTTATAGACTGCCTTGGAGTTCTAAGCTTGAGGTCCTGGCTTCGATTCCCAAGTCAGGCGGTGTTAAATTGTGTTTTTCTATCAAGATTTTTTCAGTAGCAGCCGAAGAGTCTGGATTTGTGCCCGGTTGACGTCAAAAGGCTCATCCTTTATTATATGGGACTTGAACATAACTGGTGAAATGTGGTTGTACTATTAGGTACACCTCTGCCTAACTCTTCGGGGATTTCAGGCGTAGTGTTATGTTATAACTAGAATCTGATCCTGAATGATCAGTGATATCGTAAATCACTACCATCAATGCATCAACATAGCCTAGCGCAGTCCATTACTGAACGTAGGCATCTCCCGAACTGCCCCACAAGTCCACAACACCCTGTTCTCCACTTTCTGCATCGTCTGACCCAGCTACAGACCTGTATAAAGTCATCAGTCTCTATCATGAATGATGATAACATTTGGTTTTTATAAGCCAACTAGCGATAGGTAATGGGGTAATCTTTGTTGTGCTGATGTACTGATATGATTCATTCCTGTTAATCAATCAAGCATTCTTGATAAAACATACTACAGTACGGTAATATACATATAAACATGTAGAATAGTTATATACATTTTATCTAAAACTAGCTGATGCCCGCAGCTTCGCCCGCGTGTATGTCGGTTATCGCGACTAAAAGTACTTAACCATTAAATTTTGATCCCGTTCCCGGAACAAAAACTTGACAAATTGTATCCTAAAACCTTCCTCGCGAATCACTCTATCTATTGGTGAAAACATCGTACAAATCGGTGCAGTAGTTTTTGAGTTTATCGCGAACAGACAGATAGACGCGGCGGAGGACGTTTTATAATATGTAGTGATAGTGATGGCACTATTGATGTCGTCAGTGTCGACAGTACCGCGGACAGGTCGGGATATAAGTAATCGTATTTGTGACGTCATTCAATACACACAATTATTGATCCTCGCTAATCCCGGAAGGAATCCAAAAGTTACTTATCGACATCACGGAAAAGCAATAATAGGCCTTCACACATTCACAGCTCATTTACTTTTGAATGAAGTAGATTTATAATCTACTATTAATTTGCAAATGTAATTAAGATTTCGTACTCAATCAAGCCCTGAGGTGTACCGTGTACCTAATACAGCACCCACATTTTACCAGTTATGTTGAAGTCCCATTGAATTAGGGACGAGCCTATTGCCATCAACCGATCATAAATCCAAACTCTAGGCTGCTACCGAGAAATGCCTGATGGAAACACCCTAATTCAATTTGCTGGCAATCAAATCAACGACTGCTCAGCAGTACGGCTTACGACCACTTCATCAATAAAATCCAGAGTATTTTTTTTCTGTGTCTACTTTGCATATATTTCTTCAAATCTGAATTTCTTTTTAACCTAGTTTTCTTGGCCCATTGCCAAGTCTTGAGTTTTTAAAAGGGATTGAACATGATTAATTACTGCATTGGTAGGAATTGTTTAGACTGGCGTTTGCAAACCCCGACAACACCGTTTTTCCGGTAAATAGTTATCCGTATTTAGCCGAATTCATAATTGCTTTAGCATACTCAGGGCCTGCACAGATGAGGGAGTTTTATCCGCCGGATAGAAATGACCGCTCCTGATAATTGGTTATTATGTTCTTTCTATTGGGTTGTTGCAAATTGTTCGCAGACAAATTGTCCCTCATTTGTGCAGGCCTTTAGGCTCATTCTCACTTGTTCGTCATAACGACAATGTCTATGGAACCATTAGATAGTTTAAATCTTAGAGAAGTTTCAATAAATTGGAAATGATTGTCAAAGTGTTACGAAGACGAGTATACATTACGTTCGGCAGCATCTTTAATTATCTACCAGTAAACTAATTTAATCCTTTGGTTCCCTCAAATCTGGCTAACCAGATTAGATTAGAAAATACAGAACAAAGTAAACACAACAAAGCTGAAATTGCCTTTGTTTCTAACTTTGTAAAGCGTGTGTCATGCAAATATGTTTGATAAATATTTTGCGGAGATAAAACGACCGCTGTGTAACTATTTTATGGTTCAAAGAACCGAATGAGATAAGTTAGTTTCCATTTCATTATTTTTATAAATTGATTGTACCAATGAAAATAATCGCGGGTTCAATTCCCGCAAAGTATAAATATTTGTTTAACCTATTGATAGTTGTTCCGACTTCCGGGGCTACGTGTTCGTGCATGTGAAAATTTGTGTTAGAACGCATCTAAGATTACCGGAGAATTTTTCTACGTATAAACTCACTCTTTTCCCCATGAGGGTAGGCAGAAACTACGTTTCGCCATCTGCTACGTTTTTACATACTCCTTTGCTTCGTATACGTTCATCTGAATCTGGGCATACAGTCATCTGACCATACAGTGAAGACTGAAGTATAATGTAACTAATAATCTGTAATCTTCTTCTTTTCAGAATCTGGAGTTCCACGGTGTGATGCGGTTCTATTTCCAAGATTCAGGTCAGAAGATAGCAACGAAATGTATACGAGTCGCCTCCGATGCCACTGTGAGCGATGTCATAGGTGAGACCTCACTGCTTATTTACTTTGTACTGTACCTAATGTCTTATGTGCCTTTACGATGTACACACGATTTCACTAACACGACTCTCGACTAAGTTAATGTATTCTTTGAAGTAGTAAAGTTAAATTTTTCTTTCATGTCTTTTTTTGCGGACGACGTTTTGGGTTTCCAAACTTTTTTAATTATGGAAGTTTGTTTGTTATCTTACGCCTGAAGATTATTTTTTCAAAAGATCAAACTACAGTCTTGTTGTATTACAAGATATTCTAAACTCCAGATATAGGTAAACAATAATAATACTTACTGAAAGTTTTAAATTACTTTTAGGATAATTTTTCAGTAAATGTGACCTTCTATGTAAGTTCTAAGATTAATTTCAAACGAAGTATTGGAAATTGTATTAAAAAAAGTATTGCATATTTTATCATTCAAGATTTAATATCGATCTCCATACAATCTTGCTAGAATAAATAAACAGAAATACTGTTTAGTTTTGCTTTCCTTTCCTTTATACTATTCTTATCTCGAGGCTATCGGCCTATCACATTATGTGATATTTTATATTTTCTCGTGGTGAGCGAAAGAAAAGCTATTTCGTACTGATTTATTTGTTATTTACTTTATTATTGTTATAAAAAGCAAGTTTTATTTATTAGAAAATGTAATAAAACCATCTAGTATGTATCTGCGTTTTACAATAATAATTAGCTTCTCGCCTGAGGAATATTGAAGTAATTAAAGCTGGTTGAATATAATATAAGTCATCAGAAGGCAGTTTTATCATGATGTAGTGCAGGCGACTGGTCACCTCCTTACATACCGACATACTAGATAATTAACGAGTCTGTACAACCGGATAACGGAGTTGATAACTTGCTATTACAAAATATAAACAACTTGGGAGTATGTTACTAACCTACATCTGTGGAATGTTAAGTTTCCGCACACACTACTTCTCAACTGATAATATGAACTGAGATGATTTTTTTGCGGTACGGTTATGACTCATATGACCCATGTTATCACTCATATCCTACTTTCGTCAAGAAATAACCAAGATCACTTTTACATTGACCGTTTTACTTGGTGTTACCAGACTAGTAAGCTTGTGGCTTTTCTTTTTTCCTAAAGGTGAACGCGCACCTGATCGCGCCGCATTCGCCGCATTCATCGCATTTCCTCATAGCCTCGCGCTAAATGCGGATGGTTCGGCGCGGATAGATGCGCGATGCCGTATACTATTTCATATAAAGATTTATAAAATGCGGTGACTGCGGCGAGTGCGGCTCGGCCAGGTGCGCGTTCACCTTAAAAGTGTTGTGATGGTAGAAGACATGCTGCGCTGCAATCCATACTAAGTGCATATACTGACGGTACTTTCATACAAGCCTAAAAACTTGGCTTGCCCTTATAGCCTACGACTCTTCACCAAACCCAGAACAAATCTGCAAAAGGATGACGATGACTTTTTGGCAACCATCAATAGCTTTTTAGGAGGAACCCTAATCCCTGTTCTTCTCAATATTTTCTCTTTATTTATATCTTATTTAAATTAGTCGTTTTTGTTAGGACAACAGCAGCAGGCTGCTGGGCCAGAAGTCCTTCCAAGTATTATTTTCCCTAACCGTCGCGTACCACTTTGTACTGTTCGAGTATAAATCATGACGCTGGTACGGTTTCCCGGCGCCTTCTATCTTCAGGACCAATTGCGTGGAGTTATTTATTTATGTTTGTTAGAAGGTTTTCATAAACACTTATCTTTTCTTCAACAGAAACATTAATCGAGAAGTTCCGTCCGGATATGCGTATGCTATCACTCGGGTCGTACTCTCTGTGGGAGACGCACGGGCCGGACGACGAGCGAAAGCTGGAGCCCCATGAGAAGCCCTTACTGGTGCAGCTGAACTGGCATGCCGATGATCGAGAAGGACGGTTTCTACTAAAGTGCCTTAGCGGAAATGAGGTAACAATCAACAAATCAAGTGGTATAGAGAAGCATGGTTCTTTTCGCGGTAGAAGAGTGCAAAGTTCTTCATTACCCATAGAATAGTAGTCGGCCGTGTTGTCGGGTTCTTGTATATGGTCTTAATTTGCGAATATCTTTAATAGCGTCATTCAGAGTTTTTTATGTTAGTTCTCTCTGTGAGTCATATATGGCGCTGTAGTACATTTTGTACTATGCCGCTACACGACTATGGCCACAATCCAAAATAACTATGCTGCACTATATTTAAAACATACATAAGAATAAGGCAAGGGCCTTTAGTACACCTTTAGTGTACCTTTAGTACACCCAGATTTAGCCAATCATCCCATTCAGTGCCCAGCACCCAGCATATGAGTCGAACAATAATTCGTTTGTTCGCACAACCCATATCCGTACCTATGGACTGGGCATGAATAATAGTCATCTATAGCTTATTATAACGACGACTCGGATACGGGTTGTGGGCACGCGAACGGAGTTTCGTGAAGTTTTCGCGAAGTACTGGGCAGTGAATGGGTTAGATTAAAGTCCCATGTCAATAGGAAGCGAGCCTATTGACATAATCCATAATGCTTTGCCCGACTTGGTAATCGTACCTAGGAAATCATGGTCACACGTGTGATATCTAGACCAACCTTGTACTTGATAATGATATTTGTTAACTTGGCTTTTTATTTTGTTTTTTTTTTTTTATCCAACACAATGATGGGTCTTAGGCTGTTAGGCCAAAATATTCTACTTAGTAAATTCCTGTGCTAGTCACTTGTGAAAATGGATTATGATAAGCTGATTATTATAATTTGTTTGTTTGATCATTTTCAGTTTAATTATTTTTGCTATGACTTGCATCAGAGCAGATTTTAGTAAACCTCTATCGTTCACGCAGGTCCCATTGTCGGCGGTGAACGACAAAGGGGATCAAAACTTCAAACGAAAACTATCGAAACGAGAGAAGAAAGAACTGAAGAAAAAAGAAAAACTATCGAGACTCAAATCCGACACCAACGATGAAAATAGACCAGTCGCTGAAAAACTTTATACAGGTGACACATTTTATTGACTTATTTTATTTACATAAGGTCGCTTTATATCAGTCAGTGGTTGATTTTAGTGAAGAACACAAAGGGAAGTGTCCTGAGACTTGTATTTGTGTTTTAGCATGGCAATAGCGGTCATTAAACATCAGTAAGGAAGGGTCAATATTTGCCGGTAGGAATCGAGTTGTATGGAACCTTCGCCACTGTTGAACATGTCATTGAGGTTCTTCATCTAAAAAACAGCGAGTAAGCATTTTAACGCCCTAAACCGACAAATTCATTTCATTGTTTTGGTTCGTGTAAACAGATATTAAGGAAAAGGGCAATGACCATTATTGTTATGCTAATATGAGAACCATATACCAGTAGAACTACTACTACTAGTGTAATACTGGTCGTAGTGTACTATATCTACTTGTCCTCCTAAATTTAAAAAAAAACCTAAATTTTGTAATTAATAAAATACCTACATTTGTACATTTTGATATTGGGCCACCCTGTATGCAAATCTTTCTTCAGGAAACGACCTAATATGTCAGATTTTAGCTGGCATAATTGTCGAAGCTTTATTGTACAGTTTACGTACAACGATTTGGTTGCTGACGATGCGACCTCGATTTAGTTTATTCACACAACATGAACGTTAGTTGACAAATAGCAATCAGCGCGACTGGCACGGATTGGCATCCAACGAATACCTCTTTTGTAACTTTAAGAAATAAACTATTTCTAGTGCTAAACCGTGGTTTACCGTCAACTCACCAAAACGCTAACTAACTCTGAGCCGTACATTTATTTTTGTCCTAACCTACATCGTGTCCCACTGCTGGGCAAAGGCCTCCCCGTTCTCCTCCCATACCTCTCTATTCTGTGCGATCTCCGGCCATGTTAACCATGCAAACATGATCAGATCATCACGCCACTTTCGCCGAGGTCGACGTCGACGGCGCTGTCCGTCTTCAGGCGTCCAGTGTGTAACGATCTTTGCCCATATCTCCGGGTGCATTCGTGCCACGTGGCCAGCTCACTCCCACTTCAGCCTGGCTGTTTTTTTCTCCAACATCAATCTAATTGAGTTATGGAGCGCAGGGTGGTGTTTCTAACGCGATCTGTTCGCTTAACACCTATTATGCTGCGCTCCATTGCTCGCTGGCAAATCTTGAGTTTGAACTTCTGTTATGTCAGTTAGTGACCAACTTTGTGCACCGTAGGTTAGGACGGGCAGGATGCACATGTCGACGAGTTTTCTTTTCAAGGTAAGTAGATAGCTTCCTTTCTCATGTTCCTTCAGGTCTCGGAAGGTCTACCAAGAGTTTTGGACTCGTCTTTCGATCTCTGTCTTGCCTGTTTTTGAACGACAGCTCGAAGCTATATGCGAACAATACCTAATCGTGTTATGATTCACATGTTTGTGAAGTATGTGGGAAGATAACTTGTAGTTTCTTTTGTCCTGCAAGGACAATAAGTTACTGACACATTGTCTGTATACAAATGTGAATAACAAATGTCTACTTAGGAATTTTGATCTATAATGAGCTAAACCATATATTTTCACGCCTGTAACCTCGAAGGGTTAGGCAGAGGTGCACCTACTATGAACACCCACTTATCCCACACTTCGCCAGTTATGTTTATGGCCGTACAAAACTCCACGCGGGCGAAGCCGGGGACATAAGTTAGTAAAATTATAAAGTAGTGATGTAGATGACATAATTGAAATGAAACTCTTGTACACAGAATTGCCGGAGACGTCGTTCATGCGCAGTATCAGTAACCCGGAGGCGGTGATGCGTCGCCGGCGCCAGCAGAAGCTCGGCCGCAAGCTGCAGCAGTTCAAGTCCAAGGATGGGGGACCTGACACAGGTAACAAACTCATCTCAAGGCTTAAGATTCTTCTACAGGTATTTTATCTTTGACACATCATCCTTATTAAAACGAGAATAAGGGTTAAATCATATCTATCAGCACAGAATCGTAGTTCTCTATCTCGTTCTCTATCTTTTTCTGTCGCTCAGAACTGTCTTTTGCTATATCAGAAGTCAAGTAACCTTGAGAAGACTAAGTAAAGCACTGACTGCAAGTATAGACCACCTCAGACACTCGATAGTCCTCATGTAAGTTAACCAAGATTATGTCTAGACCTTAAAAGAGACTATGACCTCTGAGTTTGATTCGGCTGTTGCTTCTCAGTGTAGTCAGGTAGGCGCGGTCCTAGAGGAGGGGCGTCACGGGGATCATGACCCCCCCTAAAATCCAAAAATGATACACGCCAAACTGACACTTCTCCGTCCCAACCAAACTCCTGACTACGGCCCTGTGTGACCCCCCCAAAGTCTTAGGCTGGAACCACGCCTTAAGTCGGATACGAAATACCGGCCCCAGCTAGTTAAAAAAAAAATACGTGTAAAAGTGTTTGTAAAAACCTATTTTATTTAAATCCGTAAATTCTACTTTCTGTTGTTCTTTGACAGGCGAAAGAAATATATAATACGGTATATTAACGTAGTGTGCCTCAAATGCTAATAATTCCCTAACTGTACATTCAAAACAGTATTAGTATTCGAGCTCGTGAATGTTTCCTTTGAATGTTACTTGTAAAGTGTACATAATAAAGAATATTCTTTTTCTATTCTCGACCTGTTTTCTTTTAATGACTAATTTTGCACGAATATGTTCCCAGTTTAAGAGAAACTTACATGGTCGCTAATCGCATAATAGGTTTGCTCCATATTACATGCGACTTAAACTTAATTGGCGAAATCTAGGTGTACTATATGGTACACCTCTGCCTAACCCTTCGGGTATTACAGGCGTAATGTTATGTAAAAAGGAGAGTACTCAAAGTACCTACCTACTATAGTTAGCGTGAACTTGACATTTGAACTTGTGTCGTGTCAGTTTGACTATTTCTAAACATCTGCCTCATGGTTAATAGCACACAGTAGTTAATATTACAATTGCTCGATGAGTCACCACCGGAGGAGACACGCCACTTGCGTCTAATAGATGGCTCACGCATGCTCAATTAATTTGTAAACTATACTAGTTCCATTGGACGTCTTTCTTGACTTTCGCAGAACTATGACTTTTTACCCCTTAGAACTAGGGACCGATTAATCGGGTTTCAGAATTAACCGGTTAGACCTATTACCCATATTTTATGTTTGATTGTCATTATACGGGTTAACCCTTATAAATATATGGGTTTATCATTTAAATATTGTTAATAAACTGGAATGAACCAACGACCAGTGGTTCACATTGAGCCTGGATCGAAAGATTTGGAAGTCACGGGGAGAGGGCTTTGCACAACAGTGATATGACACAGGCTAACAGGAAAGTAACCAGAAAGAAAAAGACTTAGCACCGAGTGAGTTTCTGCTCAGAACACTTGAAAACTAAAGTCGATTGTCTGTTGTTTCACTAGTAAATAATTCTAAAATATCCATGAATTCTTATTCTTAATTGTAGACACAAAAAAACGATACATAGAAATGACAACATCATAGCTTATGTACAAAAACGAGCTTAACCCAATTTTGGGTTTGGTTTGGGATTAACATCAATAAAAACATCACAATCAAAAGCGCAACTGAGAAACAGTGATCACCATGGTGATCTGATTGCTGTTTGTTGTTAGCAGCAGACTAAGAGTTAGTTCAGTAGTGGTAGATCTCTAAAAGCTCGTCTGTGAAAGTACTGCCTCCAAACTACTTACTGCCACTTAGTTTGGTTACTGTATTCAGGGATATGTAGTTGAAGAATTACGATAAATTGTCAACCAGCTTATTTGACTGTAAAATAGCAACGTTGTTGCGAGAGCTGTGTTATAAGTTAGCAGATGTCCATAGGTCGTGGTGAGTGACTATTTATCATCAGCTGGACAGTTTGGCTTCTCCACCCATTCAAATACAAAAGATTTTGTGTCATATTTTACAAAATCTTTGAGAAAGATACTTCCAACGACAATTTTAATAATTGTAATTAATATTACAAGCCTGTAACTGTCCTACTGCGAGAAAAAGCCTGTTATACGAAGAAGGCATGAGCATTAATTACAGCGCTTGTTCAAGACGGATTGGCGATTTCAGACTCATTGAAGTCCCAGGTTTCCTCACGAAGTTTTGATTTACGGAAATCACATATTTCTAAGATGAATTTAATTTCTAATAGCTTGGTATGTGCATTTAGGTGGTACCCTCAGGGTATACGGCTCAATACTCCGGCCCGACGTGTCATACGTCACGTTACTGCTGTCAGTGAACGACTCCGCTGCCACGGTCTTGCGGGAGACGCTCGACAAGTACGGGATGTCGTATCAAGATCCGCAGCAGTTTTGTATTGTGCAGGTAAGGGTACTGTTATGTCTCCCTAGAATTTACTTTTTAAACTAGACCGATTTAATTTTCCACAAAAGAGGTGTCTAACTTTATAATGTTTTTTTACTGTTTACATTAGAACTCTTTATAAATTATAAAATAAATTTATTGGGTACCTGCCGGGAATGCGGCTCGTTTCGTTGGCGTCCTGTCATCGCCCAGTCCCATTTTTTTCTTCACTTCAGTAGGTGATAACAGCTGATGACGTTATCGGAGCAAGGTGCCAATTAATCCAATGGTAACCTTTTCAGAGTATTTGGTATTTAATTTCAGAATACTATGGACACTCATGGACTTTTCTACCACATGACAAGTATCAATTAAGTAATCGGAGCGTTTCATACGAAATAATTCTGTACCATTTTTAAGATTTCGACTTTAAAACTCTCTTTTTTGTCAGTTTGTGGCAGAAGTTTTTTTTCGGTAGTATTGCCGATCTGGACGCAAACTGAAACGGCCCCTTAAAGATTAAAATTGGTATTAATGACATTGACCTATTAACTTTTATGGCAATGGATGTCGTGACTGAATACAGGCTGTTACCCCGCAGTGGGACGCAAATTATTGCCTCTCCCTTCTGTAGTTATTAATTTTACTTCCGCCAAATTCCATCATATCCATTTGGATAGTTTCAAAACTGTGTGAATACAAAAATAACACGATACCACTAAACATATTTTCGGTTTTTAGGAGGACAAAACTGACAATTCGGAATACATCCTGGAAGACGACGAATGCCCGCTTGCGCTGATGAATATGACAAGAAGTAAGTACTGCATGCTCCTCATTTAATTTAGAATTTATTGTTATGTACTGTAAGTTGGTTTTTAGGTGAAAATTTATCATTTATAAGAAAACTTTTTCAATGAATCAAAAGAACTTGAACGCCACATTGTAGATTTAGCTTGATATTAAGTTTCTTTCCTAATCATAATTTGTACCGACACAGGAAATTATGTCGTCTTAAATGTTGATTTCATGTCGCAAATTATAATTAATATTGCCTGCTACAAGCGAATCGGTAATTGTAGCTGGTAAACAGTAAGCCAGTATTTAATGAGGTTCACCCAGTTATTTTAGCCTAGCATCAAAATTTTAATTGTTTCTGTCGATTTCCACAAAAGCCGCTGTCTATATTTATCCTAATTTTCATGTAGTCGACGTGTTTCGTTCAGAATATAGCATGCATCAAAAAGGAAATAGATGGACACATTTTAACACAGCTTTCTGTACGTCTAACCCAATACATCCAAGCAAAAAAACACTGATTAAAGTGATTTTATTTTGACATAAAATAATAAATTGCAGGCATTTTTAATGTATTTTCGTTAGCTGATTTATTTTTTCTTGTAAGAATCTAATACCTTTTTGCATATTATTATTTTTTACCGTTGTCCTTATTTTGGTGGTCCGAATGATTTCTAAAAGTTTCTCCATCTATTTGAATGGGACCTTATATAAGGGTGTGATACATACCACCAAACTGAACAATTTTATTCATGGAATTAAATACCTAATCGTAATCTCGGAAAAATATTCAACAATTCAAATTCCCATACAAACATTCAATACCTTCTCGACCCAAATATATACAAATATATAGGGCAGTTGATAATCAACTTTTACAAAAAGAGTTTTGAAATTTCTATAAATTTATGAATTCCAAATGATATTTCAACGGTGAAGTGCCAATACCTCCTAACTGACAAAGTCAAAAATTTACACAAACTGAGAAAAACGCTTAATTTCTTAATAAATGATTAATTAGTTCATATATTTATTAATTTAGAAAAATAATAATGTATGCTTTATATTATGCTGAATTCATATTATTATAAAACATGCGAATAACACCTTTAAATTCAAAAATATAAAAAATGTTTTTATTTCTCGAAAAATGACAGTTAGAAGGTATTGGCACTTCACCGTCGATATCTGGATTGCATTTTCTATATGTTTAGTGCAAGTTCGTGTATAAGAATTACCGTTTCACTGTTTGCAAATTATTCGCCGTCGCGTGCCCGATTATATTATGCCTATAAATGACGACTGCATTAACTACCGATAAGGTGAAATTGCCTTTTTTATTAACTGAGAAAATTTGATTAATGGGGTTTAGTGGCTGGCTGGTTCTTACGGCTCGTTGCTTCCGTCGCATAATGTATTAGCCTAGGGTTAGCGTACTGGTGTGAACTAACCAAAGACTACTATATATAAGGAGAGAACTAACTGGCTTGCTTACTTGCCGATAAGCTAGCGGAGCTAGGCCGCCGTCGTTAGAATTTACGACATGAAGTAAAAAAAGTAAGACGCTAGAGGATTCAATAAGTCAATCAACTCTGTCTTCCGCAATTAGTAGACTTACTAAGGTATATATTATAAAGGGTGTAAACAGACTCTTAAAGAAGCCGAAAGGCACTTGTTCTCCCCATCATTGCGATCATTTTTTTGTTCTAGACTATACCTGGGAACCTTCTAGTTACGGAGATATTGGGGGTCAAAGTTCTAAATTTTTGCCATATATTTTTTTAAATACTTGTTTTTAATGTTTTTTTTTTTACTTAAGACACCTTCACGACCCCCGGACTATTCAGCTCAATGTTTTGAATGCGTTACATTGCGTTCTACCGTTAAAACGTGATTTTTCACCCCAAAAAAAAAATTGTTTCCCAGCAATAATTTTTGCGTAAAGTTACTTAGTTTGATGTACATAATGCTTGGTGAACGGCTTCGTGAAGAGTCTGTTTACACCCTGTATAGAGTGACTGGTAATTAGTGACCGATACTTAAACACGTGATTGTACTCATGATATCAAACAACTTGCTGGCCCCTTGATATTTATTAATAAAAGTATTAGCCTGAATTTTCTCACTGCCGGGCAAAATCATCCCAATTATACTCTCGTTCTAATTCTCTTTATATCTTGGACCAGTCTTTATCGTTATTGCAAAATAAATTCATTATTAACTTTCTATGAACATGCATCACAACCAAATGTATTTTTTTTTCTTTTTTTTTTGAACTGAATAAAATACTCAAAAACTGAATTCAACTGAATATTTCTATCTCGACTTCGCTTGTCCAAAATAAGCAGTATTCTATTTTGTAACGGTTCCCAAAAGTCATTCAGCTGAACATTTCTATCTCGACTTCGCTTGTCCAAAATAAGCAGTCGTCTATTTTCTAAAGTACAAGGAAAAATTCGCTACGTAAGCTACACTCCCAAGAAGTGTTAGCAAGCTTGAAACTAGAGAACAGGGTTGTTTAGTTTTCGAGTAAAGTAAAAATGACATGACAGCGCATGAGCCACTTGACCCATATGCTGGTCGAGTAGACACACACTATACGAATATTCTAGAAAATACTATGTGGAAATGCTAGTGCCCGGGTTTTGTTTAGTTAGGTTATTGGGTAGTGGTGTGCCGTATTTCTCGGGCTTTTGTTTAGAGACAGTTTCGAGTTATTGGATGTTTATGTGTTCCATCTATGTAGGTATATTCAAATGCATACACATCGCAAACTGCAAAAGATGTTTTACCCAGAAAAATTGATTGAATTAAGTATGATGGGGTCTTATCTCTAAGTTTTATTCGGTATGTCACTAGATAATAAACCGTAGAATTTTGCTAAGTGTATGTACATTTATGCTTGACTGTACTCGATGAGACCGCTAGTCCTTAAGTTTATTACAATTAAATCGTATTTATTACATGAAATAGTATTATCAAACTTGATAAAGCCGCGTGTCGAAGGCAAATATTATTTCGTTCATGAATACATAGTACACCACAAAACCAGGCCTTGCTAATGCCGAAAGATAACGGAGGTATTTACCAAGTTCAAACCTGAAGCTAAAATTATCTTTGGCTCCACTTATTAGAACACTTAGATTAAGTGTTCTAGATTCTCATATGGAAAACAACATCCAATGTCATATCTGAAGGTAATATTCGATCGGAACACGTTTCTGTTTTATAGTATCATCCTAATAAAATTCGAACTTTGAAGGAGTCTTGGATATCGAGAATATTTGGGATGTTAGGCATCGTAATCGTGGAAAAAAGGACGCCGAAAGATTATCTGTAGTGCTCAAAGATGGTTGTATCTGCTACCTAAACCCATATCATACAACTAAAATATTACATAATCTTGGTAAACTTTCACTATTACGATATTGATTAGATTCTGATCTGAATGTATGTTGTCGAATAATTTTTATAACACTAGTGACATCCAATCTCGTCGTAGGTACCGACGAAATTTCAATCGTCGTACGTGTCCGCGGCGATAACATGGTTAACTCTTGCTGAATAGAATCAGAGCAAGCTCGCTCAGTTTTTGTTCTAAGAGCAACTTGTGCATACAAATCTTGTGTTTACTGTAGCAGTCTCATGTTATATGAATTTGGATGTGATAAATACGTGCTTGCGATAATTGGGATATGATAAGCCTTTTACATATTACAAAGTTACTTCAGCTATCAGTCAATAAAGTTACTTTGCTTCTATTCATTTTCGAAATGTTAATGCACATCACACATAGTAACCATATACTTTCACTTACGGGATATCTTCCGTACTTAAGGGTCAATGTAAATTTAGTTGTAAACCGCGAAAGCTTAAAACAGTGATCACACATTGTAGTTTATTAGTACAGCTATAACGGCTCTCTTCGAATCCGTTGGCATCCTTGCAGTGTATCTGCTGTTTCATTAAAAAAACTGGCCAAGTGCGAGTCGGACTCGCGTACGAAGGGTTCCGTACCATTATATATACAATATTAGACAAAAACAGTAATCACGTTTGTTGTATTGTGCCCCACTCAAATATATATATATATATTTTTTAAGTGAATTTACAACTAAATATTCTGTGAATATTTCAAGCGGATGCCGGTCGCCGTTATTAATATTAGGCAAAAATACGAAGCCCCCTTTAAATATTTATTTTATTTTGTTTCTAGTATTTGTTGTTATAGCGGCAACAGAAATACATAATCTGTGAAAATTTCAACAGTCTAGCTAATACGGTTCATGAGATACAGCTTGGTGACGGACGAACAGACGGACGGACAGCGGGGTCTAAGTAATAGGGTCCCGTTTTACCCTTTGGGTACAGAACCCTAACTATGAAATAAGCTCAAGTCAAATCGAAATGTCAAATCAGAGACAATTCACTGATTTGACGTTTTGATTTGACTTGAGCTTATTTATTTTATATATATTCATCATCTCTGAGTTTACATTCAGAGATGATTAATAATTATAAGTGCTTTCACGCCACCCGTTTTCAGTGTTAATGATAATGCTTTCACCCCTTTAGAGGTTCAAAGTCGACTCGAAATTATACACAGGGGACCTTATTTAGCTTTTAAGATTAGTAATGATTTTACAAAAGGTAACTTAAAGGAAAGGTAAGGGGAGGTAGGCAGTTGGGTGCTCACAACCGCAACTTTATAACGTCATTAGCCATCCTCGTTGTACTGTTAACATTTTGTGTTAAAAACGGTATTGGGATAGTCTTAACGCGACCATCTGGCTGAGAATCGTCGTATTTATGTTCATAAATTATTCATGCAAAGAAATACACTCTTTAATTTAATATCATTCCAAGAAAAAGGTTTTTTTTTTTTTTTACTAGCCACTGCTGGGCAAAGGCTTCCCCTTTCTCCTTCCAAACCTCTCTGTTCTGTGCGATATCTGGCCATGTTCACCCCACAAACGAGATCAGATCGTCCCACCACCTGCGCCGCGGTGACGGCGATTTCTTCCGATAGGCGTCCAGAGGGTGACGATCGTTGTCCATCCCCTCCGGGCGCATTCGTGCCACGTAGCACGAATAGAAAAAGGTTATTTTAATAATAATGTGAAAGATCAATACTAGTACTTAACCTACGTTTAGCAATTTATGATTCCAGTAAAATATTATATTCAAGGTTCACGCGCGTGCGAATACCTTTTGCGGTTATTTCCCTGTAGAATGTTCATCTGTATGGTAATATGTTTTCATTTCATGTAAATCATAAGGCTAAGCTACCTTTGAACGTGCTAATTTTCCACAGCTTTTAACGCGAATAATGCCGCCATTCATGTTTTATTTTATGATCCATTTTTGTCTAGAAAAATTGGTGTCCTAAATAAATTGTAGGTATTTAGGTACGTACCAATTAGTTAGAACAATCATTTGCGTCATACAAAATCACAGTGACCAGAAAAAGTACAAACAGTCGGACAGTCTATATAACAGAGAAAGCAAAAGTTCGTTCATTACTTAGTGAACTTTTGTTTCTCGGCAAATATCGAAATTGAATCCCGTTCAATGTTCGATTTCGCGATGGAATTTATCCCCTGTGTTGATTCGGGTTACACTTGCTCTATCGGATATATTGGAGTTTAGTTTAGCCAAAACTGATGCATTGCGGTAAAAGTAATATGCAAGGAGTCCGTTCCATGTAGTGTTGTACCATCAAAAAAAAAAAGAAAATAACATCACGTCTGTAATCCCCGAAGGGTTCTGCAGAGGTGTACCTAATAGTAATCCCACATTTTTAGGGTTCCGTAGCCAAATGGCAAAAAACGGAATCCTTATAGATGCGTCATGTCTGTCTGTCTGTCCGTTCGTACGTCACAGCCACTATTTTCCGAAACTATAAGAACTATGCTGTTGAAACTTGGTGAGTAGATGTATTCTGTGAACCGCATTAAAATTTTCACACAAAAATAGAAAAAAAAAACAATAAATTTTGGGGGTTCCCCATACTTAGAACTGAAACTCAAATTTTTATTTTTCATACTTGTGGGGTATCTATGGATAGGTCTACAAAAATGATAGTGAGGTTTCTAATATCGTTTTTTTCTAAATTGAATAGTTTGCGCGAGAGACACTTCCAAATTGGTAAAATGTGTAACTTCTAAAATAAGAGAATGATAAAACTAAAAAAAATATATGATGTACATTACCATGCAAACTTCCACCCAAAATTGGTTTGAACGAAATCTAGTTAGTAGTTTTTTTTTATACGTCATAAATCGTAAACCGGTCTAATGTTGTATTGATCATGTACGGAACCCTTCGTTCGCGAGTCCGACTCGCACTTGGCCAGTTTTTCCAGTTATGTTTAAGTCCCATGTAAGGAGGCGAGGCTATTGCCACAGAAAGAAGAAAAAAAGAAAATTCCATTATCTCAATAAAGAAACTAAATAATGAGAAAAACCTACAAATATGTTGTTATGACCTAACAAAAGTACAAGTGATTAGTAATCGAGGTCAACGTCAAGTACATAATTTACCCTATTGGTACTCCCATCATTTATTCACCGGAGAAAATTGACAGGTGCTAGCTATCATCACTTAAAGTCGACATGGGCAAAATACAATATAGGTACAAGGTGTAACAAAACCTTAGACTTAGATCTGAAACTGAACAACTTTTTTTCTATGACGTTTGGAAATTCCAACATTTTTTAGTTTTACCCTATAAAGGGTGTAAAAAGACTTAACGAAGCTGGAAGACACTTGTTCTTCCCGTCATTGCGAACATTTTTTTGATCTTGACCATACCTGGGAACCTTCTAGTTACGGAGATATTAGGGGTCAAAGGTCCAACTTTTTCACCAGTTTTTTTTTAAATTCATGTTTTTTTTTTTGTATTTTTTTACTTAAGTCACCTTCACAACCCCGGTACTATTCAATCCATCCATCTGCACAATGTTTTGAATGCCTTACATTGTGTCCTACAAAAAAAAAGTCGTTTACCAGCATTAATTTTTGCGTAAAGCTACTTAGTTTGATGTACAGAATGCTTGGTGAACGGGTTTGTGAAGAGTCCGTTTACACACTTTATGTTGATCGGGTCATTTCATATAGAAAGTATTTTTTTTTTTTGTGAATTTCAAGAACAAAAGATGCCCAGTTTCATGATCCGAGACACGACACGCGAGGTTGTGCGTTCATTATGTGCCTTGTATGTTGTATTTAGGCACTGTCGTTTTTCTCCAGCAAATTAATAGCGGTACGAGGAAAGTTACCCATTACGAAATAAGATACTCCTGAATTCAATATGAATCCATCCAGAAGCATAAGGATTCGGCTTAATATATAATATAATATACATTTATGAGGACGAAGCCATAACAGTTCAATCAAATAACAGTTTGCCGAGGTCCAGAGCTGGACGCAAACTTACAAAGTTGCGCAAGAAGTTAAAACATTATTGCGCTAGGTCCCTTGCAAATACTGACACTATAAACTTGGACACTAATGTTCGTTTTCACTAACACCGGATGACACGTAAAGCGTGCTGTAAGGAAGTTTCGACTTTCGAGGCTGAGCCGAGCGTTGGAAATCCAACAGCGCGATTTTCATTCGGTGCCGCCTAGAACGGGGCATATAATACGACCCTTTAAAACTTCTTGACTATTTCACGTAAAATCAATCTTTAAAAGTAAAAAAACTGTACCTTCCTTCTGGGTCAGTCAGGTAAAAATAAAAAACAATCACTCTTTAACGAAGTTGGACAAAAGTGTTAGCGAACAATGATCTAATATATATAGAACATTGATGGACATATAAAACGGAATCGAATCTCCAACGGGAAATGAGTGAGTAGGCCGTCGCGAATTGTCCGATAACGCTTTTTCATCAATAAGCCCGACCTACAAATTCTTTGGTCCAAACTGAAGTTGAGGTGGTACTATGTATAGAGATGGAGATCGGTTCCTGAAGCGAGGAACAAAACTAAATTTAATTATTAAGAGAGTGGCTTTTGCTTAAGACCTTACTTCAAAACTTCATAAAATTTGCTCTGAATTCTAAATGACGCTCCGAGGTCTTCTTAAAGTAATCATAATTTTGTTAAATTTATGTTAATGTAAACAAAACACGGACAAGTAAATTATTTTGGAGCTAATTAATATACCTACCTATTTCTATGCTTTATAAAGAGCGAATCTGAAGCCTATGTCAGTTTCATCAATGATACGCGGAACAATCACCAAACCACAGTCTTGTGCGCACTGGAACTGACACCCCACACGTTTTTGACCTGTGTCATTCAACTAAAAATAAATTCTGCATGCAATCCCAAACTATTTTCAAGAGCGTTCACACTTTATAAAGCTTTGCATCCTATCTTGATGAAGAGATTTTACGTGAAAGTATATGAAGTAGTGGTGTTTAGGTAGTCTAGTTAGTGGTTGCACTGCGTGTCCACTATTTCCGCGAGAAGGTTTCTCTTGGGTCGGACAATGCTCGCCGCGACTCACAATGGGAATACATGAGAGGGAACGTGCGGGCGCAGGACGCGGCAGTCGCTTCGCAGACGCCGCGCCACGCGCCTCACTTACCGCGCGCCTCGACATGGATTGGGGCCTCCGCCGTAAGTTCGCACGAAAAAACTTTTTGTTCAAAAATTGCAATGTGATCGCCGGCTAGGCTCACCGCGGCCACCGCCGGCACCGCAACCGCGATCGAAGCAGATAGTAAACAAACGCATGTGGCCGACAGAGTAGTCCGACCGGTGTGCCCACAGATGCCGGTCGACCGGCCGCCGGTATTTTTAACTCGTTTCGCGGTTCGATGTCCGTTCCTTCGCGGAATCGATATGCATAATATCGTCCTTGAAAGTCTCAACTTTTGCAAGAGTTAAATTGAGTTATAGTTTCTCAAGAACCCAACAATCGATGTCTAACATATATTCCGGTGCACGACTGTAAGTTGCAAACTTGTTTTGTCATTATGTAGTAGTACTCACGAAGTTTCCGTGTGATGCGGAAGTCCCAAACTTTCTAAATGATCATGTGTCGTCACCGATCAAAGCTTGCTAGTCATTTGCTAGTATTTCTTTTGTCTTGGCTTAAACCAGTTCTATTTCGCCGAGAATGTCGCGATAAAGAGCACTGAGCACTTTTATAGTCTGGCCATAAAGTGGTGTCTTTCTTTCTGCCAGTTACAATTTGACCTTTAGCATTATTTGTTATTGAGAGTGATCCCTAAGGCAAGTTGTTAGTGAAGATTAACGATTGCGTGGACGTGCCGAGAGAAATGGCTGACTTATGACGCTGGGGTACCTTGCATGAATTTATGGCATATAAGGAAAGCGTCCACAAATCGCAATATAATAAGCAAGACACAGTAAACCATTATTATAGTAGTTATTAACCGTACGGTTGATGGCAGTTTTTGGGCTGTGGTGGCTAAAAGGCAGTCACTCCGTGTAAAAGTATTGTATTAATAATATATCAAATCCGTGTCTGGTTAGACAGAAAGCCTGACGATAAAGAGATTAGGTGGTACACAACCTGTTTTCAGTTTTGACCCTGGTCAGGATTTAATTCTAGCACAAAGGTACACTATAGTCTACTTAAAATTTGCATCAAATCAATTCACCGTGAAAACGTGATAGAGGAACAAATATCAAACATTTTCAGTACGTTTTTGAATTATTTTTCTCTCTAAAATATTCTTTTATGAACTGTACTGTGGGTATAAAACTGTGTTCACGGCAGTGGAAGCGGAAAACGATTACGATATTGCAGCCATACCCAGTATATCGAGAATTCGAGGTATAACATAAAAACAATCCGAAAAGGTATATTAAAAAGAAATTCTCTGGAACGATATATTTTTCACCCAAGCGCCTATTATTTAACCAATCAGGTTTTCTGCTCGATGGAATAGAATACAAAGCGCATTAGAGTATTATCACTACCTTTGGCGTATCATGGTGAAGTGGGTCACGAATAATGCCATCCAATATCTTCGTGGAGAACCTATTACTGAGTGTGACACCGTGTAACCCATAACACTTTGGTTTTTACTTTATTTGCGACATCATGTAGTAAATGTCAAGGTAAGAGGCACTTATCCTACACCTGCTCTATTAACCCAATAGAAACTGCGTGGAAGACGAATAGCTTGTGTGGTTAGCTCGGGAACAAACTGGCGGGTAATGTATTTGTTGACCCTTCGCGCCCGCGCGTGCTTGCATACTTATACGTTGGCTATATCCTGCCATAAAATACCATGCACATGTACAATGGTACACTCGCCTACTTAGAACCTAAGTTAATATTAGACTGCGCAAGTTATCTGTCGCCATTCTTCAGTTTCTTGGTTGCTGATTTTATCAGCTAACGCAATATTGTCAACGCTGATATCTTTTTAATTTTTCGCGTGAACTCTTGTAATTGTACAATGACAAAGTATAAATACTTTTGCTTAACTTTGAAGTTCGTTTTAAAGGTTTAATTTACGGAAAGCTTTATCAGGCACTAAGTTTTCCCTTATAGATTTGGTTTTTCCGACAATCATTTTTTCTTCATTAGGAATTTCACGCGTTAGCGCGTTGATTAGTGCGACGTGAAAGGTTGAAACCGAAAATAGGGAAACCCGAAAGTATTTTTAGACTAACTGAACTTTAGGACTGTAAGGGCGTTGATTGACGTGGCAGGAAACTAGCTGCTAATGTCCGTAACCCAGACTAATTAGGATGCCGTATTTAAAGCCAAGTCTGTTTACGATTTTCTCCTTGTTGCGAGTTGCGGACGGCGAAATCGTTTTATTTTCTGCAAGAATTAACGTCCTAACTATACAATATAATAACGTGTACATCTAAAAAGTAAAGTCAATCAGTGCGAAATTATTCGAAATTCTTTACGTTTATCACCTATAGACCTTGTTATCAAAGGTTTTTTCAAATGAAAAGTTTAAAACTGTTGTAAGTATAGCTTTTATTCCAAAGAGGTCGTCGGCGGCTAGACGTTTCCCTCGGGGGTTTACCCAAGCCATTTTGATCTTTCTCGCAAGCGCCTATACAAAATTGTTCAGAAACAATATTTGAAATTCAAAACAATGTATAGGGTGATTTTTTAACAGGCATCAAAGGAACAAGTCATCTATGTGAGCCGTTAAAGATGTAAATTGTAAAGATTTGATATTACTTATCTATCCAGATTTTATCAAGCGTACTAAAACGATAGTAACAGTTTTTGTAAAATGGTTTTTTTGTATGGATTTATAATATATTCATCAAATGGGAAAAACATGATTGTCTTTACCAAGAAAATTTAAGCAATATGAGTCAAAATTAAAACTAAAATCTTGACATTCCTGCATCACGCTGTGAGTTTTTGAGAATAAATTTTCTATATTTATGCCACAAGCTTGTTGAGTTTTATTTACAATTCAGTGGTCTCAGCAAAGTATTCTGAAGAAGTTTAGAAGTCAGAAGCTAAGCTATTAATTATAAATCCACTCTCGTCGTGAATCTCAGTTCTCACAAGTTTGTCGTGTACTTTCATGCATAATAAAGTCAACGGGCCTACGACCGCTGAAGATTTTCATTTTCAAATATCGTTTTCCGTCGCCTGAATAATTATTGTGTCGGGGACGTAATTGCTGGGCCCTACTCACATCACCATTCCGTGGTTTCCCGTATATTATAAGAGCACTCTACAGCTCGTTACATGAACCAAAAGTAATTTCCTTCGTTCACTCGTCACGTCACATTAATATTTTCGCATCATCTTAGATTTGACATGAGACCTTTAATGTGACGACGCTCTACAAACTCCGTGATAGAATTTCTTCATATTTCTTAAAAAATGAAAATGATTTTGGAGCCCTTTCTAGATCTCCGAAATATAAGAAGATATCGTTGATAGTTCAAATAACGATTTTATTTTAAGAACTGTCACGCTGGGCCTGTCTTAAGAATTATAAATAGGTGAAAAGTACACGTACAGTTTGCCTTAGACGGTATGAAGTCCCTCGGGATAGAGACCGAGTCTTCATATAGACATGTTCTGATAGTATAGAAATAGCTAACTCCTAACTGGCGAGCGTATATCAAGAGTTATATTAACACCTACATCAGGCGGAAATGGTCCACATTAGACATAGTTAGTTCTTAGCTGTATGTTTAGTTCAAGTCACCGCCCTGAACCGTGACAATAGATGCGGGAAGTCTGTCTTGATCGCCACGCTTGACGACAAATGAGACCGCAATAAGTATGTATTGTACGAAGGTGTATATGGGTCTTTCATCCTTATCACATAATCTGTAAGTAGATTGCTATATGGCCCCTACGACGCTATGACTGATCCTGTTATTCACTAAGAAGCGAATATGTGACATAATTCCTTGATAAATTGTTCAGGAAACATAGAAATGTCTTTATTTTCTTGTTTCGGTTTTAATGCTCTCTGTGAGGTTGATAACCGACTACACCACACGTCTACCCTCAATCGATACTTGGATTCGATAAACCTTGGCGATGCTATCTTCACGATATACCACTGTTATCTTAGCTTTCTTTTATTTCCGGATGTTTTTGTCCACTCCTTTGTTTAAAAAAGCGGATTTTATTAATCTATGCACGTCCTCTCCAAGATTGAGAGAAAAGAAAACTCTCAACCAAAATAAATTAATCCTGCCATAATCTTTTTAAAATTGATGACTTGAAAAGGCGCGTAGAATGACAAAATCATTATGCTAAAACTGTACAAAAAGCGAAAACACTTTTCGAGCTGTGTTGAGAGCAACGCTATAATGTGACTTTTTATTCACACAAAGCACCTCTCCCCAGCAGGAATACAGTCTTTGATGATCTGGAAAATCACAGGTTTACAGTTAGGTACTGTTGCAATGAAAATGTTTCAGCGTACCCTATTTCATTCTTTCATAAATTTTGTTTTGAATCAAATTATCTTTTAATGATTTGATAATGTAAGTGTTTTGGAATGTAACTTTTAAAAAGTTGGTGTTTGTAGACAAGAAGTTGTCATATAAAAAAAAGAACTCCTCACTTTAATGCAACCTGATATTCAAATTTTCCGGCTTCCAGAAAGTGAGCGGAACGAGAACAGTAGTTCTAAATGTAACAAGGAATAAAATACCCGTCCACTTTTATATCTGTTCCAACATGAAAGCATACAATTTTATAGAGTGCTAATTATGCAAAAGTTCAGATTTTCAACTTCCGCTGAATAAATCTTTTGTTTTCATCGCATCAAAACTAGGACAAGGCCTATTTCCTGAAAGATTCATTGTTATCTTGGAAGAATTGAAGTTTTTGTACCAACATTTCCTGATAGACCGTGCAATGGCCATTGAATTTTCTTGTTTAGATCTACAAGCCACTGAAAAATGTTATTGTATTGTTATTTTCTTTAATGGCTGCCCGATTTTCTCTCGGGCACCGGCTGAAAACTACAACACACAAGAATAATACACGGTATCCGTATATATTACCTTTATGAGTTGATATCGTCGTCGAGGGATATTCATTGGGCGATGCGTAGGTACATACTCGTATTTTGCTAGATAATTGTACAAGTCTCCTTAGATGTATTGTTGTACCGGCATTGTAGGTCCCGGGTACACAGGCGCACATGTCCGCCCTGCCCTGCCATACATTCATTGTTATGTTTACGCAAGGTCCGACACGGCGACATTGCGTGCCGGCGACATCGGTCGTCGCCTCGGCGGCAGCATGTCATATATCGCTGCACCCACCTTCCGTTGATGTTATCGTAACATTTATACACACGCACACTCATATAAGAACATGTGGTACCGCTTATTGTTCAGACTTTAATCAAGCAAATGTTTCCATGCATAATGCGTATGAGAAAATATTTGCATGCAATAACGTTCTGTTTACTGTTTTTTTTCTAATGTTTATTCAATAAGATGTAATATCCATCTCGCCAAATAGAAGCCTTTTTGCGATACACAGCAAATTCTTTGCCAGGTACTTGATTCTCTGCTTTCCTCATTCAGTCCATCACAGGACATAGATCATCTGTCCATCTAGCTGGAAAGCTTCCCACGCTATGCTTACTGATACGCGGTCTCCAGTCCTCGAATAGTCTGCACCAACGTATATCGGTCCTAGAATAACTTGCTCTATAGTTATCTGAGCGGCCTTGATTTTGGGGACCAAGTTACCAGTATCCTCATTTCGACACCTTATGTCCTTGACCGTACGACGTAAACATTAGTCTTACACCATTGCGTCTAGCGCGCCATGACATACGGTGGCGAAATGTGATGGTGTAGGTAAATATAATACCTTCTCAAATACTACCCAGCCTGCGAGGATCACAAAGAAATTGTTAGACATCATATTATGTTACAATGTTCCTATGTAAAAGGCTCTTAAAACTTCTTACCGTCCCGAATAAAGCAAATCGCAAAATGTTGCTCAAAATAAAGTGTAATTTGAGAGTCATTTGCGCCAATGAAAGGAAAAGGGTGTGGAGTGGATTATGCTATACACATGTATATTCGTGACCTTTTAGAAAATGAGGTTTTCTCCTATATGAACCCGACGGTCCCATATCATTTAGTGTGTAATGTTGAGTGGCGTTTCGTCGAGCGATTGCTATCGGTCCTTCACGTTCACGACAGTAGCATACCAAGTGCTTTAAAATCTGTATTGTACCCACATCTGGTTATAATACATCAGTCATCAGTCATCTCTAAACGGAAATGCCCATTGTTATGGTTCCGATACATACAACTTGTACGTCAGTACAACGGATGAACTGGTTCAGCTGTAACTGGTTCGGTATCAATTCAATCAATACTTAAATGAAAGAGTAATACTAAACTGAAAACAGCATTTCATGTCGAACTAAATGTCAGCGCACTAAATGTTTTAATTATTCAACCTGACACGTGGAGTAGAAGCAATACGATCGTATCGGAGTAAGTTGTGTCGATTTGTTGACTATTATTATTTTTGAACTAGCAACAGGTGAGGTGATTATACAAATTCACGCAGGCACGCAACTTATACTCCTACGCGACGTGACGACGCCGACGACCCGCCAGGCCGCAAGTTGACGGCCTTTGCCGCGCCCAATCTACAGACTGCCATGTCCTGTCGTTTCTGAAGCTCACCTTCGTCATCGTGTGCCATCTCTTGTTAATTAGTTTTGGGAAAAAATGGGTCATCTCTCAATAACACGCCACATCTTGTAATTCTGAAATAGGTATCGGTTTTGGCAATTTGCATCACTGTTTCCAAAATGTGTGTTCTGTACTAACATGTATTAATACACGATGTTGTGGTATCATTACCAAAGTCTCGATTTTAATCAAAACCTGCATTTACTTTCACAACTTGAATCTTAAATAATCTGAAAGGATCTTTTCATGCCGCTTATGGCTTGCAAGGGCTTTAAAATTTTCTTCAAATTTAATGTTATTTGGCTCATTGGAGTCATCGATTAATTAATTACTGACATGACCAATTATCGATATCGACGTTGCGACTAGTGCGACTGGCTTGTAGACGTCGAACCAGTTTATGTATCACACCTTGCATATCATAATAAGTACAATATGACATGTATTATTCTTGTATCGACGTCTAGTGGTCACTGAAACAGGGCAATACCAATAAAGCAGCCCTTAACCTGTATTGCATTATGAGTTAAGTGGCGGGCGGCTGGCACCGGTGCCGCGGTGGTGGTACGTCGTGTATGACGTAGTGGTGGTGTGGCACTCAGTCCAGTTACAATTAGACCGCCGGTCGGTTTGAACTTGTCAGTATTCGGCCGGCTATGGCTAAAGAAAATTCTAATCGCGCTCCCAAATATGCTTTTCAGTAGATCCTTTAGTTCTCGATTGCGAAATGATAAAAAGGAAGTCGTGCTAGGTAACCGTTCCTCAGGTTTACAGTGTTCGTACTCACGTCTGTATAAAGTGTTCATGTGGTGTGTTCAGTGTTTTATTTTGTGCTAGTGACCACAATATCAAATTTTTGATCTCCAATTTTTTTTCCCAAGATGCAATGGAATGGAATATCAGATGTTCTAATTTTATTTTCCAACTCCCTGTCTTGCGTATGGGACATCAATTTCATGTTGAATTTCATAGCCAGTAAAACACGTTGTAAGAGCTTTAGAGGATGTGGGCAAGTTCCCGGCGGGCGTCAATTTTGGTGAAGTTACGGTAATTGACGTCTCGATGCGGACGGACAGTACTAAACTAAAAACTATGAATTTATAACTCGTCAATTATTAATATTCCATTGCTTGTTCGGTTTAAGTATTGATTTTGCCATTCTGCTCAGCCCAAGTGCATTGTTTTATGTATGTGTATTATATTCCAAAAACGGCCCCATTGTATATTTGAGCTCAAACAGGCTTACCTCGCCAATTTTGTGACTATTGACCCGGTTTTCAATTCAGATATCCATGTAAAGCAGGTACGTAACTTGTTTGTTATTCGTGTTGTAGTCTAATATATTTGACCTTATTCTGAGATGGATGCGGTCTTCCAAATTAAAAGTTTCTTGGTAAACTTTTTGACAAAGTTCGAAAGTTAAACCCGACTTTTCCTCCCCAATATCAACAGAGTGATGCCCTCGATTAATCACAAATTATTTCTTTGTTTCCATCGATCATTACTTCAAAGACGTCCACAGTATGATTGATACTGTTTAATATTGTATGTTTTGCGAATGACTGATGGTAACGAAGTTACTCGTCGCCAAGGTGAAATTTGGATTACTTAGTTTGTAACTGCTAACACTTACCAGACTTAATTGTTTTAGTTAAGATTGCTTTTAGTGCTTCAATTTAAGTAAGTAAGTTCGTTGCTGTACCTTTTTGTTTTTCAATTAACATGTAATGAAAATGATTGCACTAGGTTTCTGACGCCAGAGGTTTTTTCCCCATAAGCGAATCCGATCTTATGCAGCGGCCTACGAAAATTGTAGCTCGTAGCAGCTCTCGTAGCTCCAGTAGAGCAACGGGACAATGTAGACGCTAATGATGTTGACACTAGAGGCGGGCTTGTCTCACTCGTAGCAGTCGTAGCACGTTCCCCCGTCCTCCATCAGCCCCCTTGCTGAGCACAACGTAACACGCTTTCGAGTGCACTTACCTAAACACGATGCCACTAAATGTAGCACTTCTGAAATATCCTCAAATTGTGTTAAGCCATGTGATCGTGTTTGTAAAGTGAGATTAAGTATATGTAAGTGCTGAGGTTCTGAGAAGAATATAGTGGAGAACTTTATTCTTCATGCACGACTCTACTTGTGCCTGATATACATATAGATGAATTCGGTGTCAGCCCACCGAGTTCCCTCTTCGTTCATCATCATCATCATCAGCCTTTTAATGTTCCCACTGCTGGGACACAGGCCTCCTCTCTATGAGAGGGAATGGGCTATAATCCACCACGCGGGCCCAGTGCGGATTGGTAGATGTCACATGTCTTCGAATTTTTGGTTCTAGGACATGCCGGTTTCCTCACGATGTTTTCCTTCACCGTTTTCGAGAGCAGTGGTGATGAAATAAATTACACAAAGTAATGCGCCTGCCTGGGTTCGAACCCACGACTTACTGTTCGTAAGCCGGGGTCGCTACCACTGGGCCACCGCTGCTCTCACTCCCCGTTGTTATACTTTAATTATGTTTACTTACCCTCGTAATGTGTCCATCTCACTGTCCCAGTTGGGTTAGTTATTTCTTTATTCACTTAGCTTATGTGTTTTTTGTCTTGTAGGTCAGCGTTCTGTTTATCGCTTGTAACAGGAACAACCAGCTAAATAATAACAAATTAACATTTTATCGTTCGTGTGGCTTTTTTCTTATGGTTTCTACATTCTACCAAATCTCATTATACGTTCTAGACATAATAAAACAAAAACTAGCAGTGTCAACCTTAATTTTTAATAACACCTTAAAATACGTTCACTATACACTATACTTCTGCCGATCTGCAAAGCGTGGTCATTAGGGTAATGTCCCCCAGGATCCATTGTGGTACCGCGGTACCGCCATTTGTGTTTGTACAGCCATACATAAATTAACTTTCGACCACGAATAGGTATGTGGTCAAGTTAATTAAGTAGGTATGTGGTTGAAAGGAATACAGCAATGTATTCAGCACGTAGTTAATTACTATTGCCAACGACCGCGTTAGGTGTATAAATCAATGGTGTGTGTTAGTACTTGGTCAACCCCGACATTTTTATTAGGCTGTTCAAATAAACCTAGGACACGATATAACAGCCTAATCATTGAGTTACCACGAAATTGAAAATATTAAAACCACGAAAATTCTCCTGTATTCTTGGTCTCCTGTGCTCTGTCTCGGATTTAAACTGCATTGTCGCAAAAACTATAGCAATAAAGTCCAAAATGCCAAAAAATGTTTTCAGAATGTATTTCGTTTAGCTCGACGGCGCTCAACATTTTGCAACGAGTTTTCATCAACAGCTAATCTATTATGAATTCGTTTATATTTTACAATTATTCGTAATAGAGTTCCTTTGTAATACAAAATGTGTTTGTTTTATGGCCCTGTAACAATACAAATTGAAACCCATGTTACGTTTTTGTTTGCCATTTCATAAATGTAGGTTCGATAAACGAAATTAAACCTTAAAAAGAGGTTTATTGTGACCAATAATAACGCTTGCTCCTTATTTATTAAACCCCCAATCTATATTTGGTCGTAAAAGTAAAATATGAGTGTACTGACGATGAGGAACAGAATCCTTTTGCAGAAATGTAGTTACTTTTTTACATGTGCGAGCAAAAGAAGAGTATCTTTTGTGTAAATATTTTGTAGGCCGCATTTATCTTATAGGTCTCCTGGGTACTGTCGGCTGTACAAATTCCCGACTAAGAACAAGGATTATCATTTCGACCCTTCCCCTGAGTGCACTTAAACTTGCCAAACACAACTATGAGATTATACAAAGTACAATATTGCGGCCAACCTTGAGCAATACCCATTGGTTGAAATGTGTAAACTTAACTCGGCATTGTCCTGAAATGCTATGAGACGAAGGTAATGTAGACGTTAGCAACTTGGATCATAGAACGGGGAACATAGAAAGGAGTAGCGATTCCGGTTGGGAAATGTGGGGAAACCGGAGCCGAAACGACGAACGACGGATACAATACACCCGGTTGACCCGATGATTAGGTGTCTAGGTCAGAGGTCGCTACGCCTCAGTTATTTACAGGCAGAAAATTATGTTACCTTTTCCTCACTTACCTGCATAAAGGTTCAAATTAAAAACATATTTTTGTTTGTAGTACATAGGTAAAGTAAAAGTACTGATGTCAATATAAATAAAATGAACGCTATGTCTTGCCGATAGCGGTGTACAAATATTCTAATTATGATTTCTAATTAATAATTGGTAAAATAATAAAAACATTCAAAATTAAAAATAAAACTCAATCATTTTTGTTATTACATTAATTAAAATAACAATAAGCTAATTATCTTTTTTTTTATTAGCCTATATTGTCCCACTTCTGGGCAAAGGCCTCCCCATAGCCTTCCACTCATCCCTACGTGTGGTTTTCGGCGACCAATCTCTCACAAACCGCCAGCGTTTTCTAGGCTTCCCTCGGCGATGACTCCCGTCTTCTAGCACCCACTGCGTGCGTGACAACTCTGGTCCATCCATTAAATTTAATAAAACAAAATATTTACAACGAAAAATAAAAAAAAACATTTAATCATTTACTTTTCAGCTAAGTACTCTTATTAATAATGCTAAAAAAGAAACTATTTCCCCTGTTGTTTTATAGGCTGATTTATTGTCACAATAGATATATACAGTGAATAGTTCCTGTCGGCACATTCGATCATCAATTAAGCATAATTGTCAATACGCCTGACCTGTCGTTAAGGCGTCGACCCAAATAAAACCATGTTTATTGTAGATACAGCTTACTCGTATCATACTGGAATAATACGAAGGAATTTTTATTTTTTCATAATTTAAGAATTAAGTAAATATCTTTGGATGATTATTTATGAAAGCGTCTTATTAAGGCAAGTTGATTGGTAGTAGAAAAGAGACAGAGAGGTAAAAATGAACGGAAATTAAATCCGAGATCAAAGATCTGTCCGAGACAGGCTAGCTCTTTGCGCACGGCATAAATACACACACCATGCAAATACCAAGAACAAGAACCCGCACTTCGTCAATCATTTATTTATAGCGTAGAATAATACTTATAGGGTTACAGTAGGCATCCACCCGGCGTCACCCACCTACCACCCTAACCTTCGTAAATACCCACTTTCCTCAGTTGTTTTCTATAAATTATGCAGTTTAAAAGCACCACTGTTTTTCTTACAACTTCCATATAACTGTGGAGCTACTGAACGTTTACCTAGCTATCAAGAAGGGTTGCTTTACTTGAGAAAAGTGGAGGTCGGTTCAAATTAATGTAGCTGCTTTATTTCCCCACCAGCGAACGACATTTTTTTCTTTTTCGTCTTCTTCACTTAAATTAAGTATTTTTATCTTCTAAGGGTGTCTGTGGAAAATATGTTTTGAATATTAAGTTATTTTCTTTGTTTGGTCGGTTACTCAGCATCACTAACACTAGGGGCTCATTTACGGAGATACGGCGCGCTGTACGGCGCAGCCCGTGTATGAGAGCGTTTACGGAGAAGCGATTTTACGCGCATTTGCTTGAAATGAAGCGTTGCATGTTGCGGAGCGTTTGAAACGTGGCGTTGCACGTACCGCTTCACGCTCCGCGTCTCAGTAAACAACATCGTATTTTGACATAATATACGTTTGTGTTTGCGCGTGTGATAACGTGAGCCGCGTCACGCGCCGCGTCTCCGTAAAAGAGCCCTAGGTCTTCATGAGTATAAAACTATTTATTGTGTGTTTGATTGCAGTGCTATGTATTTTATTTTAACGTCAGTTTCTCTCATCTTCCATTTTATTTAACATTAAAATAATCCCTGTGTGTTTGTCGTAGGCTCCATCATGTTCCATGTGCGGCGGCGGCCAGCGGACGTGCAGCCGCGGCGGCGCAAGAAGAAAGCCGGATCCGGCACAGGCACCGCCGGCGGACGGCCCGGACCCGAGCCCATGCTTGTGGAGATGTCCCCCGATGCCACCGTGCTAGAGAACGGACGGCGACTCAGAGTATCAGATGTTATCGAGGTTCGCTATTAAAATATAGAACCAGGTGGATTAGTCGGCTTAAGGAAGCTGACCCTTCAGCCGGCCTCGCGGCGTATCCGCATTGTAAACAGGGGGGCGTTTGTCTGTCTCTTGTTTATATTTTTCGGAAGAGCAGGCAACCTCTCTTCGGGCCTCGAGAGGAGCCACTCCTGCGAGCGGGTATACAGCAGCTAGTGGTGTTGGTTGTAGGCAGCCAGTGATAATTCTGCATGTTCCATTAACTGCTACTTCTACCTCTCGGGCATAAGCGGATCGATGCCATACTGGACATGCAAATTTGCCAGCCGAGAAGCAGAGAGCCATGCTAGAAGTCCGGAGAACATGTGCGGAGGCGCCCCAGGCGGTGGATGTTAGTCGACGTAATAGGTTATTGCGAGCACCCACCTTTAGCTTGTTAGATGCTTGTGGGTGAGTGAGCGATCTAGTGTAGCTCCCAGACAGACGGGGTTGTTGTACTCAATTTACGCGCCTTGCCATTTTATTTTGCGGCTTTTGATGGCTGCTACACATAAATCCCACCCTATATAATCCCTTAACCAGGTCTTCAATCCTTTATCATTCAGGACGTTAAATACAAATCATAAAGCCAAATCCCAGTCGGATGATCACAGAGGGAAGACATCGAGGTTATACCCCTTAAATTATCTACTATCTAATTTATGGCGAGTGAGACTTGTAATAGACAAGCGGATAGACGTCGGGCCGACTGAATTATATTTAATCTTGTTTAGGACTGGATTTATTTTGGTAGAAAAATACTTTTAAGATCTGTGAATAGTGAACCAGTCCCATTTGTTACAGCAGTAGTTTTAAGAAAAGTCTCCTGAATTTTAACCATAAAGTTCGGTATGCTGGCTTATATCGGCCCCGAAAGGGTCTACCGATTAATTCGTACATCATCCTCATTTTTTATGCAAATATTTAATATTCTGATTATCAAATACTAGGAGTGTGCGTTAATTAAGAAATTCAGCGTGCAAGTTCCTTTACGCCATTTTGACGGCATAAGACACAACATCATGCGTGTAATCCTAGTAGGGTTACGCAGAGGTGTATCTAATCATACACCCACATTTCGCCAGATATATGTTTTAAATCCCATGTAATACCCGAGGCTCGCCATCTATTATATGAGACTGAAATTAAAATATATAGTCTGTTTAGCTCTCATTTCTGAACTGACTATAAATAAATATTTGCTATGACCCAATAATGTCACAAGCGATATTGAGTGCAAAAATATGCCCCTCCTTTGGGAGCCTACAGAGCGGCAAGAAATATTGTATACATGCATAGTACAGTTTCTCTTCCTCTTTTCGTGTCGATGGCATTTTTTTTTAAATCAATGGGCCATGTAAGTAGTCACTGTACAGTTGGTAAAAACATCAAATTACATTTCCATACACAATATACGGGATATAACCCCGTAGTGATTTCATTCATAGATTCCATACAATATAAGAATAGATAATTCACAAGCATTCAACCGATGAACTGACAAATGCCTACAACGTAACTTTCGTAACGTAACGTAACGAAAATAACCTAACACCTAGTGCCTAACACGTAGTGTCAGATGTTGACAAGCCTAGGTTATTATTTTTAATCTACCGCAGGAGCTAGGAGGTTAGGTTGTATAGTTTACCTATACAACCTTAATATCTGACACTACGAAAGTGAATAAATAATTATAATTACATAAGTTGATAAAAAATGCTATGCAATAGCTTTACCGCGGCAGTCTCCGAGTGCCACACGTCTTTTTTTTTACTACAAAATGGGCTTGCTCTTGCCCTCGATCCAGCCTGATGAAAAGCGATGGATTCTATAGCAAAAAGCATAACTTCCGCTAATAGCCGCTGTACAGATAACCATTCATGACTGTTTTCATTAAACATTACACACAAAAAATAGGTATATATGAATGAACTGAACACATCATGAACTTATCTTTTCAGCGGCTATTTGTGTATTATGTATTACATATTATGGAGTATTACATATTTTGGTAACCACACACAGTTCGAGTAAAGTTTAAAATCTGTGCCCCGAGAATTTAAATCCAGTAATACCAACGAACAGTTTTCTCTACTAGATTAATTCAATTACGTAGTTAACGCTGCTCGAATCTCGAGCTTTATGAATTTAATAAACACCGCTTTTGCGTCAAAGTCAATTCGTACGAACATGCTCAGAGTTCTCTGGCATATTTAAATTACGACATCAGCCCAATTAAACGTTAACTTATAGCTTTCAAGAAAATATTAATTAAATTGAAGTGCTTCGTTCTATGTTATATTTTCAAAGAATTTTACTGTAAACAACTTCTGTGAATATTGAGATTGTATTTAGAACTAACTGGCGATGTAGGCGTAGGTAGTATTTTATTAACTTCTGCCTACCGCTTCGGGGAATGTAGGCGATATGTTATGGTTTAGCCATTTTAGATGAAAGTGTGTACTTTTAAGAAACAGTTTAATTTTATTGTTCCAATTCCAAGACCCGTACGGCGGATTTTACCGACTGTAATGGCTGCAATCAATCTTCTACTCGCCGAGTTAGATATAAAAGTAATATGGTGAACTTAATGTAAATTTACCCTTATTTACATAGATTTAAAACTTTAATTATTAATATTAGCACAGCTACCGAATACGAAATTCAGTTATTCGAAGGTATTGTTATTGAAATCACAAATGAATTTTGGCAAATGACGATATTCGCGCTCTGCATTGTGTTAGGCTTAATAACCTTAAGGCGTGTACACACAGACCTACATAAAACCAGCATAGTATATAGGAGCCTTTATTGGTGTATGGTTGTATAGCATTACGCCATTTATTTTATCCGTAAGGCACTTGCTCTACAGTCGGCGAGTAGCGGGAAGCGATTAGAGGAAACAAGTGAGCCCGTATATTTGAGTCAGCGATCAACTATCACTAGTATCGCTAGTTGTCACTTTGAATGCCTCGTTGGTCTAGTGGTCGCAAAAGCGACCAAGCATTGACAAGACATGCTTTGAGCATGACATCCTGGGTTACTCCCAGAGGTCGGGATAAGTGATATTAGGTGTTCCCATCAGGATTTTCTCAGAAGCAGCCACAGTCTGTATTTTTGCCAGGTTGATGGCAATAGGCTCGCTTATTACACAGAACTTGAACGTAACTGGTGCAATGTGTGTGTACTACTGAGTACACCTCTGCCTAACCCTGCGGGGATTACAGGCGTGATATGTTATGTTATGTCTCTTTTACTGAGGCCGGAGCTACAATCGTTTTCTGAATCGTTTCTGTTTCTTGAGCGAAAAAATAGTCGACAGCAAATTCGCTTCCTCGTCGGCAGTGGGACATGTACTACTGCAGAAAAGACGCTCTACATTTCATTAAACTAGAGTACTTAGCTAAAAACTATGCCATTACTATGTTAATGTCCATCGGCAGGTGGGTTCAGGCAACGGCACGACTCTCCAGCTGTACGGCCCGTCGATCCAGCCGCGGCACTGCGTGGTCGCGCCGGCGGAGGGCGGCGGGTACAATGTGACGCCGCTACATGCGGACGCGCACGTGTATGTCAACGGGCGCAGAATCATGCACTCACAGCGGTTACAAGTAAGTTTCGTGTATTGCAATTTCACTAGTATCTACGAATCGCTTAAATTTTGTATTGTGTGTGTCTTTACAAAGATCTCAAAAACATAAAAGGTCATTTTTAATTGGCTAGCAAAGCTGACGTGGCGGGGTGATTTAAAAGAAGTAATATTTCAAGTACTTCAAATAATATTGGAAGGTTTTACAGTAAACGGTGGACCTCAGGGTACAATATTGTGCTCTGCAATTTCAGGCTCAAGAGTACAATTTAATAGAATAATTATATAGGCAGCTTTTAGTTAGTCCCTCTAACTACATTTATTAAGCTCTATTCAGCCTCTGTCAGTAGAACACCAAAAATCAGAGTCTACATAAAAAAGAAATACCTACAATACCTACATTATTCTATAAATACAAAGCTCTTTAGTCTATTTCGGTTTTTCAACGAAAAGTTCGGTTTCCGTAAATAGACGATCCCCCACGTAAATCTCAAAGTTCAATTTCCTCTAATGATATGTCAATGTGACGTTTTCCCTATAGCCAGATTTAGGTATTTAGTAAATCCTTATTGACATTAAGGATACATAAGTAATAATAATAATCCTTGAACAAATCTTTCGACTTTCGGAGGCAATACTGTGACGTAAATACTGAACTTTATAACGGAAATTCACCTGAAAGCGTATCTATTTTTATGGATTCGTTATTGACTTTTACTGTGCACTTAACATAAAGAAGATCGTTTCCGTTGTAGGAAGACTGGCATAAATGGCGGACTATCTCGCTAAATGTGATGTGGTTCTGCCAACCCTGTTTAACTACCGACTTAAAATATATTCGAAGTTGATCCAAAACGTAGCACCCCATAATACACGAACGAACACATTGTTTGCATTGCTTAATGAAGCCAACGCTTGTGTAAATGAACGCGTTCCTATTGAGTTTTGGGTTTATGTTTAAAATATCTTTATACATTTTATACCAAAGCCATGTTATGGTAATGCTAACTATATATCCAATCATAAAGTTTTTTTATATAATGATCCAATTCCAACGCAACCATCAATCAATCAGAAGCCAAGAAAAATAAATCAATTAAGAAATAATTTTCCGTAACGATGTAAAGTTTCGAGGACAAGTATTGAGTATTTGTTATGGTAACCTGGTTACGGCTCTGATAAAACATTCCAGGAACGCGTCGAACTTGTAGATCAAGGTCAGTCACTTGCCCCTCAGTTTACTAAATAGGTTACGGTCGATTTTTATTTGTAATACATTCATCAGAATGTCCACGTAGTTCACCGCGAAATCTACATTCTCCAACTAGAAGGACATTCTTGTGTAAATCAGCCTCGCTTTACAACGTTCCGAAGCTTTCCTAGTGTTTTTATCTAGTTTAAACATACGTGTTCGTGTCTACCAAGAATTGTGTGGATACAATTCAAAATCAATATTGCCAAAGCAGACCACTTTCAAACAACCGCAAAGTCACAGGACCCTTACATATTTAAAGAGATCCTAAAGGTGTTCATTTAAAATGTGTGGTCGAAAGACAAATTGAAAGTGAATGTCAGTGAATTTGACAGATGTTAAACTGAGATTTGTGTTAATTAATCTAAATTGTTTTGTCGCAGCATGGTTGCCTACTTAAATTCGGTCGTGTTTCGACGTTCCGCTTCGTAGACCCGGCACAGGAGAACCTCATTAACAGGAACCTCGCGCAATCACAACACTTCGGCTCCGGCTCAATATACGACAGGTGAGAACATTGCACACGCACTGTAGCTCGATTCTTTATGTTGTGTTTAGTTGGGCCCTCTAGTTGAACTTAGATCGACTCGAACATTAATTTGGTTGATTAGTAATGAAAACATCATCGCACAATTGCAACATTTTGTTATTACTTTTAATTTGTACTAATTCTATCAAATGTAAGTAAACACGATCAGTCCCGTCGCTTATCTAATCACTTTCAAAGCTGTGTATTTTATGTTTTGTTCATCTGTCATTGTTTGTTTTCTTTTGCATGTTTCTGTCACTGGCTCACGAATATCCGCTTGTGTACGTTACCCTTACGTTAGATCGCCGACTTCGCCCGGCGAGAATAGTGGCGCGATGTCGCCGACATCGATGTCGTCCCACCAGCCCGACCCGCTCGACTCTAACGCAAACACCACCAACGACACAGAGTACCAGAGGACCATGAGTCCCGTGTCGCACGACACCTACTACAGGGACGCCAACGATACCATGCCCTACAACAACAATACGTTGAAACTAGATAACGAGTCGCTCATAATGCCGCAACACCTCAATGACACCAAAGACGACTACGCGAAGGACGAGCACACGAGCTCACTGTACAACGATCAAGATCAGAGCTCCAATGTGAACCGCACGTCCAACTCTGTGCAACAATACAAAGACAATTATGAAACTACGTTCGACTTGGACGGCAACGTCGAGACAAAGAGTATCTGCAGTGCGAAAAGCGGGGGCTCTGGACATGACAACAGGTATTTAGTTATAATTGATACAAGCACCCTAACGGATTGCTGTGGAACTTACTTTTGAGTTTATAAATGATGGACAAACTTGTTAGAGCACAGGTTTTAATAATTAATTTACGTCTCCTTTGATGTTGAATAACTGAACAATTTATGTGTGTACAACGTTTCTCAAAATTGTCCGCACTGTTCATGTTTGTGTTTAGCGTAAACGTCTGATGAATAAATCCTGCTTAATGCTTATTAATGTTTTATGTGAAGTTTTCGTTTGTTTACTATCTCTACTAGATCTGCTTGTATTATGATGTGCATCTTCCGACTGGTTTTACCACTTAACACTATGATTAAACCTATCATCACCATGTTTTAAGTAAGTTCAGTTCATACTTTTAGATACAGATACATGTAGAGCAGATAGCTCGACAAACTTTTTTGCAGAACTTTAATAACGTACTAAACCGGACTTAAACAACAAGTGGTAAAACAAGCCCCTCGAAAGTTGAAGACAAGTTTAACAAAGAAGCATTTCCTATGTCTTTAAATGTAATAAAACGATACAGGATGAGCGCGGGCATGAGCAGTGGTCGCGGGTGTCAGGAGGCGATCTTGCCGGCAGTACTGGAGTTCCCTGAAGCGGGACAGGCGCAGTTCTTAGCGGCTGTGATAACGCGGCTCGACCCGCACGCACCCGCCTTCAAACTAGCGCCTGTCTACACCCTGTATCTGTGTGCCAGGTGAGACTCCTTTTGAAATATAAAAGATTGCGCAGTGTTTAAAGCCAGCTAATTGATTATACACTTTTCTACTTAGGTAATAAGTTTTTTTTCCTGAATAATCAGAAGTCACTGCGTACTTGCTCTTGGTCAGGACTTTTTGGATTTCGAAATTGTAAACGTAGCTGCTACTGCGTATCTTGCTGACCAGCTCTTCTTTCTTCTTTTTCGTGTGGTCAGTGCCTAACCAGCTGTCGAGAGTTTTTATACTGCCCATGGTCCTCTTGACTTGGCTTTACATCCCGAGAAATATCTCTCAGGCATGCTGGCTAAAATTTGAATGCCCAGGGAGCACTGAACTTTTTTATTAAGAATTTTAAATTTTAAACGTTGTTAACCTCAGTATTTTAACTAAACATGTTTTATGCACCCTCATTTTTTTTTTACTACTTAGTGTCTAGCTTTGTAAAGGCAATTATTCAAACTTTTTAAACTAAAGCCGTGTCACATTTTGAAGAAATAAACTTGAGGTGTCATAATGACACCTCAAGTTTAACCCATGACACTGTCATGGTTTATTATATGCACACGTTGCGAGCAAGTCGAGCAATAAATCGTACCGCTACGACACGTACATAAAGCCTCACGAAGACTTTATAGCGTATTCGAATTACGCATAAAAGAAAAACAAATCCTTCATAAAAGATGAATTGTCTTCGTAAATAAATAAAGTATATATTAGACTCTCACAAACAATATAATATAAAATAAAACATAATTTAATATAAAAGTAAATATACATAGATGGAGTATCAAACTCCCGTCTCCGTCACAAGTCTAGTGGTCGTCAGCGCGACTGTTGAGCATGGGGCTTTGGGTTTGATTACCAGGTCGGGTATTACGTTGTTGGGCTTCTCTTTTAGGAATTCCCCTGAGCTAGTCCTATAATACACAACTAAAACATAACTGGCTAACTGTAGGTTAACTGTACATACGTAAAGATGTGTTGTAACAGTAAGGCCTCTGCCTCGAATCTTGCGGGCAGCGGGGCGGCGGCGGCGGCGGCGCGGGAGCGGCAGGATCTTATGCGTACATTTAAATGGACCGGTTCTCGAAAACAGCGGCGCGGGAGCGGGCAACGAGCGGTGCACTCCAGTCAAGCGGCGCCGCCGCCGCCGCCGCCGCCCCGCTGCCCGCAAAATTCGAGGCAGCGGCCTAAACCCTATTTTCGTTAGTTTCGCCAGTTTCGCTTTCGGGTAAAATTATATTACGGAGTAATAAAGATACATTACATCTAATTATGTTTGCAGACTGGCCCATTTATTACATTTTAGATAAATCCAATTTGTGGAAAGGTAATTTATACCGATTACGTGTGAACATAGGCTCGCCTCCTCTTACTCTTACTGGACTTAAACATAACTGGTGTAATGTGGGTGGTGGGTGTACGCACGACGATCGGTCAAGCTATACAAAACTAGTTTATGCGGATCCCTCATTGTACGGGAAATCTATACAAAGCCAGGCCATGTTATACTGGAAATGTATAGCCTGATTTGTCGCTGGGTGTACTATACAGTGTGTTCCAGAAAATAAAAACACCTCCGTCTCATAGAAAATTTCAAACCTATGTACTCGACCCAAATGTATGGAGCAGCTAATTATTATTTTTCTCGCGATTCGCATGTTGATTCCATGGACAAAGTTTTTCATTTTGATGTTCTACACCACTTCCTTAAATATGAAAAAACCTATCTGGTCCAACTTTTAGGTTCACTTCTGCGGGCCTCTGCCTAACCCTTCGGGGATTATAGGCGTGATGTTATGTATAATTACGTGTGCACAGGTATCGCGCGTCGACGCATTACCGCCCGGAGTTGACGCCGACCGAGCGCGCTCACAGATTGACTGCCTTCCTACACCATGTGGCTACGCTCATACACGCCACCGTACAGGTAATTATTGCGCTCATTATACGTTTAGACATTTAGGAGACAAGGTTCTATTAAACGAGATACATATTAGGTCGCACGTTTACTGAAACTGCGACTGTCTATCAATGACGAAAGTTCCATACAACTCGATTCCTACTGGATTCGCTTTGGAAAATGGCGCAGTTAGTATTCTAAAGACAAATAATATGATCACATTAAAGATAAGTACCCCGGCTTACCTCTTTCAAAAATTGACCCTTCGCTACAGCTGTTTATTATATCATAACTACAAGTTTCGTGAGACGTGTTCATGTTTATTAATGTTTACGGTTATCGCACTTATTTTTTGGGTTGAACCGTCTAGCGTTTGATTTACTACTTCATCGTGTTTTGAGCTCTTGTTTTGGGGCCGTTCCTGATTAAAACTAGGTCTAACTCAAAAATGTATGAAGACTCAAAGTAATCATAATATTCATTCTCGCATTTACTTGGAATTTATAATCGAAATCATCAAACTAGCTACAAATAACCCTGCCTTTGAATATTTTTTACAATGTACGTTTATTCTCTAATAAACCTAACTGTTACTGTTAGTCTGCATTACCCCACTGCTCGGAAAAATCCAGGGCTAATTAATAAACCTTATATTTTAATTTTGCAGGAGCGTTGCACGGATTCGGCGGCACAAGCCTTCTGGATGACGAACGCGAGTGAACTGCTGCACTTTTTGAAATACGACCGACACATATCATCGTTCTCTACGCAAGCCCAAGAAGTATTATCGTTAACTGTGCAGAATGCTTTCAGGTATTTTTAATTATTTAAATGTTTCTAGAACTTTCTGTATAATGGTCGCGAGCATAGAATGGGTTTCTCGGAATATCGCCAGCTAAGTAATTTAAAAATCTAAATGTTCTTATGTCAAATGAAGAGCGAGCAACTTTATTATTGTCAGTTATAAACACCAGTGACACATTAGAATAGGCGAAGGGCTAAATAGGCCAGAAAGCAAGAATAGGCCAAGGCAAGCAAGCAAGGTAGGTAGGATCTCGCAAAACGCCTTTTTGGGAGACTGTTTTGTGTAACTTTAACGTTTTAAAAGAGCTGAGTTTCAGAATAATTTGAATAAACGACTTTAGACTAGATAAATAGACCCTATTAATCTAGTGTGGAAAGAAAGTATGTGGCAAAAAAAAACTTCTTTACAATTCAAGAACTGTCTACTATAGAATTATTGAAACTTGATCGAACGGTAATTGCTGGTTGCGTACTAAATACCTCATAGCAAATGACAACGGCCAGTAACTAAACATTTGCTTCTATTCGCACGCTCCGACCTCTGCGTAGGGGGTATTATTAAAACTTTCACATACTCAAACTCTTTATTGCATTCATGTGTACATTTAGTTGTTTTATTTACGTAAGTTCCAACATGAAACCTGGTTAGGGCACGGCAACATATAGTTTGGACAAAACAAGCATCCAGTAGTAGCATACTGGATTGCAAGTTTGTTAAACAAATATTATCGATAATATTACTAGTATTAGGTTTATGTAGTTATGGGTATAAACTTTTTTTACTTATACAATTCTTAACTGGCTGCTACATATTATGTACTAATGGGTAAAAACTTTTTTGATGTGAAACATCTATAGCCGCGGTTTAACCGCTCGTTGACCTTAATGTTATTTATCGTGATTCTATCAGGAGTATCTCAGGAGCAGCTGGAGTCTGTATTTGTACCCGGTTGAAGGTAATAGGCTCGTCCCTATAACATAGGACTTAAACATAACTGGCGAAATGTTATGTACTGTATAGCTCTGCCTTACCCTTCGGGGATAACATGCCTGATTATATATCAACTGATGTGTTTTGTCCCCAGCAACCTAGTAACATGTTTCCAAGAAGAGCTCTCCCGCGGTCTGGCTACACTGACAAGTGCGGCAGTGGGCGACGCGAACGAGGCGACCGCGCCCACGCTGCAAGCGCTAGCGGCCGCCATCGTGCTCCTGCGCCGATGTCGCGTCAACGCCGCGCTCACTATACAACTGTTCTCGCATCTGTTCCACTACATCAATGCTGTTTGTTTCAACAAGGTAAGTAACAACAAGTTAGGGCCTATATTATCAAAACCAGGATCTAACCAAGATGTAAGTCTACGAGTTCATATGAATAGCCAAGGATGTTGTGTTATAGCATGATCACGTTCGGGGGTATGGCTCTAGAGAAGTTCTATAGTTATGTTCTGGTGCGAGAAAAAGATGGCATTATCAGGCTTATTTAGCGTCATCTCTCCATACTGCTGCATGTTTTTGGGACTTGAAACTATACTCTGTTTTTTTTTAACAAACGAGTACCGAAAATTTTGACTGCATTTCTATTGGTCCACGTAATCAACATAAAGTCCGTTCCACACAAACGCTGTAGTTACATGCACATTCAGTTGAGTCATCGACTACCTGCGCGTCGCACGTGTTTTAGTGAGTGAACCAGACGATATTGTTTGTGCGGGAGTCATGGCGGACATGTCTCCTGTCGTCAAGCGTACTAAGCGCCCTTTGCAATCTACAGAAAAACAAATGATATACAATTTGTTTAAATAATTTGAAGAGTCTGATTATAATAGTTCAAATAATGAAATTGGTAAGACAACAGGAACAAGGACAACAGGTTCAACAGGAATTCATGTCATTGTTTCATTGTTATTTATTTATGAAAATATCATATGACGCGAATTGAAAATTTTGTTACGAATATACTAAGTATGCAAATTTAAATCATAATATAAAAAAAAAAAATAAAAAAAAAAGTGTGTGTGTGTACTTATGTACACGCGTTAGAAGTTATACTTCTTTTTAAAAAAATTATCTGTCGCCTTATCTCAGCCAGCAGTAGATTAAAAATAAAAAACCTAGGCTTGTCAATATCTGACACTAAGCTAACTTCAGGGTGTATGTTGAGCCGATGCCTGCCAGGGCTGCGGGCTGTTCGAAAGAGATACCGCGGCCCTGGAACACAAAGGGCAAGGAAGGAACATGGATGGGTTTTAGTCAGTACAAGTCTGACACTCCCTTCCGCTCTGCCCAGAGCGGGAGAAGTCATTTGATGATTTCCCATCCGTAAAAAAAAAAAAAAAAAAAAAGGGTGTATGTTGACTAGCTAACTTCATGCTGTTAAATTTAGGTGTCGGTGTGCGCGCGCATCGTAAAAAATTACTCTCATCATTTTTCCCTAACGCGCCATAAGAAGTATAACTTCAATAATTTAATTTTCTCTACGGTAAATTTTAAAGTATTCAATGTGAACGAGCCTTAACAATTTCAAAACAAGAACAAAGGCATTGGCCCCGCCCCAACCAATGACCCATCTTACTCTGTCAATATCGGAAATGTGCGAGAGATATACTCGGTACTCGTTTGTTAAAAAAAAAAACAGAGTATAACACCCCCATCTTGTTTTAATACAATTTCCAACTTCACAAATGTTTACTATCAGCGTCCTTCTGTCAATGTCAATCGACACGCTAAATATACCTTGCAGCAGTATATTGTTTTGTAAGTCGCTATAATGATCCACGTGTTCCCCGCAGCTGGTGACGGAGCCGGGCATGGTGAGCGCGCGCTGGGGCGGGGCGCTGGCGGCGCGCCTGAAGGTGCTGGCGGCCTGGGCCGAGCGCCAGGGGCTGGAGCTGGCGGCCGAGTGCCACTTCGCGCGCATGAATCAAGCTGGTATGTGTACACTACTTGATACCGACAAATAAGTGCCTCGTTGGCCTTATGGTCGCAAGCGCAATTGCTGACCGTGGGTACTATTCCCGGGTCGGACAGTGCTACTGGGATTTTCCATAACAAATTTCTTAGCGGCCTACAGTTTGGAAGTTCGCCGTATAATAAACCCGTGCCTCGGAAAGCTATTAAAACTCCTTTGTCGAAAGCTAATCTCCGTTGAGACTCGCTATGGCAGAAATACTGTCTCGAGGATTTTTATTATTATTTATCAATTATAATCTAGCCCCAAAACTTATTTCCAGCGCGTCTTATCCAAGGCGAATACCGCACCGCTGACGAAGCAATAGCCGCCCTAAAAGCCTGCTTTAAACTGAACTCAGTACAAACACGAGCGCTGCTCACACCGCTCGCGCCGCCCGACGTGGTGGAAGCGGGCGTGGCCTATGTGCGCACGCACACGGACGAACTGTACCGCGCGGACGGACGAGAGATACGGCTCGAGGAGAGCTCGTGGCTAGGAGCGGGCTTGTTGATACCGAGCGATGGATTCAGTGCCGAGGTTTGGTTTTTGACAATATTATTAACCGTCTGTCCACTCTTGTCCTTTACTGTTGAGGTCGGCTTCGAGTTTTACCAGATGCAGCAGCATACCAGTATTTCACGAGGAGCGACTGTCCGTCTGACCTTTATAGCCAGTGCAACACTTTTAAGATTTAGGCTTTATTTCGAGTTACATAAATATTGAGTTTTAGGTGGTATGTGGCGTGCCGCCCGGCCTTGCGGAGTTCGTGGCCCCTCTGCAGCGCGGCGGGCTGTGTCGCCTGGCGCACCAGGCGCAGGCGCTGGGCGTGTGGACCGTGTACATGTGCGGCCACGCGCCCGCGCCGCACGCCATGCGCCGCGCGCCCGACCCGCGCGTGCACATCATACAGCTGCACAAGAACTCCAACGGGATGGGACTCAGCATTGTTGCTGCTAAGGTTAGCTATGGAATTCTCAAGAAAGAAAGATAAATGTGTCGGTTGCATTAAAAAAAGTCATCATTATATGTTTCCCAACCTAACCGATCCATGACAACTTCAGTCATTTTAGTTGTGATCTCTTTTGAGAGACCTCTTTTAAAACGACTACTGAGAACCCTAGATAATTATGAACGACCAATATGTTAAAATTCGCCCTCAACATAAAATCGGGTAATAACATTTCAAGTCTTCAAAACTTCATAATTATATCGGTTACGTAGACACAATAATTCTCAAGAAGCACTAACGTAAATCGTTACACTTACGATTGTTCAGGGCGCGGGGCAGACGAAGCTCGGCATTTACATAAAGTCGGTGGTGCCGGGCGGCGCCGCGGCCGCGGACGGGCGGCTGGCGGCCGGGGACCAGCTGCTGTCCGTGGATGGCCAGTCACTCGTCGGGATCACTCAGGAGAAGGTAGGTGGACAAATTAAACGTCAGTTAATTAGTGAGTGAGTTAATTGATTAACTATGCCAAATGGCAAGTTAATCAATTGAATACGTCAAAACTCGCAGCTCTGTAAGATTACTTATTTATTTATTTATTACATTTGGGAAAACAAACAGTAGTATATTACGTATAAACAGTATTGGCTTAAAATTCAACTTAACAAATATACTACCCACAACATTTTCCACAGATTACTTTATTATATAAAAACAAACTGTTAGCATACGTTAACTGTAGCAGGGCTAACTTAATGAGAAAAAAAAATGATAAACTATATTCACGAGATGTAACAAACAAAGAAAAAAAAAAATAAAAAAAAAGATTAACGTAAAATTAATACGTGATGCATACAGGTCACTAACCTATTAACAATGATACCTAAATTGTATAAAACCTATAGAGCCTACTGCCGATCCTTTAAAATTTTAATTATTTCTTTTTTAAATTTATATCTGCTTAGGAATAATATGTCTATTGCACCAAAACGCGTATTGTATGTGTCGACTAAGCGGTATAGCGGTGAGCGCACACCAGCATTGGATCTACAAAAACTGGTAGCGAACAGTCGCCTAGTGCGTACCTCCCTACCATGTACTGTTCGAGGAACCAGGTAACACAAACCAGTCACCAAGTCAGGGCAATCAAACTTGTTTCGGCATACACTGAATAACGTCATTGTATCAAGGAGGACGCGTCTTGACTGTAATGTAAGCAGATCGTATTCTTTAAGAAGCAATTGATATGACGTTTTCTTCCGAAAACATCTAAATTGCATAGCACGAAGGTACTTATGTTGGACTAATTCGAGATTTTCCACATATCTCGCAAAGTAAGGATTCCAGATTGGTACTGCGTATTCTAATTGCGGCCTAATTATGGACTTGTACAGGTGCAAATAGGTGGAGGGACGATAGAAATCTCTAGATGCTCTCATCACAAACCCAAACATCTGGTATGCCTTATTGACAATGGTTTCAACATGAATGTCAAGATGAAGTTTCGAGTCTAGCTGCAAACCAAGATCACGAATATTGCTGACCTTGCTAATAACACTATCAGCAAGTCGATAATTGAAGAGTATGATATTTTTCTTTTTAGTGAATGTTATACTATGACACTTGGGCAAGCTAAGGTACAGTTTATTATTAGAGCAATAGTCTGAGAAACGATCAAGGTCACGTTGGAACTCAACACATTCTTGTACATTTGAATTTTTTTTTTTAACTTTTATATCATCAGCGTATACGAGAAATTTTGAATTTTGAAAGCAATCTTTTATGTCATTAATGAACAGTATAAATAATAAAGGTCCTAAAATTGATCCTTGAGGGACTCCTGATGTAATTGGAATACAGCTAGACTCGAAGCCATTGATCACAACCTTTTGGGTCCTATTGGTTATATAGGAGACAAACCAACGCAGGAGATCCCCTCTGATACCATTGTACGCGATTTTATTGAGCAGCAATCTATGATCCACTTTGTCGAATGCCTTTTGAAAATCAGTGTATACCGCATCTGTTTGTTGTCTGTTGTCATTACGAATACAATAAGCGACAAATAGGTCCAATCTAATTACTTGCGTAGCGGTTTTTTTTAACTTAGCCTCTATTGTCTCACTGCTAGGTAACATAAGAATAAGTATTGCTTTAACTACAATTCGTTAAATGTTGACCTGTCTATCTGTTGCAAATCACGAGTACGTCATGTGACTTCTATATAGATACACTATGGTTTTAATTGCAATAATTTACCAACTATATGTATTGCCAGTTTTACATTAACAGGTTAAATAAAAAGTAATGCTTGTCAATATTCATAGGCGGCAGAATACCTAGTGCGTACCGGACCTACAGTGACCCTGGAGGTGGCTAAGCAAGGTGCCATGCTGCACGGCTTGGCGACGTTGCTGCACCAACCGGCCTACAACCAACGACAAGGTATAACTACCATATAATTAACAGATGCTAACCCTACTAATTTTCACACTCGAACGCTGATTTAAGTTATGGGTTCAAAGTTGTTTATAATATAAACTCACGCCTGTTTTTACTATACTTAAGCTTTCACGGCAAATTTGTGAGTGAAGGATTTCACCTCGTACAAAACAACAAGAATATTTTTGTCCTCTTCATGATTATGTATTTTTTTTTAAATTGCAGATGTATGAAGTTATGATGTAGTAGGTTGTATACTATAGGTTCGAAAGATAGTGGAGTTGTAATGTGTGTGGTGGTTGTGTTACTGTTACGGTGGGCAGAGGAGGAGGTGCAGTACGAGGACCGGTCGCGCCGCAACTCGGGCACGTTCACCAACCCGCACCCCGCGCTGCTGCGGCCCGCCTCGCCGCGCACCGAGCTCGCCACCGCAGGCATGCCACTACACCCTACCCTACCCTAGCCTACCCTACCCTAGCCTACCGCGCGCCCGGTATCACGGAACCTTATCGCAGCTTTTTTTCAGTCGGCGCAAATATCTATATTTTATTTTATTTTTTTGCGGCTTTTCACCATCTGACTTTTGAGTTTTCGGGTGTGTCACTGAACACCACTTGCGTCATCGCATGGTACTGACTGTCACACGAGCAACGCACGAGTGGTGTCGCAACACAATGACAGCGCAATAGCGTAACGTATTAATGTCACAGCGTTAATACTACAGCACACCATCTCAGGCGTCGTAACTTACCGGCAAGGCCTCGTGTGACATAACAGAAACGCAGTTTTTCAGTCAGCTGGTCTTTTTTTAATTTTGTTTTTATACTTTTGCGCTGTCAGAAGTTTCGAGTTTTGCAGTCTTCGGCTGTGTCGCTGATTACCAGTTATTTTGCAGATTTCCTTTCGTTTTTTTTTTAGTTTCCTTGATTGTCGCTTCGTTAGCAATACAAGTTCAAATACCGAATCGAAGTTCATATAAGTGTCTATTGCAGGTTATGGTCGTCGGCCGTGTAACAATCGATGTCATATCCTAAGAGATGAGTCTACGGAGTCTAGTACGGACGAGAGTGAGGAGTGGCAGCCGCACTACCACGGCTCTATACCTAGGTTGATAGTGACGCTGGACAGGGAGAACAACCAGTTGCAGGACGACTTGTCTCCGGACACGCCAGGCTGTCCGCTAGAGTTGCGGAGCGACGCGCAGCCACCGCGACTGATACCAGTGTTCACGTTCACGTGCGAAGACTTCGATGAACTGCAGCCCAGTGGCGACTCCACCGCAGGCACGCAGGCCGAGGAGTCCCCGCTGCACCCGCCCCGGTCCGATACCCCCTCGGAAGAACCGCCGCCAATACCTGAACCTCCCGCCAACTACGACCAATCCAGCGATAACGGAGACTCCATCTGTTTACCACCGCAGATGGAACCAATAGACACCAAACTGACCCTCGATTTCATCAATGCTCGCAGCCGAGAGAACGAATTCTATAGACGACGTTGTACCGGCATCGACGAGTGTGTGAGTGCGTGCGAGTGTTGTCGCACGCCGCAACCTGAGACCCAACAAATCCCTTACATTGACGAACCAAATTCAGAACCGCTGATATTTGAAAACGAAGGCCCGCCTGACAAGGTTGCTACACCGAAAATAAGACGAATATTACCTTCTTTATCGCTTGATCAGTCGGATTCAGAGAAAAAACCTGAAACTGCGGACGCAGTTTGTCAAACACCCTCTTCTCCGATGGAAGTCAAACCTCTAATATCGACTCCTAAAAGAAAACTTGAGCTTAACCTTGATATAAAGAAGGACTACAACCAAATGGATAATATTCAGTGCAGGCTCAAGAGAGCAATATTTAGCATGTCGACATCTTATTCGGGTAAATCTGAAGATACCGAAATTCCGTCCACTTATTCGACGTCTGATTCTTTTGATGAGACGAATAATGAAATGAAATGTGATGTAGGCACCGTTAAAGCTCAAACTCCCGCAGAACCTGGTGCTAAACAAATATTAGATAGTGTCGATCGGAAGTCATGGAAATCCCCTGACGAATATAGACCTTCCTTCGGCAAAGTCAAAGAATTGACAAAACATTTCAACGACATCAATCTGAAGTATTGTGTTAAGATTTACAAGCGGAATTGTCAGTCGAGTCCCAACCTCAGCATTCGCGATAAAACTACCAAGGTTATTGAAAATCTTCCTGTTAGTGCGAGCCTAGCTGATATACAATACGAATGCAATAAAACGGATACAAGTGACAATAAATGTGAGAAATTATCTGACGACGAAGTGAAAAGTATACTTATCCAGTTGGAAGACTGGTCTAAATACGGTTCGCGCGGCAGCGAGGACACGCTAGCGCACGGCAACGAGTTTGAAATACCGAACTTGCCTTCCGAAGAGCATACAGACAACACTGCCAATGGATACGTATTTAACGAGATTATTGACAAAAAGCCGAGACGAATCACTTTGGATAACATTAGGCTGAAGTCAAATCAGTCGAGTATGAACTCGGATCAGGCGAAACAGAGTAAGGAGTCGGTGATTGTGAGTGAGGGGAGCTCGGAAAAGGGGTCTGCAGATCGTCTGCCACGGGTTGTGGCGATGATTCCGCAGTCGCAGCTGCTGGCGGCGTCCTGCCCCGATATCAGCGCCGCACACACCTCGTGTAAGGCTCCCACACACGCATGACGATAGGTGTGTTATAGCTGGACGCACAACTTTAATTTCGTTAATCCACTAGATATTTTATTTCGTTTCAACATAGATTACGTAATACAGATAACTATACTTCCTTCATTGATGGTCGATGCACAAAACGTTCACAATATTTTCCATGAAACTCATCGAGGAGAAAATAAGGACTTAATTTCAAGGGAACAATCGCTTCGTGTGTAACCGGTCGCACAGTGGGGGAAGTCTATTATTTATAAAGAACGTAATTTGTGTCAAATGCATGGATGTCGTTACTTTTATGATTATTTTGTCGTATAAAAATCGTTCCTTGTTTATTGTTTTACCGTACGTTTCTGTCACTCGCACTCGTTATTTTTTATTCTGAATACGTTATTTTATTTGTTGTACGTTTTTTATAGATTAATATAAATTTTTTATTTGAATAGCTTACTGAACATCATGTGTTCCAGAGGTATTATAATAGTATCGTGATGTTGCAGCGGGCACTGCAGGCGCTGCGGGCGCAGGCGGCGCGGGCGCAGCGCGGCGAGCGTCGGAGCGCGACCTGCCGGCGCGGCTGGCGGCGGAGGCCGGCGTGAAGTGCAGCAAGAGCACGCCCGCGCTGCACCACGCGCCCGACCCGGCCCAGCCGCACCACCACACGCCCGTCAGGTGCGTACACATGTGTCCTGTTGTGTCCACTGTACGTCGGAGCGCGACCTGCCGGCGCGGCTGGCGGCGGAGGCCGGCGTGAAGTGCAGCAAGAGCACGCCCGCGCTGCACCACGCGCCCGACCCGGCCCAGCCGCACCACCACACGCCCGTCAGGTGCGTACACATGTGTCCTGTTGTGTCCACTGTACGTCGGAGCGCGACCTGCCGGCGCGGCTGGCGGCGGAGGCCGGCGTGAAGTGCAGCAAGAGCACGCCCGCGCTGCACCACGCGCCCGACCCGGCCCAGCCGCACCACCACACGCCCGTCAGGTGCGTACACATGTGTCCTGTTGTGTCCACTGTACGTCGGAGCGCGACCTGCCGGCGCGGCTGGCGGCGGAGGCCGGCGTGAAGTGCAGCAAGAGCACGCCCGCGCTGCACCACGCGCCCGACCCGGCCCAGCCGCACCACCACACGCCCGTCAGGTGCGTACACATGTGTCCTGTTGTGTCCACTGTACGTCGGAGCGCGACCTGCCGGCGCGGCTGGCGGCGGAGGCCGGCGTGAAGTGCAGCAAGAGCACGCCCGCGCTGCACCACGCGCCCGACCCGGCCCAGCCGCACCACCACACGCCCGTCAGGTGCGTACACATGTGTCCTGTTGTGTCCACTGTACGTCGGAGCGCGACCTGCCGGCGCGGCTGGCGGCGGAGGCCGGCGTGAAGTGCAGCAAGAGCACGCCCGCGCTGCACCACGCGCCCGACCCGGCCCAGCCGCACCACCACACGCCCGTCAGGTGCGTACACATGTGTCCTGTTGTGGCCTAATGGAGCTGCGAGGTCGGGGTTGGGTTGTAATTATATCGTTAAACTCTAACAATTACCTGAACTGTCGAAATATAACAAACCTAAGACAAATCTAAGCTGAAAAATACGGCGACTGTTCGCGCGCTCTTCCATTCTGCATCACAAACCTAACACAGTTTTCCACGTACGAACCATTTCAAGTTTCACAGCAATTTTTATCTTTAAATTTAAATCTTTCCTCTAACAAAAGATGCACGAAGATTCTACAACTTGTGACGTAAATCGTTTGCAGTGTGCCCGTAAGCCCGCCGGTGGCGAGTGGCTCTCCGAGCGCTTGGCCCAGCAAGTCCCGAAGCAGTCACAACCTGTCGGCGCCCGCGCAGCACGACGCCTTCTACCAGAACCTCTCCACGGTGCAGTCGCAGCAACATGCTTTACAAGACAGGTACAGATTCCAACTAAACTGTCTATATTTCACAAAATTAGTAGGCTTATGATACGCCCAGACAGTAACTTGTAATAGCGCTACTTAGACCACGCATGGAAAGTATGTTTATGTTTTACTTTTAGAGTATTTCTATTTTCCTGACCACATCGATTTGCTGCACTAGGGCTCCCACACAAATCTGCGACAATGTGTCGTAACGCAGAAATGCACAACGCGCTGCAATAACTTGCAGCATGACACGCGTCGTGCATTTCTGCGACATTACGTCACTTTTGGTGAAAACATTTTAGTCTGCTTTGAGAAAGTGTGTGGGCTAGACGCTCATCAAATGCAGATATGCTCATTCTAAAATACAAATAAAATATCTTCCTCTGTTCTCAAAGCGTAGTATTTTCGAGTAAATAGTTCCCATCAGGGTTCATAATCGTAATAACAGGATGAACCCAAAATCTTCTTTTTTATATCTATTTAACAATAACAGCAGTGTAACACTCTTCTTGCGATCGATGACACTACTTCTAAAAACACGTCCAGTACGTTTGACTACCATCGAAGGTATGGTCACCTGAGCCCTGGGCCAAAGCGAATCAAAGCTTGTCGCACGAAATCGCGTCGTGCTGCAGGTTACTGCGTCACGTCACGATTTCGCAGATTTGTGTGGGAGTCCTGAAAGCCATTTTGACTATCACTATGATTGAAATATACAGACATTTACATAATTATTTCTTTGTAGTATGTTTCTTGTAATGTATCCTAAATAATGTACCTTTATCCTCATCTCAGATGGTCATCGTTACGCAGTTCGACGGGCAGCAACCGGCCACAATCGGCGCACTTCATGGCTGGACAAGCCGAGGCGCCAGACTCACCTTTACACCACCAGGTAATATATTATGGATTTTGTGTGGAATGTTATGAAAGAATAAGGAGGCGTAATGGTTGACTGAGGGCAATGGAAGAAAAAAACGTGTTGCGTCTATCCAAAGTAATATGCGACAAAGGCAGGAAGATTATGTGTATAGTCGTTTCTAGACAGATTGTGTCCAACTTTCGTATCATGCGGTACAAAATCCGCTTCCTATCGTTTAAACTCGGAAAGTCTGACAATCAATCTTACCAAGGGGTATCGTATTACCCAGTAACTGGGTTGCGGAGGTCAGATAAACCAAGTAAGATACTGGTATTCAGCTCCAGCCAAGTTTAATATTGTTAAACGGGCGTTTTGGAAAACTGTCTTATGTAATTTCGATGTTTAAAAAAGTGCTGATTCTCAGGCAAATTATAATGAATGATTTGATTGTTGTAGAGCTCGGCGAGTGCGCGCGCGGCCAAGCTGGCGGAGATGTCGGAGGAGGTGTCGCGGCGCCAGCTCGCCTACCACGCGCACCACGCGCACCACGGGCAGCACGCACAGCCGCAACACCATCACCTCATGGGTAACGACATCGGTTTTATTTATTAAAGGATATTATATTATTGATCGGGCCAATAACAATCTAACTGGCTACTGATGATGAGATAACAAAATATGTTTGACCCAAAAAAAAATGTACCCAATGTTGTATATTTTATCGTATTTACAGTTCCAACACGTCTACGAAGTTTCACTAACTAATTAAATGTGACCTTTTATTACTTTACAAATGCCCACATATACCAAGGACGCGCCGTTCGACGTCATATCTCTGGAATCTCCAAATAACATCTCCATACGTACGTACAGGCCAGCCTCAGATGCAGCTCCCGCCGGGCGGCTACGGACCCGCGTCACCACACCCGCTGCACCAGTCGCAGCCCATGCTGCACGTGCACGGCCAGAGCCCGCACCAGATCTACCATAACCAGCACCACCCGCCGCAGAGGTCAGTTACTACATTACCTACAACTTTAAAGAACAACAACCTTTACACTGAGTAAGTGTCGGTTTCTACCAAAGCAGATCAGGAAAGATGAGAAACGCGATGTGAATTCGCTCGTCTCCGCTCTGCACTCTACGGTGGTGGAAACCGATCCTAATATGGTCCATCTCTTATGACTTGTAACGTTATTTTCTTTTGTTTACCTCGAATAATTTGCTTTCGTAGAATGCAAAATTCTATATTTCCAGCAATATTTTTTCCACGCAAAAACAAGTTACTTCATCAATTTTGCGCAACCGTGTTTCCCGAAAAAAACGAGCCCTAACGCATAACGTTACAGTTCAAACTCAAAAAATCTAAAATCTGAACTTTTTTTTACAGATATGAATGGATGCCACCCGGTCCACCATCACCGCATAGATCACAGCCGCCGGTTGCCCCAAAGCCTCAGGTAAAATACGCGTCTACTAATGTACGCACCTTAGTTTTCGCTACCAAACAAAATATTAACCTTGCACTAAATGAAACAAAGTTTAAAATGAATAAACTTTCCTTTAGCCTGACACCTTATTCCAGGCGGAGGTCCGCGTATCAGGTTATGTAATTTCGAATTTATTGAAACGATATGTCGATATTTGTTTGAATATTTCTCACATATGTATTGAGTGACCAAATAAATAATGAAATGTTTTATATCAGGGTGCTCGGCGAACAGACATGGAAATGGAAGAGCAGTCGCATCAGCATTCACAGTCACAACACCCTCAGTCACATCCGCAGCCGCAGCAGCCTCCGGCCAACAGTGTGCAGCCAGAAGACGGTGCGAATATTTTAATTTCTTGTTTAAAGTGTGCTACATTCATGTTCGGTTTGCCAGGATTCAGGTGCCCAGCGGCGCTGGATGAATTTCACTTCTCTACGGCGATAGAATATATTCTTATGTCAATGATCCTTATACAGGGTGTAAAAAGAAGAAAGAAGGAGAAAACATCTATAGCTACGGGCAAAACCGATTGTTGAACGCTATGCGATGGTGTATACATATACTGTACTTTTATGCATATTACTTGTACAAAATAATTTCGATGTTCCGCATCTGCCAGGCGTCCCGTGACGGCTCACAACTTTTTTTATGTCGAAACAGGTACAAATAGACTTTACGATTGTCACTCAAAGTGGGCATTTGATTCATCGATTACAGTGAATAAAACTCTCTTTTAGTCACTGAGTTTTTGAGACATTTGGAATCCCTAACTGTAAAAAATATTGAATTTGAAACAACCACGAATTACGTACAAATATATATAACACTGTTATTGTTTCACTATAATTTTTAATACAGTATTCTCTTATTACAGATTATATAATAAAATATGATAAATTTAGATTCCGTACTACTCTTTTTTTTTTAACTCGTAATAAAAGATCATCTGAGTCTTTGTATCCCTCGTTCCGCTCAGAATTCTAGTCTAAAAACCCTTGCTACGCTCGGGATTCTACTCTAGAATCCTTCTCTGCTCTCGGGATCCAACCTAGTCCCTCGAATTAAATTCCCTTTTTTTTTTCACTTGTTGTATGATCTTCTATTTGTCACAAGTTTATCTAAAATCGCTGAAGTATTAAAATGATTGTTATTGTGATGACACAGAGCGGTATGTGGCCAGCGCACTAGAGCCGCCAGCGGTGTCGGTGTACGCGGGGCGGGGCGCGGCGCCGCACAACCCGTGGCAGCGCGAGGAGCGCGAGCGGCAACACGAGCTCAGACGTGCGCAGGCGCGCGCGCGCAGGTACTAACTACTACATTCCTGTCCTTTCACAATTATTACCTCGTCATTCTCATTGCTGTTGAGTTACTGACAAAACTGTCAAAATTAAAATTATCTTAATTTTCGTTACAATCCGGTTGATGTTTTTATAGGTAAAAAAGCTGTCAAAGGACTGTATAAACATTGAGATTGACTTAAATATTAGAAATCCCCAAAATAATAGTATCTCTCTTTTTAAATGCTTAATTTTCTATTATTATTTTCAGGGACGCAACCATAGGTCAGTTACTATCACTAGGAGCGGCGCGCACACCTGTACAGAACCAACAACTGCGTGCGCTGCAACTGGAGAGAGACTTCGAACTGCGAGCCACGCAACACGACCAGGTAAAACATACATTTGCGTTTGATAACTGTTCACAAAACTACGAAATCCATTAAAATCAATTTGAAGTCGCGCATAAATATAAGTGAGTGTAACCTTTAGTTAACACCATCCCACTACACCTGTTATGTTTAAGTCTCATGTAAAAGGGGGTCAACTTATTGCCACCAACCGAGCATAAATCCAGACTCCGAAATTCCCGGTGGAAAAACACAATTCACAAATTCCCGTCACAGACTCGCGAATCCAGCCCTTGCAGGACCTTAAGCTCAGCAGTATCCCTTTCGACTATTAGACCATTTCTTTGTGGCAAATAACTGATCATCTACTACGAGCTCTAGAATGTAAATTTCGTGTTTACCATGTTAGGAGGAAGGCAATGCTGCCGAAGGTTCAGAAGACACAGAAGAGCTGCTGGACGAGATGTCGGCCTCGCCCCCCGCCGCATCGCCCGCACCCCCTCCGCCAACGCTCTCACAGCCGCACCCGCCCAAGTCCATCCTCAAGACCAACACGCGCACCGAGATCACCAACGGATATGCTACAGAACAGGTATTTACAACTGTATTATAGCAGTTCTATCAGCATTTGCAGGTACGTGTTCCGTCTATGGCTTCAGTTGTTAATATGATCACGATCGATCCCTTTATGTCTTATTTATACCCGAGATACGACAAATTACTGATACTTCAGTAAATTGGCACTTTTTAGGGTTCCGTACCGCAAAAGGTAAAAAAGGACTCTTATAAGATCGCTTTCTTGAAGTTGAAATTTATACTAGATACTGAGGTCTATAAGAGTCATCAACTTCCACTGACTTAAGTCAGCTACTGTCTGCTGCTGTTTAGTAAAATAATTTGACAATCATTTATCCGAAATAATTTCCGCAGGTGACTTACGAAGAAACTCGAGTAGCCGAAGTAAGTTCCGCCGTGAGCGCCCTGAGCGTGTCCCCCGGCGCGGTGTGTGCGGGGGGTGCGGGGGGTGCGGGGGGTGCGGGTGCGCCTCCCCCGCCGGCGCGCGGCTCGTCCTTCGCCGTCATGGCGGAGCGCGCGCGCACGCTGTCGCCGCCGCGACACGAGCCGCACGCGCACGCCGCGCACAACGCCGCGCCACAGTACGTAATACACGACTATTTGTTACTTCACATAATGATATTGAATCACTGAGAAAGTCTATGACTAAGACTGATTGTTGAGTTTGATTCTGACTTTAAATAGACGAGTCTCGACCGGTCGACTACTCTTACATGGATGATACAAATAATCTAAATTTTGTCATTTGCGACAAACTCTTCTTTTTGTGGTATTTCGGTCAATCATTTAAAACTGACAGGTTCAGACTGATTTGTAACAATGCCAACGGGCCTTAAACTATACGAATGCTTAAAAACCTATGCCATAGTAACAGTGAACTAAAACACAATGTATTGTGTCAGGTCCCCAGTGGGCAGCGCGCGCGACAAGCGCGTGTCGTTCCACGAGCGCCCCGCGCCCCCCGCGCCGCCCGCCAGCTCGCCGCCCCCCCTGCACGAGCCGCACCAGCCGCACCAGCCGCACCAGCCGCCCGCGCACACGCAGCACCTCAACATGCAACAACCCGCACGAGAGGATCCTGACGTACGTATCTATATATTCTACGTCTATGTCATAATTAATAAGGAATATTGACACTGACGAGTCTTGAACGCAGTTAAGATGTTCTGATGGCGAACACTTTTGGTGATGTTCATCGTAAGATACAATGTGAACTGTTAATTACAGCGGTTCATAGAGGAGGCAGAAAGTATGCTGGCAGGCCCGGTGTCACCACAGACACCCAACGCGCCCAACCTGCCTCAGCACACGCCTGGCGTCATCGGCGCACAGGAGGTCTACAGGTACGACTAACTATCTGGCTATTTTGATTTTCCAGAATTAGTCATCAAATCTTTGAGCCAAATGTACCCGGGTATGAAGAAATTACCTTAAACACATCCACACACATTGTTCGATATTACCGTATACCACTGCCTATTGCAATCTGTATCGATGTTGTTGCTTGAATAGGGACCCTCGCGCGCGTCGCCTGGCGGAGCAGCAGGCGCGAGCGCCGAGCGCGCCGGTGCCCGAGCAGCTCTCCTTCAAGGAGAAGATGAAGATGTTCGCGCTCGAGTCCGGCGAGGCCTCCACACCCAAGGACAAGGTAACCGCGAGACAGTGACTCTGTGCCACCGTGTCCACTGTGCCTACTGTACCGCCACGCATCATGTCTCCTCGACACCTCTCCATGTCTCTAACACTAGTCTTAATGCAACTACATAGTGTACCTCATCCGTATAGTCTTTTTGCACCTTCAAATTATCCGCTACTTTGAAGATGCCTTCCCTCTTATATTGGACAAAATCACTCAATTCTTTGCATGGGTAACACACACCCGGTTTAAACCAGTCAATGTTATTTGCAGGTGAAAATATCACGCGCGCAGCGAGACATCGATGCGGTACATTAATCTAATGATGACTATTAAATTATACCTGTAATGCGTTATGAATACATACATTTTACGTGTACATAATTTGTACGTATAGTGGAATATCATAACTCCTGTAATGATTTTATAGTAATATAGCAAAGTTGTAACAATACGTTACAGTTTGTGTTACAGTATTATAATAACATATTTATATTCCGTTCTAAGTACTTCACGGTGTAAGCGAAAATATTGTTTTTTGATTATTCGAACAAAACCATTTTCAGCTTTTCGGCAGCTATTTTATACACATGAAAAAATATAATTAAAACGTACCTAACGAATAATAATGACACTATTTTCGCTTTCACACATGACGTAAATGTAGGAAAACCTTTGAAAGTGAATTCCGAAAGAACCAGTTGTACTGTGGTGACTAAGGTCCATGAATTGCCTTGTGACGAAACGTAGCACCAATTTTGTATGTCATTCATAGAATCTAAGCGAGTTTTCTTTCCCAAATAGGTATATTTTTATGATTATGCAAATTTTGAAGGATGTTTACAAGATGTCGCTTTAGCAGCTAGTGCAATGATGATATTAATAAAATTATACATTACAATTTATCAGACCATATCTTGATATAGGGAATAGTTGGTTATAAAATTTAAATTTATATAGTATTCATATTTTCGGTATTTGTCGTAAATATTACCAACGGGCACATCCTATTTATGAATTAAAGTCGGAACTATTGTGCCATTGTATTAGTGTATTGTATAATGGGTTTTTGCCGTTTATATAATGATAAAAGTTTATTCTCTGGGAGGACCAATATATTAATCGACATCGGAGGGTGCCTTTACGTGTACCTTAAAAGTAAATTTACATATCCATCATATTTTCAAACCATAAAAATCTTTAAACAAATATTTTTTGTAACTTCGTAACATTCCAAAGAACATTACGTTTCTTTTTCTATTTTATATGTATGTTATAAAGCATTCCTATGAAACATGAATGTATTATGATGTGTGTACCGCTATAGCGGTTGTTATCTTTATAATATTATTTCAAAGATTAACCTGTTATTACAATTCGAATTTTAACAAAAAGCAATAAGATATTGTGAAGACTTTGATGTAAATACAATTAATAAAGTTTATAGTCTAATTAAGCACGTGTTTGTGCCAAAAAATATTTCCATTGTGGTGAACCTGCATGGAATGGCGAAATTATTTTATTTAGTGGCAACCAATATTATGGATGGGTATTAGATTACTTTCTCGAAATTGTAAAAGAATAGGGTGTTACTTTACTCAGAATGTTTTATATGAATAAAGAGATGTACGAATGTCGAGACAGCGAATGTGTAATAAGCTTTATTTGTATTCCTCAAGTTAAGTCCGTACTCTTAATTACTTTCCCCTTTATAGTATATCCATCTAGACCATCAGTATTAAATAGGTCACGTTAGTAATACCCTATGTCGGTATACGCAATAAACACAAAACATCCCTTAAAATACATAGCCCCACTTCTGTGGTCACAAGATATCAGTGCATACACAACGCCTCTTTACAAGAGCAACGTGACATCTCATAAAAAACGTTTTTATGAGATGTCACGTTGCTCTTGTAAAGAGGCGACAATTAGTTTTAAAACTCTGAAAAAATAAATCAGCTGTCAGAATACTAGGTTGCTACTCATAACATTATTATGGTTAAAGTTTTATAGCACCAATTTACTGTATATAATGTAGGTAGTGGAATCCTTGTGATTATATTAAGGTTTTTGTACACCTGTTTGTATATGTAAATGTTTATTCGAGGATAGAGCGATGGCAACTGTTTGATGACGAGTCCAAGCGACGGAAGGCCTACGTGAGGGTAGACTTAGTTTAGTTCCTGGGGATTCGGTTCCGTAGATTCCCAGTATTCACCCAACGATAGTCAATTAGAGAAAGATTGAGATTAATTTTAGAAAGGAGTTTTAATGATTTCAATAGCTATACTGTATATAATTACGCTTGAAAACGTCAAAATAGTATCGTTATGAATATTTAAGTAACATAATTCGAATAATTATTATTATGCAAACTAATTATTATATTTGTTATTAACGGTAGCTATTATACTTCCTTTCTTTTGAAAATAAATAAAGTAACATTATTCAGATGTTTTATTTAAGCACACTCCTTTTAGATTATAACCTTTACAGCTCGCTAGCTTACAACATAACATAACATCACGCCTGTAATCCCCGAAGGGATAGGCAGAGGTGAGTACAAAACATTTCTCCAATTATGTTATGTAATAAGGGGCGCGCCTATTGCCATCAACTGGGCACAAATCCCGACTCCGTTGCTGTTTATGAGAAATTCCTTTTCCCGACCTGGGAACTGAACCCAGGACCTGATGCTCAACAGTCGCGCTTGCGACCACTAGAACAACGAGGCATATTGTATTGTACATCTGACTGGCGTCTGCATCAAAGCGTGTATTTTCCCTGCATTATTCACATTGATACAACTCATTGTATAAGACATTATTAAAGGAAACTAAAGACAAAGTAAATAAAAAAGCAATTAATAGATTAACAGTGTTTATATTTGTTTTGAGGTTAATATTACGTGTGCCATGAGGCTTTAGGTACCTTTAGGAAAAAGCACTAAAAGATTTTCTAAAACATTATCAACATCATCATCAGTTAACATGAGTTTCATATCATTACAGAAATGATACAATACTATATACAACATTTGTTTTGTGTCATCCAGAGCGACCTGCACAGTGGTGTCGATACGTGGCCCAGACATTAGTTTGTGCACTACAATTATAATATTACGTTATATCTAGAAATATAAAACTTTACAATATATAGTGCAATTAGACACATTCAGAATGTAAAGGCGGTTTGTACCAAACAACTAAGTAAAATGATAATGTTTTAACTAAAATAACAAAGTTTTAGTTCGTAACGGTGGATACTTATTATTTCCTTATTTGCTGTGACGTATTTTTAAATGACAGTGAACTTTGGCATAATCTTCCACCTTACTAAGTGACTTAAAATTACAACTCCGCTAAAACTTGTAGTGTTCTATAATATTATTTTAATGTGGAAGATACAGTATCTAAAAATAAAGGATTTCAACACTTTCGTTACAAAAGTAAGTAACAGAAATGTTAGCTAATCATTCGGATTTAAGTCCAAAACTCCAAACCTACGTAATAAATTGGCATTCAATGTTAAGGAAGCTGAATCTCAATTAAGTCTTAATCTATAACAAATTTACATTGTAACAATTTTTCTACATTCTCATAATCATAATTAACATACTTAATATTAAAGCTTGCCTTTTATTTACATACTAAATGTTAAAACTCATGAAACTACGCAACATATAGAAAAATATATAGTTATGTTCAAGTCTGTAAATGATAAATGCCAATGGAGACGTCGATATAGTAAAATAAAAATATCACGTATTCTCTGTCTTTGCCTGCCAGCGAGGCGGAGGATTTGTACGTTGCGGATAAACCCCAAACTCGCTCACAGCGATTGAATACATTTTATTATCAAACTAATTCATATGATAGCAACTGTTATAGTCCGAGTAAGGTTCGTTGCGTTTCCGTCGCAAAAATTCAATTAACGCTATCTAATATCGATTACCTACTCATACTTATCAGTGTGCAAAGATAAACCATTACCCACGCATTAGTCGCGCGACCCGACACTATAAAATAAACTTGTACTAACAATATTAGGCGATGGATTGGCACATACTAAACCAATTAAATTTGGTGAATTGGGTAATAAGCATGAACTTACGTAAATATATCATTTTAGCTAAGGTATAGAAGAAGCTCTTAAGACTATTTATTCCACATTCTCCACTGCAATTTGTTTGTACCACAGAACGTCTCGATCTTAACGGACTTTTCTAAAGCTATAAGCCGTCCTAAATGCAAAGCCGTATGATGATGAACGTCATTAGCGTAGGCCCATTACATTTATGTCTGATTGGGCAAAGATTTTGGAGCGTTTGCTCTAATTTGTACTTGATCTTAGGACTAAATACGATTTATTAACGGCTTACAACAAGTACTTGCGAGTTTAGCATCATAAAAAAGAAATTAATCTAAAAGTTGAATAAGAAAAATATAATAGTAACGAGTTCGGGGTTTAACTGCAATGTTAATGTGAGTTATGGCATATTCTATATGTATCTATATAGCTAGAGTACATACACTGTGTATCATAATCCATATAAAAATAGTCATATCAAGATTTATCAATCGAACTGCTACGTAGTAGGTGTGATTATAAATAGATCCCCACACTAATTGGGACTGACCCCTAATGTACAACATTGATTACTCTCTTGTTCTGCTGCTATTCGATACTAAGACAGATTGTAGTAAACTAATATAAAAATAAATTGAAGTGGTCATTCAACCTATATATTTCTTTACGTATAAAATATTTGTTAATTTTTAATTGCGGAAGTCCCATGGCCGTCGCTCGACTGGCGACGCACGCGGCGAGCTCGGGCCAGCGGCTGTGGTCAGTGTGGCGTTAAAAAATTGTAAATATATCCATATGACCAATAGTTACGACTATATAATAATATCACACGCACGTTCGCGCACTCACTCTCATACTAATACAATATACAATATCAACAACAATGGAAGAGTTATCAGAAGCCCCGTGTCATTACAATTTTCTACGAAAAAATGGACTTAATTTAATGTAAAAATATGAATAGAACAATCATAAATCCAATCTTAACAAATAATACCTTGTATTATGTTTTTGGATTGAATGCTGTGGCACTAGTGACGTGTAGTCACCCTACACGGCGCGTCACCCTCACAGAGGTTCAACATTAACGGACAACACAACGCAACGGTCCAACATTTAGAGAACCAAATTAAGAATACAGTTTAATGCGCGCACAAGTTTTAAAATAAATTCAAACTGACATCAAATGCGTAGCATAATGGAAGATTACTCGGGAATGCATCTCAAGTCGTACATCCAGATACAAATATGTCGAACTTATAAAATTGACTTAAAAAATATGTATAAAGTATATATTTTACACTAATCCGATTCACTTAAGACTAACAGATAAAACCACACCCGGCGGCGGGGCCGGCCGCGCTCTACCGTACTACGTCTGTCGCTAGTGTCGCTACCGACGTGAGAGAGTTCGCTGCGTGCTGAACGACTATACATGTTGAAACGTGCATCAAACTAACAGGCGACGCGGCGCTCACGCGGGCGGCTGCGTCTGCGCCGGCGTGAAGAACTGTCATTGTGGCGTGTCCCGCGCCGCGCTCCAGCGGTCGAACTCGATGCCGGAGTCCGGCGACACGCCCGATGGCGCCGCGCAGTCGCACGCGCCCGCCGCGCCCGCGCCGGCCTCACGCACGCCCAGCGCCTCCAGCACCTGCACACGGAACTCGTCAGCTGGCGCCGCGCCGCGCCGGGGGGGCGGGGCGGGGCGCAGCGGTGCGGACCTTACTCAGACTGGCGCTGTGCTCGTGCAGGCCCAGGTCGCGCTCGAAGGAGTGCAGCTGGCGCATGAAGTGGAAGTTGGGCGCGATGTCGGTCTTGCGCGAGCGCACCAGCTCGAAGGCGTCGCGCAGGCATAGGCGGTGGCGCTGCATGAGGTAGGCCAGCGTCACCGTGACCGAGCGCGACACGCCCGCCACGCAGTGCACCAGCACGCCGCACCGCGCCGACATCGCCTCCTCTGTAACACACAGAACAAGACACCGACACTCAGAATAAGGAACAATGTGAAAGCAACAATCAAAATAAAGAACTGGGTGAAGGCAAGAGTATGGAGCACGGTGGAGGCACCAATCGAAATAAAAAAGAGGATGAACGCACAAATTAAAATAAAGATCAGGTGGAGTGAATAAAGCACATATTGATTGTTTATGGAAGAAAATAGGGAACAGACGAATGCAACAATCAGTATAATGAACTAGACGAAACCTTACGATTACAACTGCTCGAGAAAACTTCTCTTTTAATAAATGTTGCACAAGTCACTTGAATCCTAGTTTAGTTACCGATAAATCTTATGGCTTGTGGGAAGTGTACGGAGAGGTTTTGACTCCAGTGGTCAGCGATGGGTATCTTCAAGTAGTTGATGCCGCAGCCCTCCGCTTCGAAAGTGTTGGGGAGGTCCGGGGTCACGTTCAGCACGTACTGTAAACACAAGCAATACTGTTAGTACGTGGTCGTTTACATAGTGAAATTGTATCGTATCGACCGCAATTGCAATTTGCAAAAAAACCCATGGCAACAATATCGTCGTTTACCAGTCTGAAATGCTTTCCGAGAATATTTTATTTAATCAAAGTGTGTGTTTTTATTGACTATTTTTTAAATCAGACTTTTATACCTGACTAAGTAAAAAAAAAAATTATATATAATAGTTACAAGTGTGTCCATCCATAGAGTTTTTTTGACATTTCTTCTCCATGGAAATCTACGCTTTGAAACCTTCAACTGTTTGACTAACTAAACAACTCTTTAACAATCAAAGGTGCCTGTAAATGTTTTACCTATTTAAAATAAGTTTTTAGTTTAAGTGTTACCTTTATATTATGCCTAGCGAGCGCGTCACAATCCTCGCTGTTGGTGGAGTTGCCGAGGTACAGGTTGGGCAGGATCTCGATGGGGAACTCCTGCGGCACGTGACCGTGCGTGTCCTCGCACTCGGACGAGGAGCCCGAGGACAGCGCCTCCTCGCAACCGGAACCCGATATGCGGAGCGACCTGAAACATGGACAGTATTCGTGTTACATTATTATTTATCACTACATATTATAAAACAAAGTCGTCCTCCGCCGCGTCTGTCTGTCTGTTCGCGATAAACTCACAAACTACTGCACCGGTTTTTATGCTGTTTTCACCAATGGATAGAGTGGTTCTCGAGGAAGGGTTTAATATATAATTTGTCAAGTTTTTGTATACATTGGAAAAAAAAGCCGTCCGGGAGTTTTCAACGAAAACGCTGCCTAAGCGCTGCCTAAACCCTTTGAGATATAACAAAATACGAACAAAAAAAATGCAAAATGCGGGACCGGGATCAAAATTTCATGATTACTTTTGGTTGCGATAACCGACATCCACGCGGGCGATCCGCGGGCATCAGCAGCAGTATTATATAAACTTGACATCACGTAATCCTTAGGAAGAATTTCAGCAATGAAACTGAACGCGACCAGCACTTATAAACTGCGTTCAAGCGCTATGAAAATTGACAATGTGCAAATGTACCAGCATCGAACGCGGTTTAGATCGGCTGATCGATAACGTTCTGCTTCAATGGTGAAATTGGCTATTAGTCTTATTCTAGATAAACATCGGCACGCTATGAACGCCAACAGTTAAAAAAGAGAATTCCCAAAACGCTCAAAGTTTCTTAGTGTCTAAACACACTATGCCTAAGTTACGCGATCCAAGTTCGGCATGATTACGCCTGCAATGATATTTGAATTACTGACGACACACTATGCCGAAATTACGTTGCGTTATAGCGTACAGCCGAACTTCGGTCGGGCGTAAGTTCAGCGGCAACGTGAATGTAGAGCACACATAATACGCGACCGAAATTCGGTTCTATTTGAATATTCTTTCCTGTATTTGTCTTCTTCTAAAGCCTCTGCGATTGCTATTACTGTAAAATAGTCCATTTTTCGGGTTTCACACCTCGAAGGCAATAACGGAACCCTAACAGGATCACTTGGTTTTGCGTTTGTCTGTCCGGCTATTAAGATAACACGACAAAACACCACGACGCGCTCGAGGAATACACACAAAGTTGCGCAACTGAATTTCCGCCGCGTACTTCGGGACGTAAAATCAGCCGCGGACGGTGGCGGAACTTCGGTCGCGTAACTTCGGCATAGTGTGTTTAGATACTTAGCATGTTTTAACTGAATTAGTAACTAACGTCGACACGTCGCCAGTTATGTTTCAATCCCCATGTTACAGGGGTCCATAGCATAACCGTTGTCAACTGACAGCTACTTAAAATGTTCATAACTAGGCGATCGAACCCCGGACCTAACGCTGTGCAGTCACGAGGCATTATTCTCGTTATTACTGTAATAATGCAGTTTGTGTTGGCGACATGTTGTGCCTCCAGTAGAGTTTGATTGATTGATTGTGTGACTTGCGAGCTAATGGGATTCTATTCTGTTGGTATCAACATCGTTGTCTGCAAGCTAAACAGTTCACGGAGTCTCATGCGACTACAACGCAACTCTATTTAGCTAACGAAGAAATTACAGACATTAAATATTCGCATACTTTATTATAATCTTTACTATTTTTTAGATTGCGTTCTATTTGTTAACAATTTGTGTTATACTTAATTATGTATTACTTTCGTTCAATGTATTCTGAATACTTGACAAGCCTTTGTCGTAATCTTCTTGCAATAATAATCAATATTTACTTTTAATGGGTTCTCTTTTCATACATATGGTTACCCTTGTTATTTAAACAAAATTCAGATATTACGCACTTCCTCACACCGTTACACATTGTTATGACGCAATTGCTTAATAAGTGGAAGACTAAAAATAAGGCCCTAACATTTTCGACAACAGGGGTAGCCAGCCAGCCCTCATCCCCGTAACGTAATTATATCCTGCATCCAACCAACCCATTAACCTCTTAATTAGGGACAACAATATTGACATTGGTTTTCAGAAAACAAACTTTTTCTATAAGCAGGCACCTTCTCAATTAAGACCTGATCCTATCAAATAACAAGATCTCTAAACTGCTATCTTAGAACTTCGGAGCGAGTAATAAGAATTCATCTTCGAGGAATACCACACCGCGGCAACGGTAAAATACGGCAAAAGAATATCATGAGTCTCATTAATCTTCAGCAAAACTGGTATCGACCTTCAGGAGTGCGACATAAGCATAGTGTTGTTAGAGCGTGGTGGCTGGTGGGCTGGTGGCGCATCCGAGCGAGTGTTGGCGGTATGTGTGGGCCCGGGCTCGGGCGCCGGGCGCGGGGCGGTATCGATCGCGGGCTGCTCAATGGGGGAGGAGGCTCCGGGGGTTCTCCATTCACCTGCCCCCGCGACTCAATGGCCGCCCACGTAGCCGCGTCCTTACTCTCACCCCTCGCCCCCACCGGCACACCTCCCCGCCCGCACCCCTAGCCCGCGGCTCCAACGCGTCTCCTCCCACGCGACACTTTTCCAAATTCGCCCTCTGAATCGTCTCGCCGCCATTCAGTTTGCTGTTTTGAAAGCAATCAAATTAGGCGAATGCGCGCCCTCGCAGCCTCGTACAGCGTACTGTTGATAGCCTGCCTCCTACGCCACAATGCCATTCTCGGAAGATCTGCGGTTACATTGCCATTTCAAGAATTCTTGTCCTCCAAATCGCAGTTACGTGCGCCTATTCTAATATTTACGTCACATTTGAAGGTCAACAAAAATCTATGTAATAAATAAAGTAAGACTTAACAAAAGAATTTATTTCGCTTTAGTTATTAAGCTATGGTAAGACAATAGTAATCGTAACTTTGAACCATTTAACTATTCAATGAAATCCTAACCCTAGTTCTGTCCATGTCCATGTTCGTGTTACATAATAAAATTGTAAGCATAGGCAATCATTAATTCATTAAATCGTAATGAAAAACAAACCTGGGCCGAATTTTTGTGGTCTAATTCATAAAGAATGTTTGGCTTCCCGTCACCAAAACAATGCTGTGCTTTTACGTTTGAACCTCATTTGTGGAATGCGGGCCCCGAAACTTCTTTTTTTACCAAATGCCAAAGCTTTGTGGTCGTCTCGTCCCCTCAACGAGTGAGGAGATAATTAATTAGTTTACTACTTACTGAAATAATACTGGACACATAGTTACACGTAGGAGATACGGTACGGCTGATCGACCCTAAATCAAATCTAGAAAAAACTTGGAAGAACCTAATAAGCCGAGTTGTTGTTTTTTTGCTCAGGTTTATAGTAACATTATACATTATCGAGTTGAGTGGCGTGCGATTGAGGAGGCCTATGTCCAGCAGTGGACTGCTATAGGCTGATGATGATGATGAAAACATGATCACAGATTTAACTCTCTTCATTTCAATTCTGTGAGATCAAGTTGACTGTATTTTCGATAAGATATCCCCAATAAAGAAAATGAGGAAATAGCATTTTGTGTAAGAACAGTAAAATAAAAAAATATTGCTTCTCCATACAAAATTGTAGGAATATTAGCAAATATTATATTTTACGATATTTTATTTATTTTTAGTAAACTTTAAACAGTTTTGTGGAGATCTGGGTAAGTGTATTAATAACAAACAAGCAGGTATTATAAAGCCAAAGTGAGTTCGTTTTAATTGAATTTCTTAGTACCACGAATTTCATAAAAAAATATCAATTTTTTTGTCTTCAATAGAGAGCGTGCGTCAAACAGGCGTTTGATTCAAATTGGATCAGTGTCGCGTGAGTGGTCATTAAGATAATTATGTACAGTCGGCAGCCAGTGGGCAGCATGTACTCGGCATTAGTAGGCACCTAGTAGGTAGTGCGGAGCGTGGGCCGCGCGTAGGCGCGCACCAGCCGACACGTCCATTCAGGGGAGCTGCTCGCCCACGCAGCCGACGCCATTCCGTCCGATCCCGTCATGTTAACGATATACTTACACGAACTTTACCTACACGTGAGTGATGTGGGTGAACGGAGCCCCGGCCGTTACGCAAGTGCCGATTGTAAACTCAATATTCCCGATACACAGGTGTAACAAGGCTGCAGAGAATGTCACTCCGCTAAAACAATGAATGTGAGCTGCTCATTTAAATGCGCGCATACTAGCTACTTGTAGTAGTGCATTGTGTAAGTGGTGGCGTCGGCGTCCGCGTCGGCGGCTCCATGCGAATACAATTCGTATTTGAATGGCGGCGGCGTGTGCGAGGCGGACGCCGGAAGCCGTGACACGGTCGGCCGTGTTATTAATGAACGACTCCGATACGTATGGGCGGCCGGTGCCTCCGCAAGCCGGCCGAATAACGAGCACGGCCCAACTTGTGGCCACGGGATGTAGCGGCCGGGCTCCGCGAGTCGGTCGGGTAACTGTGTGCACACTGGAGAGCCGGTGCGTGTGGGCGTAGGAGTGCGTGCGCTGCGCCGGCGCACAGGAATGCGGCTCGACCCACCCGCTGCCAATGACCGCCTGCAAGGGACGGTTTTTTAATGGCGGCCTCGCTAGTTCCCATCCTGGCAGCCGTTTTATCGGAGTTGTCCGCACAAAGCAGATCGTCCGTTTGTGTTATGTATGACGGGCTCAAATAAGTTATGCTAGGCCTGTTTGTATGTATGTTCATACAATATGGATGTAAGTGTGGACGTGTGTTTGTTTGGTATTGTATTTTAGCAAGTGTGTCGAGGTCGCAAGCCACTCTAGCACCTACACTACACTAAAGAGTGATGTCGAGTAAAATTAACACAACCTTCTACTTTAGGGTTCCGTACCCAAAGAGTAAAAATGGGACCCTATTACTAAGACTCCATTGTCCGTCTGTCTGGCTGTCTGTCACCAGGCTGTATCTCATGAACCGTGATAGCTCGACAGTTGAAATTTTCACAGATGATGGATGTATTTCTGTTGCCACTATAACAACAAATAATAAAAATATAAATTATTTAATAATTAAAGGAGGCTCCCATACAAGAAACGTGATTTTTTCGGTTTATGGTACGGAACCCTTCGTGCGCGAGTCCGTCTCTCACTGGGCCAGTTTTATTCAACTTCTGAGATACTTAGTAGGCTTCGTCGAATTGTGGAATTTAATGTAAGAGTTGAACTGAATAGTAGATACAAGCATCTAATTCTTTTAAAAGTATCGAAACTTTTTAACAACGACGCAAGAATTCTTTGGACTAGCAAGCAAAACACTATTTAATAACGACTTTGCAGCATTTGCTTCTGTATAAGTTAGATAATGTACATTTAGAAATATAAACTTGCTGTAACACTGCAGCTAGGCTAAAAAATCCAAGGTTTAAGGTCATTGGTTCGTCGCCAAAACAATTTAGCTCCTGAGCGAATATCAATAAAATCCAAACAACGTTTAGGAGCTGTCATGCTATGGAATATTGACACTGACAGCTCTTGATCGCGATCAATCATCTGTGAAAACCGCTCTTAAGGTGGTTGCGTCAGGGTAGCCGTCGAGGTAGTGTAATGAATATTTCATGAAAAAGTCTTTCAATAGGGTTAAATGAACTTACAGGGATATGATGATTTTCATGATTGTGATTCTGTAACTACATACGTGTTACTAGCGCGACCACTTTTTTCCGCAAATTGCAAAAAAAAGTAAGAAAATTTTAATTTGGCGGGCTACCCTGACGCAAACAATAAAAAGAAAATGGCCTGAGGAGCTTCTAAATGGCAGCAATATAGCTAAACCATCTGATATATAAATCGGGCCTATTTAAGAAGAATAGCCTTGTGCTGTATGCTTACTGAACATAGTGCTGGTTTTATAGCCATTACTAACATGGTGTTACAAGTATGGTGGTATTATAGCATAGTTGAATGTTAAGATTATTAGTTATGAATAAAATAGTCATACTCGTACTATACCTTATAATAAAATAAGACGTAAAATATTGTGGTAAGCAGTTGCTGCCATTGATATGGCTTTTTAAGTGCATTTACGTTGCGTTGCGGTGCACTTTGTAAAATGTAAATCGATATTTAAATTATCATTAACCGACAGTAGATAATCGTTAATTTATCACACGAAATGATAGGGATTTTCCATATTTGCACTTATAATATGCGTATCAATCCGATATCGTTGATTAATAATTGCTGTTTGTTTTCTTTCCTTGTAATAAAAATGAAGTTTATCAAACTTTTGGTTGGAGACGGCAGAAAACGAATCATCCTACTTATAAATAATTGTAAGTCTAAAATCTAACATAATCAAAATGAGAGCTGACAAACTAAAGGGACTAGTAAACTTAAACTAAAGGGAATAAATTATTGCAAATACAAATTTATGCAGTCAATATTTTGCGCTATGTACATATGGGTATTAGGGCCGAATAAAATAAACTATAAAAACATCGTCTTACTAAAACTACTTATCAGCTTAATTATGTACACACGGCGGCACATCAAGATGTACATTTCCAGTATAACATGACTTCACTTTGTAAATATTTCCCGTATGTTGAGAGATTGGCATAAACTGGTTTCGTAAAGCTTGATTGGCCGTCGGGCGTACACCCTGATAACTGTCATTTTAATCAAATTAAATTATAAGAACCTCATTAATCTGAATCTTGAAACTCAGAAACTGTTTGTTAATAAATAATATTAATTGATAATACTGTATATTACGTACAGACGCCAGCACATCAAGCTACTACAATCTGTCAAATTTCTTTAATACATTTTCAACTTTATTGCTAAAACGTTAAGTTCAAGGTTGATTACGAAAATTTGACAGTTTTGGATAGCTAGATCTGCTGGCTTCTGTACCTATTATTTAAATGTATAAGTAATTAAAATAAATGTCTCAAGAACGCTTATTAAAATTATCTGTTCTTAGGATAATTTTTATATTAAAATGTTCTTGATAAAAAATCGCGATATTTTTAACATAAATAAAATGAAGCCGTCGCCGACCGTGACCGTGTACAGATTATTTCGTGAATGAACTCACGCGGAGCGAGGATTGCCTTGACGTCAACAACTATGGCGTCACGTCACCGATAACCTGCCGCCGCGGTCGCGTCAACCAGGATCTACGGGTGTCAAGATTGAGCACAGTGACATCACAACTAATGGTAAATTAACATTTCTCGGGACAATCGTGAATCATAGGAGACAAAGGTTAACGGATAATTTAACTTACAAATACTGGATAATTTAATTTCAGTAGGAGTTATTATATCCGCATTGAAACAAGATTATCTGTCATGTACGAGGATTAGATATCAAATTATCAAGGGATGTTGTCGTCAGCCCTCGAGATAATAAAGCAATGTACGTCATCTTGTATTTTGGAAACTATAACAAAACATTGTCTGAAGATTTAATTAAAGAAGCAAGGAATTCTAAATATTCTATTTATGTAACGTGTGTGGGCGGGATCGTAATTATATTTGGTCCTGATGTTATTCAGAAGATCTTACAATGTTATTTAAAATAGAACATTGTTATAAGGTAGAAGAGCAGGTATATCGGCCAAGGGCCTGGTCGTGGGCTACCTAACTAACTCGTGCGTGTTTAGTTCGTCCGGCCGGAGCTGCGCCATCGGCACCGGGGCCGGGAGCCGAGTGCCGGAGGCGCCGCGGCAGCGTGGGAGTCGTTACATTTACACCATTAATTTAAATGTTCCTATTTATAGTTCGCTCGGGTATTATATCGTGAAAGGTAGCAGTCATGCAACCCACGCGATCACAAGCGGATGCTTGCAAATCACATCACAGTCGATGGAAAATAATTCGGGAAGCTCGAAATATGTTTTTACATCCTCTTTATGTGTATTCATACGTTCAGATTTAGAAGGAAACTCATTGATTTGCGCGCAACACTACAGATTCAGCAAATAGATCTAGAGCTATTTTGCACTACGACTATTTCACTGCATGAACTTCATCTAATGATGAATAAAAATTAGCCAAGTGCGAGTCGGACTCGTGCATGAAGGGTTCCGTACCATAAACCGAAAAAAAAAACACGTTTCATGTATTGGAGCCCCCTTTAATGATTAAATAATTTATATTTTTATTATTTGTTGTTATAGCGGCAACAGAAATACATCATCTGTGAAAATCTATCGGTTCATGAGATACAGCGTGGTGACCGACGGACAAACAAACAGCGGAGTCTTAGTATGTAATAGGGGACCCTATTACATACTAAGACTTTTACCCTTTGGGTACGAACTAAGGAACCCTAAAAACATACATAAGTTGGTTGAGTGGCGTTGTATCAATACAGTAATATTGTATGGTGATGTCACGTTACACAAGTTGCCATTCAACATCGTCGGTTCATTAACATCATGTACCGAACACCTACAGTGATTTGCGCAGGGAAAACTGAGCAGTGAACGAGGCGACCGCATGCGCTGGCTGGCATGAATGGAGCGCACTCCATTGAGCGCAAGGCTCCGTTTCACCGCTTCTAATGCAATACGCCAATTACGTTTAGGTAACTGCACACTTACAGCCAGCGTAGACTGAGCTCGTCACCATTCACAATGATGAATGAGTTTATTAACCAACTCTTTTTTTTAGTCGCTTGTGCAATGCGGTGTGTCTTTGCATTGGACCGTTCAACGATCGATTTCATAAAAATAAGTTTTGAAAAAAAATAGAGTATAATACAGGGTGATTGGCAATTGCAGGCCTTAAAATGGGTGATACTAGAGCTCATTTGCAACAAATTTGACTCCGATAACTAGGGGTCCTATTTGAGTGGTTTCGGAGTAATCGAACTTTTAAATATGAATAAAGTTTATGACGCTGTTAAACCAAAGGTTTGAGTTATTTTTTGATAAATTAGTTTTCGAAATATTCATTCGTTTATGCGCTTTCTGAAAAGTATCATATCAACGCTCTGAATGACGTAGATATGTCATAATTATCAATTTTTGGTCGAGAGGAGGAAAATTTCCAAAAAAACTTAAAAGTTCGATTACTCCGAAACCACTCAGATAGGACCCCTAGTTATCAGGGTCAAATTTGTTGCAAATGAGCTCTAGTATCACCCATTTCAAGGCCTGCACCCAATTACCAATCACCCTGCATAAAGGGTGTAAAAACACTCTTACTTTCCCCGTCATTCCGATTATTTTGAACTAGACCATACCTGGGAACCTTTTAGTTACGGACATACTGGGGGTCAAAGTTTCAACTCTTACACAGTTTCTATTTTCTTACAAGTTTTTATTTTAAATATGTACATGTTTTTAATGTATTTTTTTTTACTTAAGACACCTTTACGACCCCTGTACCGTACTATTCAATCCTTCCATCAGCACAATGTTTTGAATGCGTTACATTAGAGTCGTACCGTAAAACGTGATTTTTCACCCAAAAAAAAATGTCGTTTCCTAGAAATAATTTTTCCGTAAAGTTACTTAGTTTGATGTACAGAATGCTTGGTCCGTTTACATCCTGTAGTTAGAATAAAACTTGTCGGTCTTTATGTCTGACCAACTTTTCAGGATCGCATGTCAGATGCTGTGAAATAGAGCCCATGTTTCTACAAACACAGAGACTTATTCTAACACAGTACTAAACGAGGGCTAGTGCCTTAGCTCCCACACGTATATTTGATTAACATTGTAGTACTAAACAATACTATTCCAGCAGAACAAATCATTCATTCTCATGAATGGAATATTTGACATTGACGTGTGTTCGCACGTGCAGAACTCAATCAGTCGCGGCTACGTGTGATAGGCACCTATTAACATTATATTCATGTACATTATCACATACTGGCTGAGTTGGTGACTAACAAAGAGCGTTAGGAAGGAACCAGTATTTGCACTTTATGACTTACATCCTCTGTCACCGTCACCGATACTGAGAATTCGGTTTTATGTGTCGATCCGCTTGCATATGCCGCCCACGCGTTAAACAAACTCCAGGTGAAGGTGAAATAAAGTACATGAGTGTTATTCAACATCGCTAGCGAACACACACACGAAAAAAACACACTCGAAACACTCGAAAAATTGATTTGATCAAAATTTTATATATTTTTACCTTATCAACGCACTTATTCCATAATTTCCACATGCCCAACAATCATTGATATAATATCCAATACCTACAATACAACAGAACAGACCTATACTTTCATAATCGATGAATACCGTGTTGTAATAAAATATATCAAGCGAACGTACAATTACTTCTCACGGATCAGCGTCAGCTCATCAACAACATCATATTGAGAAAGTCCGCCGGCTCGTATCCAGTCTCGCCGGAATCGGTTCGGACACTTTTTCCATCGAAGTGAAAAACCTTCTCACGCGCAAAGCTCGTTCCCACGCGTGAGTTTCCTCGTTCTCTCAATCGAGCGAGGCAGCCCGTTCAGAATTACAATTCTAATGATTTCCTCGATATACTTGTATTATACAATCCAGTTTAATTATAACTGTGATCTTAATAACCTTAGACATTACGACATGGATTCAGTGTTAGTTAAGTAATAAAAGCAGCATGTAGCCCGAATGTGAGCGCGGAAAAGTGTACCTACTAGGAAATATTAAAGTTTTCCTAGATCACTCCCAGAGGCGAGAGAGTATTATAAATACACGTACGCCTCTACTTCCAGACCGTCCCTAAGAGAATAAGCCCTCTTGACTTCTCGCTGTACCTGAACATAACACGCAAACTCCATTAGTGGGCCATGTATGCCCACGAGACACGATTGATGTGCCTTCTTTCTGCCTGGCACTTTAACCAAAACGCCAGATTACCGTAAATGGAATCTTAAAATATAATAATTGAATTTTTGGCGTAAACTAGATTGTGAAAATTAAACTATTGAAGCAGAGAGTTATTGTGGAAAACATTCCAAAATTGTATAGAATTGGACAAGTAGGGTGGGACACAGAAAATCTTTTGGAAGATTTTGAAGCGCCCGATATATTATTATTAGTTTATACTTAGGCCAATAAAGTACCAACCAGGATTTTATTTTATTATTTAATGACCGAATCGGCTTGCTATTGCCCACGATCTCGCCGGATGGTAAAACGGTGGATGACGTCTACATTTAAACGAGCGTGCTCAGGAGATGCATCTCCACTCTTGCTTTGAATGCTGACGAGTTCCAAGTGGCTCGCTCAGCTAAATTATAATACGAACTGACAAGATCTTGCGTTTTTTAACAAGAAATTATTATAAATATTGCACGGGAGGTGGCTATTTTTACGGTTAAAGAACAAGGTACTAACCGTAGACCCATGAGGGGTAGATGCGGCACATGCTGAGCCCCAGCTTCGCTGCACCACTCAGGGTAAGCGCGTCGGAACTCATTGAAGTCTCCTGTTGACAAAGAACACAATTATTAACACTGTATCTAGGCTTTATTGGAAGGCATCATGTGAGAGTAACATTTGGGACTTGGATAAACACGAACGGATTTCACCAGGAACAAATGTTAAGATATTAAAAACGCAATAAACATTCAATGGAACCTGCTTTCTTGACTCGAAAATGCATTTTTTTTTTAAATCTCAAATTAAGTACTTAAAATTCGAAGACATGTGACATCTACCAATCTGCACTGGGCCCGCGTGGTGGATTATAGCCCATTCCCTCTCATAGAGAGGAGGCCTGTGCCCCAGCAGTGGGAACATTATATGATGATGATGAAGTACCTAAATATCATGAGGACAGTTTTGAGTATGCATGTCGATGTCTGAGTCGAGAGTCGCCTGTGTGAAAGAAAAGCTACTGAGATGACAAATAGTGAACTATGCAAGACACAGCGTCGACCATCCAATCAACTGTGATAAGGGATTACTGTTAGTTATTTTTCTCCGAATAAGTTTAGCTGTAATGTACATACACAAATGACTTAAGAAAAAAGTGAAAATTTTCATCAAAATCAAATACAACTTAAAAGCAAGACAAGTCATTAAAATACTTGCCTCAATATTGACGCTACCAACCAGAAATAAGGTTTTATAACCGGAATAGAAACGTAAGTCTAAATATGCACAATTAATTTAAAGTTATGCTAAGTTATGTAATGCATAATGGCGCCTAACACCTAAATATATAAATTCTCTGGTTGACTCAGCTTCTTGCAGCTACTTTAGCTGACAATTAATTGTGTATGGACGATTGCTGGAATATACAGGCCACGCGCCACTTCCTACTGATGCATCTGGGGAATAAGATGACGTATACGACCACCTGTGGTCTAATTAGGATTAAGTGATTAGTCATGTTAGCGTGGAAGCTAAGCAAATGTACTACTGTACTTTCTTAGGCTGACCTATGTTTAGAAACGAATTTCGATCTCGTGTTTTTTATTCTTACAAAACATATTATTTAAAGAAAAAGATACCTCACATTTCGCTATATATGTATAATGTTGCCGTTATTTAGTGGACTTTTTATGCGGTCGAAAAGTTAATAAATATGGCTAATCCCCGTGAGACACGTCATTCGATAATAATTTCAATAATTTCCGAGTATGACTACAGGATAAACTATGTATTTATGCATATGCTTTGATTCAGAATCCGAAGTATGCACGACATTTCCTCATAATTAAAGGCTGGCAGCTTAAAATAACGGAATGATCATAGTACGGAGGGATCTTTCCGACCATCTCTTTGCATTATTCCAAATCGAATGAAGCCTTCAATAAAAAAATGCTTTTTTTTACTGTGCTGTTCTCCTTTTCAAACAGGTTCCCTTATGTTGCTGATGAAGATCATACAATTACTGTGAGCAGTAGGCTTCCTCCGTTCTTCGTCCAATCATCAAGACATCTTTTAAAAGACGAACCAGTTTCCTTATAAAGCTTCTAGTTGTAACTGCTGCCATGAAATAAGTTCCAGGGTGGCCCGACACAGACCGCGCTGAAGGATATTTTGCAAATGTTTCACGTTGATCCATATTCACGTCGTGTTCTGTTCGTGTTCGACAGTCTCATTCCATTAGTACAACAGGCAATTACTAGCTGCGCGTTAACTATAGACGCGAATCTGCGTAGGCGATCGTTAATTCAATTCCAAGTTTATTTCTTTCATTCATTGTTCAGTTCATTAATATACTTCCATTCATAATAATGCACGTTTGACATTTACTATCAAGCCTGAAAAATATATTTTATACGAGAGGGTAAAAAAGAAGAGTAACTGGGAAGATAATTTTAATGAGCGAACCTCAGATGTTGAATATTTCTTTATGACGTGTTTTCCGAACAATATAGACCTCTTGAAGTCTTGACTTTTAGAAGATCTTCAGAATATTTTATGGTAAAGGTCACGCTTTTATTTGTCGTAGTTGAAATGTTTCTCAACCCACACTTTTGATGCCCACAAAGTTTCCCTTTCAGTGAGAATGGAGACAGCTGGGAGGAATCTAGGCAGTTGTCATAGCAAAAATAGAATTGAACTAAAGATTGTTAATAGGTTTACATACAAATATGTATAGTTTCTAACACGGTGTTGTTGCTGGCTAGTAGGCGACAGGTGCGGTAACTAGACGACACGCAGCGTTTCCGTCGCGTCCGGCCGCTTCCTGTCGTCCGCTGCTCAGCCCACGATTGTGATGCTAATAACGCTCCCATTATGTCCATCACAGAACTATAAGAGGTATATCCAATAGTCACGAGCTCGACACCCATTATTGACGCCCTTTCAATATCCTTCGCATACAATATCATTTGTGACTGAACAGTTAATCGATGTTTATTGGAATATAGCAGGAATGGGAGTCGAGAAAAAGACATTGTCCCTTTAGGTCATCATTTTTACATAGTCTTTACTGAAGATGGTGTCTTTACTGGTGATGATGGTGATTAAGTGCCAACGTGTCGAGGATAACGAACTAAATACAGATGATGATGAACATTGCGTTCGTGCATTCCATGCTCAACTGATTGAATTAGCATACAGTCCTATGTATTGCCCTTGGATTATTTTTGTAAAGTTATCATAAAATGTCTGGCTGCACCACAGATAAACAGAGAAACTTTCAACAGTTTGTGCGACATGGGCGACAAGACTCAATCGAATTAAAAATATGTCGACTACCGTAATGACGATGAATAATCAGATAGCAAGACAAGTGTGCCGATTTGCCACTTACACATTAAATATGGGCCATTGGGTGAGCTGCAAGCCTGGCAGGCAGGCAGGCATCACGCAGCCGCGCGGCGCGCAGGAGCGGGGCAGGCGGCGCGCGGCGGCTCGGCATCGATCCGATGACTCATCGCGGCCCATTCATCCGCCGCACTCAATGAACCCGTCGTACCCTCCTCCACGTCTCTGACACCCCTCCCCCCCGCTTTCCACGCTCGTCCTCGGTAGCAAGTACTCCATAAAACTCGCCCCTCACCGCGCAAACCCAATCCTTCAGGCTGCTGCTACACCCACATAATATAAACGTGATCGCTTCGCACACATTTAGCACCCACTCCTGACCGCCCACAGATAACCATACAACAAACAGTCTACCTAAAATGTAGCTTTGATGTAATTTGAACTGATAATAATTTGACAAGGTTTGGGGCACAGCGGGCAGAGACCTTGAAGAGGATAAAAAAATGATGCAAATGCGGTAAAGTATATAACAAGATGTGAAAATACGCATGGCATGGCACACAATCACACAAGGCAGTAGGCAGGATCATGCTCGGCGGTGGCGGTGGAGCCGGCACGTGGGGAGGCGCTGGCGTGGGTGGAGGCAGGTGCGGACTGCGGGGAGGCCTTGGCCCGGCGGCGGCCCGCGTCCTTCCAGCCACGTTTATCAACAACCTTGTGCGATTTTAACCGCCTAATACATCATTATGCAGACCTGTGAACTATTCCACACACAATTTTCTTCTCGCTTAAGTACTTAAGCGATTGTCTTTCTGTTCTACAAGTCCTCAGTCTGATTTCCGCAGTGATCACAATTGGTAACTTTTTGCTTTGCTTACAGATTACTAGTTGGGGACAATTTTCATAAACACCCCAAGGTGTTTGTGTGTTATGAAAATTGACTCTGTACCATCCCTGAAATTGAAACGGTGAAAATTACAGTATCTGATTTTTAACGCTCTTGCTGTTTGGTGTAATTAAACGGGCACAGTGCATTGATTTTTATATTGCAGTTAGTTAGTATAGGCATAATATTCAAAGCTCAACGATGAATATCAGGTGAACTAGATAGCCCACATCCACAAGGTTATTGAGTTACAGATCGGACTGCCGTCTGGCAATCCTACTCAATTAACAAAATGTAACTTTAAGTTAGCAACTTCGTCTCCTGCAATTTTAATAAGGTCGGCCGTCACACAAAAGGTATAATCTCCAAATCGTGGATTAAATAATCAGGTTCTCGGGGTTCTCGTCTAAATAGTCTGATGATAGCACTGCACCGTAATGTAGGTTGAAGCGAAAGCGTATGTCATTGATAATATGTGGCATCTTTAAATAGACTTTAATCAAGCCTGTTGGAACCATTAAAACCAATTTACTAAAGTTGGTGGGCGACTTATAGATATGATTGCACATCGGTCTCTATTGACTGTTCTTCGAGTTGGGTCAATTAAATTCATTCACAATGATCATGACAAACAAGTCTTGTTAAATGAACGACAAACATTTTAACCTTCTGGCTTCGCAGCCATCATCATCATCATCCACAGCCCGACTTCACCCACTGCTGGGTATAGGCCTCTGTTTGCTTGTGCCAAGCTCCACGTTCTTGTGCCAATCTCATCCAGGATATTCCCGCAATGGCTACTGTCGTTGCTATGTCGTCTGCCCATCTCGCCGCCGGACGGCCAACACTCCTCTTTCAAATCATTGGACGCCACTCGGTCACAGCTTTACTCCACCTGCCATCACAGCGCCTTGCTAGGTGTCCTGCCCAAGTCCATTTGACTTCCATAACGCGATTTCCAATATCCTTCGTTTGTCTCCGGATTTCGACGTTTGGAACTCGGTCTATTAGTTTTATACCGAGCATGGAACGCTCCATGGCCCTCTGTGCTACACTGCACTACGCAGCCAACGAATACAGCCTAACTCCAAATAAAAATGCAGCACTTTCTGGGAATCATGTCCTTGTTACCTGTGCAAGAACTACTTATATAACTATAATTGAACTATTAAATTCAATTTAGAATTCTGTGTTAAGAAAACAATAGAGAAATAACATTGTAATAAATAAATAATAACATTCGACCAGATTCTGCGAATGTAGTAGATTGACGTCACTACCTAACGATTTGATTCAGGTTCTCAGAATCGACGGAATGGGAGTTTTGGATTTCAAGGCGGTATCACGAAAATAGATATTCTGCTTTTACTTAGAAAAGTGTATCTGTTTCTGTATTATAAACTCCACAAAGTAGCCCACGCGTTTATGAGGCGATGCCTATGTTAGGACTTGGAAGTAAATAATAAAACAAACCTATTTTTTGTAACAATGAGTCATCTGTAGGGATTTACCGCCTGTGGGTCTACAGGTCCTGGTGACTTACAGTCAACGTTAGAGTATTTAAACATGATCTAATTCTTCCTCAAGCTAGAGTCAAAGTCCTCGCAATAACATGGCGGACACAAGCAAGCAAAGGTTAAACTTGTATTACTTACATTGTTATTCCATTAATCATTTTATATTTTAGATGACGTCCCGTCAAATAGTTAGAAATTTCACATTTTGCGGTTAGTCAACTAGTGTTTTTAGTTAACCACCGCAAAATGTTTAATTTCCTGTTCATACATTTTAGGTAGGTGGGTTTATTTGCCAGTGTATTCAATTATAAATTGTCAGGACATGTTGCGCTAATTGAGTGTCGGTTCGATTTCAAGCCGATAATGAGTGTGGCGCCGTCGTCGGCTGCCCGCCTGATAGTGCTCCTGATAATCGTATCAGTAGTTAACAGAGTTACATCGCGCTGCACCCCAAGGCCTGACCGCACATCATATTATCCACAATTATAACAATGTACGCTGATATCTAATTTAATGAACTATACTTATGTACATGAGCGTTAGCAAATTGGTGACCTTTACGTGCTTTTACAGCGTAACAAGTTACCTATTTTTTTTTCATTCAGAGTCACTGTAGCTGAACCAGACATAAACGAAATCAGAATACAATACGCAGCACAAAATAGTAATCTGCGGATTGTACATTACATCAGCACATAAAAACTGTCAATGCCAATGTTACGCCTTCCGATGTACTTGTTTATACACACTGAGCTCCATTCAAAGTTTTACGCTTTACATTTATCAATGATAGACAATTGATTAATATTTTTTTTTTAGCATGCTGTTTTAATAATAAGTTTTAAAGGAAATCCAGTTGATATAGGAGCTCAAAGCATACGATTTGTTTCCATGCGGTTGAGTTAATTCTAACGCGATACTCGTTTATGAGATCCCGCTTCCCTTTCCCATTTGCTTTTCCTCTATGATGCCACATTACCATATAATATTCGCGTGAGCCATCCACTCTGGCCAGATGCACACGATTTCCTCTGCGATTATAAATGTTAAGCCCCAAAGAGTTTACATTCAAAGCGGAGCTCACAACATCCTGTTGTTCGCAAGCACGTGCCATTTATTTTACGATCGAGCTGCTTCGTACTCCGACACTTCAGATGGCCAATTCACTGTCCAATATAGATCAATAGAATATCTTATTTATAATTAATGCCATCGCTGAATTTATTCATTTGCTTCCGGTGTTTCGATCATTATTATTACTATTAATTATTTGGGCATTATCAAATGATACTACTATTATTAGGCAATTTGGACATTTTAATGATTTTGCCCAATATGGCCCAAATCAAACAAACATTGGACAATGCGGAAGTTTAGATAATATTGGTTACTCAATCACGCGGGCAACAGATAGTTCTCTATATCTGTGGTTCTACATATAGAAGACCCATCAGTAGTAACATAATTAACTGATTTTTCACATGAATTCTTCAAATATAGTAAAAAACTGCCTACTTTTAGTTGAGCAAAGCATGTATTTTATCATTTAATATATTTAACACTCACATTTTATACATAGTTTACACGCAAAGTTGAAATTGACAGGACGTGAGTGAAACGGGAACTTATTAATAAAATTGCGGCGCTCTTCCGTCGGCGTCGGCCGAAGACCGAAGCAGTAGCTCCACACATCCGGCCCGTTTGATCATCCAGTCTATAATATCTGATAAATTATTACGATCCTCTCGAGTTTCTTACTGCATAATGTAGATGTTGAAACTAAGAAATATTTGATGATTGAGTCATCAAAATGATCGTAAAAAAGCTATCGCAATAATTGTCCTCAATGCGGTGTGGATGTGGACACATTCGTAGCCTCGTAGGATCTATTTGTATGGCATTGAGATGATGTTCGGGGTAAGATGAATGAATACTCTAAAGATTGAAGAGGGATTTGTCTATTCTGCTAGATTAGAAGATCGTGAGAATAATTAACAATGGGGCGGCTGTTATTTATGATTTAAGTATTATATTTCGCATCCTGTTATTCTGGAACCACAAACATCTCATACATTTCGACCTAGCAAGTCATCGTTATTTTTATTGTACAATAGATAGATTACATAGCAATAAATGGACAACTAAATAGTGTTCATTTACCAATCCAGAAAGTACGTAGTGTCGGAACAAACAAGCGCATTCGAGACTGGTGATTATAATCTAACGTCTCGCATTGAGGAGCACAATAAGTAGTCGACTTCCTCTCCCACGTTTGGAGGAGCGGATGCCTCGACTTGCGACCTCCGGCATGCCTCTTACGCCCCTCACACATTTTAAACTAAAACAGATTGAATCGAAGACGTTTCGTTCTGTCTGATAGTAGTAATAAATAACTATTTACCGGTTATGCAGTCCAACTTTACAATAAGTGTTAGACTAGCACTTTTCCTACACTTTACAGTTGCAAAATAAATCGATACAATCGATCTTAATTACTGCGGAAGACTGCTGGTTTTATTCCGGTTTGCAAAATCTAGATTATACCAATAGAACTTATTTTCTCGTATGTTTTTATTGAAACTGGACAGTGAAACTACATTTTGGGGCGTCAAAAAATATGTACTTAATGCTTTTGCGTGATGAGTATTTCATCATTCGTGTATCAACGTCGCTTTCAAATTCAAAGATAGATATGTATCGAGAAGTTTTTGTCAATGAATGTTATGAAACGGTTCCTCGGCGTGGCAACCGGTATTACGTGTTGCCACTTAGTTAGGTAATAATTTACTGAATGAATGCCGTCGTGAGAATAATAGGTAGCTACTTATTTGATATCCATTTGTATTTCCACTGTAACATACTATAAAACCTCATTTTATAGTTTACTAGCGACCCGCCCCGGCTTCGCACGGGTGCAATGTTATCTTATCTCTTGAATCACTCTATATATTGCTGAAAACTGTATTAAAATCCGTTGCGTAGTTTAAAAGATCTAAGCGTACAAACAGCGGGAGCGACTTTGTTTTATACTATTTATTATTTATTACTATGTACCTTTACCTGTCCTGAAATCGAAGGCTACGTAATTTCAAAACAGGATGTCTGTTCTAATGAAAGGGTACAAGAAAAGTAAAATGGACAAGCCAGAAAGGCTTCTAGCCAGATGAATCTTTTCAACAAGATTTGGTATAATAATTTGGGAATTTATTGAAATCAATATATATTACATTTGCATTTACAATCTAGCATTAAGAAACAGAGAAAGAGCATTAAATGTAATGATTACGACCTTATATGTATGATTTTGCCAAAGATGCATGAGACACACAATAAAAAATACAGGATAATGAATCATTTGACTTCATATTACTCAGTATCCTTTATTATTTTTCATGACCTTTATGGGACAATCCATGTAGTATAGAAATACTGCAGTATTTCTATTGTTTAAATGGCACTAAAACTGAATTCATAGTTCATTTTTGTGTCTGATCTGGTAAAAACTAATTATTATATGCGTTTTACTTTTTTTAATAGCAGATTGAGATGAATTTTAATTAATAAGATAATGTATGTATGCATATTATTATTGTATGTTATGCATATTATGATATTTTATTCTAAAAATAAGACAGCTTATACTACAGCAGGGGCCTATAAAGGCTGCTTTAGCAGGATCACAATAGAATTATAATATGAATCATGTTTAAGTTCTCAAAATGGGCACAGATGCAGTAAATATTTTAAATTGTCACTTGTGACCTTGTTACGAATTGTAACATAATTCATATTATTATCCTATTATGATTCTGCTAAAGCTGCCATTTTAGGCCCCCAGAACTTTGAATAATTAATATGACTTTATTATTTTCACGCTTTGTGGTGGTAAGCTAAGGGATTAGGTTAATACAACTCCAAAACTCAAGTTTCTTGTAAATATTAGTAATTTTAGCATTATACCTATTATGACAAGCCTTTACTTTCGCACAGTTGGGCAATGCAATTCCTTTTGGTCTCAGTGCTGCATTACTAATAAACCTGCCATTCATTAAGATTTTGTCAGAAGTGACTGAGATAATCTTACCAAGTGGTGTTTAAAGGAGGCTGTTTTGATGATTATTATTTTTTGTGTTTGCCGATTATACTGAAAATCCATGCTCAAAGCCAGACTGGGAAACTATAATTACACAGCCTCTGTGGTCTGTATGTCACTTTCTTGTGTCCTACTAACTCAAGCAATTACTTACAATCAGCCCTCTCCTCGTAAGAGCTCTACAGTTTTAATAATTATATTTAATATTATTTCAAGTAAATTTTTCTGATGTCGGCAGTTTAAGCGTATTAGGTAACATCAATTCTGATTAAAGCTCTAGGGCTGATCGCAGATACAATTAAAAAAAAAAGGCATTATATCTATGACAAACCATAAAAAAAAGTACAAAACCCTAGCTCCATAAAGCACTTAGCTGGTTTTTGGTAAGATAAGGTGGTAAAAGTTGTTTATCACCATGATATTATGTTAGTACTTTCTTTTTAATCAATATAAGTATTATCAATTAACTCCAAAACATAGAACATTATACTCTGATTATAAATTTTACTTATCTTTTCTCTATCAAAATGAAATATGTAATCTCATTTTATAGACTTCTTCAATTAGTTATTTACAAAATTATTCTTAGGTAGCATTTTGTTCCCTATAGACAATAAAGTGTAAATAATGATATTGTAACACATAGCATTTCATTTATAACTGATTTCTGTCTTATTCATTTTGTGATGGACACATGGGAAATTGCAAGAATTATCAATTGCAATGGCAGATTGAATACACAACAATAATGGAATATTGTTGTCTATTTATCATGCCCGACTGATATGCAATTATTACATTAAGTGTAGATTGTAAAGCATAATAGTAAGATATTTAATGTTTTTACACATAGTGAGAAGCCTGAAAGTGAGGCCACCGGTCTTTCCTAGGAGGTTTAGTATTACCAAGGTCTTGGAGGTCAGATAGGCAGTCACTCTATGTAGTATAGTATAAAGGGCTGGTGTCCGCAACTCCACATCGCTTGCTCGTATTTAGTGTTTTGTGTCACTCCATGTAACACGAGACTGTTATATAGCTGCATTCGGTTAGACTGGAAACCGACCCCAACATAGTTTCAAAAAGGCTCAGGACGATTATGATGGAATACTTGTGCACATGTAAGAGACATATATTACAATGTCAAATAGACATGCCTGCTTTCCACACTAAGTGCATTAGCAAATGAATTATCATCATGTAGGGAATTGACCCAATAAATTTGCATCTGAAATAGTGTGACAGTTGTTGTTGTGTTGTTTTGGATGCAATTTACAAAGTAAACAAGTTCATGCAATAAATTTACATGCTCATTTTCATGTTATAATTTTATGTTTAGTTTGAGATGACAGTATACCATGGTCATGAACCCCATACATACTGTATTATCATTAAACACTATACTCAGTGGTACAATACATGGCTGAAGGCTGCACCTACTGCGCGCAGGGGACTCGGCCTACTAACGTAATTAGGTAATACATGTTGTGTCTCGTACCTTCAAGGCAGACGACCTGCACGCCATCTTGCTTTAGCCTCCGCAGCAGGATCCCGTGCACGGAGTCCGGGTCCCGCGGCACTCCGTCCCCGTACAGCACGAAGATGCCCCGCGTGCGGCAGTGCGAGATTCTCGCCTTCAGCTCCTTACACTGCACTGTCGACACGACCTCGATCTTGCCCGCTGCCAACCGCCGCAGCATTATACTCGGTATAGAAAAGTTCACTGCGGAACGGATGTGAGCTATCGAGTACTCGTTGGAACCGCGACAGTCTATCAGCACCGTATCCCTCTCGTCGGAGCGCAACTTCGCCAACAACCACTCCTTCGACACCAGGTCGCACTCGCATTCAGAATCCGTAGGCATGTTGTAATTTACAACGTTCTATTATGTTTACACGAGCCCTTTGCGACTTACGATCGCCTGTTGCACTAAAACAAGTAAATCTTATAAATTGAGCTCATAAACACCGACATTCTTATTAACACTTGCTATATGCAGATCCGAACCAAACTAAATCTAATAAAAACTGAAGAAAGCCTTATAAAATAAACACAACAGTAATGAAACGTTCACCGCGAGCGAGCCAGGCGCCAGACGGCGAAGCAAAACGCAACAACGACCGAACGAACGATTTCATCCGACATGGGCTGGCGGAGGGTGTGAAGGGGTTGAGGGGCAAGGCATAGAGTATGTATGGGGCAAGGTGGGTCGTGCTGTGATGTGACTTGTGAGCAATGAGCAACGGCCGGGCCGGGCGTCATCGGCGCGAATCGGCAACGGTCGGAAACAGCATTCTCAAGAAGTCTCACGGAATGTCCGATTTCGGATATTAACGCAGTGAACGCTGTAAAATTAGTCGACTTGGGTGAAAAGTTACTAATCATTTGCAAGAAAACATTAAATAATTTAAAAAACAAATTGTTTAATTACAAAGCTAGAATTAAAATGTTGCTAAACACTCTACCTTTTCCTCTTCCTGGTGAGATTTGGTATGGTTTTAGCTGGGGAGAAAAAATGGTGAACCAAACTCCCCAACAATTTTTGAAGTTAAACTTGTTTACGCACGCTTGACTTGGGGAGTAAGCTGGTGAATGAGTTACCTTTCGAGGCAAACGGAAGTTGAGCGGGAGATATATGTTAGTGAAGATAGAAAGAGAGAAAGTTACGTTTTTAGGTAGGTTGTAGGTAGGTAGTAAGTAGGTAGGTAGTAGGTCAATTCGAATTCAATATTCATAGTTGACAGGACAACGTCTGTCGGGTCAGCTAGATTTTAATAAAAACCATAGGAGAAATAATAAAGTCAGTAATTTTTCACTAATTCTTTACTTTGTCTTTATACCAATGTTATGAGAAAGAAGTGAAAAGGGAGACGATTACAATGATGTGAGGTTATAGACACCGCTCACCTATATTGTTGTGAGATAATGACATCTAGAAGAAGACAGACGAAGAAGAAATAACTAAATATATTCATCAAATTAAAATTGACAGCACGTCAGACAAGTACAGGACTTGATCGTATCACTACAAGATTTATAAAAAAAGAAATGCAATCCTCAAACCACTCACCCATATTTTTAATCTGAGTTTAGAATCTGGAACCTTTCCGGAGTGCTGGAAGGTTGCCTCCGTTAGACCAATACACAAAAGCAGCCCTGCCAGACTTACCTGAAAATTATCGACCAATCGGACTTCTTTCCATTCTGTCCAAAGTACTGGAGAAATTAGTCAACAACAGGCTAGTCAACTTTTTCGAATTGATATTAGAAAAACAGTTTGGATTCCAGCGAGGAAGGTCAACTGAAGACGCGGCTACGTTACTGACTAAGTTAGTTGCTACTTACACCCAAAAAGGAGAACAGTCCAAACTCCTAGAGTTTTTTTAGATCTGGCAAAGGCCTTCGATACAATATTAATTGAACTTCTTCTGAGAAAACTAGAATGTGCAGGTATGCGAGGGGCTGCACTTGATTGGTTCACGAGTTACCTCATCATCATCAGCCTATGATGTTCCCACTGCTGGGACACAGGCCTCCTCTCTATGAGAGGGAATGGGCTATAATCCACCACGCGGGCCCAGTGCGGATTGGTAGATGTCACATATCTTCGAATTTTTGGTTCTAGGACATGCCGGTTTCCTCACGATGTTTTCCTTCACCGTTTTTGAGAGCAGTGGTGATGAAATAAATTACACAAAGTAATGCGCGCCTGCCTGGGTTCGAACCCACGACTTACTGTTCGTAAATCGGGGTCGCTACCACTGCGCCACCGCTGCTCTCCCTCTCCCTCTAATCGCAAACAGCTAGTCAAAGTAGATGAACACTCGAGTGACATACTACCCATCACTTTTGGAATTCCAAAGGTCAGCATACTCGGCCGAACTCTCTTCACCTTCTACATGAATGAGATTTTAGACATACAACTAAACGACGCAGAAATAATATCATAATTATGCTGACGACACTGTCATAATTTTCCACGCTAAATCCTGGGAACACGTATTCCGCCTTGCAGAAATCGGACTTTTAACTGTTTCTCAGGCTCTTGACGCAGATCTCCTGACTGAAACTAAGTTCATTACCTTTTTCAAAAAAAAATGCTTCTCGACCTCCACACCATCTCATTCTTAAATACCATACATGCTGCAATTACCAAACATCACCGCTTACACCTTGCACCTGTCTAGTTTTAGATCACACTACCTCAATCAAATACCTTGGCATCACACTAGACGAAAACCTCTCTCTCAAATCACATAATATACACCTGCTCTCTGGTCGCGTTGAAATACTACGCACAATTTACCTTGATCTGTGTCAGTCAGTACTTCAATACGGGATTTCTGTCTGGGGTGCAGCCAGGAAAAGTACTTTTATAGAAATAGAAAGAGCTCTAAGAGCCGATAAAAGTAGCATTAAGAAAACCGTTCCACTACCCAATAGATATAATATACAAGGAGTTGGCTGTTTTAAGGATGCGGCAATTATTTATCCTAAAGGCAACTTTACTTGTTCACAAAACATTGAAAAATGGATCCGACTATGAAAAACTTATCCTCAACATTCCACTTCCCGAAGCCTCTTAACCAGACGATGCCCTTTTTATTCACATATCCACATTTACAATAGACTCAGCAAAAGCTGCGACTGCGACTTACTTTATATCATAGTCTTAGAATCTGGATTTATTACATTGACCGGACAGGACTATCCTGTCAATGGCCTGGCCGTAGTGGGATAATGACTGCCTCACTCAGCCTCACACTAACAGTTGCTAAAACATAGGCCTTGATGAAGGTCCAGAAAATTAAAATCGACTAAGTTACTGTTACTAAGTCCGCTCTACGGCTCTAATACGTCAATACTCAATAGTGTCACTGTCAATGTCAAGTTTTAGTTACGAGTGTTAGGACGTTTGGCGATGTGGTGGCTTAGAGTGGCGGAGTGCGAGCGTTATAGTATTTTAATGTTTATTTTCAATGAGTAACTGAAAAACTACAAGTTCTAAATTGCAGGATAAATCTTTCTGAACCTCCTTTCGCAATGGAGGACATATACGACGATTTAACTAACTACGAAGATGTGAACGCTCTTGAGGAGGTATTGTGGTTTAGCGCCAAAACTTGCTGTCATATATTTCGTCTCGTTAGCATTAGTAAAAAACACAGTATTTTGACCTAATATCCAATTAGCTCATAATACTACTTGGTACGCAAAATATCAGGAATTACTTCTTCAAGAAAAATAATTTTTTATTGTTCGTTTTGTAGCTGCGTACTGAAAACAAAGAACTGAAAGAGATGCTTGAAAAACGTTCAGCTTCCATAGAAAAACTCCAAAAAGTAAGTGTTTGGAGCTAGCTTAAACTTAGTAACGTTTATCTTTGCAGTATTTTTATTTACGAAGACCCCGCCCCTGAGACGACCCTCTGACCAGTTTTAATAACTGAGCTTTGCTGCACGGTTCATTACTGTCTGTTTGACTGCTATAACTACTTGTGCTTACATCTGCATGACTGTTACAAATGTTTAGTTGGATGTCTATTACTTAGGCTATAATTATTTTCATTATATCAAATCAAAGTCTTAAATAAAAAAATCAAAACATACTATTTGCTTGGTGTTTGGGAACTTCATAAAGGCTCTATGTAACGAAATGCATTTTGCCAGATAAAGAAAAACTGACACGAATGGATAACACATTGATATTGTAGGAAATATTGCAGGATTATGACACTATTGAGGCGGAGTTCAAGAAATTAGAGCGTAACTACTCTTCTCTGTTGATGACAGCGCGGTTGGAGATAAAGAGAAAGACTGAAAGGATTAACCAACTTAATACAGAGTTAGTATTCTTTTGTACAATTAAGGAAGGGGGAAGAAATCAAGGAGTGCCTTGATTTTCCTCTGAAAAAGTGAATCAATAAAAGGAACCTCCATAGAGATCTACGCTTTGGAATGGGCAACTACAGTACTTTCATAAGTTATTATGCCTTGTGTCTGTGACTGTAACTTAGCCTTCTTTGTTTTTCTGACATTCATAAGTGCCTGTAAGGGCCTAATTGAAATAAATGCTTTTGAGCTTGAGTAACGAGTTTAGTTTCAATAAAAAAAATATGAGAAGTGAAGAAACATTCACCTCTTGAAATATTAATATAAATTATACTGGAAAATACACTCACTAGTTACTCATTGCAAGTTCTTAACAAGCATCTTTCACACGTCATCATCATTCAAATCTATTTTTTTAGAAAAGACTTGATGGTCCTGGATGCTTTAAAGAGTGGGACTAGAATAAGAAGAAATTTCAGCGGAGGTCAAACAAAGTATGAAATAGCGCCTGGAAGGGGAAATAATAATAACAAAGACAATAATGTTAAACAGAAGAATGTTGATGTTAAAAAAGAAAGGTAAGACAGAAATACTTTAATTTTGCTTAGGATAAGAACATATGTTTGCTCTCCTATTTATACTTATACAGGGTGTAAACAGACTCTTCACTCTTCACGAAGCCGTCAACCAAGCATTACGTACATCAAACTAAGTAACTGTATGCAAAAATGAGTGCTGGGAAATGACTTTTTTTTTGGGCTGAAAAGTCCCGTTTTGCTGTAGGACTCAATGTAACACACTCAAAACATTGTGCTGATGGATGGATTAAATAGTAAGAGGGTCCTGGAGGTGTTTAAAGTAAAAATCATACATTAATAACATGTATTTAAAAAAAAAAACTTGTGAAAAAGTTGGAACTTTGACCCCCAATATCTCCGTAGCTAGAAGGTTCCCAGGTATGGTCTAGAACAAAAAAATGATCGCAATGACAGGGAGAACAATTACCTTTCGGCTTCGTTAAGAGTCTGTTTACACCCTTTATTATAAATGTGGAAGTAACTCTGTCTGTGACCTTGATTCAATGAAACTGGACATAAGTAAACCAGAAGCTCTCTTTTTGTAAGCCTGTGCGTTATTCATCTTATCAAAACTCAATTATTTTAGTCAATGATTGTAACTAAAATAGTCCACATTAGATTCCCATTGATTTCGAATTTTAGCATATTGAATGTTATACACAATTTTCCTGTGTATTATACTGTTCTTGGGTATTAAGAATGAGGTAATTTTAAGGTTATTTGCATTGTCAGCTTGCTCAGGTTACCTGATATGAGACTTTTATGTGTATTGCTGAGTATTAAATAAAGATTGTATTTCTGTTAGTGTTGCATCTGTTGAATGCAGTATTTTAACTATTGGGAATATAAGTTTAATAATATTGTCATGTTGGCATTGCTCCCATGTGGCCTGAATATGTACTTATTTATGCTTTCTAAGTATTGAGGGCCCTATTTCTAACAATGGCAATCAATGAACTTCCATGTACATAGTTTTTTTTTTGTAAAACACAATATTTTTTATTTCCAAACATCACCAACTATATAGTTATAAACTACAGAATCATGTCTTAAGAAAAAAACAGAAGACTACAGCAGTTGTGCCAGCCTTGTACCTAGCTTTTCATTAAGAGTAATCACTAAATGAAGTTATTCTTTTGGCTTAAATATTATACTTTAAGATGAAATAGAAACCTTGACTATTGGTATCAGAATTTATTTCTGTTATTTTAGACGCGAAGCGCCCGTTATGCCGCAAAAAATCGCGGTGCCTGAGCCTGGTACTAGCGATAGAAATAAGTCGGACAATGCTGTTGTCAAGGCAGAACTACCCAGCACTAGCAAAAGCAGTGTTAATGAAAGCATTACACAATGTAAGACTGATCTCAATGAGCCCCCCAAGACATCTGCTAGCAGCATTAAGGATAGGAGGAAATCAATGCCAGCTGTGAGGTAAAACATTTTATTTATATTTAAACAGTTTATAAAAACTCACCATATGTTATTAAATAAAGTTTTAACATTACAGCTGGCCTATCGACACATTTAGTTCGGATGACGAACTAGGAGGAAGCTACCAAGCCAAAGATACAAAAACTGACCATATCCAAAGTGATAATAAAAGGAGGAACACAAACAAAATGCCTGTTGACAGATATACTAACAAAACTTCTGAAACATCCAGTGCGGATGACAGAGTGCACAACTACCATGACTCCACTTCAAGGGATTACTACAAAGGTAAATCAAGCAGATACCCTGAAAGTAATTCAAACAGAGGTACGGATAAGAACGAGATTTCATTGAAATACAGAAAGCCATATAGTCCAGAGAGAGCACAAAAGAGACAACACAGGGAACATCATGACGACTATCGCAGATATGAGCGTGAAAGATATAAAGGAAGACACCTGGCCAGTCCCCCTCGTGAATCTTATAACCGTCATCAGCCCAGGAAATCAGACCACCATTCTGAATATGTCAGATATTCTCATGATTACGAAATAAATAAATATCACCATGATGAGAAATATTCATCATCCAAATATAGATCAAAAGATTATGATGAGCCTTATGCTAAAAGGCTGAGGACAGAATCATATGGTAACCCTGATGCTTACTGTAAGGAAGACAAGAGGCGCTACCATGAGAGAGACCATGTGGATAGGCAGCCTGATCCAAGCTTCTCACCACATGAATATGATATGCTTCGTTCTTCCTGCCAGTCTCCTGATTTTGTACACACTGATGCAAGTCTTGCACACCCCATTAAAGGTAATAAAAAATACGAATAATTTAACACTAGCTGTGCCCCGCGGCTGTCACCCGCCTTTTCTGATTTAAAGCAGTTTTTTGTAAGTATTGAGTACACAAGTAATGTGTTGTGAGGGTTTGTTGTGTATACAGTGGAAGCAGTTTAGCCAACAAAAAACAAGACTGAAGTCCAATAATTAAATAAATCATTAAAAACTTTTGCAGAAATTTTGGCTACTGCTGCTACACCTCTGGAAGATCCGCGAAGAACAAGCAAAAGATATGTCCTTTGGAAAGAAAATGGCAAAGAGGGATTATCTACAGCGGTAGGCATGAATATTGATATCAGACCAGTTAACAAAGCTGTATGGAATATTAAACCCGTGGATATCCCGGTTGCTTTAGTGCGTCGGCCGTCACAATGCAGTGATCAACTTGTAAAGGATATTTATATGGACATTGGTAATCCAGAGACAAATCTAGATTTTTCTATAGAATCGGGTGAAGTTCGTGAGCCTGATGAGGAGATCCATGAAATTCGTAGCGAACCAAAGGAAATTCAAAATAATACTCAAGATTTTAAACTAAACAAGCAAGTAACAAAAGATATTTCGAAGCCAGTTCCAGATGTATTAAAACTTCCATCAACAACAAATATATCTAACTATCGAATTCCGAAAACAGAGGTAAATAAAACAAATACTCATAGCAAAATGGATGTTCCTATCATTGACCTAAACGAGAATGTGCCAGAGCATAAGAATATTTATAGAAAAACTGCAGAATATAGTTCTCCAAAAGAATTATTAACTCATAAACAGCCATATACTGAAGAACGTGCAAACATAGAAGATTCTCTTCCTAATAATAAAAATTACGGTCAAATAGAACATATTAAAAAAACAAGATCCAAAGAGGCAGAAAATAGTTTGCGAAAAGAATTATCAACGCACACACGGCAAAATTATGAGCGTGAAGAACGTGTGAACGTGAAAGATTCTCTTCCTAATATTAAAAAATACAATAAACCAGAAGGTAATAGAAAATCGAGATCCAGAGAGAGATCAGATTGTATTCATACAGAATTATCAAAACACACACAGCAATATGATAAGCGTGAAGAACATGTGAACGTGATAGATACTCTTCCTAATAATAAAAAAGACAGTAAAATAGAAGGTATTAGAAAATCGAGATCCAGAGAGAGAGAAAATAGTCATCGAAAAGTTTTATCAACGAACAAACAGCAAAATAATGAGCGTGAAGAATGTGTAAAGGTGAAAGATTCTCATGCTGATAATAAAAAATACAGTAAAATAGAATGTCATAAAAAATCAAGCTCCAGAGATAGAGAATATAGTTTTCGAAAAAAAGCAATGCACAAACAGCAAAATGAGCATGAAGAACAAACTCTTCCTATAAATAAACATAACAGTAACATAGAAGTTTATAAAAAATCAAGATCAAGAAGTGAGAATCAACATCAGGCAACACTCACCAAAATAGCTATCGTGGCAGACGATTTAGAACTAAGCGATGACAATAGCGATCATATGGATACTAACAAAAGAGTAGATCCAGCAAAGTTACAAAAAAATTGCGAGACGACGATAATCATGAACAAAGCAGAAACTGATGACTATGGAAAAAATGCAGATGAAAAAACAATTACTAGTTCTCATATTACTGAAATAGAAAGGACAGTCGACACTGCCGAAATAAAAGATTGCACAGAGGAAGAAAAATTTAAAGAATCTGACAGTGCAAAGAAACAAAAAAGCAAAAAGAAAAAATCTAAAGCAAAGGAAATATCGAAAGATTTAGTAGAAATTATAGCTAATGACATCCATGTTTCTGAAAAGAAGCCAAGGTCGAAAAAAGAAAAGGAGAGTAAACCTCATGAAACAAAGGAGAAGTTTAGTGATCTCTTCGGTGATAGTAGTAGTTTAATGACTCCAGAGGATTTAGGAATACCTTCATATTTACCCGTTTCTGAAGATACGCAAAACGCCGTTGACATGAAAATTAACCAAATAATTGATGCTACTCCGCTAATTGATAAATATGAAGTTCTTAGAGATATACAGACACAAAACAGAGTTGAAGTTATTAAAATACAAGAAACAGAAGCACAAGACGACACCCCTAAAGCTGTTTTACAAAAATCGAATACAGATGTACATGATAAAAACGTCGTTACAGAAATAGAAAGAATATCTTTCAAAAGGAATGAAGAAAATTTAGTAGAACCTATTCAACTTCCATCCCCTATCGTTTATGAAAATTTGAACCCTGAAACTGACTTAAATGATCCTAATGTTGTCAAAACAGTAATAATTTCAACAGGAGTACAGCCTGAAATCGCCTATGAAAATAAAATAGAAGCAACAAAACCAGTTGTCGAAGCTAATTCAATACAGAATACTAAAGACTTTCATCTCTTTCCGGCTACAAAAGAATATAAAACTGATTTATTGAAAGCTTTAGCTACCTCAACACCGCATAAAGAATTTTCTGTAGTGAATCCACTTTTACCCGATGCTGCAAAAACTGATAATATTTGTGATCCATTTGTAAGCAAGGCTGTTGCAACGATCACTAAAGCAGAACAAGTAGTCAACCAAACTGATACGAATACGTTAGAAACAAATGACGCACCAGATGTGAGAATATTTGTGAAGAGGCGCAGAAAAGTCGTAAAACGACCACCGATGACTTAGTGGATATAGAAATTAGATTAAGTAATGAAGTATGGAACAAGTGGATTTCCTAATGTATTGCAATGCAATCGTGTGAGGAAGTCGCGATGATCAGGGTTTGGGAATTACGATGAAGTATTTAGTTAAACAGTTACCATGAGTATTAGAGATTTATAGATCTCTTGGTGTCCATGTATTTATTCATCAATATTTTTTTTATTAATTAGTGCAATAGTTGTAGTTTAATGTGTAAGTACAGTTTCACTATTTTACTCGTAATGTCTCGAGGCGAGGGTCTTCGTAGAAGTCGTATGGAGCATGCGCGGCGATCATATGTACCGCACCAGAAAATTTATGACAAAAAGCATTATGGAGTAAATAGTTTCACTGTCCAAGTGAATACTTCAACTTCTAAATGTGAGTTTATTCGGATTACGCACCTTATGTGCTGCATAAATTGTAAAGAAAATAAATAAAAATACTTACTATATTCCCATAACAGTCTTTATTTTCCTTATAATTACTGTAAATTATATTTACATTTTCAATTATCTATATGATACATTGGAAAGAATGATTAACATCTATGCTTATAGGAATTTGTACATAATTATAACTTATTTAATTAAAAATACATTTAATTTCCATATCAACTTAAAAAATTATTTACATTTACCAGGAAGTCTTTTCCTAATAATATTGCTTGTATTAATTTACTGCTTAAAAACAACTTTGCTGTGACGTCATAAAAAGGTCTCAAAAAAATTATTTGGGACAGTTTCGGACAACTATTATGTAGATGTTATTCTCCCGGTTACAATGTTGGAATATTAATTTTCCTTATTTTTTACAAATTCCTTACAAATAATATTTTCCATATTATTTGGACTTTTTATCTGATTACTCAGAACTGTAATCAGATGGTGATAATCGATTATAACAGATGAGTTGGCAATCAAAACTTTGTGACGCACAATTTTGATATCAGCCGGTATAAACAATTTTCAGATAGTAGCGCGTTGAACTTGTTTTAAAAATACTAATGTATTATTCTAAAAGCGTCAGGATCTGTTATATAAATTAAACTTCCAGTCTCAGGTCGCGCTTTGTAGTATGGAATTGGAACCGGAAATCATTGAGATTTCGGCAAGTATCGTTGCTTGCGAGCTATGCTAAACACGCGAACGAGTTCGCGGGCAAATAATCACCGGTAACGATGATCGGGAGCGTTCACTACATGTAGTCGCTGGGCGTTCTGGGATTGGATAGGGTCCCTATGATGTTGTTGGCAGTGGGTATGTCGTCGTTTCTGGACATGGAGCTGGACGAGGTTCCGGAGATGGAGGAGCCCGAGGCGGAGGGTCGCTTGCCGAGCTTCTTGATGACGGTGGGTATCTGCTCGGCGACGTCCGCGTGCGGCGCCACGTGCTGGTAGCACACGGCGGACGCGTGGCCCGAGCGCACGGACGTGAGCGGCGTGCCCGCACTCCACGAGTTGCTGGCCGGCTCGTACACCTCCACTATGTCGAGGAACGACGTGCCGTCGTAACCACCTGGAAGGAAATTAACAATTATTTAGCATGCTGTCTATACGAAAGCTGAATGTAAACATTGTCTTATCGACGGTAAAAGTGGAAATGCCGTAAGGGACAAACGCTCGTCGATATATGGGAAAAAAATATGTTCGCGATGTCTTCTCGCCATCACAGACATCGCGAACATATTTTTTTCCCATATATCGACGAGCGTTTAATTTTAATGGCTGCTCTACGTAAAGAATTGAATTGTGAGCTTTATCTCCTATGTCGTACATATATACTATATTTTAATGTCTTTGGTACGACTAATACTGCATGCATGGATCTTTTGGCAATGACATTGTCAGGTGGGCGCTGTTGGTAGAAAGATGAGAAATTGTCTCTGGATATCTGTCTGTGGGGATATCGTATTGAAACAACAAAATCACGGCGATTGTTCAGACTTCAGATCTAACCACGCGTTAAAAGAACCATGACACTCTGGTACCAGAGTATCCACATAGAATTCAAAATACTCACCAAGCGCATATAGTTTGTTGTCGAGCACGGTGAGCGAGAGCGCTGAGCGTGCGATGTGTACGGGCGCGACGAGCTCCCACGTGTCCCGCTCGGTGTCGTACCGCTCCACCGACGCTAACTGCTGCGAGCCGTCGTAGCCGCCCACTACGTAGATGTACTGGCTCATTGCTGCTACACCTGGAAATATTATTGATAATTATTATTTATTTATTTCCGGATATTTGTAGGGTCTCGTGTGGGTGCAGAAGCAGACATTTAAGAAAGAGGTGTCACGAAATTACGGCTGACATACAAGTTTGTGTAATTTTAATCGGTCTTTTGCATTTTTGACGATCCCACTAGCGAAAAATTGTCATACGAACATGTTTGATGAGATAAAAGATATCAAATAAGAAACAGAGAGAGAGAGACATACAGCTTCCAATATGTTCACAATGCAATGCTCTATAATGGTCGTCGCTGCGCCTTCTCACTAATTTTATTTGAAACCTACGCTGTATGGCAATCATTTCTTAGACGTGTTTATTGCTCAAGAACGACGATTTTATCTTGCGAATGCAGAGTTAAGGAAAGTCGTGGAAAATTGACACAAACCTTAAAGAAACGGCTCAAGTGTTGTAAAATTGATATCATTATGTCTTTGTCAAATAAACTTACCGGCTCCACTCCTAGCTATATGCATGGGCGCCACTTCGGTCCAGATATTATTCTCAGGATGGTAACACTCGACCGACGCAATTCGTCGCGCGCCGTCGAAACCTCCGACTGCGTACAACAGTCGGTTGACGACGGCCACGCCGACGCCCAGGCGCGCGCAACCCATCGACGCTACGGATGTCCATGTGTCGCGCTCTGGGTCGTAGCTGTAGAGAAAGTGGGTGAAGGGTTAATATTGTTGTCAAAGGGCTTTATGGCTTATAATTATTTGGGTCACGTAAGAGCTGCGACGTGAATTTCTTTTGATAGTGACAAAATAACTGCTTTAGTCAAGGAATGAAATTGAAAGCTGACGAAAGTGTTCGGACTGCTTCTGTTGCTATCTTTTGGCAACTTATATAATAATATCTTTTGGAATGATTTTGCTTTAATTACAAAAAATGGTGAAACCTAAATTAAAAGTTACTGTGTCGAATGAAAATTTGATTTGTACTATTAGCGACACTGTAAAGGCACTGTTCTCGCACACCCTGTATAGAGTGTATAGGCATACTAAATTAATCTACGTAACTCCAGCTGAGTACAATATAGCATATTCTATGCATACCTACCAAGTTAAACTTAACAAGTAACATACACGCTGCAATAAAATTAAACCTATTGTTAGTGACTTGTGATAGTGAACCAAATATTCATATCATGCTTACTCGTTTATCATATCTAAAATCCTTTGTTCGGTATATTGTAGTTAACACAGTTGTATTCTTTGTTTGGCAATTTATCAATGTTGGAAAACCCGACGACAATAGGGATTTCGATTATTATTTATTAGACGGCAGTTTTTGCTGAATCACTGCATTTTATCAGTCTAACGTATGCCTACTATCATTTCTAAGAAGTAGGGGTCGCAAAACCGCGGTTATATTAGGAAACCGGTTTATTCTTAGTTCATCACTATGTTTTCCGGTTATTTCGATTTTTTTTTATAATAAAACCTTTTTTAATGATTCAAGTCTTTATTACATACATAAAATAATAAGTGTGCAACGTAAATGTGTATGTTAAAATGAAATTTGTGTCATAAAACTGCGAAGATAATCAAGTTACCGCTGCTTTAACGTTTGGCTATTTGATGAACATCATATAAAACGGTGTAGTACAGAGTTGTAATTTTTTACGCACGTTGCTTCTAATTTGTGTGTAATGTTTGTTTGTTTGTACCTCTCGTTACACACTAATTATTGTATGTATTTTTGAAGTTATACTTCTTATGGCGCGTTAGGGAACAATGATGAGAGTAATTTTTTACGATGCGCGCGCACACCGACACCTAAATTTAACAGCATGAAGTTAGCTAGTCAACATACACCCTGAAGTTAGCTTAGTGTCAGATATTGACAAGCCTAGGTTTTTTTATTTTTAATCTACTGCTGGCTGAGATAAGGCGACAGATATTTTTTTTTAAAAAGAAGTATAACTTCTAACGCGTGTACATAAGTACACACACACACTTTTTTTTTCTTGTCTGTCCAAAGGAAAAAAAGTTCCGCTAGGATGACGTAGTTCTAACGGAAACCATTTTTGTTGAATAGCTCCCCAATGGTTGGATACACAAAGTTGTACTTGCCATACACAATTACACGGCGTAATACACTAAATATCTGCTAAACTGAAATTAAGTTATTCGCCATTTTTCCGCTGCGACTTAGCACACATCTAAGGACATCGCGGGGGCACTTGTTATCGTCCGACTTTATTCGACATGCTTGACGTTATCAAAGTCTGGTCTTCTTTGTGGGAAATCCCCGCGCTACGTTTGACGTTTTCGCAATATCATGAAGGCGGTTGAAATGCCGTAAGGGGACATGGAGCGCGGAGTTGCAACGTTTCGTCTCAGTGCCAAAATTTAAATAAAAACCGGCCAAGTGCGAGTCGGACTCGCGCATTAAGGGTTCCGTACCATTATCTATAAAAACTAGTCTGTCACTACTTACTAGATCTCGTTCAAACCAATTTTCGGTGGAAGTTTGCATGGCAATGTACATCATATATTTTTTTAGTTTTATCATTCTCTTATTTTAGAAGTTACAACATGGATGGGTTTTAGTCAGTACAAGTCTGACACTCCCTTCCGCTCTGCCCAGAGCGGGAGAAGTCATTTGATGATTTCCGACCGAAAAAAAAAAAACAAAAGAGGGGGGCACACATTTTACCACTTTGGAAGTCTCTCGCGCAAACTATTCAGTTTAGAAAAAAATGATATTAGAAACCTCAATATCATTTTTGAAGACCTATCCATATATACCCCACACGTATGGGTTTGATGAAAAAAAAAACTTTTGAGTTTCAGTTCTAAGTATGGGGAACCCCCAAAATTTATTGTTTTTTTTTTTTCTATTTTTGTGTAAAAATCTTAATGCGGTTCACAGAATACATCTACTTACCAAGTTTCAACAGTATAGTTCTTATAGTTTCGGAAAAAAGTGGCTGTGACATACGGACGGACGGACAAACAGACAGACAGGCATGACGAATCCATGGGTTCCGTTTTTTGCCATTTTCGCTACGGAACCCTAAAAACCCACACGACTTATATTTGTTGCGATCGATGCTTACCATTCAACAGATTTGTGATATTCGGAGCCCGCGGAACCGCCGACTGCATATAATAATCCGTCCATTACTGCTACTCCTACCTGTATTAAAAAATAAATTATTATGTCGACCTTCTAACAATTTGTTTACAATATTTTTCAAAGATCATAGAGATAACATCACGCCTGTAATCCCCGAAGGGACTTGTACCTAAAAGTACACCCACATTTCGTCGGTTATGTCAAAGTCCCATGTAACAGGGGTCGAGCCTATGCCACCAACCGGGCTCAAATCCAGGCTGAGAAATTCCTGATGGAAAAATCCAATGACACCCGTGAACCGAACTCAGGACCTCATGCTCAGCAGTCGTGCTTGCGATCAATAGACCAACGAGGCAGTCATTCATACAGATATCAATAATAATTAAAGTATTTTAATCTCTATTCTTGTTTTCAAATAGTTCTAATTCATGATAATTGAATAGAATACGTGAGATTAAACTATCCTTGTTATCACACAAAACCTCTCATTTCTCTGTACTATTCCAACTTAGAATATTATAATTTTCATTGAAACATAAAATAGAGACCCGTGCGGCTGGACTTGCTTAGCCACGAGCTCGTCGAATGCGACAAGAGCAGTAAGATGATGAAAAGGGCGAAATCACATTGACACGTACAGATGGCCCACCATGACGTCTTCATTATAGTGTGAGAAAGAGATGGCGCTAGACGACCTGTATAGCTCTGTCTCTTTCCCACACTGGAATTACTCCTGCTTTAAAACGTCATAGTAACTCTCCAGATCAGCTTTTTTGAGTATCCCTATCCCATTCTCCTCCACCAAATGATGTTACATGATGTAAAGGCGTCATTTGGTGGAGCAAGAAGTCCGGTCACAAACCGCTTTCGATTACTTTTATTTGCGATTGGACCTCTCACTTTAGTGAGTTGCAATTCTAAGTGACAGAAAGAGAAAAAGATGCAAGAAAATGCTGATCTGTGCGGGTAAATGTTATTCACCATAATTGGTACTATAGTAATAGTAGAGTCCATACCCTGTGTCTAGGCGTGGACATAGGACTGCAAGGCCTCCAGTGTTCCGTCCCGGGGTTGTACACGTCCACCCAGTCGCTGTCGTACGAAGAGCCCGGCGACGTGTTGCGACCTCCGACGGCGTAGAATAAACCCTATAGAAGAAGAAACAACTGTTAATTTGCTATGCAGGAACTAATATTGGAATTCTAGAATTCTAGGTTTTTTCCGTGGCTTAGATTGTGTGGAGGCCGGAAATTATCTCCCACGGGAACGTTGTACCGGAGCAAAAAGTATGCAAATAAAATAAAAAATATTATATCTACATAGATTACTATGAAGATATTATATATTTTTTTATATTGAGAGTGCGAGTTTTGTGAGTTTGTATGCATGCAAGCGAAGCCGGTGTCCGAACTTTTGGTCAGGAGTTCTCAAATTATGCAATGGTAACAATATGTCTATAAAAGTGCCTGTAACTGGCCTACTTGAAATAAATGCTTTGATTTTGATTTTATGCATATACCCAAACTTGTAATTTTTTTTAAACACACCCTTATATAACATAATGATTGTGCTGTGACTGATAAATAATGGATAATAAATATTATTTAAAGATGACGTTTGAAACGTTAAATTTAGTCGCCGTCATCCTGACTCGGAAACATTTGGGCTTTGGTACTGCGCAGTGCGATCGTACGATCGCCATGTATGCGCATAGGTACGTGCGTTGAGTTTTATTGTTAAATATTATTTTACACTCACGTTGAATAGGTTTTTCGTAGAACACGGAACTACTTCGTCATTCACCTAAGTTTTTATTGCCTCATAGGATTGGTATTTTTTTCAATTCTTATCTAAATGCTGATTGGAAACACTTAACTTTGGGAGTAAATAACGATAGTTTTGAGTTTCTTGACTATTTTAACATAAGACCACGCTTTATTCACCGAAGTGGTGGACATAGATGTACTCCTCATATCACTTGTTATTTTTTAGCCGTCCAAAGTAAGCCTATTTATTATCAGGCAGTCACAAAAACACTTTTTGAAAACCTTCACAGTATCGAACAGTTATCGTCCAAGTTGAAGGTTCCAAACTACTCAATCGACTGCCTGACGTATTATACGATATGTTATCATTTGTGTGTCACCTTAAGAAACGCGGCTCCTAACCCTGACCGTGGCACCGTGAGCCTGGGCAGCGTGGTCCAACAGTTATCGTCCAAGTTGAAGGCCTCGAACAGGTCTATCGAGTGCCTGAAGTAGCCGCCCGCGACGTAGATGATGCGAGGTGTGTTTGGTCGCCTCTCTTTCACCACGGGCTTTTTGTGTAGAGTGAGATCCTGTAATATGAAGGTAGGTTTAGGGTATTGTACATCGGGCTGCAAATTCACGCCCAAGGTGCGTATTTTGTAAACAGATGGGAATAGGATATTAGTAGTTAGCATTTGTATGGTCGGCAGTCTAACTGAATGCAGCAGAATATGACATAGAACTATTTAAATGACAGAGGAATGAACACAGTTACGGGTGTCCCCTTTGGTGTCTATCCGTTGTAACTGTAACTGGTTGTTAGACTGTCGGGGTTCTGACTACCCGCAAGCTTAACAACTGTCTAACATGAACAAAAGACAGCCGGCTTAACGCGCTTTCCGAGATTCGTACATAATAGGTGATCAGCAATCTGGGTTCATAAATAAATGAAAAACTGACCTTAAATATTTTAGCGAGGTACTCTCGACACGCGGGCACTTTCTTGAGCACAGTGCACGTGCTCATCTGCTCCTTGAGGAAGCTGGGCGTCAGGTACTGACACCTCACCGCCTGCAGGATGTGTTCCATGCGCGGATGCCGTCTGTCCTCGTCGTATTTCACCTGTAGACAACATCAATGTTATTTATAATGCAATAAGCATAAAAGTTAACAGCACACCTGTTATATCTGGAGGGTTAGGCAGAGGTGTACCTCATACCTTGCCAGTTATGCTTAAGTCCGATGTAAAAGGGTATGTGCCTATTTTACTAATACTGGTATTGAGCTGTCCTGTAGAGAAAATACTAGGCACATGATGAATAGGCATGGTATGTCCCTAAAAAAGTAGACTCAGGTGGATTGAATAAAGGGTGTAAAAAGACTCTTAACGAAGCCAAAAGGTACTTGTTCTCCCCGTCATTGCGAATTGTTCTAGACCATACCTGAAAAATTTCTAGTTACGGAGATATTGGGGGTCAAAATTCCAACTTTTTCACAAGTTTTTTTTAAAATACATGTTTTAAATGTAACATTTTTACTTTAAACACCTCCACGACTCCCGTGCTATTTAGTCCATCCATCAGCACAATGTTTTGTGTGTGTTAAAACGTGATTTTTCACCCCAAAAAAAACGTCGTTTCCAGCAAAATTTTTTGGGCAAAGTTACTTAGTTTGATATACAGAATGCTAGGCTTCGTTAAGAGTCTTTTCACACCCTGTATAATTTTTGCCAGTTATGCAAAAAATCTCATTTCATTAGAGGATAGCCTACTGGTAGTAACTGGATATAAATGCAGGCTCTGACCATTCATCAGTTGCTTCTGACCATTTTCTAACAGAAAAACTCAAATGGAAGCGAACCAAAATGATATACAAGTCAATAACTAAACTCAGTGTAGCGGTGGTACTTTCATACAAGCCTAAAACCTTGCCTTGCCCACACATCCTACTACTCATGATGTTGTTAGGGTTTCTGAAATGTCTGCTTGCCTAATAGGCTCACCGTATTTTCTTTTTTTTAAAAAAACGTTGCTCCACACTAGGAATTTCTCCTGTAACGTGGGTGCGTTCACAAACATTTAAACTTACATACACAAACAGCCAGACCCGGAACAACTATCTGTAGGCCATACAAATATTTGTTCCGTGCGGGGATCGAACCCGCGACACGCAGCGCAGCAGTCAATCACTCAGCCACTGCGCCAACCATGCCGTCAAACGTATTGGTCTCTAGGCACGCCACTGACTCAGTGTATCAAGTACAGACACCAGCACATCAAGCTACTACAATCTGTAATACATTTTCAACTTTATCTCTAAAGCTTTAGGTTCAAGGTTGGTTGGAAAAATTTGACAGTTTCGAGTAGGTTGACCTGCTGGCGTCTGTACTTTACAAACACAAATGAATCAACACCATATTACCCTTTTTTCAAGTGCGTAAGTTATGTTAGTGTAGGTCAGGTACTAGCGTAGCTCGACCGATTTTGCAATTTAGTTGAATGGTAAAAAATTTAATGACACTAACAAAAACTGTTAATCAGCCTATCATTGAACTTGCGTTTATCAACAAAAAGTAATAGAAATAAAAAAGGTCCTGAAAGGAAACCTTATAATTGACTGTTTGAGTATTTACATCCGCTTTAGGTATGTTTCGCAGAAATGTGTCCGTCAAGATAATAACGGATTTGTTTTTAAGTCAGCGACAAACAATAGTAATATATTATTTATTACATTATAATCTGTTTCCAACTAATGATACTTATTTCTACTTATCTAAAAATCTACTTTATGCTGGTGTAAACAGAGTTAATTTCAGAATGACTAAGTTACTATATAATTATATAAGTTAAACCGCAAATTATTGATCTTGATATGTCAGTTTTAAAGTTTTTTGTTTGACATTTGTGACCGGAAGTGGGTGGGGTATTATTATTGCGAGCGCAGCGAGCGCGCCTCATGGAGTGGTCGTATCTAACTCGTTACACGCTGAATATACGAGGAATACATTTTATGACCTCATTGTTTATAGAACTGCTTAGAATATGATTTCTTACCGAGTAATTCCGATTTGTCAACTGCCCATTTAGTTATTTCACTGCTCAGTATTTATTAAAAGATCCATTTTATTATTTTTTACGACCCATTTTTGTTTCCTTTACTGCTAAGTTTTAACTGCCGAACTTGTTAATAAATATGGATTTTGTAAATTTAAGCTTACCAAAACTACTATACACAATTGCCGCTTTAAATCAGTGCCTAAGTTTATTTAAATGTTACACAGTCACGTGAATGACAACGAATATAAGTATAATGAGTACGTGAATCTCATATTCTCTATTTACTTGTTTGTATTATATACTAACAATTCGTTATACTAGTCATTATGTGCTTTGTGAAAACAGACTTATTTGTGCAGCAAATTAGCTAATTTTATGATGATGATGATTATTTGACATCCGACATATTGCTAACTATGCTATCTTCAGACTCGGTGCACCCTGGGTAATAATCAGCTCTAAATCAACCCCAAACATGAGTTTTTCCTATAATTAGCGCCAAAACGAGATAAGAAATTTTTTGATTGAACACATATGTATGCACATTACATACATATGGTGCACAATCAAAAAATCAGTCCAAGATTACTTTGAAAAAACATTAAATAAATAATTACTAATTGCCACAACACAAACAAAACTGTCATGGAATTCATAATGACGTATTAATTTCCGTTAAAGTGATTATTAAAGTTATTATTTGATTACACAAAAAAATTCATGCCTACGTCATACGACGATAAACATATCGGCGCAGACGATAAGTGATTTGCGCTGTTTACCTCAAACTCAAGCAAGATCGATCATCGACAACTAGGCCTTTTTTGGATTGAGACTACAATTTCGTAATACGTATTTGGTCACATTGGTGTTATGTAATATCGATATAGTATAGCGGTTGATTAGTTTAAACACTTCTGCGGTGTCACGTGTCATTTACAATTCAATTATTGCTCCCCCAGTAAGCCTCTTAATTTTGGTCGATTTTCATACCAGCCATTAGTAAAAATCCAGTTTTATTAATTATACATTCTGAATCAAATAACCTGACTTTAAAAAATGCTTCAAAACATGTAAAGTAATTGATTACCGAGCGTTGTTTTCAGTGATAAAGAAACTGCGAGTCATGGCTTTAATTAAAATATCGCCCATGTAAGAGTTCAACGATATCTAGGGAGATAAGATAGTAGGACGGAATGGCAACATTTGCGAGTGGGGTGCGTTTGCATTCGGTCGGTCGTTGCTCCAATATCTTAGCATGCAACGAGTGATAAACTGACTTACAAAGATTTACAAAACTTGATAATTATTGTTTGCTCTATAGGTGGCCTATTGTGCATGATAACTTGCTACTGTGATAGTGACGCAATGACCTCGGGTTATTGGCACAAAATTGCTGCTTCTAAGAGCATTTACCAGTTTTACCACAGATAATATAATACTATGTACTATTTTTTACTATTGCTATGCCATTACTATGTTTGAACACGCGATAACAGAAGTGAATTGTCAATTTATTTTGCGATATTAACGGATGTGGCGGTACCTTGGCAGCTATTATGGGGTATTCCTCAAAGCGCAACTGTTTTTGAGCGCAACTAAATTATTCCTCGAAGCGCAACCATTAGTAGCGCTCATAAATTCAAATTGTCCAAATGGTTGCGCTTCGAGGAATAATTTAGTTGCGCTTAGTTGGTTACCCCGCTATTATTACTGAGCTAATGACCATGTGAGCATGTGACCCTGTTGGGGTTGGCTCAACACGAATTTTGGTACCTCCCTACTTATTTTCGTTTATTGTAACCATCGACACGCTAAGAAGAGTACCTACTTAGTTCTCCCTTAGCTTCTGAACATTGACACTCGTTTACAAATCCAAAAACTAATATCATAATCGTTTGGTTCAACAAAAAAAAGCAACAACATCAAATCAGATCAAATCTTGTCACGCGATTTGACCTTTCGCAACAGATCATAGTATTGAAAAAGCATGTAGTATCTGGGTATTAGTATAGTACTAAACAGGGACCGATTAATCGGGTTTAAAGGTTAACCGGTTAGACCTATAACCCATATCTTTGATTGATCATCATACGGGTTAATCCTTATAATATATACGTTAACCTTTAAATATTGCTGATTAACTAGAATGTAAGAGTGCGGGTTAACTCCGTCACTTTCTTGCATACTTTTATGTACAAAAATCAAGGCTGATTAACCCTTCGATACGGGTTAACTTTTACTCAAGGGTTTTTCATACAGCCTTAAAAAACAACCCGATTAAAACCCATAAGGCTACAGTGACACAACATAATATATTCACATGTTCATTGAAAATTTGCACACAATGTATAAAAGCAGACATTCCTAAAGTGTTGTGTAACTAATTACTTTTCATTGTAACTACATAAATAAGACAAGGTCATGTTTTATCACGGTTATTTACATAATATTTAATATCCCCACTGCGAGGAGTGGAGGCCTCTCTTTGTTAGAGGTAATAATTGGCCATATTTACCTCCGCGAGCTTAGTGCTGACCGCGGTCGCTCCTGTTATTTCCTTATCTGCCTACCCTTTTCCCAGATATGGCTAACTGGATGCAGCTAAATGCCAGTATTTTACATGGAGCGACTAAAAAACTGACCTCCACAACCCACTAAGTGGATGATACCCTTTGGTAAGACTAGTTGTCAGAATGACAAAGATTTACCTACAAATAACCGCTGTGAGTCCATGTTCGAGTCCATGTTGGACCAACATGGACTCGAACAATTACAAATTAATATAATTAATTAAAGTATATTAGTTAATAATTTAGTTAGATAAGTAATTCTAGGCACATAGAAAACATTGTAATGTAAACTAAGTTCAACAATAAAGGCTTTTTATTTTATTAACCGCTGTGACTGCTACGATTTAAACCAAAGAAAACCCAAATCATTAACTTACCCAGCTTAGCACTGCATTGTAGACCTCCCGCTCTTCCCTGACGTTCAGCTCATCTTTGCGAATCATACATATTAATTCTTGAGGCGTTAACTGTAGGAACTCTTCTTCTTGACACACCTGTAAATAAAGGTTATTATGAATTTGATTTCTAGACTAGAATTTAAACTAGTTATCGGGTGGAGGTTTGAAGAGATCTACACTCAGCATTACCCGTGGCCAAACGTTAAAGAAGAAGAAGACTACTTGCACATAAAAACTAATGACACGACGCGACTTGCAGACTTGGAGGCGACTTGCATATAAAATATTAATAGAATAAGTAAATTAACAGAAATATAAAATACTTAATAGAATATAAAACAATTCAAACTTAACGTCAAGGAAAAGTATCAAAGCGCTCTTCCTTTCTTACTTATTAAAAATTTGCCGTGCCCGACAGGGTCAATTTTTCAATTTTTTATTCATTTTTTTTTAAAGTACCACCTGTAAGTGTACGTTATGGATATAGCAATAAACGATTTGAATTTAAAGAAGGGTGTAAACATCATCATCATAGTTCCTGGCATAGGTCACAAGCATAAGTGAGTTTTTAGCTTGTTCGCCATATAATACTCATGTACGAGCAGTAATATGTATGCACAAAGAAACTTTGAAAAGTGATTATCTCCTACTGTATTCATTGTAATTTTATTTTGTTACTATTACGAAACAGGTATGATCTCAAAGATTCAATCGATATTTTATGAGAAAAACGCTTTTGAATCTTGCTATGTGTAAACATATTAGTGCTCGCTCATGGCAGTACCTATACATCCAGCATGGTTGCAAAGTACTAGCTTTTGTCCATGCATAGATAAGGTGAGAGTGCAAGAAGCCTTGCCATGATAACCGATCTCTTCATGCAAATCGATTTGTACCCACAGCGGCACATCAAGCTTTACATTTCCAGTATAACGAGGCCTCGCTTTGTATATATTTTCTGCATAATGAGAGATCCGCATAAACTGGTTTTGTATAGCTTGATCAGCCGTCGTGCGTACATTGGCCTTGGGTATCTAGCACAAACAAACAACCAAAAATGTACTACATTTCCTGGGATACCGACCAGCATTAGACCGTCAAGATGTCTGACGATATTAATTCACGATGGTCCCTTATCTATAGCCGTGAATTCGCGATATGATTGTTGTTAACCGCACGTCACGTAGGTACGTAAGGCTTGTTTCACACGTACCACAACCACACGACGTGGGCGGGCTTAATTTTGTATTGGAAATGTATAGTAGAATTCACACAGACCACATTTTGCCGTCATTATCGATCACATGGGTGATACCGACTCCAACGCAATCATCGGCGACACCGCAAACTAGTGCCCGACCACATCGCAACAACATCCATATTTTGTCGGACTGCACAATGCTGCAGCGACACTATTCACACGTAACCACTGCTCGACTACCTTTTGTCGCTGCGATGTGGTGTGGTTGTGGTACGTGTGACACAAGCCTAAGTCCCCACGTTGCGGCGTGACACTGCTTTTCTACTTTTATCCCGGGACACTATTTTAACGTGTCATGTCACGTTATCAGTCACGTTGTAATATTTACTCGGATTATCGTCGCTGCTGCTGTGACTTATGAAGTTATGATGGAACACGTAAGCACCATTTTATTAGCTTTTTTTTTCAAGATGTGCCATGATTATATTGCTATATGTATTAGGTAGGTAGATTGCGTTATCGTGTTATGTATAAGTATTGATTGCGTAGTTTAATTGATGCATGAAAAACCAGGAAAATTGATGATAATTCCGTTTCCTCTGAAAACTAAACTTATCAACGGGGAATCCGAACGTCTCCATGTTATCAACAAATAGTGTCCAAGTCCACGATAAGACAAAAAATCCACGACTGCATATTAGTTTTTATTACATAATTTGATTAGATTTTATAGATTAGGTGCTTTGATGTTTGAGTGCTACACACGTGTTTGAGTCTTTGAGTTGCCTTGATTCGGCACATGTAGCCGGGCGTCAAAAAATGACCCGAACATGGCTAAGACAGGCTATGCAGAAGCCAAAGCCGAGTATGTGTAGTTTTTGCTTCAATTCGGCTTCGTTGTTCAGAGAGTTTTTAGAATACGAATCGATAGATTTTTTAAATATTTTATTTACTTTGCTCAAATAAATAGAATATAAAATAATTATAAAATTCTATCAATTCGTATTCTAAAAAATCTCGACCATTTATGCAAAGGTGGGTCAGCTAATAGCTGTCACTCACTGTACTTACTATCCCCTTTATAAATACATATTAAATATTAATAACCAAATATTTCTTCCATACCTGAGTAAAATGCCTCTCGATGAAGTGATGGGCTTTCTTCTTGAGCTCGACGCAGCCGTGTTGCTCCGCGAAGTTAGCGATGCCGATGGCGTTGGACGGGTCCAGCTGCCGCTCCAGGAAGGCGCAGCACGCGTCGATCACGTTCGAAATCTGTCGGCACACAGCTAAAATAAGTGTAGATTGCTAAAGTTTACACATTTATGCGTAATTGTACTCTTTCAAGGGAACTTTTTTGTTTACAGAATATTAACACCGCCTCTCCTTGGAGACAGACGACTATGCCGACTACACGGATTTGTTTCCCAGAGTTATTCATCAATCACTTGTGACTTGTGACACTGCCCTAGGCACTTAAATACAAATCTAAATTGATTACTTTAAATTTTTAATTTGCATAAGGTGTTCATCGTGTGTTTGTGTGTCTGAATTTGTTACCGGTTGATAACAACTAGGCTTACCACTTAAATGCATGGAACTTAAACATAACATGTAAATTTTTTATGTACTACAGAGACATCACTGCCTTACTCTTCGGCGATTACTGGCATGCATTATATTACAGGGGCCTTGTCCAGCGGTGGACTTCGGAGCCCCATACTAAAGTACTCACGTACAGTACACAAGATAATATTGTAATACCTAATGATTTGAAAAGATTAACCATGGAGTTTCTTGCCGTAGGAAACGACCAACCCGAACCGTGCACCTTTTTTTTTCGACGTTTTAAAGTGCCCATGTAGGCCCAAGTGAAATAAAAAAATGCTGATGAATTAAACAGTTAAGTACGGTTTATCAGAAAAAGCTTTTTCGAAATGTCAGTTTTTACTTGGGCAAAAAGAGCACACGTAGTATACATTGCTATCAGTATAAGGTCTATCTATTCATACACGAAATCTAATGACTAATAAGGGGTTTTAGGGCTGCCTGACAGTTGATGTCGGGTTCTTCTAAATAGTCTTAAGTCGCGGATAACTTCACTTGCGTGATCTAGGATTTTGTTGTTTAGTTTGTCCGCTTCGTCATAGCTGGCGCTGTACTTTTTGTTCTATGTTGTTGTTTGTAGTGCCGCTACAGGGTCATTGTACTCATCATTACGAACAACTTTCACTGTGGGACCAAACCCGAAATCGCAAAAAAAACCAGCTGTTGCCTACATTTTGACGAGTTATGCGAACATAAATGTAGGCAACAGCTGATTGATGTATGAATAGATAGACCCTCTATACATTTTGCGTCGTGTCATTTGAATTCTTTTGAAACAAAGAATGGAAAGGCGATGTAAACAAGCTTAGGTATTTATTTATGCATAAGTTACCGAGAATCGTTGTGCAATGTGCACGCATGTGAATGTTAATCAATACATTGTAGGTTAATTCTATGCTGATCTAAAAGATTAACTACCTTTTTTAATATCAACTGCGGGAAATACGACATTTTTCAAAGAAAAGATTGAAATAAATAAAATTACTTGTTTATATCTTACACACAATGAAAGAGAGAAGTTTAAGTCATTAATAATTTAATTTTTAATAATCAATCATCGGCTCTATCCAGAGAAAAAACACAGCGTTTGACTCAAATCAAACTGATTTTTGCAAGTCACTTTTTTACGCAGTTAACAAACCGGTCCGTTCCACCTTAACACGACAACACTCATGACGATGACGTTGTAAATTTAAAGAGCAAACAGTGGGTCCCAGATAAAGGCGTTTTACTGACTCTGACTAATATGGGGTTTGCCATTTGTAGGTGTGTCTTTAATAAGTATAACTTCCTTCCTTTCATATTACCAACAGAAATAGTCGAATTTTGAATGTCAAAAAGTTTTTTTTTTTAATATCAGCCAGTGCTAAAAGAGTAGGCTGAGTGGCATAATAGGTGGTCTAGGAGGGTAGTAGTAGAGTTACGAGCACATGATTATGGATAAACTGAACAAATTTTGAAAGTGAATTTCTCCTACTTTATACAAAAACTACTGCACCGATTTTTAAGCTGTTTGCCAATGGATAGAGTGGTTCTCGAGGAAGGTTTTAGTATATAATTTGTCAAGTTTTTGTGACGGGAACGGAATCAAAATTTCATGATTACTTTTGGTCGTTATAACCGACATCCACGCGGGCGAAGCCGCGGGCATCAGCTTGTATTATTATAAATAGGGTTGTCTTATGATCTCCAAGTTGTAAGCAGTTATTCCATCCATTTATGTTGTGTTTATCCATATTTGTGCAAGTCCCATGTAAAAAGGTTCAAAATAAAGTTTTACCATAACATAACGTATAACTTACTTGGAACATGGTCGCGGCAGGCAGTAGCTGGCAGACGGTGATCTCGGTGATCCTAATCTTGCCGGTGTACAAGAAGTAGACCAGCCACGCGATGGCCGAGGGGCACACGCCTTGGAGACGTACTCGAGACATCTCACACTCTTTCAGTCCACTTGTGAACATAGCCTGTGGATGAAACATAAAATTAGAATTCCACAAATCGAGGGAAATTTCTTTATGAGTAAGTTTGACATGACTGTGTTGCAGCAATGGCCAGCTAGTGAAGATTTAAAAGCAAAGTCCGTTAAACTCTGGCTTGTCATGAATCCTGATCCCCTTGTCAATATACATAATTATGCAGGAATCGTTGTAGTCCTAAATTACTTTCATCTGCACATCATACAATATTGAGCTTTGACCTTCTGCATCTTTACTTAGAGTAAGACATTACATACTAGTGCTATTCGATATTTATTATCTTAATATCTTTGAACGAGCAATTCTTGTAATTGTTGTGAATCTCGGGAACGGCCCCAACGATTTTCATGAAATTTAGTAAGCAGGGGGTTTCGGGGGCGATAAATCGATCTAGCTAGATTTCATTTTTTGAAAACGTAAAAAAAAAATTCGAGCAATGTTCGGTCATCCAGGAACTTAACTTGATTCTTGAGTCATGACATGGTGAGTTAAAGGGTAGGCAGGTGATGGCTTCAATTCTTCAATGCAAACCGAATGTACTGAGGCGGACTTAATGTCATAGGTATATTCTACCGGTTTTCTAAAAGACAATCAGGAATATAAGATTTAACATTATGGTAAAGTGAGTCTCATGGTTTTATGACAAATCAGTGATTTTACTTGAATCTAAATGTATTACAGAAAGTGACACATAAAGGGTGTAAAAAGACTCTTAACGAAGCTGAAAGGCACTTGTTCTCCCCGTCATTGCGAACATTTTTTGTTCTAGAGTCTAGAACTCTAGACCATACCTAGGAACCTTCGAGTTACAGAGATATTGGGGGTCAAAGTTCCAAGTTTTTTTTTAAATACATGTTTTTAATGTAAGACTTTTACTTTAAACACCTCCACGACCAGCTTACTATTCAATCCATTCATCAGCACAATGTTTTGAGAGCGTAACATTGAGTCCTACCGTAAAACGTAATTTTTTCACCTCAAAAAAAAAGTTGTTTCCCAGCAATAATTTTAGCGTCAAGTTACTTAGTTTGATGTACAGAATGCTTGGTTGATGGCTTCGTGCAGATTCTGTTTACAGCCTGTATTTTATTTGAGTCATGGATCAAATTGTACATTTTGATTTTTGACGCATTATTGCAAAATACTCGTTTCATCTAGGTCAGAATTCTGAATCAGACAGTTTGCCTCAGTGGTGCCTCAACTAGGTAGTCCATTGAAAAGTTACATTTGGGGTTGCGTTTTTTAGAGGACGCAATTTTATTTTTTTGATGTGTAGGGGGGGTCAGTGTAAAGCTAAAACCAAGTTTGTGGGGTCGCCACCCTTGTCCCACGGCCGCCATCTTGAAAATAGGGGTTGAAATGGTTTTTACGATATATCTCTTAAACTATTCATTTGATAAAAAAAATTGTTGACATTTTTTGTTGTAAATTAAATTCTCTACAACTTTGGTCCAGTAACTTTTTGTCGTAGAACTATAAATAAAAAAGTTATAAGCCAAAATCTTCAGAAATTCGAAAATTTAACACAGTGTTATGAGCTATTCTTACAATAACAGAGGTTAGGAATAATAATAACAATAGCAGGCAGCTGTTCTTTTATCCTCATGGTCACTTGGGTATTTTCTACCTGAACAGTATTCTCGGTAACGGCCATCAGATTTAAAATTATTTTAAAAATCAATAATTGTTAAATCCTGTTATGGAGTGAAAAATAGTCAATAATTAATTTTTAATAATATTGCAAAATTTATAATAAAAAAAATTATAATAACAAAGAAAAAAAAAAAAAAAAACAATAACTGATGACATATTATTAGTACACACGTATAATATAGGTATAGTTAAGAGTACTGAAAAATAGTACTCACTTCGGAGCGCTGTAAAACCTTAGCTATTGACTTAATGAAAAAAATGATGCGAATAAAAGTTGTTCCTCAAAAAACGATCTACAAAAATGGTCAGATATCATTTTTTCGTAAAATGATAAAAAAAAAGTTACATCGAAAAATATAATTTTTTTTCTCGAATTTCTGTAGATTTTCGCTTATAAATTTTTTATTTATAGTTCTACGACAAAAAGTTACTGGACCAAAGTTGTAGAGAATTTAATTTGCAACAAAAAATGTTAACAATTTTTTTTATCAAATAAATAGTTTAAGAGTTATATCGTAACAACCATTTCAACCCCTATTTTCAAGATGGCGGCCGTGGGACAAGGGTTGCGACCCCACAAACTTGTTTTTAGCTTTACACTGACTCCCCCTACACATCAAAAAAATAAAATTGCGTCCTCTAAAAAACGCAAGGTAAGGCCTAAAAAATGTAACATTTCAATGGACTAAGGATACAGTTTCAAATATCGATGATGATTTAAATAAATACTGATGCAATATATTAATTAGCAAGCGCTGATCATGAGGTTCTATTTTCGATTCTAAGGTCGGGCAAAATGTTATCGGTTTTTTTTTATCAAGAATTTCTCAGTAGCTTAGTCTGGATTTGTGCCCGGTTGATGTCAATAGGCTCGCCCCACAGTGGAACGAATGTATGGGAGCGGTTGGACGTAGACATGTCCGAAAAATAAGAGTAAAATTATGACAAACTAATGATGCCATCTTATTCGATTACTTAATGCCTTCATAAATTGTGGTGATGAATTTCTTCATAACTCCCATATTTCGGGAGTAATTTGAGAAAATGTGAAATTTTACTATGAAAATGAGTGTATCGAGCTCTCTCCCTCCTGATTCCGGGCTTGTTTCAAGTACCGGTCTCTAATATCGTAATGCTATTACTAAGAGCTATATTTAATACTAAGACACATAGTGCGCTAAATGTGCACTTTCTGGGATAAAAGGAAATGAAAATTTAAAAAAAAAAACGTTTTTTCCCCATTTGTATTTACTTTAAACCGCAGACAGACTTATTAAGAGGTCTATAAATATATTATATATATACAGAAATATATATTAACAAAAATATTCACAAGAACTGATGAGAGTATGACTTTTAAGTAAGTTGATAATAAATTACCTAGTTTCATTAAAAGTACAATAAATAATTAAGATGTAAGCTCTAATTTACTAAGTTACACATTTTAAAACAATAACATCATTTAATTATCTTCGTCATCATCATCATCATCAATTAATTCAAATTCAGAATCGATGTCCGCTAAATCATTTATGTTAACAAATTCGATATCACTTTTCTCAGAATCCGTAAGCTCATAAAATTCCTTAAAAGAAGATTTTTTTACAAACTTATTTCCTTTTGGACGGATACTTGTAACAAGTGGATCAGAAGACAGTAAAAGATTGTGCATAATATCTTCATTGCATGAGATACTGCTATGCTTTCGAGAATGCCCCTCTCTATATTTTCTAAAATCTTTATTTCTAGCCTCAGATGCCTCTTCGGATAGAAAACCAATGGGCACAATTGACATGTTCTGAACTATGTCTGGCCCATGCATTAAAATTTTATGAAGTGAAGAAGGCATATAATACCATGGGTATAACTCCACGTAAAGCTTAGCAGTATCAAAGCAGAACTCTCGGAATTTAGTTACGTTGATCTTCTCTCCTGATGAAATACACTGCAAGATCACACAGATTTTTCTTAAAAGCATAGCATCTATTCCGGTCAGTTCAGCAGATTTAGTGTAGTTTTCAAAAAATCTCCTTGCCGAGTTGCCATTGTTGGTGGATCCACTGCCTTGTTTCACAACATCGAGAAGTAAGCCCGTTTCTCTTCTTACAGCCTCTTGAACTCTTTTCTTCCTGTCATCAACTTGCCTTTTTGCTATATCACCCCTTACTTGCCATGATTTTATGTCTAATTTGTAGGAAATGTGTAATAAGCATTCCATTGAGCGAATCCAAGCGTGAAGGGTGCTTAAGCTATATTTATACATGTCCCCGTTTGCGTGTTTATCTCTAAATTATTCATTTCTTTAGGACAAGCCTTGCATATGTCACACACTGAAGCTGCTGTATCGGATATAATGGAATGAATTTTACCATCAATCATTGTCAACAGCAGTTGGTGTTTGACACTAATTCCATCAGTGATGGTGGATGGAGTTAAGGCTTCAATCTCTGCTTCGATTTCAGCCATCTCTCTCTGCACATTTTCTTTGGTTTCCTTTATAAACTTAAACAATATTGGCCGGCAAAATGAAGTGGAAGATGGTCGCTCGTTTTCCCAAATTGTTACACCTTTTGAGACGAGCCGCAGTGGTACAAGACTAATCATAAAATTACTAGCAAGATCGATTTGCTCATCTTCACTCGTCCTTTGATGATAAATGCTTTGGCTAGATGATCCGTCAAAACCCCATTTGCTGGTCAATACGAGCTGTTGATTGGGATCAACAGGGGTTTCTAACGACCTAATAAGTCTTCTTGAGGTTAAATCCATCAAGGCTTGTAATTTGATTTTTGCAGAGCTCTCTGTAACTGTGAGATCTTCTTTGGCCGGATAGCACTTAATTTTTTCTTTAACCAACATGTAGTAACTCGGGTATTGAAGAGCTCCTTCTTGAGTGTTGAAATCCCGAAGAGTGTTATAGCGCCATTTCGATAAGTTCATCGATACATAAAGAGCCAATGCCTTCAAAGGGGATATTTCCCGTACCTGAATTGATTTACCTTCAATGAAGGCTTTGATTTTTGAGGCCTCTTCTGGATTCTCCGTCAAGTATTTCATAACATAAGCTGTATCGCTTTGTCCTGCCTTTTGAAGCGCCCTTTCGGCCGAAAACATAATTTCAGCGCTGCTACTGCTGCATGAAAGACTATCTTCAGTGCGTCTTCTTTTTTGCCGGTTACTAAGGTCCTCAAAAGATTTACGAGGACTAGGATGTGTACAAGTTGAAGCATCAGATTTAGCAGGAGAAATTATGGGCTCGATGACGTCACTTATATTTTCTGTTGAAGGTTCCATATTTTCATTCTGTAATTCCGGCCATTGAATTGCAGCCTGTAGCCAAATCTCATGTTTCTTCCGAAACTTATCTGTGCTTCTTCCAGACTGTGTCCATTTTGCATAAATGCGGTAGCAAAATCGACGACACCAGTCTTTTAAACTTGTTTCAGCACTTTCACATAACTGAACACAACTGTTATCTTTTAAAACACTGAACAAATAGTTAAAGTCGCGTAAATCTTTATGTGCGCGTGCGCATAAAGCAACGTGAATATCAAGATTTGTATTAAAATTTGGAAAATACATTGCGAGATTAGCTTGGATACAACGAGGTGTAAATCAACACTGATTTTAAAGTTACTAATAGTGACCTATTTATATAAAATCCAGGTATCCCAGGTATCCTTTGTTAAATATTGCAAGGTAATTAGTTATTGTGATAATTAGTAAATGATGCATGCTAAATTAGTGTATTAAGAGCCATTTAGTAATTAAATAATAGCAATGTTCTTATCAGTAATCATTAGTGCATCAGTTTTATATGTAAACCTTAAGTCCCTAATTATATATCCTAATTAGCTTATATCTTCTCTAATTGGCTGCTCAGAAATGTTATTGTAATAAGGTAAACCTTTAGAAAAACGGTTTTAATCAACAAAATAAACAAAAAATAAAAAAATTGTGTTATAAAATAAACATCACTCTTTATCCCAGAAAGTGCACATTTGGCGCACTATGTGTCTTAGTATTAAATATAGCTCTTAGTATTAGCATTATGATATTAGAGACCGCTACTTGAAACAAGCCCGGAATCAGGAGGGAGAGAGCTCGATACACTCATTTTCATAGTAAAATTTCACATTTTCTCAAATTACTCCCGAAATATGGGAGTTATGAAGAAATTCATCACCACAAGTTATGAAGGCATTAAGTAATCGAATAAGATGGCATCATTAGTTTGGCATAATTTTACTCTTTTTTTTCGATCATGTCTACGTCCAACCGCTCCCATACATTCGTTCCACTGTGCGCCCCCACATTTGTTGGTTAAGTATTAAATACTACCAGGCTCATTGACGGTCGACGACTTTTCAACTTCGTTGGGAGTACATCTCTGCCTAATCCAAGCATGATGTGATGATTACGTCACATCATGCTTGTAATCCCTGAAGGATTTGTATCAATCGGCAGCCAGAACGATATATCATGATAGGACCTCTACAACTCTACAGTACTTGGCATTAGGATCATCAATTTGTTCACTAAATATGGTGATTTGAAGCACTATCCTTCATAGTCTTTAATTCTCGATATTATTGATTTATTCGCATTTTAGTATAAAATGCGAATAAATCAATAATCATTCCACATTATTCCACATTAGTGGAAATAAAATTTAACTATGTATAAATATTCCATAGCAAAAAAGGTGATGGACAAAACATATCTATCTACAGATTACGGGTTTATTACAGGGTTATTAACCGTGTTTACTAACTCGCGATGACATGGACATAAATTCTAGTCATCGCGTATGTTTTAAATAACACTTCGTAAAATCGTTGAGTGGAAATTAACAATATTTGTGGAGCTCAGAGGCTTGCCTATGATAAGGAGTCATCGTTTATCGAACAATTTTACAAGTAAATACCGACTCATTGAACGTGAATGGATGAATGAGTAATAGCTCTGTCTATGTAAAGTTACGCGATGGTTAGTTAAGAATTTATAGTAGTACTAGCTTATACCCGTGGTTTCGCCTGCGTCGATTTCGGTAATTGACCCACGGGATCGTATACCGAGATCAAAAGTTTCCTATGTGTGTTAATCCAGGTTACAACCTAACTGTGTGCGAAATTTCATCCAAATCCGTTCAGTAGCTTTTACGTGAAAGAGTAACAAACATTCATCCATCAATCCTCACATACTTCCGCATTTAATAATATTATAGTAGAATCTGGTAAGTATAAAATACGAATAAAATAATCAATACTATCGAGAATCAAAGACTATGAAGGATAGTTCTTCAAATCACCATATTTAGTGAACAAATTGATGATCCTAATGCCAAAGTACTGTAGAGGTCCAATGATGATATGAGTCGTATAGAATCAAAAACAGCAATCTGCAAAAACAAAAAACTGACAGATTGCTGTTTTTGATTCTATACGACTCATATATCGTTCTGGCTGCCGATTGATACTGGCAGGTTATTAAAGTAAATACATTTTGAATGCAAAAGAATAAAAAATGATATATTGTCAGAAAGAGAGATGGAAAAATATCGAACCATGTAAAAATATATATGAACTAGCTGACCCGCGCAACTTCGTTTGCGTCACATAATGCAATTAAATAATATTTTGACTACCCTACCTTCCCTACATACCCATAAACCATCTACTAAATAGTCCGAACAAAGCCTAAACATTTGGTTTGGATAGGTGAGCCCGTTCTTGAGTTATAAAATGACAACGAAAAGTGGTATTATATATATAAAAATCAATTTATATATATAATAGACTAATTTAAAGTATAAATATAAAGAGTTAAAAGTTTAAAAGCGTATAATTGGGTAGTTTAGACTCCGTACACACCATAGTACTTTAGTTCGTAGCGCAGAATATAAATAAATAAATGATAATGTTTTAAATTATGCAAAGAGTCATAGTGGTTTTTTCTAAATATTTTCCACGCGTTGTCTGAAATGCTAGGTTTAATAAGAACAAATAGTACTTAACTAGTAGGTTCCAAAAATGTTGTGTACAGACGGCAGCAGGTCAACCTACCCGAAACTATCAGATTTTCCCAACCAACCTTGAACCTAATGCTATAGAGATACAGTTGAAAATCTATTAAAGAAATTTGACAGATTGTGGTAGCTTGATGTGCTGTGCTGTTGTTATTTTAACATAACATAATATGATGCCTATAGTCCCCGAAGGGCTGGGCAGAGGTAAATTTTAACTCCCTCAAAGTTAGGCGTTCTGTAGACCAAATAACTACAGCGTATAAAATTATACATGGTTATACCGACGCCTCGGATTTACATGCGGAGCTGTGTCAATTCTTTGTTCCAAATAATTATAATCGCTCTAGAAAGCATAAATTGTTTAATGTCCCATTTTGTCGCACTGTAGCTCGATCCGCCTCCCCTATACCGCGTATGCTTACGATGCTCAACGCGCTCGTGGAGACCAATCCAGGATTGGACTTGTTTGCTGATGAATGGAAGACGATAATGTTAGAATGTTTGAGGTTTTGTGAGAAGACCGAGTAAAAGGATTATTTAATTTAGTGTTAATGGCTTATGCTGTACTAAATCTAATAAATAAATAAATAAATATAGTACACCCACATTTCGCCAGTTATGTTTGGGTCCCATCATCCCATGTAACAATAGGGCGAGCTAATTGCCATCACAGTCATGAGTTTGGCGATCCGTTCAATATGTAAGTTAAAAACATATTATGTAGGTTACCTTCAAAGGACATGCTTACAATAATATCCATTATACCTACTCGCATAAATGTAAATGTATAATTACTGTGTATAACTAATACCTATGTATATGATTTTATTTCTACAGGATGACTGGCAATTATTTAATTAGCAGTGTGTGATAAACATTATTTTATTATGATTACGTGACAGCGCTTCGTTGACTTTATAATATGGTTCGAGAGAAACTAATAAAATGCTAATGATGCTTTTGACAGCTTAAACATCAAATAAGAAGTAGTCTGGCCAATGTAAGTACCCATTTGTCCGAATAGATTGATCTGATGAGAAGATTTTACAGAAATCATCTCTATCAAGAAAAATATGAATAGTTTCTGTACTTATTTTCCTTATTTATTTAGCGCCCACGTGGGTTTACTGTCCTGATAATCTATCGAGTATGTCATGTGTAATCCGATAACAATATAATAGAATCTAACCTATTTCAAGAAGTTTCAACTTTCAAGCCTAGCGCTGATCAAATTGTGACTAAAATGCTCCACAGTTCTTCAATTTGACCCCCTATCACCAATAGAAAAGAGGCTATTGGAGCGGTTAAATTATACAGGTGAATAGCCTAAAAAGATTACGTAGATTTGAGGTTTATAGTTTCGCCTTTGCGACTCATCGAAACTGTAAAGACTTACTTTGAAGTAAGGGCTCCCCGCAGCTAAGACGACTTTGTGAACATGGAACAGCTCATTGCCGACTTCCAACACGACGTCAGTCAGCATGTGGTGTGACCGCATTGTGAACATCATCTGAAAATATAACCTATTGTCATATTCTGTAATCATGTTGTTGAACACAGTAAATGTTCGAACAAATTTGTTTAACACAACTGAACAAACGAGGTCGATGGTTTTATGGTTTGTTAACCCTAGAATTCTCAAATATCTTGCGCATAACTATCCTTTTTTTTGCGTGTCGAATTCTTCATGGATGTCCTCCGCCCTGGGGTAGGCGAAGGTGTCTGTCAGACTCGTACTGTCTAAATTTTAGACAGGACGGGTCTAATAGACCCCTTTGACCCCTTAGACTCTAAACCACACGATGTCCTTCGGCTATCTTTGGCCGGGGTTGCTGGAGGACTCTCGCAGTTCATTACGCTCCCCCGGCCAGTTGCTTATCTATTATAGAATTTGGCATGGTTTTACTATCTGTTTAAAATGTTTAAATAAATATCTATCGCTTATCCGTAGAATACTAAATGCTTAGCACTTAGCTACCTTTCTATTACTGACTTAGCACTTACTAAATGCTTAACGCTCAGCTATTTCGACCAAACTGTTTTAATAATAAGGTCAAAAGGGTTACCTATCATAAGTTCGAAAAATATTTGACCGAATTTCATTTCACCTAAAACCTTTCAACTATTATCGTTTCGTTTTTTTTTACTTAATCGAAGTCACGTCTGCCACTGTATCAGTTGACCTATTATCAATTCGATTATTTTCGTTACTCCGACGTTTTATTTGGTCGAAAAACTTTTTACCGAAGTTACACTTAGCCGAAATAACATTTGTTCGAAGTATTATGTTTCCGAACATTCATTATACCACTGTTTTAATTACCACTAGCTGTGCCCGCGACTTCGCTCACGTGAGCACGTTTTCTTAGAATAGGAGGACCTCTCTCAAGTTATGGAGAATAGAAAAAGTACAGTATGTATTGGCAAGCGAAGTGAGCCGGAAAATTTTAGCATTCTGCCTCGGATAGGTTGTTTTTTTTATAGTTGTTGGAGATTTCGGGGGGGTTTAACTCTCACTCCCCCTACCTACGACTTAGACTTTACATTTCTACTTACGTACTTAGTTAGATTTTACAGTTCTAACGCAAGAGCGAGCCGGATCTTTATTTCACGGTCGAACTAGGCCCAGCTCAGGGCGGGCTGATCATGACGCCCGGCCATGACTCCGCCCTGGATCTATTCTTGGTAGTACCAAGAGCGAGAGATGAGAGCTTCAAAATTGAAGCAGCCCGCCTCCGCCCCTTGTATTGGGTTCTTTTTATTAAAATTCATACAGTTATAAGAATAAAAGTAACTCAAATGGGCAGAATGCATTAACGAGCGAAGCGAGCTCGAAAATTTTAGCATTATACCTCAGAAAGGATAGTTTCACTTGTCGGCCCACCCGGCCCCCGTCCCTAGCTGCGCCAATGCTCCAGTGATATTCAAAAGCAATTCAGATGAGCTGAAAAAGCCCAAATATTGAAACTACGCTTTTCTAAGGTTGATTCTGCGGCACCATTGACATAATACCTCCAATCATATTAGTTAGTACGGACGAGTTTCGCGGTGCGGTAACTGCGCCCGTTTCTTAGACTAAGAATAAAATATACATATTGTTGATACATTGTTCACTGAAATAAATAAAAATGAAACAAACCCATAATACAATATCTCAAATAATACCATGTTTGCAAAACATGATAGATAGCCTAAATAACTAATATGGATATGTATTGAGAACAATGAGAACTAGGTTTTCCAAATGGTGTGCGAGTTAAGCCATCACCATGACAAAGCATTTCTAGTCACGTACACCAAAAACTGAGAGGCATAAACAAGACCGAGATCATTATTATTAACAGAGCCACTACAGTGCTAAATGCTAATGCCGAAGTACCAACAACCATGTGATCCGAAAATCTTCACATACACATAACCAATTTATTTCTTTTAACTATAACCTGATAATTCCGGTCGATCTCAGCCCTTTCCATGGTAGTTATCCATTCGTTTTCAAGAGCATGACACTCATCCGGGAGATTGTCAATTTCAATTTCAAAAGAAATAAAAGAGGCAGACGTCACCGCAAAGGACAATGCATTATTTCTTTCTTCAACATAAAATAGTGACAGTTAAAAGATAGAAAAAGTAAAAGATGTTCAAGTAGCCTGCAGTGTGACTTTCCAATTAGTTTATCTAGACGACATTCTAGTGACTTTTATTCCGTCACTTTCTGGTTTTGTGTTTTGCAGAGAAACGTCGAATCTGCAGCAGGTCCAATAAGTACTGACTAAAGTTTTTGGTGGTTTTCCGATGAGTCAACAATTTCAAGTGAGATTGTTTTTCAAGATACGTCTAAGAAGGTCAACTAGGTTCAAGTATGTTGAGCTGATTAATATGTAGTCGCATTTGAAATGCTTGTAAATTATAAGGTTATGCTAAAGAGGTTCTATGTCCACGTACTCTGTCTCTTGTCTGTATTTTCGAGATTTATTTTCGGATTGATGATCTTAAATTGGGATCAATATTGCAATGTTTGTTAAACCGATAATAAAAAAAGACGTGTGGCACTCGGAGACTGCCGCGGTAAAGCTATTCCATAGCATTTTTTATCAACTTATGTAATTATAATTATTTATTCACTTTCGTAGTGTCAGATATTGACAAGCCTAGGTTATTATTTTTAATCTACCGCTGGAGCTAGGAGGTTAGGTTGTATAGGTTTTAAACCTATACAACCTTGTCAATATCTGACACTACGGGTTAGGCACTAGGTGTTAGGTTATTTTCGTTAGGTTATTTTCGTTACGGAATTTCTGGATTCGGTCTCCACGCTCAAGGCCCGCGATAGACGCTATGCAATAGCTTAAAAATAAAAATAAAAACCTGTTACAGTAATAAATATCAATCTATATGACAAACAATGCTATTTTGCAGTCTGTTTTGAAGGCTGTCGAAAAAAGGAATTAATAATATACCGTATTAATTCATGCTGGTATTCAGCTGCATCCGGTTAGACTGGAAGCCGACCCCAACATAGTTGGAAAAAGGCTAGGCAGATGATGATGATTACATGATTACTAGAAAACTACTACGCAACCGGAAGTAATCGCGCAAAATTGGGAGGCCCATGACAATGATGATTGGTGAGCCTCAAGGAACATAATTTAAGTAAATACAAAACAGGAATTAATTTAGTCTAAAATGTTTAACGTGCTTCGAATGCTGCCAGTCATGTTGGTGATTGCGAAGCGGTCTCGAGAAATGACGTCGCGACTACCCGAGTTCACGGCCGTTGAACAATGACTGTGTCACGTATTAACATAGCTAGGCGCTAATGCCCGATTTTTCTGTAATACTGATTATCAAACTCTCTCACTCATTACTGATTATTTAACTTCCGCTAGTATCGATATGTAGTTCTCATAGTGTAGAAGATATTTTGATTCAGTAGAAGCTAGGTAAACTATTTCCAATACGAGTCTAACGTAACTTGAATATATTACTTTTATCGATACCAAAATAAAAACTACAACTAAAATTATTGCAACGTGAAATGCAAGAATGGCGACCATCCTGGTATTTATTCGACTTATTAGCTTATATTAACTTGGCATAAGGAAAGCAGTTGATGGGTGGGATTGCATTATGTGACGATTTACCCGCGTGTTGCGTATAAAGGTATGCAGCCAGAGCAATTTTGATAAGAACTTCACCGATTTGGCTGCTTTGCAAATTGTTTCAACAGTAAACTCAAGTATAACTTGAACTCTTGGGGGCTGAAGATGCTGAGCTGAAAATTTCTGATAGTCATCAGTCTCTAAGCTTGTACTCCGTATCAACAGCGTCAGCCAAGCCAAGTAAATACATGTAAATAAAAAATAAATGTACTTTTGTACATTGAGTGTTGGATTTGAAGTTGGCATGAACACTATGTTGCACGACATGAAGCGTAGGAAAAAAAACATATTATATTATTATATTTTTATTCATATCCAAGAGGCACACGGTTGAATGTGAAAATAAGCTAAATTAAACTTTGGATATTAGAAAAGCAGCAGTTACAAAAGCATAGCAGGATTGAATGGAAGGTGATATATTCAGGGTAGCAAGTAAAAATTATAATGGCTGATAGAAATAAGACACAGCATGCAATTCTTATAAACTAGAATAAGTGCAGGCATGACCGTCGGAAGTAGCTGACGTGTGGTTTTTGTGTTAATATCGTAGAATAATTAGGGCACTGAGAAAAAACAGAAGTTGATTGAACCCTCATAACCAAGGTAAAAAAATGGACTTTAACATATTGCGAGATGATAAAAAGAATATAAATAGTTTGGACATGTACAAAGTCTAAAATGTTATCAGTAAGATTCTGTAGATTATGTGCTAAGTCATGTTAAACCAAATGACGCAGGTTAAAGATGGTAAAACATTTTTAATGTTTGTGCTCTTTGGAATCATTATTTAGAAGCCGCAGAATCACGACACGGTGTTCTAACGTGGCCACATGCGGTTGCAAAATTCGTAGCGTCTCATACTTCATATTTTTTTTTACAATTAAATTAATTATATCGGTCAGTCGACGCGACGTAACATAATAAGTTAAGTCATAACATAATAAGTTACTTTATCAGTTATACATAATAGATACATTATGATAATTTGCAATTGATAGTGATATAAAAACATTCGATTAGCAGATACGTGATTTGTAAAGCGGTTTACAAATTCTGGGCCACCTCAATTAATAAGTTTTTAGATTAATGACTTTAAATTGTCTGTTTGTCAATATCACTGTCACTACATATTATAAAACAAAGCCGCCGCGTCTGTCTGTCTGTTCGCCGCGTCTTCTATCTGTCTGTTCGCGATAAACTCACAAACACCTGCACCGATTTTTATGCTGTTTTCACCAATGGATAGAGTGGTTTTCGGGGATTTAATTCTTTACAATGTGCTACGAAAATAGTATTTTGGAACCCATCACTATCACTACATATTATAAAACAAAGTCCTCCGCCGCGTCTGTTGGTTCGCGATGAACTCAAAAACTACTGGGAACCTATTCCAGGGATAAATTATGTATACTAAAACCTTCCTCGAGAACTACTCTATCCATTGGTGAAAACAGCATGAAAATCAGTGCAGTAGTTTTTAAGTTTATCGCGAACAGACAGACAGACGCGGTGGAGGACTATGTTTTATATGTTGTGATGATAGTGATAGTGATGTTTAGTTCTGTGCGTTTGTGGGACGCTTCGTGCAAAATTTACTTTAGAAATAATTAGGCTGAAAGCAGACCATTGAGTCATCATGATGTAGCTATTCTGTCTGCAAGTTGGGCTCCCAAAAGTATTACAGCTACGTCCATTGACCTATCAAATCCTGACGCTAGGTCACTGAACTATGCAGAAGACTAGGGATGTCGCTCTAAGTTACTGACCTCAATTTAGACACCGAAATAATTATGGAACTAAAATATAAATTTAAGAAGGTGCTACCTAGTTTGAAATTATATCTAAATTTTTTCGCTTCCGATACTTGTTGAATTTAGATAAATAGGATTTATTAGAAAGGAGGTTAGTTTAGGAAACAACGGTTTAACCTATTATTTTTAACTGAATCAAATCTATTAGTATAAGATTCAAACCTGATATTAACTGTCACTTAGTTAGATTTTACACGGATAAGCTAACCACAGCTCAAAATCGTCAAGTTTGTCTAGGTAGTTTAAGCTTAGAAGATGTTCAATTCTAACTCCAGGCAGGAATTGCATGGTGAATACACGTTCGAACACAACTTAATACTTATGCTAGTCCGTAGATGGCAGAATATGACTAGGCTTGGTCTGAACTCTGAAGTAAGTCGACGAAACAACATGTGTGATCGGTCCATCTATTCTCATAATTCTGAGAGCAGCGGTGGCCTAGTGGTAGCGCCCCGACTTACGAATAGTAAGTCGTAGGTTCGAACCCAGGCAGGCGCATTACTTTGTGTAATTTATTTCATCATCACTGCTCTCGAAAACGGTGTAGGAAAACATCGTGAAGAAACCGGCATGTCCTAGAACCAAAAATTCGAAGACATGTGACGTCTACCAATCCGCACTGGGCCCGCGTGGTTGATTATAGCCCAATCCCTCTCATAGAGAGGAGGCCTGTGTCCCAGCAGTGGGAACATTGTAGGCTGATGATGATTCTCATAATTCTGGCCCAGTGCTGTGGGCCAGCAATGCGCAGGGACCTTTAATCTACTGCATGCCCTGGTCACTTGCGAAAAGGAGCTTCTACAGATAATGCAAGATGCAAGAGCGAGCAACGCAAACTCTATAAGGTAGGTTTGCTTTAACAAGGGGGCTTTCCTCTTAGATTGTAGGGCCCTAACCAAATGAAACTAGAAAAGACGTCACTGGTAGCACCGCCGGTTTAGGCAAACGTACTGGATTAAGTCTATTTTAACATTCAAGACACTTAAACCTACTGCAGTTGATTAAGAAAGAAAAACAAAGATTTCGTTGGGAAAAAGCTTGCCTACCTTCATAAAGTCACTGATATAGTTTCCCATGCAGAACGTTAGGTCACCAATTTCATTAGAACCGGTGCCCATTTCGCCTTCTAGCACGTCGCAGCTGATGGGCGGCATGTTGTCCAACATGTTGCCTCGGCCCATATCTTCGTCTGTCTCCATACCTGATGGATAAACAGAAATCTATGTACTAGGGTTCTATGAGCTGTAAGAGATACGGTGGCTTGATGTGCTGAATACTGATTGTATGTGGCCAGTCGCTTGATAATGGCGGTTATAAAGGAGATCAAGCATCGACTGCTGTTTTACAGAGGCTGAGAAGTGGATTGGTTAACTGTTGGCGTGTTCTAACACCACCAGTTTTGGTCAGAAGACATCTACTGCTAGGCATAGCAGGTGTCTTGTTTTTTAACAGAACACTTTTAGAACGTGTGCCGACTGCAAGCCCGGCGACGTACCGCCCACGAGTACAGAAAAGAGCAATAGGAGTTCAATGCCCAAGTTTAGGTGCGAGACAGTCATTTTTTTCTTTTTAGATTCTTGAATTCCAGATCAAGCAGGTGGAGTTAGATTAGATTCAGTAAAGGCTTGAAGAAATACACGGCTGAGTTGCATGTAATTAAACTTTTATGGGTGTAGACTTTCGCAGTTTGACATTTTTTTATCGTGGATGCATTCGTGGATGTATCTATTATGTCATGATGTGGTGTCACTTGGCAATATGGAAGACAGTGAAGCTACTCGTCAAAAAAAAAAACGACTTAATTCTATAAGTATTTACAGCAAGCAAAGCAAGAGTGTTGGGGTAACTCAAAAATGTTTCCCATTAACCGAGTAACAGAAGCAAATAACTACTGATTCATGGGTTTATAAAATACCTATGGAAACCAACAAAATAAGTTTTACCTATGTAAGACGGGTTGCATTGTGATCCGAACTCATTTGTGTCATATTTCATATCTAACACTAATGAAAAATATTTAATAAATAATTGACTATAATATTATCACTATTTGAGATCAAATTCAAGACACACCACACTAAAGAGGATGCACAGCACAGGACACACTTCACTATTCCACAATTCACTAAGATATTTTTTTAATTAATTCTAATTTAAATAGTTTTGGGCCACCACCACTCCTCATTTGCTGTGTTTAATGCGAGAAAGTGTTGTATTAGCCGCAAGAGTCGCGCGCTCACTGACGCCAGCACAATATACACCTTGCACGCTGAAAGTTTGGTAGTCCGAACCAAACGATGCAAACGTTTCGACTCATGATGACTCGGCATAAAACCATATTTAATCGCATTTTCAATAACCCGAATATAAAAAAAAATAAAAGTCATCGCGTTCGTGTCGCGTATTTTTATTTCCGAGGTGTGTCGTTTCGCTAGACTTGGATATTTTCTTGATTTCAATAAAATTGTTTCTTTCACGCTACTAATTTTTGATATTTAGTTAATTACACTGTGTGTTTTAAATTCTCCTGTCCTTATCCTAATTAATTGTATGCGTCACAAAATCCTTCCAACGGTATTTGGGTCATCCCCAATGACTAGTAATAGACTGGAGCACTGGTTGAAATACGTCATATTATTATCAAAACCGATTAAAAATTGCGTCCTCATTTGTATCACACGGTGGTTCCGCTAGAGGTCATAATACAAAAAAACGATTGTGGTATTTTCAAATATCGAATGCTGTCATGACATTGACAGATACATACAGGGTGTAAACAAACTCATCACGAAGCCGTCAACCAAGCATTATGTACATTGTACATCAAATTAGGTAACTTTACGTGAAAATTAGTGCTGGGAAACGACTTTTTTTTGGGCTGAAGAATCACTTTTTCAGTAGGACTCAATGTCATGCAATCAAAACATTGTGCTGATGGATGGATTGAATAGTAAGGGGGTCCTAGAGGTGTTTAAAGTAAAAATCTTACATTAAAAACATGTATTTTAAAAAAAACTTGTGAAAAAGTTGGAACTTTGACCCCCAATATCTCCGTAACAACAAGGTTCCCAGGTATGGTCTAGAACAAAAAAATGATCGCAATGACGGGGAGAACAAGTGCATTTCGGCTTTGTTAAGAGTCTGTTTACACCCTTTATACTATATACACCCTTTATACTATAATTAAACATAAATAGATCCCCGATAAATAATCACTTTCATTATTTATTGAAACCCGAAATAAAACAACTCCCGTTGCACACGCACCCTTTTCAGTGACTCATTACGTGACCGCGGTCATTAGAGGCTGTGTTTTCGCACAATGTTGATATTGAAGTGATTTTTTTTTGTAATGGAGCTTCTTTAACAGGTATGCTGTTTATACTCGTTTTGACATTTTTCAGGATAATATTGAAATAACGATGGGTCTACGCGACGGCAATATTACTTAAAAAATATGTAGAGTTATTCTTTACTGAGACTTTCAATATTGTTCTGATGCAAATTGAACGATAAGTTTTACTTGATTAAGAAGTCATGTGTCTAAAATAAAGGCCTTAAGCCATTGTCGTGGCTTCGCTTTGAATATATTTTCTGTACAATGAGAGATCCGCAAAACCGGTTTTGTATAGCTTGATCAGCCGTCGTACGTACTAACTGATATTATTATAAGTTTTTATATTTTGCTTTGATTAGTTTTATTTTTTTTATTTACCTAATTTGTTTTTATATTACTTTTATTTATATATTTTTCATGATATACACCTAAAATTGTGTTTACATTTAAATATCCTATAATTTGAAACCATATCCAATTGGAAAACCAATTGTTGAACAAATAAGTAATTATGACCACCTTACAAAGGCGTGGTGCACGGTGCACGCTACATTGCACGGGTGGTCCCACAGTGCAATGTAGCGAAAGCGAACAATACTCGTAATGAGTGTAAGTGTGCTCAGAGCTGCAACGAAGGCAGGCGTTGACGTCGCTTTCACGAAAAAATGCGTTTTTTTTTGACGTCATTGTCGTAATCACATATAACCAGTGTGCGGAAATACCAGCAGGAGTAAGCAGGACCGAAAGACATGGGGGGATCGATTTCGCGACGTTTATATAAAAAAATAGGGTTGCACTCCAGGAGTGCCGGCAGAAGTGAAAACTTCAAACGACACCATCTAGCTTAAATATCAGAAATTTCAATAGCTTTCTGGAAGAACGAAAGATGTAGCTGCAGTAGAAAAAACTTGAAACAACGCCATCTAGCTTAAACTACACGCACACTCGCGCAAGCGGCCTGCGCCGCCGATTCAATCTGACGATCTGACGCGAGTTTAACAGTTTTTACCCATCCCAAAAAGTGCACAACGCCGCTAAAGAAGTTTTCACTTCAAAATACTTTCTTTGAAATCGAAGATTGATTCATGGGTTTCCTACCTATACCGTACAGCTCGCAAAAACTACTTTTCAATAGAGCTGCAAGAACAAGCGTTTATTTTTATTTTTATCCTCAATTAAATTACAAGTGCTCCAATGATTTTCTTTGTCTGTCGTGTTCGTTGTCACAGCTTTACTACATTATTTCATATTATAGGAAGAATTTCACGCTTAACATAAGAAAAACCTTACACTTAGCCTTACTTTGATGTAATTAGCTATTGTTTTATCTCAAGGTTGAAACTGAAATAATATGTATGTTTGGTTAAGTAAATTAAATAATAATTTCAGTAGGTAATGGTTTCATATTCGGGTTTGGGGTAAAATTACTAACACAATGCATTTTATGGTTTTTACGAGTTACAGCAGAATTTTCGTTATGTTCAAATCAAATCAAATCAAATTTATTAGGTTTACAATAGGATGTTATGAATATGGTCAGTTCGCTACATTTTACTCGAGAGCATACAAATAATTATAAACTTGCACAAACACACATTGACAATAAAATAACTCAATTACTTACACACTAACACACAATTACCAATGTCAACATAATAATAATAATTAAAAACAATAATCAAGAATAAGAACATAATGTAATATTAATTTTATAATCTAAATGTCAGTTGTGTCCATGTTTATAATCTAAATGTTTACACATTTATTTACGTTTCACTTTGCCCTACTAGATTCGGACCCGAACGGAGTCCTCATCCTTGAGCTTTAATCAGCGTTTTTTTTCAATTCAAATTAGAAACGTTTTTTATGTATTAGTATAACAGATATCGCACAGGACAGAGAGGTTTTGAGGACTAGCTCTATTTTCTGGCTCACATTGAGAGATCTGAAGTTGCTTAACGAGTCTTCCTTGGCGGTGATGCAGTATATTGAATTCAGCAGACCAGTGACCACCTTGTTACCTGATACTAGGTCTCCACTATTGCACTACATTTCAAATGCCGCACTCGGCATGTGCGTATATCGTGCCGAATGGAGGGAAAAAATTGGACATGACCACAACATAAAAAGAAAAAAGATGGCCGCCGAATACCATAACCAAGACCTTTTAGTCGGTGAAAAATGGCGACCTGCACAACAGGACATGGTAAAAGCGCGTGATGTTATACCTACAAGATTTTGAACTTAAGTTATAAAATATAATATGAAATACACAATGTTATTCCAGACCATTCAATAAGATAAATTGAGGACATTTATTATTATTGTACAATTCTACAATGACTTGCAGAATGTTGAGGGTTTTTTTGCAAGCAATAATAATGACAATCCTTTAATTAATGTGCTGACATTCAAGCATTATATATACACAGGTACAGCAGGGGCACATGCTATCATTCCACTTACAAATCAGAAATATTGGCCTAATATCAATCATAATCTGCCAAGCCTTTGTCGGCTTCCAGTTGCAGTTGAATACCATTTACATGGAGTAAATGCTTATCTGACCTCCACAACCCAGTAAGTACTGGGCAGGCGCGGTCTTAGGGGGGGGGGGGGGGGTCACAGGGGTCATGACCCCCCCCCAAATTAAAAACACATACACGCCAAATTGACACTCCTTCTCCGTCCCAACCATATTCCTGGCTACGGCCCTGTGTGACCCCCACAAAGTCTTAGGATGGGACCGCGCCTGGTACTGGGTAATATTGGGTGTAAGAGACAGCTCTCCACAAACTGACAGGGTGCATTCAGATCCTTATTTTGAATCATATTCCACCCGAACTTTTCTCCGGTTTTTTTTTCAGTTGCTATTCCTTTTTTTCTATGTAAAATTATATTCCCTGTACGGCAGCCCTTCATTTATGTAAATAATATGGCTAAAATAAAAAATCCAACAATGGATGTTGAAATACACTAAATAACGACGCGTGAAATCAGCTGTTCACTTCCTGTCTAGCTTAAGTGTTCATCGAACTTGTCGTCGCGCTTGCCGTTCGCTACGTGCGTTTTGCGACGAGAAAGAGGACAAATCAAATTTATTGGATTCCCATAATATTCCTAAAATAATTTACTCTGTCCCTTTTTTTTTTTTACGGATGGGAAATCATCAAAAGACTTCTCCCGCTCCGGGCAGAGCGGAAGGGAGTGTCAGACTTGTACTGACTAAAACCCATCCATGTTCCTTCCTTGCTCTTTGTGCTCTAGGGCCGCGGTATATCTTTCGAACAGTCCCACAGGCATCGGCCCTTGCGGGCCCCTCCCTGTTTGCTGACATCTCTTTGAGGCGCGCGTGGAACACGAACGCGCCGATTCCACGGTCTATCCCTTACACTCTGTCTATCATCATCATCATCAACCTATAATGTTCCCAGTGCTGGGACACAGGTCTCCTCTCTATGAGAGGGAATGGGCTATAATCCACCACGCGGGCCCAGTGCGGTTTGGTAGATGTCACATGTCTTTGAATTTTTGGTTCTAAGACATGCCGGTTTCCTCACGATGTTTTCCTTCACCGTTTTTGAGAGCAGTGGTGATGAAATAAATTACACAAAGTAATGCCAGCCTGGGTACGAACCCACGACTTACTGTTCGTAAGTTGGGGTCGCTACCACTGGGCCACCACTGCTCTCTGCACTCTGTATATGCTAACCCCTTAATAAGACTGGTTGTTAAGACTTTGGGGACAGTGAGTGACTACATGTTACGACTGTAAAAGATCTACAAAACACAGCTGGGGCCAACGGCTTGGCGTGCTTTCCGAAGCATGGATAAAACTCGGTATGTAATGGATGATCACCCATCCATGGAGTAACCTTGGCAAGCGCGGCTTAACCTTGAAGATTAACCTGAATGGCTTTTATTATTTAACGACAAGCTCCTGCTCTATTTTAATATTAACCTTAAAATCATTCATACACATCTATAAAAATAAGTGAGATCCTAAAGGTTGTGCATGAAAAACAAAGATAAACATAAAAATCTTCTGTTAAACTGGGACCCGTATAGCTTTTTTTATGTAGGTACGAGGGTCATTCAATAAATACTTAGCCTACAAAAAGTAAACGAAAATTTTAGAAAAGTGCCCATTTATTTTTCAACATAGTCTCCTTTTAGTTCGATACACTTAGCCCAGCGATGTTCCAACTTTTTTAACCCGTCCGAAAAATAGTTTTTGTCAAACTCTGCAAAATAGGCCTCCGTGGCGGCGATGACCTCCTTGGAGCACGTTCCCCGGTCTGGATCCATTGTTTTGATTGCTCCTTGGTCTCTGGTGTGTACCAATGGATCCAGGTTTCATCGACGGTCACAAAACGACGCAAAAACTCCGCTGGATTCCGCTTAAACAGCGCCAAACACGTCTCCGATGTGGTCTCACGGTTGCGCTTGTTTTCCGGTGTGAGTAAACGCGGCACCCATCGCGCCGACAGCTTTCTCATGCCGAGTTCCTCGTGAAGAATATGACGCACTGTTCCTTCTAAAATGCCTACAGTCTCAGCTAGCTCCCGAACCTCCAATCGGCGATCTGCCAATACGAGATCACGGATTTTTTTAATGTTTTCCTCCGTAGCAGCTGTTTTCGGTGCACCTGGCCGTGGTTCATCAAAAACCGACGTACGGCCACGTGCAAACTCGTTGAACCAATTCTTGACGGTGGCCATCGATGGAGAAGAGTCACCGTACACAGCATCCAAGCGCTCTTTGATTTCGATGCGCGTTTTCCCTTCCAAAAATAGGAATCGAATCACCGAACGATATTGCTCTTTTTCCATTTTTGTAAAACCGATCGACACGTTGGCTTCCATAAGTTGTCAAATTATAACTAATGAAGGGATTGGAATGAAAATTTGAAAAAATAATTAAAAAAGAATGTGCTACACTGTGGTAAAACTCTTTTGAAACTACAGCGCCCTCTGGCGATGCGGCTAGGTACTTATTGAATGCACCTCGTATATAAAGAAGTTTATTATGTGGTAAGTGAAATCACTATTTTTAAAAGTCAAGTATAAAATTAAGGAAAGATCAACTTTTGAAACTTCAGCAACCAAAAATTTGACAAATGCAAATTTTTTAGTTGGTGTAATAGACAGAATGTTGTCTTTGTGCTTGTCTAGCGATATCGTCGCTTTTTGATTCACCAGACGATAGCCCATATGATTTAGAGTAATTTTAGGTATTTAACTCATAAACATCATAACATCACGCCTGTAATCCCCGAAGGGTTAGGCAGCAGTGTAACTAATAGTACACCCACATTTCGCCAGTTATGTTTTTAAGTCCCATGTAATAGGGGGCGAGCCTATTGCCATCAACGGGGCACAAATCCAGACTCCATAGCTGCTATTGAGAAATTCCCGATGGAAAATCCCATTAGCACTTTGCCGGACCCGGGAAACGAACCCAGGACCTCATACTCAGCACTCGCGCTTGGGACCACTAGACCAACGAGGCAGTCTATGTTATCCCAATATTGGATCATCACTGTTACACTTTGATTGGGTAACAGATGAGTGGCCAGTATGATTCATAATGATAATTTGGGAAATTTTTATTTGTAATTCATACTTTTCATATATATACTAGTCAAAACAAAATAAGGGCCACTTGTTATTACCTTGGTAGCGATAATTGATTTTTTATGCGTTCTTAAGTAGCTGATTGTTCATTGTGGTGTTACCTTACTTGTTTACAAACATTTTTTGAGTATTCCACCTGCATAATGGTTTAAAGTGGATAGTTTTTGATAATTTATTGTAACCACTTGATTCTACCCGATTTTAAGACGGATTTTAACTCAGTCAAAGTGACGATTCTGTCATGAACAGTTTAAGTTTTGTTTAACTAGTGACTGAATTAACATTTTTAAAAAGTTATGCCGAGAATTCGAGGACATATGGACTTACCAACCGTAACTAGGGCCATAACATTGCTTCAAGAGGGCCATTCGCAGCGTTGTGTGGCGTTGCAGCTGGGTTTTTCCCGGCAAGCAATCCAGAATGCTTGGAATCGATTTCAAGAGACTGGGAGACTAACCAGGAGACGAGGATCTGGCAGAGTTCGAGCAACTACCGCACAGGTAGACCGCTACGTGCAATTGACTTCGCGCAGAGAACGCTGCATCACAGCCCGTTCCTAACAAAAACGTTTGCGGCAGGCGACATGTACACGCGTTAGTGATCAAACCAATAAAAATTCGTTACACGAGGACCAGCAGTTCTCCAGGAGACGCGTAGTGCGGATACCATTAACAAGTGCTCATCGTGCAAACCGATTATCGTTCGCAAGGCAGCATCTGGCATGGGATATGAGTGATTGGAGCACAGTATTGTTTACGGATGAGTGCAAAGTTAAATTTTTTAGTGATGACCGTCGCATTAGAGACTTGAGGCGTGAAGGAGGGCAATTTTTGGATGCTTGTATCCATGAAAGTGACAGATTTGGGGGCCCCAATGTTATGGTGTGGGGAGGAATCTCTATGTCAGGTAAAACCGAGTTGGTAATTCTCAACGCAGGCACAATGACAGCTCAACGTTATATCGAGGAGGTCATAAGACCCCATGTGGTCTCGTATGCACTGAGAATCGCTGCAAGATTCCAGCTGATGCACGATAAAGCTCGTGCTCATACAGCTAGGGCCACCAAAGAAGCCCTAGATGAGGCTGGTATACAGGTGTTGCCCTGGCCTGCCAACAGTCCCGAGCTTAGTCCCATTGAACACATGTGGGATCTACTGAAACGCAGTGTTCGAAGCACAAACCAACCCGTGCACAATGAAATACAGCTAATAAACGTTCTGTAATCAAGTTGGGAACCAATTCCTCAAGAAATAGGGGTACACCTGGTGGAGAGTGTACCTTCCAGGCTTCAAGAGTGCATTAGAAAACGAGGAGGACACGCCAGATATTGAGGAAAGTCACAAATCAACCTAGACCTTTTGTTTTTTTTTTTCACTTAATTTTATTTTGTCACTGTTTGTTTTTGCAAAAATTTTATTTTTTAGAAAAAGTGGTGTAATTTTTTTTTTATTGTTTCTATTATTATTTTATGCTGTTTACAATAAAAATCAATTAATTTATCCAATCTAATCATTAATCAACCCTTGAACCAGAAGAATTCATGAGAATACTGTAAAAACATGGTGGCCCTTATTTTGTTTTGACTAGTATATATTTATGCTGTATTGCAGTCATGTGGTCATTTGTTTTGTTACAGAAGACGAAGTGATGTTATAATGATTTCTACCATTTTCTTAAACCTCATAGATGTTTATGTTAAGATACCTTGGCTCTCCAATCAGTACTTAAGCCATGACAGTTGTTATCTGGTTTTTTCATAAATCATATTACAGAGAAAATGATCAGATGAATGTGAAGGAGTGTTATAAAAGTAGACGAAGAATTGAAAAAAAAATGAACAATTAAATGACTTGCATTTTACTCTTTATAATGTTTATTGAAAATAATAATCAGTTGCATACATTACAAATTAATATAGGTACCCAATAAAAGATTGATGTTTAATAAATTCAAACTATATTTTATAAACAGTGAGAATGAGTTATTCCAAAGTAATTATCATTCTATTGGAAAATTGAATAATGCAATGCTGTCACTTGAAGAACTATGTAAAAAAATACCTACAGGATTTTACTAGGTTATATTCTTCTACTTTGGCCTGTTAGTATTAATTTGAGAATCAATTTATAAGACAGCCATCCAGAGCTTCCTTCAATTTTAAATTAGGATCCTTACATTTTTATTATTCAGAATATTAGTTTGAAAACTGGTTTCAACAAAAAATATATTAATACAATGCTTACCTGCTGTTTATAATTTATGTGATGTGATGTCAGTAGTAAATGCACCCGTAATACTTTTAAAGAGCCTCAATGCAAGCCGTTTATAAAAATATATTCCAAGTTATCCAATTCATTATAAATCGAAAATTCACTCCGAAAAACACTTTTGTCACAATACTTAATAGTACACGTCACAAATACACTGAATTCTATATCCTGTTCCTGGAATGTCTTGATTACTTCTGTTTATTATTCTTTTATTACAAAATTAATTAAAATTACTTTTTGTTCACTCAAAAATCATTTTGCTATCTGCTTCAAATGACACTGACAACTTTTGAGGGGTTGCCACAACAAACCTAAATCTTATTACACTTTTCATTATTTTCATGTAAAGTATGTAATCCCAAGTAAAACGGTAGATTTTCATGGAAAACTATAGAAAAAGTCGTCTAAAATATGTTCCAGTTACTTTTTTTGGAAAAACAAAGTGCTTTACGTTTCTAAGGAGGTTTGACACTGTTGGAATAATGCCTTATAGAATTTTATGTCTATGATTGAGCTGGCTGGTTTGAGGTTTATGGTCATTAAAATAAAATGAGTAACTATGTAATTTGAATACGTTTGACGGGTGGGCATTAGAACAAGAACGTTTAGAGAGAAAAGTCATGTACTGAAAAGATTTATTAGTTAACATGTAATTTTATTTTATACCTTTATATTGTTTGAGATGGAATTATAGCGCAGTAAAGAGTAAAGAATGCAGTTTTATTAAGGAGGGATCCCAGCAGAGGAAAATAAGAGAAACACCAAGCATAAGTAGTGAGAATATGCATTTTTACATTTAAAAGGTTATGGGCCCAGTATAAAAGGTTATGGGCCCAGTATAACAGGTTTTTGGGCATGTCGCACTACTTTATGCAGTAAGGTGAGAAGAATACAAATGTTTTTGGAGTTCAAGCTAAAATTGTGAAACAAAAATTTTCGAAATGTCAGACGAAATAAAAATATCAAAATTGACCTGCGAATCAGAATATGGTCTATGGAAGCAAAAATTAATGCTTCTACTAACAGCAAAAGAACTTGATTGTGTTCTGGACGAGGGTGCAGAACAGAAGAAAGATTTTTCAAAAAAAGATGCAAAAACAAAATTGTTAATAATTTGTTCCATTTGTGACAAATACGTAGTGCATGCGATAAACTGCAAAACGTCTAAATCAATCATTGAGAAATCTGACAGATTGTTTTTAGGACATGAAGACACTCAAATTACTATAATTTTGGAAGAATTTTACAAATATAAATTCAATAATAATGACATAATGGCAGACATAGCGGAAATAGAAAACAAAGCTACACGATTAAGATCTTTAGGACACGAATTTGATGAAAAAAATATATTGACGAAAATTCTTTCAAATCTTCCGGAAAAATATTTATTTTTTAGAACAGCTTGGGAGTCTACAGGAAAAGCAGATAAGACTCTAACAAATTTGATCTCAAGAATAAATCTGGAACTAAGAATAAAAGAACAGACAGAAACACTTTCAGAAGATATACCAACATTACCAACAACATCTGGTGTACATCAACAAGAGAAACAATTAGAAAACATTTTTCATGTTAAAAGTTGTTTTAAATGTGGCAAAAAGGGACATATTGCGAGATACTGCAGATCACTAAACAATGACAACAGATCTTTATACAACTTATGCTACAAATGCATGAAAAGTGGACATAAACATACGGAGTGTAGACAACAGTTAAATTGTTTAAACTGTAAGAGTGACACACACTACACTAAATTCTGTCTAAAACAAAATGTGAGTACTTATCATACACATTCAGATCCAGAAACTGAGATTGAATTCATCATTGATTCAGGTACAAGTAGTCATATTGTTACCTCAGAGACTTATCTCAAAGATAAGACGAACATTAATTATAAAATTATGACTGCAGATGGTAACATACATCATGTTAACATCATGGGAAACTTATATTCGAAAAATATTATTTTAAAAAATGTTTTATGTGTTCCCCAACTCAAAAAGAATTTAATATCTGTATCTAGATTAGCTGATGATAATTATTTGTTAAAATTTTTCAGAAACAACTGTCGAATTGGAAGTGAAAACTCTGAATGCATGGACGCCTGTGAACGAAGGGAGGATGGTCTATATTATTTAAAATTATCAATAAATACGACAAGGCCAGTCGTACTTTCAAGGTCAGACAATGTTTTTCAAATAAATGCGAATTTCTGGCATCGGGCATTAGGTCATGTACCTATTAACAGGACAAAGGACATTGTTCGAGGCATTGATGGAGGTCTGGTAAAGGAGATTGACATCTGTGAAGTCTGCACACAATCGAAATTATGTAGAAAACCATTTAAAACAAATAGACACAGAGCTAGTAAACCATTAGAAATCATTCATAGCGATATTTGTGGTCCGATTGAAATGGAAACATGGGATGGTTACAAATATTTTATCACGTTCTTGGATGATTATACACATTTTGTTAAAGTTTTTCTAATCAAAAATAAAAACGAGGCCTTTTCTAAAATAATAAATTATATTAATTTGGCGGAAAATCATTTTAACACAACAGTTAAAACATTTAGATGTGATAATGGGGGTGAATACACTAGCAAACAATTTAAAATGTACTGTAATAACAAAGGAATTAATATTGATTACACAATTCCTTATACTCCACAGCTGAATGGTAAAGCTGAACGATTAAACAGATCATTAATGGAACGAACAAGAGCGTTGCTTTTTGATATGCAGCTACCACATGAATTATGGGGTGAAGCTATTTTAACTTCTGCTTATTTATTGAACAGGAGTGCAAATACAATAAATGTTAAAACACCAGCTGAAATTTGGTTTAATAAAATACCAAATTTAAAACATCTAAACATTTTTGGATCTTTATCATATTATAAAAATAATTATCAGTTACATAAACTTGACTCCAGGAGCAGCAAAGGGCTTCTAGTAGGGTTTACTAATAACGGTTATAAGATATGGGATCCTTCAAATTTTAGAATAGTTTATTCGAGAGATGTGGTGTTTAATAATAATAAGAGTGATGTTGCGGATTTTTTGAAAATGTGTAATTGTAGAGTAAAACAGTGTGATTTAGATAATTTATTTAAAGAAATTAGAATTGATATTGGTGGTAATGCTTTTCGTGGTGAAGGTGGTAATGTTTTTCGTGGTGAAGGTGGTAATAGTTTTCGTAGTGAAGGTGATGATGAAGATGTTGATGATGAAGAGGTTTTTGAAAATAGAGTTGAAGATGTTGATGATGAAGATAACGAGATTTTTGAACAAAATGATGAAGTTGATGTTGAAGATAATGAGATTTTTGAAGACAGCGTTGAAGAAATTGGAGTTGGTGTTGAAGAAAATAATACTTTGAGAGGGGAAGTTAGAGATGATACAGTAGTTGAAGACAATAATGAGTTAGGAGATGCAATTGAACCAGTTATTAATGATGGATTGAGGATTTTACCGAGAAGAGAAAGGAAATTGCCATATAGGTTGAAAGATTATGATTTGGAGACTTCGTTTTTGACTTATACAGATGTTTCTAATAGTTTTGATAAAGATTTATGGAAAAGAGCAATTAATGAGGAAAAAGATTCCTTAGAGAGAAATAAAACTTGGGATATTGTTAATAAGTGTGAAGCAAAACATAGGAAAATAATTTCAAGTAAATGGATATTTACTATAAAGCCTGGTGGAAGATATAAGGCTAGATTAGTGGCAAGAGGTTTTCTGCAAAAATACAATATTGATTATAAAGAGACATATAGTCCAGTGGTAAACACTACTAGTGTTAGATTGTTGTTGGCGATTGCAGCACAAAAAGGTTTTAAAATTAAACAATTTGATGTAAAAACAGCATTTTTATATGGAGACTTAGATGAAGAGATTTTTATGGAAATACCTTTAGGATATGATATAAAAAACAAAGAGAATAAAGTTTGTAAGTTAAAGAAGAGCTTGTATGGATTGAAACAAGCCCCACTTATGTGGAACAAGAGATTAACGGAGTTTTTGAAGAAATTAGGTTTCTTGCAATTAAAATCGGATCCATGTGTGTTTGTTAATAAGGATAAAGAAATATATTTGGCTATTTATGTAGATGATGGTATTTTAATTGGTGAAAATGAGATTGATTTAAATAAGATTATAATTAAATTAGAAACAGAATTTGAAATGCGGAAATTTGATAAGACCGAAAAGTTTATAGGGTTTGATGTTAAAGTAGAAGAAAATGTTATTAAAATTAATCAGGAAAGTTATATAAAACAAATTTTGGAAAAGTTTAAATATGAAAACTTAAAAGATAGTAGTCATCCAGATATTTTAGTTGATACACATCAAGAGGGGAAAGTGGAAGTTGATGATGTGCATCGATATAGACAATTGATTGGTTCATTGTTGTATCTGGTGAATAAAACAAGATTGGATCTAGCTTTTCATGTTGGTTATTGTAGTAGGCATCAAGAACATCCTGGCTTGAATGATTTTGGAAATATTAAGAACATTTTTAGATATATTAAAAATACAGTCAGTAGTGGTATACAATATGTTCGTGGTAATGATTTAACTTTGAAAGCATATTGTGATGCAGACTTTGCAGGTGATCCTGATACAAGGAAAAGTACAACTGGCTTTGTTATATTTTATGGTGGTGGTCCAATTCATTGGTGTTCACGTAAACAGTCAGTCACTGCTCTTTCCAGTACTGAGGCTGAATATATTTCTGCAGCCGAATGTATAAAAGACCTACTATACATTCAGAGTTTGATCTACGAGTTAACAAATAAATTACCAAAAACACAATTGTTTGTTGATAATCAATCAGCTATTGTATTGATTAAAAATGGAATTTTAAATAGAAGGAGCAAACATATTGATGTTAAATATCATTTCATTAAGGAAAAGATAGATCAAAATTTATTAGAAATTCACTATTGTTCAACTAAAAATAATTTAGCAGATATACTGACTAAACCACTGGACAGAACAAAGTTTTTGAGATTGAGGCAGTATATAGTGAGTGATGCTTAAATGACATTTTGTGATGTGATGTGTTATGTAGGTTTATTAGGATATAAGGTTGTTTGAGAATTAATTTGAAATTTTAATGATTAAGTTAGTTATGTAAGGTATTTAGATTAATTAATTTAAAAGCTTGTTTGTTGTATTTAGTTAAGTTGGGTGGGTTAGTTAAGTTGGGTTTTTAAATGAGTTGATAGGAGTTATTCAAGAGCTGTGATTCTAATTGTTAGAACATAAAATTCAGAGGGGATGTTGGAATAATGCCTTATAGAATTTTATGTCTATGATTGAGCTGGCTGGTTTGAGGTTTATGGTCATTAAAATAAAATGAGTAACTATGTAATTTGAATACGTTTGACGGGTGGGCATTAGAACAAGAACGTTTAGAGAGAAAAGTCATGTACTGAAAAGATTTATTAGTTAACATGTAATTTTATTTTATACCTTTATATTGTTTGAGATGGAATTATAGCGCAGTAAAGAGTAAAGAATGCAGTTTTATTAAGGAGGGATCCCAGCAGAGGAAAATAAGAGAAACACCAAGCATAAGTAGTGAGAATATGCATTTTTACATTTAAAAGACACTATGTTCGTTCGTGGATTATGGAGACGATACGATACGCTAAGACACGCGCTCGACGAAAAGGTATCCCAAAAACTACCAAATGTACGGTAGGTATCCACAAAAAAGATAACTATAAAGGGTGTAAACAGACTCTTAACGAAGCCGAAAGGCACTTATTTTCCCCGTAATTGCGATCAATTTTTTGTTCTAGACCATACCTGGGAACCTTCTAGTTACGGAGATATTTAGGGGTCAAAGTTCCAACTTTTTCAGTTTTTTTAAAAAATACATGTTTTTAATGTAAGATTTTTAATTTTAAACACCTCCAGGACCCACTTACTATTCGATCCATCGATCAGCACAATGTTTTGAGTGCGCTACATTGAGTCCTACTGAAAAACGAGATTTTTCAGCCCAAAAAAAAAAAGTGGTTTCCCAGCACTATTTTTGGCGTAAAGTTACTTAGTGCGTTTTTTAATCCTAGAGACTAAATTGACACATGCTAATGACAAACTGTATAGGTTGACCAAGGGTGGTTTGATATTAGCATGTGTCAATTTAGTCTCTAGGATTAAAAAACGCACTTTAGTTTGATGTACAGACGCCAGCACATCAAGCTACTACAATCTGTCAGATTTCTTTACTAGATTTTCAACTTTATCTCTATGACATTAAGTTCAAGGTTGTTTAGGAAAATCTGACAGATTCGGGTAGGTTGACGTGCTGGCGTCTGTACATTATGCTTGGTTAACGGCTTCGTGAAGAGTCTGTTTACACCCCGTATATATTTTATGTATCGTTGCCGTTATTTCGTTCGTTGCACTTTTTAGAACGACAACCTATTAACTTTTGGAGCACAGATCTGTAAACTGTAAAAATAGTGAGTATCCAGCTTTATGCTATTATAATCAATGAAAAAGATAGATATTTTTTTCCTTTCAATCTAGGATAACGCAGAGACTGGCAATTCTTAGGTGGCGTTGCTTGTCAAGAAAATTTACATCGATGTGTCTTGGTACAGACGCCAGCAGGTCAACCTACCCGAAACTGTCAGATTTTCCCAACCAACCTTGAACCTAATACTTCACTTCATCACATGGAGGTAGGAATACTATGGAGTCGGCATAATTTACTATATATACAATTGCCTGTACATTTGTTAATGAAATCGATGTAGCAATACTAAAAATATTGTTTTTTCTTTCTAACTTACATTGTCTCGCATAAGAAAAGCAGGACGACAATATATTTGTTTTTACTAATTTTGGCAACATTTAACCTGTGACGTCACTAGAATGTACCTGCGTGCCAATCCGCCATGTTTTGTTACGGTCACAGAGTACATTACGTTGAGTTTGCCTTTGTTTACTTTCGCTGTATTAACTATTTTTCATCAATTTAATGGAAAGTGTGCTTGTATTATTTATAAAAGTGAAAAAACTCTAAATTGCGATGCCTCCTAAGTGCGCTGTTGTGGGTTGTGGTGCTTCTAAAAGCCAAAAACGCCCAAATTTGTCGTTTCACAAGTGACTAAACTAAAATTTATTAAAAATATTAAAAAAAACCTGGAAATACATGAAATTATTGTAGTACCTGTTATGAGTAGGTCACATCACTATTGATGTCACAACACTAGTCGATAAGCGGGCAGCCAAGATGGCGGTCTGATGTAATACTTTCTTTAACATTAAAACATAATAAATAAAAACAAGTTTAATTTATATACACCGACCAAAACATGGTGTCAGAATTGGTTTCTAATCTATGTGTCGTATAATCATTGCATGAATTGCATCTTGAGTCATTGTGCAGTGAAAAGCTCGTGTGAAAAGTCGGCGCCATGTCTGATTCTGATGAAAAACAAAAGCCCAAGAAACTGTCTGGAATGTCTAGTCCGCAGCCCATGGTAATGAAAGGTAACTTGGCTCAACAGTGGAAGAAATGGGTACAGTCGTTTAAATTTTATTTACGTGCGTCTGGCTTGGATGAAGAGAGTGATGGCAGAAAAGTAGCTTTATTTTTACATGTAATTGGTGAAAAGGGCGTGGATATATTTAACACATTTGGAATAGACGAGGATAACATTACTTATAACAAGCTTATAGAGTTATTCCAAAATTATTTTGCCCCAAAAGTTAACCTCACATACGAAAGTCATAATTTTTTCACGTACAAGCAAGGTGAAAATGAAACCCTAGATGATTTTGCTTGCACACTTAAATTAAGGTCACAAAACTGTGAGCTAGGGCAGCTGCAAGAACGCCTAATAAAAATAATGTTTATATGTAACATGCATCAAAAATACAACTTTATCAGAGAAAAATTATTGCTTGAAGATAAGCTGGATCTTGATAAGGCCTTAGAGATGGCAAAGGCCATGCTTGCTTCCAGACATCAAATGGATGAATTGACAGCAGAACAAAGTTCAGTCTTGTATAATACAAGTCAGTCACACTCAAGATCAAAGTCTAACTCAAGGAATGTCAGTCAACATAGTCAGCAGTCAAGACAGGAAGTTTGTACAAGGTGTGGTCAGGTGCATCGTTATAAGTGTCCAGCATTAGGTGTAAAGTGCAAAAAATGTGAAAAAGTTGGTCATTTTGCAGCCTGTTGTCGTTCATTTCAGTCAAAGTCAATAAGATATGTACAGTCGGATAGTAATAATACTAAGCAACAGGTACAGTCGGAACAAGATGAATTGTTTATAGGTCATATTCAGTCATCCAAGTCGTCGTCAAATGAATGGACAATTAATTTATATATAAATAATTCACAAGTAAATTGTATAATTGATACGGGCAGTGATGTCAATATTATGTCAAAAAGTGTTTATGATTCACTTAATACCAAGAATGTATTGATTAGAACTGATGTAAAAATTAAGTCATACACTGGTAATAGTCTAGAGGTACTAGGTCAACAAAACCTAGAGTGTAATTTTCAATTTAATGACTTCTATATGACAAAAAATATTAATTTTATAATTGCGAATGTTAATTCTCCGACTGTATTAGGTAAACTTACTTGCACAGAAATTGGATTAATAAAAAGAGTTTTCTGTGTAGATACTACAAGCATGCAAACGTCAGAAAGTGACATTAGTAAATTGTCTTCTGAAATATGTCAAAATGAGTCAAATTCAACTAATTCCAGTCAATCACTGTCATTTCCATTACAGTCAAGCCAGTCACAAAATAGAAATAAACTTGTTGAATGTAATAATTCTGTTTTTACCGGTCTTGGTTGTCTTCCTGGTGAATGTCACATAAGTACAAATCCTGAGGTCCAGCCAAAAGTTGATGCTCCGAGGAAGATACCATTTGCATTACAGCCTAGACTTCAACAAGAACTTGAAAGGATGGAAAAAATGGATGTCATTACCAAGGTTACAGAGCCTACTGAATGGGTGAGTTCTTTAATCTTAATAGAAAAGAAAAAATGGTCAATTAAGGGTATGTCTAGACCCCCGTAATTTAAATCAGGCAATTAGGAGGACTCACTATCCTATTCCATCAGTAGATGTGGTTCGTGCCAAGGTAGTTGGTGCAAGATTTTTTTCCACCTTGGATGCAAGTAGTGGATTTTGGATGTGTAAATTGAGTGAGAAGAGTTCTTACCTCACAACTTTTAATACACCTTTTGGCCGATACCGCTTTAAACGTCTTCCATTTGGAGTCAGCTGTGCTCCTGAGTATTTTCACAGAGTTATGACTGAAATGTTTGGTGACATACCAGGGGTGGCAGTATACAGCGATGATATTTTAGTAAGCGGTCGAACACTACAAGAGCATAATGAGCGTCTTAATATAGTATTTAAAAGAGCAAAGGAATATAATGTCAAGTTTAATAAAGAAAAATGTTCATTCATCAAGGAGAGTATTAAATATCTGGGTCATATTTTTTCTGTGGACGGAATCGCAGTTGATCCAGATAAAGTCAGAGCAATCAAAGAGATGCCCTCTCCCAACTGTCTAAAGGATTTACAAAGATTTCTGGGTATACTTAATTATTTAAGTCCTTTTATTAAAAATATGGCAGGTGAGACAGAAATTCTACGCCAATTATTAAAAAAATCTACTGATTGGCAGTGGACTGCCAATCATGAAACAACATTTTGTCGTCTGAAGCAATTAATATGTCAAGTTCCAGTGTTGTCACATTTTAATGTTCATAGTCCTATTGTTCTACAAAGTGATGCTAGTAAGAGTGCTGTCGGAGCGGTGTTGTTACAAAATCAACATCCAGTATATTATGCTTCAAAAACGTTAACAGATACACAACAAAAAATGGCTCAGATTGAGAAAGAACTCTATTCAATAGTTTTTGCCTGCATCAAGTTTCATCAATTTATATATGGACAAACTGTAACTGTAGAGACAGACCATGCTCCTTTAATAACATTGTTTAAAAAGCCTTTAGTCGAGGTCCCAACACGTCTTCAAAGAATGATGTTGAAAATACAACCTTATAGTTTAAATGTAGTCTACAAGAAAGGTAGTCACATGTACATTGCTGATACCTTGTCAAGAGCAGCACTCTCTGAAACAAGTTCAGACGAATTAGATGATGATGTCATTGTTCATGTAAATTTACTGATTAAGTCATTACCAGTGTCTTCAGAACGGTTACAGTGGTTAGTCAGAGGCACTAATGAAGATGAAAGTCTGCAGATTTTAAAAAAATACTGTAAAGAAGGATGGCCGTCAAGTAAAACTCAAATTCAAAATGATCTGCATGAGTATTGGCAGTATAGATTTGATTTACATACAGAAAATGATTTAATTTTCAGAAGTAACAGTATAGTCATACCTAAAAAATTAAGGCCAGAGATTTTGAAAATAATTCACAGTGGTCATCTGGGAATTGAAAGGTCAAAAGCGTTTGCTAGAGGACATGTTTTTTGGCCATTTATGTCAACTGATATAAAAAACATTGTGCAGTCGTGTCATATTTGTTTGTCACATAGAAGTGCAAATGCTCCAGAACCACTTCTTCCACATGATGCTACATTACTTCCGTGGGAAAAAGTGGGTGTTGATTTTATGGATTATAAATCTAAAAAATACATAGTAGTACAGGATTACTATTCGAATTATATTGAGTTGATGACAGTGGCAGGTACTAATGCCAAAAATGTAATTGTGTGTCTTAAAAGTATTTTTAGCAGACACGGCATTCCGGTGGAGCTGTTCTCTGATAATGGGCCACCATTCAATTCAGCAGAGTTGAAGAATTTTATTTGGGAATGGGGAATACATCATAACACATCAAGTCCCTATATGCCAAGGTCAAATGGGTTAGTAGAGTCGGCAGTAAAGATATGTAAACGTTTTCTAACCAAGTCTGAGGAGTCGGGGACAGATCCATATCTGGCTTTACTGCAATTTAGGAATACACCTAGAGGAAATCTACCATCTCCAGCACAGTTATTAATGTCACGGTCACTTAGAACACAATTACCAACAGTCACAAAAAACTTAATACCAAGAACAGTCAATTTTCAAAGATTTGTAAAAACTAAGGAAGAAAATAAAAATAAAATGAAAAATTACTATGACAGAAAGACTATATCATTACCAGAGCTACAAGAAGGAGATGAAGTCTATTTTAAAAAAATGCCAGATACTCCATGGATTACAGGCACAGTAAGGTCCAAATGTGACCAGCCTAGGTCTTATACTGTTGAAGGGTCGGATGGATTTATAGGAAGGAGAAACAGACAACATATTTTAAAGTTTTCCCAGTCACCTCAAACGGTATCTGAAGATATGTTACGAAAAAGTCCAGATATCAAAATATCTCCCAATTCTCATACAGTAGCACCGTCTATTGAAGAGTGCAAAACTCCTGTTGAAACGCGCACTAGGTGTGGAAGAGTCATAAGACCACCAAGACGGTTAGATTTATAATAATAAATATTTTGTTAAATAAGCAAACATTTTAACAATGACTGTGACGGACTGATTGATTTAGTTAAGTTTAGAATATATTATATAGTAAAGATTTATTGTTTAAGTTTAGTTAGTCTTATTTTTATGTTACCATAACAGTGTTTGTTGTCAAGAGTTATTGTTAAAAGGTTTAGGAGTTTTGTCAATTTTTGTAAACTATCTCAAGCTATAAAAATATAATAATTTAGCTTTTTCTAATAAGGAGGATGTTATGAGTAGGTCACATCACTATTGATGTCACAACACTAGTCGATAAGCGGGCAGCCAAGATGGCGGTCTGATGTAATACTTTCTTTAACATTAAAACATAATAAATAAAAACAAGTTTAATTTATATACACCGACCAAAACAGTACCTATGTCATTAAATTGATATGAAATTGTTCTGTGTATGAAATCCGCGTGTAATTTTAGCTCAATATTTAGCTTAAACTGATGTTTTGGGTTTTTGACCATTGTTTTTATTTTGTTTATAGTGATGTGCTAGAAGCTGTAAGAGTAATCGATAGTTTTTTTAATCACGATTGTTTCAGGCTACTTAGAAATGAAGCAAAGAAAAAGATATGGTTAGATGCCATTGGAAATGAAAATTTAATAAGACAAACCAAAGAGATATTTATCTGTTCCTTACATTTTGAAGAAAGTTCATTCAACAGAACACTTGACGTTGTTAGATTGAGAGACGATGCAGTACCAATAAATGTTTTAAATATTGTTTGATTTTTTCATTATGTTTCCCTATACAAAGTGCAATCCAATTAACCTTAAAAAAATCCTGAAATGGGGTCATTGAACTCATAATTATGTATAAGTTTTACTAGGGACCAACCCTATTTTTTACGGATGGGCAATCATCAAATGACTTCTCCCGCTCTGGGCAGAGCGGAAGGGAGTGTCAGACTTGTACTGACTAAAACCCATCCATGTTCCTTCCTTGCCCTTTGTGTTCAGGGCCGCGGTATCTCTTTCGAACAGCCCGCAGCTCTAGGGACCAACCCTGAAATCGATAATTATTAAAGTCAGCTGATCCATACGTTTTATCAAGTTTCGTGAACACAGATTTATGAATCAGCTGATTTTTTTGAACGATTGCTGGTTTGATTCCTTAATAAAAGATGTGTATGTACAGACGCCAGGACATCTAGCTATTACAATCTGTCAAATTTCTTTAATACATTTTCATCTTTATCTCTGAAGCATTAGGTTCAAGGTTGGTTGGGAAAATTGACAGTTTCGGGTTGGTTGACCTGCTGGCGTCTATACATGATACCGATCATTCCATTGGTTTTCGATAGGTGGTCAAAAAATATTTTAATTTGTGCATATATTCGATAATTCTCTTCTCCCGTTCTCTTTTGCCCTACTTCATCTCACAAAGGTCAAAACAACCCTAACCCGAAATGGAATAACTACAATGGTGCGCAAAAGTTATAGAGAAAACTTTTTCGATATGTACGTTTTATCGATATTTTTTGATGAAAAGCTAAGACTAGTACAACACTAGGCGGCCATGTTTGGTTACCGTAGGTATGCACGTATTTTTCGTAGGTATGGCAGTTCCATAGGATTCCTTATTCAGAGCTTTATCATCACTACATATTATCACTATCACTTCACTATCACTATCATCATCACTATCACTACATTATTATAAAACATAATCCCCCGTCGCATCTGTCTGTCTGATCGCGATAAACTCAAAAACTAATGCACCGATTTTCATGCTGTTTTTCCACCAATGGGTAGAGTGGTTCTCGAGGAAGGTTTTAGTATATATGTAATTTGTAAATTTTTGTATATAATACATTGGCTAAAATATAATGATGTATTTGTTAGAGGTGTCGGAAAAAAATAAGCCGTCTGGGAGCTTTCAACGAAAATGATTACTTTTGGTCGCAATAACCGACGTACACGGGCGAAGCCGCAGGAATCAGCTAGTTAGAGAAAAAGTTGAATATCTATTGACATATTGTAGTAGCTTGATGTCTGTACATATATTTTAGTTCTGTGTTTTGCCGTATGCACAGATAAGTTGGCTATAGTGTACTAACTTGGGTACACCTCTAATACGGTAGTCGAATCCAGTGGTGTCTTTTTAATTTATCGTCATCATTAGCACTTATTAAATTAGCACATAAATTAAAATTTATTTCATTATTTAATAAATAAATTAAATAATTCTAACAAATATAAAATTTCGATGTTTTAGTTACTAAAGCAATGCCACTAGCGTACATGTCCTTGTCACTCTCTACATGTCCAGTTAAAAAAAAAACCTACAAATTCGACAATGGCAGACGCAAAGCAAGGTAAGATTTCGAATTTTTTGTATTTTTCTATGCTTCGTGCTGTTTATTTCTAGTGTTTTCGGTAAATTTCATTTGAGTGCTTCAGTCCACATAGTTGACTAAGGAATTAAAACGGATATACAGGTTCGTTTCACTTTGTCCATGCTGCATCATCTACGAGATTATTTTGACTATTTTACACCTATTTTACTATTCCTCTACGATAAATCAAGATATTGAGCATTATTCTTAAGTGCTTGCGCTAATAATTTACAGATTTACCTGCCGTTGTATGAATGAGAAATGTATAAAACCACTTTGATGTTGTTACATTCACCATACTGCTTCCTTTTGTATAAAATTCCTTCTGCTTTTTTTTGCAGAGTAAACATGCAACTTTGCCGTTTACTTTATTATTGTTGTGTTGATTAGAAAGCTGGTATTATTATTATTACGAAAATATTGTTATGTAGATTTCACAGGCTATATTGTTGAATTTTTTTTTTTTTTTTTTTAAATCGATGAATTTTGGCTTGTTCAGATTTCGTTGTTGATTGGATTTATTAAAACTAAGAAATGTTAAAAGGCTTTGTGCATTATATGGTATTTTAGAGCATTGCATGAGTCATATCATGTCTTTATACTATTTTGTGAAGTGTCAAATTTTTTTAATAGGAAAATCACCGATTGAAGATTTCTACAATGGATCAACCCAATCAAGAGTGGTTCTGGCAAAGCCGCGACTTGGTGGGTTTGGCTCCTCCAGTTTTGCATCAAGTTCCAATAAAGGGCTCAATCCATTTGGTAAGTAGCCACTTAAGTTTTGATCCTTTGTGTCACAGTCAAAATAACATAAATGAAGAGCCTCTACTAATACTGTCACTTCTATTTAGGTTCCATTTTGCGACCTTCCCAGCTGAAACCTGGTAACAATCCATTTCTGAAAGTTGCCGGAACAGTTGAAGCTTCTGAAGCAACAAAGGAAAAAGAAGAAGAGACCTCAACTGAAGACAGACTGAAGGACACTAAACCTGAACCTGAGGCTCCCAAGTTTGTACCTCTAGGAGGTGCTTCTGTCACTCCACGGACCAACAACACAGTGCCTCCTGCAGGACAGCCAGCCCCTGGTTCCTCAGGATTCGTGTTTGGTCAAAATTTAAGTGAGAGAGTTGTTATAAAGGAAACTGTTAATAATGGAGAAGCATCATCTGCAGAACACAGCTCATCTAATGGAACATCAGAGTTATTGTTCACAAGTGCCGCAGCTACTGTCAAGGATAATCAGGTCAGTTGATTAACTTAAGTGGTTTAAAGCTTTAACTAATTAGTCTGACAATTATTACATACTTATGTCATAATTTACACAATACTATAATAGTAAAACATGCCCATATTTCTTCATAACCAGTATACATTTCTATTTCTCCTGTTACGAGCTGGGTATGGGATAAATTAATTAACACCGATTAAACAACAAATAACACAAAACACTTTAAACTCAATTACAATTACACTATTGATCACTAGTCACGTATATATACTAGTGATCAATAGTGTAATTCAAAATCTCACAGAGACACAATGGAACTTCAACCTTCTAGAAACTTCGACATCTTTCTCGATTGTTCTAGATAGTTCCATAGTGAATACTGTCCTTCGAGAAGGTTCTACAACTCTCTCGAATCTTCTAGAAATTTCTATACTAGAACATTCTAGACTCGAGTCGTCTTTGACAGTTCAATAGTAGATCATTCGAGACTCGCATGTAATCTAGAATGTTCTCATAAAGTAACCGACGTAACACTCCCTATTATATGAGATTTAAACATGACTGGCAAAATGTGAGTGTACTATTAGGTACCCCTCTGCCTACCTTTAAGGCATTATAGGCGTTAATTTCACCATTTATGTTGTTTGCAGTACATGTGTACAATGTTTGTAAACTTGTTTCCAATCCTTGTAAACTATACGGAACTGACCTTTGATGCTGTTTAAAACTTACAGCTTGATAAGATAAATGCCAGATGACTGAGTTCATGTTGATTTCTGAGCATTGTTGTCTTGTTTATTTATGTTTATATATGTCATCAAGTTATGAATCACTCACTTAAAATTGAAGCCTGCAATGATGCTTTATCACTTTGTGACCATTTTACGAATTTTAAAGTAATTCATATTATTATTCTATTATGTTTCTGCTAAAGCTGGTATTTTTGACCCCAGATGTGATCAGTCAATTTATGAATGCTGGTTCTTTTCATAGAGCCAGTCTCACGCTTAACGCTTTATCTCACGCTTTATAATTTTATTAGACTTTTGAAACTAATAACTAGTGTAGTCCTGTATATTATTGGTCAATGTGCCTAATCTTAGTCTCAGTGGAGGCTAGTGATGCAGGAAGTGGGGGCAAGTGTGCAATCACAGGTGCACACTCTTCTCTGGCCCTCATAGTTTGCTGGAAAACTAGAAGTAACTGTATACACCATTGTGTCGGTAGGAGGACAGCAATCCAGGCGATTCGTCAAGCGGTGGCGACGGGCTGGCGGCTGCGGCCGCTGAGTACGAGCGCTCCCATGCGCGACCGCCGCCGCCCGCCGCGCATGTCAACACTATCACTGGCGAGGAGGGCGAAATCAATGTTCTGCAGGTAATATTTTACCATTACAACCATTAGGCTTAATAGTCTTCCTGACTGTCATGACTGCCAATTTCACAAAGAGGAATTATTCTAGTGTAAAAACTCTCAAGGGAAATGTCTGTCCACCAATATTCATAAACTCATAAGTGTATTCTGCTGCTACTAAAAAGGTTTTAGTGCATTGAGGTCTAGGTTCACCTTGTTACCAGCCAAAAGTTTTTCTCAATCCCACCAAAACTATGATATTACTACGGTTTTTTATAACCACCTACAATAACATTATATACATAAGTAGTTCACAATCTAATAAAAAACAGATATCACTACAAATTTAATAAGCATGTCATGTTCGCCTTTGCAGATATCGTGTCGCCTGTTCGCGTGGGAAGCAGGCAGCTGGCGTGAGCGGGGTCGCGGTATGTTGCGACTGAACGACGCGCCGGCGGGCAGCGGCGGCGCTGCGAGGCTTGTGGCCAGGGTGTCGGGCTCCTTGAGAGTCGTGCTCAACACTAAGTTGTGGCCCGACATGGTGGTCGAGCGAGCTGGTACCAAGTCCCTCAGAATCACAGCTGTCGATTCACAGCAGCAGATTAAATTGTTCCTCATAATGGTTAGTATAGAGTAGCAAAGTTGAGCTATAGTAGTTCACAAACCTGACAAACAAACATTTATTTTTGAATAAAGTAAGGTCATAACTGACTTGTTAATTACCTAGTAAACTGTAGGCCAGAAATAGAAAACTTGTTGCTAAGTTATTTCAAGAAATAAGCTGTTAAGTAACTTTTAGACATGTGAAATCATGCAGCATTATAGCTAGCTACAATTTGAAGTGAAAGGCTAGTTTAGTAGGTATAGTAAGATAACATGTAAATCTTTTTACAGGCAATCTTTAAGGTTATCATGTACTATCATATCTTCAAGGTTGTATTTGCACAGACAGGACATGTATTGTATTGTCATAAGAATACTTGCAGGACAGCATACATGTGTTGAAAGTAAGTTAAATATTCCCGAAAATTATGTTTTTGTTAAGTTTTGGTTTTTTCGTTTCCAGGGTGCCCCAGGTGATATAGTTCAACTGTATAGGGCTCTGACAGCTCGCATTTCTGTGAGCAAACGTTCCGCGTCTTCAATAATCGGTGCACAGAATGCCACTTCTCAAAAGGCCGCTGAAAGGCTTGAGGCAGCCGCCGACGAAGAAGACTACCTCGAGAAAGCTGACGACGACGAACAAGATGACGCCGCTGACGACATCGCACTAGACGACGTTCCAGATAACGAATTAGCCAATAACGAAAGGCTAGAATCTGATCATGAACTAAAGACTGAAGAACACGAGTCCAACGTAGATGGCATGAAGGTAGAGAAGGACAGCAAGTCACTGAAGCGGAAAGAACCGGCAGACGACGAGACGTCCCCTAAGAGACAGTGCCCCGAGATATTAATAGAGTGATACCAATACTTATGTTCATAACGACGCGTTGTATAAACTTTGTGATGTAAATGTGGACATGGTTCATTTGTTCGACATCCGCTGAAAGCTCTGGGTTCAAATAGAAATCTTTTATGTAAATGTAACTAATAGATAATGTGTAGAAATATTTATGATTAAATTAATATAGCATTTTACAACATTGTTGATTATTACTAATGGAGGTTCCATTTCTAATAATTATAGCGACCGCACACGCATTTGAGTAATTATTTGAGTACAAAGTAGAGTGGCCGCAGTATTAAATTGTGCTATGTAACGGCTCAAAATTTCTGTTCTCACATTCCAATCGTTGCATGCGAACGCAAATGGTTTTGCATGTTCGGCCAGAGCTGAATACCAAATACAATAACTGATGTGGTTTATTTTCTGATAGATTTTTAAATAAACTATTTCACAATAGAACACACATTGTTATTAAAACACCTGTTTCCTGTTCCTTGTGTCATACATTGCATTCCAAATGTGGCACCTCATACGATATAAACATTTTATCCATACATCTGTTGAAAAACCATCATCATCAACTGCATGGTAAGTAAAGGCGCCCGCAGAGGGTCCACTGTTAATTACCCAGGTACACCAACAAACTAAGATATGACTGGCTGACGTCAACGAAACGATTAAAATTGTCAAAACTACCCTGCCAACTTTTTGTGGCACTAATGGGACCAGTCGTACCGTGGACACGGCGGCACCCAGAGAGAGGGTACTTAACTTGCTCCAACTCAATCAATTATGAGAAAAATACTACCAACATTACAAATAATAAAATATGTAAAAGAAAAGGAGGAACGACGAAGATGCGTTAAGAGGGCTATCACATTTTTTCTTGTATTTGAGCGTTTTACTCGATTTTTGATGTGTGATTATGGTTTATATATGGCCACAAAATTAAAAAAAAAATTATGCCCAAGAAAGTTTGATTATTTTTCTCGTGAATGTTTTAAACAAATATTTCAATTTGTTTACGTACATGAGTAAAAACCTTGTCTCTGCAAAATATGTTTCATAAATCCTACTTTTAGGCATCTTTGATGCTTTGTTACATAAAAGATTTAATAATATTATATAATATAAAAATGTCCATGGTACAATTGAGTGGAGTACTTTGGAATGCTTTAATCAATTTTTTATGTTTCATACAGAAATACACCAAAAAAAAATCCGTAAAACAGAAAGATACTGACCTTTATTCTTCCGAAATGATGTTTTTTATCTATGAAGATATAATCCAAATTCAAAGAAAAAATATTTAACAAGTAAGGTTACTATCTTACCTTGCTTGAAAAAAATAATTAGACCATTTAAAAGTAAAATACTACGTAAAACAATTGTTTTATGCAATGCTCAAAATCAATATAAATCTCGGAACGGGCGGTCCTCCTCCGGCTTGTTTGGTCATTTTGGTTTGTTCCTGGAATCCGAGGCATAGCTGTTTGCATGTGTGCGCAGTATACCTCGCTAGATGCACACTTGCGCATCCACTGCCGCATGCCGTCTAATTTACCTAAACTGAATTCTTCAATTTTGTGATAGCCCTCTTAAAGCACATCATTGATATAATCAACTCTACATAAGTATATGTGGAGGAAGGGACACCAACGAGAAAACGGCTACCACGTATTCAATATCATTCTGAGCCCCGAGGACATAGAAATTTTTCAGTTCGGTTAATAATAAAAAAATCTGCTACTGTTCTATACATTTTGATAGTGTAGGTATTGCACTTTTGTAGGAAACAGCTGTTTTTAGGGTTCCGTACCTTAAAAGGTAAAAAAAGGAACCCAAGATTGTCCGTCTGTCTGTCCGTGTGTCACAACGGATTTTCTCAGAAACGGGTGGACCTTGCAAGTTGAAATTTATACCAGATACATATACAGGGTGATTGGAAGATGGGTGCAAAGCTTTAAGGTGAAGATAGTATAGACAATTTAGGACCATTTAAGCCATGGTTGTCTTAGACGAAGTCTTACCAAATTTTTTTAAACAAATTTTTAAGTTTTTTTCGGAAATTCTCAAAATTTAATGTAAACTGCATAATTATGGCCAAATTGAATGATAAATGAATTCATTTTTTATTTATTTAATTAAAGTAATGTGTAAGCAACCAAGCAAAACATGTTTTAGGCTTCTGTGTCATTAGACATTTTTTTTACAGATATTTAAAGCTCAGAAAAAATAAAAAATTTGTACAATACGTCTTTTAAACCTTATTTAAAAAAAAAACGGAGGGTGCTTTTTTTGTTCAAACCTTTTTGAAGACATGCTTGATAATCGCTCTTTCTTTTGAGGTATCATTTATGCGGATATCTTACAAATTATTGAAATTAGGACCTATAAACCAAATCGAGGGAGAAATTTTAAATTTTAGGCAGTCTAACAAAACACAAAATTTTTGCTTAAAAGAATACTTTATGTGCTCGAAATGATAACATTGTTCAATTCTAAGAATTTTTGGCACATGCAGGAACCAATTGAGGGGAACCCATTGAGGGGATTCTCTAAACAATGGCCACCGAGCGCGGTGCGACGGCATTTCCAGGTAGAACGCCCAATGAATAGCAAAAAGCGATAAAGAGTTGGTTTTTACAGCAAAATGGTCTTAGTTACTGAGGCAACAAAGTCGTTTTTCTTTAGTCAGGGTCAGTCGGTCTGTGATGAAGCCGTTACATCTTTTACTTATTAGTCAAACTACTGCCCTTGTGAGTGGACGTTGTCGTGTTGATTCACAATTTACCGTGTTCAGTTGTAGCCCTTTGCGTTCCTGCACGTGTTGTTTGCGTTAGTTTTGAACTTTTTTGTTTCACCGTGTCCAGTCGTAGCCTCGCGCTCCTGCACGTGTTGATTTTTGACTTAATTGTGTTGAGTTGACGTTTAGTGCGCTCCTACGCCGTTTTTCTTAATTGTTAAGTGACTATGGCTACTTTTTCCAATCAAGAATATGCGGATATCGTATTTATGTACGGTAGAGCAGACGGCAATGGATCTTTGGCGCGACGGATGTATCAAGAGCGCTATCCGAATCGCAGGATACCGAATGTCCGAGTGTTTTACAACACGTTTCGTCGTCTTGCCCAAGATGGGTTTCACCGCGTGGAACCTGGAGTCAACCCGGGCAGACACGAAACTGCCGTCGACGAAGACATTTTAGCAGCATTTCAAGCGGATCCTACTACCAGTACTAGAGCAGTAGCTCGAAATTTAAACATTTCTCAATGGAAGGTGTGGCATACAATGCACCAAAATGATAAGTATCCGTTCCATGGCAGGAGTGTGCAAGGTCTAGTAGAGCAAGATCCTCAAAGAAGAATTCAGTTCTGCCGTTTCCTCCTCAACAGAGACATCGAAGATGCGTGGTTTCTGAAATCAATCTTGTGGACGGATGAAAGTAAATTTTCAAGGGAAGGTATTACAAACTTTCACAACATCCATGAATGGGCCGACGTAGACAACAATCCACATTTTAAGAAGCAGGTGTCATTTCAGATGAAATTCTCTGTGAATGTATGGGCTGGAATAATTGGCAGAACATTGATTGGGCCCCACTTTTTGCCTGATCCATTGAATGGCGAAAATTATTTGCAATTTCTGCAAATTGATTTACCACTGCTGGTAGAGGAATCAGGTGTCCCGATCTTCGAAAGAGACCGAACAGTCATCTTTCAGCAAGACGGCTGTCCAGCGCATTGGACTTTAAATGTAAGGGAACACCTCAACAATTGCTTTCCTGATAGCTGGATCGGCAGGGATGGACCCATCCCTTGGCCCGCTCGCTCCCCAGATCTGACCCCGTTGGACTTTTTCGTGTGGGGCCGGGCCAAGGAACTGGTGTATAACAACAAAGAAATTAACACTAGAGAAGAATTGATACAAAGAATAAATTCAGCGTTTGAGACAATGAAGCAGGAGATGATGTTGAAAATAACGACTACAGAAGTTAGAAGACGGGGCCGTGCTTGTATTAGGAATCACGGCCGTCATTTTGAACATGAAAAATAAATAATTTTAATTCAAATGTTGTTTTAATTAGTCTGCCTAAAATAAAAAAAAATCTCCCTCAAATTGGTTTGTAGGCCCTAATTTCAATAATTTGTAAGATATCCGCATAAATGATACCTCAAAAGAAAGAGCGATTATCAAGCATGTCATCAAAAAGGTTTGAACAAAAAAAGCACCCTCCGTTTTTTTTTTGAATAAGGTTTAAAAGACGTATTGTACAATTTTTTTATTTTTTCTGATCTTTAAATGTCTGTAAAAAAAATGTCTAATGACACAGAAGCCTAAAACATGTTTTGCTTGATTGCTTACACATTACTTTAATTAAATAAATAAAAAATGAATTCATTTATCATTCAATTTGGCCATAATTATGCAGTTTACATTAAATTTTGAGAATTTCCGAAAAAAACTTAAAAATTTGGTTAAAAATATTTGGTAAGACTTCGTCTAAGACAACCATGGCTTAAATGGTTCTAAATTGTCTGTACTATCTTCGCCTTAAAGCTTTGCACCCATCTTCCAATCACCCTGTATATAGTCCCTATTAGGTATCAAGGTCCTAAGTCAACACGATAAAAAGATAGGGGCAAATTTAGTTTTTCGCAAAAACTAAATTAAGTACCAAAATTTACCTTAATTTTCAACTTTTTTTATTTTTCGGATTTTTCCCTTGCGCTGTAAGACCTTGCTTTTAACCAAAATTGACAATTCTTGGTCAACCGGAAGTACCCTATAGGCTTTGGATCGAAAATCTATAAATGGTAGTTCCCGTTGACCTAGAATCACGAAATTTGGCAAGTCATACAGCACATGTACAGGAAGAAATCTGAAAATCGCAAATATGTAGTTTAATAACAATACCGCGCGCGCGGAATATGCGCAAGTCCACCTCGCACTTGGCCGGTTTTTTTTTACTAACCGGTGAATTTTTTTTATGTGGCGCTCCAAACGATGTACTGGTATATGTGGTAACCGTTTTCGCGTCGGTGTTTATTTATTTATTTATTTGTTAAAACTTTATGCACAAGTAAAATTACTGTACAAAGGCGGACTTAATGCCTTGGGCATTTTCTACCAGTCTACCTTAGGGTGATGCAGAGACAATACACAGTAGGTGCAAAAACAGAAAAAGAGACTAGAAAATATTTATAAACATATAATAATAATAAATACATATATACATACATATAACAAAATGTATAAAGTTAAGATAGGGACAAAAAAATAAAACTAAAACAACTTAATTCTGAGACGAATCTGCCAACTTCTTATGAATATGCTCTCGAGCTTTTATTTTGTGTCGGTGTTCCTTCTGCTCTATAGGTAACGTTCCATTTTTGTATGATATTGCTCTCGCCCATAAATAAGCCCCTAACCATACATCTCTTCTACCTATCCACATTCCAATAGCACCATAATACTCATTTCTACTAAATGTGGCCTAAGTAGCATTTATCTAAATTACTTTGTCAATATTTTATTGAGGTCCAATTTCGTCAAATCTGTTTGTTTACAGTGCTTATTAGCTTAACTACTTAATTGATCACTTGGTATTTTGTACGTCATTAACTTAATAGTATCGCAAATATTAACACCCACATGGTATGCAGGGGCAACAAAGTGATACAGGCTGCTCTTTTTATATGTGGGATTTAGATCATTCTAATTTTCATCCTCTGGAAAATGACTTATCGAGCGGGACATAGGTACATCTTATCTCAGTTCGTGGTTTATACAAAGCTAATGCCAACGTCTTGAAACCAGATAGTAACTTTTAGCTTAGTAGCAATTGAACTTACTGCAAGTAGGAAAAGAGAAATGTATCTACCCACATCTAAGAGTAACGGTCCGGTTCCACGCTAAGGTTTTTCTGAGGTCTAGCCTGCGCAGGGTAGGCGGCAAAACGGAAGCTCGTGCAATCTTTTTGTCTGGCTATACGCTGTCGTTTCTTAGCTGATCCGCTTCTTATGCCCCAAGTACAAAATTGCGACATTTTCAAAGTCATGCGTACTTTTGAAGTTATACTTCTTATGGCGCGTTAGGGAAAAATGATGAGAGTAATTTTTTACGATGCGCGCGCACACCGACACCTAAATTTAACAGCATGAAGTTAGCTAGTCAACATACACCCTGAAGTTAGCTTAGTGTCAGATATTGACAAGCCTAGGTTTTTTATTTTTAATCTACTGCTGGCTGAGATAAGGCGACAGATTTTTTTTTAAAAAAGAAGTATAACTTCTAACGCGTGTACATAAGTACACACACACACACTTTTTTAAGTAGTCCTACACTTTGACACCACTGACTAATGGTAAAGGGAAACATGGTGAGGAAAACCTGGACTTAATCGCCAACCCGCATTGAGCAAACGTGGTGATCAAGCTCATTCCTTCTCATCTGCAGGTATGAGAAGTGGCCTTAGTCCGTTATTCGGAATATTTACAGGCAAGAAATACGCTACTTCGAAGAAGACGGAACTTGTAGTGGTGAAAAACACCACTAGCCAGTGGTGTTTTTAATAAGTTCTTTTAGAAAAACACGAACTATAAATAAAAAAAACTGGCTAAGTGCGTGTCGGGCCACGTACAATGTAGGGTTCCGTAGGTACTTGCACATAATAATAAAAAAAAGTGTGTGTGTGTACTTATGTACACGCGTTAGAAGTTATACTTCTTTTTAAAAAAAATATCTGTCGCCTTATCTCAGCCAGCAGTAGATTAAAAATAAAAAACCTAGGCTTGTCAATATCTGACACTAAGCTAACTTCAGGGTGTATGTTGACTAGCTAACTTCATGCTATTAAATTTAGGTGTCGGTGTGCGCGCGCATCGTAAAAAATTACTCTCATCATTTTTCCCTAACGCGCCATAAGAAGAATAACTTTAAAACAAACTTACATATGCAGTTGAAAAACATGTGCTCCCATTTATGTTTAAGAAAATATGTTATTCAAGTACATTTTATAAGTTGGTCGACTCTTAAACTTGTAAACCCTACTTATACTCTGTTTTTTAAACCCTGAGACTAAATTGACACATGCTAATGTCAAACTTATAAATAATGATACCAGCTCTTTTGTGTAGTGTTGTACCTGCGATACCGGTTTGTTGAATCGTAACTTTTTATATTTATTAGACGATTAGAAAAGAAAAACAGATGCTATCAGTGCTGTACTGCTGTCCCCAAACGGATATATAAACCCCTTTCTCTTACAAAACGGCATTTTTTTTAAATACATTAATAGTTTAGTAAAATGACAATGACATTAAAAGATTTGAATGACAATATTAATAAGCAAAAATTATTATGACTTCCGTTGACGGTTGGCAACATTTTAAGTAAGAAAAATATACAACAATTTAATCAGTAAATTCTACCTATTTTATCACATGCATGATTAATGAATACCTATAAGTAATTAATTAAAAATGTATGTTCACATTATATACATCTATACCTTATTACTTTTGTATTATTTCGTTTGAAATAACTACCTACACCTTTTGTTCAAGATAACTTATATAAAAAAAACGATACTACTTGATTTTATTAACGACAATATACGGTAGTGGTACATCACAATTTAAGAATTGAAAAAAGCTGGCAACCATCGTAATGTCAATTTAGTCTCGGGGATTAAAAACGCACTTTAGCTGTGATAATGGTGCCGATTCCCTTGTTCATATACTAAAGTAAATTTAAGTTGTGTGCATCTTTTTCTTTCTATTTCATTATGAAAAGGACAGAAGATAAATATTAGTTTAGTCCTGTCAAATTAGTCAGCACCTGACGTAATTTGATGTAATTTTAGTAGTCAATTCTTTAATCACGTCTAAACTTGTTGTTGTGAACAAACTCGCAATATTTTTTTTTGAAGACCTATCCAAAGATATGCCACACTAGTTTCCTTTTCTCAAGCCTTTCTATATAGAGCCAGGGTGGACCAGCAATGAGATATACGGTACCGGAACGAGTCTTGCAGCTACACTGTACTGTTTCCTACGGGCGGCGTAGTATATTATTATTAAGGCGTAATTAAGTCGCACAGGAGATTTGAGGATATACCCTAAAAAATATTTTTTTCGAGATTTTATGTTGCCGCTTTGTCGGCGTAACTAATCTGTATATTCATGCCAAATTGCAGTTTCTAGTACTACGAGTCTTTGAGCTAAGTTGCGGACAGACAGACGGACGGACATGGCGAAACTATAAGGGTTCCTTTTTGACTACGGAACCCTAAAAAGGCATCAACCATAACAGTATTTAGCAGAGAAAAGGGTGGGTAAGTATGACGATTAGGTCGAACTACACACATTGCAAAACTGAAACAACCTGTAGCTTCCATGGTAATAATGGGTAGGTACTTAACTATTTCAAATTGACACCCCAATAGACATAATTAACACCTACCTACATCCACTTCAGAATAAAACCGAGACTTGTCAATACCTAAGTTAGTTATCCTACCGACAAGAGCGATCGAAAATATTTATTGCAAAATGGTTGAAAAATTATCTTACTCCACATTTCAAGGATTTAGACCTCACTTTGATGCGTTGGCCAGGGTCGGCTATTTTAAAATAGTTTTAAAGCCCTTGTCTTCTACGAAACGATTTTTACATAACGCATATCGTGTTATGTCTTGGACTTTTATTTTGACGTACAATTTACAACACGTCATACAAGTTATTCAGGTAAGAAAACCAAGTAGGAGAACCACTTCATGTCGTGGTTAGTCTGTTTTGGGCATAGATCTCTTTATTAGTGGATGAAAAAGCCTCCATGTTGCGAATGAATGCGTAGCTGGCAAACAGAACTAACCGCGTAGCTGACGTGATATAGGTACCCTTGCGTGAACATCCTACGTAGTAGTAACAGATAAACGAACTTAGGGTGTTAATAACCGCTGGACCACTGCTCTACGAAATTCTATGGACGAAGCTGCTGTTGATTTTCTTGAAACCTGACTTGAGTGGCAAAGGTTAAAATAAGTCGTCATTAATAAGAAATATTCTCCCTCAAGAGATTTATCCATTGATATACCTCTTAACGCTATTGAGTGCTGGGGCAGATTAGCTTATTCTCCTTTCTATAACATTTTTCCGCGTGTCAGGTCCGACACAGCACTAATCTGATAGTGGACACGCTGTTCATATTGCTCACCACTCTGAACTCGCTGGGGAAGCAAGTTGCCTTCAATCTGAGGATCCGCCGCATTGATAAACTAATCGACATCATTCAAGGTTTGACTTTTACTTTACCACCATGCAATTCCTAATCCTACTTAGGTACTAATCAGGTCTCAAGTGTTTTATGATACTGATACTGCTAGCCAGCGTCATCCAACTGCTGGGCAAAGGCCTCTCCCCTTGACTTCCAGTTGTTTCGATCCAGGGCTAATATGGGCCACTGGTCGTTGGTTTTATGCAGCTCGTCCCGGCGTCGTCTACGAGGTCTGCCACGACGCCTTCTGGCTGTGTCAGGGTTCCAGAAAGTGTTTAGTGGTTAGTGTTTATGGTAGTAATAAAATAGTAAGTTCTTGAAAAAAAATAATGCGGAAAGCAAATTATTGAACTCTGAATCAATTTATCAAAATTATAAAAAAACAAAGAGAATTATGCTATAAATTGTTCAAATGATGAGAAATGCAGCTAATGTAGATACGTCGATGCCAAGCTAATACTTAGAGGGTTTACCTAACAGGCCGTACCTTACGTAGATTTCTAAGGGGCACATCCCTTATGCGAGAGTTAAGAAATTGGGCTGCTCCTTTAAATTTGAACATTTTCCACAGGACCTATCTTTGCAGCAAGCAAGCCCTACCACGTTGAAGTGTTGAAAGCGAACGCCTTGGTCATGTCCCGACTCCTCACTTTGTACCACGTTGCCATATTCACTTGCGGAACCTTGTGGGCCATGTTCCCAATCGTTAATAGACTGCTCGGCACTGAAGTCCTGTTCACTGGTTACTTTCCTTTCGAAACTACGAGCACGCTAGCGTAAGTGGATTATTTTCTTTTTTCAATAATTATACGAGACACCTTCTTAGATGGTACATATATGTAGTTCCTGAAGGTAGGTTAAGGATATCTGTTATACCTACCAAAAATATAAGTAGGTACGTCATGTTCCGCCATAATGCAATATTTTTGACCCTGGCAGCAGAAATCTGAATAAAGTGCGAATCAATGATTCTAAATGAAGTAGGAATATCTTTGATCCACTTCCAAAATATTATCGGCAAGAAATAAAAATCTAATCTTCCTTTTTAGATTCTCGCTGGCACTGGCCTACATGATTATTCTGATAACTTTCCAAGCTTATGGCAATGTTACAATGGACTGCACGATCGTAGCGTTCTACGCGCACGCTAAGATACAAATACAGATGCTTCGCTACAATCTTGAACAACTCGCGGTATTTGGCAACACTGAAAAAATGAGTACACTCTTTAAGAGACCTATTCAATACACTTTTTACAAAGACGAAGAACAGGAGAAAACTGAGTTACAGGAAAGGCTCAAAAAATGCGTGTTGCATTATGGACAAATCCTACGGTAAATTGCATTGGTTTTACGTCCTGGCGTGATCCAACTCTACCCTAGACGACAAGACAGTCTAAATTCTAGTAAATTTGCATACTCACACCAATACTTACCCAGTGCATCATTGTCAGTCGTCGGAAGAAATCCCATTCCAATTTTAATCTCCAGCCAGTTGGCATAATAGATAACTATTTAGAGTTATAGGTGTCACATTTTTTTTTTTGTGTAATCAGGTTTGCAAAAGAAGTAGAGTCGATATTTGGCGAAGCTATGGTCATCCAGTTCTTTGTGATGGCCTGGGTCATATGCATGACGATGTACAAGATTGTAGGGGTACGTGATCCTAATTTATTTGGATAAAATCTACCTAAGTACTTACTTAAATATCTACTGAACAAAACGTTTCTGTGCTTTATTTCATGTTATTTGTTCTTCCAGCTAAGCATAGTTTCAGCGGAGTTTGTGTCCATGGCCGTGTATTTGGGTTGCATGCTAGCCCAGCTGTTTATTTACTGCTATTTCGGGACACAACTCAAAGTTGAGGTAACTGATTGAGACATTATAGCGAATGCGCACGTGTACCACTAGACGCCACTTCATTCTTGTGTAAATTGGCTGCTAAATATCGGTAGCAAGCTTCGTACGTATCAATAAAGCGTAGTAAAAGTAATTCACCTAAATTTGGCAGGGCCTTGTGTAATGTAGGTGCATGTGTTCTCAGAGCGAGTTGGTGAATCAATCGGTTTACTGCTGTGACTGGTTGTGCCTGTCGCCACGGTTCCGGAAACAACTCCTCGTGATGATGCAGTGTTGTGGCAGGCCAGTGGCGCCTCGCACCGCATACATCATCCCTATGTCTTTGGACACCTACATACAAGTAATTTTGATATATTTAACAAGGGTTCTGGATGAAGTACGGTGCTTATGTTCTAAATGAAAATGACACACTTTTGCAGGTGTTGCGGGCATCCTACACCCTGTTTACGTTCTTGAATCGTTAGGAGTGGCGTTAACATGGGATGATCCAGGAAACTTCAAATGAAATTAATCAAAGCTTAATATAATAAAGTTAATCGCAGCTTATGTTAGATATAGCATATAAGTAAGTATTTGCCACTGTCCGGGAATTATAACAAACATAAAGAAGAACCTTGTGAAAATCCTTCGTCAGGGACGAAGGACATCCATGAGGATTTCCACACGTGAGAAAGAGCGTTGGTCCAAAGAGTCAAAACTTTGCTGAAATATAGATATTTAGCGATTTACTTTATTTTTGACTGCAGCGGTCGTGGGTTCGAACCTAGGCTGGCGCATTACTTTGTGTAATTTATTGATTTATTAAATTTAGCACCACGAGTGCGTTGCGCATCGTAAGCATACGTGGTATAGGGGAGGTGGATTGAGCTACAGTGCGACAAAATGGGATATTAATATATGCTTTCTAGAGCGATTAAATTATTTGGAACAAAGAATTGACACAGCTCCGCATGTAAATCCGAGACGTCGCGTCGGTATAACCATGAATAATTTTATACGCTGTAGTTATTTGGTCTACAGCACGAACTTTAATGGAATTAAAATTTAAACATCCTAAAATAAACTTAGTAGGATACAAATAATATACAAAGGCATGTTTGTACAAGTATCTGAGAAAAACTTTTTTCACTGCATCATCATTTTCATTCATTACCACTGCTCTCAAAAATGGTGAAGGAAAACATCGTGAAGAAACCGGCATGTCTTAGAACCAAAAATTCGAAGACATTGTGCCATTTACTCCACTCCTTGGTTGCCCCGAGGTCTTCAGACCTCTAAATCCGGCCCTGATTATAGCCCATTCACTCTCATAGAGAGGAGGCCGTGTGTCCCAGCAGTGGGAACATTATAGGCTGATTATTATAATTATTCTATAAATATTTAATTCAGAAAAACTAAACTTCAGAATCGTTCAGTGATCAGCGCAGAGCAGTATCGGAGGACGCTCGTAAAATTGACCACTGTTTGTTTCATTGCGCCTTTACTGCCGTTTTATGGCTTAGCACCGCCAGAAGTAAACCGAACTGATCCCGAACCTGGCATTGTTCTCCAGTTGTTTCTTATATCGGTTGTGTACCTACATGGCTGTAGTCAGTACCATTTTCTAGCTACCATTAGCGTTTACAAAAATGCAAACTAGTTATTATTTTATTGTGGCTTGGCATAATAAGCTCGACCTCGCGCTTACGTAGACACGAAGTTATTTAGGCAACGCGACGCAAGAGAAAGCACCATTGTTTTTGTATTCTGTCTGTGTGTGAAAAATAAACATTAGAGGCAACTATAAATAAATATTGGTGTTTTATTTACACGCCGTAGCGTTTCCACAAGCTTGTAATATAATTATTTTAAGCACTGGTTCTTGAGTGAACCGCTTAACTTCAGCCGTAAGGTGCGTGCGGTGTGACTCACGCGGGCTTCGCTAGACAATCCCGGAGCCCGAATCGGCGAAACCCGCCTCTTCAGTGTTCCGTACGACGTAAGTGCTGAAAGTCGTGTAAAAAGTTGTATCCGGCCGCGAATAGCGCGTGTGGAATTCCGTTTATAAATACGCGAGGGCGGGCGCGGCGGGAGATCTCTGTTCTCGGTGAGGGAGCGTGCTGCGCAGGGCGGCGCAGGCGGACCGCGCGCGGCCCGCAGGCACACGCAGGCCCGCGCGCGGCCCGCTGGCACATGCAGGCATGCGCGCGCGCCGATGATATTCACGGGCGGGGGGGCGCGCCGGCGCACCTCGCCCGCGCCACGCGCGCGCGGCCCCGCCCGCCCGCACCAGTACCAGCGACTCCATGCCGACTATGTGAGTCTGAGCGTCCATTAGCTATTGACTAATAACGCAATCTAATTCACTTATCAATAACGTTGTCATCGATTGATATTGTGCCGCTTTACCAGCAACTATGAATGAAAATTCAACTTCTTTCAGTGTGGAGACGTTGAAAAAGTTTACGTTGAGTTTATTTTCTTGCTGCGTCTACGATAACATGTTTAGATCAGGTAGGTACTGGTCAGCTGGTCTGCAGTACTCCTGCCTGACTACTATAACCTGTCATTCTGAGTCTACGTAAAACTTTTGTGAACAGCTGTCATACAAGTTGGTACCAACATAACAATTTAATGTCAGTACTAAAGCAGTTATTTGAGGATGTCGGTCATTAAACGACCCGAGAGATATAAATTCTATTCAGCAATTAAACAAACATAACGGATGTAACTAATGCAATAAACAGACAATGATAGCTATCAATCTGAAAACGTCACGCATACCGAGGGTAATTGCATTTTTTCTGAAGATGTATTTAGTGCACCTACTTAGTTATAGTATTTCTTTGTGAAGGTGCACGTTCGGGGAATACCTGCTTCCACCACAGCGGTGTCTGCCGCCAAGCAATGTTGCCGTGTTCCGTTTTGAAGGGTGCACGTCTAATTTCAGGAACATGAAACATTTAAGTTGCTGGGCTTTATAGCGGGTCGCAGGCATGGTTCTCACCAAATATTCAAAAGATTTTTTGTTGACTTGTTCATGACGGCAGCGTGTCAATTAGGCATTCCTTTTGCGTCCACATTTCAACATTCTCTACAGCTCAATATTTTTCACGTACTGTCTGCAGATAAATCTTTAAGTAAACATTTCGACACTCGTAAAATCGTTATCTAAGTGCTTACAATTTATATTGTTGCATATAGCGTCACGACTAAAATAAATGGAGATATGAGGACGGGCGATGGATGTCAGTTTCATGAAAACATAATTTTATAAATCATATTACCATCAGTCAATTTTATGGAACTGTCTGATGGAAGCACATCTAATTGAAATTAAACTGGATGGTGCAACTTCGATGTAGATTTGTTAGCACAAAAATGGTTTTTAACTACTGTACGTTTCTGGCGAAAACCAAAGCTGTGCACTTGGACGCGATCTGAGGATCTTTCTGTTTGCAATAACCGCACCATAAGTCGGCGGCTGACTATACGCTTGGTGTGGCCTTCTTGAAGTCCCTTATCAGTTCTTCTTCAATACAAGAATAATCAACATAAAGCGGTTAAGTAAGAACTAAAATTGTCCTGTCAAACATATACATATCGAATCAAGTCATTGGTATGGACATAAAATGAATCGCAAGCACGCCCGTGGTGACATCAAGCGACCTACTTACAAATCTACCTCCACTACACCATGCTTCTAAAGAGCCCTGATGTTCACAGCTCGAGGCTGGGACGACATTTAGTGTCTGATCGCAGTGGAGTTGAGAGGTCCTGGAACTGTACCCCGATTCATTGTGCCCCGTGTGATTGTCTTAAGTTGTAATTTCAAGTAATTTGTTAGTTTAATAGAGACAGTGTATCGCACCCAGTGTATTTTCGTTGCATGAAACCCATCGTCTGCCCACATGATGTATGGCCTAACTGAATAAATCCTGACAACCCGACATACAAATCAGCGCAGGAGCGTATTCTTAAATTATGAGCATAAATACACTTTAGCTCACGGTGAGAGGAAAAACATCGAAGAAAGCGCACTTAAGCAACTCAAGTAGTCTGAAATCGGCAATAACGTAGATTGCATATTGAGCCCTATGTGGGGGTTGAGGTTTTGATCCTGCTGTGGCATCCCCAAATTGCTACCACCTAGCATTAGTGTCTGAATGATGAAACATCGATCTGCCGCTAACCAGGGACCAATGAACTGATTGCTGACTGCATTTTCATTATTGAATGGTCCTAATTAACACGTACATTTACAAGAATTGGTATAGCTTACACACGCTAAAAAAAATCTAAGTGGGCCAAGTAGATTAGCAACTCAGCTTGGTTTAGACGGCTTATTTTCCTTCTCCAATAAATAAATACTTTACGACTAATCTCCGTGTAAATATTTAAGTGTTGGTACAAGCTGTTGCTACTACTCGTTCGATACCCAATTCACGATGTTTATGTATCTACGCGTGTACATCTGTATTATGATATCTATTGTTAGACATTCAATTTACAACTCGCATAGCTTCATTGAAAACTGAAATCGAACGGCAAACATGTTTGGGTTTCAATACAAAAAGCTTTGCATATAGGAATTCGTGATGAGGTAGGGTGATTGAGGAAGGCATTTCCGTTTGTCTATGGCAAAATTGCCTAGTAACTAAAATTACCTTACGATCATCGACGGAAATTGAAATCTTTGGTGACCCGGGATACGAACGTATAGCATTTTTGCACATCTGAAATAAAAACTCAGTGCTTTGGTCATCATAAAACTCCTGCCCTTTAATTCACATTCGGGTTGAGACAATGTTTTGTTTTTCCATGCTTCTCTATTAGGTCACCACCTTTATGGACATATGATCTGTCATACATATTTTTTTCTATCTTAGTATTGTCTTTAAATGAGAGTTTATCCGAACCACCAATATCGAACTGAAATTCATATTGTCTCGCCACGTCGCAACGTGGGTAACCAGGTGTTTACCAGCAAAAGTTAATGGGACGAAGCTAATCACGACACTACGTCACAAGCCGTTTTTGCTCGTACTTAAGAGTTAAGACGTCGTTATTTTGTTATGATAGTGAGCGAGTGATACCTGAATGTGTGCTGACGCACAGCTCATACGGCGGTGGAGCGTGGAGCAGTACCATCGAGCGAACCGTTGGGTTCCGTCTATTTTTACTCGTGCATTTACCGCGCAAGTACTCAGCCTTGATGCGCCTCGCACGATTCTCTCCAAGCCACGTTCAAGTTTGCTTCACCTCAGAAATATGTTTCATTTATTTACAAATATTTAAGTGCTTGCTTTGATCTGTAACGGCTATCAGATCTTTGAAAGAGATAAATGATGTTATGATATAAATTTATCAGGTATAAATTTCTCGAATCCAGGAATTATATGTTTGTTTCTCCTTGGCCTTAGTGACAATTGAATTTTCGATGATGAATAGTAGTGTCAAATAAGTTAGATTTATAATATTGTTAGGGTGCTTATCCACTACTCTGGTCTGTTATTCCATTATTTATTATAACTAGGTCATCATCTGCCATAGCCATCTGTTTTTCCCAACTATGGGGTCGGCTTCCAGTCTTACTAGATTCAGCTGAATAACAGTATTTAACATGGACTGACTGCCTGTCTGACCTCCGAAACCCAGTTAGTACTGGGTAATATTGGTGAGACTGGCTGTCGGACTTTCGGGCCACTGACCTGTAACGACCAACGGCAATGTAATGGGTAGTTACCCATCCACAGACCAACCTAGGCAGGCGCGGCTTAACCTAGAGTTGACCCTTCTGCCGATTTCTGTTTTATGATGTGTCTACTCGTAGCATGTGCCAAATAAACACGTTTTCTTTCTTTGACTTTGCAAAACATAAATAATTGTTTGTTTAATTTATTTAACAGCCTGTATCACAATTTCCTTTGGTGCACAAATAAAATAATAGGTCCGTAACTATAGCAATCCAGAAAAATAATGTTTACTTTTAAAGTAGGTACGTATACTTAACTTGTTGATTAATGTGTGTCAGAATAAATACAACAGGCATGATAACGCAAAAATTCGTCAAGCGCTCCTTTAAAATATTAAATTTTATTATCATCTATTAGATGTCACTATCGTGATGACTTTGCTATTCGTAAAAACAAGTATCATTTCACATTTAAGATTTCATTATTTTACTATCATTTCTTTTATTCATCTTTTCACAAACTCATTAAATTTTTAAATATTAATTATAAAAAACATTTAAAAATATAAAAAAATATAGGCGTCGGCAGTCAGCCTGGGCCAGGGCTCCAGAGAGGAACCTCCTAACAATAAGAGCCGTGTAGGAGTACCGCTTTCTGAATCAAGCCTTTGATCCAGCTGCCTAACGAGAGCGTCCTCAGGTGTCGGTCGAGGCTTTTGACAGTTAAGCCATGGGCTGATACACCTATCAGCACAATGATCGCTGAGTCCACATCCCACATGTCGACAACCTCGCGAGCCAAGTCAAGATACTTGATTTGTTTATCTTTCTCGGCTTTCACGAGGTTCTCGTCATGCGGGACTGTTATGTCAATCATCATTGCGCGCCGCTCTGATCGATCCACCACCACTATGTCAGGCTTATTGGCTATAATAGTCCTGTCAGTGATGATGGATTGATCCCATTACAGTTTGATATTGCCACTATCGAGAACTGGGTCGGCCACATACCTATCATACGGCACTTCCGATTCACATCCCTACGTCGGTTTCTGGGAAATATTATCTGAGACAGTTATCTCGCGATTGTGAAGAGACTTAGCGTTTAACAAGGCTCGATCCCCATACTTACGCGGGTCTCATAACCGAAGAACGCGGGTGATGCATTCGAAATGCCGTCAACAATTTACGGACCTTCACATCCAAGGCGTCTAACTCTGTTTGAGTCCATTCAAATGGGCTTATAACGTATGCCGAAAGAGTACATCAAAACTGGCATGACCCAAAGTCCCAAACGTTGAAGGCACGCACCTCATTTCCGCCTGATAAAAGACTATTAAATACTTTCTTCAGGCGGCCAAACAAGCACTCTTCAACGATTGCTTCATGTCAGCAACATTGATGCCCAGCGCTTCCCAAATACTTATAGGTTTCGATTGCTGAGGGGGATCTAAGACTTATGCAATCCGAGAGCTAGGTTCCCACAGATTCCACAATCATGGGATTTCGCTTTACATGCATGACCGCATATTTATCCACACTCAATTCCATCCTGATGGTGCTACTGAAAGTTTCAGTTACCTTCGGTAGCTCCATCAGACCTAAAACCTAAAACCCGAGCACTGGCTTCCATTTGGCCTATACACGACACCAGGAAGGTGCGCAGAGTTCATCAGAGCATCAACTTTATACAACTCTAGCACTCTCATAAATCATGTATGTGATACCGAGTCATAGGCCTTCTTATAGTCTATCCAATATGTGCAAAGATCCCTTCGGGAACGGCGAGACTGTTTACTAATGGCCATATATCAATAAGGAGTATAGCTCCTTAGTACCGCGGGACCCGTTCCTACATCCATTTTGAGAAGCGGATAACAGAATTTTCGTCATTGTGTTTAGTTATATATTAGCTCTTAAAATGGAGGCAAGAACTTTATAGACCGTCGGAAGACACGTGATTAACATAACTGGGGCACATTTAACATTTCACATTACCTTTATCTATACGTATCTTTATATATATAATTCTTCTGTGAGTGTGTATGTCACTGAACTCCTCCTAAACGGCTGGACCGATTTGAATGAATTTTTTTGTATGCGTTTGGGTGGCACCCTGGATGGTTTAGATTCACAAATCAGCCCGACAGATGGCGCTGCAGTCGTTATCTAGGTTTGACGCAGACGAAGTTGCGCGGGACAGCTAGTTTAATTATAAAACTGTAGGTAGGTATATTTACCCATCCATTCTTTAAGGATATAAAAATCGTTGTACGGTAAAAGTATCATCAGTTGGTAAATAGATCGTAATCAAATGGGTACAGGGCTTTCGACTTCCTGCGTGCTAAATAATTGGAACTTTTTAACTAACTTGGTTAACTCATTTCGTTTTTGTTTGTACCAATAAGCTTCTAATTGAATACAGCTGTTTCTAACTAACTTGTATGGTTTGAAATATTATATTATTTTAATTAATAGTTGTGTAGTAATTTGACCGAAGATTGCCTCAAGGATCTATCTTAGGGCCACCCAGGCGGGCTCTTTAATGGATATCCCTTTATTACATCTTTAAGTTATTAAAATGTTTCCTGAGCATTAGACTTCGTCCGCAACTCCCCATCGCGCATCTCGTTCAAGGTGACAAATATGTTTTTTTTTTATTGGTTTATCAGTTCCAGTCAGGGGCAGGATGTTAATTTGTGGCTGTTTGGTAGGAATAGCGACCTTTGTTTGCTTTACCGGAAATTCGCAAATTCTGTACACATATAATCTCAGGTGAAAATCTAGTTTGTTTTTTTTCCCCTTTCTTGCTTGCTTTGTATTGTCGTTCTGGTTTATTATTATTTCCTTTATTCGTTTAAATACATATTGATTACATTTTTTAATATAAAACCATATAAAGAACATTTAAAAATATAAAAATAGTAGCCTACCAGCATCGGGAACATGGTCCAGATGAGGTTAATCTCTTCTGGTTCTTTTTTTCTTTTGTTAATCATAGTTGAATCAGAGCGATAAGATTATAATCTGCCAATCTAATTTAATTTGATGTAGTAACGTTTCAATGGAAAATCAATTGGAAATAACATCTGTCTCGAGCGATCGTCCAATGCCCCGCCGCGCCGTGTTGCCGCCTATGCATACGATTGCAAATCGAACGCATCGCGTATTACAGCCGATCACGTGATCGCGCTGCATCTCAACATTATGACAAACAAATTCTCAATTTTGGCCACCCGAAACCATGCCAGGGAATTCGCAGGCCTTGAGCGGCGACGCTTTCTATACAAATACCGGTGCATCTAGTTGTGCCCCTTCGGCTGTAAGGGCACTACATCGGTATCACAGAAACTGATGTTTATTGGCGATGGCATTTTTGTGCATCCCGGCCAGTGGCTGTGACGTCTGACTTGGCGATGTGTCCACACACCGACATCAGTTGCGTGCGATGTCATCTTGGTTTCGGGTATGTCCAATTTCTCGTTTCGCACGCTATCCAAATTCTTGGCTTCAAAGAGCTTTACGTTGATATCACTGAATAAGAAACTCGTAATGTGAATAACCGCGGGCTTTGTAGCGAGCGCCGCGACGCGCGGAGCGGGGCGCGGGAGCACTAATTATAAATTAACACACGCTGATTAATATCATATCAAGGGCTCATACGACCGAACGAATTTGTCCCTATTCTTTCATTTGTAGCGATATTCAAAAGTTGATATTTCGATAAACTGTTACTGAATGGGCGTGGGTTTAAAAGTCGTTGAAACTAAATTTATTCAATGTAAATCCCATTTTCCAGCGCTTAAGTTGTTTATTTTTGCGGCTACAGTATCTTCTTTAATCTTGGTGAAACTTTTCACGCAATCTCTTCATAGCGATGAAGAAATTTCGTGAAAAGTTAATAGGGGCTGCAAAGAAAACGCGGTGCTTTTATTTTGGCATCTGATATAAAATCTTTTGTGACGATGAAAATAAACTGATTTATAGTCGTTTCTGTGGCAGCAAAGGCCTCGCGTTGTTTTGCAGCCATAGTAGTTATATAAATAAAACTTTGTATGAATAACGATGTGTTCATTTTCCATAATAAGGCTGCTTCACGTATGGGCGTCGCTGTTTCGTGTCCAATGTGGGTGCACAATGTTGGCAGGCGCTCAACTCACCGTAATTAGTGCTGAGTGACATAATGCACGAGCGCCTAAACAACAAACAGTTAATCGATACGGCTAATGTTTACAATCTGTTGTAATGTTGTCGTTTAGAAAACAATGAGGATAGTCGCTTGGTTGAAAGAAATCTTTAACTACATAATGTGTGACTAGCTACCTTTTTTTTTTTGTTTTCGGATGGAAAATCATCAAATGACTTCTCCCGCTCTGGGCGGAGCGGAAGGGAGTGTCAGACTTGTACTGACTAAAGCCCATCCATGTTCCTTCCTTGCCCTTGGTGTTCCAGGGCCGCGGTATCTCTTTCGAACGGTCCCGCAGCCCGTGACTAGCTACCTAATAAATACATGTTACAATTTCGAAACTCCTACTATTTCATGCTTTTATTTGATGGGTTTTACAGTACTTGTTTGCTATGATTTAGCGAAAAGTATTTAAATAATAAAACCAGCCAAGTGCGTGTCGGGCCACGCACAATGTAGGGTTCCGTAGTTGCCCATCAAAATATGCAGACTAACTAAACTGATTCGCTCAATTTAATAAAAACAAACTTACATTTGCAGTTTAGAAACCTGTGCTCCCATATACATTATGTTTAGGAAAATATGTTATTCAAGTATATTTTATAAGTTGTTCGACTAATAGGTACTCGGAAACTTGTAAAGCCTACTTAGCTGTGATAGCTTAATTTCCTTTTACACTTCATTATATAAAGTGTGTAAACAGACTCTTAACAAAGCCGAAAGGCACTTATTCTCCCCGTCATTGCGATCATTTTTTTAAACCATACCAGGGAACCTTCTAGTTACGGAGATATTGAGGGTCAAAGTTCTAACTTCTTAACAAGTCTTTTTTTAAATACATGTTTTTAATGTAAGATTTTTACTTTAAACACCTCCAAGACCCCCTTACTATTCAATCCATCCATCAGCACAATATTTTGAGTTCGTACATTGAGTCCTACTGTGTTACGTGATTTTAAGTCGTTTCCCAGCACTAATTTTTGCGTAAAGGTACTTAGTTTGATGTACAGAATGCTTGGTTAACGGCTTCGTGAAGAGTCTGTTTACACCTTGTATACTACCACCTTGAATTTTTTCAAACATCCAAACACAACCGTTTAGCTGGGACCCTTGAGTCTAACTAAAATAAGCACTTAAAGCTTAATATTTCACAAATGAATCCCTTAATCGAACAAAATACTTAAACAAACTCGCAATATTTGTTAAAGACTTATCCAACGACATCCCACAATATGGGGTACTCGAGAAAAAAAAATCCTTCAATTACTACTTTGTCGGCGTTACTAATTTATATTATTCATGCCAAATTACAGCTTTCTATCACTACGAGTCTTTGAGTTAAGCTGCAGACAGACAGACAGACGGACGGATATGGCGAAACTATAAGGGTTCCTTGTTGACTACGGAAGCCTACAAAAGGGTTGGGTCGTCTTTGGGGCGAAAAGCTACCTATTTTCATTTTGAATATCTGGAATTATGACGTACATGGGTACTTTTTTACGAAATACTAATGTGGGAAGGGGAGTCATTGATTTCACAGCAAAAGCAAACTTGTTTCCAAAAGCTAAACATGCGGAAGCGCTACGCCAATGTACCGCGCTACACAAATGCGTAGTGCGGCGCATACTGTTCTGATTCTGACTGTGTTTACATACCGATGCGGCGTAAACAACGCAATACTGCTGCATTTTCATCCTCGGTGCATATTTTATCAAAAACTAGCTGATGTACACGGCTTCGCCCGCGTGGATGTCAGTTATCGCGACCAAAAGTAATCATGAAATTTTGATCCCGCTCCCGCAACTCACAGGAACCTATTTTGCCCATTTTTTAAAGTATTAAAATGGATATAGTATGTCCTTAAGATAGACAAATGTCACGGTGGACTTTTCTGTAGACCCATATAAGATACACAATTCCACCATACATCATTTTGTTATATCGTTTTCATTGAAAGCTCCGGCTATCTTCCGACACCTCTAACAAATATACATTATTATTATAAAAATATATATTTTAGCCGATGTATACAAAAACTTGACAAAATAAAAACTAAAAGCTTCCTCGAGAACCACTCTATCCATTGGTGAGAACAGCATGAAAATCAGTGCAGTAGTTTTTGAAATTATCGTGAACAGACAGAAAGCCGCGGCGGAGGAATTTGTTTTATAATATGTAGCGATAGTTATAGCGATAGCGATAGTGATAGTGATAACCACCATTATTTGTGAGTACAATTCGTTATTGGATAATGTTTCAAATCCCTCTGCAGTTAATTTCCCAGGTATTTTGTTCAAGGGTAGAATGTTTTCCATCTTTAAAGATGTGTAATAAATGATACAATAATAGTTCACCCCCTACGGGCCCCGTATACGCATAAACAAAGGGACAAAGAGATAATAGAACAGGCAGATAGCTCTTCCTAGTAAAAAAATTGAAGCAGTTATTTGGCTCTATTGCTGAATAATGATGTCTTGTTAAAAATTACTGAGCAGAGTCGGTCGACCGGAATATTATGATTATTCAGTAGAGGCGTCATTGCCTGATCTTTAGACCCTAATCTAAAGGTCATTCAATACCGTAAAATTTGCCCTTTGGTCTTTCCACAGATAAACTATTAGCATTGCAACTAAAATGTTATCATCCTTTCCTAACTGTATTGGGGTCGGCTCCCAGTGTAAGCTGTGACATGTTTTACATGGAGGGACTGATTGTCCGACCTTCACAATCCAATCATTGGGTACTACAATACCCTTTGGTAAGACTGGTTGTCAGTCTTTCGACATACATTTACTTTCTTTATATATTTCCTTTGTCATTCTCTTGAAATGTGTGGTCAAATGTCCAAAATTGTCAATGGAAATATTGCAAGAGTCTGGTGAATGACTTATTGAGCAGTGGATCGAATTTAGACTAAATTATAAAACATGAGTCATTATAAAATAACTGATTGTTTGTTTAACTTCATAACATAAGATGAAGGCTGCAATACCCCTAGGGTTAAGTAGTAGAGTTCATTGCCAGTAACTGGGTACAAATCCAGATTCTGGGAAAAGTTCGGTACTCTAGAAAGAACTGATTATTGTTTAAAATAACATATTATATTCAAAACTATTTTCCTGTACGTTCCAGTGGTTGCCGGGCGGGGTATGCGGCGAGGGTGGCGAGGGTGCCATTCGCCGCTCCCGCGGCAAGCGCATCACTCAGAGACGCGGTGCCATCAAACACCATAAGTAAGTACAGCCGCAGCAGCAGTAAGACATATTATCATTATTCTTCTGCCCTTATCCCAACTTATTGAGGGTCGGCGCAGCATGTCTTCTCCCATACCTCTACCTCTCATGAGACGTCCATTTTCTAGCCAAATCATCTTTCACACAGTCCATCGTAATCTTGGTTTTACATACTTATAGCTAATCAGCCTGTATTGTTTCCACTGTTGCGACGTAGGCCTTCTCGCCAGAAACTGGAGTAAACCGTAAGGGTTGAACCACATCAATCAGCGCGGACTCGCATTTTCAATGCTCCTATCCGTCACTCAGAGCCGTCATTTGCTCACGATGTTTTCTTTTACCGTCCGTTAAGTTCAATGTGCGGCGGTATTCGTATGGCACACCAAGTTACAGATAGATACTGGCACGCAGGTTAACAGGTATGAGTGTCACAGAAAGCTTTACAAAGCTGTACAAAGTGCCAAATAACAATCGCGTGTCATAACATTCATGATAATTAAGACTTCGTTCTGTTAGCACAATTAGTTACTCATGAAAAATCACGCATGTCATTCACAAAACCCTGCTCGCAGGTGACGCAGGCGTGGGCAATGTTAATTGAACGATTGCAACGAAAGTAATTGTCTTTTGTAACACCATTATTATTAGCGACAATGACACAGCATTCTAAATCTTTACTAACACTTAGTACTAGCTAAAATTCCTTTTGTATGCCTAAGGCGCATTATGACTTACATTTGCGTCGTCGCGTCGCAATTAGTTAAACATTAATTCATCAGGCACGTGATGTATTTCTTCGCTACTGTTTTGGACTTATGCTGAGTGTCCTGGGTTAGATGCCCGCGTCGAGCTTTATTGGGTGCTTCAACTAGGAGTTTCTCAGAACAAGTTCGGAGTTTGGAAGTTGGTGGTATAATATGGCACCTCTGTGCCTCGGAAAGCACGTTAAATAAATAAATAAAATCTTTATTTTCAGACTAGAGATCCATAGTAAAAAAAAAAGACGATTTGGCACTTACTAACTAAAACACGTTAAATAAACTAACTATAGCACATATCTGAATGACGGTCTGTGTGCCACCACCCACTGACGCATTATTTGGTCATTCACCCTGCCGGCTACAGTAGCCACAAGGCTGTTGAGGCTGTCACGCACCCGACGCATTAGTGATGCGATTCGCAGACGCAGCAGCGAGCCGGAATTCGGAACGCGTGCGTCCGCGAACATCCCCGACGCACTACAGAAGCGAGGTAACCGTTATCAATACCCGGAACCCGTTATTATATTGGACTCATAGAGCACTGTACGAGCCCTGTGTATAACTGACCCACAGAGCGCACTTGTACAGCGACTGGCAGTAGGCCCTGAACATTTTTATCTTAACCTCTCGCGTATACTGTGCGAACCAACGGGACAGCATGTTACCTGACAGCCTGTGCTCTACGTTCCCTCTCTAAATTGGCGTCATCCGACAACCCATTCGGTGACCCAGTGCCCCAGGTATTTAAAACGAGTGACTCTTTTCAGCGGAACTCCGCCCAAGGTTACCGATGGAACAATGTCATAAATTTTATTTTGCGTCCTAAACATTAAGAGCTCGCTTTTGGTTGAGTTTTACCTGAGACCATGAGCCACCGCATATAGTCTTCACAGATTCGGCAGAGCCTTCTTAACGCACTAATTGATGGGCTCAGCAACACCATAGCATCCGCGTAAGCGTAACTAATATTATTGATACATTGTCCGTCAATCGAGCAACCGACTTCGGTGTTGCGGAGCTCACATAACAGCCGGTTGAGATACAGGTTGAAGAGCCTGAGCGAGCTAAGCCAGGGGGGCTTAGCTGCCTCACGCCGCACTCCAACCTGTGCACACCCGACATGGCACCTGCCCATCTAATGTAGTTGGACTGGTTGAATTGAATTGATTGCTGTACCAATACCTCGGTACAGCAATCAATCCCACAAAGGTTACTGTCATGGGAGAGTTTCCTCCGGACGCAGTCATAGGATACTAGGTCGAATGCCTTGGGGAGGGGCAAAAAACACGATAAACGACATAAACAGGTGTTTTCCTTGCTGCATAGTAATGGACAGTATGCTTGAGACAGAGGATCGCTGTTTCAGTCGACAAATGTGGTATAAACCCAAATTGGGTGTCATGTAGGATGATATATTCATCCAACTGCTTCTCAATCAGGCCGTCCAACACGTTCGCAACCATCATCGCCGAAAGATTGGATTTCTTTTCGCTCGTATCTCTAGATCTCCAGTGTTGTTCTTTATTATAAGAATGACAATTGTTTTCATGAGATCCTCTGGAAGATACGAGTGATTCATACATAAATTAAACAAGAGAGCTAAGACACGTGATAAGTGCTTACCTGCATATCGTAGCTGTTGTACACTTAAATCATCATGTCCTGATGACTTACCCCGCTTCAGATCCTTTAAGACAGACCCAACATCCCCAGCGGTAAACATGACTAGCTTACCCTCGGACCCCTCCCTAGCATCCGACCCACCCGTCGATGGTCCCAGTAAAGCAGTTAGCCGTTGCAATTGGTCCTGAGCATGATCCGTCCTTGGTCGTGTCGTATTACATCCCAATCGGACTATGAGAGTTGAAACATAGAGTGCACCTGTGTTTGGGCACATCAGTCGAAATTCGGTCGGGACGATATTATTAGACATATTTCTTTCAACCGGGTAATAGCCATGGACATTAACAAAACAAATCGTCACGGGAAACATTACATTCAAAGCATATATCCGCGGCAATATGTCACGCCTCCTCTTGACTATTATTTTACGCATCGTCGCGTTTAAGATTTTTGGCGCAAGAGTGTTAGCATTAGACTTTAATTAATTATTATCTAGGATGTGAATAAAATTATTCGTTGTTCATTCATTGCGGTTCTTACATTAGCGGTTCCGGACCTACAAATAATCTTCTTAGAATATGTAGGTTTTGCTCCTAAAATTCAGGTTCGATGTGATTGGTTCCAAGTATTGCCATATCTTTAGTGAAAATACTTCCCTGCCCTTGTTTAATTATTCTCTATCTTTTGGTGTTTATCGCCAATCTTTTATTTGAGAGTCAAATTTCCATTACGCCAAAAAGTGTTATTGGGTTTTTCAATCAGGATTTTGTGACCGGTTGGTAGCAATAGGATCACCCCTATTAGATGGAACTCAAACATTACTGAAATATAGGTGCACCATAGGTTTACCTTTGCATCCATCGTGGATAATAGAAAAAAAATGTCTAAAAGAAAATCTTTACCTTTGATTCCAGGGTCCACGATGTAAACGGTCACCGATTCGTAGCCAAGTTCTTCCGGCAGCCGACGTTCTGTGCGTTTTGCAAGGAGTTCCTGTGGGGTTTCGGCAAGCAGGGCTACCGGTGCTCCGTGTGCCAGACGGCTGTGCACAAGAGATGCCATAACAAGCTGCTCGGAAAATGTACCGGTTCTTCTACGTATTCCGAGGCCACTGTGGTGAGGATGAGTATTTTATTACATCGTATTTGCTGTGTTTGAGCAGTACCTATAGTGGCTCAGTGGTAGCGCCCCTGACAGTAGAGGGACTTTAGTTAGTGTAATTTTATCTTCAACACTGTTATCAAAAACGGTCATGGAAAACCGTCATGAGAAAACTGGTATAAGTAAAACCAAAATTTCGAAGACAATCACCGATTTGCACTCAGCGTGTTGAATTAGGAGTTACGAGTTTATGACCCTTTTCTCTCACCGAAAGGCCTGTGTTCCAGCAGAGGAATATTACAGGGTGATTATGTATGTTTCTATTTATTTTTGCTACTGTGCTAAGCGTGACGGATTCCATTCCCAGGCAATGTCTGTGACTTGAATTAACCCTCCTTTGCAACCTGCTGTCCTTATTAGGCCCGGCTTCCTTATAAGCGGAGAAGAGCGCGAGAGACGTGCAAGATTATCGATTATCACACGTCTCCACTCCGCTATGCTTACCTGCGCTTTGGCGGAAACCGGGCCTAAGCAGCTAAGCATTCAGCCATGGAGAAACGTAATTCAATATTGATTTGATCAACCACCTCCCTGATCCTTCAAAAACTTCAGCCACTATAAGCGATTTTAACTGTAATTAATAGTTTTAAAACTTAATTTCCAGTACCTTCGCGAGAGGTTCAAGGTGGACGTGCCGCATCGGTTTCGACCTCACCAGTTCATGTCACCCACTTTCTGCGACCACTGCGGGGCCATGCTCTACGGCTTCTTCAAGCAGGAGCTCAAGTGTGAAGGTATTCTCGACTTTAAACTGGTGAACGTAAGGGTCGACTTCAGAAGGAAATGCACGCACTTAAGCTATTTTGATACACATGATTTTTGGAGACATTCATCTGATAGATGTTTTCACACTATAATTTAAATAAGGATATAGATATCACTCAGCAGCGGTAGATTGGTGGTTTTTTGTCATTCTTAGGGAAGGTTTGCAGAACTGAAATCCTTGGAAAACTCCTGGGTGAGTTTTTGGATATCAAACTGTATAACTTAGGAAATCAAGAGATATATTTACACACAGACACAAAATTCGATACCAAGCACGAGCTGATAAAAGGTGGGGATTTGCACTGCAATTGTGCGTGTGATCCGTCCATTTGTGATTAAAATAGTTTTATATGCTCCCATTTATTTAAGTTCCTGTTTGATTTATTGGGTAAAAATGAGAAACCTGGTCTAACAACCCTCTGGACGCTAAGTTTGCTAGATGTACATGCAGTGTGCCATTCGTTTATGTTTTTACTTATACATAAAATTATCATCAGTCATCTCACTTAAATCTATACTGACAATGTCGTCTTCTATTCGTCATCCTACGACGATAGTGACTGATGTGACAAAATATCACGCGACGATACAATGCTAAGTGTGCGTGCAGTTCCTGAAAAAGTTTCTTAACTTAGCACGGTTTCATTCTAAATGAGCAGACCTAGTTGGCTTTAACTCATTTCATGAAAACGAAACTTAAATTGAAGTAATTCTAGACAAATGAATCTTTAAAAATATCTTTTTCCAATGATATCACGAAGTCCAATGATATCAATAAAATCGCGTTGATTGATATAAGAAGTTATATTGAGTATTTATTATTGGAAAAACGTGAGCTAATTTTATAGAGGAAGCCAGCACTGATGATCGAGGATGAAGGCCGTGCTAATATTAGCTCAATTCAATAATAAATTATTGTAATCAGTGTCGTACACGAGAATCAATCGGTGCACACGATGGATTGCTAATACTTGCGTGGGCAACAATCTAATACACTCTATGAAAACATTTTTAAAGATTTAAATCGTTAGTCGTTGTCGATCGATCAGCAAAAGATGGTCACGTTTTGTCTCGCTCACTCATGCTGAAAATCGTATCTATGTATAGGCCCTCCCCCACTAGAGCATTCGCCTTTAATGTTACAATCCAACATTCAATTATGTACAGAAACCAGTGATTGTGACAAATTGTATCGTTACAAGTTGCTCACTGTAAGGCTGCGTTTCAAACACATCATTCGCTATGCATCCTCTGTTGGAAACGCAGCCTACTGATCGGTTTGCTAGGTTTTCCTCAATCACTCACTTTTGTAATGCTCGAATCTGAACTGTTACATATTATATTACAGTCAAATGCTCCCGGGTGAGGGAGCGCCTTATCGTTCCATGCGAGATGTGTGAGCTCACTTTTTTTAGTAGGTATGACTTTTTGGTCTACGTACACTGACGGCAAATCTAACGATTTAAATATTTGCATTATGGTATTCTGTCTCAGATTGGCAGGAAATCTAATTTTAGAGTAAAAATAGTATGTGTATTATTTATGTGTACCTGTGTTTTATTGATGTACACCTGTGTTTTATTTATAATTGCATGCTTTGAATGGATGCATGGTGCAAGAATAACCATATTGTAATTCTTCAAAGGTGAACCATGTAGACTTTTATATCAGCGCCATATGCAATCATTGTATATAGTTACGCGGTAACTTTATGCAGCGTTTCTTTGTGGCTTATTCATTTGAGCTGTAAGTTTGGAAATAAAATACTATTGTTATTATATTGGTTTAAAATAAGTTGCGTATGGTGTTGAAAAAGGAGCGTTCACCTAGCGGCAGCTTTTGTTTTAAAAATATTTTAATTTTTCTGTTTAAGCGATAAATATGCAAACTGCGCAATTATGCATGAACAAAGCTACGCTACAGTCGGACACGTATCAATTTTTCATGCATGTGAGTTGTAAGTAATCATTTACCAACCTTTGTATTAATTACCCACAAAGAGAAGCTATTAAAAATATCACCTAGACATTATTGATTGGCTAAAAAAATATACGGAAGATCCAAACCACACGTTGTACGGTAATTTATTAATGAAGTGATTATTTTTCAATCTTTGTCTTCTTTATGTGTCTATTGACTTAAATAATACCCGACCAGTTTATTGTACTGTAAAACACTACCGCCCCAAAAAAGCAACAGGTGCTATAGCCCACTACGAAGGGTCTGAACCGTACCCGTATCTACGAATCACGTCAGGAGGTCAACAAATAAAGTTTCGTTGCAAGATCTTTGTCATACATGCGCTTAATAGCTACTAAGACGTTCATTACGGTGTCCGCTGTTGAAGTGAACACTGACGCTACGCCATACTATGAAATTAAGTCTATGAAGTATCTACGAATAGGCAAACTTAAAGTCAATTAAAGTTTTCAAAAGACAAACAAAAAAAAAAATTGTCTCTGGTTGCTACGAAGAGTCGACGTCCTGCTACGAAGATCCTACGTCCTGCTACGAAGGGTCTACGCCATGCTACGAAGATCCTACAAACTGCTACGCAAGGTATCGTCTTGCTACGAAATGTCTACGAGCTGCTACAAAGAGGATACGTTTTGCTACGAAGCGCGAAGGGTACATGACACAAATGGATATAAAGATATACATCATCCCTAAAGAGAAGCCGAGAGTAATTAACGGTGTTATTTAATAGCTTTCAATTTATTATAATTAAGTAAGAAGAATTGGGGAGGTTTTTGCCTAGCAGTGGGACAGTACAGGCTGATAAAAAAATAACTGGCCAATTGCGAGTCGAACTCGCACACGAAGGGTTCCGTACAATTATAAAAATCACGTTTGTTGTATGGTGGCCCCCTTAAATATTTATTTAATTTTAATTTATTAATTTATTTTTAAAGTGAATATTGGCGTACACCTGTCACCGATATTAATACCGAGCAAAAAAACGGCAAAAAATCACGTTTGTTGTATCGGAGCTTCCCTTATATATTAATCTATTCGGTTTTTAGTATTTGTTGTTATAGCGGCAACAGAAATACATCATCTGTGACAATTTCGACGGTCTAGCTATCACAGCTCATGAGATACAGCCTGGTGACAGACGGACAGACAGTCAGACGTACAGTGGAGTCTTATTAATACTTTTTGGGTACAGAACCCTAAAAAGTAAGAAGATATAATATACCTGTGTAGCCACTAATTAATGGTTTCAATTCAAATATTTAATTGAATGAATTGAAGACTTTAGCATAAATGCCACTACAGCTACACTGTCTTATTCTTTGTACACTCGAACCTCCAACACAGTCAGATGCACCTGAATACCAGTCAGTTCCAATAAACACTAGGTTGTAGTGACTGTTGTGCCCAGCAGACTGGAATAATTGTGTTATTACATGGTCACAGTCAAAATTCCGAGAAAAGATAGAATGTTCCGGTCTTCTTCTTTGTCGTGGTTAGTGCCTAACCTGGTGTCAGAGTTTTCATGCCACCGATGGGCCTTTGACTTGGCTTAACTTAATGTTCCGGTAAATTCCTGTAAACGGTATGCCTACCACATCATCATCTGCCTCGCCTTTTCCCAACTATGTTGGGGTCGGCTCCACAACCCAGTTACTACTGGGAAATACGATACCCCTTGGTAAGACTGGTTGTCAGACTTTTTGGGCCACTGACTACTTTAACGACTGTCAAAGAACTTCAAATGACAGCCGGGACCAACGGCTTAACGTGCTTTCCGAGGCACGGAGGAAACTCGGTATGTAATGGGTGGTCACCCATCCACAGACCAACCTAGGCAAGCACGGCTTAACCTAAAGATCGACCCGAGCGGCTGTTATTGTTTAGCCACGAGCTCCTCCGGCTCCAGCGGCTGTTATTGTTTAGCCACGAGGTATGCCTACCACATATTTACGATTTTATTATAGAGCCTTGACCACGATTTAATTATTTCCAACTAACCCAACAATACGCACATAACAATACCATAACAGATATGTACGGGTAAGGTACATTTAAATGATAGACTGATAGAATTATTGAATTTGTGTATTGAAAAATCTCCCAAAACCGATAACTGATCAACTCGCGGCGAATGAGTCTTTTGCTGTTAGCCCAAACGGTGATATGAGTTTACTGATGGTTGAATTAAAATTTCGTGTCATGCTTTCTGGCGGAACCACCTTGGCAAAAAAAGTATAAGTATAGATAGTAGATATATCATGGTGGTTGTGTTTGCGCCAGCAAGGATACTCTGCAGCGCAACCACTTTAAATTAAAGTTTACGTCGAAACTAGAGATATAGACTTTTTTTTACAGGACTAGAATTTTATCGACATTCCATAGATTTTTTTATTTAACATTATACTTGTTAAAGCCATGGTGGTTCCGCCAGAAAACATGACACAAAATGTCGATGTCAGGATAAAATTGAAACATTTGATATTGTACGGGTTTGCTCTTACAATATCTAATGATAAAAAACGTGTGCTAAATAAATAGAAATCAAACAACAGTTATTCTTGTTTCGTTCAAGGGAAATAACGTCATCCCTGTTTCTATGAAATCTATCTGTTGCATTTTTTGCACTGCTCGTTATAAAGTTATTTTATTTATCGTAAACAAGAAGGAAATCATAAACTATATTTCTGGCCCATAAATCCCGTTATATTTATTTTAAAGCACTCTTATTTCGCATGATTTTATGAGATGTTTTCAGTTATTTTTGTACGGCAACCTAATAAGACGTCCAACTAATAAAATACTGAGGATTAAGTTCTTTAACCAGAGCTTTTCAGAGCTTCTTGTTTACGATTTCTCGTCAAATCACCCTCTAATCCGAAGTCGCAGGAATATTGTCGCTTAAAAGACAGGTGCTGGCAAGGCACGCAAGTTTCGTAAAAAAATTAAGCAACAATCTAATGTATTTATCATGAAACTGAATTGGAGACTGACAAGCAGATAGACATGAGGTGGATGAAGCTGGATCAAATGTCTAACAACTTGATCACCAACCAACTGAATAGCACAATATAATTTAAGGTCGAAATTATTCACAAAAAAAAGATCAGAACTGGAAAATAATCTAACCCCATTCAATGAACTATAAACACCCGCTTTTTTCCATGGCTTTTAATACAGAACACCATCTTACTCCCTTCGACCACGTTTATATTCATATCTGGTCATACAGACTCGTTATGCCGTTGGTCCCGGCTGTCAATTGTAGACCTTTGACAGTCGTTACAGGTAGTGAGTGGCCCGAAAGTCTGACAACCAGTCTCACCAAGAGGTATCGTATTACCCAGAATAAACTGGGTTGTGGAAGTCAGATAGGCTGTCGCTCCATGTAAAATACTGGTATTCAGCTGCATCCGGTTAGACTGAAGCAGACCCCAACATAGTTGGGAAAAGGCTAGGTTGATATAGATACGGATGGGTGATGATGATACGGACTAGACGGTACCTGACTTTTCTAAAAAACACCACCAATAAGGCCAGAAATAATAATACATGATAATAAGACATCCTCTCTCGGCTATGTTAGTCATTTTTCTTTCATCCTCGCAACATGGCCATACCATCTACATAAACAGACTCAATATCTGCAGTGTTAGTACCAAATCGTTTTTTTACTGCTGATACAGAAGTGAGTTTTGATAGGGAAGTAGTTTCTGCTGTGGCCAAAAATACATAATACGCCTCGTAGACTTCAGATTTATGTCCGTACCGTAAACCTCAATTATAATATATAAGATTCTATATAATCTACTATGAATGATGAACACATCCCATTCATGTAATGTGTTATTATGATATGTTTTTAATTTGCTTATAGACTTCTTTTATAATTTTCTATGTCATCGTACGTTTTGAACATGCGGCTAAAATGCGGCTCAATATTTATTTATATATTCCACTTCTTAACGTAAAGATAAACTGTTTAGATGACAACTTGGCTTACTCTACATATATGAACTCATTTTCATTTTAGCTGACCCTATATTTCTGTCTTTCAGTTCCAGTAGCTTCGATTAGTATGAGACATTTGAATGTATTGAGTTCAATAGGGATAAGCTATTTATCAGAGCCGGTTAGCAGACGGGCTTAACATCGTATGAAATCTAATATGTATAGAAACATATTCCATAAAAAGGTTCTATAAAAAAAAAAACAAAAAACCTCCTACTACTCTCTACATGTTTTAAGAAAAAAAAATAGTAACAAATATTCAAAAACTATTTCAAAAATCTTTTTTCGTAGCTCTGAAGAAATGAAGTCGGTACCGTGTTACACGAAACAAAGACACTTATGTATGTCCTAAAACGAATCATGTTTTTTCATATTGAACTAGCACATTGACATTATTAAGTAGTGCATCGCCCCGATTAAACAAAAACCCATTTTCCCAAACTAACTCACGACTTCCGTGACATGGTAAACAGCTGATAGGCACATTCTCTTTTTTATCTGTTGAAAGTGTCCCGTGGTCAGAAAAAATGTTGTACCTCGTTAATAAACAAGCCCAGCTGGGAATAGTTCTCGTAAGTAGGTAGACAATGCTTGCTTATCTATTAATACGCCTAGTCATGTCGCAAGAAGCTTTATTTTTGGATCCTCTAATAATAGAACGGTAATAAATGACACGCAAACCGCTTTTAAACCTAAACGGTAACGGTACATTTATGTTGAACACTGCGTTCGATATTCAAGTTTAGTGGTTGCTTAAAAAGGCACTAAGTTGCGTTTTAAAGCATGATTCATAGGGAAACATTTTCGTTCAGTCGTGTAAAAACTTCCTTCCGAGATTGTGACAAAAGTCATACGTATCTATTATTATCTACTTGCCATCATCAATCAATCACCTGGGCGGGCGGGGCGGGCCAGCGGGCGCGGGCCGCTGCGGGTGGTGGGCGGCGCGTACCTGCACGCGCTGCGCTCCCCGCGGACCGCCTGCGCCAGTCTGCGCGCGCGCTCCGATGCGCGACCCCGGTTGTCGCACGTCCGTGATTTAACGCGCTATTATGCCACTGTTTTCCGAACACATCGCGAACATGTATTACGGGTCATCATCCCCGTACACTGGATCACCTTACAGCTATAGCAGTTCCACTTCGCCTCTAGGAACGTCTTACAGTGCTTCATATCTCAATCCTGGAAGCAGTTACAGCAACCACTCGTCTCTCAATAGCTATTCTCGTGGACCATTGTCATCAAGATGGATTACCAGTGCCGGAAGAAACTACTCTCCTATGCTCACTACCATAACAGAAAGAGGATCTTCGAGTCCTGTAAGAATACATAGCCCGAGGAGAATACCAATTTCATCTAGAGCTTACAGTACTCCCAACTATACACCTCCACCTCGTCCTGTTAATATAAACACCGCTGATATCGATGTTTCCAGAGATAGATACAGGCGTACGGTGGAGGCTCCGACGCCTGCTAGACGTCCTACGCCCCCCACACCTCCCAAGCCTGAACCAACACAAACAAAGGAGGATTCAAACAATGTCAGTGAAAGTGGACCTTTCATGCCCAGGGTAGATGGCAAACCAGAAACTGGAATTGATTCATCACCAGGTGTGGAAAGGAGTACAATAAAACGTGGAAGAACAGTTGTTAGACTTTATACTATTAAAAGAAATTCTCCTCGTAAGCCAAATGAAGAGGCAGAAGCTTCGGAAATTATACAAGATCAAACTGAACAAGGCGTAAACGAAGAAGCCAAAACAGATGAGAAAGAATTTATGAAATGGAGAGAAAAGCTTTCTGACGATTTGACTTACAAGGAAAAGAAAGAAAAGAAAACAATGGGTGCCAAGCTTGTGGAAAAGTTCCATGTCAAGAATGAAAAAGACGAAGAAACGCCAAGTAAGGTACAGAAGATAGAACTAGGAGAATCTCACAGTGTACCCGCAACCCCGGCGCCAAAATCTGTTCCAATTGAAAATATATTATGTTTAGACCGAAGATGTTCAATGGAACTTTTGGCAGAACAGGCTAATTTATTAGATTCATTAATTAGGAGCGAAAATCTCAGTACTGCCACTTTGGATTTGAGCAAAGTTGGTGTTGCTGCTGAAACTAAAAATAATTTAGAGGCGTTTGAGTCTAATAAACGACGAAAACAGGATTTACAAAATCCACTGAAGACTACAAAATCTGACCATTCATTACACGATAGTCTTAAATCGTATAAGGATGTTCGAAATCCAAGAAACTTTTCAAAAAGACGAAGTATTAAGAAATCCTTCTCAGGGAGTAGTTTACGCAGATTAGATTCTATTACCGAATTTCCTAAAGAACTGGTAAATGTGGACTTGCCTGCAATAGATGAAAGCAGATTATCAGTGAAAAAAGAGGATACAAAACAAAAACCTAAGCTTAAATTAAAAACTAAAATTACATCATCGGTTGAAGTAACGGTATTCCCAAAGAGTCCGCTAAAATTCAGAGTTGAAAATGTTACTGTGGAAGAAAAGCTACGCGTGCCAAAAAAAGAAATGACTTACAGCAGTGAAGTAGAAATAGTACCACAAATATCCGAAAAATTACCTGATGTAACTAAGGAAACAGATAATATAAGGAAAACCACGAACAAAAAGAATGCTGGAAATGATCTTGAATCACCTGAGCCTGAAGATGGTAATTTTTGGAACAAAATAGGAAAAAGAGAAACTGTTTATTTAGTAAAAAGAAAGCAAAACTTAGCTGAGGCTAAAGAAAAGAACACGCGTTCTTTATTCTGGTTTCCAGAAGAAGAAGGCGATAATAGTGCACAAATCACAGCCAATAATATTAGCGAGTCAAATCAAACTCCAGACAATGCTATGTCTTTAATTGATACTAATAAACGAAAAGAAACTGATGAAGATGCATCAAAAGCACCAATACATTCATTAGACCTTGGTACAGAAGACAATCAAGATAAGTTACATTCCGGGGCCAAGACAGAATTTTCTGATCAACTAATAGTTGAGAAACAAGAAGTAAAAGATTTAGACATCAAAAAAGAGTCCGAAATTAGTCATCAATCTGATATTATGGATGAAACTGCAACCAAAACAATACCTAAGCTAACTACAGTAGTGACAAAAGAAGAAGAAAAAGACACAAAATTAATTGAAGAATTTAAAGTGCTGGATAGTAATACCACCTCTATCAAATTATCATCTAATGAATGTAAGAATATAGGAAAAAGTGCGTCACTGGATGCTTTAGATGAAAATAAAGAGAAAAAACCTAGCCTGAAGAAGACAAAATCAGAAAAATCAAAGAAGTTAATAAAAAAAGATGGTAAAACAGAATTAAAATCTCTTCAGACCGCTTTACCAAAACCCAGTGCCAAGAAATCAAAAAAATTAGAAGATGTTAGTGGGAGCAGTAAAAAATTGGAAGAAAATATTGTGTTACCCGAAAGCATACATCAAGCTGCCACTCTCAATCCAGTTGAAGAACTTATTAAAAAAGAAGTTGTAAAACCTTTCGAGGCGCCTGGGACTCAATCAGATGAACTAAAAACAATAGAATTTAATACTTTGAAAACAAACAATATTGTCACGGTACCTTTAAAGGATCTGCCTAAAAAAGGACTAGAACAAAATGAAGTGAGGAAATCTGAACAGCAAGGAGAAAAAGATAAGGAATTACGATCATCGGAACCAGGAACTTCAAAGAAGTTACTAAAAAAAGACGGTAAAACAGAATTAAAATCCCTTCAGACCATGTTACCAACACCCAGTGCCAATATACCGAAAAAATTAGAAGATTTTAGTGGGAGTAGTACAAAATTTGAAGAAAATATTGCGTTACCCAAAAAAATACATGAATCTGCCACTCTCAATCCAGTTGATGAACTTCCTAAAAAAGAAGTTGTAAAACCTATTGAGGTGTCTGAAACTCAATCAGATGAACTAAAAACAATAGAATGTAATACTTTGAAAACAAACAATACTGTCACGGTACCTTTGAAGGATCTGCCTAAAAAAGGACTACAACAAAATGAAGTAATGAAATCTGAACAGCAAGGAGAAAATGATAAGGAATTACGATCATCGGAACCAGGTACTTCTAATAACACAACATCTAAGATTGCTGAACCAACAGTTACCATTAAGCTTGACGAAATAAAAGCCCCAGGTGCAAGTATAAATGTTATCACAACTGGAAAAAGCTCACCAAAGGCTAAATCAGTTGATAATATAAAAACTACATGTCAATTGCCGGAAAGCAACAAGACAGAGAAAGTGTTAAACGGCCCTAGCGTTCTAATTGAAAATAAGGAACCATCGACAGTCATGCCACCTTGCACATGCACATGTCACCTTGACGAGCCACATGCATGCACGTCGAATAATGTTGTGCAAAAATCTGTTGACGAAAAGGTCCCCAATTCAAATAAAAAGTTAAAGGCACCGGCAAAGAGGTCTCCAAAAATTAAATCAAAAGGTAGCCCGCCAGCTAAGAATGTTGTAACTAAGAGTGATAAGACTGATGATAAAGCTTTGAAGGCAAATGTTACACCGTCAACAAATGAAAAACCATCGACTTTATCAAGCAATGATATAACTTCTAAGCCGGCTAACATAACGGCTAATGTTCCTACTATGCCAGTAGTGTTACAGTCAGAAGACATTCCAAAAGAAGAAATTGAAGCAAGAGTACAAATTGAACAAAAGACAGGAGAGGAAAATAAGGCTGAAAATATTATTAAAAAAGACGAACAACCAGAAACCTCTACTCAAGCTTTGATCACTGCACCAGCTGTAGCAAAGACACCAGTGAAGGAAGAAAAAGCTGCGAGGCCTTTAATAGCGACTCCACGCCCTTTGCAAAAGAAAGCTCCTCAAGTAATACATTCAGACTCATCGGAATCCTCTTCAGAAGAAGAATCTTCAGATGAGGATGAAGAAGATGAATCAGACGAAAGTGAAGCTTCCGCGGAATTTTACGAGTGTGACAATAACCCAGATGGAAGGACATCCACCGGCTCAAATGATTCTGGCTTCGATTCTTCAGCACCTGCGTCGCCTGCGACGTTTTCGCAAATTAAGAAAGGTAATTAAATAGACCATAAACCAATCCAGGGACGCACTAATTTAAGTAACGAAACTCATTTGTATATTGTATTCACAAACTAATTTTCCACTAAACCGATAGGAAACTTTGCACGTCTGCTTTTGCACGGCTTTCAGCATATATTAGATGTAGCATGTCTGCACAGTTGTACAAAAACCTTTACAAGCCTAGAGCCACGCGACAATCCGTAATCTGTTTTAGACTGCGATGTAAACTGCCACCGAAAGTGCGAAAAATTGACAGCGAATTTGTGCGGCGTGAACCAGCGTCTGCTGGTGGAAGCCTTGGCATCGAGAACTGCATCTAGAAAAGGTGGGTAGATACTCGAAATAGGAACATGGTACGTCTGCGGTGATATCAGCGGCTTTTATGTTATCAGCGAAACGAAGCACATACCTACCAATGCGAGCGTCATTGCGACGTCAGTCGTTCAGCCCAAAATAAAGCAGTTTTATTGGCTAGCTATCTAACGGTAACGTCTGTTACTGTTTCTGTTATTATAAGTAGGCATCTACTGACATCACTATGATTAAGAAAAATTTATAAAGAATCACTAAAAATAAACCAGCCTAAGTAGGATAAAAATCTAAATTGTCATCATTGATGACTAAACCAAACGACACATTATTTCTTTCAACGATTTTCGATTCACTAGTCAAATCAATCAATCCTTCATTAAAGTCAATTTCTAGTGAATGTATTTATAAAATTATAATCGTATTGTGCGTATTTGTTTATGTTCAGAAGTACATTGTGGCGTGGGTGTGAGCTGTGGCTGTCTGGACACGAGCCAGCCATTTGCTCACCTGTACAAAATTAATAGGACCAATTGCAGCCATAATTAACATAAAGAGGGAGTTGACATTAAGTAAATACGCTTTAGCCTAACTTTTGTACAACGTCTTGATTTTAACAAGCTTGAAATTTTCTTGGTTCGGAAATCGGATTCCGAATACCATGGGCATCGATGGTTGATACGACCGGCTGTCAATCATCTGATGGTCATAAATAGAGCATCAACAACCTCAGATTCTCGGAGTATTTTTACCTCAAATACATTTCACTCAAATATATCGAGAGTGTTAAAGAAGGACATTATAATTTGAACAGTGATCGACGTAGTGGCGTATGATGATGGACGCCAGCGCATGTCGGCGCTCTCGTGACTAACGGATCGGTGGTTTCTTCGATCATCGATTAATTGGCTTACCACTCCTCAAACGTCACTGCATGTATTTTTATTCACAAGCTGACAGCCTGTGGACTTTTGTCAAGATTTTTATGATAAACAGAGTGTCGTAAAAGCAAAGAATATTATTCTTAAAAGTTTTTCTTGTTATTCTCATCTCAAACGTCAGAAATATTTTAGGATTAGGAGTATCAGCAGTGGTTTTGTTTTTTATCTTTTGCATGATAATAAAAAGAACATCAATAATATATTATTATATTTCACGAATAAAATGTTTGTTTCTTCTCTTCATCACACAAAGTAATATTTATGCACAATTTTCAAAATCATATTTGTTTCATTCTATGACACACTACACTCTGCGACTTTATTATGTTTACATTTTTGTGTGTCAAATATTTCAAGTGTTTCAATGCATTTACATTTAGATACAAATAACTACCTCAACAAAAAATTCTAGATATTCTACAATTAGATCACAAATATTTGGTTAACTTTGATTTCTCCTCTTACTGTACCGGATCAAAAAAAATACAATTTTTTTTTTTTTTTTATATAAACCGATTAAGTGTTTGATTAACTGTTTAAGTGATTGATTAAGGTTCTGCTGTGTGTAATCCAGAGCACTTTGATTGTTATTCCTCCGCACAGGTGCAGGTGAGGCTTCCGGGACATCGTCGAGCACGCCTGCGCAGGCCAATAATACCGACCTCTTAGAACAGGAGCTTGGTGAGACATGTTGTACTATAATAACGAGTATTTATTGTCCGGTTGTGTTCGTTCTTGTAAATACGCTTCTACTAGATAAGGGTAAATTAATTCTATTGACTGTTTTATAGTATCTAGTCTAACTAAATATTGCTTGCAGCTACTAACCACAGTTTCCATAATTGTCATGTTTTCATTTCAACTTTTTTCAAAAATGTTTTGTACCGCAATCACGACCCCAGAAATTCTCCAGAAAAGGAAAGAATAAAGGATTTCTTGGCTCACCGTAGGAGAAATAAAATATATATATGTGACTGTATGTAAATGTTTTGTTCAATCAAAGAATCATCAAAGGTGTTTGTCGAAACTATTCCCGCTCATTTAAACGTTCCAGATCATAAATTATATTTTGTGTGATTACAAAAACGGACGCTGGCACGATTGGCAAAAAAACTTATTGTATTCTGATCACATCTATAAATATCTGTAGTGAAGCAGCAGGACTTTCGCTCAAAACAGACTGCAGGCCCACGGCCCACTTCGAGATGGGTTCCGCATACCGACCGCGCGAGTGTCGACTTATCACTGTATAAATTATGTGATACACTCTGTATTATATCACTTCCAGATTGAATTAATTACTGAGCCGCTGCTGGATCCGTGCAGCAGCTTTATTAAAACGTCAGATGTTCACAAAGACTAATGTCTATTCCTATTTTAAACTCAAACTTTCAAACATTTTCAGTGGGCTTTATTTAACACTTAGTTTTTGGAAATTATTAGCATAAACAATGGTTTCCGTAAAACAGCTTTTTCTCGGAGAAGAACAACGTAAAATACACAATTTTTTCCGTGAACCTAAGTGATTAAACAGGAAAATTAGAAACTCTGAGAATTTGGAGATGGACGAATGATTTATTTCCAATCAAGCGAAACTTGGCAAGTTTTGGCAACACAAAAGCAGCATTAATTTTCCAAATTAATGGTACGGATTCCGAAAACAAAACATTAGAAGCCGATAATTATCGATACGCAATTGCGCAATCAATTTTATGCCTTTGGTCCTGATGTACCTACTAACGACCTTCCAGATTTTTCCAGTAAGTAACTCAACCAAACTTTCAACCGGAACAGTTGATAAAATAGTTATTAGCAAAATATAAATATTTCATAAAATATCTATATCTATTCTAAATAAACATTACGTAAAGATATGATCCCGAAGACATCATCCGTGCCAAATAAAATAATTGTAACCATTATTTATACGAGAGCTTCGACTTACAAATTAATAGGAGATTAACATAGAAATAGAATATAAATAGAAACAGCCTCTTGAATTATAGGTAATGGGGCTAGCATGTAATTTATGAGTTATAACAAGCATCAGAGTAACATGTTGGATTCTGATCGTTATGTTTAATTTTATCGTCAATTCAACACCTAATTTCTAAATAAAATACTAAGCAATTAGTAGGAAGGTGTACCTACGGGGTGGAAGGGACACCGACGCGAAAACGGTTACCACGTATTCTGTAACTAAATTAAATAACCGAGGAAAAATTTATGTGTATGGGGCTCAGAATGATGTGTCCCATCCAACCCGTATAATGACTGCGACACCAATGACAAGAAAAGATGTCAAAAGAACAAAGGACTCGGATCTCTTTCCTCACTTTTTCACCATAAAATTCATTTGAAAATAGATGAAAGAAATTGGCATACTTTTCCGCGAAAATACGGCGGGTTATTATCGCTTCTCTGAAAGATAGCTGGGAATAGAATAAATCAAAAAAGTTTAATGTCACAAATAAGAGCATAATTTACATAATTTGGTGTATAGATACAATCTTCTTACTGAAGGCACTAAAACTAATTGCCAAAGCTAGAGATTTTGTTTTTGAGAGTAAGTATAGCAAAGGAACAAAATTTCAGTGCAAAAGTCATCTTGAATCTCACTATGCACAGTCCATTCTTATCGTTTCTATTGTAAATACAAATCTTAATATGGAAAGCTCGACTTTTCCCACCTAGATCCCGTGATCGCCCCCGAATTAAACGCGGTGACCTTGATATTGCCGTCTGAGCAAATATTTTTAGCGATGCTCACGATCTCATCCGAGGTGAAAGAGAATTAATATATCGCACATGCTGTACCAATTATGTCATACTACTATAAGTACTATAACGCAACGTAAACATCCATGAACTTGAATCATGTTGTAAACCAACGACCCGACGTTTACGAAAAAACGTATCAACATTGGGAGGCATGACGCTGTATTTCAAAAGGATTATATAGGAGTTGAGTAGAGAAGTAAGAATACGAATAGAAAGGTTGCAGCTGTCAGTTTACTCTTATTAAAACTACATGCTAGGTCATTTATGCCAGTAAAAGATCTAATAACTAAGGGTTTTAAACAATAAAGAGTAATTCTTAAAAAGCTTTTGGCAATAACAACTTTGTGTTACAACATCTCTAAAAAGCTGGAAAACATAAATTAAGTTTTAACGAGCAAAACTGTCGTGAGTACATTGAAGTTTCAGCCAAAAGTGATAAAATAGGCTTATTTCATATTTTTATGAATATGGCGAGCTAAACAAATTAGTAAAGTGACCGCATCGGTGGTCGCACTTGGAAGTGTCAACCGATAAGGATCAGTTAGTACCTAATGGCTTCTGCAAAGGATGTTTACAGATGGGTAACGCCCAGTCGCCACAGATGTGGTAGGTAAATGCCAACGCACTCGTGCCAATAATTTAAAACACTTGAAACTAATTGAACTAAGACGGATGAAAAGTTAAAAGAGGTGAACCCTGACAAAATTCGAAATTATGAAGCCAAAAAGATGAGAAATACTTATACATACAAAACAGTTTACTTTCGGCTGTATATGAAATACAGAAACTATCCCGGATGACACACATAAATTGGACTTTTACAATAAATAGTTAACTTCTTTCAGTGTCAACACTGACACTGAAAGAAGTTAACTATTTATTGTCAGAGTCCAAAAAAGTTTAGAATTGGTTTTTATGATAAAAACCGCTCGTGGAAGTTAATGCGCAATTTTCTGTAGATATTCATTGCATCTCGAAGTTATTTGTAAGCGATCAGATAAGTACTGAGGGCCATTAAATGACTACATTATACCTACAACACAAATCATGCGGCCGACCCACACCAAATTCAAAAATAATTTCAAAGATCACGTTTGAAACATTTATGTATATTATTACAATCCTTTGTGACGTCATCATTTCTTGGATTTTCTGGGTATGTAAAACCTTTTAAACTGCGACTTTTAAAATTACAATTGCTGCTCAAGCACACCGTCCCTTTTTAAAATCGGGAACGCTCGGTTTCGTAATTGTGCCAAAATAGCCAGAGCTTGAGGCTCTTCTTAATGCTTTTGTTCAATTTTATGAGGAACAAATTATAGTTTGAGCAACTTTCTTCTACCAAATGTGCTATTAAACATATTTTGGACGATACTTTTATCTTTCTCAGAACAATCCACTGCCTACGATATCTTCAGGAAGACTGGTCGGTTCACTCCTCCAGCGCGTTCCATCCCTCGCTTCAGGAAGTACACTGTAGAAGACTTCCAGTTTATCAAGGTGCTGGGCAAAGGAAGCTTTGGAAAAGTAAGTCCTTTAACTCTTCTATCTTCGTCTATCTTGCAGCTATCGATCTTTCAAAAACTTCCGCGTCAACAGGACAGTAATATCAGTCAGTGATGTCTGTTCGCAATGACCATTGTTTACTCCCGTTGACCTGAATCTGGCTCAGAGGAGACAAGTGCCAGATATCTGACGTGAAGCTCCGGTTCGAGATTTAAAAATGGATCAATATATCACAACAAACACAGAGATCATCTTATTCTACTTTCAAATAGTTTCAAAAGTACTATTCAAAAGTGCCTTTGATTCAGTGAAATATTTTATGTAGTGGGAGTTACTTGTAATTTGTTTTTTCAACTCCAAAAAAAAAAATAGCTAATGCTGGTGTCTGCACCTCGCAGATACAAAACATTATTCTTTCTAATTGCTAGCAAGAACAAAATGATTTTATTTTGTAAAAATCCAAGGTGTGTACGTATTCTCCGTCCCAAAATAAACGAAAACTGAAACAAGGGATTTTGCCAAGAGAAAAAACTGCTCTCGCATACATAGATATGCCGTTGTGTACACCTAATAATTTGCAGCGGACAACACTGAACACATTGTATTTAGTCGCCGAAAGACTCGTCTAATAATACAAAGATATGACAAACTCGACACATTCCAAGTGTACAAAAATAATACGCCATTAATTTACAAATATGTTAAATGTTGAAGCCTGAAGTAATTTGTTCAATTTAACTTTTAGTCCCTGAAACGTGTTTTAAATTTGGTTTTCTTACTCAATATCTTCTTCCGGATTGCAAAAACAAATAGTATTTTCTGTGGGATTTGCGTAATGCGGAACGTTTCTTTTTAATCCAGATATAGATTTCCTAAATCATTCATATATAACTTTGGCACGTTATATCAGAGCCAGATTATTTATTACTCTTTTCCGATTGCTTTTATTTCGCAATTAATTTTCTCTGTGCCTTGTTACTCTTTTTCGAGTTGTGATTAAGGTATTATGAAGAATCACTAGCTTCTAAAATGTCTGTGCTGTAAAATGCTGTTCTCAGTCGTAGTCTTCTTCTAGTTTTCAGAGTTCTTACATAATTTCCATAACCAGAATATATGTTGATTGTGGTAAAACACAAGCTTTATTCATATACATTGGCATAACAGCTTTTGTATTACTGTGTTAATTTGTCGCTTATAGCACTGTATCTCAGCCAGCAACGGCCTAATTTAATAAACAAAAGCCAGGTGCCTACTGCTAAATTCTTAAGAGTTTGTATGATTATTATCTATAGCAGTCTTCGCAGTAAGTAGGAGTATGAAACTGCTACGAACACAGCAATATTCTAGTGTCACAACACCTTAGTTATTGCACTGTTAAACTGTGTCAAAGTGTTAGGAAATCATGTGAAAATAGAATTAACTACCTGTGAATTCAAGAATAGATGGAACTAGGTCACAGAGTACTTCATGTTCATGTAAACTCATGACAATTTGAACAGAGAACTAAGAGAACAACATAACATTAGAACAACTGGTGATGGAAGAGCGTTATGTACGCAAGTACATAAATTAAACAAATAAAGGAAAATACTGTGTGGGTAACGTTTTTATTATGTCTCAAAGAGCTATTACACGCATCATCATGGTTGGTGACGTGATGACGTCAGTAGACGCGTCCGACTCCCAACAGGTAGACAGGGTAGACAACATACGTCATAGCACACGGAGCCATCTGAAATATTAGATGTCTAGTTGATTTGGACAAGTGACGATATAATGCTATTAATTTCTCGCATTCGAGACGTAGCGGCGGGCAGCCAGTTAATAGTGACGCACTGAACATCAAAGAGTTAGGAAATGTCAAATAATATTTTCACTTTGCACGTAGAGGGCGATGAACTCGTAAAGTTCTGGATCATATGCGTCCGTTTAAAGAAATATAAAATACAACATTACGTGGCCTGGGTTTGAAATGATTCGCAGTTAATTACTCATGAATAAGTACGAGTAGTATTACTGAGCAAATGCATAATTGCTAATTAAAGTTGAAAGTGTACAACGGAGCCTCCGTTGTGGAACGCAAGAGCTTTTTATAGACCAAAGCTCGGTGAAAGAGGATACCTGACCTATCAAGGTAGGACTTATTCTTATTTTAAACTTCAGTGTTCGCATAATAAATAAAGGGGACATAAAATCAAAGTTCCCATATAGCTGTCAGTCGCCAGCGATAAAGTTTACTCGGACGTCGCCACTCGCCCTTTCCTTTCAACTGAGGATAAAATTATCTACCGATATTGTGCAACAATTCGTTTAAGCTTTCAGCTCGAAATGTTCAAGAACCCTGAAGTATAAGTATAATTGTGAGATACCTATTTGTATTAAAAGAGATCTTCACAAGCCTAATTAAGGAAAGAATTACGTAAGACTTAAAGAAACAAAGGATTTCGAAAAGTAAGGTGTCATAAAAGCGGCGAGCCGTGGAGCCGGTTCTTCGTAACGAATAACGATTACCTAGTGTCAGTAATTGTGCTCTGACTTTTCAGGCTGTTAGCCAGACTGGCGTGGAAATAGAAATCAGGACAGATGAGCAGGTCTCTCCGGTAACTAGTGCAATAAATTATTTTAATAATCGCCGTTTCTCAGTATCTCTTTGAAAGAAAATATCGAAATATTGTGACAAGAAAATTAGCACAACAAGACAACAGTGCTCGTTGGAAGTAGGTTGACTTTTTGTTTATCCGGCATGACATTAAGAATGATTTGGCATTAAGAGTATGAGTTCCCATTTGGGTAGAAAATGTTCGAGATAGTAATGACAACATTATGTTTATAACAATCAGGTGAACCACTATGTCAGAAACTTTTTGTATACAGAAAAATAAATATTTGTTGTCTTTGACATAAAAGATGATGATGCATTTATCATTTTGGTGTAAGTGCAGTGGTGACCGTAACCTCAGCGATGATGCGTGATGGCAGTGTGCCACCTGCAGCTTAGCGGTTCGCCGCAGTTTACCTGCCATGCTACCGCACTGAAACATTAGATTTATTCGCTCTATTTCGGGTGCCTACATCACTGGCCACCTTTCCAACGTCAGCGAGCACGTGTCATCATCCTCCCTCCGCTCGACGTACTGTCGCCTATTAACTATTGTCTATCGTGGCTTAATAGTCTACCAACTACAATTATTATCTAGCTATACAATGATATGTGTTAAAGCCAAAACAACACGAATCTTTCAACGCATATAGAGGCGCGCTATTTTCTACAACGTATTTTTATTTTCTAAACGGGTGCGTCACGTGAATTTGTTTTCATCGATTCCTTTAGCTCTGGTGTCAGTACCTATTCTGCAAACAGCTTTTCCGCAAGATACCTAAAAGGAGATGGTCCGAGAAAAACCCAGTATCGATTGGGACAAACTGGGTACCAATAGGTTCATTGTAATGCACAATTTAACTCACCGAAAGGGCAATGCCGAAATCGATAGGGTATATGAGTTTTAGGCTTACCTGACCTGAATTATATATAAAAAATCTTGAATAACAAGTGTTTTTTACCAGTTTTCACAATATCAATAGTACATTAACGATAATAATGACAGAATTACTGCAGTATTGATTACTAATTACTATCAACCATTTGGCTTCTGATTATTTCTCCAATCTCTAAAAAAAAAATACATATTTAACGAAACAACAAGTTGGGACAAGAACGTATTACTGTTATGTTTTATAGAACGCCCACAGGGTTTTAGAATACTGCTGCAGCTGTATTCATGGTCGCCGTACATTGGGCAGTTGTGCTCATGTAATTCAGCATTATATACTACCTGACCTGGGCCAGGTACGAAGCAAACCTTATCCAGCCCGCTGGCTTTTTAGATTAAACATTAGATTATCAACCGTACAGCGATAGCCAACCCGCCTGCCAAGTGTGGCGATTATGGCCAAACCCCCTTTGGCGGAGGCCTAATTATGTCCAGCAGTGGACGTGTTTCGGCTAAAATGATGATGATGATTAGCAGATATAAATATTTTTCAAAAGAATTGAAATAAATATTCTTCGTCTTTTTTAAGTGATTGGAGTAATAATCAGAGACCAAATGGTTGTTATGTTGTTAGTTACAGTAATCCTGTCATTATTATATTAATATATTATTGATATTACGAGGAGCTCGTGGCTAAACAATAACAGCCGCTCGGGTCGATCTTTAGGTTAAGCCGTGCTTGCCTAGGTTGGTCTGTGGATGGGTGACCACCCATTACATACCGAGTTTCCTCCGTGCCTCGGAAAGCACGTTAAGCCGTTGGTCCCGGCTGTCATTTGAAGATCTTTGACAGTCGTTAAAGTAGTCAGTGGCCCAAAAAGTCTGACAACCAGTCTTACCAAGGGGTATCGTATTTCCCAGTAGTAACTGGGTTGTGGAGGTCAGATAGGCAGTCGCTCCATGTAATATACTGGTATTCAGCTGCATCCGGTTAGACTGGAAGCCGACCCCAACATAGTTGGGAAAAGGCTAGGCAGATGATGATATTATTGATATTACATAAACTGGTAAAAAACACTTGTTATTCAAGATTTTTTTCATATATACTTTGTCAGCCTATATACCCCATCGATAGATATAGCTCATATACCCCATCGATTTCGGTATTGCCCTTTCGGTGGGGTAAATTGTGTATTATAATGAAAATACTGGTACCCATTTAGTCCCAATCGAGTCTGGGTTTTTAGTCCATATATTATGGACCATCTCCTTTGACACTTGCTGAACCTAGCGCACTTTATTTTGAATAAGATTTTCTCAAAATAGATGGGCACATGTATAACGTTAAAATTGATTTACGGCTATACCTAATCCACGTTTATTAGCAAGAGTGATACGCGCGTTACGTGAGCCAGAACGCAACGTCTTCCTGGTTTCGCAGAGCTTGGCCCAATTGCCTTTGAGAATGGGCCAAGAATACGGAGAAAGCATGATATATATGAATTATAAAATGAAAACTTGTGTCGTACGGATGTCACATTCGCTTCCTGAGGTATATATATATCAGCACATAATTTAACTTGGTTTTTGTCCAGTCGCGATTAGCAAAACACTAATAAAATTAGGGACGACTCTCAAAATATTTGACGCCACGCCTTGTTATGTAATAACAAACAAGATGGAAGATCATCGAATAACTCGTACATTTGTATCTGTGTCTGCCTCGCCATCTAGATGACTGCTCAAAGACAAATCTTTCACACAGTTCGTTTTTGTGGCATCCGCTAACGATTTGCGTCTCTTTAAATAGAACCGGTATCAATATCTGTTTGTCTCTGTACTAACGTCTATTTCTGCGTGCCTACGCACTGAACTGGAGAACTATGGGCCGATGAACACTGTAGGTATTTTTCAATAAGTTTAAATAGATTCCTATATTTACCTGTGTGGTTTGTTCAGATAATGTCAGTAAGATCCATGATAAGTTGGGTAAGGCTTAGACTAGGTGTCAGCAATTCTATGATACAGATACGACACATTTCAACCTACATCTAACGTTTGACGATGCATAAACGTTTTTATTATTTAATTGAGAAATCATAAGTCCTGTTTGGCAAATGGGCCGACCATATTAGCCGTAGAACCGATGACCGTTAGAATGGACCTGTTCTTGAGTTTAGAGTTGGAGACCGCAAATCAGCAAGCGTAAGGTGGGATGCCGTCGAGCCTGGAACAATGATCTTCGCAAGGTGTCTGGTAGCAGACGAGAGTTGCCGAGAATCGAGTTTATGGGCGAGCGATTGAAGAGGCCTATGTCCAGCAGTGGACCGCTGTCGTCTCATGACGAAGTCTTATTTAGAGTATTTAGAAGACGATTTATCAAAATGAAAGCATAACCCTATATTTTTCGAAATAAGCTACAGTAGATTCTCTATATTTACAGGTATTATTGGCAGAGCTTCGCGACACAGAATACTACTACGCCGTGAAATGTTTGAAAAAAGATGTGGTTTTAGAAGACGACGACGTGGAGTGCACGCTGATTGAGAGGAAAGTTCTAGCACTTGGCACAAACCACCCCTACCTCTGCCATTTATTCGCTACTTTCCAGACGGATGTAAGTAAACTCAACATTTATAGAATCATATTATTATACTTCACGCTTCATGATGACATTTAAAATCGCTTAATCCTTATTTTTGAGAAATTCTTTAATTCAGTTCAAAACATTAATGCTTACGCATTCATATTTACAGCGAATAAATTGTGTGAAATATTTCTACAAATCTTCATTAATATACTTTGTAAATAGAGGATAGAGAGCAAATAGTATTATTTATAGTTTAAATTGGCGCACTGTGTGGGCTCTAATAGGTTTAAGACCGCAGTTATGGTTTCCGGTGGAGTCTACATATATTAAGCAAAGTGCTAGGATTAGTAGGCCATAGTAATATACCTAAATATTATGACCTTTGGCATAGAATTTATACCGAAAAGACGACAATGTGTCTAGGCAAGCAAAGCTTTGGACGGTTCTCAATCAGATGAGAAGTGAGTAGAATAGCCGATTGAAGGGACAAAGGACCATGTAACTGCTGACGCAGATTTGGGTGGGTTGCAATACATTACAGAAAACTGCCTAGATCAGGCAGGCCACGCCACGGATTCCATCTGGCCATCGGATTCTATTTATTGGAATCGTCTTGCAGCCCGATGTGGCTGCATGCTGTGTGTGCGCTTAACTTGCGAGGAAAATGTTGGATGGTTTCCGACTAATATGAACCTTTAGTTGGTATGTTATGCTATGTATGCTTTTATATCCATTTTAGTCTCACCTGTTCTTCGTGATGGAGTATCTGAACGGCGGTGACCTGATGTTCCACATCCAGCAAAGCGGGCGGTTTCCGGAGGCACGTGCGCGGTTCTACGCTGCGGAAATTGTATCAGGACTCAAATTCTTGCACAAAAGAGGCATTGTTTACAGGTAATATTTAATTTCAGAAGCTTACATTTTAGTTTTAAATGCATTTATACAGTGCGGTGTATTATACCGATAGTTCAGTCGAACATATAGGTCCCTAGATTTTTTGCACATTGCTATGAAAATTTTATAAGACAGGTGTAAGTTTGCCAAATGGTGGTGGTAAATAATATTCTTTCAAGGTCTATTTTGCTTTTAAAAGAAAGTCTCAACGCTCCAATACGGGATTCGGGTGCAAACTAATTTCTTGTTACGAGTAGAATCAAACTTTATAATTACCTGAATTTCTTTTTCAGGGACTTAAAACTGGACAACATCCTTCTAGACTTCGAAGGTCACGTCCGCATTGCTGACTTCGGCATGTGCAAGCTACAGATCTACTTAGACAAGACGGCAGATACCTTCTGCGGTACACCAGATTATATGGCGCCTGAGGTCAGTTAGGAGAACCTAGTTGTGTTTTGTCTTACTGTAAAATGGCCGGGAATCGCTGAAACAAAGAAATGACACTGGAATGGCTCATGTTCCTATAATCATCACTGGCATCCTTTTTGCACTCGCTGCTGAGTATAGGTAAGGCTCCTCCCTTTCGTACCATGCGACTCTCAGGTGAAACAAACAACATGTCTTCCCCACGATTTTCTCTAATGTCATGTATCTTTTATTTTTTTTAGCCGTGGCTATTATTCAAATGAAACAATTATTTTACATACATGCGAAGGTAGGTATGTAACTATGTACTTACATAAGATTGAAGACTTGAAGTGCAGACGCCAGCAAATCAAGCTACCCGAAACTGTAAAATTTTCTCCATCAACCTTGAACCTAACGAAATTTGACAGATGACTGTATACATATCACGTTTCAGTAGTGAAGCTCTATAATGAAACCGATCTGTCTCCATAGATCTTGTCATAGTTAATGGTTATTGAATCATCCATACACCTGCCAATCCCGTGCTTGGCAATTTGGCAGTCGCGATAATGGTCTTATAATCGTGTTGTGGACTGGTCAAAGGGCGGCGCCTGTCTTCCGATACGTTAGCACATGTTTTATGTTTCTGATTTAATTCACGAAGACCCTCGAAACCACAAAGTCTGTGACTAAGTTAAGAAAACACTAGTTAAGTTTGCTCCAAAAGGAAGCTGTGACATTTAGAATATACTTAATTACAGACCAAAATTATGACACACAACTCAATCGCTAATTGTACGGGTACAATCGTGGTCTTTTCGCTGATAGCGACATCTACCAGGCAATGAACGGATCATTCAGTCCATCCATTGGTTATCTGGAAGTGTTGTTTGGCTGATTTGAACAAGCTAACATAATAAAATTACTCAGTGAGAATGTGTTGTAGGTATCCAAAAACTCGTGATCTTCTTACGGGCTGTTTACTAAATAAGAAACGTAGGAAAAAACTGTGTGTCTCGCACAGTGTTGCATATTTATGATATGACACATCTTGACTACGGATGATTTGTAATTAGCAGCCAAGTATCTGTCAACGCAACGTACAACAACAGCTTAGCGTCTCGTTCTGTCCTCTAGTCCTCTACCACGCAACTCGACACGGAAGTCACGCAACATAATTATATAGGAACCTAATTCAACGAGATCAACGACATCTTGGGAAAAACTGACTATGGATATTCCATAACTTACCTACGAAACTTTTCTCTCCCCCCTCAATGTTGCATCATATAAGAGAAGTTCAGTTTATATCCTATCAGTCTTCCATTACGTGCTTTTAGTAATTTTAAAATATTTCTTAGCATAGGTATAGAGATAGACCGTAATATTACCTACCCTTTATGTAATGTCATGAAGACAACGGTGCATGGCAAAATGGAGACTCCATGTCACGTAAACCGAGGGTAAAAATGATTTCTTTACTTCCAGATAATAAAAGGCCTGAAATACAACCAGACAGTGGATTGGTGGTCTTTCGGCGTGCTGCTATACGAAATGCTGATTGGTCAGAGTCCGTTCAGCGGCTGCGACGAGGATGAGCTGTTCTGGTCCATCTGCAACGAGATGCCGTCTTATCCGCGCTTCCTCTCGCAAGAGGCGCTCACCATATTGACTAGGGTATGTTGGTTTCAGTACTCCCAGACTCATGGGCCTATAGATTATAGATTAAACTCTCTCGCACACGAGGCCTAAATCTGTTTCCAACCATGCAAATGACATCACTCATGTCAATATAATGTTTATCGTTTTAGTTATTGGACAAGGACGCGCGGACTAGACTGGGCGGCACCGAGTGCATGCACGGGGACATTCGCGACCAGGACTTCTTCCACGCCATCCACTGGGACCGGCTCGAGAGGCGCGATCTGGAGACGCCCTTTAGACCAAGAGTGGTAAGTGCAATATTTAGTGCAACTTTCAAACTCCTCTTTGACTATAAGCCCTTTAACCAACGATTCTCGATGGACCTATAATTTTTTTCTTTAATTTATGATCTTCCACATTGAATGAATGCCCCATCGGCTGATCCATTATTTCTCCTTGACAGAGACATCCAATGGACACTCAATACTTCGACAAAGCGTTCACCGGCGAGCGGCCCCGCCTCACCGCGGTGGAACCCCACGTCTTGCGCTCCATGGACCAGGAGCCCTTCAGAGGCTTCTCCTACACCAACCCAAACACGACAGACCGCTAAGCAGAACTCTAGTACATAGAGCGATGGTTGAAATTTCCTTGTTACATTTAGCAGGGGCGGGCGCAATAACTTATTCGAAAACGTTCGATGCGTGGTCGTTGGTGTTGTTATTGGTGATTGTAAGTCCCGCTGGACGGTAGTCTTCGGCAGTCCAGTTTTTGTAGTCGTAACGAGTAAGTACTTAGTACCTATGAGTGGGAAATAGAACATTCGGAATAGTAGACGCTTAAGATCTACTTTTTTACAAGAATGGGTCGAGTTGAAATGCTGCCTTATAAGTGTTGTATTCTAAAACGAATCGATACCCACATGTAGAGGGTGTCTTAAATTAAATCAGTTGAAATGCATATCAATTAAATCGTATGTTATTGTGTCTGGTACACGAATTATATTGTTATATGGAATAGCTGTTAGGTGAGAGCTGTAACACACACGCTGCATATTATTTTTTTCTAAGGATGTTTTTCTTCCAATTTAACAATCGGCTTTTAATTAGCGTTTAAATTTTCAGCCCGTGTGTTACATGGCTATTTAAATAGAAAAAAATATTTTATATTATTATATTCACTTTATTCATGTTAATAAGTTAAATTAAACAGTCAATCTGCGAGGATATTTTATTAATATAAACATCGATATACAATGCATTAGAAATTGTCTTGAATTACCTTATAAATAAAATCTGACTAGAATCTCTAGATTATCTCTAGACTATTGGAATATGTACAGTCGCGGCCTTTTCCGCACGTTGAGAGCACTTCATGTTTTGAGTGCAAGCAAATGAGCTTAGTGTGATCAGGTGGGAGTGTCCGCTATTGTACATACGGACATACCTATGCGGCTACGCTTAATTAAAAACTCCGATTATTTGAGATAAGATTTACCTGGACTAAGAACCACATAAAAATAAATAATTCAGTGAAATAGTGTTATGACTATATGCTTATTATAATGTAATTATTTTAATATAGTAAATTGCATCTTAAGAATAAATTATACCAAAGATAGTTTGTTCGGATTGTACATTGTTTGTTGAATAAATTTACAAATTAAAATCGTGTTTCCTTACAAAAAAAAAAACAAAATGGCGTCGTAAAAACACACTGAGCAACCATCGATCGACCTTTCCTATAGGATGTAAAAAGACTTTTAACGAAGCCGAAGGGCATTGGTTCTCCCCGTCATTTCTATCATTTTTTTGCTCTGGAGTCTAGACCATACCTGGGAACCTCTTCTAGTTACGGAGATATTGGGGGTCAAAGTTTCAACGTTTTCACAAGTTTTTTTTTAAATACATGTTTTTAATGTATTTTTTTTTACTTAAGACATCTTCACGACCCCCGTACTATTTAATCCATCCATCAGCACAATGTTTTGAATGCGTTACATTGAGTCCTACCGTAAAACGTGATTTTTCACCCCAAAATAAAAGTCGTTTCACAGCAATAATTTTTGCGTAGTCACTTAGTTTGATGTACATAATGCTTGGTTGACGGCTTCGTGAAGAGTCCGTTTACACCTTGTATTTTACGGTCGACAGTACTTAATAAAACTAGTAGTTCAGTTCTGGGCCGACACAATATAGATTGCCATCGACACGCTAAGAAGAAGAATACTACTGGATGTAATTATTTTGGAGACAATCGAATTTTATTGTATTATCGTCTTATCTATACATACATATATCCATTATCCTTATCCATAACTATCTTACCCCATCTGACTGGGGGGCCGCTACACATTTTTCTTCCATTCTCCCCACTCAACCGCCACGCTATCATTTACTCCTTTTTTTTCGATCATTCCACAGCCACACACAATCCATCCAACCATCTTTTCTTTGGTTTTCTCCCTCTCTTACCTCTATAACTGAATAAATTATTCATAACAAGCTCTTATGTGTGCAGGATAAGTGAACAGCAGTTGAAGTACTTTTTCTCGAGTGACTACAAGGAGGTGGTGCGAGAGTTTGGCCTCAAAGACTTCCAATCGACATATGGAGGGCTGTTGAATACTGCTGTCGAAATCTTTCACATTGAACAATCGACTCATTTGCCCTTTTTTCAACGTCATGTTAGTGGGCGGTGTATATATTGCGATCTAAAAGAAAGAAAGGTAGATAATGTATTTATTTGCCACAGAGCTAATCTCTCACTTCTCGCGAACCCGCGCGTCCTCAAAAGTGTCAGAACAGTTGGCAGCTGCGGCGTAGCTATTCACAAACGCTTCGATTCGACAAGTCGTGTGTCTATCTTTTTTTGGCATTACGAAAGCGAGCGAAATAGATATACGACTTTCCGAATCGAAATCGAATCGAAACGTTTGTGAATAGCTATGCAGGTCGTGACTGTGGCAAGAAGGTATGATGCTGAAAACAGCCAAATCGGTAGAGACGTCAAGTGATACTCCGTCATAAGTACATGTGGCAATAGATTTATATTTAGGTACGAGTATATAGATTTGTTGTTGACTTTTAGGCTCTGCCTTACTCGCAGTATCATCATCGTCATAATTTCGTATAGGCCTCCCCTTTGAGTAAATGAGTCAATGATGTTTATTTTGTAAAATTGTATGTAATTGATGATCACCAATCTACAGACCGATCATGGAAAGCGCGGCTTAACCTTGAAGATGGACCCCTGCGGCTGTTATTATTTGGCCACGAGGTCCTGTCCAGTTCTGTACAACTCATCATCATCTGCCTAGCCTTTTCCCAACTATGTTGGGGTCGGCTTCCAGTCTAACCGGATCCAGCTGAATACCAGTATTTTACATGGAGCGACTGCCTATCTGGCCTCCACAACCCAGTTACTACTGGGAAATAAGATACCTCTTGGTAAGACTGGTTGCCAGACTTTTTGGGCCACTGACTACTTTAACGACTGTCAAAGATCTTCAAATGACAGCCGGGACCAACGGCTTAACGTGCTTTCCGAGGCACGGAGGAAACTCGGTATGTAATGGGTGGTCACCCATCCACAGACCAACCTAGGCAAGCACGGCAGCACGGCAGTTCTGTACAACTAATAAATGAAAATAAAATAATCATTTACTGACCGCTCCATCCTCAAAACCAATGAACAAGACTGCCCCATGTTGGGTGCAGCACGTCATCTTCTCACAGGATAACGACATGAAGTTGGATTTAGATTTACGGCATACCATAACTCGCTGTTTGCCATTATTTCTCACTGAAAAAATACATAAAATAGCATCAGAAATTTATGTAAGTACATTCAGATTTTGTTCGATGTGCCTGATAGTGGGCGAGCTTATTGCCATCAACCTGCTTAGATCTACGCGTCACACGGTCTATTGCCATCGTTTGTGGGCGAATGATACGCCCTGTTTCACTTTATTAGAAGTATTTTTTTAATATACCCATTCTCAGGATACCTTCTATGATTTATTTATTTAGTACCTACAGCTCTAGCCATTAATACTAAATTAAGTTAATACTCTGTCCTCCCACAGAACCACAAGAATCTAACATTCGCGGTATAGTGGAGGTGGATCGAGCTACAAAGTGACAAAATGGGACATTAAACAATTAACGCCTTCTAGAGCCTTATAATTGACACTTCACTCACAGCTCCGCGTGCAATGTCGGTACAACCATGAATAAATCTACAAGGTGTTGTCATTTGGTGAACAGCTCGCCTAACTTTAAGGGAATTAATATTCAAATATCTTAAACAAAACTTATTACGAAACACATATGGATAGATAGATAGATAAAATATTTATTCAGTGCACACAAAAGATATAGCACAGCACACAGAAGCACAATTAAATGATACAACATATTACATGAATGTAAAACAAAGTGCCAATGTACAAAAAGAAAAAACATACTTACTTACGAAAGAAGTATAGCACCATGACATAAGTACTTCAAATAAAATAACAGTAGGTATACAATGTGCGTTGTTCGTCTCATGGTAGCACATATGGGATTGGGTAATAAATATCCAAATACACAGTCTTGTAGCGGTATCTGACATTATTTAAAATGTAATACTAAACTAGTACTCACACGTCACACCCTACATTTACACACGTCCTCGCTAGAGTTTACTTTTTACATTTTGTTTTTTCTTAACATTTTGATTCTGTTTTCATCTAGTTTAGGAGTCAGAGTATCAAAATTATTGTGACCTAGTAATAAGCCTTACATTGTTCTTAGTTTTATGGATATTGTATAAAGTGATGGCTTTTGGTGAAATTAATAACTATTTGATTATTAAGTAACTAGCTTACCTGATACAGCAACTCTATTGTAGTCAAACATTTCCAAAACTTTTGAATCCTGAATGCGTGCCACCAGGTTGTGACTGTTCACTTTGTGATAATTTTTTGTTTCAAGATCTTCACACATTATAAATCCAAGCTTGGTTATTAAGCAAACTCTACCATTAAACACGTTTATACCGCAGACTGTGTCGTGTGTATTGCCGTAATAGCGACCTCTTGCTACAAGCTTCCATCTTTTCATATTCCAGTTAAGGGCGAATATTAGGCCACACGAACTCATATAAATATAGCAAATATTGTCTTCAATTCTGCGAAAATAGTAATAATTATGATAAATGATATGAGCTTTCAACAATATTATAAATTAGAAAAAAAAACCAGCCAAGTGCGAGTCGGACACGCGCACAAAGGGTTTCGTAGCACTTAACATTATAATAACAATATTTTAACGCTCATTCATAAGTCAATTTAAACTCAACAGTAGAACTAAATTTGTTTTTCATAGTAGGTATGGTAATGTATGGCGGTAGACCGCGGCGCAGGGTGGTGTAACGACGTGATTTTGTTTGCGGGGCGAAAATGGCCAGATATCGCACAGGTCAGAGGTTTGGAAGGAGAAAGGGGAGGCCTTTGCCCAGTAGTGGGACACTCAAAGAGGCTAATAAAAAAAAAAAAAACGTATGGTAATGAAAAACAAACTGACTGCTGCAGTTTAACGAAAAAGTCTCTTTAACTCAAAAACTAAATATCAAATCGTATTCAAACCAATTTTTGTCGAAAGGTGTATTTACGTTCTACAAACTACCTACAGTCGAAGTGCAAGGTAGGCGTGGCAGGCGTCATGCGTGCCACAATTAAGGGCTCACGGGATGGCAGCTAAAATTCAAATTTTGTCCCCGCTTCCTCAGCAAAGATCGTTCTTTCCTGCTCGCACTATCAAGAAGATTATTTTAGGGTCAACTAGTCTAACCGGATGCAGCTGAATACCAGTATCTTACATGGACCGACTGCCTATCTGACCTCCACAACCCAGTTCGTACTGGGTCACACGATACCCCTGATAAGACTGGCAGACAAGAAAATTACAGAAAACTTGACTGAAACAATACCTATGTAGGTATAGTTCAAGTCTAATCTTAGAACCACTTGTGTGAAAGTATATTTCGATCGAACATTTATCTACATTATTTGAAAATAAAGTATAGAGCCCAGCAAACTTACTTATAAAAGAGAACGTTCTGCGTGCTATAGCTAACCATTCGGTTTAAATCATGTGAGGTATCCAGTGGGGACTCTTTGCCAAATGCACGAAACTCGGCTCCAGCATACACGAACATATAATCATTCTCTCTACATTCAGTAATAGCTTTAACATAATAAAACGATAGAATAAAATTACTTTAGCTCTATCCACACAATTCCAGGTGAAGGTTTGTGTATTAGCACAGCATAGCTGCTTAGGCCCGAAAGACCCCATAACCTGGAAGTAACTGTACTTGAATCCTGATATGTCTAAGTGACCTTCTTGTAACAGAAGTTAAAAGACAGTACCAAGGCGGTCACAAGTTCTTCCCGTCATTGCGATTATTTTTGTTGTTGCGGTTCATAGACCATGTATGTGCCAGGCCTCTATTTTGTGTCACACTAACACAAAATAGAGGCCTGGAGTTGCCTCAACAGTTTTCAGCAAATTTTTGAACTTTAGTCTTAGCTGGGGTATCAAAAGGAAAATGAAAAGCCAAAAATGTTTTAGTCTAACTAAGCTCCTAACATAAGTAACAAGTTTTGAATCGCGACACAAACACCCCCAGAATAAGTTCATGAAAGAAAAACCAGTTAAAATAATAATTATAATATACCATACCTCTTGCACTGGCACTTTTCATTAGTTCTGAATTTTTAATATTAAAGCATTTTATGAGATTGTCTGTCTCTGTTTTAGTTGTCAAAATCATTTTATCTGGAAATTGATAAAAATAAAATACGTAAGTTTGTTTAATGGCCTCAATATTTTTACTCTCATAAATATTTTATGTTTCTTATTCTATTTGGCAATGTCATTGGCATCCCTATCGGATGGGACAGGTTTTTTTTTAACATATTGTATAGTGCTTTTCTTCGAAAATGCCTGCCCTTATTAATTTTCTAGTGTTCTAGTTAGTGATAAGAAGTGACAGACTAACTCCCTTGCCATACATCTGGCTGTTACATTAGAAAAACCTGAAGTTATAAAATTGAATGAGGAGCAATAAGTGTTAAATGTTTTATTTGTTTTTTAATAGTTCTACTCTAAATTATTTGACACATGTCAGCTAGCTCACACCAACACCAAACTTATAACAAGACTGGTAAAATATGGGTGCAGTCTTTTTTTTTTGTAGGTTTTTACATGCTGTAGCATATTCGAAGCAAAAAAATAAAAGAAAGTTCATACAGATCTCAAATAATATGGAATAAGATTAATGTATTTGATGAATTAATTTCTTATAATTTTAATGTAGTATCTTGTTACCTGGCGTGACGATCTGGACTCATTCTTAACGGATTGGTTGGAGAGGGCTCAATGTAAACAGGGTTGGAAAGCCATGGGGGAGGCCTTTGCCCAGCAGTGGCACATACTCTGTCCCACTGTTGGGCAAAGTTAATTAAAAAAAAAAACTTGTTACCTTTATAAACATGTATACATGTAACATTTGGTTCTTCGTATGTGTGTTGTAGTGTTATCTTCCCTTGCGATACAGAAGTCCACAGCATTGAATTCATACACATACCTCTATAGCAAAGAACAGAATTTCTTTCGAAAGTGCGACCATTGTGTACCATTGTTGCTGAAAAGATCTTGGGCCAAAGGCTATAATGCTGTAAAGCAATTACTTAGTTATTTTGAACAGCTTTTACAATTTATTTGCTTCTATTTTAATGTACATAAAACAAATATGACAAAGTAATGAATGTATGCATTTTCAAGTCACTGTGTCAAGGGTAGTGCTTCGGAATCTGAAAAAAAAAGTACAACTTTGCAAACTGAGCCTTGTACACGGACCCTGTTAAGCAGATTAGATTCTACAAATGTTTTGTTAGTTTTGAGTGAATGTGATTTATCATGACATATGTTCTGGTATACTGGTACTATAAAAGTTTTGTTAGGGCAATGTCGTCAGACTGCTAGGATCTTTTGTGCAAATATAAACTCAATGTGCAGATTCTCCTTATGTACATGACTCAATTTCTTAAAAAATGTTGGTTGGATCTATTCTGCTTAACAGGTTCAGACTCGGTGTATAAAAGCTTCCTCTGTCTGAATTAAATTTAAAAATATTACCTAAAAAATTTCTGACTGAAGAATTTAACATCACTTAGTCCAACCTAAAAATCACATCAGGAGGCCAGCAGTAACAGTAGTGTAGTATATTGCACTGTTATATAGTCAGTCTCAGGCTGGTTCGAGCTGGCGCAGAAGAGTACCTGGAAGGATATGGGGGAGGCCTTTGCCCAGCAGTGGGACAGACAAGGATACTAAAACAAAAAATATTTACCTTGGTATAGTCAAGTAACATAAGCTTCCATCTCCTGTTTACTGCCATACATGATAATAACGATTGATAGTCTAATTTTCTAAATATTATCCATAGTAATTCCTCTGGACAATATTCCCAGGTCAAAGTTGAGGTATTGGATGATATTAGAACTTCCATTATAAACAATTATATTTTTGTTTTAAAAGAGTTTAAGAAATCTTCGTCGCAAAACCAATAAATAAACAACCAACAACCCGGACGTCTGACATTTACGTTGATTATGTCTGTCAATGTCAATAGTGTCAATCGAATTGACATTAAAATCACTCTAGTCTTTTGGCAAAGAGCTTGTTTGCTTGTTACCTTTTCAAGCCTAAATCACTGAACCAATCATCCTGAAATTTTGCACACATAGTACTGAAACGGACATACGGCTTTCATCCCGAAAAAAAATATGTTCCCGAAGAAAACAACAATAACGTTCTTATGATAATAGATGGCGCCACATGTCTATCGAATAACGATTGAATTATGTTATTACATGCAGAGTACAACCCGAATTTATTTCTTAACTCTAAATTAATGCGAGCGAAGCCGCAGGCAAAAGCTAGTAGTAGATAAATTGATTTCAAACTCGTTTCGGGTAGTTTTATTATTGGCACGATTCACGTAACTACTCTGAAAACCCTTGACTAAAAGGGCTCAGTGGTTCATTCTATTTCCAAAAATAGTAGTGTTTTGATTTCGCTCGGCTATGCTATTTGATGTCACTTCCACAGAGTACTTTTAAATTGAAGACGAGGTGGTATGGTCCAATCCAAGACCTTAGCCTGCTCGAATAGTGTATCTTTAATGTACTCTGTGATGTCAGCAGTCAGTGTCACTTCCAATTTGAGGTTATGTTTACTTGTTGTTTGTGAATGACATTGTGACAATAATTTGTTATTACTTCGATGTTCACAGTGCAATTCAGCCTAAGCGAACAATTCAAGTAGTGTTGATAAATAGATAGTCACAAAAATGGTAAGAGTGCTAAGCCAATAAAACCGCCTGTAACCGCTATTCTAATAAAAATTGATATAAACGCACTTGTAATTTCAAGTTTGAGTCTAAGTTTTTAACTACCACAATATTTCTCACTTTACATTAAATGTACAAGATAAAAAAAAAAAACAAAGTTAGGTAGGCTTAGTTTTATAAAAATATACTATGACAATTCATTCTATTTAGAACCTTATATTAGAAACCAGAAGTCTAAACTATTTCTGTTTCAGGCTCGCAATGCGGAAAAGGCTATGTAAGTGTAACATTAAGTTTCTAAACCACATTATTTTATAGATGCACCATAATTGTACCAGAAAGAAGTCATAGATACTTTTAACAATACTATACTGTACAGGTCTGTATAGTAAATTCAGGATAGAAAGTGATATATATGACTGACTGCTAGGACGGAGGTCGTGGGTTTGATTCCCACACAGGACAAATTTTTGTGTGATGAGTACGATTATTTGTTCTGTATCTGGGTGTATAATTTATCTATAATATGTATGTATTTAGAAATATATATAAGTATGTTTATCAGTTGTCTGGTTGCCATAGTACAGACTCTGCCTAGTTTGGGATCAGATGGCGGTGTGTTCGTTGTCCTAAGATATTATTATTATTATATTTATTTATTTATTTTATTTTGGATTACCAACGATGCACGTTACAATTAATCTTATATAACATGAAAACTACTGCTAAGAACATGCTCTTGTACCGCACACTCAATTATAGGTAACCACAGCTTACACATTGTCGACATTGTCGGTTGTATATAGTGACAAACATGAGTATTTACATTAGAGCTTACTCTGAAACTGAATTAAACCAGTTTATTCCATGTATCAAGGTAATCTTTACTCTCACCTATTGTCAACTACAGGACAACAAGTGTGTCGATGTCCCAGAGCCTAGAAAGCTATGAAAATTATATGGATAAGTTTTAACAACTTATTATGTCTATTTTGATGTTCCTCTGGCCCTTTAATTGTTATGATAATGATTACTCTACCATTAAAAACTTTGAAGGCTGTACATGGTTTTCGTCATAACTATGAAGAAGATTTAAAAGGAGTTTGAATATTTTAGTATGGAGCCTGGCCTACATAACCATTTTATTTTCAAAGTAGCCACACATCAGACCTGTGTTAATCAACAACAAATATTGTATGAGACCAAATCATATAAAGCAGCACATATCCAAAATATAACAGTTGCACTGACGGTGCTGCGTCTCAAATTTTAGGTTTTCTCATGATGTTTTTCTTCACCGTTTTGAGAGCAATGGGGATGAAATAAATTACACAAAGTAGTGCGCCTGAGTAGGTTCAAACAGTTCGAACCAACAAGGGGTTGTTACCACTGGGTCACCACTTCCCTCCAGCCTGAAGCAACACTGCAGCCTGAGATTGTTTTATGAATATTGTCTCATTTCCAGGACCACGCTGGCCCGATGGCGCGCAGCTCAAGTGCAAGAGGCGGGCGGGCAGCGCGAGAGGAGGCCGTACCTCGCGTCAGAGTGCACCGACCTGCCGCAAGCTGAGAAATGGAGACTGCAGATCGTCAGGGAAATAGCTAAGAAAGTCGCACAGATACAGAACGGTAAGTTCTGAGACACATGCAGACGTTCTTTTTAATCCAGTTGAACATTTTGAAAGGCACTTTCACAGTGAGGGGCGAAAATCTTCAGTTTTTTAATATGCACAAAAAAGTATCTGAATCATATTCATCATTTACCTTTTGACCGCCGTGACAAGCAAGCGCGTGCCCTGTACGCGAAACGACACAATTATGTGACAAATGGTAGGTGAAATTGTGGTTTGGCGTGGAGGGCACGCGCGTGCGTTTATGCTCTGGCGTTCAAAAGGTGAAAGCGCGTATTCCGCTAATTAATTCACGGAGCACGCATAATTAGCTTATAAATAGGTAAAGTATTGTTAACACATACTAATTAGCTATAGTTAACATTACACACTGGCCATTTGAACACTGTTTGATGTTAACTATGATGACACAATACAAACCTTGGATCTGTGACTGGCATAGACAACATATTGGAAGCTAAATTAATTGATTGATTTAAAATCTTTGTCATAAATCAATAGGGCTATGGCTATTAACATGGTATCAATAGTTTAAAATATGAGTTTTTTTGTTACAATACAACACTGCTTTGATAATATACTATTAAAAGCCTTCTGAAATGGATGATGCCGAAGCAGCTTCAGATCAAGGATCAGCGGCACCTGTCGAAGAGCAGCAAGCAATACCGCTGCAACCGTCGCCGCCTTCCCCTCAGCAGTCCGTGGCGCGGTCGAGTCCCCGGCGCAGCACGTCGCAGGCCGCACCCATCCCCTCACCCACACCACAGTCGCCAAAAAAGTCCGCTGCACCATCACCAACTGAAATGCCAGCCAAAGATTACAGAAGTCCAAAGTCTCAGTCTCCGAAGTACGCAGTAGGATCACCTACTGAAATGTCCGACAATATTTACAAAAGTCTCAAGTCACCGTCTCCAAAACAAGCTGCAGCTGTGCTTTCTGAACATCCTGACATAGAACACAGAGGCCCAAAAGCTCAGAGACTGGTAGGTCATATTGGGAGTAAATTAGAAAATGCACTTGCAGAAATCCAGCCAAATGGTAAAACCATAACCGAAAAGGTCGAAGGCTTAAAGGATACCGTCAAAGAGCTTGCAAGTGAGCTAGTGGGTTCAAATTCTAATAACCTAACTACAAATATAGATAAAATAGCTAATATGAGCAAATTGCTCACGACCGAAGCCAACGCCTTGAGAAAGTCTATAAAGAGTTTGACTGAGGACATCGCGCGTACTAAACAGGAATTATGCTACTGCAAAGACGAGAATGTCAATTTTCCATATCACTTATTCCTTATTGAGATGATAATAAACAAGATCCATATGAAGTGTGAATGTTTCGACCTAGACTACAATAATTTAGTTATTTCAGCTGTATTTTTGGGTAAACCGCCAATTGTATTATATGATTCGTCTTTCGGTAAAATTGATAATTTCAGTAAACTAAATGTTGGAAAATCCACCTTGTTTGCCATGACGTATGATAAAATATGCAGTATTAAAGATTTTCAAATCGTTTTGCTGTTGACAAAACAACCTCCATGTACCACGTGTGTGACGAGAATAGCTGAAACACACATAGACTTCACATCTGAGTTTATCCAGTTGAGAGAAGAACTTTGCAGAAAATGGATGGAGGAACAGCCAAAAGACAATATTCTGTGTACCACATCGACACCGCTTTCCAAGAACATGTACTATTTGTCGTGCTGTGACGGTGAAAACCGGGACTCAATAGGTGTTATTGAGGTGACCATAAGAATGTCGTTTCTAGGAAAAGAGATAACCACTGCATTTTGTGCTTCACCTAAACCAAAGGGTACTTCATTTCTCCTAAAAGAAGATCATGGCATGACAATGTACTCTTGCCATAAGGTGGAAATGGACGAACAGGGTAAAATACTTCTTGATGAAGGAGTTATGGCGAAGAAACCTACGATCTTCTCAGCGGATCCACACAGAAGATCAGAGAGCCCACAGTCGCAAATATCTAGCGTAATATCTAGACGACCTTACGAATGTGCTCCATGTAGAGCGCCAGTGGCTTCTTACGAACATGGTAAGTCGTATCGTCAAGTGTACTGCAATACTTGTAAACTGCCTAAAACTGAATAGTCTTAATATTTTCCAGAACCAACTCAAAAATATGATGAAATTTATACCAAAATGAATGTCAACGAATTGAAGATCAGAGTGCCGAAGAGCAGTAGAGTAGAAAGAATTGGGAGGTATGATAAGATTCAAGAGTTATGTTCATGTGAAAGCACACCATACAATACCGGCGAACAAATCCAATTTGAACTGCCACGAGATCCTGTGTCGTATCAAAATAACACTTATTCATCAAACTTGACATATTCGTTACAAGGGCTGGAAAGACAAACTGACAGGAAAGACAGAAAGATCGTCAACGTGACGCCCACCAATTGCCCCGTCCCTGTGAATATGGCGAAAGAACTGCATCCACAAAAGGATGTGTTCATTCTAAAAATTGGAAAGAAACTCGAAACAAAAGATAAAAAGACTGACCTAGAAATAGAATTAGTAACTCCAAAAGCTCCTCCGTGTGATAAATCTTCAGAAGGTCACAGTGTTGGCTTGCAGCTCAGTGCAGGTGACATTTCAAAAAAAAAAAAAAAAAGTAAAGGCAAAGGCAAGAAAGGAAAAGGCGGCAAACAAAAAAAGAAGAAGAAGTAAAACCAATCGATGATAATATTTTTCTAAAATAGGCCTGCTACATATTTTCCATTATTTTAAAACTCATGCTACTTACACCTAGATACAATATTTGCTTAACCAATGAATACTTTTAATTTCCTTATGTCTAAATCAAATCGTAATAATGCGTAAGGTATGGGCTAGGGGTCGCAAGCGCGACTGCTGAGCATGAGGTGCTGAGTTCGATTCCCGGGTGGGGCGAAATTATATTGGGTTTTTTCATCAGGAATTTCTCAGTAGCAGCGACGGAGTCTGGATTTGTGCCCGGTTGATGGCAATGGCAATAGGCTCGCCCCCTGTTACATGGGACTTAAACATAACTGGCCAAATGTGGGTGTGCTTTCAGATACACCTCTGTCAAATCCTTCGTGGATTACATGCGTAGAAACCGCAGGAGCTGCAGCGTCGCCCCGTGACCGCTTGCCACACCTTCTTGCGGGTGCGCAGTGACGGCCTTATTGTAGACTGTCACGGTGCCAGTAGGACGTTGGCACCGGAGCGAACATGTTGTTGTGGTCAATCAATTTATATGTTAGCATCAAAGACCGAAAACGCTCTCAATTGAGCGAAAAAATCCTAATACAACGCGTCTTGGAATTTTCAAAACGACCAATAATCGAAAGTCGCTTCGTGACTGTTAACAACGCTTTCTGCCAAACACAAAACGACCTCGAAAGCGACTGTTTTGATTTACGACCACAACTTGTTCTGGGAATGAGGAAATGCCATAACGTGTTCTGTTCTATTATTATACAGGGTTCTTGAATGAGAAGACTGTACTGTTTTACCAAGATAACATTTAATTAATTCTTCCAAAGTCCCATGACATGCGAAGCCCTCACAAGTTCACTTAACTAAAAAGGCGGGCTGTCATCAGTCCAACTGTCACTGTCACAACATGGTCTGATCATTTTTCAAACAGTCACGACCCGATGAAAAGGTAAGTATGGAACTTGTCGACGTTGTCGGATGTAGTCGAGGGTGATGGTCATGATGACAGTAACCTTGTTGTAACTAAGCTTTGCTTTCATTACAAAATAAAGGTTGTACACTGTTTTACAGGCAAAAGTTTTATAGAATTTCGTTTCATGTAATTTTTTTCTCATATTATCGTTTCATAGAAAACTTGCTTCCAAAATATTTAAATCATCAATTTTTGTTATGATTGAATTATGTTTCGATTTTCATATCATAGAATAACAAATCAAATATTCTATATTGTTTAGTTAACATAAAACTGATTACCAAGAAAAATAATGTATCGAGTGACTGTTTCCAATTTCCTATAAAATTACAACACCGCGTTCACAAAAAAAATGCAGATAATCTTGTTATTCTTATTAACAGTGACTTCATATTCTTTCGAAATAAATGCTTATAAAACTGAAATCTGTAGCAATTATTATTAAAACACCTTTAAATATAATTTTACTTGGACTATTTTATAATTCAAAACAGTAAAGGTTCATTCTCGGAGTGCCTTATTTTTTTTACTGCGACCAATTTCGAGGTAGCCCTCGCCAGCCGCTCGCGAAACGAAAATCTAGGAAATTTCTGTGTTAAACAAGAGAACAACCAAAATAAAATATACATGACTGAAAATAATTTTGAAAACCCAAAGATACTTATGAAAATGCCTTCTTAACTTTTTTTGTTCTACTAGCCGGTTTAGGCGAGTTTCGAATACGGGATTTAAACGACGAGATAAACAAACTCATGCGCGAGAAGCGTCATTGGGAGGTGCAGATCAAGTCGCTGGGCGGGCCGGATCATGCGCGTGTCGGGCCCAAGATGTTGGACCAAGACGGCAAGGAGGTGCCCGGTAACAGAGGCTACAAGTACTTCGGGGCCGCTAAAGATCTACCAGGTTTGTAGGCAATTTTTAAATTATATCGTTTTATATTAAAGAACGATTTCCTTTCGTATTTTGTAACCGTATCAATACTAGTTAAGTAGCAGTTCAGACAGGAATTTATAGCTTTATGTAAAGTATCATGTAGACCCACATCAGATATCGACACAAGGTCTTGGAAGGGGTAGTATCATAACGTTACACTAATTTCAGCCTTGTGCTAAAGAGTATATAATACATATAATAGTTCCATAGCCAAGCCTCTTAAATATTCCATACATTCCCATTAGACTCCAGGCAGACCAAAGAGGCATTCTCTTTTAGAATACTTACACCGGACGTGTGTTTTTTCAGCAATTTCAAGTGCAAACAATCCCACGCATCACTCACTCAACGAACGAAGTTGTTTCATGTGTGCCTTGATATTCGTCCGACTTTGCACTTTATGACAATTCTAATAAAGTTCATTATCCAATATCAACACAAAATCCTCTGCTATGCACTTCTCTTTTCTCAATAACCATTTCCCATGGGCAGGTGTTCGCGAGTTATTCGAACAGGAACCTCCGCCGCCGCCCCGCAGGACTCGCGCAGACCTCATGCGGGATGTGGACGCAGACTACTACGGGTACAGAGATGACGACGACGGCCTGTTGATGCCGCTCGAACAGGAAGCTGAAAAGGAAGGTATGTGTGTTCGTTTTTAGGATCATCAGCTCCTACACTAATGACAGGCAGGTAAAAGTTATTTTGCTTGATCTGCAGAGCTAACTAAAAAAACGTTAACTTGAAAAGACCTAAAAAACTACTTGCATTGAGTTTTCCTACAACCCAGTTGGAATTTTCAACTATGGCAATACAATAAAATACGGATTCTGCTCGTTCCGCTGTTCCATAAAGTATTGGTTCTTTATTGCATAACTAAGTCTTAATTACTGTACAATTATGTATTCGATCATTGACTAAAGCCCAACCATTACAAAGCTGTGTCCCAATCTTTAAGAAATTAAAAATATTACCACTACCTTCTTTATATATATTCGAAGTTTGTATCTTTGTACGTAAAAACTTAGCTTTATTTCAAGTACACAATGATGTTGTTATAAGGAAAAGTCGAAATATCCACAAATTATGTGCACCCGAACAAAAAATTAAACTATTTTCGAATAATGTTATGTATGGCAATCCAAATTTATAATAAATTACCTAATGTTTTTAAAAGTCTTAACCTCATGACATTTAAAAATAAACTATTTAACTTTCTTTTGCGAAAGTGTTACTACTCAACGAATGAATTTTTAAATGAAAAATTTGGTTCAAAATTTAAATTATATGACGACTTACATCCTCCTAATTGAATGGAATTTCATTTCTATGACATTGTATTGAACTTTTTGAAGTTATACTTCTTTTGGCGCGATGGAGAAAAATGATGAGAGTGAATTTTTACGATGCGCGCGCACACCGACACCTAAATTTAACAGCATGAAGTTAGCTAGTCAACATACACCCTGAAGTTAGCTTAGTGTCAGATATTGACAAGCCTAGGTTTTTTATTTTTAATCTACTGCTGGCTGAGATAAGGCGACAGATATTTTTTTTAAAAAGAAGTATAACTTCTAACGCGTGTACATAAGTACACACACACACTTTTTTTCTTTTGTTTTTTGTTCCTTCATTCTATTTAATAATTCTAGACATTATGATTAATAACCCCTGACATTGTATTTAATAATTCTTGACATTATAATTAGTAATCCCTGACATTGTATTTAATAATTCTTGACATTATAATTAGTAACCCCTGACATCGTATTTGATAGTAGTTAACGTTTTCCTTATTTTCGACATTGTATGGTTTATTATTAATTTTATTTTTTTGAAATATTTGTACGCTGGAAACAGCAGAATATTATGGACATCATATTTTGTGTAACAACAATATTCTAACAAATAAATTGATTATTATTATTATTAATATGACTTTTCTACTTATCAGCTATAGCGCGAGCGGTGGACGAATGGAAGAGGAATAAAGAGCAAGATAAGGACCAAGATTTACCTGAAGAAGAGGACATTTATCCAGAAGATGTGAGTTATCATATTATAGGTATCCTTTAAGCCAAGTCCGAGGCCCATGGGCGGCATAAAAACTGCGACACCGGGTTGAGTACTAACCACACGATAAAGAAAGAAGAAGGTAGTATCATTTCTATTCCTAGTTGGCTAAAGATGTCAATATTCCATATTCCCAACTATTTTGCAACTTATGGAAAATCGGTTACATTTAGAGTCTGACAAAGAGCAATGAGCGCTCTTTTAAATGTTAAACGAATGTTGAAATGAAAGAAAGGAAAGAAAAGTATTTATTGTGCCACACAGGACAAACAATAAAACTAAAACAAAATACTTAAAAACGTAACATCACACTTGTGATCCCCAAAGGGTTAGGCAGAGGTGTACCTAATAGCACATCCACATTTCCCCAGTTATGTTTAAGTCCCATGTAACAGGGAGCTACCCTATTGCTATCAGCCGGGCACAAATCGAGATTCCGCGCCTAGTATTGAGAATTTCCTGATGGAAAAACTCAATAACACATTGCTCGACCAGGGAATCGAACCCACTCATGATCAGCAGTTGCGCTCGCCATAACTAGACCAACAGGAAAATAAAACATGACACCAAATTGGTCCTGAACGAAGCTGAAAGGATTTTTTTCCGGATGGTAAATCATCAAATGACGCTCTGAGCAGAGCGGAAGGGAGTGTCAGACTTGTACTGACTAAAACCCATCCATGTTCCTTCCTTGCCCTTTGTGTTCCAGGGCCGCGGTATCTCTTTCGGACAGTCCCGCAGCCCTACCCGAAAGGCCCCTTATCTTAGCATAATGCTGCTTTAAAAAATAAAATGTCACAGCGCTCGTATTCCCCAACGCATAGTTTGATCAATTACACTGTTTCTGTTAGCCTGCGTCATCCCACTGTTGAGCAGTGTCTCCGTGCCCAGTCCAATCATGTTGATATATAAGTCGAAAATAAGATGGTTCCGGACTGTTCTGACGTTCTCGCGAGCTTTATATACCTACACTAGCTGATGCCCGCGGCTTCGCCCGCGTGGAGTTCGGTTATCTGTATACTTAAATAAGATACACAATTCCACCATACATCATTTTGTTATATCTCAAAGGGTTTCGGCAGCGTTTTCGTTGAAAGCTCCCAGACGGCTTATTTTTTCCGACACCTCCAACAAATATCATTACATTTTAACCAATGTATACAAAAACTTGACAAAGTATATACTAAAACCTTCCTCGCGAACCAGCATGAAAATCGGTGCAGTAGTTTTCGAGTTTATCGGGAACAAACAGACAGACAGACGCAGCGAAGGGGTTTTATAATATGTAGTCATATTTCTGACTCTATTTCAACGTTCACAATACCGATATTGCCTCGACAGCGACAAGCTCTAGGCTCATTACTTTCTCAAGTTACCTTTATCGCCTCTTCACGAGCAGTTTCTCACCATACCTTGCTTACTTCTCTAGCCCGAAGACAAACGAATGGAAGAAGACGAAGAAGGCGAACCCGTCCGGCCAGTAGTGACGTCACACGTCGCAGTACCGTCACAGAAGGATATAGAAGAAGCTTTGCTAAGGCGCAAGAAACAAGAGCTCTTAGAGAAGTACGGCTGTATGGACGTCAAGACAGAGCTCAGTTCACAAACGATGGTCTGATGATAATAAATAAGATTTTTACTACACTGAATAGATTTTATTTCGTATTTATTGCGTACTTCGGTAACGAGAGGGGCAGAGGCCTCAAGAAAAACTTATTTCGACAGCTAATAAGGCTGCGTTTCCACCAGCGATGTGTGTGGAATTAACCAATCACGTAGCTAAAATTCTTGAAGTTGTGAAAAAGGAGCGTTATTATTGGTTAGTTCCACACACCCCTCGCTTATTCCTCGTGGCAACGCAGCCTTATAAACGAATTTTGGTCACGACGGCTAAACTTCACACAGTTAAACTAGTACGCAGGAGATGCAGTTACAGTGCACAAACACATGCAATGCCTCTTCTTTTACTTGAAAGTATATTTATTCTAATGCGATAAAGTATTATTAATTCTAATACGTCGAAACTTAGACACGACCGGAGTGGCGTCACACCATCAACTTTCAAACTCCGGGTTGCTACAGACAAATAATGGAAAAACCCCAATATCATTTTACCCGACTTGGGTGTCGAACCCCGGTTGGCGTGATGACCCCGCGCTTAGCAGTCGCGTTTGCGTCTATGACACCAACGGGGCAGTTACTAGACTTGGCCTAAACATATTATGAAATTATGGGACAGTAGGAAGTTAGGAAAAAAAGGCGAAAGTTTACTTTTCAAATTACTTTATTCTCGAACAGATTTGTTATTTAGACATAGGTACGTTATCTAAGCAAAATATACACTTTATCGGTGACTTCACTGGCTCTATACCATATTGCAATCAACAACAAATTTGACTCTGTAATAGGCCTAACTACATAAGTATATAAAAATTAAGATTTCAAAATGAACTATTGCACGATCTGTAATAAAGTCGGATGCACAGAAGCCTCATTCTAAGATCAAATACTGATTCAAATAATTCATAAGATTCTAAAAATTGTATTTAAGTTTACATTTATCAACACATCTATTTTAACGATAGTGGACATCCGACTACACTTATTTCAATAGGAATGTATAAACTTAACATTATCGTAAGTAAGCTCTCAAAGAACTAATTTAATTAATATCTAACAACACCAAGTCCTGAAACTCAAGGGAATAAAATAAAATATCTCACTTCAGCGTTGATAAGATTCCAAGTACCAGTGATCCGTTTTGCATTGAATCATTGCGCGACTTTCCTTTGTTTTACCTTGTAAATTGGTATCATAAGAATTAGATTTATGCGACTGACGGTACTTGCAGGAAGTAACCGAGTTCAGCGGATAAAGAACATAATTATCGTATATCAGTTCAGGATTGGTCAATATTGGAGTTTTTAACGGCTGTGCCCCTCTGAATAGATTCCCATACATACAACTACATTAGTACAAGTAGTAGTAACATAATAAAGCGAAATCGCAAGAAGCTGAACTTCTACTCTTCCCACAAATAGACATAGCATATTTATTATTTAATCAATAACTTCGAGTCAAAGAATAACTTTTTTAACCATATTAAACTGTAACTTTGATTTTTCATTAATTTCATATTAATTTAGCTCTCGTGATATTTAATATCTAAAATACATTTTGTTCTATATTATGTACGTGAATATACTAAAATACAACACTAAAGACTATTAAGTAACGCCCACAAATTATTATTTTGGTGTTGAATAAGTTTATAAAATAAAATCCTTTATATTCACCTCGCACGAACCAGATCGTATATAATATTTAAAGTTTTAACTGAGCTAAACCAACTAAATATACCATTATTTATTGAGTAATGTACAATGTTTTTAACGTAAGAAGCTCTGACTGAGTCGTTGTTTTTGCAGTCGGTACAGACCAATTACCAAGCGATGGCATATTTCCGACCGACAATGCTATATGACAGGTAAGCTCTAGAAAGAGTACGCACACCCATCAGTAAGTAATGCCATCACTAAGTAATAGACCTAGTAAATTACTACTATATTTTTTAATTGCATCGCTTACTACTGCTACGGTACCTAAACAAAATGCAATAGGAAGACAAGACTTTGACTAAACGAACTAACTTCTTTAAAATGGTTTTGTATGGAAAGTGGTTATCTAATCAACACGTTTTGATGTTTGGTACTGAAGTATTCGTTTCTGAATGTAAATTGTTATTTATCTATGAAAAAGGGTTAAAGAGATCTCGAAACTTTGCTACTACTGGTGTTTTAAAAGATCTACTAAGAAGCCTTTATTTATTGGGGCTACATCCAAACATCAATATAAGATGCATATCCACAAAGTTAACATTTGATTTAATAAACTATTTAAGAATTTATCACAATTCTAATTTATACTTAGCGATTTCCCGTTAGATTCTAGCGGTAAGACAAATCCGCGACTCAGCGTGAAGCATTTAGATTCTTTATATGTCCAACTTGCGTTCAGAATATACATACGCCGTAGGCTGGGTCTATTTAAGTAAATATATTCGCTATTAATATACTGGATTAGTCTCCATTGTAGCGGAGTAATGAACAGATGGAGTGCTTATGTGCATGCCCGCGACTTCAACAGACATCGAACGCGCCAAGAATCTCTCGCATGTTTGATTATGCAGAGGAACATGCGAGTTAGATCTCCATTATGTATAATACTCCGTGATTATTGTTTCAGCTGCATTGTTACGTTTAGGAGAACAAGTTCTGTTGCTTGGCGTCGTTTTCGAAGTCGGTCCACGCGTTATTCAGTTCCATAAAGATCATTTTCGCCAAGTTCTCGTTGGGGGTGCCCATTTGCTGCAAATAAAGAGATATTGAAGATATATAAATTATAGCTTATTTGGAGTGACGTTCGAGCTCAGTGGCGTACAATTGGTTCATCTGGTGGATAAATTGAAGCCCTGGCTTCTGTCTCCATATAAGAACAGCTACATACTCAGTAATTATTATTTGAGCCCGGAATCGCTGCTGGGTATTGGCATATTTCCCGGTTCCATGTGTCCCTCATCCAGGTATTCCGCGCGATGTTGACGATATCATCACCCAAAGCGCTTTTGGACTGTTTCTTAGTCTAGCCTATAAGCTGCGGAAATCAACCAAAAAGCCTTCAAAAATTCCTACCTTATCAGGATGTACAGCGAGACACGCTTTCCTGTAGTTGCGCTTGACATCGGCCGGCGTGACAAGTTGGGACATGTCGCAGCGCGTCCAGCGACAGTCCTCCCACACAACGGTGTGTAGTGAGCACATAAGTGCGCGGATATTTGCCTTCTTGCCCTCCGTCTGTGTGACAAAATTAAAATAAACTCATACCACATAGAAATTTTTCACCAGTTTAAAAAAAAATCTGCTGTTTCTGTCACGGACTTACCCAGTCATTGATCTTCAATTTCTCCGGGTCGACGCCATCTCTAACCATTTCCTCTTTCCTCATAGCATTCATTGTCTTGGGTCCGGAGTCTCTCTTGGCCGCGAACTCGTAACCTTGACTACCGAGGAGGTCACCAAACACGTCCATTGGCTTCCGAGGTTTGTCGTCTACAGGAGTCTTAGCTGGCTCAAAGTGAGACCTACTGGAAGTTACAAATCTTTTGAGTATACTGGTGTTGATCTTGGGTAAGAAGGTAAGAAAACGGTTCACCACATTTTAAGCTTATTTGAAATACAGGGTGTAAGGGTAAACACCGTTATCGTTGAAACCAGTAGTTTGGTTTCATGAATAGAACGTAAAATCAATGAAAAAATACCTTTTTTTTTTTGAAGAAAATCTACTTTTTCCTACAAGATCATTTCACCCTAATGAGCGCAGGCAACCGCTGACGGTTCTCTCCCTCTCACGCTCCCCCACCTCCTTCGCTAACATGACTGCTTCGCAGAAGGAGGTGACGGCGTCCCATTTCCTCTCGCTCCGGACCAGGGCCGGACGCGATAGGTCGCCGCCACCGATCGCCGTTACGAGGACACGGCGGTGCTCCGCCCAAGCGGGGCAGACCTCCACCGTGTCCGATCCACGCAGTGGTAACACCCGGGCGTTTCCTCCCGCCCGATTCGGAGCAGGAACCTCCCGAAACAACCGTGTCCGGTGAGGACCTGCGTCAGGCGGAAGGTGAGGGTGCCGTGGCGCCTCTCCAGCCACTCCTCAAAGAGGGGACTTATCGCCACTATTGTGGCGTGCCCACATGGAGAGACGGCCATGAGATCGCGCGTCTGTCCGCTGCGCGACAATTTGCCGCGGCAGCGGAGTTTCCCCCCGGCGTAGTGCCTCTACGCGCCACTCGTGTAGGCGCGCGAGGACTATCGCCTCCAGATCCCATGGCGGCAACCCGGCAAGGAGGCTCGCCGCCTCGCCGGAGATCGTGCGGTACCCCCGGACTAGCCTTACGGCTACCACCTTCTGGGGCGCGTTCAGGTAGTGGGCGCGAGCCGCCTCAACTCACCACACCGCCTCACACCGGGGCCCCGTAAAGGGCCATGGACCGCAATACCCCCGCGTAGCGCCTCCGGCAGGAGGCGTTTGGACCCCCCAGGTTGGGCAGGAGCCGCCTGAAGGCAGCCCCGGTCCGTTCCAATTTGGCCAAACGTCGGAATTGCTCCACGAAGTTCCACCGGCTGTCGAGGCCACACATGGCCTCGGACTTGTGCAAAGTCACCTCGAGACCCAATTGCCGGATCCTCTCCACGACTATCGCAACCCCGCGTGTCATAAGTTCGGCCGCCGCCTCGTACGACCTCCCCGTGCCATGAGTTGCCTGATGCCTTTCATGAAATCATGACATTGCAGGTAATTACTAATCTAATTAATTTAAATCGTACCTTCTAATGATAACTATAATAATTAGGTCCCAAGTTACTTATAATCCGGCTGGTGTAGCGGCGTGGCGGGCAGGTGCGCGGGCGTGTGCGCGGGCGAGGCTCGCGGCGTGGCGGGCCGGCTGCCGCCCGGCACGAGGGGCTGTCTGTGCGCGCCCGCCGTAGGTTGCGCACGTTCTAAAGGCACGCTTTGGGGTCGACCTGGTTAATAGGGAATCAACAAAAGATAATTTGTTACAGAGTAGATATACTACATTTGAGAATAACTGCCAAAAGTTCATAACACGACAATTAAGTGTCCTCTGCCCACATATCTGTATTATTGTGCGCCGCATGGACAAATTTTTGCACGGTGAATCTGGTTTATATGGTTAGACGACACTTGAATAAACAAAAAATTAAGAGAATGAAGTGCTCTAAAGCGCCACGTTGCCGAGAAATACACTGGTTAAGATCGCGAAATGCGTCCTCAACGTCGAAATAACAAAAAAAGGCAGAAAAATCTAAACGGCGAGAGGTGACGTCAGATTCCATATAAAATGTGAAAGCTGTTCACTTTCCTTTTAAGACAATAATTATAACTCGCAATCGTACCCATCAAGTTTGTTTTGTTATGATATTGACCTTCTTCCTGAATCAACTGTTGTGGTGTAAGCACAGGCTCAATCTTCGGCAGAGGATCATTGAGGCCGAAGGGATCGAAGTTGAGAGGGTCGCTTGAGTTCACGTTCGGCTTCGCTTCGGCTTGCTCCGTCGGTGGGGCGGGAAGGTCGCCGAATATAGACTCCGTTGCAACGGCCTACAACCAATGAAAGCAGAGTATTTAAACATAATTTAAGATGGTGAGTTATTGGATATAGAAAATTTGGAAATGCTGATAAATTGGAAAGGATGTTGAAGATCATTTAAAAAAGCAAAGGTAACATCATCTGCCTAGCCTTTTCCCAACTATGCTGGGGTCGGCTTCCAGTCTAACTGAATGAAGCTGAATACCAGTATTTTACATGGAGCGACTGCCTAACCAAGCAAACATAAAAATAAAACTAACTACTCAGGTAAAAATTTACAGTAAAAAATCAACACAACCCACCTGAGCTTTCTCCCCCTTATTTCCCGTAAGAAAAACTCCGAAACCATCATCAGCCGGCTTCTCCATCATTCCGAAGAAATCAAACGAATCATCGCTCTTCAATTTCTTATCTGGTTTCGGTCCCACCGGTGGTGCTGACCCAGAGCTCAAGTTCAGGAAGTCAGCGGTGTCATCTGAGGGGAGGGGAGGGGAGGGCTGCGACGATGGAGGGGGCGGGCGCGCCGGGGGCTGGGGGGAGGGGGGCGCGGGGCGGGAGGGCCGCGTCGGCCGCGACGGCTCCGGCTCTCGCACTGGGTACTCAGCTGTTACTGTGGGTGGAAGACTCAGTATCAAAAATATGTTGTAATATTTATGAGATTTGTTTTTAAGAACGACAAATGGTTTTTTCGTTACGGATAGCGGTTAAATGAGTATCGCAGTGTTAGGAATCTAAGTGGAAAATCTCAACTCTCTGCTACTAGTCACCGCCGTACAAGACTGGCTTACCCCTTTCCAGTAAGAAGTCACATTGTAAACAATACGGCTTTGCGCAAAAGGTGACATTACTGTACGCACTTGCTGCGTATTTTGAGCATCGCGTTGTTAGGTATGATTATCATTTAATTGGACAAGTTTCTGCATATACATAAAAACATTACTCATAGAATTTTTAATAAGTAAAAAAAAAACGCAGGCATTCAAAACTTACAACAGTTAGATTATGTCAAAATAAAAATATGAAGAGGAAATATTTACATAATCGTAATCTTAGCATTGCATACACACTTCTAAAACGAAAAACAAAACCGTGCCTTATACATATAATATAAAAAGGAGGACTTTGTGCACGCTAAAATATGAGTATGGAACGGCTAAAATATGAGTATGGAAAGAATAAAAAGTTTATAATACAAACAAAAGTGGACACAGAATAGTAGTTTTCAAAGTTTGCAAAATCATTCAAAAAATGTCTGAACCAGTATGACAGGTTAAAATAGTTAAAAACCACAATGACCGGAGTCATTTTAACCTGTATCTGGCGAACAATAAGAAACAAACAACAGAGAATATTGGCTGTTTCCACGATTTTTATTTATAACATTAAGTATGAATGATTTGTTTTGATTCGATTTCAGGTAAATGAATGATTTGCTTAACAGAACACTACAACATACTTGTTTTTGGCACTGCGGCAGGGTTGTTGCGAAGATTCGCTGCGTAAATAGATAAGATAGATGTACACACAAATACTAAGAAATATAGTATTAAGATTTATAATACATAAATACATACTAAAACTCATTATGTCTGCAGAGTACGCTAGCTAATTTAATTTGAATTACTATTATTTGTATTGTGAAACTTTCAACTCTAATCTCTTTACGAAAGAGTCTAAAATCCTTTTGACCGCAAAATCAGCGTCAAAAAACAAGAAAAACTACTTACCAAAGTTGTCAATAGTCTCGTCTCTCTCCAGGTTCGTAGAGAACAGTACATCGGGCGTCCGTATGGGGAAGGAGTGGTCTTCTTCCCACAGATCGGAGCGCGGCTTGCGACGCTCACCGTTCTGGACGACCAGGCTTATGACGGCGCTCGTGTTGTTCGAGAAGTGGTCGTTTACGGGAAGGGACTCGTCTATGCCGTCGATTTCAGACCTGTTTTGAAGAGAGACAATTTCAAGGTAAGTTTATATTGTATTGTTATTCTATATAAGGTCCCATTTTAATAGATGGACAAATTTTAACACAATGTTCAGTACGTCTAACCAAAGATATCCAAGTAAAAAAAACATTAATTAAAGTCATTTTATTTTGGCCTAAAATTATAAACTGCCGGCATTTTTAGTGTATTTTTAGTGTTAGCTGATTTTTGTTCTTGTAAGTTATCTAATGTGTTTTTCTTTTTTTTTTACCATTGTCCTTATTTTGGTGGTCTGAATGATTTCTAAAAGTTTGTCCATCTATTTTAATGGGACCTTATATATCGATTAGTTATCGTAATTTGTAAAAAAAAATCGATCGTGCGTGATCTTGATGAAACTTGTAATCAAAATGCAGTGTTACTTTGTTTCCTACTTTAGTTTAAGGTACGCAATGTTCATAATTATTTGACAGTGAAAACTGCGGGTGCGCTGCGTTTGCCTGTCATAATAAAAGCTTCAGTCTGATTTTGCCAATCAAAACTATGGCTTTCATACATGCATTGTTGTACTATCAGCTTATAGTTGACTAGAAACATCTACCAATGAAATTTACCTATTGAACTTGATGTGATGCTGGTCGAGCGCCAGGTAGCCGGTGTGGAAGTGCAGCGACAGTACGGCCACCGAGTGCACGCGCCCCAGCTGCTGCCGCGCGTGGTACACGCACACTGCCACGTCGCCGACCACTGTCGTGTCCAGTGGGAGGGTTACCTAACGACAACGATTATGTATCACATTAACCCTGGTCTCTGTGTGAAGGATGCCATGGCTAGAAAGGACGTGTCTGCTTAGATGACAAGTCATAGGGAAATACTCATCATTGCAGCAGATATCTCCCCAAATGGATTGGGACAAGAGTAGCAGAATGATGATGATTAAGCTGAATTTCTAAATCCAATTTAATCTGTAAACATTGAACTGTTCCTCTCCGACGTTGAAGGAGCCACTGAGAACAATTTTCTACAGCTATACCATTTTGTTTTCTGCGTGAGAATTTAACATTCTATCCTTAGTATCCAGCAGTCAATAACTGAAGTAATGCGCCGCCAACACAAAGTTACTTATTTTGCTATGGCCATGCTGTGTTAGTTTAATGTTACTTTCTTTTCGACAAGTGTTCATCAAGTGTAAATGTGACAATGAAGAACTTCGATATTGCTTCTGACTTGAGTTAGTGGGCTGTATCGGGAAAAGGCCTACTAAACAACGCAATGGCATTCAATGGGGGCTATCGCGCATGGATTCGCCGCTAGAGGCGTTCGTGTAGAGTAAGGTCTTCCGAAATGTCAGATGTCATAGAGTTCTCGCGCGTAGCGTGCTTTTTTATCACGTATTTTAACTAATATTCAACAACAGACAGCAACTTAGGATCTTATTTTACTCGGAGGTAGAATGATTTTTAAATGTTGTTAAAGTTAAGGAGAATATTTGTAAATATTTATCTGAAGTTTACACTATGTTGATATACGAAATGAAATAAACTTTTTATGAAGTTATTTGTACTTTAATGTATAAAATAGAATTAATGACAGGACCTTACTCGACAGTGGCGCTACCTGGTGAGCTTAAAAACGATAGCCCCCATTTGCATCATATTTTGACCATAATAATATTTTATAAATATTTTCTGACAATACTCACTTTACCCTCAGCCATGCTATAGAGATGCAACCTATCATAGTCTTGCATCGTTGACAGCAGCATTCTGTCTTCATTGTATATTTCTATGTAGGGCCGGCAGCCATCCCGCGCCTTAGTGAAGAGAGGGACTGGCTGTATAGTCAGAGATACCAGGGTGACTGGCCGGAAGTGAGGGAGAATTGGTTCTGGTCTGAAACACATGTACATTACTTATTTGTCTCCTGTGGTACTAAAATATTGGATAAAGAGAGAGACTATAAAGAGAGAAGACTCTTAACGAAGCACTTGTTCTCCTCGTCATTGCGATATTTTTTTAATTCTAGACCAAACCTAGTAGTAGTAGGTAGGGAACCTTCTAGTTACGGAGATATTGGGGGTTCAAGTTCCAACTTTTTCACAAGTTTTTTTTGAAATACATGTTTTTAATGTAAGATTTTTACTTTAAACACCTCCACGACCCCCTTACTATTCAATCCATCTATCAGCACAACTTTTGAGTGCGTTACATTGAGTCCTACCTTAAAACGTGATTTTTAGCCAAAAAAAGTCGTTTCCCAGCACTAATTGTTGCGTAAAGTTACTTAGTTTGATGTACAGTCAACAAAACAGATAGGTATGCAGGGTCGAAAGATATAGATTTAGTTTTTTTAGAAACTGCTGCACATCTTCAAATGAAATTTGGATTAATTTAACCAATTGATTATTTTTCTTCATATAATTTTAATTTCATTCGAAAACATCGATCGGTTTTTAAGAAAAAAACAATTATATATTTCGACCCTGCATACCTATCTGTTTTGTTGACTGTACATAATGCTTGGTGACGGCTTCGTGAAGAGTCTGTTTACACCCTGTAAACGTTAAATAAAGGTTACAACTCACAACGTGCAAAGAATAACTCACCTAATAATGTTGGAGAGATAATAGAGGTATCGCAGCTGGCTAGGCGGCATGTTGATGGGCGTGCGCTTGACTGCGAACATCTGCAGCGCGTCCTCGGGCACCGTCACCAGCTTCGCGTACAGGAGCAGGCCACACACTAACATGCACGACATTTGTTTGCCGTCCTGGAATAATACAGAGCTGTTACCAAAGCGTGTTTCATTTTAAATCATTTTACAAGATCATCAGCTGCCTGGCTCTTTTCCAATCATGTTGGGGTCTGCTTCTAATCTAACCGCATGCAGCTGCATACCAGTATTTTACATGGAGCGACTGCCTATCTGACCTCCACAACTCTGTAACTGGGTAATACGATACTCCGTGGTAAGACTTGATTGTCTGATTTTCCAAGCTTCTTATTTCTCGGATGTCATTTTTGCGTAGCGAAGCAAAACGATCTTATAAATTTTAATTCTTTTTTAACCATTCTAAAAAATAAAGAAAAAATGTTTATCCTGAAATTTGTTTCCCTAGATATTTACGTGAACTTACCTGGCATGTTATAAAAACTTAATCATTTCATCTTTGCCTACATACCTACTGATTCCCATGTTACAGTCGCATATACCGGCCTATCGTGCGCCATTGGTGGAGTACCAGTGATGAGTCGCCGTGGGCCATAGTATATGCGGCATGTGGTCATCACGGGTACGTGACGAAGAAATAAAAGATGGCAGCTAACATTAACAAATAATATATGTCAACATAAGTAAATAAACAAACCTGACACGTAATAACAACAGCCTGCCGTTCATCTTTACCCAAGTACTGGTACATATGCTGCAGTAACGCATACGTTGGAGCCAGCAATGGCGCCCGATGGGCCGGCGTGGGCCATAGTGTACGGCACGCGTCCGTGACGGGCACGTGACGAGGGAAGGAGAGACGGCATCCGCGACATGCGTTGTAAATGCTGTACTTGCCGCCGGGGTGACGACTTTCTAGGAATGCCTGGAAGTTGTGAAGCATATTAAACATTGCTTAACTTGATGTCCGTTTCCACACTTAATATAATTTTTAGGCCTGGTTTACCACGCCTAAAAATTATGGCACCCTATGGGCCTTAATGCCTGACAATTTTTTATTCTATTTTGCTGTAAGTCTCAACGTTTAGCCGGGCAGCGTTAGCTGGTTTTAGTGGAAGCCTGCATGTCTTATAGAATTCTGATAAGTACAGTCAGCCCCAAAAAGATGTAAACACGGACAAGGAACCATTTTATTGTCTACAACCATAATTAACCACAAAAACACCACCACCATTGTACTGTAAAGCTACCATTTACATTTAGTTATCTTTCATTGACTTGAATTTACCCTGGTGGCTGAGAGAATGTCATGCTCACTCAAATGTCTCGCTGATGGTGGCGGGTGTGTCGGGTCATTCAGCTCCCTTCAATATGGTTGAGCTGAATGGGGCTGATCCATGCGTCATGTTCGTGGACGGGCGCTGTCAGTTGGGACTGGTCATCTCTAGGCTGCCAGGGTTTATTGTAACTACGTACTTTGTTTTTAAATTGTTGATATAATCTTTTACTCTGGACGCTCTTAACGTGCACATATTTCTACATAGTTCTCAAATATGTATAATCTCAACATGAATGATGTAACCAAGATTATGTAACAAATATTTGATTGAAAAGAGTGTCCATGGAGTTTCTTGCCCATTCTTCTCCATAGCGATCTACGCTTTGGAATGGGCAACTACAGTACTTTCACAAGTTATTATGCCTTGTGTCTGTGACTGTAGCTTAGCCTTCTTTGTTTTTCTGACATTCAAAAGTGCCTGTAATGGTCTAATTGAAATAAATGCTTTTGAGTTTGAGTTTGAATTGTGTATACAATTTCACCAAAATTTCCTACACAGCCTGATACATAATAATATAAACAAACCTGGGAAAAGCTCATAAAATTTAAATGTGCATCAGTAGTTCTTTTAGACATCAACCAGGACTTTCTTCAACTTTGACAGTCTTGAGGCAAGATTAACAGAGTTAGGGAATTAAATCATTTAGATAGATTACTTACCCTGACGTCATCAATATGGTTGGTTTTATAAGCGCTTTCTAAGCCTTCTGACGGATAAGGCATGACTATGATACGGCTAGTTATGTAACTAATATCCAAATCTGTTCTAGCTATTGACCTGGAAGAAAAAGCAAACGTTTTGAATTTCTCTTAGTGGAAAAAAATTTCCTCTAAAATAGAAAGTCCGTTTCCAAAAGATTTTAGCAAAAAGTTGTTGGTGATTTTATTTAAATAATTTCCATATACAATCTGTCACTAAATGCGAATCTATAGAGAAGATTCCTTTATGATCCAAAAAAGAACATACTCACTGTTGCACAGTTTGCATAACCTTCGAAGACGTATCCTTCAAATTCTTAAGGAAGCTACCAGCGCCTCCTTTGATAGACGAGAACAGTCCTCCAGAGTTAGCCGGTGTGGCTGGTAACGGTGGCTGGTAATGCGGGGCGGCCGGAGGGCGCGCGGGTGGCGGGGGGCGGCTCGGTTCCGGCGGCCGGGAGTTAGGCACCTCCTGGCTGACTGCCACCGGCTCTTTGCTCGCTAAAATGAAAAAAGAAAAAGTTTTATCACACAGATCATTTCGCGCTTTTGAGTGTCAGTTGAATTTGGAGTTGCATGACTGTCATGGAGATTTTTAAGATTATCTTTCATTTCTTAAGGAGAATGATGATAATTCTCATGTCTTGGCTTAGTATTGTGTGTTTTAGTTTATATGTATTACAGTTTCCCTAATATTTGTAAATCATTATAATAGAATGAAAATTACATTGATTGGATTCCAAACTGGTAGATTATTTAGCAATGGCACTCGAGACATGACCGATTAGCTCTCTTTTTCTCTTACGCGTAGCTATCTAGCTAGTTCTCACTCTGACATTGTTAACTCTTGGTTCTGAGTGCCATCACAAAATAATTGATATGTCGTTGAAATGTTGGTTTAAGTATTTAAGTACTCGAGTTTACATTATCCAAAAGTAATAAAAAATCACAAGGTTTTTGGTAGACATTACAAAAACACCAATATAGAGTACTAGATATTTATTTCTAACATTAAATATCTTACATGTTTACACTTAAACATCTAAATAGTAACAAAAATATTGCTCGTTTAAACACTATCTCTTTTAAATTAACTATTCGAATATAATATAAAAACAAATCAGTATTGTTTCAAAAAATCACATGTGCATTTAAAAAGTTTAAAGAAAAAATATTTCAAATCAGCGAATATAATGAAAAATGTTTAACATTATTACAATATACTCTTTTAACAACATAATATTGTTGAAAACATTTATAAAAGTATTTAAAAATAATCAATTTTACTTACCTATTGGTAAAAGTGCCTAAAGGCTCCTGTTTCAACTGCACCATATTAATGCATTTTAGATGTTCTTGAGCAAAAAATTCTTAAAAAGTTAGGTCGTTACCAACCCTCAAAGGAGTTCGATATATTTTTCAAATATCCGCGTATATTTAATTTAAAATTGAGCAAACAAATTAGTTTAAACCTTTGTACCGGCTAAAACAACAAACCCAAAGTCATTTTTTTATCCACTCGAGTCTATAAACATAAGACCAACCAACATGCGCATGCACACATTTATTAAACAAATAAGTTCGAACTAGACAGAAATTATTCTTTAGTTGGTAACGCCCCGTTTTTAATATTTGCCAAAGAGACAGAAAATGCGTCAACATGGCCCAGATCACAGGAACCGCAATAATAATACTTCTTTAGAATATTCTACAAAATACTTCAAACTGCAGAAGACTTGGATATTTATAGTAGAAAACTATTTAAAAATATTTTCTTTCGACCAGTAAATTCAATGCTTTAGTGAGCAAAATACTTTTATATATATATTTTTTATCTTAGTCTAAACTTGATTAAATAATTTCAAGTTGAGAATATATTTTGACATAAATTGGGGCAAATGCTTAGTTTCCTAAATTAAATGGAATATTTATGAATATATATTAAAAGCACCTTATAAAACAATAATTATAGTTTTTAATTGTCTATAGCTGCTGGCAAAAATATATGTCAGTGTATTTTTAAATTAGACCATTATTTCTGAAGCACTCGTTGATATCCTATGCCATTTTTAGATTCCAACTGATTAAAACATACTTTCACAGCGCTGTTTGATTTGGTTTTCTAACATTTACATTTTTGTTTATTTATTTTTATTTTTTAACACCAAAGCACTCAATAGATCTAATACCGGGACTTTGAAATAATTTACGCAGATCTATTTTGGAGAATTTTACTGGACTGGACTTACACCGAATTAACCATAAATGTTTAGTTTACTGCTCTTGGAATATTGTATAAATTTTGGAATACAATAAAAATGTCAAGTGCAAATAAAAATGCACTATCCCTGAAATAGATTCTAATAAGAACCATGTCGAATACTATACATAGGTACTGCATATAATGTAACAAGAATCTTAAACTTGTAATTACATAACAATTATGGTAACTAATTAATACTATCGACTGACAACTTCATCTTTGTACCTTTTCATGGAATGTGGAAATTTAGTTGGAATATTTACTTATATCGTAGTAGTGAAGCAACAGTTACATTTAAGAATTCGACTATAAGTATATAATGTCTTTCAATTAGGCTATAAGATAAAAGGATATTTGTTTAGGATAAAGTTGAACTAAACTAAAATCTAAGTATAGGACGGACCTACAATATTTATAGCCTTGGGTTTATTTTAATACAAAGAGAATAGCAACATTATTGTCATCGTTAAAATGTATAGATTATTAAATACGGTTCCACACAAATTCGTTTGGCGGACAGAGAACTCTATTCACAAATATAATAACTGCACTTTTATAAAAAAAGGTACAAATTAATTTATTCATCAAAAAACATCGATTGCTGCCAAACATACAACCATCGAGTGGTTTATAAGATAAAATATTCTAAGGCAATAACAACATTATTAAATATAGTTAAACATTAATAAATAAAAACAATGAATACTCATCATTGCGAGCATATCCAATGGTTCTAGCAAGCGTCAAAGTGTGATGGATGTCCGATGCAAGGGTTCATGCAGCGGGTCATTTAAACGAGAAAACTATTGGGCATCCGAAAAAGTTGAAAACACCTAAAATGAAAAAGAAAACGTGATATGTATTGCATACACATTAGTCTACAAGACAGAAGTCCCTCACCTCTATCAACGATCATAAATCTTTATAGTATCGAGTCGGTAAAGTTGTCTCGTTAGTGCGGAAACGTGTACATAATCTTATATAAATGTATCAATGTATTGGTTGTAAACACTTCAGTGCAGTTGGATTCTATATTTCAACACGCTATCTTTGCTAGTTACTATATCAAATGATTTATTGGAATCACTCGAACACTGCCTCGCGGCGCGTTCACTACAGAGAATAATATTACAAACATATTTAGTTGTTTTGCAATAAGAAAGAGGCGAGGGACTTCTGATACTATACAAACAGGTACATGCAATGTGTTATGACCATTCAAAAGAAATAAAATATAAGCACTGATGATTCCTTTTTAACAGGCTAACATGCATGGCAGATTCCATAAAATAACATTGATTAACAATAATTTGAAATATTTCTTAGTCATGCCTCTTCATAATTAGTTTTATATTATAACGCTTACCGTCGGGCCTACTTAATATTTTGTACGGTATCTAAACAGTTATCAATCCTTCAAGATAAGATAAAGGTAATAGATATTTTTAACAGTGAGTTAGAATAATTCCAAAGCCGTAAGTGTTAGTAAAAAAAGTTGAAAAATTTATAAAATTAAAAAAATATTTGTTTTATAAACGAGATGAATTAATATGATCATAGAAAAGTGCTTGAACAACAACTTTGATGGTATAAAAATATTTAACGTTTCATGCGGTTTTAATTCCCTGTAATAATTTGTACATTTTTCAGTTTCCATTTTGACGATACACAATGAACATGAAATATTGACAAAAAATGTTTTTTATTAAAATATTAACACCCAAGAACGAGCAAAAACATGACAAATAACAATCCAAATTAAAAAGTAGAATGGCTAATTAATAAAAAATCAAATAAATATCAATCCAATTGGAAGAAAATCTCGAGAAATATAAATAAGGAAACCAACCGCGAAGTCTAAGTACTTAGAATATGAAGTGTGAAGCCATATAACACAGGAAAGTTATTAGTTTATTTCTCAGTACGACTCGGATGACTCGATCAACACCGTAAGGCCCAGACAGGAGAGTAAATCAAGATCACCTACACCGCATTCAATTGTGGGACTCCTACGCATCACACATTGCTAGGACTCAGTATAAACGAGGCATCACACATGTTGAAAGTTTACAATTACAATTGACTAACGCATAGATACCGCGGTACATTTTCCTAGTTGAATATCGTAAGGAAAACTGTTGCGTTTAATCATAAATTAGAACAATTAATGAGTGCCTATTTTCAAAGTGATAAATAAACTTTAGATAGTTCTTAATAGCTATGCCAAAAGGGTTAAAATCGAAGAGAAGATATAAGATTTGAATGCTACATCCTAATTGAACAGTGAGTTATGTATGTCGCGATGCAATTTATGCGCTTATGAAAAGGTCGTCACACCACCTATCAAGTGTATCTTTGGTCACTATTTTTAAACGCTATACGCCTCTTCAGCTATGACGATAATTTATGGTTAACATCTCTTGTGCCTTACGGTTTTCTAGCCTCCCCAGTACGGAATACCCATACGTAATGTTAGACAGCCAATAGAAGTAAAGATGAGTTAATGAATTAGATGATTCTTAGTAATTTACACCGCATGAATTGTTAGTTGTAATTAAAGTTTACAATCGTGACTAAGAATGTGCAACCAGTAGATCTACAGTGCGTACCATCATGTTAGTCGAAAGCGAACGTGAATCTGATCAGTAACACATAGCATGTTACGAACACACGAGATACCCACATTAATTTGTCCACACACGGAGCGCCCAGCCACAGAACTCACTCAATATCTGTGCCACTCAAAATGCGTTAGAAATAAAATCAAACGACTGCTGTGAAGAATATACTCATTTATTTATCTATAAGCTCCCACATGACTAAATAATAATATGCACAACAGAAATAATGATCCAATGACATAAGTGTAAGACATAGTGTTTATAGAAACACCAACTTTTGTGATATCAACTAATGACATAAGTATGAACGTTAAACATCATGTATTCTATAATATCATATAAATCTACTCTAATTCAATACTTGTACCTCAGTTAAACATATCATTTCCTCATATTGTCTGGAAAGTTTGGACTGACCCATGATTTAGATCATAGTGTTTGATTGCATCAACACAGATATAAGATGTGATAACAAGCAGTGTAATAGAATACACCGATCTACGTAATAGACTAGTTATATACACATAAATAACTTAAAAATATAAGAGCCAAAGTATAATCTACGTGACAAGTGCGCGAGGGTGCCGAGTCCAGCAAGCACCAAGCCACCAATACCGTTAAATGCCAACGTGAGCCGCGGCGCCACCGCAACCAATGTTAGTTCACATAAATATATCTCAAACGTGTTATTATAAGCCAATATATATCATATCATATACTAGTTGATATCCAGATTTAGTACCACTGTACATTTGTCTATATACTACTGGATATTCATTTTAATATTAACTATTAGACTATATAGAAAAATAATATACCTAATATAGTAAGGGGTTTAGACATTGGTGTGTAATTGTATATATAGCCCAATAAAGTTACAGGAATGTATAGACAGTTTAATAATTACACCTAAATGTATTAAAGACTAACTAGCGACAAGTATCCTATCTAGCTATAAAAGGTATGCATTTCATAAATGCACACTGACTTTTTGGTAATAATATTATTCAAGAAGAATGTTAGAAGAATTAACAACAAGTGTATTCAATTTTGTCTAGAATTATATTGGTGCCGATTCCCTTATTCACAAACTAAACTAAATTTAAGTTGAGTGCATATTTTTCTTTCTGTTTCATTATGAAAAGGACAGAAGATAAATATTAGTTTAGTCCTGTCACATTAGTCTGCCGTAAGCCGCTGACGTAATTTGATGTAATTTTAGTAGTCAACTTTTTAATCACGTCTATACTTGTGTCAGGCGCTGGTTAATTTGACAGGACTAAACTAAAATGTATCTTCTGTTCTTTTCTTAATGAAATAGAAAGAAAAAGATGCACTGAACTTAAAATTGGTTTAGTTTGTAAACAAGGGAGTCGGCACCATTGTTTTATAATTTTAGTGACCATTCTATTACTCTATCACTGTGATATTATCTTTGAAGTCTTCTTTCATAATCCGACTTAAATATCAAATTAAAGCTTATTAACTTTCACTGTACATGAAACATCAGCTAATATTGCACTATGTAAATGCACAGTCTGAGCCTCTTCCAACACAAAGAAATGCTCCAAAATTAAACTCTAACTTTACGAACGTCATGTTAACGCATGTCAGCATTGAAGCAACATAAATAATCAATTTCGATTCAAAGTCAAATAAATGCTATACTACCTTATTTCATTCAGAGAACAATTTATTCAACATTGCCTTACCTTTGGTGATGTTCAATTTTTGGTGATAATCAACATTGGAATGTAAATAAATCTCACATTTCGTATAATAACCTTTCTAAGGAACTCAAAATAAATAATTATATGGAAAAAAAAAAATTTGAGTGTAAAAAGTCAAAAAATACTTGACCAAGTTTAGCTCGAGTATTTAATGCAACAGAACAGAACGATGGTCCTTAGGGGATGGAAGTGAAACGCGCGCTCGCAACTCAATGTAACCGTTAGGCGACTCTGTCTCGAATTTATCACAAAATGTTGAACGTGTCGCGCCGCGACATTTCTCTTAGGATATGGTAGTGTAATATTTACTTGACTTCTTATTACCTGGCGAGCTAGTGGCCACAGATTGTTCAACTTTTTTACGCTCAAATTTGAGTGGTTGCTTGAGATTGACATTATTGGACTCCGCTATCGCCGCCAATCGCTCCAGCACACTACTTATTGTCAAGCGCTCCTCAGGGTTCACTGTTAGGCAACCACCTGGGAACAAAACACATCACAGTCACATATTTCAGTTCACACACAAAATATAATAGTGAATGAAGGAAATTTACTCACTTATAACTTCATGAAAACATTTATAGCGTTGATCATTGGGATTTAGATTATAGTTTCCATTAAGAATTGCAAGTTTAGCAGAATCTTCAAATGGATGTTGCATATAGCACAATGTGTAGAGGATGCATCCTAATGCCCAAACATCGACACTGTGGTCAATTTTGCGATTGTCCCAAGTGTCTAACATTTCTGGTGCTCTGTACATAGGAGTGGTGAATTGGGCCAGCTGGAAATGAAGGAACAAGACGTGATGTTATTTCTATTACGTAAAACAAGGAAATAGTCCAATAAGAATTACTTCTATTTAAAAAGTAGTTATATTTGAGAATAAAGGGCAACTTACAGTTTCCTCTAACATATTTCTTTGATTTGCACTCCAGGAAGGATTTGGTGAATAAATATCTGTAGTAGCTGAACCAAAATCACATAATTTTATCGTACCTATAAAAATCAAAGTCAATTAGGACACCACATACTATTTAAACATTGGTTATAAATCTTCCATAAGTATCATGCTGTTATTTCATAAGACAATGTTTTTTACCTTCATTAGATATTAAGAAGTTTTCTAATTTTAGATCCCGATGCGCTATAGGGGGCACTTGTGCGTGCATGTGCTGCACTGCGCGGCACGTCTGGTAGAACACCCTAAGTATGGTCGGCAGAGGGAAAGCTGTGCCTCTGTTCTGCAGAGCTTCCATCAAGCTTCCGCCGCTGCACAAGTCCGTCAACAACAAATACTCTCCCATGCCATGTGATGTCTTCGCCTTATCAATAAAAGATGCTGCTATATATTTGATTATATTAGGGTGACCTGATAATTTTTTTAATATGCTAATTTCTTGTATAATGTTTTTGTTTGCCTGCTCATCAGCTGCCATTAGCCTTTTCAAGGCGAATTCGGTGCCGGTGGACACGTCTTGAGCAACAAACACAAAAGCAAAACCACCTGAAATAGAAAGGACTTAGTAGGAATATTGTCAATGGACCAATTCTATTGGTTTTTAAAATCAATTTCCTGTTAACGTTTCCCTGCAGATGTAGATTATATACTTTTTGTTGGAGCACCTGCCAAAACCGTTATGTACCTTAGATGGAGTAAGGCACATAACGGTTTTGGCAGGCACACCGAGGTTTTATTAGATTACTTTACAACTTAATATTTCCTGTAAAATGTCTAAGTAGGCATATTGTGCACACAATATGAAGTTATGGGAAAATTTATAGTAACAAGAATTTAATGATATCATAATTCTATGAAGCAGCAGCCTTAAAAATCTATATTAAAAATAATGTTCTATGCAGGTTCTTATAATTAGTCTACTAAGGGATTACATCAAGTGAATTGGCAAAAGCAACAATCTGTCTGGCCATCAGCATCATATTGAAATCACAATTCAGTTACTCCTAAATATGGCAAGGATGATGCCTCCCCTCACAACCATTATTTTTTTGGAACATACAACAATTTTCTATGGGTTACTAATATTTGCTTATAAATTTTCCTACTGCAGGGCAAAGACCACTCCTCTGCCTAAAGAGGGACAAGAATAGAGACTTGAACAAAATCTCTTTTCAATACTGCCATATGGGTAGAATGTGTCAACAGAATACAGTCAACACTGAAAGATAATACTATGGTTACTAGAATCATATCTGCTGATAAACCAATCAATTTGTTCATTCACTCAACAATGGTATGAATCAGTTTAGCTTCTAACTAATTTATATGACCTTATAACATGCAAAATTTATATTGAAAGACACCTGATGTGTTGCTGGTTGCTTAGCTTAATTTTTTCTCTAAAACTAATGTGAACAAGCAATGTACAAAACTTTTTTGTACATTTTTAACAGGAAATAATATTTCATCATAACAATGTTAAAGTCGATGTAATTTAAAGGTTCACTTTATTGCAGTGAAATAATTAGCTCGAGTGTCATAACGGATATGCTCATCATAACGACCCCAAACATTTGTCGGACAATGTACCCTTACGCCCCCAATTTCTATGACGTTAGTACGTGTACTGCATAAACCTACACGAAAAGCGACAACGCCAGTCTTATGTTAACGAGTTACTCGTGGCGGAGCATGAAATAGTTAGTACAATTTGATATTGACTTACCTTCTGCGATCACCTTTTTAACTCTCAATTTCATATTTCCTATTTCAACAAACTGACCAACAAAATCATTATCACTGCCACCGTTAGCGCCTCCTGAGCTGAAATAGCCCATGGCTGATTTAAAGACGCTCATTTTGGAATCTAATATTGTGATTTTCCTATATATATTAAGAAGAAAATAGTGTTTTATCAGCACCCTTTGCCCAAATCCATTTTACAATGGCACTTAATTAAATGGCAGAAAAAAAAGAATAGGCAGATTTGTTGGCAAATGGCAGGACGAGTGCAATGTTGCCAAAATAGAAGTATTAGCTAATTTACGGGTACGTTATAAACTCGTAAGATCTTTCCGTAAGAATATTAAACAACGTTTTTATTTCTTTTAATATATTCAATCGCGTTCGAAACTTCACGAATAAAAGAAATATATATAACAATGGATAGAAAAGCTTTACATACCAAAGGTACTTAGCAACCGTTTTGTAAGTAAAATGAAATAGTTTTAGTAAAATGCAGGGACAGTACCTAAATAAGTTGGCAACATAAGTAGGGCAGAGACAAAGCCTTTATTTTTTTCTTTTTGGAGGTGTCACCCATTTTACTTTAGTACCGTCAATGAATGTCTTAATAGACTCGACTAAATGATTGACAGCATTGCATTTTGACATTTTCCTGTTGATGACCTATTTTTTTGCTAATCAATCTGTGGTAACGTTGTTAAAAAATCATTTGGAAGGAAATCAAAGCAAAGCAAATTGTGCTGATTTTGTTATTTGTTATTGGCATTTCCTTCAATTGCAGTTTTATAAATAGTCCAAATTCCTCTCAAGAACACACCGGACTGATGTTTGTCAATCCTGTGTGAAAATAACAAACATGGGATTTGAAATCAAAAGATTTCAAGGTGACGTTGATGAAGAACTCATTTGTCCTATTTGTTCAGGGGTTCTAGAGGACCCACTTCAGGTTCGTATTTATTTTCTGTATTGCTTTTGACGAGGAAAAGGTGTATATTGTGTGTGTTGTTATGAATGGGTGTATTTGTGTACGTAGGCTCCTGCGTGCGAGCACGCGTTCTGTCGCGCTTGTATAACGGAGTGGATCAGTCGCCAGCCCACCTGCCCTGTGGACCGACAGGCCGTCACCGCCAGCCAGCTCAGACCTGTTCCCAGAATACTACGCAACTTATTATCAAGGTGAGCATTTCACAAGAATGTCATGGCTTCTTAAAGTTTGTAGGTCATACATTACGATTCTTTTGCAAGGGTTTATATAATAAATATCATGAGTTTAATAGCAATTGTGTTGTAATAATCAGATAATGGATTCTGTGAAATTGATTGGATCATGTTTTGAGTAACAGTTTGTGAATCAAAATATTATTAAAAATATCAGTATAGAGAGAATTTCTACATAATTATTATAGTTATTCATAAACTAACTGGAACTCTTGAGTCATGAAGACAGTTAGTATAATGAAAGAGAGTTAGACATTATAATTTCAATGCAATGTTTACTTTATAGACTTTGTACGAGTTGTGACAACGCACCGCATGGGTGCAACGCTGTACTGAAACTGGATTCTTTGGCATCCCATTTAGTTGAATGTATGTTTAAATTCCATATTTGATAATATAAAAAAACCAATGTGCACATGTTACGACAAACCATTAATTAAATTGCTTCATTTTTGCTTTCCTTCAAGTAGCATTTTATACTTTGTCAACCTAAAACGATGACTGAACAAACTTCTTAAGATGGATTGTGAATCTATTAACAATAACATTTCATCACTATCATGATCCACAGCCCGATTTCACCCACTGCTGGGTATAGGCCTCTCTGCTTGTGCCAAGCTCCACATTCTTGTGCCAGCCTCATCCAGGATATTCCCGCAGTGGCAACAAAGTTTTTTTTTTTTTTTAATCAGCCCATACTGTCCTCCTCCTTTATTACTGATTCTATTATGATTGCATTTAATGATGGATTACCATAATATAATATGTAGACCTAATGTTGTCTTAATAAAAATATATTTTTTTACAGGTGAATTTAATCCCAAAAGGCCAATGCCATGTGAGGCGGGTTGTGGACTTGTGATACCGAAAGATGAACTGGCCGAACACAACTGTGTCCGAGAACTGCGGGCACTCATTGCAACGCATCAAGGAAAGTTGAATGATTACGAACAGGAGTTAGCAGAACAAAGACTTGTGATAAATGAACATAAAAGAGAACTGGCATTGTTGAAAGTATGTTGTGTATGTTTTTTATATTTAAGTAATGTTAATTTTAATCAAACTAAGGGTGTATGCTGGAACTTGCATTGGTCGCACATCCGTGGGTCTGTATTGAAAAATAGTATCAGCAGCACTAGCTGGCCTGGGCGCATGACAGTTTTTCTAAGTATAATTTAACATGACGACGTTTGGAGCGAGCACCCGCTCCGTCCGTATACCTGCGTGAACTTTAGCATACGCCTTATGAGATCCACACAGTTTCTCTTGTGAAACTTATAAAATGATAATTCGTTTTGTTAATCAAAGGTGTAATTGCAGTATTTGTCAGCTTTTAAATGATGTCATTAAATTAATTTTGTTTGATATGCATAATGAATTGAATAAGATAGTGAAAGGCAATGCGTGCTTTATTAGTTTCACAATAACTATGCCATTATTATTTAATTTGCTATTTAATATGAGCTCAGCTGTTGGAATCACTAGCGCGCGCCATGTGGCTCTTAATACATCTTAGTACATTGTTATAAAGTTTGAATCACATACAATGAATAAGACGGGATTGCGAATTGCAGTAACTAATATAAAATGGATTATAAAAAAGCCACTATGTGGAACCCTACAAACAGTGGTCCACATTAGCTCTGGATCGAAAGAACTAGTGTTTATAGAAAGAACCCTTTGCGAAGCAGTAGGACTACACAGACCAAAAGAAACCAGTAAACAATATTTCAGAAACGGAATTTGACTAAACTGACACTGTTACATTACCTATTAATAATATTTTTTTCAGGAATTCATGCGAGCGATGCGTCTTTCAAACCCCTCTATGCGCGCGCTAGCTGACCAGATGGAGCGAGAGGAAGTGGTCCGCTGGGCCAACTCACTGGCGCGCGCGAGAGTCACTCGCTGGGGCGGCATGATCTCTACACCTGATGATGTTTTACAGGTAAGCATTACTTTGTATATGTTAGGGGTGGACCTGTTCAGGCCGGTATGTTTCGTTCAGCCAATACCGGACACATGTAACGGGTGTTTGTTTTTGTTGCAGAGAACTTTAAATTGAAAGTGATAGGCGGTATACCCGAAATCATATTCTAACATAAATGGTATAAAATTATCAATCAAATAAAGTATCAATTAAATACTACTTCCAGGGAGAAATAGCGTTGAACAACAGTCTCTGAGCTGCCGTCAATATCACAATCATGGGGTAGGATTATTTCCAGGGGGTGCACAAGAACATAAGAACTTGTGCCTACTCCATAACGGATTTGTTAGATTTTCGTTTGTCGGTGTGGATTCATACAAGGACTAACTTCGTCGAGTTGTACAGAAAAGTCTAGCAATTGAGAAAAATCAAGATTCAAGAGAGAGTGCAGCAAGCTCGAAAATTTGGCACCCCCCCTCGAATTTGATAGGTTTTTGTTTGGCTAAAAATATAGAAATGATGTTAATTTTGGAAACCAAAGCGCTTGGTTTAACTAAAAGAACTCGGAATGCTAGAGCGAGCGAAGCGAGCTCGAAATCAGCAGTAGATTTATTAAATAGTTAGATTCTTTTAGAGCATTCATACATAAAAATAGGAGTTTTTCTTTTTGTATATTGGTACCTTGTTTTATATTCATGTCATTTGTATTCTTTAATTGTGCTACTGTGTGTTGTGCTATGTCTTTTGTGTGCACTGAATAAATGGTTTATCTATCTATTTATCAACACATCTGTCTGTTAATTTGGAAGAATTTGGATCTTGAACTTACTAATTCGTGATATTCTTGTTTCAGATGATGATTAAGCGAAGTTTATCAGAATCTGGCTGCCCACCTCACATAATAGATGACCTTATGGAAAATTGCCACGAACGACGGTGGCCGCCCGGCCTATCTTCGCTCGAAACCAGACAAAATAATAGGAGGTAAGTTGTGATTCTAATACCGTAAACATTAATATTATCTATTCGCGAAGGGTGGTTTGAAGAGGTGCACGAAAAGATCTCTCGTCTCTCTCTCTCTCTCTCTCTTGGAAAGGTCAGGTCTCTCCACAGCCGTGGGACATTCAAGGCTAACAAGAGAATGGAGCGCTTGGAAGACCCGAAAAGCATGACGCATAAAAAAGATGATTGATTTTCAGAATGTGTGAGTTTCAACTAAAAATTTAGAATAGAATAGAAAATTTCTTTATTCGAGTATCCAAGACTCAGAAACTGTTAGTAAAACTTAAAACTATGTTAGTAAGCACTGACATTACAAACAACACAACATGTGAAAAAAAAAATGACAAAAAAAAAATTGACAAATTTAATGACATGGTTTTCGCAATTGCGGTGATCCAGAATGGTATATTGGGAAACAACATTAAGCAATTAAGCAATGAAGAATAAATTCTTATTAATCGGAAGTAATAGAAGTAGGACTAAGTTTAGTCGAATTCTCGCCAAAACTCGACTTTCGTAAATGTCAATACTAAAACACCTCTTCTTTTTTATTTGCAGATTATATGAAAAATACGTGTGTAAAAGAGTGCCCGGCAAGCAAGCAGTTCTCGTTCTACATTGTGACAACACGCATGTGGACGAGCATATGATGGTGGAGCCTGGCCTTGTCATGATCTTCGCGCACGGCATTGAATAGCATCAGACAGGAGGCTGTCGGTGTTCAAGTGACAAGCTACATGCTCTCAGACGTGTGGACATCGTGTGACTTAGATGCGGAGGCACTGAGCGCAGTACTATTAGAATTTATCAGTAATTTGAAGCTGTGAAGAAATTGATAGGTAATTCACTGTGCTTTAGATACGAACAGGGTAAACTAAGGTATAAAGGTTCTCTGACAATTGTTCCTATGACATGTGAGGTCAATGTATGTACAATTTTATTCGTCCGTCCACTCTGTGCCTCCGCACATCACACGTATTGTCAGGGTCGCCACACTCGAAGAAAACACGCGCGGCTATGAGAAGCCGACCTGGATCTCTGAGCGACCACGACAATCTCTGCCAATATAAATCATAGTTCTAGAATACAATTTAAAAAAAAAAAACAGCACATAAAAAAATGTGTGGCCTGCCATAGTCGAATTGGCATTTTTGAAAAGAGTATTTGCCTGGCAACTGTAAGACCAATGATTATTGTACAATAATATTATACAAATCATATTTGATAATGAGTGTTGAAATATTTTTAGGTATGAAGTATGTGAGTTTCTAGTATAATAAATAGCATTGGATTGAAGACATTCCGAATAGATGAAATAAAAAATAAATATTTACTAAAAGTCTGTTATAAGTTGATTCTATGTTATGGAATTCAAAATTTAAGTATTAATGAAATCTAGTTTTGTATAAGTTTTTTTTTTTTAATATTAAATTAGTGATTTAGTGCTGTGTTATGTTTAAAAATAGTGTGTCATTGTTTTTGTATAAGGTCAAGTTAAATTGGCTAGCGTGACTCTGCAAACGTGATGGATATAATAAACATGACAAAACGGTACGGTTGGTGCAGTGTCTAAGCGATTGGCTTCTACACCGTGTTTCGCGGATTCGATCCCATCACAGAACAAATATTTGTATGGCCTACAGGTAGTTGTTCCGGGCCTGGCTGTTTGTGTACATATGTGAGTTTAAATGTTTGTAAACACACTCAGGATACAGGAGAATTTCCTAGTGTTTCTGAGTCTCGCTAGCATATTTAATTTAACCCTATAGAATACCCTCAGCCTATGCTGCGTACATACTGAGCCATCAAGCAAAGGTTCTACAGCATTTGGCTTCTATGTAAATAGAAGCCAAATGTCGTGTTCCTTTGATCGTCCGGTGTGTACCCAGTAGATGCAGCATATTTTACTTTCGTATTATTCCTACTCTTGCTACATAATTCATTTTCTATTATTTTTGTGATTGGTAACCTGTTATGTATTTAGCTCAATCTTGAAATAAATATACCTTATGATCATTAACTGATGAAATTCCGTATTTCTTTTACATACATACTTAAGCTTACGCTTGTTTCCTATAGGCGTAGGCAGAAACTACAGAAGGCCGCCTACGAACGGTGGGCTGCATCAATTGGGTACCCCAGTTGGGAACATGGTGCTTTCATGAGGGGTACCCAAATCGTGAGCTGATTGTACATTCTTACATACTCTCTTCGCCTCGACCACGTTCATCTGCACGCAGGCAGCTCACCTTTTCATTAAGTTGTTAGTAGTCAACCATAGTTAGGTTATCTTGAGGTTTTATAGCTACAGAGCCACTGCTAAAGATAGCTGGGCCCACTCCCTATTGCATTGGGAATTTTTTTTTACCTCTAAGAGTATTTATCCATTGTACAGATGCTTCTGCCTATCCCATCAGATGATAGAGGAGGTTTAATGATATGTAACCTTCTTTTTGATATAATATACTACCTACACTGTGGGGGCCAGAGTGTTTACTTTTGTAGGGGCGGGTTTTCTTGTCCCTCCCTTTACATATTTAAGATAGGAAAATGACAGATCAGCCAGTAAAAAACCTGATTTAAACCCACAGAGCTCCTTGATACTTTTTTTGAAGAGAAATAATATTACTTACCTATTTAATGACTTGGCACGCGACGATGGCAAGAGACCGGACGGCATGTCTTTGTTTCCTTGGAAGATGGGTAGGCCTTTAGTGTGGGACGCAACATGCGTCGATACTCTTGCGCCATCCCATCTTCCAAGCTCATCGTGCTGTGCTGGTGCTGCCGCTGCGGCTGCAGAGAACCTCAAGCGGCGTAAATATAGAAACCTGTGTGGTAACTATATTTTCGAGCCGTTTGGGGTTGAAACTCTAGGGCCGTGGGGTCCGAGTGCTCATAGCCTATTTAAGGAAATTTCGAAACGCCTAGTTGACGCTTCCCGTGACCCAAGGGCTGGCTTTTACTTTGGCCAGAGGCTAAGTGTTGCCATACAACGTGGCAACGCCGCCAGTCTCTTGGGCACATTACCATCTGACAGCGTTGAGGAGGAGTTTTTCGATGCCCTTTTATAGTTTGTTGTTAGTTTATCTATTTTAGTTTAATGGTTTTTAATTATCAATGTATATAGTTAATACAATAATAAATTTAATGACTTCGGTTATACGGTATCCGTAACAAAACGTTTTAAATCGCAGGATAAAAGATCGATGAGTGGTGCTAAAATAAGCCTTGAAAAGAAACGTTCCGTAAAACGTCAAGCAGTAAGCAGCTGTCAAATATTTTTGTTTGTCATCTTCAACACAAACTTTCAGAAGTAATTGTGAATTAAAACCTCGAAAATGTCTGAAATGGAAGTAACGGAGGGTGGGAACGATGGTTCCAACGATTTGTGTAAGTAACAAATTAACACAGTTTTGAAAAAAAAGTGTTAAAATGCGTGATAACCTAGCTTGCATTTACCGGCTGCTTGTTCAGGATAAAAAAAGCCTTGTTTCAATATTTCTAGTGCTTCTGGATCGCGTGTTTCTGCGACTGGGCAACGCGGATAGTGATGACCAGCTCGAGAGTTGTCTGGGCCGGTTCCTTCCACCTGTGATATTGAAGCTGTCATCACCCCATGAGCAGGTCTGAGTTGTTTTATTTACATAAAATTATTATGTCAGGATGTGTCTCTGTTCGATTTTAGCCTTTATTCGTGTTTATTAACCTTCAAATACTGTTGTTTTCATCTAAAAATGTCAGAAAGAAGATGCACACAGAAGTGTGAACAAGTTTCCACCTAATGAAATAAAATACAAAATAGGAAACCCTTTTTAAAAACTAATTACATGTTCAGCAAATTGTTACCATTTCAACAAAATAGATACCTAACATTTTTTTTGTCTGTTTTGACACTTTCTGTATTATGTTAGGTGCGCACCAAAGTCATGGAGCTGCTTGTTCATGTGAACAAGAGAGTGAAGTGCCGTGCTGATGTGCAGTTGCCAGTGCAGACTCTATTGCAGCTGTATAAGGAGCCTACATCCAACAGCTTTATTATTGTAAGTATCTTTTGTTTCATTATGTAGCTACATGAGAAAGCAGTATTTTGCAAAATGTTGGCTCCAATTCAGAGGTATCCTTGGGAAGGTCAGGCATTTTGCGTTGTCATTTTATGTTGTCATTTTATGTTAATATAACTGGCAAAATATGGGTGTACTATAGGTACACCTTTACCTAACCCTCCGGGTAGTACAGGTGTGATGTTATGTTCATCATTATCATTATCAGCCTATAATGTTCCCACTGCTGGGACACAGGCCTCCTCTCTATGAGAGGGATTGGGCTATAATCCATCATGTTATGTTATTTTAAGTTAAATGAAAATTGACTGAACACTAAAGGAGTTTACAAATTGCCTTTCAATGTTATCATTTCTTATCTTTAGATCTAATAAACATTTTTATTGAATTTGATGTAGTTACTCAAGACTTAGTGACTATAGTTTCATATTTTGTTACAGAACTTCACAATCATATACATCACTATGGGTTTCCCAAGACTACCCCGTGAACAACAGCTCAGTCTGGCTCCCACTCTGTTACAAGCCATTGAGAACAAACCTCAGGGACATCAGGATGGGTAAGAATTTTGCAACTTTCACAAACAAAATATACCAAGTATATTCTTTCTTATAATCAACCTTTTTTTTTTGTATTTTAGGGTTCTGTACCCAAAGGGTAAAAATGGGACCCTATTACTAAGACTTCGCTGTCTGTCCATCCGTCTGTCTGTCACCAGGCTGTATCTCATGAACCGTGATAGCTAGACAGTTGAAATTTTCACAAATGATGTATTTCTTTTGCCGCTATAACAACAAATAATAAAAATATAAATTATTTAATATTTAGTGTTTTTTTCGGTTTATGGTATGGAACCCATCGAGCGCGAGTCCGACTCCCACTGGCCAGTTTTGTTTTTTTGGCTTACTAAAAGCCAACTTATACTACTGTTGGTTGATAAGGGAGTGTTTAAGTTTGAAATGAGAATAGAATAGTGGCCTGTTATTTTTCCACAGTAGGCAGTCACTAAGACCTATTGTTTTCAGAAAAATCATAACCCTCTGTTTGATTTGCCGTAGTCAAGTAAAAAGAAGACTTATTTATTACACTGGTTGGTAGACCAAATTGTGTGTTAGTTATGATTTCATTTGCACCAAATCTTTTTTGTTTTTAACTACATTTTAATTGAATTGCCTTTGTTACAGTATATTGATGCTAGTCATGCCATTGCTGGGCAATATCAAGGAAACTGATCTGAACTTGAAGGAGAAGCCAAAAGTTGCTAATTTGATACTCAAGTTTGCTACTGATGTTCTGCTTCTACCATACAGGTAACATTTCTCCATTATTTATGCTGTACAGAAATAATTAATTAGATAGTTAGACTTTGCATTAGGGTCCGCGCAAACGCAAACGGGCTACCGACCACCGCCACCAGTGGCTGTCGCGCGCCGCCACGTCCTTTGGTACCGCGCAAATGAAGGTGGTCAGTGGCTACCACGAGTGGTCGGTATTTATAGCTCCCGCACACTGAGCCACTAGTGGCGACCACATCCGAACGACTAGTGGCCGCCACAAGTTGCGGACGCGTTTCTCCATACATTTTGTATAGCATCGGCGCACACCGAGCGTTTGAGTGGCCGCGTCCGAGCAACAAGCTGCGGGAGTCGACCGCGCTTGCTACTTGTGGCCGCGTTTTGTCGTTCGACTGGCGCACACACGCCACTCGCTACACGTGTGCGGCGATTCCATACAAAACGTTTTAAAAATCACGTAAACAATCCGACAGCGTGAAAAGAGACCCGTTTGCGCGGAGCCTTAGAGTTTCATCATGTATGTTTCATTGTAAAATAGCCTACAGTCTGAATAGCCTAGCCTGGAGAGTCACTGGAGACTGATGTGATGTAAATATTTTTTTATTATGCAAGCATTTTCTAGACAATTTTATTTGAATTGATGTCCGATTTACATAAACCAAGAAAAATATAAAGCGTATTGTCAAAAATCGCGTATTGGACCTTGGGGCAGAAGCCCATTCTCCTTTCATCTAAATTCGTTCAGTAGTTTTTGGGTGAAAGGGTAACAAATATGCATAGATCCTTACAAATTTTCGCATTTATAGTAGGAAATATAGCGAGTTTTCTTTTACCAACACAAATCATTGTTTATTTAGACCATTTTTTTGTTTTTGGAAATTGGGAAAAATAAATTATTCATTTATCTATGTATCATTTTATTTAAGGGCTTTACCAAACCCTGGTGAGAGCGAGTTTCAGGTACCGCCTGGTATGAGTGTAAAGACGTATAAGCGTATTATTGACAAGAACCAGCTGAACCCAAATCAGCTTGAAGAGGTAAAATATGATTTGCTTTCTGTGTTAAAAACCGCCTGTTTTTTTCTAGAATTATTTTGTATTTATTGAAAAAAAAAATTGCGTCTTTTAACGGCAAAAAATGATAAAGCTTTAAATAAATATATCACAGGATTTTTTTTGTGATGAAAGCTGAAAGATGAAAGGAATGGGGGCCTAAATTATCCGCTTTAGCAGGATGATAACAATAAAATAATAAAAATGAATAACACAAAGGTCACAAATTGACAATTTATAGTATTACTACTGGGCTCGTTTGTTGGATTACGATCCTATTCCTCTCAAAGGGGAGGAGAGGAGAGGCCTGTGTCCTGGCAGTGAGAAATAGTGAGAATGTATGCTTTGCTACAATATTGAAGTATTAACAAAACTTTAATATTTATTTATTATGTTGTTTTCAGATGAAATTGTCCATAGTGAATTTCATAGCCAAGGATATTTTTAACATGAACGACACTCTATTGACCTTGATCGTAGCCGCCGCGGACTCACGTTTCAGTGTTGCTAACCATGCAAACAGCCCACTCATAAGGGTTAACAGGTAAATTTTGATATTTGTAAAAAAGGTTTTAAATGTCTCAAATAATGGGTGTAAAATGACCCTTAACGAAGCCGAAAAGCACTTGTTCTCCCTGACATTCCGATATTTTTTTTAGTTCCAGACCATTCTTCTAATCATGGAGATATTGAAAGTCAAAGTACTCAGGCGTTCAAGAAAGATTTTCTTGTAATATTGAGTATCAGATCGTATGATGTGAGGGTTTTTTCTAGAACCACTATATAAAAGCATCTAGTTCTTTAAAATGTTTTGTACTAATGAAATGTCGGAACTAACTATCTAGTGATAGCTGCTGATAAATTCCAATTTGGTTTCAGTTCGGTTGACTGGTCTCAGCCTTCAGTAGTGGCTCCGTTATACTCCTTATATTTGGGCACATTCGGAGGCATGAAGGTACCCCCAGATGACCGCAAGGTAAACACAATTCTTCCAACAGTATAAAAGTTAACGCTCACGTAGATATAAGCACTGCGCGGGGTCGGTATCACCTTGACTCGTCGTATTTCTGTTTTTTTTTCTTTAGCCTTAACTGTTCCACTGCTTGACTACTCTTCTCTCCGTGCGGTTTTCTCCGTCCAATCTCGCACAAACGCCTATAAGTCGTCACGCCAACCATGGGCGCCGGTAGGATTTTTTCCAGGGAGGTGCACCTTCAGTTCCATGAAAACAGCTCGAAATGTTTTGCACTCCACCTCTGATTTATGTTGGATTCAAGGAGTAACTTGGCCGATTTATCCAGAAAAGCCCGTCTACCTAAAATTTTCACACCCACGTCGAATTTGATAGGTTTTATTTTGTCCTTTATTTTAGAAATACGGCTAATTTTACCTATTTATAAAGAAAATCCTATGAACGCCAAGGTAAGATGTCTGAGCGCGCTCGTCGGATGACATCCAGAAACCAAAGTTGGAGTACGAGCGAACGAAGCGAGCTCGAAAATGTTTGCTCTCTGGCACGGATGCATTGGTTTTTCTATGTATTTTCTTTTCCGTTAGGGTGCAAGAGGGTGCCCCCCCCCCGCAAGTGCACCCTGTTGCAACCTATGACGCCAGCGTTTTCTATATCTCCCTCGGCGACGATGACGACACTCGTATTCTGGCACCCATTGCGTAACGACTCTGGCCCATCGGTCCTAATGCATTCTACAGACATCGTCGTCTACCAGGCTTAAACCCAAACCCTGCTAACGTCGGGTCGACCGACTGGTGGTGGCGATGCTGCTACCGTGTAGTGCGCATAAGTGTGCGTGGACCTTAAAAGTTACTTAGAGTATAGTATGATGTTAAAATATTGTACTTTTAGGTTCCCGCTTGCACGAGACTGCGTTTGAAGCTGATCCAGTATTTGAACAAGGCAACTGGACCAGCGATAATGTTCCCTCACTGTGTTCAGGTAAACAATTGTTTAGGTTTTCTATAGCTTTGTATTGCATACATGTTCAGTGAAAAAAAAAAAAATGTGTGTGTACTTATTACGCTCGTAAGAAGCTATACTTCTTTGGCATATAAAACTAAAACGGTGACTAGCTAACTTCAGGGTGTATATTGACTAACTAACTTCAGGGTGTCGGTTTTTCGAGACAGTATGCGCGCGCATCGTAAAAATTTACTCTCAACATTTTTCCCTAACGCGCCAAAAGAAGTATAACTTCAAAAAATGTTTTTACAAGCTTTTATTTCACTATCTTGCAACTGAATTTCAAAACAGTTATCCAAAACCGATGGAGCTGATATTTTGAATACACATTTAGTTTGGATGACAATGCATGGTTAGCTAAGTGATGTCATTATAAATCCAATATTACGGACTCCCAAAGATGGAGGATTAGTAATTTTTTATGCCCCCTCATGATATGGATATCAATTAAAATAGTTTGCTGAAAATAATACGAACAACAAATGAAACAAATGATGTCACACACCTATATTTAAAAGCTGGTTTAAAAATATATTTATTTACTTTTCACAGGTTGTATTTTCGTCTTTATTCGATCCAAATACGAATTCAAGACTACGTAACCAAGCCCTGGTGTTTCTCCTAAACGTTATCAATAGGTAAGTTTGTGCGTCGTTTGATCCGATTTTTGTGTGGTACTCTGAACCCTCTGTTATCTTTAGAAATCATATTATGTGGCGTGTGTTACAATGTTACCCATCATTCCAATGCGAGAGAGAGAGAGATGGATAAAGGGTGTAAACAGACCCTTAACGAAGCCGAAAGGCACTTGTTCTACCCGTCATTGCGATCATTTTTTTGTTCTAGACCATACCTGGGAACCTTCTAGATATTGGGAGTCAAACTTCCAACTTTTTCACGAGTTTTTTTAAAATACTTGTTTTTAATGTAAGATTGTTACTTTAAAAACCTCCAGGACCCCCTTACTATTCAATCCATCCATATCCATCAGCAGAATGTTTTGAGTGCGTTACATTGAGTCCTACTGTAAAACGTGATTTTTCAGCCCAAAAAAAAAAGTCGTCTCCCAGCACTAATTTTTGCGTAAAGTTTCTTAGTTTGATGTATGTACATAACGCTTGGTTGACGGCTTCGTGAAGAGTCTGTTTACACCCTGTATAGAGGCGAATAGCACCATCGTTTTCTCGTGAAGTGAAAATTGATATGGCGTCTGGGCATTTCCGGTAGATGTTTAATGGTAATAATATTATTTCAGTGGTGACGAAAATCAACTAAGAAAGGTAGCGACGGTGTTTCTTCAGGGTTTGCTGAAACTCATCAGATCTGACGAACATTCTGAACAGCATGCTAAGGCTTACATGTGTTTAGGTTGGTCTAATTGGTTAAAAATAATTGTTAAGTCTTACAGCTGTATGAGAATTTTAATTCATAGATTAGAAATATTAAAAAAAAAACTAAGATCGCAGTGAATTGCTTTCACGATTAAGCTTCAATCTAAAGTTCAGTTTCCACTACAACTTCAAAAATGTCTATGACATTTCTAATGTTACTACAAATTCTGAAATCAACTTAATTCACACGATCACATTGATATTCTTTGAAACAACATCAATTGAATCTAAGAATTTGAATAGATATTAAATTAGAAATATTAGAAATTAAATTTTAGTTTTCGCATAAAATAACGCTTTTTTCTTCATCTCCGTGTCACTGGCACGCCAGTGTTGTTTCGTGTTTATTTATATTTTGTAAGCGCAAAACTTCGCCACTTTCAGCACTGCCGTCGGTGGCAGCGTAAAGTCCACTTTTTAAATATCTTTTCAAAATTCAGGCCGCCTCGCGATGAAGTGCCCCGATAGCATCAACAATCAGTTCGCGTTACTAGAGGAGCTAGTCAAGAAGATCCCGGACGCCCTGCCAGAGATGAAGACTGCGCTCAGAGACGCGCTGCTCGAGATGGCGGCCGGCTTCAAGATTAATGCTGACGGTAGGACGACATTTAACTACATACTTAAATTCAATTTTTTTTTTTACCATAGATTTAGAAATGAAACAGAAGGGTTATTTGTTTCAATTTATACTGTCGGGAATGTCAGGATTTATTCAGTTAGGCTCGAGTATTATGTGGGCAGACGATGGGTTTCGTGCTATGAAAACACTGGGTGCGATATACCGTTTCTAGCAAAACTAACAAAGTACTTGAGATCACAACTTAACATAATAACACGGGATACAATGAATCGGGTACAGTTCCAAGAGGTCTCAACTCGGCCTCGATCAGACACTGACTGTCGTCTCAGCGTCGAGTCGAAAACATCAGGGCTCTGTAGAAACGCCCTCTGTTGTAGGTAGACTTGTAACTAGGTCGCGTGATGCCCCACCACAGGCGCACTTGCGATTCATTTTTAAGTCCATACCAATGACCGGATCCGACATGTAGATTTTTAATTTGTTATTATGCATCTCTATCGATGCACCACTAGGGCAGACGGATTCTTATGTGGAGATCACGAATAGGTAAACATAAAGTTGGACTCCCTCAAACAAAGTGGAGCAGCGATCGTCGCAGGGTCGCTGGTAGTAGCTGGATTAGATTAGGCCAAGGATTGAGTTCTGGTTACAGTTCCAGCTGTGGATTGTTATTAGGCTGGTTATTCTCTCTATCGATGGGAACTCCAAGCGATTGTCATTTGTTTCATCCATTCAGCTGACCATCGTAAAGGACCATACACCAGGTTTTTGATTTTATATTAATACGATGACGTTAATAGGACGTGGGGATCGAAAATGTTGCGGTTTAAAACAAGATAATTATGTAGTGACAAAAATTGAAAAGAGTATGCTTAGATGGTTTGGTCATGTGGAGAGGATGACTGAAGGCGACTAACAATAGGTATTTACAAGGCAGATGTGAGTGGCAACGCCGGAAGGGGACGCCCCTAGAAGGACATACGCGGACCTCATTGGTAAGATCTGGTGCGTAGTACTCGCAACCGGCGTGCGTGTATGACCAGATGTATGAACGTGGACGAAGCAAAAGGAGTATGTAAGGATCGTAGTAGATGGCGTTCTTTGGTTTCTGCCTACCCCCATAAGAAAAGAGCGTGAGTTTCTGTATGACGTCAATAGAAGCAATAAGTCTGTAAGTGATTAACGATGTAGTAGCGTCGTCACATTGCCAGTAACTTTCACCAGATATATATTTTTTTTTTCAATGCGACATTCTTGTTTTGGCCAAATAAATTATCTTATATCCATCTCTTTCTAATTGCACAGCTAAAGCAGAAACTCCGACTGCCCCATCGGCCGGTACCTCGGCAGAGAAGATGGACGTCGATGAAAGTACTAAGACTAGCCCCTTCGATGAACCGCAGGCGTTGGCACTGTTCGCTTTGTTGGACCAGTGAGTTGAAAACTGTTTATAGCTGTTAAGATGTTGGCTCGTACCACTTTTTATAGTTATAGCAGTATAACTGGGCTGATAGATCTTTTTCAATCTAATATTTGTTTTTTTGACGTGATAACGTCTTATAAATCGACGAACGCCGGCTGCACGCAAAATTGTCACGTTCCGCCTGAGCCGAGCGTCCACACGAGGGCGCGGAACAAGCGATAGAGAGACACTATCGGCTTAAGCGTTCGGCTTGTGACGCATCTATTTATAAACAAATTAATGTTAATTCAGTGATAATAATTCAATTAAATTCATAAAAGTATGCAATTTTTCATCAATGTTTTCTTATGACGTTATCACGTAAAATTATCGTCCGTAAATTGACTTTACAGACAACCATTTTTTTTATCTTCAGTTACATGCACAGCGAAGAGCCAATGATCCGATACATCGCTATGAGGTACTCAGCCGCCGTGTTCCCACAAGACTACGTCCCGTCCAGATATCTGTTGTTACTAGCCAGTGGAGACAGGTAAGAAACTTTCGATCGGTAAACGGCACAAGATAAGTTTAGTGATATTGAACAATGAACTTTATGGCCTGTATTTTACAGTGCAAATCAGTATACATGAGTGCTGTCGGGAAATCCTGTCTGTCTTAGGATGATAGCAGATATTAATTGTTCATATTTTGAACTTCAAGACACTTAATATAAAGTGCATTATTCAAAGTCTTCAGAAAATCTAATAAGAAAATTTATGTTTAAGAGAATTTTGTAGAAAATATAGTAAAATGCTTTTCAGTTTTTCAAAAACTTCAAAACTCTGTTAAACAAACGTTTTCTCCTTTAGCCAAGACGATATTTCAAACGAGGCTTTAAAATGCCTGTACGGCACATCTCGCGCAAGCGAGATAGAAGACGCAGTATTCAACGTATCAAAGAAAGATACAGCAACAGTCAACATAGACGAGGATGCCTCTAAGAAAGACAAGGACAGACCGACCGAGAGCCAAGAGTTGAAAGTGCCGAAGTTCAACGAAGTAGTGAACTATGTGTGGGATCAAATGCAGAAGAGGAAGAAGGGCTCTAATGCTAAACATAGGTTTGTTATCGGGAATCAAGTGCTGCAGTTTCATCCTATGACTTATCAGGAGGTGAGTGGTTTGAATAGGCTTCTACTTTTAAACGACTAGTTTTTAACTGTAAATAAAAAAAAACAAACCTTTTTTTAATTAAAAATCCCAATGCTAATCAAAAATACCGATTGCGCAGCAAAATAGTTACTCAAAATATTATTATTTTACCATCAATTTGAGTTTGTGCTCGTGTGAAAGTGGATCTTTTTTATGAACGCATATCTAATAATGACTAGCGCACCATATATATTTTTTTAATCATTTTTTTTTTAACGGATATGGCAATTTATAGTCGACGTAGCCCCACTGCACGGGGCTCCTATTTCTGTCTGCAGGGTTTATCGTAACGTATCGTACGTTTAAGCAATTTTTTTTTGTTAAATGTGTAATGTTTGGACGCTCTGTCAAATTTGATGTGCATTCAGTAATTTTGATGTAAAAATTATTTAATTGATGTAAATGAAGTCTTTGCGTTCCAGATACTCCGCTACATGCGAATGTGCCTGAACCGCGACGCTGACCTGAAGGACTGTTCGAACCACCCGAACGCGACGTCTCCACTCCTTTCCAAGTACTTCTACGATAACTTGCTAGATACGGAGGTGTTGGAGCGGTACCTTACGATGATCACGTCGCTGCTGAATGCTAGTCCAGGTATTTACGAGGTTTTAAGAATTTCAGCTTCTGTTGCTCACTCTGTGCCACCGCTGGATGTGTCTATCGAAATTGACAAATTCTGAATTAATGCAAGCGAAGCCGCGTGCTAAAGTTAGTGGGAAATAAACTGATGGTCCACCTAATGTTAAATGGTCCCTCCCAGCCACCTATGGAGATTTACAATACCGATGATAATGATAAAAAATATGACCAATGTAAATAAATGTAGCTCTCAGAGATCAAGCGAATGCTAAGCCAACTAAATATCCCTCTGGGTAAATCGATACCCCCTGGTAAGACTGGATGCTCCACTTTCGGGCTACTGACTACCTGTAACGACTCTCAAAGATCAATAAATGACAGCCGGGATCAACGGGTTAACGTGCTTACCGAGGCACGGAGAAAACTCGGTATGTAATGGTCACCCATCCACGGCCCAACCTAGGCAAGAGCGGCTTAACCTGATTATTTAGATTGACCCCAGCGGTTGTTATTATTTCGCCACCAGCTCCTCTGTTCCTTTACCTAGCAAAACTAAATTTCTATAATAATTAATTTATTTCTTTCTCTAGACATAATGCCCCTATCATGTTTCCTGGACATCGTCGGCTGCGTACCAGACAAAATGGCGTCAAAATACACGAGTCTCCTCCCATTTCTCCGCAATCTTTTCACGACCAGTACCAAGGAAGAAATTCGCGATATAGCGGCGGTCATCTACGCTATAATCACTGTCAACACTAGCGAGAAGTCAGCGTTAGATAAAGAGATAAAGGAGTTCGTGGTACAGGGACAGAATAATAAGAACTTAGAGGCTCAGTGCGGGTACTTGTCGGCGTTCTCGAATATGTGCGAGAGATGTGTCGTGTTGTCGAAGAGAGGGAAGTTTGGAGGGAAAGGATTCAGTCCGGCGAATTGGGAGCCGTATCAGGAGGGTGCTGTTGTGTTGGGTAAGTGTTTAATTAATTATAATTATAATTATAACTATAGCTTAAAAGTATATATATAGGGTGTAAACAGACTCTTCACGAAGCCGTCAACCAAGCATCATGTACATCAAACTAAGTAACTTTATGCAAAAAATAGTGCTGGGAAACGACTTTTTTTTTGGGCTGAAAAATCACGTTTTACAGTAGGACTCAATGTAATGCACTCAAAACATTGTGCTGATGGATGGATTGAATAGTAAGGGGGTCCTGGAGGTGTTTAAAGTAAAAATCTTACATCAAAAACATGTATTTAAAAAAAAACTTGTGAAAAAGTTGGAACTTTGACCCCAAATATCTCCGTAACTAGAAGGTTCCCAGGTATGGTCAAGAACAAAAAATGATCGCAATGACGGGGAGAACAAGTGCCTTTCAGCTTCGTTAAGAGTCTGTTTACACCCTTTATAAATCGATGAACGCCGGCTGCACGCACGAAAAACGTTCTAGTTCCGCCTGAGCCGAGCGTGCAAGCGAGAGCGCGGAACAAGCGATAGAGATGCACCATCGGCTTGTGATGCATCTATGTATTATACAAAATAATCATTAAATTCATAAAAGTATGCATTTTTTTTTTAGCAGCCTGTACTGTCCCACTGCTGGGCAAAGGCCTCCTTATGACGTTTTATCACGTAAAATTATCGTCCGTAGACCGACTTTACAGACAACCATTTTTTTAACTAAATTCTGTTATTTTTAAACCAGTTTATTTTTTGAGGTATGTGGTGTATTACTTTATTTGACAGTTATGGCTAGTCAGATGCTCGAACGCTACAACTATACAATATGTAAAGAGTAACTATAGAATTTCCAGTCTTTATAAGAAACTGTCTTTGCGAAGCAACTAGATTCAATTTGCCGCGTCTGTCTGTCTGTTCGCGATAATCTCAAAAACTACTGTACCGATTTTCGTTTTGTTTTCACCAATGGATAGAGTGGTTCTCGAGGAAATTTTTAGTATATAATTTGATAAGTTTTTGTTCATTGGCTAAAATATAATGATAGTTGTTGAAGGTATCGGAAAAAAAGTTGCGGGAACGGGATCAAAATTTCATGATTACTTTTGGTTGCTATAACCGACATTTACGCGGGCGAATCCGCTAGTACATTTATAAAGTGTATTAATTTCTTTTTTTTTAAAACGTTGCTCCACACTAGGATTTTCTCCTGTATCGTGGGTGCGTTTACAAACATTTAAACTCACATACACAAACAGCCTACACAACAGCATAAATTATTAATTTTACATTTAAAATTCCAGCCAACTTCCTAGCCAGCACACAAAGCTTACTGGTGAGCAGTTCCTGCTCGTCCGTCTCGCTGCTGTCCCGCTGCTCGGGCCTGCCGCTACCCAACACGTCCACCAAACAAGACGCGTTGCTGCAAAGCGAGAACCCTTTCAACATTAATAAGAGTGACACCAATGTTGATGTTGATGTTACCAAGTTTACTGTTGCTGATCGGTATGTACTATGTAGTTATATTATTTTATTAATCACCGATCGGATAATTCACGAAAACAATCGGTTTCGCAAGAACACTTTTTGTTAATTCTGTGTAATTTATTGCTCTTTAGTTTAGCATAACACACACACATTTACATTTATTCATTCATACATTATTTTATTTATTTATTTTATTCATTTTTTTTATTATTACATTCTCACTGCGGGAACTCTCTTATCTCTGAGAAGGTCTTATCTCTTTTAAAAGTAAAATTTATATAACTTGATTCAACTTTGGAGTTGAATCAAGTTTTATAAATTTTACTTTTAAGTGTTGTTGTGGTGTTTTTTAAGAAGACTTTCTAAAGGACACTTGGGTGTCCTTTAGAAAGTCTTCTTAAAAAACACCAAATGTCTTAACCTTAAATGATGTTTACAGTTTGTTAATCTCTTGCGATTTCGATTCCAAATAATTTGTGATTTTTTTATTCATACTGGGCCCCGTACGTATCGAACGATATCCAGGAAGAAAATTATTTCAATAATTAATTCATTGCTTTCCTTTTAATCTAGGTTGTTCAAGATAGTAGGAAACGCAAAACTACCGTCGAAGTTAAAAGAGAGGTCGTTGTATACGCTTGGTCTTATGTGTTGTGGTGAAAGATTGTCCTTCTCCAAACAAATCGTTATGGGATTCCTGCAGATGGCTAAAGATGTAAGTTATATCATCATTCATTGTAATACGTTTACTGTTATAATTATTTTGTATTTTAAAGAAATATATGAGGCCATTTAAACTAAGACTATCGATCGATAAAAAAAACAAGGTGGTGGTGCGATGTTTAGGTTAGTTTCGATTTGGGCCACGCGCCAAAAGATCCTTGTACAACTGTACTGTATATATCTCTGTTCCTCTAAGTACCGGGTAAAATGGGGTGAATAGGACCGCAGGGTTGAATAGAGACAAAAGTTTGAAAGGGATTTTGGGTCTCTAAATAATTAAGTGTAACTAAGTAAATAAAATAGAGTACTTTTTGGTAACATCATATCAATTCAACTTTTAAATCCCTTTCAAAGTTTTGTCTCTAGCAGTCCTGTCCTATTCACCCCGTTTGACGGTACGTCACGACTAAAACATTTCCTTCGACATTCGAAATTCAAACAAATGAATACGTTTATTGCAAACTTTTATTTGTCTTTTTTAGAGCAAGGAGTTTGAAATACATTTACAAATCGGCGAGTCACTAGTATTATGTGTTGAAGGAGTAAACTCAAATGAAAACAGAGACCAGTGGACAGAATTGCCTAAACAGGTAAGGTTTTATTTATAATTATGAGAAACTAGCTTTTACCCGCGCTTTTTTACGTTAATTTTGAATTTGACAATTAAACTCTTAACACACTACTAAAGTTTCTATAATAATATAAATCTATCATGATTCGAAAAATACATGGCGCCATCTATTATCATAAAAAATTTCGTTATGATTTCCTCGGAAAAAGTATTTTTTTTTCGGGAAGAAAGGTACCCTATGTCCGTTTCTGTATACCTGACAACGTATATGCAAAATTTCAGGATGATCGGTTCAGTGGTTTAGGCGTGAACAGGTAACAAACAAACAAACAAACAAACTAAGTTTGTATATTAATATTATTATTTCATTTATTTATCATTTATCTTATTTTATACATTTAAATATTTTGAAAAAATAAAAGTATACAAAAACATTTAAAAATATAAAAATAGATGGCCCATCGGCATCAGGAACAAGGTCAAGGCTGCCGGTGGTCAGGGCTCCAGAGAGAGAAACCTCCACACTATGCGTGCCGTGTCCAGAAGTACTGCTTTCTGAATCAGGCCCTTGACCCAGCCGCGTAATGAGAGCCTCCTAAGGTGTTGGTCGAGGCTCTTTGCTATAAGTTTATTATTATATTATGTATATTAATATATATATATATATATATATATATATATATAGTTAGGATAGGATTGCTAGTTTATCAGTTTGGCATCATTCTCCAACACTTATCCCAATTTATTTGGGATATCACGTAGCTATTGTGCGTTAATTTATTGGGTAGTCCCCATCTTTGTCTTCTATCATATCCCTGGACGTTATTTTATTATATACAGGGTGCGGCTAAAGTGAAGAACGCAGAAGCTTTAAAGGAGAATGACGAGTTATTAGAGTGGTTATTAAAAGAACTGTTCAAGATTGGAAGACATCCCCATCCACATTCCAGACAGGTAACAAATCGAATTTGTATTTTTCGCTAGTTTTATAAGAATAAGAGAAAGTGAAGACTTAACTTACGCTTCAATCTGTCATGATCGCGCCAAAAGGTATTCGTTTGGTCTGCTCGAAGCCTGACTTGGCCTTAAGTGCCATGATTAGCGTAGCCATCTGGGCCCAATTCAATTAATATTCAATATTTTTAGGAACGATTCGAAAATAATAATAATCCTTAATTATTACTTATTTAAAATATTTGTTAATAAGACTTTTGTTGGTTTCTCCAGGCTACAAGTATTTGGTTGTTGGCGTTATTAAAGAACTGTCCAGAACGAGAGCCTATCAAGAACAAATTGCAAGTATTACAAGATGTGTTCATGGACTTCCTATCAGAGAACAGCGGTAAGTTATCAACTACCCATTTTTGTCGTGGTTCATACCATACATACACACATAAACTCACGCCTTCTTCTCACGGGGTAGAGATACTACATATACTACTGACGTGTCTTACTTTTATGTCGTAACCAAAACGACGAGTTCTACAACTTTGCTAGCAGGCCCGAAGGCACTTAAGAAGCCGGTTCCTGCCGGCTTCCCTATGAGAACATGGCACTCCTGTTTCCAGCTTTCATCTTTATCCATTAAAAATATATATTTATTTTGAAAAACATGACTGATCATATAAAAACCGACCAAACAACTTTTTCTCCCAGACATTGTCCAAGATGTAGCCAGCAAAGGTCTATCCCTCGTGTACCAGAACTCAGACGAGAGTCAGAAGCAAGCACTGGTGGGTCAGATCATAGAGCAGCTGACGAGCGGCAAGCGATCCGTCGCGCAGGTCACTGACGATACCAAGATCTTTGAGGAGGGACAACTGGGGAAGGCTCCTACTGGGTAAGTCATTATATTACGACTGTGAACTTTCCACAGTTAATTTAATTTCTGCTTGTATTTTGACCTAAAATTGTGACATTTAATTATAGCATGAAATTAAGTCAAAGATCTTTATTGTGAGACAGTGGTTACAGAATTGTTATCGAGTAATTTTTGTGTGCGTTTGCACTGTTCTACCATGTTTGGCGTACAACAGTTTGAACAATTTAGTTTGTTTAGTATTGAATCTTACACCTAAGTTTTAGTAATATAATTATATTAATTCAAATAGACATTTTAATTGGAATAAGTTATATTTTGATCAAAACATAAAAACAGTTTGGCACTAACTCATCACGAATCTGTCCGACAAAAATTCATGTACTGTATAATATGGCCTATTTACCAAACAGTCGTTTAATTTTTTCTTAAAAAAAAAAAAATAGTGTTTTCAATTTCTCTTATTAGTTTCTCAATAAATCTAATTCTGAGTATAAGTGCTAAAATTGAAAATATGAATATATTAATTAACAATACGGCTACCGAATTAGGCGTCTACCACGCCGGATTTCCTTAACACATACAGGGTGTAAACAGACTCTTCACGTAGCCGTCAACCAAGCATTATGTACATTAAACTAAGTAACTTTACGCAAAAATTAGTGCTGGGAAACGACTTTTTTTTGGGCTAAAGAATCACGTTTTACAGTAGGACTCAATGTAACGCACTCAAAACATTGTGCTGATGGATGGATTGAATAGTAAAGGGGTCCTGGTGGTGTTTAAAGTAAACATCTTACATTAAAAATATGTATTTTGGAACTTTGACCCCCAATATCTCCGTAACTAGAAGGTTCCTAGGTATGGTCTAGAACAAAAAATCGCAATGACGGGGAGAAAAAGTGCCTTTCGGCTTCGTTAAGAGTCTGTTTGCACCCTTTATACTGATCCAGGACTTGATCAACCTTTCGAAAATTCCCAAAATGGTGACTCTTCTCTTCTCTTTCAAACTTACCATCTTCCTTGGGCCCATGCATCGCCAGGAACACCATCGGCGCCAGTAAAGTCTCATTATCCTTGATATGTTCTATCTTAGCCTTGGATATAGACTTGAGACAGAGCGCGATGGCCGACCGGTAAAAACATGTATTTAAAAAAAAAACTTGTGACAAAGTTGGAACTTTGACCCCCAATATCCCCGTAACTAGAAGGTTCCCAGGTATGGTCTAGAACAAAAAAATGAACGCAATGACGGGGAGAACAAGTGCCTTTCGGCTTCGTTAAGGGTCTGTTTACACCTTTTATAGCTTCTTCTCTTAAAGTATTTTCGAAAAGAAAATAGCGGTGCTTCCAGGTGGAAAGCAACTAATAAAATAATATTCATTGTTTCAGTGGCAATCTGTCTACTTACAAGGAGTTGTGTTCTCTTGCGTCGGACTTGAATCAACCAGATCTGCTGTATAAGTTCATGCATCTCGCGCATCACAACTCTATGTGGAACTCCAAGAAAGGTCAGTCTATTGATTTTATGTCAGTCTTATTGAAGTTTTGGCAGAAGTTAAAGTACCGATTTCGTAAAACTAGACTATTAAAGAAAGTAATATTTAATTCAATAGGAAAAACTAACTATATATATCACATTACCATCTGACAGCGTTGAGGAGGAGTTTTTCGATGCCCTTTTATAGTTTGTTGTTAGTTTATCTATTTTAGTTTAATAGTTTTTTATTATCAATGTATATAGTTAGTTTAACCTAATAAATTATGATAATACTATATATATTAATAATTAAAAACTATTAAACTAAAATAAATAAACTTACAAAAAGCTATAAAAGGGCATCGAAAAACTCCTCCTCAACGCTGTCAGCTGGTAATGTGCCCAAGAGACTGGCGGCGTTGCCACGTTGTATGGCAACACGTAGCCTCTGGCCAAGGTAAAAGCCAGCCCTTGGGTCACGGGAAGCGTCAACTAGGCGTTTCGAAATTTCTTTAAATAAGCTATGAGCACTCAGGGTCGGCTCGAAAATATGTTTTGTCAGGTTACCACAAAGGTTTATATTCACGTGTACTCATGTCTTTTGATACAGTCTATTTTTTATATTTTTTTTTAGGTGCGGCGTTCGGTTTCCACTCAATAGCGTTACAGGCGGGCGCCCAGCTGTCGGACCATTTACCCAAGATAGTGCCGCGCCTGTACCGCTACCGGTTCGACCCCACGCCGCGCATACAGAACTCCATGCAGAGCATCTGGCACGCCATCGTGCCCAACACTATGGCTACTGTTAGTTATACAGTGATAATTATCCTGCAAATGACTCAGATTTGTTATAAACACCAATAATTTGAATTAAAAACCAATATTATTATGGCTGGTTTGACGGCAACTTTTCAGTAGAGCGATTGTATAGCTCCAAAGTCTTTTGTTTTTGTCATAAATGATCATGAGGGCTAAGATTCTCACGTCTAATAGATTTTTTATTTCAAAAATGCTGTTGCCCGCGATCGTCCTTCGAGAAATTATTATAATAATATTTAAATCGGATTTTGAATTTCAAGGGTTTATTTTTTTTTACATGGAACCCTAATCCTTTTTCTAAGACAACAACAGTTACTCCTTTTTACATCAGCTATCTGCCAGTAAAAGTCCCGTCAAGATCGGGATAGCCGTTTCGGACCAAACAGACCGATAGACTGACAGACAGACAATTTAAAAAATGTTTATATATCTCTTGTTTTCAAACACTTCAATTTTATTTATCGGACATAATTCTTTGAGAAGAACGGAAGTATTCATAGTCTCTTTTATTTCAGGTACACAAATATCACAAACAGATCTTGGACGACTTGGTAGCGAATCTGACTTCGAACCAATGGAGAGTGAGAATGTCTTGCTGTAACGCGCTTTCCGATTTATTGAGGTATTTAATGGATAAAATATACGTGATTTAGTAAGTTACGGTAGCTAGTGTTTATGATGAAAGGTTTACTAATCCTGCGTTGCAGATAAAAAGTATCGCCCGACGACGTACGTGACTTTCGCAATGAGTTTAGAGACAGTTTTAGAGAGTAGCCTACATACTACCGAGTTCACTAATGGTCTGCCACTTCACCCTTATGCCTTAAATAATAAGGTTGAAAATGATCGGCAGTCGGTGAACTCGATAGTACATACATAACCTCACGCATTTCCTCTCATGGGAGCAGGCAGAAACAACAATACGCTACCTGCTGTGTTCCTTACATACCCTTTTTGCGTTCTCGTTCGCGATCATATATCTAGTCAAACACGCACGCCAGTTGCGCATACGCACCCGGCCTTTCTAAAGAACATCATAATGAGTTATTTTTTTTTTAGCTATAACTGTTCCACTCCAGGGCAATGGCCTCTTTTCGCCAAATAACGAGAAAGCCATCTAAGGCGTCCTGCCTTGGGCTGCCGGACTGTTCGAAAGAGAAACCGCGGCCCTGGAACACAAAGGGCAAGGAAGGAACATGGATGGGTTTTAGTCAGTACAAGTCTGACTCTCCCTTCCGCTCTGCCCGGAGCCGGAGAAGTCATTTGATGATTTCCGATCCGTAAAAAAAAGGCGTCCTGCCTTCTTCTCTTGGGTATGCTGCGACGTCGACTAGCTGTCTCAGGGCTCCAGTTTTGTAATATACGAGCCCACAGTTTAAATTATAATGAATAGTAAAATAAGTATTACATTTTAATTATCTGTTGCTTCCATTACCTTGTACAGAGGCGCGAAAAGTCTACACGAGTCATTAGATCAACTGCCGACAATATGGCAGCAATTATTCCGAGTGATGGACGACGTGCACGAAGGTACACGACAAGCTGCCACCTCTACGGCTCACGTGCTCTCTAAGGTAACAGTGAAATTGTTAAGTTAACTTTTTTAAGGGATTTGGAGGACCTCGTGGCTAAATAATACAAGCCGCTCTGGGTCGATCTTCAGGTTAAGCTTCGCTTGCCTAGGTTGGTCTGTGGATGGGTGACCGTTCACTATATACCGAGTTTCCTCCGTGTCTCAGAAAGCACGTTAAGCTGTTGGTCCATGTGTCAATTGTAGATCTTTGACAGTCATTACAGGTAGTCAGTGACCGAAAAGTCTGACGACCAGTCTTATCAAGGGGTATCGTGTTAACCAGTACTCACTGGGTTGTGGAGGTCAGGCAGGCAGTCGCTCCATGTAAAATACTGGTATTCAGCTACATCTGGTTAGATTGGAAGTCGACCCCAATATAGTTGGGAAAAGACAATGTCACAATTTTTTATCAGCAGTCCTGTCAGTGCCAACCAAGAGCCAAAGGAACCATGCTGCACTATAATATCATTGTGATATAAAAAATAATGTGATATATTCATTGAACGCTATAATAAATAAATAAATTATATTATATCTCTAGCTATGTATTCGCGCAGCCGACGTGAGTACTGGAAAGGACGGCAAGGAGGTGGTGTCTGTCATATTGCCGGTCCTACTGGACACAGGCATCACCAATGTCGTCAAAGAAGTTAGGAGCGTCAGGTATGTGATATTTATTTCTACTAGTCTTTTAGTGTTCAAGACCATCTTCTTTGTGTAGACCGTGTTGGTGTTCCACGCGCGCCTCAAAGAGATGTCAGCAAGCAGGGGCCCGCAAGGGCCGATGCCTGCCAGGGCTGCGGGACTTTTCGAAAGAGATACCGCGGCCCTGGAACACAAAGGGCAAAGAAGGAACATGGATGGGTTTTAGTCAGTAGAAGTCTGACACTCCCTCCCGCTCTGCCCGGAGCGGGAGAAGTCACTTGATGACTACCCATCCGAAAAAAAAAGACGTTCTTTAATGTTCAGGAGCAAAGTTCATCAACTTTAGTGTTCAATCACTAAGTTGCTGCCAATTATTCGATATCGTTTAGGGATTGTACAATTATATCAGGTCGGCTCGTCTCCCGATGGTAGATCCCGAATGGACTTTGCCAATGGGCACGGGCCAAATGAAAGCGGGTTATGTGTGGTGATAGCTTCAGATCGGCTTTAATAGTCAAAGAATCCATCAAAATCTGTCTCGGTATCGATAGTGGTGCTCTCGATATATCGAATTATCGACTTTCGGTGGTTCGTAGTTCCGAATTGCATTACCCACACACAGTATTAAAAATATAATCCTCAGTTTACAGACTGTGTCAAAGCTAGTAACCGCAGCAGGCGACACGCTAAAGCCGTTCCTAGCGCGACTGATCCCGGCGCTGGCGGGCGCGGCGGGCGAGCTGGAGTCCGCGCGACTGTCCTACCTCTCCACCGCGCTCGCCGACTCCGCCACGAGAGATGTGCTGGACGACATGAGGGCCAGTGCGGCACGGCACCACTACACTACTGATACCGTTGTCAAAGTAAGGGATAGAAGGTTTAAATACCTAATCGACGCAGAATCTGAAGAATTCGTTTTTTTTTCTATTGTATGGACATTTTTTCTGACCAGCTCAAGCCCATTTCTCGTCGAGAAATGTGTTGGCATTCCGCTTGGAGCTGGCCATAAAGGGTGTAAACAGACTCTTAACGAAGCCGAAAGGCACTTGTTCTCCCCGTCATTGCGATCATTTGTTTGTTCTAGACCATACCTGGGAATCTTCTAGTTACGGAGATATTGGGGGTCAAAGTTCCAACTTTTTCACAAGTTTTTTTTATCAAATACATGTTTTTAATGTAAGATTTTTACTTTAAATACTCCCTTACTATTCAATCCATCCATCAGAATAATGTTTTGAGTGCGTTACATTGAGTCCTACCGTAAAGTGTGTATTTCAGCCCAAAAAAAGTCGTTTCTCAGCACTCATTTTTGCGTAAAGTTGTTAAATGTAGAGAGTTAAAAGCTAAAGGAGTTCTTTGACGATAAGTAAATTTTGACATTGAAATTCATACCTGTACACAATACACAACACCTACAATTTATGTATTGTATTGTTATGTTATTTTATGATTATTATTGTTATCGCTATTTGTTCTAATTTCAATTGTTTATCTTATTTTAATTTATGAATGGAAATGATGATCAATTAATTGTACTTACCCTATCCTATATTATATCATGCATGACAGTTACTTATTTAAACAAAAAATGATAATCATGTTTGAAATTAGTATTTTTGTATAAGCACAGTGATTTGTTTATAGTTGTGACACTGTAGCACTGTAAACTGTTTATATTGCTGTGCCCTAGCAGGGTTCATGTATGAAACCTAATAATTATGTACTTGTAACATCTTGTAAACTACATGAATGCAATAAATGATGACTATGACTATATACATAATGCTTGGTTGACTGCTTCGTGAAGAGTCTGTTTACACCCTGCATACTTCCGGCCTAAGACAAGAAAAAAAATTTGACCATGGAGTATTGTTATTGCGTGGCTCAACCATTTAATACTTGTAATTTAAACCTTATAACAATGTGTATAAAAACTATTTCAATTCACAGTGTATGCCATACGTCGACATCGAGGTAATGAAAGAGATGCTCCCCAAAATCTTGGAGCTGATGAAGTCCCCACAGCTGGGTACTAAAGTAGCGGTCTGTCACTTCATAGTACTAGCGGCCCATTACTTGAGAACAGACATTGAACCGGTTGCTGGGAAGATCATGTCGAATCTACTGAATGGGACCTTCGATAGGAATTCGACTGTGAGAAAGAATTATTCTGAGGCGTTGGGACAGGTTTCGGCTTTTGCTAAGGTGAGATTCGTTGTTCTGATTATTTGTTAGAAATATTTTTTACAGTTCATTCCAAACGTGACATAGCATCACGCCGAGGTTTGGCAGAGGTGTAGGTACATATAAACACACATATAACGCTAGTTATGTTCAAGTCAGATGTAATTGGAGGCGACCCTATTGCTAACATATGAAATGGAAATTCCTGATGTAAAAACAATAACACATTGCTCGGAACTCAATTTACTTAGAAAAGGTCACCTACCTGTGTAAAAAAGTAAAATATGCAACTATTTCATAAAATCACATTTTAGGTTATATTTATGTTTCTGTGGGACAGATTTTTTCGGTTCCATAGAATAAAATGTTGCATTTGAACTCTTCTTTCAAATGAGCTATGTGGCAAATCTGGGGCAGACTTTGACTTTTTTTACCAATTTTTGGTCCAATTTTGTCATTCTCCTTTATAATTTTGATTTCTGTAGTAGTTTTTTATTCATTACTCCGTACATTATTTCCAAGCTAGATCTAAAATAATAATATGTACAAGTATCATAATGTGAAAAGAATTACAGGGCGTCAAAAAATTCGTTCACATCGCTGTCAACAAGAAAATTTATATTAATATTTCAGCTTTTTAATAACAGTCATTGCATACATAAAATCATAAACTCACGCCCTTTTCCCATGTGGGTAGGCGGAAACCACAGAACGCCACCAGCTACAATCCTTAGATACTCCTTTTGCCTCGTCCACGTTCATACATCTGGTCATACACGCACGCCGGTTGCGAGTACTACGCACCTGACCTTTTTGAAGAACCTCACCAATGAGGTCAGCGTATGTTCTTCTAGGGCTTCGGTCCCGGCGTTGCCACTCACATCTGCCTTGTGAACCTTTTGTTAGTCGCCTTTCACTCATCCTCTCCACATGACCAAACCATCTAAGCATACTTTTTTCAATTTTTGTCACTACATCTTGTTTTAAGCCGCAACGTTTCCGTATAATCTCATTCCTCACTTTATCATTCAGAGTTACACCACACATGCTTCGCAAGGAACGCATTTCCACTTTCATGCATTAATTCTACTTTCATGCCTCGTTTGCCATACCCAACACTCACTTCCATACATAAGTTATATAAATCATTGCATTTTTGTATTAAAGAAATATTGCTATCGAATCTTATTATCTTACTATTTTTTATATTCCGGTCTATGAATATTAAAAAGAAGTCTTCCATTTTAGGTTCAATCAGCAGAAAAGCTAATGAAGAAGCTAGTAACGCTATACGAAACAAAAGAAGACGACATGTCCCGGTCGGCCATCGCGCTCTGTCTCAAGTCTATATCCAAGGCTAAGATAGAACATATCAAGGATAATGAGACTTTACTGGCGCCGATGGTGTTCCTGGCGATGCATGGGCCCAAGGAAGATGGTAAGTTTGAAAGAGAAGAGAAGAGTCACCATTTTGGGAATTTTCGAAAGGTTGATCAAGTCCTGGATCAGTATAAAGGGTGCAAACAGACTCTTAACGAAGCCGAAAGGCACTTGTTCTCCCCGTCATTGCGATTTTTTGTTCTAGACCATACCTAGGAACCTTCTAGTTACGGAGATATTGGGGGTCAAAGTTCCAAAATACATATTTTTAATGTAAGATGTTTACTTTAAACACACTCCAGGACCCCTTAGTATTCAATCCATCTATCAGCACAATGTTTTGAGTGCATTACATTGAGTCCTACTACAAAACGTGAATTTTCAGCCCAAAAAAAAAAACAGTCGTTTCCCAGCATTAATTTTTGCGTAAAGTTGCTTAGTTTGATGTACGTAATGCTTCGTAATGCTTGGTTGACGGTTTCGTGAAGAATCTGTTTACAACTTTACACCCTGTATATGTACTGCCAAATATCATGTTAGCTGTGATTGGTTGACTCGGTTTTTGTTTGGAGGTTTTATCTTGTTAAATCTACTGTATATAGTAACGAGGTTTATTCAAATTCTGAAACATTTGTATACGTTGGGATAATCATTAAGATGCAGAGATATCCCGCTAGCAAGTAGCACCTGCATAATCTTATAAGATATCAACGATTTTCAAGAAATATTGTTCAGTTGTATTAAGGTTTGTTTTATTTAATTCTCAGATTCGACAACAGTGGAAATGTATGAAGATATATGGACGGACATAAGCCCGGCGCGAGAGAGTGGCATCAAACAACATCTGACAGTCATACGGGAAGAGATTGAGAAGTGTCTCAGCTCTAGTAGCTGGACCAAGAAAATTCAGGTTACTTCATTATTTTACTACATACATAAAAAACTACTTAGATAACTTTTAAAAATGCAAACACGCTTGGCCTACATGCGATAGCGTTTTATTCAATTTTTTTTTGCTAAGTAATATATTCTTATAGGATAGCTATGTGAATACTGTGCACTACTCCTAACAAGATACTATGATTTATCATAAGGGTGCATTTACTCTGTGTGCGAATTCATTTTTTTTTCCGGCAACATTAACAATATTTCTGCTGGCAACGAAAGCTGCTAGCAAACTTTCTGCTTTGCAAACATCATCCTACCAAAAAAACGTCAATGACAGTATTGTCTTTAATCCTCTATCTGCCCATTACAGGCCGCAAACGCAATAAAGACGATATGCAAGGAGGTGTCATCAGGTCTGGGTGAGCACCGGGAACAGTTGATCCGCGCCATGTTGGCGGCCGTGCACGGGAAGACGTTCGACGGGAAAGAGCATGTCATTGTGGCACTGGCCGAGCTGTGCGCGTGAGTGGACGTTTTTATGCTAGTTTTCTAAAGAATAGCGTGAATAAATAGGGAAAAGCTTATGATCATCAACAAGCATTCTGCCTAATATTTTTAACTGTTAGTAACTTCTTACCACCCTAAAATATTTTAAATTTTCTTTTTTGTTCCACAGTGTAAAAGAAAACGAGCCTCCAGTATCACAAGCGCTCGCCTCTGAAGTAATCAACGCATTACTAGTGGAGAGTCGGAAACAAGAGATGGTGTACAAACGTCACGCGATCAGCGCGCTGGGACAGGCCATCGCAGCCACGCACTGCGACCGCTTCCAGCAGCTGTACGAAATCGTCAAGGTTATACTGTCCAAGGTAAATTACGCTATTTTTTTCTAAGTTGTCCCACAGCTGGGCAAAGGTCGCCCTCCTACCAATCCGGCAAGAACAACTTCAGATCGTCAGGCTAGCGTTCCCTAGATCTGCCTAGGTTATGAAGCCTGACTCCAGGTGGGTCCCTGAAGACGGGCGTCGTCGCCTAAACGGGTGGCACGTAACAGTTGTGATCATGGCTAGCTATTTGTTCTTCCAGCATCCTGTAGGCGTTACCCACTTTAACCTCGTAGTTTTTGAATGTGTTCAATAAAATTATTTTTGAAGTAACAATTCTTTACGCACGCTTGACTTGGGGAGTAAACTGGTGAATGCGTGACGACAGCGTTACGGAAAGTGTGCGGGCGAGGCGAACGGAAGTTGAGAGGGAGATAAATCTTAGTGAAGATAGAAAGAGAGAGAGTTACGTATTTGAATTTGACAGACGATGGTTCGGCCTTTTTTAGTTTTACTTTAGTCGTGTGGTCTAAAGCACACTCGTTTTTTTATAGAATGAACTATCAATGGGCAAAGAATCTGACGAGGAGGACAACGAAGGTGCGAGATTGCGGCGGGAACAACTGACGGCGCTAAAAGAAGCTGCCTACGAATTACTGGGCAAAGCATGGCCTAAGGAACCTGACACACAGGGTAAGATTCTATTTTCTTGGTTTATTTTCTGCATTTGGTCATGAAAGTTGCCTAAACCATAAATACACAAAAAAAGAAAAAATCCATTTGGGAGTTGTGATACTACAGACAAATACACACGTTAAACTTATAATACAGGGTTATTCTGATTGCGTGTGGGTTAAAAAGAAAGTAAATGAGATTGTTCGACACAGACTTTTATAGAACTGTTAGAGCTCACTTGTTTGCAAAATTTGATATTTAAGCAAGCAGAATTCAAACAGTAATCGTATATTATTATTTTTTTTCACAGAAAAATACCAAGACGTATTCTTCGAGCACTGCTCAAAGTCCTACCCAGTGAGTTCTCGATCGACGCAGCTGGCGATCCTAGCGTCCGTCGCGCGGGTGCTGGAGAGACTCTCCGTGCTCAGCAACACGGGCGAGCCCATGGAGACCGACGTGCCGCTGTGCAGCCGGGACAAGGCCATCGGCACTGTCACGGGACACGTCGCTTCTATCATTGATTATACGCTGCGTGAGCATTCAGGAGTTTTTGACGTGACAACGTCTAATAAACGATGAACGCCGGCTGCATGCACGAAAAAGTGTCCCGTTACGCTCATTGTACGCATGCGCCGAATCTATCTCTCTTCCACTCGATTTTATGACGTTGTCACGTTAAACTATCGTCCGTAAACCAACTTTACAGACAACCAATTTGCAATAAGGTTATTTTATCTCTGCATTTACTGGTCCCAAGCGTAACTGTTGAGCATGAGGTCCTAGGTTCGATTCCCAGGTCGGGTAAAGTGTTATTGGGTTTTTCTACCAGGAATTACTCAGTAGCAGCCACAACCCTTCGAGGTTCACAGGCGTGATATGTATGCTATTTTACGCTCGTTCAATGTTGTAGCTCCCGCTACAACATTGAACGAGCGCAATATACGCATACGTTCATCAATCGAGCTTAGATTCTGTTTTGATGTAATAGTTATTAATTCGTATCCGAATATCGATTGCGCCTAAAATTTCCTTAATGTTTCACAGAAAACAACAATCAAGTGAGGCACAGAAGGGACGCGCTCAATATTATGGAAATACTTGTCAAACAATTAAAAGGTAAATAAAAATAAAGATCATTGATCGTGAAATCAGTTAACGTGAACTACTTAAAATGATCTCCGAACTAATGGAAAATTCTAAATCACTCCTTGAAATCTTACTACTTATTATAAATGCTGCTGAACGGATCTGGGTGCAATTTATTTTTATTTCTGAGATAGATAGATTGTAGTCTGGAATGGCACATAGACTACTTTTTTTTCTGTTTTACAAAAAAATAACGCATCCAGGTCAACTTGACTTACACTAAACAGTGGTGGTGCCTACAAAAATCTGTTTTTTTACCATTCAATTCGATTTTCTGCCAAGCAACACTTTTTAATTTATTTGTTTCAGATCTCAACAAAGCCGATGAGTTAGACAAACTCCGAACTATCTACCAGACGTACGCACAAGACTTGTCCAAGGACTCTTCACATGAAATAAGAACCAAAGTGGAAAGCATCAAAGTACACTTTAAATAGTACATGCATTTGTTATTTATTGTCGTGACAAAACCAGTAATTAAAAAACATTCTTAACGAAACATTTTGTCATTTTATTTTAATACAAACCGTTTACTTTGATTATTTTTCGGCATCGGCAAAACGGATGAATTTTCAAAAATCCTTCGTCAGAAGCAGTGTGTTACGGCTGTGCCGTTTGTTTATAACTTCGATAGCTAAATAATTCACTGGTTCATTAAAATTTCTGTGTTTATTGGTCAAAAATAAATAAATTTAAAAGGAAAGACAGACAAGTTCTGATTGGAAACGTCACTCGTGCATAAGATAAGAGCACTTGCTACACAATGACGGATTGCGGCGCAGGTTGTGGGCGGGGCTTGCTGCTGCTTATGTGGCGTCGCACCTTACCAAATATGGGCATAAAACGCGACCAAGGTGACCTTCAAATAATGTCTTTGACATCTTGTGAGAGAGACGCCCGAACACAGTGGTTTAGGCTGTGCATTGCTTTCGTCAGTGAATTTGTTAAATTAAGTAGATCAACATCGTATCTGCAGTGTCTCAATATTAAATAGTTTACAACCTTACAGGCTGCATTGTCCTGGAGTAAGCGAGTTTCTCGATTAAAGTACAATAGGTAGGGCAGCGTAAGAAATGGTAATAAGGTAATAATAATAAAAATGCAGTAATTCCTACTGCTCAAATAAAGGTATTTGATCAAAAGATAAACTATTTAATCGTATATTGATAACTGTTAAAGCTATATTAGAAATATTTATACATAAAGAAGTTAAAGGAATATATAATCTAATCCTGCACCGAATCGGGCGGGAGGAAACGCCCGGGTGTTACCACTACGTGGATCGCCCAGAGGACACGGTGGAGCACACGGTGGAGGTCTGCCCCGCTTGGGCGGAGCACCGCCGTGTCCTCGTAGCGGCGATGGGCGGCGGCGACCTATCGCGTCCGGCCCTGGTTCAATCCATGGTCCGGAGCGATAGGGAATGGGACGCCGTCACCTCCTTCTGCGAAGCAGTCATGCTAGCGAAGGAGGTGTCGGAGCGTGAGAGGGAGAGAACCCCTCGTCCCAGCCGCCGCGGGAGATGCCTCGGGCGTCGGGGGTCACGTGGTGGCTTCCGGCCACCGTAGACGCTGACCTGTGGACGGTGAGTAATGGGCTAGCTCGCCGTCCGTCCGGCTTTTGACGACAGGTCGTGTAGACGGCGCGTTTGTGTTCCACGCGCGCCTCAAAGAGATGTCAGTAAACAGGGAGGGCCCCGCAAGGGCCGATGCCTGCCAGGGCTGCGGGCTGTTCGAAAGAGATACCGCGGCCCTGGAACACAAAGGGCAAGGAAGGAACATGGATGGGTTTTAGTCAGTACAAGTCTGACACTCCCTTTCGCTCTGCCCAGAGCGGGAGAAGTCATTTGATGACTTCCCATCCGTAAAAAAAAAAGGTGTCTAGCTTACGGAGTGAATAAAAAAATACTTTAATTCCAAATGGAAACAGATCCTATCTATTGGTTTAGACGCAACTTACGATTACACTGTGGTATATGCGTTTCAGAAAATCTCATGGCTTTTTCTATGAACTAAAATGGCTAGGATCAAACCGCCTATGAAGTCAATTGCGGGTTCGATCTTTGCACGGAAGAACTATTTGTATGGCCTACAGGTAATTTGTGTATGTGACTTTAAATGTTTGTAAGAGCAGCCACAATACAGTAGAAACGCCTAGAGTGGGCAACGTTTAAAAAAAAAAAACCGCCCATGTGCGAGTTTGACTCGCGCAGCGAGGGTTCCGTATAAACTTGTAGGTATTTTGTTATTAAACTACATATTTTTGGTTTTCAGATTTTCTCCTTTACATGTGCTGTAAGACATTGCTTCTTGCCAAATTTCGTGATTCTAGGTCAACGGGAACTACCATTATAGGTTTTCGACCCAAAACCTATAGGGTACTTCCGATTGACCTAGAATTGTCAATTTTGTTTTTTTTTAAATTTTGCTTTTAAAGCAAGGTCTTACAGCACAAGTAAAGGGAAAATTCCGAAAAATAAATAAGTTGAAAATTAAGGTAAATTTTCGTACTTACAAGTTCTCGCGAAAATCTAAATATTTGCCCATATCTTTTTATCGTATTGACTCAGGATATTTTTATACAGCTAATAGGGACTATAGACCTCAGTATCTGGTATAAATTTCAACTTGCTGGTTAAAACCCTTCCTGAGAAATTCAGTAGTAACGCAAGGACCGATAAGATTTTAGCGAGAAGATTAAGATTATCTTTTTTGAGGTACGGAACCCTAAAAAACGAATTAAGATATCGTGAGTCGGGCTCGTTATCGTTGGGCTCCTGCCCCTCCTTATAAGAAAAACGTTTTAAAATTAAACAACCAGATAACAATATCACATCAGTGTTTAATGCTACTGCATTAAATAAATCTATGGAATGAAATAAAGTATACAATAACAAAAATAATTAGTTAGCATAAAAACATCGCCTAAGCTAAATAAGTAATCATTATGTACACACAAAATAATACATACATAGTTTATTAATATTTTTATACGTATTTATACTATATATGTTTACAGCGGAAGTTATAATTTCGATTAAATAATTAAACTTAATTAATAGATTAAGGGCCGGTTTTTTGATCCGTAGTCAAACACCGTATAACAATTTGTTAGATTAACCATGGTCAACTGGACAACTAATGGTTAAAGGGCTATTACGTTTTTCGATGTCTATTTTAACTATAGTCAAACTTGACCATTGGTTATTATATTGCCAGTGTAATGAGAAATATTTTCCTAAAAATTGCTATGGTTTTTTGGGGGTAACGTTTTTTTATGTGGCAACACTAGCTTTAATGATTGAATGAAACCAAAAGAAACGTCTGTTTTGACAGTTCAAATGTCAAATACATACTGCGCTAAAAATCAAACAGTTTATTACCACGATCCGAGAAACAACATCACAACAAGCTATATTTTTCACTCCGTGTTATTTATTGAATAGTTTTTGAATGAGTGCCGTGACTGCCAAGCATCTTTTGGCTTCATAAATATGTCAGGATACAGCCAACAATCAAACAAGTAAGTATTTTCGTATGTTTATATTGAGATTTAGCTCTGAAATCATCAAGAGTTACCTAGCTCGTGTTTTATTTACTTGTACGTAACAATTTTTTTTTAATTCTAGGGACCGCAGCTCTAATTTCTGTAAAGAAGAAACAAAAAAGCTAATGTTGCTAATACAGGATTACCCAGTGATAACAAATAAAAAAACTGATCACTCCAGCAACCAGCAAAAAGAAGCAGCTTGGAAATTTTGCGGCATTTCAATAAAGTTATTTAATTTAGTACAAATAGTTTTCGAGACCGCATGGATAACTTTACATGCAGATGATTTCGATATCCCAAAGAAATCTCCAGAGCATCGTTGCATGGTGCCTGTAGCGTAGAATCGTAATGTAAGCAATATTTGCTCAAGGGGTGTTATGGCTTGATTCCTAAAACGCAACAAATAATTATTTGAGGTTAGGTTGTTGTGAAGATGAGTTTGCGAATTAAATGCAATCAATGAAACTTTAAATATGTGCATTACTTATTTTACCTACCTTGTGGTGGGAGTTTTTAGAAAGCTTCCAATTTCAACCGACTAACCACATAACTGTTTCCTTTGATAGCCGATACCGTTGGCAAAAGTCTACACTATCCCAGGTGTCCAAGGGTGGGTTACGTGGTCTAAAAATTTTCGGCCTTCTCATTAACACGTACTCCACATAAATATCATCGTCTGATGAACTTTCCGACATATCATAATATCTAACTATGTTTAAATTCATGATACAAAAGAATGAGAAATACGACGTTGACAATAACAAAACTTGGGCGTATGTCCTGTACACGCGTACATAACAGCTGTTGTGTTTGAATTAACCATCCGCCATATTGCTTAACTCTCCAACTTTGGGTGGTTAATTTTTTAAACTAATAGTTAGTTATTTGACCATAGGTTAAACTAACAATTGATCAAGAAACACATTTTGCCAAAATTTAACCATTTGTTACTATTTTTAACCATTAGTTGAGTTAACTACGGATCAAAAAACCGGCCCTAAGGCGGTTGCGTCAGGGTAGCCCGCGAAATTCAAATTTTCTTACGTTTTTTGCAATTTGCAGGTCAGTGTCAGGTTGTATGTTGATGAAAAATGAGTCGCGCCAGTAACACGTATGTAGCTACAGAATCACAATCATGAAAATCATCAATATAACCCTGTAAGTCCATTTAATCCTATTGAATTACTTTTTCATGAAATGTTCATTGAATAGGATTACATGAACTTAGAGGGTTGTATTGATGATTTTCACGATTGTAATTCTGTAACTACATACGCGTTACTGGCGCGAACTGACGCAACCACCTTAAGAACTCGCAGTTTTTATACAGGGTGACTTCTTGACATAGGTCTTTATGGGTTAACCCGAATTTGTAGAAAATAGAAAATGCAGTTTAACATTTTCCTTTGACTTTTTGTTCTATCTGTTTTGGTTATCGGTTTGAACACAAATTTCAAAAACTCACTCTGTATACACACTTATAAAAATTATATAAGTGCGAAAAACGTTTTCTATGTTAGTAAATTAATATAAGAGAATTATTCGAATATACAACAAAAAGGTATAATTACAGTAATGTATCTCTTTGAATAAATATTTAAATGTGCATTAGGCCTTTCATAAATTAAGTAAGAATGTTGCGTTTAAGCTATTCATTTAAATACTCCGTGCCTAATGTAAACTGGTGTTTTACTTACATATTATGCGACATTAAAACTAAACTACTGCAAACGCCCGGTTCCTACCATCAAAAATAGCTTTCTGAAATGCTAAAATGGTCCTGACCCCCGGTTTATAAGCTTCTTTTGGGTTAACTCGTTCCATCATCGACCGCATCTTTGTCCTCTGGACAAGATTGAGGTCAAGAATAAGCCTTTTTAAGTATAAAAAATTCACATGTGTTAGATGTGAAACCTTCAAAAATTTTGGCTTCAAGATAAACACTGTATAATGCTTCCTATCTCATTTTCTCTCACGTTAAATCTTATGAATTTATGTGTCAGTCTCTTTTTACTGTCGCTTTTTCGTTTCATCGACTTTCAAATCACAACGATGCTAAAGAAGTTTTCACTTCAAAAAACCGTGTCGTTTATAGTTTACACTTAAAAACAAGTTGGATAGACTAGCTGTATCAAAAATTGCCAAAACAGCTAGATAAACATGTCTAGATCTACGACAATACGTATATGCTACATATTCTAAACACTCATAAACTTGTTGAAATCAATACGTAACGTGGGTATGATAATTCCGAGGTTTAAAAGTTTTATAATTAAGACCACCTTGCCTAACAATCAACATGATAAGAGAGATTCTCTTTTATTTTACAATAAAAATAAGCGTTAAGAATGCGAGGAACCGGGCGTTAGTGAGATTGAATTATGCCAGCTGCCTAACAGAATGTACAATCATCCAATATGGCACCACTACGTAATATTTGTGACACATAATGTTAATAATTACGAATAATACAGTGATAGGTATCTTGGTGCACATTGCTTATTCAAGGATAAGAATTCGTAGATCGGACAATTTGTTTTGAGAAAGTAAAGTAAAATTGCTGCTAGCGTCAAATATAAATTTTATGTATTCCATGTCCCACGCTTGTTATATTAAAGCAGTTTTTAAAATGAGGTATTAAAATGTTCAAATTGCGGTTGAATTATTAGCAAATTAGCGACTATTCTGTATATTATGTTTTGTTATCGCTGAATTCGATTCTATATAAAATTGTAAGCAGTAATATATTATATTTGTACCTAAATAAATCAATTTAAAACTATTCACATATCCATCACACTTGCGAAACATTCAAGTTCATTTATATTATCACTCAAACAAATACATTAAATCTAATTACAATAACTTAATTGACCTGCTTTTGTGAAGGTATTACCATTTATTATAAAAATTACAAGCTATGTATAAGTGCATGAGTTGCGTCACTCGATTTTAAAACTTATTGTAACATCGATAGCGAACCAATTACATTGAATAGTCGTAATCTGTTCTATTCGAGACGTTTCGGAATTACAAATACACTGTTAAATTACCGCGAGCGATAGTTTGATCATTGACTGAAGTTCATGTGAACAGCTCAATTTTAATATACACAGCAATTTGAACAGACGACATTTTTTCGTCACAACTCAGTGAGAATACCTCTTACAAAACATTACCCTCTGTTTGGGCTCAGCCGCAGTCGGGTAAAAAAGCTCCCCCAACAATAATACCTTCACCAAAACTCCTACAAAAATTACCTACTAAAGTAATATTGCACTCTATACATCATCAAACAATCCGCGAGGTGGGATAGTCATCTTATCCCTCCTCCGCTCATCGTATTCAGTTCGTATGGACGGCAGGGCGCTTTCCCCGAAGCGGTGGTCGAGTTCATCTTCTAGGCTGAAATTGGACCTGTTGTAAGGTACCTCAGCCCGCTGGTAGCCGGTGAGCTGCGGCTGGTTACGCTCGGGGCTCGGTTGTACGTAATAGTCTGAGTCCACGTCGTTGAGGAGCCCGGTGTGGGCTGAAATGTGACGACATGCACAATAACCGATACATTATTGATGGTTAGAAAGAAGGGTTTTGCTTGTTGTTGGCTTTTGGTATTTTATAAACTTATAAGGGGACGTTGCTTACGGTATACCCGGCCTGTAAACCAGTTGATAAAGGCATTCTGGACAGGGGTCTATAACACGCGACGGTCGTTTCAATAAAATTACGAAGACGTTTGAGGATTGTCTATGCGTTATCGACTAAAGCGAGATGTCATTTCATAGCCATGCACAAATTGCACAAACAGCTTAATACGATCCCACAGCTGGGACACATGCTTCCCCTCTGCGTAGAGTGGGCCATTATTCAAGACGCGGGCCCAGTTCAGGTTGGAAACTTCGCCATACGTGCATTTAATCATTAAAATTTAATAATAATTTTTCATGCTTGCAGTCACATGACTCGCATGCAAATAGCTATTTTGCACATGGCATCTGGATGTTAAAGATCAGAATCACCGGCTTCGTTAACTCACTCTCAAAATCAAAAAGCATGCTTTTTGATTGATTTGTTTTTTTTTTAGAGTTACTTATAAAAAGGCAAAAAGGAATTAAGTTTTCAATCTAGAAGGAGAATACCAAGAGCATACAATAAACAGTACAGAATAGTAGTAGTTTTAAATGGCATTGCAATAATGGATTTAGTGCATTATGATAGTTTTAGTCACAAAGAAAAACAAACAAGACAAAAAATATACAAATAAATAAAATAAGAAGAAAAAGTTTAAATCGCTTAAAATAAAAATAAAATGTCATACAACGAAAAAATAGTAAGTTTCAAGGTAAAGGCGACGCAACTGCAGCGGCAAAACCGTCCAATCGCTTTGACAAACGGAGTAACATAGGAACCAGTCGTGTCATTGCCATTAGGCGACTGCCGCTTTGGTGGACTTCAGATATTTTTGTTCAGTATGTTTTAACTACAGATTGAGTTACTTCAGAAGACTTTAGTTATAGTAAAAGTTACATAGTATTTAGTAAGAGAATGGCTTTATAAAACAACATGGCTGTGCGTGTTACCTCCGTCCTGTGTGTCACGAGCCGACCTGTAGTTTGAGAACCTCTCGCTGTAGTCGCGGCGGCGAGTTAGCGACTCCTCGGCGCGTTGTCGCTTGCGTTTCTCTGTCACAATTAAAATTACGCGTATAAATTGGGATTTTTTTAATTAAAATTCAAAATGGGTAGTCTGTTCAATACATTAATTAGAAAAACAGCTCCCCGCAGCATGAAAATTAATATTAGTACACATCACATCACTCACGGTATGAAAAATAAATAATGATTCGTATATTGTACAAATAAGCACATTTGACTGCCTCGTTTGTCGAGTGGTCGCAAGCGCGACTGCTAAACATGAGGTCCTGGGTTCGATTCCCAGGTCGGGCAAAGTGCTATTAGGTTTTTTCGTTAGGAATTTCTCAGTAGCAGTCACGGAGTCTGGATTTGTGCCCGGTTGATGGCAATAGGCTCGCCCCCTATTACTTGGAACTTAAACATAACTGGCGAAATGTGGGTGTACTATTAAGTACACCTCTGCCTAACTCTACGGGGATTACAGGCGTGATGTTATGTGTGTAAGCACATTTATAGCAATAGGTTTAGAATCTCTGTTATAATAATTGTAAGAAGGATAAATAAATAACTAAGCTTTCAAGTAAAAATGCGTCTTTGCATGCGTTTGAATTCTGAGTTTCACTTCTGTACGACGTTACTGTAATAAACAGATAAACTTACCTCTCTTCACAATCTCCCGTCCCTCATCAACCAGGTCGGTAGTAAGTTCATCATCGCCCACAAACTGCTGGAAGCCGCACAGTGACAGCAGTCGACTGCCTAGCGACAGGTACGTGGCTACGCAGAGAAGCACGACCAGCATCGGGAAGTAGATATTGAACCCTTCGGCGATGATGCCGAGTACGTCCATGTGGCCCATTATCTACAGAGAATTACTGTCAGTGAGTAACAATTGACAACTACTCTTGCAAAGGGATAACTTACTCGACTGTCGAACGACAATTACGTGGTCACACAGAGATGCACAGAGATGCCTAGCTCGTTCATGTGGCCCATTATAAATAAATTATCTGCAGACACTTATATTCGAAAGATCGACTTTTCGTTAACCAAAATGTAGCCATATCGGCTTCATTTTGGTTAACGAAAAGCCGAGTGGAGCCGATCTCTTCGTTAACCAAAATGTAGCCATATCGGCTACATTTTGGTTAACGAAAAGCCGAGTGTTGTACATATAAAATCAGTTAATGTAAAAGGAAGACGACAGTGTATTAAAAAACGCAGTCTTCGAAATTCAAAAGTTGTAAAGAACCTGTTTCGCAATTAGGGAATCGTCAACCTCATCTCTGTCCTCAGAACAAGATTGAGTCAAGACCCATTTAATAAAATAAAAAAGTTCGTTTTTTTTTTAATCAGAAAAAAATATCGATAGTTCTAACCATTTCAATATTACAACATACCTGCGTATAATAAGTCTCCATGATCCTCTGCTTAATGACGTGCGAGTCCATATGTATCAAGCCGAGGAAGTTGAGACACATGGCAGGTGTCAGTCGACAGACCATCATGCCGGAGAAGATCAGACTGTACTCATTAGTCTGGTGATGAGGTGCTAGGTAGTACAGGTTTAGAAGACGGATCTTGAGAACCGTGGAGTAGGCGCAGTAGAACATGTAAGCTATTGTGATTGTTGATATTGCCTGGTGAAGAAATAAAATATGATTATTTTATTGACGAGTTCTTTTTGTTGCCGATTACGCGATGTTTGAAGAATAAATAATCATATTACAAATGCTAAGTAAAAATCTACTAGGTCCGAGTAGCTTTTAATAAATGAATAAAATAAATATTTTAATATTTTTTTTAGAATCTGTACTTTTTTTTGTTTACACAGATTTAGGCCTAGGGCCTCGAAAATTTTAATTTTTACTATCCATGGTCTACCCTATTTCTACGACCAAATGTCCCGGTAGGTTGTGGCGGTTCAGCATTTATCGCAGCTCTATACTAAGTGTTTATATCAATTGGACTCCTTTGTATTTTTTGAATACTTAAAATCTCATAAATAGAAAATACAGCTTTCTATTCAAAATATTACTGAAAGATTAAGGACACGCCTTGTGCATTGAATGCGTAAACTGTTTCAAAAATAGAATTTTTGAAATTAGTTTACTCCCATGCCAAAGCTTTACACACTCACCTCAATGGCCGAATAATTATAATTATCGGTAGCTGCTATAACAATATTCGCGAATATGGAAAGTACGGGCTGCTTGCAGAAGAACGTCATCTCCGACCAGACCACGGCTACGGACATGATACCCGTTATCACTGCCATCGTCTTTAAGAAATACTGCTTCAGGAAACATTCCCAGTACCATTCTGAAAAATCATCTTTTTTTTTACTAGATTTAATATGGGTTTATAAGGTAGTACAGCTCTGCCTTACTCTTCGGGGAAAAAACAGGCGCGATGTCAAACTCAAACTTAAAGCATTTATTTCAATTAGACCATTACAGGCACTTTTGAATATCCGAAAAACAAAGAAAGCGGCTCTACAGTCCCAGTTATACATATTAGGGCCAGTCCATGTTAGGTTATTACTCGATTTCTCAACTTACATGACTGTATTAAGAAGGTCTAATGCTATTATGATTAAAGTTATGCTGTTTTCTATCTCCCACTGAAAAGTGGCCTTGATACTTCATAATACGACCCCAGTCCTCAGTAATGTTACAATAAAATACCTCCCCACATTCTACAACTAAACGAGACGAAATTTAAATCTTGTATAAAACGCACACTATGTAGGCAAGCATATTATAAGTTGGGTGATTACATTGATGATAAAAATGCTTGGCTCACAGCTGGTCCTGCTCCACAAGCATAGGGGCAAACTAATTTATTACCACGTGAAGTTATTGTGGAAGCTGCAGAAGATTGTAATAATATCTTTGCATTGTATAGATTCAATATCTTAGTATTATATAATTGCATAGCACATGTGTGAGTACTATGTACTGTAAAGCTACCATTTACATTTAGTTATCTTTCATTGACTTGAATTTGCCCTGGTGGCTGAGAGAATGTCATGCTCACTCAAATGTCTCGCTAATGGTGGCGGGTGTGTCGGGTCGTTTAGCTCCCTTCAATATGGTTGAGCTGAATGGGGCTGATCCATGCGTCATGTTCGTGAACGGGCGCTGTCAGTTGGCACTGGTCATCTCTAGGCTGCCATGGTTTATTTTAACTACTTACTTTGTTTTTAAATTGTTGATATAATCTTTTACTCTGGACGCTGTTAACGAGCACGTATTTCTACATCGTTCTCACATATTATGTATAATCTCAACATGAATGATGTAACCAAGATTTTGTACAATATTTTGTTTGAAAAGAGTGTCCATGGAGTTTCTTGCCCATTCTTCACCATAGAGATCTACGCTTTGGAATGGGCAACTACAGTACTTTCACAAGTTATTATGCCTTGTGTCTGTGACTGTAGCTTAGCCTTATTTGTTTTTCTGACATTCAAAAGTGCCTGTAATGGTCTAATTGAAATAAATGCTTTTGAGTTTGAGTAGCAGATCAAGTTTTTAAATAATTATGTAAATGAACATATTTGATGTGAATATTATGCTGAGAATGTATGTAATGTGTAGTTGGCAACCGACTTATTTGAATAACAACCTTATGTCACTCTAAATCAATGTTATAAAGAGTGGATATCGCATAACATCATTGTGTAATGTTTAAAATATGTTATTGGACTCTAATTTATACAGAAAATATGAAATTACGTTATCGTAGTTTTTGGAACGGAATTAATATTGGACGCCAGGCTCGTTAACTACGATTAGAATGCTCTCTACAAGGATAAACTATTTCACTAATTAGATTGGAATAAATTATCAACATAGTAGGAAATATTTTATCATGTGAAATCACTAGGGGCATAATAATCATTTAGATCTTAGCTGATAACGAACGAATTAATAGAAAATATATTCAGAATAAATTCACAAACTTTTTTTAGTGATACGTAACAGAGGCTAAAAACGAGGTCTGGCAAATCATCGCAAAGCATTCTTTGGTAACTTACCAATGATTGGCGGGTAGAATATCCGTTGCACTCTTGGCCGTGGTGTGTGGAAAGTATGTTGGAACCGGTGGTCTGGCGACCGTTGATTGGTCGAGATATCTTCAAGATGGAAGATGCGCTCCAGCATCAGACCCCATTGTGTTTCCGTACGCTGTAGCACGTGTAGTGCTTTGATAGTCTGTGTACATAGAAATATACTAGTAGTTTAAAAAAATGTTGGCTAAGAATAGAACCCTGTGGAACTCCAACTATGATCTCCTTTTGGATATCTTTAAAGGGAAGTTCTTTCAAGTTTAGAATCTGAAAACTATTTTTCAAGTTTTTAATAACAATGAGTATAATTTATTTAATTACAAATTGATGCAATATTCTGGTCATTGTATTGTGGAAAGAGTCAAATGCCTTTAGTAAATCTTAAAACACGTTCAAAGACTTCATTCTATGAACGAATTTTATGATTTGCCGTGTTTAAGAAATTACCTTTTTATGTAGATTGACGAGTGACTTCAAGGAGGGTGGTGTGGGTCTGTCTGGCGGCGCGCGGCCATTGAGTCGATCTCGCAGTTGTATTGGCAACTTCTGCACTATGGTGTCTACATGACGATAAAGAGGGTGACCAGATCCTACTGCTGTTGACACTGCTTTTAGACTCTGTATAGATAAAATAAGAGTTTTTGGGTAGAATTACACTACCTACTTCATATCGTGTTTTAGTTCAGTCTCCTCTTTATACACATTCATTACTATTTGGATGTTGGATCACTGGTTACCTTCGCGCGACCAGAGAGCAATTTTGAAACAAAAAAAAAAAAATTGGCGAACTTTATCAAAGTATGTCATCTTGACTTAGATTAGATGATGATAAAATATTTCTTTTATCTTCATTTTACATCCACAACTGCTAGATAAATCGTATCTCTGATTGCAATGTCCGTTTTTATAAAAAAGAAAGTGATTATCACAATAAATAAATACTCACATCCAAGATATCATCAACGGTTTCTTCGGCTTCACACTTATCTGTGCTCAGTTTGGCTATTTTGAAGTAGGAATAGGTTAAAGTGTAGTTCTTCTTTGAATTATTCCATAGATTTCTAGGCACTTCTACTAAGGCATATCCAAGTAACAGGATTAACAGGAACAAACCCCATGTATTACTAGCTGATGATGCAATAGCCTTAATTTTAGGTGGGTCCAAGGATTCGTGAGGTTTCAAAGCGATGTATATGAGTAATATACCACAGATGAATAGGTATGAACCATAGTAAATAGCGTTGTCAACTAGAGCTGATTTTAGCTTTCCTTTGACGGTGAAGTCACCAGCTTTGCTGTAAGACTGCATCATTGGCATTATTAACCTGGAAATAAGATTTGATATTATTATCAATGAAAATCCAAGTCAGAGGCCCATGGGCAGCATAAAAGATCTGACACCAGAAGGCACTAACCACACGATTAAGAGAAGAATGAAGATCCTTATAATCATTTCATTCAAACCTATAGGAAATTGAGATAAATAGGAATATATGTATATTTATGAAAAGGTATTTTGTGTTATCACTACATAAACTTTTACTTAATGTAATGAAACGGTACATAACAGGAAAGATTAACTGATAACAGTAACATTTCAAATAAAAGCCAATATTATCTAACAGCATTACTAACTTTTCAAAATATAGCTGCTATTTTACTCTTGTATCTGAATGAAATAGAATAAACTAGTGACCCGCCCTGGTTTCGCACGGGTGCAATGGTATACATATAAACTTTCCTCTTGAATCACTCTATCTATTGCTGAAAAATCCATTGCAATGTTTAAAAGATCTAAGCATACAGACAGAGGGAGCGACTTTGTTTTATACTATGTAAAGATAACTGATTGCTTAAACATAAAATCAGTCTACCATGTTCCCACTGCTGAGACCTCTCTAAGAGAAGGAGTGTGCTGAAAATCTTAAGAAAATTGTGGCATGATAATTTAGCGAGGTAGGAGTATGGTACAAGCATATATGCTATGCTAGACATACTTGAGTAAAAATAAACTATTGTTCAAGAAACAAACTCAAAAACTATTAAGAATCGCATAACATTCATGGGGTATTTTTGCATTACGCTAGGCATGAGGAATTTTTTTTTTTGTGATGTCACTATTTGGAACACCAAGTATGTGTAATGTTGTCCATCAGTATTTGAATGAATAATTTAAAGAATTTTATCACAGAGATATAATTAGTTTAATATAGAGGTTTTGAATTCTTACCACGTGAGACATTGTGACGTCCAATACACAATCCTCCAAAGGTTAGGGAACACATCAGTGCTCATCAAGCTCCAAGGCTTATGACACTCTACGATAGGAACTACCGTAGTTGAGCCATTTGCTAGCGCAGCTTGAGTTGTTTCCATTGCTATTGTTGCATTTTCCATACATTGTCGATACACAGTCTGTGGGTATAAAAATGTGTGAGATATTTCAGTTATGTACCCTATCACAATGTTGTCATATTTAACCCAAAGGTTGTCTGGTAGAGTATGCCTTATGGCGTAAAGCCCGTCTACATTACATACTGCCATTGTACATGAAGTGTTATTAAGTAAACAAGTAATAATCTATGTAAGTTTATGAATTCCACTAGAAAAGTTTATGATTTGGAGTTAGAAATACTCGCTGTTATTTTAATGCTGTGAGGTCATTGTGTCCATTTATTTGAAGTAATCTTTTATGGTTCTTATTGGAAAAAGCTACATCACAAAGCTTTTTCATACTCACTGATGATATATCCAGAGGCAAGATGAACATAATTACAAATGAGAAGTACCAAGCTGTAAGCACTGATACTGTTACTATTATGTGGTTCCTGTAGCAGTCTCCATATCTGTACAGTAAAGTCGCTGCTAATATGAACGCAGATATCAGTTCTATCACAAATAACGTGTAAGCCATTTTGACGCAACACTACACTGATTCACAAACACATAAAGTCAGTTTTTCTTCGCAGTTTTCTGCTTCTCTCTCCAAACCCTTGCTGCTTCGTGTTGCAGCTGCTCAAACCGAATCTGAGTCGTAGATTTCAAAGGCAGCAATCTAGGCCGTTCGATTTCGTACTCCGGTGGGCATTCTTCATAAAATAGTATTCCCTGATCGGGCAGAATAGGGTCGAACTCTATACTTTTGTTTTCAGGCCCTTTCGTTTCTGACATATTTTTAGGTACAAAAGATTGACTGCGATGACATTGTAGGAGTTTCACAAAAACACAAATCACTCTTTTATTATGAAGTAAAGCACTAAAATGAAACAGAAAATCTAAATAAGCATTTGTGATACATCACAAATCGCTATCAAGACAAATCAATCAAAAACGGAATGTTTCCTTTACAAATTATCAATATTTTTGCTTGTTTGACAATTTTGCCATCTCTATCACTCTCATGTGGATCAGCCTATAAAATTGGATTTTGTTTCAACTGCTGTCTAAACAATGTTTAACATGTTAATATTTTGTAGGAATGGAACGAAATGTCATACAGATTAAAAATAAGTAGCATTTACGATGAAAGCTTTGTAATATTTCTGATGTCACGTCAACATGCATTATAATTTTGATTTAGTAAGTTAACTATATTAATTTATCTGATGATAGTATGCTTTTAATTAATCCTACACGAAAAAAAGATCAACATTAACATTTGCATTTGGGAAGCTTCATCGGATTTTCTCGTCGCGTATTCCACAGAGCTTATAGGTTCTCCTTCTCAATCAGTGCGTCGTGCGTGCCTTATGACTTACGGAGCCGAAACGTAGACACTCACGGTATGACTGATCCATAAATTCAAGGTCGCTCAGCGAGCTATGGAACGGGTTATGGGGTTATGGTTAAAGTCTCTCTGAGGGATCGCATCCGGAACGAGGTGATTCGACAGAAAATTTGAGTTGTCGGCATAGCTCAAAGAATAAGTTTTTAGGTTATTATTTGCAGCGGATGGAGCGAAACAAAACGTTATGGTTATGGAATAATTGCGTGTTTTATTTTATTTTTTGAACGATACACAAAAAGATATTATCGCCTTGACCGGCTTAGCAAGAGAGGATTGTCACATTTAAAAAAAACTATAATATGCAATAAAAATAAAAATGTTACAACATTAAATTTTAATTTCTAGACAACACTGTAGGCACTTTAGAATGCACCCCATTTTTTTTTCGGATGGGAAATCGTCAAATGACTTCTCCCGCTCTGGGCGGAGCGGAAGGGAGTGTCAGACTTGTACTGACTAAAACCCATCCATGTTCCTTCCTTGCCCTTTGTGTTCCAGGGCCGCGGAATCTCTTTTGAACAGTCCCGCAGCCCTGGCAGGCATCGGCTTCTGTGGGCCCCTACCTGTTGCTGATTTTAGGACGTCGGTGGCTACACTGACATCTCTTTGAGGCGCGCGTGGAGCACGAACGCGCCGTCAACGGCTGGTCGTCATCAGACGGAAGGACGGCGAGCTAGCCCATTACTCACCGTCCATAGGTCCACGTCTACGGTGGCCGGAAGCCACCACGTGACCCCCGATTCCCGGGGCGTCTCCCGCGGCGGCGGGTGGGTAGAGAGGTTCTCTGCCTCTCACGCTCCGCCACCTCCTTCGCTAGCATGACTGCTTCGCAGAACGAGGTGACGGCGTCCCATTCCCTCTCGCTCCGGACCATGTATCGCCGCCGTGTAGGTCGCCGCCGCCGATCGCCGCTACGAGGACACGGCGGTGCTCCGCCCAAGCGGGGCAGATCTCCACAGTGTGCCTCACCGTGTCCTCTGGGCGATCCTCACAGTGATAGCACCCGGGCATTTCCTCCCGCCCGATTCGGTGCAGGAACCTCCCGAAACAACAATGCACCCCCTTAAGGTGAAACGTACGGATAGTCCTTCTATAGATTTTCTTACAGTCAGGTTGTATGTTGATGAAAAATGAGTCGCGCCAGTAACACATAATTATCTACTTAATTATAGAATTACAATTATGAAAATCATCAATACAACCCTCTAAATTCATGTAACCCTATTCAATGAATATTTCATGAAAAAGTCTTTTGTTTTTAGGTCAGCCTACTCTGTCCCACTGCTGGGCAAAGGCCGCCCCCATCTTATCTAAGTTTAAGTTCATTTAATCCGAAAAATCGGTAATTAAAAAAAAAAACGCTGATTCCTACAAAAGTGCAATATCTACCTACATGGTCAAATGAATGTATGGAACAGCTGTTTCTTTTTTTAAATTAAGTACCGATGTTTTTTATAATGTTTTAGGTACTGAATTTATGTGGTAACAGTTTGTGTCTCGGTGTCCGTTCCACTCTGCATTTCGATAGGTACTGTTCCAAAACATTCAATAGGCAAGTCAAAGTTCAGGTTGATCATTATTATTGACAGCGTTTTATATTTACCTATGTACAGCCTTGTTCCACCCACGCCGAGTATTTTGGGCCACTTAGCTTTGGTGCCATACTTCCCTGGTTTCTGCTTGTAACACCAAGGGTTCCGGTAGATATTTGTAGCAACCAGAAGGTTGATAATCTGTAAAAAATATGTTACTTAATTTTTGGTTAATTCCTACCCACCATATAATGTCCTAGTAAGTTCGTGAAATATTATTTTATTCAACTACGGCTAGACAAAGGTGTAACAACCAAATGTGTAACAAAAGGCTGGCCACTATTGAAAACAAATGGAACGGAAGTCGGGATTATCGGCTTTACCTCGGATCCTTTGATTGAATGGAGCTTTGATATCTTTTGAAGGGAATTCTTTTCAAAAGTTGCTTTACTAGGACAATGTAAAGAAAACCCTATCTATTTTCTTTGTGTGTGTGCTTGGATGACAAAGAATGTCTGTCCGAATTTATTATAATTCAAAAATGTAGCCGACCGCGAAATTAAAAAAAAGCAACCGCAAGCAATTCGTTACGTCATCTTTACAAAATTTACAAATTTGAACGATAATGAGACAGACTTGGGCTTTCTAACCCGGTGTCCAAAAGTTTTGGGCTTGTTTAAATTTTTAGACATACTTGTTGTACTTGACATAATCGTTCACATAGTGCAGGTTTCCTTTTTCGCTCAAATATCTGATTCAGCAAAAGAAAAAGTTCGCTAAAGAACTTTGCGGTTAGCTTAAAACTTATATCTGCATTACCTTTCTCGCCTAAGCCGAAGTGATTTTCCCTTCAATGTTATCACATAAAACTTTGGAGGCGGCGATATCGTAACGAATGTTACAGACATGGCTACGTGTTTAGAGTGCTGAAATAATGCCCCCGGGCGCGATAAACTGCCTACTCGCGAAAGGATATCGAAAGAGTAATTCTTATTGAAACAACGATGAAAAACCGAGTACGGTACCTCGTATAAAGGTATTTTTTCTTAGGCACTTGCATGAGCGCGCGGTGTTAACGTAACGTATATAAAATACGAACTTTTTTCAAAATTGGAAATACTCTTTTCACATAATTATTTCTAAGGGTGTTAAGAATTACCTTTGTCAAAATAATAATAATAAGATGCTCTATGGATGGGTTGGGACACGTAGATTCAAAAATCGCGTCTATTATAGATATAGTAAAGCGCAGTGCGGCCGGTTGGGAAGATTTTAGAACGTTCGTTTCACATTGCTACTCGCTAGGGCTTAGCGAGTCTAGGCGACTCGCTAGCGCCTAGGCGCTAAGCAAGCCCCGTGTCAGGACGTTCGTAGACTTGGCGTGTAAAGGTTACATATTATGTAGGTGCAGACGCCAGCAGGTCAAGCTACCCGAAACTGTCAGATTTTCCCAATCAACCTTGAACCTAATATTTTGGCAATTAAGTCGAAAATCTATTAAAGAAATCTGACAGATTGTAGTAGCTTGATGTGCTGGCGTCTGTACCTAGTAGTTTACCATGGACATCAACATTGACGATATCGTTGCTGATGTAAGTGGTTAGTAACGACTCAAAAGGATAGTCTGAAATAAACTCTTCAACACCTAAAACAAATAACATCACGCCTGTAATGCCCGAAGGGTTAGGCAGTCCACCTCACCACCTGGGAGTATACTTAAGTATTCTACTCTCGGGTCCACCCACATTTTGCCAGTTATGTTGTTATGGGAAATGCGTGAACTATGTCATGAAAAAGTTATTCAATGGGGTTAAATGAGCTTAGAGGGTTGTATTTAAATGATTATAATTCTGTAATTACATACGTGTTACTTGCGCGAATCATATTTTCATCAACATACAACATGACCTGCAAATTGAAAAAACTTCGGAAAAATTGAATTTTGCGGGTTACCCTGGCGCTTCCAACTTCAAGTTATGCAGGGTGCATTCTGCGAGTTGGCAACGTCACACATAGTTTTCAAATATTGCAATGTTTTGAATTGATAAATAAATCAATACTATTGAATGAAATTATGAAATATATACCTAACTCTCTGTGTTCCATTAAAATATTGCTTCGTGATGAAGTTGGAATAACTTGGTTTTCTTCCGGAGGTCATGAAGTACCTACTTAGCTGCTCTTCGGCTAGTAGGTAGGTATTGTTATGACAGTAATCGAAAAGAAATAAACGGTCCCCAACCTTTATATTCCATTCAAAACCGCCAAGGTTTTACAGAGTACAGATTATTCACTGTCAGTTGCCAGTATCGAAATAAACCCATTTCTGCACTCACCGTATCAGCAATTCCATGTTTGAAAAATTTACGAATGGCTTTCGCGGTAAAAATGTCCGTTGGTGAGATACGGTGGAGGCATTTCCCGACGCGGTAAAAGGGAATTGTTCCCGGTTTAGAAGAGATTTAACACTGCGACGAACTGTGTCACAGTATAAAGATTGCCAGTAAACTAACACAACCCTATATTGTGAAATCACACGCATGTGAGGGTTGTCCACTAAACTTTTGGCTATGTTGTACTACACACATAAAAAGTACCTAACTAAGTACTTGTATATGCGATAACCAGATAAACCTGGTACCAAGTACAAGTGTCTCCCCCCTCTACCAGCTAAACGGTTGTGTTTGGGAGGGTGAAAAAATGAAAGGTGGTAGTATATATAACGAAATTAAAAGAAAAACGATCACGGCTAAGAAGGCTTTACAAGTTTACGAGTAATAGACGACCAACTTATAAAATGTACTTCATCATCATCATCATCATCATCAGCTTATAATTTTCCCACTGCTGGGACACAGGCCTCCTCTCTCTATGAGAGGGATTTGGCTATAATCCACCACGCGGGCCCAGTGCGGATTGGTAGATGTCACATGTCTTCGAATTTTTTGGTTCTAGGACAAAATGTACTTGGATAACTTATTTTTCTAAACATAATGTATTTTTCGCACAGGTTTTTCAACAAAAATGTAAGTTTGTTTTTTATATTAAAATAAAAATCATCGTTCGTAGGCAAATCGGACCGTAGGAAGTGTCCGCACATTTCGATGGGCAACTACGGAACCCTACATTGTGCGTGGCCCGACACGCACAGGGCCGTTTTCGTAGTTGAAATACTGTTATAAATATAAAACTAGTATATCTTCCGTAACTGTGGTTTACTGCGTTTTACAATCTATAGAGTTCCGGTCCGGCTCGGGACGAGCGAGGAGGGAGAATTAGCTAAATGAGACCTCGTTTGCCTGTTTGATTTGTTGGATGCTTAGCGGAACTTTGAAATGCAAATTACCTAGGTGTTTTATGTTTGTAGAGAGATATGTAGATATTAAGTAGTTTAGGTGCGAATCTGATCTTGCTTACCCGTTGACCTAATTAGGGAGCGAAGAGTACTTAGGATCGGTTTTGTGATTGTACGTTGATTAATAACAGGTGTTGATTTCCACCTTATTGTTTATTTGCTTTTTCTGTAAAACGTGCCAGAGAGCAGCGGTGGCCCAGTGGTAGCGAGCCCAACTTACGAGGCTGATGAATATTGCTGAGAGTGCCGAACTCGTTGCCAAATTTTGGGCAGACGCCATTCAAATTGTCATCGATACGCTTAGAAGAAGATACCCACTCCTTTCACCGCGTCCACGTTCATACCTCTGGCTATAGGTACACGCTGCCCAGCCCACCTGAAGTCTTCTGTTAACCTCTCTCTCAAAGTTGTTCTTATCAAACTGCAGAGTTTACCCGAGGTAAACATATTCTACTGCGGGACTGTTCAAAAGAGATACAGCGGCCCTGGAACACAAAGGGCAAGGGAGGAACATGGATGGGTTTTAGGCAGTACAAGTCGGACACTGCCTGCCGCTCTGCCCAGAGCGGGAGAAGTAATTTGATGAATTCCCATACGAAAAAAAAAACTGTAAACTTATTTTCGAACAACTTCGGCAGCACCGTCATTAACAACAATAGGTCCTGGGATGACATAGCTCATAGAATAAGTACCTTAACTGAAGCGACAATGGGTTGCGACTGGTCCAAAAATTCAAAGTACCTAGCTCAGGGATTCAATGAACATTCGAAGTACGTTCCAAGCTTTCGAAGTTCCGTACATCGCGATGATGAACATTCTCAATAAAATAAGTCGCCATAGCGTACCTTCTAACTCATGCATCGGTATTTTAAACTTCGAAGTTCAGTATGACAGTCATATAGCACTATTCTCTTTATTTCCCGCATTTACTCTCCTTTCCACATGTGTTAATTAATTTTTTAATCTGCCAAGATTTTGGAATTATAATTTTGAACCTGCCTAAGTCTTAATTATCCACGCAGTAAAACTCCGAGACCCGTTTTAGTTTGTTTAGTAATTAATTTGTTTGGTAATTACTTATTCTGTAGAGGAGGCCTGTGTCCCAGCAGTGGGAACATTAAAAGGCTGATGATGATGATGATGTGCCAGAGTTAATTTCTAAATTACCACAAACGTTAAGGTTCTACAATTCCTATCCAAACTAATATTATAAATGCGAAAGCAAGTTTGTTTGTTATCGTTTCAGGTCTAAACCACTGAACTGATCACCCTGAAATTTTGCATAACAGAAACGGAAATAGGGTAGGTACCTACCTTGCATCTCGAAAAAAATACTGTTCCTGAGGTATACCACAATAACGTTATTATGATAATAGATGGCGCCACGTGTCGTTCGAATCATGATTGAATTATATTATTATGCAGAGTACAACCCGAATTGATAGTCAAATTCTAAATTAACGCGAGCAAAGCCGCAGGCAAGAGCTAGTGCTAAATAGTTGGGTTTGTTATGTACTATGCCATTCATGTATTACTAGGAAAGAAGAAACGTGCACATGAGCTATGTGGAACTGAAATAGGTCTCACTTCAGGTGATTTTTTTTTACATCGTGGTTCTCACAAAGAGGCAATTAGGTAAGTATACTTACCCCAGAAAAATCGTACCCGTTCCAATAAATAGCAGCATTTCTATTAGCAATTTGTAATCCTAATGAATGCTAGACACGCACTTGATCAATTTAGACGAACTATTCCCAATTATTTCTTCCTACGAGTAGGTACCTTTCGATCCTTGTTTGTAAAGAAAATCGTATCCATTAATCTACTTTCATACAATAACATAGGTAAGTTACAATAAAATCAAGTTTGAGGATCTCTACTTAGGTTTTACGAAAACCTGAAAAACATTTTCTTAAACATTTTTTCGTACTACGAAAAACTTGAAAGACCCTCAAAGCGTAGGGTTGTTAGCAAAAACTTTCCATACTTGAAATATTTAGTTTCTTACAATGTACCACGTATTTCGAATTACGTATATGCCGTTAAAAATGTCATAACAAGAGCAACACACGTTCCAAGCGAAGAAACTTTCTGTTATGCATAAAACTTTTTATTAGGGTTCAGTGTTTGTTTTGCTGTCTGACAACCAATCATACCATGGGGTATGCCTAGAAACTGGGTTGTGTAGGTCGGATAGGCGATTGCTTCATTTTAAGTACTGGTATTCCGCTGTATCCGGTTAGACTGAGTGAGTGTTTTTTTTCAGCTAGAATTATAAAGGGTGGTGTACCTTTATAATGCTAGCTATATACCTTTTAAATTGCTGCTGCGGATTTGTATGCATTTTTATATTCTTGATTAAAACATAGTCTCAAGGGTATTTTTAAAATAATATCAAGAGACATATTCCTGTAGTTTTCCAAACGACATCCCACAACATTAGATGATTTTCCTCTTCTAAAAATATTCTTTTTAAAAACGAAAACAGTCAAAAGTAGACTAGTTAAACAAAGATTTTCAAATAAAAAAGATTTTAAATAAATAACTTACCTAACAATGTTTTTTTTAAAGTGATCTATTTTTCGTCAGTTTATTAAAATGATATATTTTTTTTTTCAATTTAATAACCTGACCACCAACGAAAGAGATTACAAATCCCTACTGTACCATTTTATAAATAGCCCACTCTTGACATTTCAGTATTTCACTGAGCTTTATGAAGTTATGAAACACCATTTTCAGCCCGTAAGTGGCTTGTGAGGAGCAATTCGGAAGTTTATTATAGAGTAATAACAGTACCGGGCTTATGCGGGTTATTTTGAGTGTAGGTATGTGCTTTCTAGACAAGGAACGGGGACTTAAAATATAGGTACCTACTGCATCTTTGGGTAGGGTAATGGATTTAAGGGAAGCTTAGCTAAACATTGTTGTTGTTATAATAAGAAAATGAATAGCTAGGCATTGCCTGTATCTCCTGTAAGTAAGTACGTACTCCTAAGCTCGTGACTAAATAATATCAGCCGCTCGAGTCACTCTTCAGGTTAAGTCGCGCTTGCTTATGTTAGTCCGTGGATGGGTCCACCCATTACATAAATACCGAGTTACCTCTGTGCTTCGGAAAGCACGTTAAGCCGTTGGTCCCTGCTGTCATTTGTAGATCTTTGTCGTTACAATTAGTCAGTGGCCCGAAAGCCTGACAACCAGTTCCGCCAAGGTATCGTTACCCAGTACTAACTGGGTTGTGGAGGTCGGAAGGTCAGGCAGTCGTTGTAAAGTACTGGTATTCACCTGCATCCGTTTAGACTGGAAGACGACCCCGATATAGTTTGGAAAAAACTAGGCGGATGATGTCCCGTAAGTAGGTACTTGGTTTCGACTTTTTTTTTTGTTTTTTTTTTCTGGGTATTGATTTTCTCAACGGAAATAAAACCCTTCCATACCGTATACATACTTAGGCACAAGTAATGAGAAGATTAAGCTGGAAGCGTACGAGTGGGCTGCGGGAGTGTTCGAAAGAGATACCGCGGCCCTGAAACACAAAGGGCAAGGAAAGAACATGGATGAGTTTTAGTCAGTCAAGTCTGACACTCCATTCAGCTCTGCCCAGAGCGGGAGAAAACATTTGATAATTTCCCATTCGAAAAAGAAAGCGTACTGGTAACCCGCGAAATTCCAATTACGTTTTTTGCAATTTGCAGGTTTTATGTTGATGAAAAATGAGTCACGCCAGTAGCGTGTGTAGTTACAGAATTACAATCATGAGAATCATCAATAGAACTCTCTAAGTTCATTTAACCTCATTGAATAACTTTTTATGAAATATTCATTGAATAGGGTTATCATTTTAATATTCAAATGAGTTGGTGGGTAGATACACTATTTTCGACTATTCAATCTTCATGCAAATTGGAAATAAGTCATATGCCTTATTCATTTATTTCTCATTCATTCTACTGCTACCTTTTCTAGAAAAAGAAAAACACCGTACATACGCTCCACCGTACCTATCCAAAAAGTTTCACAAAATTATTCAGAATAATTTAGCATTTCTTTTAAACGAGGAACGTCACGTCACATTCCCGCGCAAGAAAAAAGAAAACGTTTGTTTTTCACATTTGGACGAAGAAATAAAAGCAATGTTCCATTTGCATTATGCGTTTAAACGGTTCGCGGGAACGGCTTTACATGCGGCAGCACTTTTAATGCAAACTGCCTAGCAGTTTTACATGGATACATGGGGTTACTTTCCATGTGTAGATAGGACAAAAAACTACGAAATAGAGGCTTGCATATTACTGCGTAGTTCTTGTACGTTTTTTTCGAAAGTTGCCGAAGCATGATTAGTTCCCGGTGCGTTCCTGGGTTGAAAATACCCGTTCGCCTTCCATCCGTTAAGGAGGACTTATCTTTATAGGTGTAATGATCATAGCATATTTCTTTATACCAATATGTTGACAAATAAACACTCAATAAAGGGTTGAAATTGTAGGTAGATGCACTGAATGGTTTATTTGTAAATAAAGAGATTACCTGTTGGATCTTTACGACCCGTTATCCGCACTGGTTAGTAAAAGCGTCGATATATTTTTAATGTTGTGGATGATAAAAAAAACTTCTATAGCGATAAAATGAATAATTTTGTGTACCAATATTTGTATTAGTTCACTACGACCTGTACTGGTTGATGGTGTGGGTGAATCGTGACTGGGGATTGATGCCTGCAGTTTGTACGACTTGTAATAGGTGACCAGTTGACGGGCATATACATTATCAGATAATATTCCGCTTACCCAATGTTATTTGTCTTGGAGAACCTTCACTTACTTTATGTTTCGTTAGTTTTTAACCCTTTTTTTTACGGATGTGAAATCATCAAATGACTTCTCCCGCTCTGGGCAGAGCGGAAGGGAGTGTCAGACTTGTACAGACTAAAACCCATTCATGTTCCTTCCTTGCCCTTTGTGTTCCAGGGCCGCGGTATCTCTTTTGAACAGCCCGCAGCCTAGTTTTTAACCCTCACATGATTTAAACATCATTTTCCTGGATTGCTTCATGTTCCATTCATTTTCTGTTCTCAATTGCATAAAAACTAATGTAAACACACGGATCTCACTAGCTCAATTAGCATGTAATTTAGTGCGGCTATCGGGTCCTCGGGTATCGGTTCGTTTAGAACCGATAAACGCACTAGACGTATAAAATCTTGCTTCAGTCGGCATCGGGCTGTAGGAACCCGATGCCATTTTTTGGTACCTATATTATCTATTTAAGGAGGCAATTCCAAAATACTAACCGCCTCATTCATATTCATATTGAGACCAAAATATACCTGTGCGGCACCAGCGGTTGGCACAGTAATTTTTACCCCGCACCGCCGGAGGAAAGACGAGCATCGGATATAATTAACCCGATACCATACCAAACCTGTTAAATGCAATATGTGAGATGCTTGGTGCGTGACAAGAATTTGTGACGGTTTAGATTGAACTTGTTTTATTGAAAGATTGTTTTATTATTATCTTCCAGATCTTTAACAAAGCTCTATGGTTTTCCACCATTTGTTCTTCCTAGCTAAATCCCAGTGAATTGGCTGAAGGCGAGTTTGGGGGGACATTTATGTAATTTTGAAGATCAAGATACTTATTCAGTATTTTTTGATAAGAATAAATGAAATTTCAATATAAGCAACTTACAAATACTTTTAGTACTTAATTTTTATTTAAAGAAATTAACCCAAGGTATATATCATTCTCATCAGGTGCTCATGAGTATTGTTGGTAGTCAATAAATACACTACAAATAACAACCTTTTAAAATCACCTTGTGTGTTAATATACTGCTCACAATGTTGATTTAAAATAATAAATCGAGGAAACACAAATAAAAGTGACATTAAATTTAAATACTCTAAATTTTCAAGAAGCAACAATAAATTGTAAAGAAGGTGTATAAAGTTACAACGAATACACATTTCGTAATGTTTCTTTGTGTTCTTATTTACCTAGTTGTGAGCATTTATCATTATTGTACAAGTACAGTATGAATTAAAACAAAAGAGTCGCTTTAAAAATAAACAGTAGTACAAAGAATACGACATAGTCAAGAAAAAGAATTTTGTGCCGTAATTTTAGCGTATAAAAATTTAAAATTCAATACGCTGAATTTTTAATCGTAAGTGTTGGTCGTCAATGTTTCTGATTGTTTGAGGTCCTATAAATTTTAGTTGTGACGTAATGAGCAATTTTCGTGCACGCCATTTACAATACATAGAATGATGACAATAGACCTGTGTGTATACAGCTTTTCAAGTACTTTGTTTGTTTGAGCACACGTTTTAATAATAAAGAGGGCTCTGGAATGAACAGTGCTGTGTGAAACACCGTCGATGTAGTTGACGATGAAGTCCAAAGTGATATTATTTTGTGTTCTGCTTTTTTGCTCTAAAATTGTTGGTAAGTTGCCTCTACAAAAGCCTTTATCCATAGCAAAATTACTTCTACAATTATTTAACTGTTGAGTTTAAATTTAAACTATACCGAAGAACAGTGTTTCAATTTCATCCATTTTATAGTTTCAAGATGTGTAAATTTACGATATACCAAGAATTTACGTAAGTTTACTTTTTCAGATTCGGTTCCTCATTCCGAGAATCATGTCAGACAAAGAGTAAACCCGCTGTACCGCTGGCAGATTAACAAAAAAGTACCAAATGCACAATATCTCGATACTGATTTCACGCAACCTCAAAATGTGAATAAATTGACAAATTCAGTGGTTCAGCAGGAAAACAACGAAGATTCTTACCAAAGAGGATATAATTACGATAGTTATGAATATAATAAAGGTCCTGTTTCATCGCCCTCCGCCAAAGACCTATTAGTCAGTTACGATTCCCCTGCTGACGGGAGCAGGTTAGACTCCTACCCACCCAGAGTAGAATCATACCCATCTCATACACCTCAAGTCGGATTTGACCACCAACAATATAGAAACCAAAAATGGCGGTCACATAATCCATTTACCAATTCCGTTCCAAGCTTAGTCCTTACTCCGAACGATGAAAGGCCTTTGGTGACTCCGGTACAAGAACCTTACCGGGGTCTCGCCCAATATGTACAACTAAAGCATGTACCGTCTTCAAACCGACGGTTCCATAAACCGGAAGGGCCTTACCTAGCAAGGGAACAACTTCAATATCCTTCGGTAGATCATTCTGGTGTCAACAAATATGTTGTAAATTCCGCAACTCGGTTTGGGTCAAGAGGCCCCGTACCTTACGAAAATTACAGTCAAAACCAAGCGTCTGAAACAAAAGTAAGACCAACCGGGATCCGCAGACACGTACAGAACTATGAAACACCATTTGATACAAACTATGAATCCCCTGCTGTAGAATCTATAGACACTTTGGTAGACCAATCTGAAAATATAAGATATCCCGTAGCTTACGAAAATTACAGAGAAGGTCAAGTATCTGAAACCGAAACAAGATTAAACGGGGTCCGCAGACACGTACAGGACTTTAAAACCCCGTCTGAAATAAACTATGAAACCCCTGCTGTAGAATCTGCAGACACTTTGATAGACCAATCTGAAAATATAAGATATCCCGTAACTTACGAAAATTACAGAGAAGGTCAAGTATCTGAAACCAAAACAAGATTATCCGGGGTCCGCAGACACGTACAGGACTTTGAAACCCCGTCTGAAATAGACTATGAAACCCCTGCTGTAGAATCTGCAGACACTTTGGTAGACCAATCTGAAAATATAAGATATCCCGTAGCTTACGAAAATTACAGAGAAGGTCAAATATCTGAAACCAAAACAAGATTAAATGGGGTCCGCAGACACGTACAGGACTTTGGAACCCCGTCTGAAATAAACTATGAAACCCCTGCTGTCGAATCTGCAGACGCTTTGGTAGACCAATCTGAAAATATAAGATATCCCGTAGCTTACGAAAATTACAGAGAAGGTCAAGTATCTGAAACCGAAACAAGATTTAACGGGGTCCACAGACACGTACAGGACTTTGAAACCCAGTCTGAAATAAACTATGAAACCCCTGCTGTAGAATCTGCAGACACTTTGGTAGACCAATCTGAAAATATAAGATATCCCGTACCTTACGAAAATTATAGAGAAGTTCAAGTATCTGAAACCAAAACGAGATTAACCGGGGTCCGCAGACACGTACAGGACTTTGAAACCCCGTCTGAAATAAACTATGAAACCCCTGCTGTAGAATCTGCAGACACTTTGATAGACCAATCTGAAAATATAAGATATCCCGTACCTTATGAAAATTACAAAGCAGGTCAAGCATCTCAAACCAAAACAACACCAACCGGGGTCCGCAGACACGTACAGGACTTTGAAACCCCATCTGAAATAAACTATGAAACACCTGCTGTAGAATCTGTAGACACAGATAATTACAGTTCAGATTCTAGACCAAGCAACCTTGCACCTGTAGTAAATGTTAAAAAAGAAGCTACTCCTGATATTTTAACTGATAAACCTCTAGCCCATAAATACGCACACAGATCAGACTATAGACGGAGTAATATTGCACGTGATAATTCTAACAATGATGCACCTACTGACCCAATTGAAAATGTTGAGGTAAAAGAAGGGAAATATGGAGCTGTCCCGATTAATAGATATCCGGAAGATTCTCTTACACCGACTAATACAGTATTAAAAAATTCTGGAAGTCACACATATGAAGAAAGTAACGTGCCACAATATGGTTTGAGTAGTCCTAATAACTCAAAACAGAATGCGATTCATCATTTAACTTCAGAAATAAAAGGTGAGAGCTTTATTGTTTCCTTAGTGACCTTAGTATCTATCTAGTAGAGTAAAATTTTTAAGGAGCCGGCGGATGATGAATTGCCCATACAAACGTAATACCAAAATCATTTTCAGTTTAAGCATATTACGACCCTATTATGCTGTTATTCGGAACAAGACAATGTTTATCTAGGTTTCCATTTTATTTTTTTTAAAAATATTTATGTAAAACGAATTGTAAACAAATTGAATTTCTCACATTTTTACAGTATAAATAAGCTGTTTTCATCTCATCTGTTCTATATTAAAAACGGTAATATTTTTAATTATGTTTATTTCGAAACATGACTTATATTGTTAAGTTAAACAATATAAAAAAAAAATGGAAAAGCATTGAGTTTTCATTCATCATTTTTGATATTACGGCAAACATTCAAATTAATCACAAATTTTCAGCGGTGATATGAATTAACGATAATTATAGAATAGTAGCTAGGTAAACACGATCCACACGTGCTCCCGTGCGGCTTCGCAATGCGCCGGGAAGTGTGAAACAGAGATAACAATATTTTAACGGCTTTTTCCTTCGCTTCGAATTGCACTCCGCGCGGCCTCCGCAGGGCTCTTAATAATGAATCTGAGTAGATCCAAAACTAAAAAATAGTAACTCTTACTTATTACATAAAATAATGAAAAGTTGTTTCTTTCAGAATTGAGTTTAAAGAACCTTGTAGCGAATCCGGAAATACAAGATATATTATCAAGAACTGATAAACGTTATGTAGTTGTCCATTCAAATGGGACTATTGAATATTTGGACACGATTCCTTTCGATTCACAGCAGGACTCAAAACTCCGTCTGGTGCACACCAAACGTAAAAATATTGATGGTTCAGAAGGTGACGGATTTCTCACACCACAATGGCCACAGAATGTACCAAGTAATATCGCCAAGACTCCTGCACCAGTAGATGAATATCAGTGGCCCACAAATAATCAACCAGCTGATGAATACGATTCAAGCCCTGTTCCATTTGAAAATCTGCCAGCAGGTCATAGTCAGTTAAAACCATTTGCTGACGGTGGTTACTCAAAGCCATTTATTCCAAATGAAGATGAACCAGTGGATGATAGCAATTCAAATCAGCCTAAAGATGATGACAATTCAAATTCATTGGCTCCAAATGAGGCACAGCCAGCATATGATGCCAACCCAAATCCTACGCCTGAATATCCGTCAGAAGATGGTGATAATTCAAATCCTTTGCCACATGATGTAAATCATCCAACAGATGATCATATATTAAAGCATTGGACTTCCCCAGAAAACCAGCCAAGAGACGATGACAGCTCAAAACCCCTTCTTACGAACTTGAATCAGAGTAAACATAAAATAAATTTGACACCATATGGAAGAAATCCCATACATGTTAAAAGACATAAACATGCATACGTAACACATCCAGCAAATGATAATATTCTTAAGCCTTTGCTTCCAAATGAAGCTCAGCCAAGTGACGATAGGAATTCTGAACCCTTGCTTGTACACGCAACGCAGCCAGCACACGATACAAAACCAAAACATTCGGATGGCAATCAACCAGAAAATGATGATAATTCAAACCCATCGTCTCCAAATAAAAATCAGCCAGCTGATGATATTTATTCAGAGCCTTTAAATGAAAATCTGTCGGGAGATGATATCGTTCCTAAACGATTGCAACCATACTATAGACATCATAAGAAATCAAAAGTCACTAATTCAAATCCATCCTACACTCTAGAGCCATTGGATTACTACGAAAATCAAGCAGGAGATGATAACACCACCAAATATTTGCATCAAAATGAAAACCAGTCAGGTGATGATAATTCCAAGCCATCTTCTCTAGTTGTAAATCAGTCAGTAGATGATAACAATTCAGAGCGGTTTAATGAGAATCTGTCAGAAGATGATATCGTTCGTAACCTATTTAATCCATACTATAGTCATCATAAGAAATCAATACACCCACATGTCAATAAATCAGATGATAATAATCTAAATACATCATCCACTCCAGAGCCGTTGGATTACCCCGATTTTTTTTATGAAAATCAACACGAAGATGATGATAATTCAAAGCTATTGCCTTCCCTGGTAAATCAATCAGAAGAGGATAATAATCCTAACTCACCAAAACCTACATATGGTAATGAACCAGCAAATGATAATAATTCTAAAAAAGCGTTATCAGATGAAAATCAGCCAGAAGATGATAAAAAATCAAAATCATCAATACCATTACCTGAAAATCAACCAGCAGTTGATAATAATATTAAATCACCGTCGTATAAAAATCAGCCAGCAGGTGATAAAACTCCCCAGCAGTCAGTAGATGAAACTGAGTCTACACCATCGCTGTCACACAAAAAACAGCAAAGACATTATAAAAAACCAAAACTGTCACATGATTATCAAGAATCAGATGATAGTAGTGCACACCTTTCGTCCCAAGATGAAAATCAGCAAAGAGATGATAAAGCTGATGAAAATCAGTCAGAAGAGGAAACAATTATCACACCATTGCCACTAAACAAAAAACAGCAAATACATCATAAGAAACCAAAACACTCACGTGTAAGTGTAAATTTTTCAGTAGATGATAACGATTCTAAAACATCTTCAGATGAAATTCTGATTGAAGATGATAAAAAATCAAAATCATCAATACCATTACCTGAAAATCAACCAGCTGACGATAATAATATTAAATCACCGTCATCGTATAAAAATCAGCCAGCAGGTGATAAAACTCCCCAACAGCCAGCAGATGAAACCGAGTCTACACCATCGCTGTCACACAAAAAACAGCAAAGACATTATAAGAAACCAAAACGGTCACATAATTATCTAGAATCAGATGATAATAATGCAAACCTATCGTCCCAAGACGAAAATCAGCAAAGAGATGATAAAGCTGATGAAAATCAGTCAGAAGATGAAACCATAATCACACCATTGCCACTAAACAAAAAACAGCAAGTACATCATAAGAAACCAAAACACTCACGTTTAAGTGTAAATTTTTCAGTAGATGATAATGATTCTAAAACATCTTCAGATGAAATTCTGATTGAAGATGATAAAAAATCAAAATCATCAATATCATTACCTGAAAATCAACCAGCAGAAGATAATAATATTAAATCACCGTCATCGTATAAAAATCAGCCAGCAGGTGATAAAACTCCCCAGCAGTCAGCAGATGAAACCGAGTCTACACCATCGCTGTCACACAAAAAACAGCAAAGACATTATAAGAAACCAAAACGGTCACATGATTATTTAGAATCAGATGATAATAATGCAAACCTATCGTACCAAGACGAAAATCAGCAAAGAGATGATAAAGCTGATGAAAATCAGTCAGAAGATGAAACCACTATCACACCATTGCCACTAAACAAAAAACAGCAAGTACATCATAAGAAACCAAAACACTCACGTGTAAGTGTAATTTTTTCAGTAGATGATAATGATTCTAAAACATCTTCAGATGAAATTCTGATTGAAGATGATAAAAAATCAAAATCATCAATATCATTACCTGAAAATCAACCAGCAGAAGATAATAATATTAAATCACCGTCATCGTATAAAAATCAGCCAGCAGGTGATAAAACTCCCCAGCAGTCAGCAGATGAAACCGAGTCTACACCATCGCTGTCACACAAAAAACAGCAAAGACATTATAAGAAACCAAAACGGTCACATGATTATTTAGAATCAGATGATAATAATGCAAACCTATCGTCCCAAGACGAAAATCAGCAAAGAGATGATAAAGCTGATGAAAATCAGTCAGAAGATGAAACCACTATCACACCATTGCCACTAAACAAAAAACAGCAAGTACATCATAAGAAACCAAAACACTCACGTGTAAGTGTAAATTTTTCAGTAGATGATAATGATTCTAAAACATCTTCAGATGAAATTCTGATTGAAGATGATAAAAACTCAACGTCATTGTCTACATCTGAAACTCAATCAACAAACGATAATAATTCTAAACCAACGTCACCAGAAGAAAACCAGCCAGAAGATGATATAAAATTAAAACCAACTCCTTCTGTTTCAAGCAAAAATGATGACAAATCCACAACGTTATCTCCAACTGTACCCAATTACACTACGACACCTAAACCACAGATAAAGAAACATAAACGCAAATACAGTCATCATAAAAATACAACTAATTCACCGGGTGAGTACGTTCTATTTTACAATAAACATTCCCATCTGAATAATTGTATTTGACCAAAATAATTAATATGCATTGCTTTGTTATAGTAATAAGTACTACGCTAAGTCCGGATGATTCTTCAGATGAAGCCCAGCCCGAACATAATAAAAAATCAACGTCATTGTTTACATCTGAAAATCAATCAACAAACGATAATAATTCTAAGCCATCGTCACCAGAAGTAAACAAGCCAGAAGATGATATAAAATCAAAACCATTGTCTGCATCTGAAAACAAGCCAACTGATGGTTTAAATTCAAAACGAACTCCTGTTTCAAGCAAAAATGATAACGAATTTAAATCCACGACGTTATCTCCAACTATACCTAATTACACTACAACACCCAAACCACAGGTTTTAAAAAAACATAAACGCAAACACAGGCATCGTAAAACTACACCGGGTGAGTACGTTTTATTTCACAATAAACAGTTCCATCTGAATTATTGTGTTTGGCCAAAATAATTAATATACATTGCATTGTTATAGTCGTAAGTACTACGCCAAGTCTGGATGATAATTCAGAGGATCAAATCATTACATTATCACCGATTGAACAAGTAACTGATAATGTGAGCGATGTTCCAACATTAACAACTACTACAGCCAAACCTGTTGAAACCCTTGACAAACAAGATACTTATAAAGACGCTAACAATAAACCAGATGAGGTACACGGTGATACAAAGTCATCGTATCAAGATCAAGCCCGCATTTCCGATAAAGTTCAAACATCTACTACTACAGCGACTCCAAGCAGTTCAACTTCACCAACTGACAATGCCAGCGATGATAAAACAAAAGGGAAATTTGAAGGAAATGAGAACAAAGCTGTCATTAGGAAAGAAAACAACGGAAACGATGACAAACAAATAGGTAAGTGAAACTAAACAATTGTAATAAGCAGAAGTCAAAGATTGCTCAAATCATAATGTTGCTGTTCAATTTAATTTGCAAGCTGGTAAAGCTTCAATATTTTTTTGTTCAATCAGCTGTATACAATTCAAGTGAATTGCTAGATACAAACCCTGACGTTCCGGAGGAAACTAATGATTATTCGCCTGTTACACCGTCACCTTCAGTTCAAAATGATGTAGATACAGGTGATGCTTCTTGTGATAATTCATCAGAACTCGCGCAATCCGAGACTGATATAACAATAACAGTCAGCAGTAGCACAACTTATGATTCTGAAGACGAAATTATCACCATAAATATTGAAGTCTCGGAAAGTACAGGTGATGCCCCTCCATTTCTATAACGATTCTTCGGAATCTATTTTAACCTTTAGAGTTGAAAAACAATAATACGAATTCTACAGATACAGATGATGCAGATTCGCCCAGTAATGATAAAACACTAGTGGTTAGCATTGATACAAAACCCGACAACGATGATGACTCTAAAGCTTTGCAAGCAGATGTCCCGAAAACTACGAAAACAGAGGATTGTAAAGAGGATCACGAACATGATGATGGCAGAGGCAAGAATGTCGATATCGGTAACTTCACGACATTACTCATTTAAAATCATGGAAATTATCAGATGTGAATAGTTTATTGATAGGACACGATTTTTTTTTATTTCTAGATTTATCAAACCTGAAAGCGAACCCAGCAATGTGGATAAAAACAACAAACCAAGATTTCATCGACCAGTTAACAGCGAAGAATGACACGCAATTCGATGTGATATACTTCTTCAGTATAGAAAATCAACCTATTATAGAGAAAGAGAAGGAAACTACAATATTCTGTAACGGCACCGTAGTTATAGAAACTTCGGAAATTACGTATGCACGCAAAGATGGTAATTTTGAACAAATCCTTATATACATTTTAAACCAGAATGAGTCTACTTTGTATGTCCCTTACTTGAGCTTACAAATCAATTTGTTTGAATTTATAGAAATATTTTCATGCCATGGTTTTCGTGCAGGTGGAGCTGGGGGCTCAGTTAAATTAAGATGTAATTGAAATTTGTGGACTACTGTCAAACGTGTACCTACTTGTTCCATAATGGGTTAAAACTATGATCTTGATATTTAAAATATTTTCAATTACAGATCCAACACCGACGATAGTAAAAACCACGGAGATCATGCAAATCGAAGATTATGAACTATACAGGTAGTTACATTTAGTGTTTTAAAATTAGTTAAATACTTGATATTTTAACACAAATACCAGGTTTCGTAAATATTACATTTATTATAATACATTACTATTGCATACATTACTATTTTACATTTATTATATTAAGTATTTCATATTAAAATAATAAGAACTTAATATTGTAGTCTATTTTATTTTATTTATCTCCTTACCTCATTACAGTATATTTACGAAATCGTTCTCCAGTGTTCTATGTGAGTCTCCTGCTGGAAGAAGAATTCTTCTTGTTATTCAAATGCTTCTTCTGTGTACTGAGTTAAAACATAAAACCTCGTTTAAGGTTCATAACTGGTCCCAAAACTAAGTTCAGTTTTTTTTTAAATAAGTATCAAAAAAGTACTAACATATATAAGACATGTAAAGGGTTCCACAACATGTTTTAGAAAAAACAGGCATAGTTGTAGAAAATAAATATTCGCGACAATATAAATGGTACATGTCCAGTCAGGCTGCGCCCCTATAAAAACAAATGACTACGATTAATACTCACCATTACTCATCACGTAATACTGGCTTTGTTCGCATGGTAATCTCAGTACAGATATATATTATTTTTGGTTGGTCAACTATTATCTTTCGTATGTGGAAAAATTAAGACATGGTTTCAAAATTGCAGTGTCAAATTCAAATGTATCGAACATTTAGTAGTTATAATACACAACTGAAATTATAGATTGGGACGTTAGGTTCCATTAAAGGTTCGAACAGATTACGGACCGATCCTATAGATGAACATAGCCGAAAGACGTCCACTGCTGGATATAGGCCTCCCCCAAGTGTCCACACCACTCCACACCACTCTCACATTAACCGGTCCCGTGCGACTCGCATCCAGCGGATCCCCGCAACCTTCAGCAGGTCACACCTGGTGGGAGGCCTGCTAACGCAACGTCTTCCGATTCGCGGTCGACACTCCTGAACTTTACGGCCCCATCGGCCATCCGTTCTGCGAGCAATGTGCCCTGGCCTGCAACTTAAGTTTGGCAATTCTACGGGCTACGTCGGTAACCTTGGTTCTCTAGCGGATGTTCTCATTGCTGATTTGATCAGCAATTGATTGCATGTTGTGACTCTTTTCATAATTTCATCATATGTTGCGTTGGTATTTCCTGCAGGAATATCTCGGTAGCAGCTATGGAGTTTAGATTTGTGCCCGCATGGTGTGATGGCAATAGGCTCATTCCTTATTACATATGGTATAAACATAAGCGACGAAAAGTGTCTATTTGTGCATACATCTGACTAGTCCTTCGGGAATTACAGGCGTGATGTAATGTTATGTTAAATGTGTGTAATGTGCCTTTTGTCTCAATTATTTAATCTCTTTGCCTTATTTTTAAACGATTACAAAAAAGGAGGAGGTCATCAAGTCGACTGAATTTTTTAACTAATTAATCGCACCCGCAGGCTTTCTAAATATAAAATAAGGCTCTCAGAGAAACCCAAACAAATGCGAGTGCCATTTTGCTATTACTAGAGTCCAATCTTATTCAGACAATTGATTTAAGATGTATTATGGAATATTCGCTCCATTGGAGGAGAAAACTGGAGAGGCTGTCATTCTCAGGCTTACTAATGATTTAAAACGTTATTATAGGACTGGCACTCTGATCAGAATCACGGCGCTTTTCTTTTGTTTGCGTGCAAAGATAAGGCGAAAGTTTACGTTTGTTTTTGCCTCGGCAATATAGAAGTTAACACAAGATATAATTAATAATGGCATATAATAATTACTGTCTTTTAGCATTATAATATAAAAGGAAGCCTGCATACACAGCCAGGTTACAGTTATAAACTCATTACAACATAAATCAATTGTCAATTGAATAAATAACATGTTTAGTTTACAGACATCATAAACTTCATCATACATAAAGTGCGGGCCATACCGCGAGCTAACTAACTCAGCTATGCTAGTTATGTGAGTCGTGCGAGCTACAAAATTCCTCTGTCCACAACAAAGTTATAGGTACTTATACCAGTCACATACATCACATTCACATACAGTTAATTTAGTTCGCTTAACACAGGTGAGGAATTGTGTACCACATATAAAATGGAAATGCCTGTCATTTTGGCAATCCAACAACATTCTTACTCATCTTTGCGTGCCGATGGACTCAAATAATACCCGACCAGTATTAGTAGGCTTCGTTTCAATCCTGGAATGTAATAATAATAGGTTATAATCTGGCCAAGTTGGGTATTGTCGAGCCGTCCCAAATACAAGATCAGTGTGGGCCCCTCTGCAGGCTATCACCTTTCTTGCCCATCCTGCAACCAACTGCACCTTCAATAACATGAAAATCTGTGTAATGCAATTAGCATTACACAGATTTTCAAAAGTATGAAGCGATGGATGTATAATGGCATTAACAATTCTTTCGGCTTGTGGCAGTAAGTGCTAGTAGTTGCAATTTGGGTGCTAGTACTAAATGACGTCACTTAATGAGTGAAGCTAAGCTATGGTTTATCTTACTGTGTGGCCTGTGTTTTCATGTGTCTTGCTGTGTTCCTGTTAAATATACATGTGTTTTTCCTTTGCTTAAAGTTCACAGGCACACTTATAAATAATTAAGTGGCACCAACAAGTTGGTTCACAAGTTTCTTTGTCGTTGATTCTTGCAAACAGAAGTATAAAACTGGGCCATTGTAACGGTGTGTTGTCGACAAACTTGAACAACAACATGTTGTATTCATCAGTTTTTGGCAACTATACGAGCTACATCACGGTCATATTCCCCGAAGAGGCAGGCTGAGAAGTGTGTACCACCCATTGGCGCGCCCCACTCAAACCTTGTTTGAACTGTCAATGTCACTGTTATGTCATTGTCAATAATGTCAATTTCAAAATTACGACATTAAAAAAGGAACACGGGGCCTCGAGTACCCAATGGCCGTTAAGCGTTTTTTTATTGCCGGGTCCCGCAGCACCTGATTTTTCAGCCCAAAAAAAGTCGATTCCCAGCACTAATTTTTGCGTAAAGTTACTTAGTTTGATGTATTTACATAATGCTTGGTTGACGGCTTTGTGAAGAGTTTGTTTACACCCTGTATGTTTCAAGGAACTTGGTTATCTAGGAAGCCCGTGTGAACGCAGCTGCAGTAATTTGCACCATAAGTGCGGGGACAATCTATTCAGCTGTTTCTAAGTAAAGCTCCGAAGATTCTATAGTTATATAACATCACGCCTGTACTTCTTAAATGATTAGGCAGAGGTATACCTATAGTACATCCACATATTTTTAGTTATGTTTAAGTCCCATATAATGAGTTCCGGCCTGCTACTGGGAAATTCCTGGTAGAAAATCTCAATTTATATTACAATATCAAAAATACACTTCAGTAAGTTCATTCCTTATATCCCTGCACAAGACACATTGCTATTGTTGAACCAAGCCGTTAATATGGTAATGTATTTTGGTCGCATATTCGAATTTGTCGTACATTGTAACTGACCGCAATAACAGGTGTTCTGGGCTTTTGCGGCGGACAGCACTGTGTAATAATATTTTAATTAACGTTTACCAGGTATGAAACTCCGATTTGGTGAATATTTTCTCATCATTGTTCTTTTAGATCGAAGTCAGAACCCCGAAAGTCAGACCGCTAGTCTAACAAGGAGGATCGTAATACCTACTCACTTGGTTGTGGAAGTCAGATAGGCAGTCGCTGTAGTTCATGTAAAATTATAGTACTGCTGCAGCTGCATCTGGTAAGGTCATCTGGAGCCGATCTTACCAAAACTGGAAAAAAGACTTAGGCAGTTGATGTGTTCTTCATCCAGTGAATTCCTGTCATTATCTAGCAGTAAAACAGTTTGTCTCTAAAATAATTCAAACTAAGAAGGCAAAGCATAGACCAATTCTTATGGTTTTACTGGTAGGTATCTTCGTATCCGTAACATCTCTGTATCCAGTAGCCGTCTGGACTGTTTGACTTGCTAAAATAAAAAAAAACATCCTATGCACTAATTACAAACTTACGTAGGTACAGCCGCGAACATTCACGACTGATCATTTTTTTAAAAATCGCTTGAATCATGCGCAGGCGTCCCGCGCGGCTATAGAGCGCGTCATGTTGTAAATGCAACAAAAATGAGCTTAGTGGTTATCAGGCGGGAGTGTCCTCGATTGTACCTACGTTTGGTTAGCTTCATAAATTGTTGAGGCTCTCGTTTTGCATGATCCCACGGCTCAATGGATCCTTTAACATATTCTTCCAACCAAAAAGCCAACGGAATAACATAAATACTAAATAACATACATGAGCTGTTTGTCATTCAGTATCTAAATAAATAATGTGATTGGCTCTCTCTCTCTCGACACAGTTGTACATAGAACCTTTTTGTTATTCATTGGGGGCTTACGACACTTGGTATCGTTCGAACAGCTGTAAATTAGGAATTATTTGTTTTGTGAAAAGAAATAGGAGGAGTTTCAATGAATTTTAGATATGAAAATAACATCACGCCTGGAATCCCCGCAGCGTTAGGCAGAGCTGTAGCTAATAGTACACTCACACATTTCGTGAGTTAAGTCCTAGTTTTAAGTCCTAATGTAATAGGAGGCGAGCCTATTGCCATCAACCGGGTACGAATTTAGACTCCGTGGCTGATGAGAAATTAGTGGTGGAAAAATCTAATAGCACTTTGCCCAACCCGGGAATCGGTTCCAGGACCTCATGCTCAGCAGTGCACTCTACCAACGAGGCAGAATAATATATATGAAAAAACAATATATAATAGGAAACAAGCAGTATTTAAATATAGCCTAGTGGTGTGATAATCGGACTGCCAAGTCATAGGTTTCGAGTTCAAACCCAAGGCACGCACCGCTGATTTTTCGGATTCGGAGCGTATTGTATAATTATCACTTGCACTTCGGAGAAGGATAAACATCGTGAGGAAGCCAGCATGCCTGAGAGATATTTCTAGGCGGCATGTAAAGCCAAGTCAGAGGCCCATGGGCGGCATAAAAAAAAAAAAAACTGTAACACCAGGGTTACTATGAAGTCTTAAAGCAGGACTATTTCAGTGTGGGAAAGAGACAGAGCTTTACAGGTCGCCTAGCGCTATCTCTTTCTCACACTGAAATTACTCCTGCTTTAAGACGTCATGATAGGCCACCTGGTTAGGCACTAACCACACGTTTAAGAAATAACATAGGAAACTATGTTAACAGTGGGTCGATCTCTTTTGAGCAAAATAGAGTAGGCACCATTTTCTTTTTCTCTGCTGTAAGTGTCGTTGCGTTTCGGGAGTATTGTAGACAGAGAGATTCAAGGTTCTTTGATTGGAGAAAAATAGACATGTTCGGGATGTATTTTTGACGTGATAAGGTCTTACAAATCGATGAACGCCGGCTGCAGGCACGAAAAAGTGTCACGTTCCGCCTGAGCCGAGCGTTCAAGCGAGTGAGCGGAACAAGCGATAGAGAGGCACAATCGGCCTAAGCGTTCGGCTTGTGGCGCGTCTATGTATTATAATAATGATAATTCAGTGATAATATAATTTAATTAAATTTATAAAAGTATTCATATAAGTTCCACAGTTGTCGGTGATGCAATTTCCATCTGACGCTAATAAATTATTTTCGCTGCTATGCTTCTACATTTATTTTATCCTTCAGATAGTCTATCCTCCTTTCGGTATTTAAACAAGAACACGAAAGAATGATAAATGGATATATAGTGCAACCGTAAAGGCTATGCTTGTAAAGATATGGTTGTGAAAAGTAGATACATTATAAAAGCAGAATCGATTTTGATAAATCACCTTCTGTGTCTCCTTACATTTTTATAAGGCTCCATAAACCTTGTCATTGATTGATTGTTTTCTAAGTAATTTAGATAGATAGGGGTCTTTTTGTAGATTGTGATCGATGGCAGAGGTAATGCTTTCAAGATGCGTGTAGGCCTTAAGTTGTATAGTTTTTTACAAATGTATAATCGATGTAGGTATATAAGTAGTGGAGTAGATTACTTCAGTGGATATTTTAAGTAACAAGCTGCGGGTGGATCCAATCTCCTTATAATGCTACGTCATCGACTAACGAGCCGGGGTTTATTCCTTTTTTATCCAGAGGATTACATCCCTTCGGGTGAGCGGTCGGGAAAAGTTCGCGGGAGAAGAGAGCCGGCTAATGGCACGCCGAGGTCCAATTTACCTACGTAAGGAGGTGGCGAAACAGAAATAGCGATTTTATTTCTGTTCAAGTAATTGCTTCGACTAATTGAGTTTGTTATCTCTTTGAGTAGAGGCTCGGTCGAAATTACCGCGAATGACGCTCTGAAACCTCATTATGAACGATCAAAAACAAAGGCCTAATGTTGGCTTTATTAAATAAGAGACGACGAAATTGAGTTACCTTCTTCTGAGGGTGAATTCAACCAAACTGACATAGACAAGTTTTTGTTTGGAAATACCTCTGATAGACTCCTGGATGGTGTGTCTTTTTTTTTTATGAGCCCGTGTTGTCCCACACCTAGGTGTTAACACGGGCTCACTAAAAAAAAAAGAAAACAAAACACCTAAGTTGAAAAAAAATGTCAAAAATAAACTTAATTGAATTCTGTTCTCTTCGCTTCGTAGACAAAGTGCGTTAGGGAGTAAACCTAAAGACAAAAAACAAGAAAGAGGGTTTTCTTGCGAGCTTGTAGGTCATTTCCGACGAGAAGATTACCTGCTGAAGTAACATTAATGCCCGTTTTCAGTATTACTATATGAGGAATGAAACGGAGAACATACTTTAAGGGATCGGAAAAAATTGCTTCTCAAATAAATAATTTCCTGAGAAATATTACACTCAGGTATGTTCCTCGTTTAACCAGCCAAAATACAGATATTTAAATAAAAAAATAGAGTGTGTGCTTAAGACGGCACGGCAGAGGTGAAAACAGCTGTCTATTTCTCACTCGGCGGTCCCGAGTTCACCCGATCGAACTTTTCACCTCAGAGCGTGACGGATCAGCCTAACTTACTACCTCCGAAAAAATGTGTGTGCGGTGCGCCAAAAGAAGTTTTCACTTCAAAAACAGCTGCTTCCTACAAAATTAAAATACCTAATACACGTAAAATGTATGGAACAGCCGTTTTTTTTTTAAATTTCCCTTAAAAAATGTCTATGTCCGGGGTTCAGAATGATGTACTGAATACGTCTTAAGCATGTATGCGTCGGTGTCCTTTCTACTCTGTAGAGTGTGTATTATATAACACTTATGAGCACCAAGAGTTGAAATTTCCTCAGAGTGCTTCTAAGCAATCTTCTTGCTATCAAGGCATTCACTTAGGTGTCACCTTATATTAGCGAAACAGGCGCAACTGTAGACTCCATAACAAGTTTGCAATAACCTTAGCAATATAAATCGTCTAGCCGGCCTCAGGAACGGTCGCTCGATCCTTCCCCATTGCTCTCGTTACAGGTGGCTAAGGCTTATTTTAATGGATGACACGTATCCAGTTCACATGTGTGTACAGGCACAGCTAACGACATTATGCCACTCTGGATTAATGGATATTAATTAATCCTTAAAGGAACGAACAGTTATATTACGGTCGCCAGCACATTAAAAGATTTTAAACCATAAAATGTTGTTCGTTAAGTTGAAAATCGAATGAGAAAATTTGACAGTTTGTATCGATTTGATGCGCTGGCAACTTTACATATTAAGTTTTAATATAAAATGAAAACTATTATTCCAACGCAAGTGTCCTCAAGAAATCAGGGCTGCGAAAACTTGCCTGTGAAATGTTTAAATTAGATCGAGAGAGATCTTTATAGTAGAGGATCCGAGCTAAGAACGACCTTCACTAATCTGTTTAATGGATGAAAATTATTATAGCTTGGCCAGGAATTTTTAAATAACTTATTCGCGACATATTTTGAACATACTAGATATAAAATAGTTTTCATCCATTAAACAGGTCAGTGAAGGTCGTTCCTAACTCGGATCTTATATTATAAGAAGGATTGCCCAACGGTAATGTAACGTAAAGGAAATGTTTCAAAATGTATGGAGCCCCGGCCAGGTCTTTGTACAGATGTACCAATTTCTTCAATAGATTTTCAACTTTATCTCTAAAGCATTAGGGTCAAGGTTGGTTCGGAAACCTGACAGTTTCGGGTAGCATGACCTGCTGGCGTCTGTACAATATACTCACAAATGGCGAAACACACATAAAACAGTTTTCAACTGTCCAATTACTTTAAGTTGGCTTTATTTGTTTGGTTGTAAAGCACAAGAACATACACTTGAAATTGCAACATACCTACATCAAAAAGTGGTAAGCTGTTATCTTGATTGATTATTATTATTGCTGAAACAAATCTGTGAATTTATGACCAAAACGCCGTAAACTGCCTTTACAAGTACATACAATCGTTACAAATTGAGTCTAATAAAAATCTTTTGTATAGCTACTTAAGTCTTTTTTAATACACGAGAGAATTTCAACCTCCATTTGCAATCTTGTTTTCCATTACCAAAAGAACAATAATTCAAAATTAACGAGTTTTTGAGCTCTCAAGAGTGAAGAGTCACACATGAGTATGAAATGAATCTACGATCGTTCTCGAAATGAGAAAACGTCTGCTCCATAATAAGATATCAACAAAAAAGGATTATTTAAAACACAATCTTCTGAGCATTGGTAAATTTGCTCATAAACAGCCAAGATTATGCTGAGAAGAAATGTTGCATCGCATTTCAATTCTAATTTTGGAAATGTCAAACTTAATTTGACATTTTTCAGTCTTTACAGCTAAGGCACCCTTCAATGTTCTCTTATTTGGTACAAAAAAGTAAAAGTACCTAGTATTGTATACATTATTAATCTATTTTATTCTCTACTAGAACTTTGCCCGCGACTTCGTCCGTTAAAAATTTATTAGCTCGGCTATTATGCATGATATAACCATCACTTATAGCACCCCCGAATAATGTAGTTTTGTGCCAATGAAAGAATTTTTCGAATTGGGTCATTAGTTCCGGAGATTCCTACATACAAACTTACAAACAATTTTTACCAATTTTTACCTATTTATAATATTATAATTAATAATAATAATAAAAAAAAAACATTTAAAAATATATATAAATATTTTTAGCAATATGTAAAAATATAAGATTTATGTAAAGAAAAATGAATAAACGGAATATAATAATAATATAGACTATTGCTTGTATGCAGAGGAGTCCGTCGCTAAATAATAATAGCCGTTTGGGTCAATCTTTAGCTTAACCCGTGCTTGCCTAGGTTGGTCTGTGGATGGGTGACCACCCATTACCTACCGAGTTTCCTCCGTGCCTCAGAAAACACAATAAGCCGTTAGTTCCGGCTGTATTTTGTAGATCTTTGACAGTCGTTACAGGTAGTCAGTGGCCTGAAAGTCTGACAACCAGTCTTACCAAGGGGTATCGTATTACTCGGTACTAACTGGGCTGTGGAGGTGACATAGGCAGTCGCTCCTTGTAATATACTGGTATTCAGCTGCCTCCGGTTAGACTGGAAGCCTTTTTTGGAACACCTATCTTGTTCCTGTGTGCACAATCACACGTATTTGATTTGATCGGCATTGGCTTCATCATTATCTTAGCACATTTGGCCTCACTTGATTTTTGCTCACCTCAAAGCTCCAGCCAGAGTGGCATGAATCTCATTCGTACTGGAAGACCGATGGCAACAATCCAGCAACTGATTCGCCGTCATACTTAGTTGCAGTTCTTGCTAACAATCGTTTTCAAATTCCTCATCATCACTTAGAATGAATTGCCAGAAGTGTCTCACTCAATTCCATTTGAGATCCATTACCTACTCAATATCTAGCGTTCCCTTATCCATCTTCTTTGTATTGTGCACACAATTCCATTGCAAATCCGCGTAATCTGAGCTGACTTTGATAATGATGATGATTCGGCTCTGCGGTTAGGGTCTGTCCATCCTATTACTTGCAACGTCAGGTCAATGACGCAAAGCCCCTTTCTCGTTACGAGATTCGTAATGGTATCGTATTTAATCGGGCATGGAGCGTATAAAGCCTTCTAGTGAAATTGAAAGAAAAACAATTTACATTCCGTGTATTTATTTCCTCTGGAATACTACTAAAGTTTGGCAAAACACAAACACCATATTTTAAACAAAGTAGCGCCATCTGTATCAATTTACATAATAAAGACAGTATTAACTATTCGTGAATAATTTATTCACAAAAGTGTTGTCTACGAAATGGGGCGTAAATCAAAACGTTACGAGTAGGTAAACATCGTTAAAATGATAAAATACACAGCTTTGGGGGAAACAGAAATAGCGAAAAACGTGACGTTTGAATAAATCAAAGAATTAGTGGAAACCATCGCCGAAAAACCCGACTATAACGACTTTTTTCTCCTTTTCGTATCGATGAAATCAAATTGTATTAGACCAGTATGTATCCACCTGAACAGCTCCAACATTTGCTTCCATTAAATCCTGATAGGTGCAAGTGGTTGTGCAGGATGGGCAGGACAAGAGGTGGAGCATGTCCTGCAGAGGGTCTCCACACTGGCAATCTTGGCCAGATTAAATCTACAACGGCCAACCTGGGCTCGCAATCGGTTAAGGGATTTCCAGATTGGCCAATGCAGTTTGTATCTGGGCGGCAGGTGTTGATGAAATGTGGAGGGAGCGGATGTTTTTGGATGGGACACTTTATTTACTTTTAAAATTAAAATTATATTGTATTCTTAATGTACGTATTCGTATTATCATTAAAAATGAATATAACATCACGCCTGTAACAGCGAGGTGTACGTATAGTAACCATTGATATTTTTGCCAGTTATGTTAAACCCATCTAACAGAAGGCGAGCCTTTTGTCATTATCCGGGCTCCGGGCGGCTACTGGAAAATTCCTGTTGGAAAATCCCCAATAACAACTTGCCCAAACCGGGAACCGAACCGAAGACTCCACGCTCACGAATAGAGCTTGTCATTATTCCCGCCATATAGCTAGCTATGACTTATAATATGTGTAGTAGGGACACCCTACATTATTGAGGATTTTGAGTCTCAGTATTAACAGGTATGACAAAAAAATTGTATTTAAAATCAAGCTTTTTTGATTATTACCATAAATCTTGTTAAATTCTAATGAAAAATAAATAAAATCGAATGTCAAATCAGTCTAAGTACTTTATTATTAATCAGTCAAATAAAGTCATCAGTCAAAATTAAAATTATAGATAAACATTTATCAACATTTTTAAATTCTTCAATTTCAATTTTACCGGCTATAACTTTTCAAAGCAAAACAAAATAAAAAAAAAAACAATCTAAACAAAACAAAACTCCTTCTCTTTAAGTTAAACAATAAAAATAATTCCTGCCTGCGCTCGGCCACGCTCAGCGCTCGTTCGCTTGCGAAATGTAAAAAGCCTAACAAAAGCCGGACAAGCCGGACACCGTTTATTTTGGCCGGACACGCAATCAAAAAGCCTAACTATGTCCGGCTTTATCCGGACGCCTAGCAACGCTATGTGTATGTAGCCTAGGTCTTCCTATACTTGAAGATTTTCTTGTGTTGTCATGAACTTCAGGCTAAAATGTTCGGTCATCCAAATACTGAAAGAAAAAGGTATAAAAGTTGAGAAATGATACAAAGTTTCGCTATCAAACGCTTTTTTAGATAGTAGCTTTTATTTAATTTATTTAACAAACTTAACTAGTGCTGGCTAATTATAAAAGTTCTGCGGCGAAACTTTTAGTGGCGAGAGTTTTTGTGACGCGCTATTACGTGTTAATTAGTGTACTTTTAAAAATGGAATGAAAAAAAGTAAGCTTTTTTTTTTTTGGATGGGAAATCATCAAATGACTTCTCCCGCTCCGGGCAGAGCGGAGGGGAGTGTCAGACTTGTACTGACTAAAACCCATCCATGTTCCTTCCTTGCCCTTTGTGTTCTAGGGTCGCGGTATCTCTTTCGAACAGTCCCGCAGCCCTGGCAGGCATCGGCCCTTTCGGGACCCTCCATGAAAAAAAAAAAAAAGATGAGACATTTCGTTTATAAGTAGTGTTTTTTTTCATGATTTTCACATAGATTCTACTTAGGACTGTGTATTCTGAAAGTTGGCTACGTCACAAATAACTCTGAAATATTTCGGTGATCTGATGATTTATGAATATTAATAAATGACATTATGAAATATCGCTTTGTGTTGCAATAAAATAATGTAATTTAGTAATCTTTCACATAGTATAAAACAAAGTCGCTCCCGCTGCTTGTACGCTTACAACTTTAATACAGTTTTCAGCAATAGTTAAAGTGATTCAAGAGGGATGTTTATATTTATAACATTGCACCCATGCGGAGCCAGGGCCGGTCGCTAGTATTGATTAAATAATCGGAACACTGCCGAGCATGCAGTCCTGGGTTCGATTCCCGGGTCGGACAAAGTGTTATTGGGTTTTTCTATTAGGGATTTCTCAGTAGCAGTCACAGAGTCCGGATTTGCGCCCGGTTGATGGCAATAGGCTCACCCTCTTTTACATGGGTCTTAAATATAACTGACGAACTGTGAGTGTACTATTAGGTTCACCTCTGCCTAATCGTAGTTAATTATTAGCAAGTAGGTTACTGTTGGTAGTTCTCTTGAGGCTTACATTAGGTTACTGTGGATACTTAAAAATAAAATGAGAAATAGCAACAAATTAGGTATAAATCCAGAACAGTGCAAATTGAATTCCTGAAATAAATGCTTTTTGACGAACTTTGAAACAATTGAACTGATTATTTGCGCTGACTCACTTGTCAAACATCAAAGGTCCCATTAAAAACGGTTCAGTGGTTTTCAAATACTGCTGGACCTACCGCCGACGCTACCTAAAATCTTTAAAGTAAAACTTTATTTTCTATTACTACAAGGTGTTTAAAGATATATTTAAAGAATGTGTAGAGAGAATTTCAACATAACATCAAGCCTGTTATCTTCGAAGGGTAAGGCAGAGGTTTTCATGTAATAGACCCAAAAATCGCCAATTATTAAGAGAAATTATAAAAAACATAAAATTCATTATTTTGCCTTCTGTAGTAATTAAAACAGAAGATGTTACATATCTACCGTGATTAATTAATCAGCTTCTGCACAGCTGGCACTCTGGAACTGCTGTAGATACTCCTAAATCACTCTCAACAGATACAAAGTCAATCGGTCAACGTACACAGTTCCCGCTGTCGTAAGCTTCCGTATTGGATGCAACTGAATTATGCACAGCACTGAGGGATGAAGAAGTTTGTTTTGATTGGTTGAGCGACCTGCCAGACCAGCAGTAATATATCTCCTGTCTGCCTGAATTGTATGAATTTGTAACCTGACATCTTCGAGAATGCATTTAATCAGAACTTGATTAGATCAGACTATGTTATATTATGTCCCGATTTATGAACGTTAACGAAGCAAAGGGAGCGTGGGTCGTAGTTTTTAGTACACAATCCTATAACATAAAAAATCAATCCCTAGTGCACGAAAATATTCCAAAAAAAACTATTTGTTTCATTGACTTTTTTCCACCGACTTCCGAAAGTAAAGTTTTTTGGCACTTTCTTTTTTATTATTTTTTTGATGCCAGCTATTTTTTTTTGCAAAATATTTTCTTTTACCCTTTTTAGTTGTCAGATCATTGTATTTTTGATTTTAATGAGTATAATTCTGTAAATACATACGTGTTACTGGCGCGACTCATTTTTCATCAACATACAACGTGACACTGACCTGCAAATTGCAAAAAACGTAAGAAAATTTGAACCTTAAGAATTTATACCCGTCTATTTGCCGCACATCCCAGAACTAACAAAGCAATTTAGTATACCAAGTGACTGAAGCACTTGTATACTATACACTGGAGTGCGGGATTAATGGGCCGTAAGTAGCCATCCAAGCTGCTGGCAATTCATAAAGTGACCTTAATAAAGTGTAAACTTAATGTTTTGTGTCGTAAAGAACCCGCTGTAAAGTTTTTATTTTACTGGCCATAACTGTATTAGGGTCTTTTGGAAGGTCATATGTCGAAGTGTTTGCTTCAATATTTACTTTTTCATGGTGTTTTTTTAAACCGATTTACAAACGTCAGTGTGGCGATTGACATTTTTTCGAGTCACAACATGAGTCATCCTCATCTTCCTGACCTTGTCCTATTCTATTTGGGGTCGGTGCAACACGTTTTCTTTTTCCATTCCCCCCTGTCAGACGTCACTGCATCATTTACACCTTTTTCTTTCATATCATTCCTCACACAATCTATCCATATTTTCTTTGGTAGTCATAACATCCTAACTAATATTATAAATGCGAAAGTAAGTTTGTTTGTTACCTTGTGCCCGAGGAAAATAACAATAACGTTCTAATGAGAAAAGACACGTGGGGCCATCTATTATAGATGGCGCCACGTGTCTTTCGAATCATGATTGAATTATATTATTACAAGCAGAGTAAAACCCGAATTTACTGTTAAATTCTAAATTAACGCGCGTGAAGCCGCGGGCAAAAGCTATAGTGAGTTATATTTTATCGAAGCATTCATTATTTCATTCTTATCTATATCTAAATTTGTTCGTTCTGGTAATAAATGAATCGAACTAACGCTTAGTAGTCTTGCAAGCTACCATTACTAAAATGTTTTTTCTTTGTTACTTAATTAAGTAAATGTTTGATCGGATATCGATATGTCATCATCGATAAACGTTTTTGTCGATATTGGCAGAAAAAATAACGTGACACATGAGTGGTGTACCCCAGGGAGCCAAGATTAATGGGCTTAAGTGGATGGACTCTGTACATACAGTGTATTATATGTGTCCTCTCATAGAGAGGAGGCCTGTGTCCCAGCTGTGGGAACATTATGGGCTGATGATGATGATATGTGTCAGGGGAAACATTGAAGTGATATAAAATTAACAAGCCTGCGGTTATTCTTCGTGCGCTAATAGATTGGATATTCAGTGTTTCAGATGTCTCTGCGATCTCTGCGTACAGCCAGCCCGCTGTGAGCTTTAAAGGTGTGGGGCCTTTAAAGTCAACTTGCTTATATTTTTATCATGGCAAAATCTAAAAGGATAGAAAGAGAGGGGTTTGGAATGGGTGGATATTTGTAAACTTTTAAATGGATGGATATTTGTAAACTTTTAAATGTGTGGATAATTGTAAACTTTTTTTGATTTGGTTTCGTACCCTGGCAATGTACAATGTGGCGCTGTAACAAGGTGTACGTACAGCCGCCAGCGCATTAAGTTTCTATAAACTCAAATTTTCTCACTCGATTTTGAACTTAACCAGCACTATTTTATTGTTTAAAATCATTTGAAGAAACTTGACAGTTTGTGGTAACTTGATGTATCTACTGGCGACTGTACAATAACTTGTATGTATCAAAGAGCTGATTCGGAATCTTTGAAAACTTGTTTGATTTACATAAGTGATACTAACCAACCTTCAGTTATTAATTTTACCTGTAACTTTTATGAACAGATTCAGCAATAACGTTATTTGCCTAAGTTATTTATAACGTTATTTCCCTTACTAAGTTTGTATAGCTACATTGGTGGTTTATTTCAGCCTCCACAGGAGTTTGCGACTATTTATTGGCACAGTAACTTTGAGATGAGTTTGCTAAACTTTGTGCCGACTGATTGTTTAAGTTGCTCGCGAAACACCAAAAATGTTTTGTGACTAACTTCTTCAGCTAGTTTTATGGATGTACACAATATAAACGACAACCTTTTGGTAGGAATATGCCTTCTTGATTTACAGATTAGATCATTTATTAGTCGGAAATAAACCCGTCGGTTCGATAATTTATTTAAGCATAAATAATATAAATATAATATTTATAATACCCTTAGGAACATGAACACTTTGAGTAAACAGGAAGGTAATGTGGAAACTAAGTTTACAAGAAAATACATTTACATAAAATAGCAACACGCCTGTAATCCCCGAAGGGTTTGGCAGAGATGCACCTACAATATACCGACATTTGACATTTCTTCAGTTATGTTCAAGTCTCATGTAATCGTGGGCGAACCTATTTTTCAACCGGGCGCAAATCCAGAATCCGTGGCTACTACTGAGAAATTCCTGATGGAAAACCCATTAACACTTTTCCCAACCTGGGAATCGAACCCTGGGATGCTCAGCAGTCGCGCATTTACATACAATACAAGAAACATTTTTATCGTTATTCGTTGACTGATATTTTTACAATTCTATAAAGTCAATTTTTGGTTCGACGTCTTTGAAACAGTAAAATAAAAGAGCAGGCTATTCCACTGATGGAAGTTTCCAACTCATTCGGGGGCACCTCGAAATGGATATCTATAATTGAATTCGAAAACAAAATGGTCTTGAAAAAACGGAGTCCGATTTGTATAACTTAAAAAAAACTCGTTTAGACCACAATGAGGTAAAGCTTGACAATAAGAGAGTTCCATTTCATTTCCTATATCAAAAAGAAAATTTTACGAACTCAAAACACGTTTACAAATATTTTCATTCACAGTTGAAGTTAGAAAGTAGGTTCAGTCCTTTTGAGTTTTATCTCTGACTTTATATCATAGTCAAAATCAGAATGAACTTTATTCTTGCCACAATAAGGTTGATGTTGGGTGTTTGACTATTGACAAGTACGACAAAATCACAGTGATCTTTATCGACGTGGAAATAAGGTTGATATTGGATTGCTATTGTTGGAGGTAATATAACTATGAAAGGATTGTACTGTGGAAAGTTATAATTTCAATGCCATAGCACTGTTTTATGCGTGGGTTGAAAAAGCGTTGAAAAGCGTCATTCAGATAGAATTTCATAAAGCAGGCTGGTTCAGATTCAAACCTCCACTTCATATGTATGGTTTGTGTTCGACAATTGAATGGGCCGCGTTTTGAAAATAGAATCTCTTTTGTGAAGGTCCATTCTTTTTTTATGTACTTAGTGGTTGTGACTGCGGGATTTATCGGAGTATAGCGGTTTAGCTTTTTTAGATTTCTTGTCTATGGAAAAATGCTTTATTAAGCGTGAGGCTTTTGTTTTTTGTTGTGCTCTACTGTATTTGTCTCGAGGTTAAAAAGTTACGATTTTGCAGTTTAAAAAGTTCCGTATTCGTTCCCCATTTTTAATCTATCAGAGTGCAATAAGAAACAATCCGAAAAGCTAATACCTAGCTATATCTCTGATTGGAATTTTGAACTTTGCATTATAGAACCCGGAGTTAGTTTTGGACAGCGCGGCGCTAGAATGCTAGAACGTTCCAACTAATCGCAAGTTATAGTTCAGTGCGCGCAGTCTGGCAGTGAAATATGTATACGTCACGTAGGATCACTGCGCTCAAAATAAATGCTATGCTCCAAAGAGATGCCACATCTAGATATACCTAGAGCAGATCCATTTGGGAGATTATATTTAGAGGATTATAAACGAATTCCAATTTGATTAAATCGATTACTTATCGAAGTCTAATCATGGAAACTTTTAAGAAAAATACTGTATTGATGAGAAGTTAAATAGGGTAGTTGACCAAAAAATCTAATTAGTCCTCAGATAGATTTCCAAAAAATATTGGAAGCGTATTTTTTTTTTCTCGTAATCTACATGAGTACGATGCAGTGTGTCGAAAATTCGTGAGAAGTCACATTTCGGTACACTTTTTAGCGGAAAGTGCCGTCACAAGACCCCACTCATGATCTTTGATGCGTTTTATGTTCGTTATTTTTTATTGATTTAATAAAACTAAAAATACGTATCCAATATTTTTCAATTATCTAACTGACGAACTAAACAGAATTATATTTTGATCCTAACATGAAGTAAAGCTCTGAATATAATTGTGATCATTGCTTTCCTTATGACACTGAGTGACAATCATAATCTACCAATAATAACAGCAACTAACTTGACACATTATTATTAATAACTTTAAAGATATTGCTAGTTCATAAAAGTTTCTTACAAAGAAAAATTAACTCAAGAAAACGTATCTCTAAGCGAAAGTTTGCAAAGAAAAATGAAGAATTAAATTGTTCGAGTGGATGGAAGAGTATTTGTATTCAATATCGATACTGGCGCGTTGCGCGTCGTAGGTACTCTTTCGTATTCTGGAGCAGTCATCTCGCTGTCAGATTGAAAATCAACTGCCAACAGATGTATTAGATGAAAAGTGCAATAAATAAAGTGGGTACTCTAGAGCTTGTGATATTGGCTGAGCGATTTTTTTACTGTGTTTGCTGTGAATTCATTGTTTTCGTAATCTTTCTCAGTGAAATTCTCAAGATTGGAAATGTACACAAGAATTCCGACCGCTATTTAGGAAATTGTATAGATTTCCTAGGAAAAGTGTATATTACAAAATGTATCATAGATTTCCAATCTATTTTAGGAATTGTACACATTTCCTAGGAATTGTATACAATGACGTATTACATACTTTTCCGTTAACATATACAAGGTGTAAACGGACTCTTCGAGAAGCCGTCAACCAAGCATTCTGTACATGAAACTAAGTTACTATACGCAAAAAATAATTGCTGGGAAATGACTTTAAGGTATGGTCTAGAACAAAAAAATGATCGCAATGACGGGGAAAACAAGTGCCTTTTTGCTTCGTTTTGAGTCTTTTTACACCTTTATACTATAACAATATTTTAAAACAGGGTGAATATTGTAAAAACGTAATACACATTTTAATCTTGAAGTCAATCAATAACTTAGAGATCAAAAGCTAAGCTCTTTCAATCCAGCTGAATCTTAGCGTATCGCAGATCAAAGCTAGAAATGTCTCTTTCAGTTCCACTTCATCTTTTAAGATCGAGCTTCCATTCTATGTTCCTTTTATGAAGCCCACTCACAGAGAGAAAGATATTCATAACTATAACTGATATGCTATTACCTTCAGGGAAATAAATACACTCGCGAGCAAAAGTATGGTTACTTGGACTTGATTCCGCGCGATCTTGAGTACTTAATAACTAGTTAAGAATAATAAAAATGGTACCATTTTAAAGGTTAAACCTTTATCAATATGAATCAATTCCGAATAAGTGATTCCATACTTTTGCTCGCGAGTGTAGTTATGTAAATTCACCCTCTACGTCAACTTTCCGTTTTATGACCATTTATTTCATACTGTAACTGTCATAAATATCAAAATACGCACAACTTAAGGTGTTCTCGTCTGTTGGTCAATTTACTTAACAATTAATTTCCCTAACTGTTCCACTGCCAACGAGAAAAAGTATTCTCTCGTTAAATCTGATGCACACCAATTACAATCACGCTAATACCCCACAAATTGTTTCGAGTGCTTCACACTTGCGGCCCACAAAACTTTGTTAGTATAAGCTGCTCACATTATGTAGGCAAACTTCTGAGCCCTGCAGTGTAAGTACGTGCCATGGGCGAACTCGTGAAGTGTACTCCAGCGAACTCCGGAGATGCCCGAATATCTAGATAGCCACAAACTGCCCAACTCTTTACCCGACTGCGTTTACTATGTGAAAAACTTCCTAGTGGAGTTTGACAAATTTTTGCAGAATGATTTTTGATTACAAATGTAGGTAATTCTTAACTGCCAAAGACTGTTTTATGAGTTTTGTTTGGTACATTCAATTTAAATAAGATAATTTTAAATACGCTAGTTGCTAAATAATAAAGGTAGTCAGAAACCTGGAAATCCGACACCTAGTCTTACCAAGGAGTATCATATCCCCTTCCCCCTAAATAATAAATAATCCCCTAGCTACTGGGTGGACAAGTCGGCCCCCACATGCTTTGGAATTGGCTGGCAAATGATGAGATGAATTTTAAAGTAAGTGTATAAAAATCTATAAATAGAAATCAAAAAACAAGTTAAAAAAGGAACCCCCCCCCCCAGTTAATTGTATTCAGTGAATGTGTTTTGCAGAATAAACCTCTAAAAGTAAAGCCCGGTGGAATGAAAGGTCGCGAGGGAATCCTAAACAAATACTTACTTAATTTACTTTTAACTGAGTTCGCTACACGAAATATAAACGTAATTACGAAGAATAGAATCATTCATTTCTCTTTAATTTGATTGCTTAAACTTTACTTTCTTATTTACTTTTCATTAGAAGATCGCACCTAAAATATATCTGTTCAAGGATCTTCTGCCTAAAATTGAAAAAAAACAACGCCATCTTGTTTTTTTAATACGTTCTGCTACGGACCAATAGCGCCAATTATTAAACACAGAGTTATTCTGACAGATGTCACATTTTTGTGTAAAAACAGTAATTGTAACCATAGCTACTGTCAGGTTAGCGGCGGTTCGGCGAAATAGGGTCCAACATAGGTACAGACAAAACATGTTCCATTTTAATGTTTCTAGTAGAAGCAAAAGGGATGATTCGATCTCATGATCAAAGGGCTATGAACTCAAAGAAGTTCTATTCGGAGAGCTTGATACGGCTTGAACGTGCCCGGAGGTACCTAGGGTAGCTAAGTAAATGTCGACGCAGCGTAGCCTCTCAAGAACACACGTGACTTCAAAGAGATAGAAGATTTATATGTCGCAGGATAATTGAAAAATCATTGGAGATTTGGAGCATTTCTAAGGATTTTTGCAAAAAAAACCCGTTTTTTTCTAAGATTGACGATTGAAAGCTAATGGATTAATTTAATAGTCAATTTTACAACATTTTTACGTACTCTGGTTGTTTAGAATATAGATTGGGTGGGTGTAATGATTGACCAATAAGAACACCTGTTCATATCAGCCAATCAGTGTTCATCAATGTTACAAATCTGGATTTCGTTTATAATCTCAAGGATTTAACAAAAATACGATTTTTACAATCTCCCTGCGACATTTACTCCGAAAAAAATCCAAACAAAGTAAAAGAGAACATATAGCTGATTGAACTAGTAGTAATAAACTAAGTTAACTGTGACAGTTCGGTAATAAAAACCGAGAGAATCGAAGTGCACCTTACGCAATATCAAATTGGCACACGTTCTTGTTTTTGTGATCTTGGAACGAAAGCTAATGTCATTTTTTTTTAAGTCAAACTTAGTTTGAATTAAAATGAAGTTTATTGGCACAAATATGTCAAGTCTAATCTTTACCCAACTATATTGGGGTCGGCTTCCAGTCTAACCAGATGCAGCTGAATACCAGTATTTTACATGGAGCGACTGCCTATCTAATTCCACAACCCAGTTAGTACTGAGTAATACGATACTACTTGGTAAGACTAGTTGTCAGACTTTCGGGTCACTGACTACCTTCACGCGAAGCATGACAAATTTCATCTCTATTCTGCCAAGTATAGATATATAAAGCTCTTTCTATACAACTCGACATGAATGTTTTCTGTCCGAGCATGGGATGACCCGTAGATTCGTGATCCTACGAAGACAAAGACATAGAAATAATTTCCATAGCCACGGGGAAGTAGCTAGTGATGTAGATATTATACAAATCTCGATCGTTAGTGAAAACGGGCATGAGGCATTGCGTTAGGTATCAGTCAGTGCTTCTGAAAACAGAAATTAGGCATTCATTAAAGTGACACTTAGTGTTGGTGAAAAGGGGCAATTGGCGTTGAGTTAAGTGTCCCTTAGTGTTGGTGAAAACAGGCAATTTGGCATTGAGTTAGGTGTAGTGTTGGTGAAAACGGGGATTAGGCATTGAATAAAGTGTCACTTAGTATTAATGAAAAAGGGCAGCGGACATTCAGTAAGGTGACACTTAGTGTTGGTGAAAACGGTCTATTTGGCATTTAGTTAGGTTTCTCTTAGTGTTGGTGGAAACGGGCATTAGGCATTGAATAAAATGTCACTTAGTGTTGGTAAAAATGAGCATTAGGGATTGTCTGATAAAATCTTTGCCGTACTCAGCAGGAAGATCAACAGCCCCAATTATTGCAATCAACCCTTTGACTTGTTTTTTTATAGATACGGGTAGGCTCTAGTATGAACTCAGTGAAAAATCAAACCAAGCATCCAAAATTCAATCTCCTTCTATCCCAGAGTTATACATATTTGCAAGTCTCGAAAGTTTACGCAAACGTAAGCGAACTAAATCCTAAATCTGATCGAATATGGATTGAAAGGCCTCAGAGAGCTTTTCACATTCAGTTGAGTAAGTAACTTTTATACAAAAGCTCTATGGGTTAAGGGTGAACGTTTCTTAGGAACTTTTAAAAATTTCTGTCCCGTTACACGTCATTAATTTTACCCGACTGGCTCAAAAGGAGGGTAAACACAATTAGTACGGCATTTTAATTTTTATAAAAATGTGACTCTCGTAAAATGTTTTAAAAAAGGTTCTCTGAAAAAACCAGCAGCAAAGGTAACAGCTTGTTACTTTCATTTTTCCGTAAAATATTAAAACACGTGTGTTGCCCATTAATGAGTGTTAATAATGCACTTTTTCGGCTTATCTTATTCAAACTGCATAATTTTCCGTGAGTGGCCAAAAAAACTGATACGAAAAGTTAATTGTTGCTTAGAAACAAACATCTATTTTACAAATAACATAACAATGGGCTCAAGATCAAGCAAAAAAAAAGTGTGTGTGTACTTATTACGCACGTAAGAAGTTATACTTCTTTGGCGTATAAAACTAAAATGTTGATATTCGACTAGCTAACTTCAGGGTGTATGTTGACTAGCTAACTTCCGGGTGTCGGTTTTTCGTGACGGTATGCGCGCATCGTAAAAATTTACTCTCATCATTTTTCCCTAATGTGCCAAAAGAAGTATAACTTCAAAAGTAAAGCTTTTCTCGTTAAAGAGAATGAATAATGATACAAAATTTACCCCAATTTAATAACAGAACCGTAATGGCCGAAACAAAGACCTCGTCTTGATCTAACTACAGTTATTTATCAAAGAAGCTTACTCACGTAATTCTAACTGTGCCACCATTTTTAAAGCGGCAACAACGCAGTCAGCGAGATACGGTGTTTATTTAATAATGTGCATCTGTTCCCCGGTTCTAACGTTCATTACATGGCGGGGTGCTAATCCAATTTTACGTCCACATACACATAGCACTACGGTGTCGTTTTTCTGCTCTTGTTGGCTGGTGAGCCAGACTTTGTGAGGGAAATTTAAGTTAAATTGTAACACAAACTTTGGGAGAAACTTGTTCCGTGGTTATCTGTTCGAGGGGAATGTAGGATGTGTCGCTTGGTTTGCGGGAATTTTGAAGTTGTTTGTAATTTGGGTATTGAAGCGGCGTCTACTAGTAGTTACCGAAAAGAATATACGAATAAAAAGTATTTTTACAAAAACTGTAAAGTAAAATCTAGCGAGATTATCAAGTTAATTTGTCCCGTACAAATTCTTTGGCACTTAGTCATTTTCGTTAAACGTTTTTAATTCTTTTATTTTTCGACTTTATGATTACAATTCGTCCGTCAGTTTATCTTTTTCCTTCCTTAACTCGTTAATGGAAATCTTTGGTACTTCTTCCTTCTTCGAGTAAATCTAAAATCTTCCCGCTTAGACAAATCTGAATACCGTTTTTTTTAAATCGTTTGCAAGCGACATTAAATCTGTCTGATCCATATTCCGGAATTTTCGTTTGCACTTGTTTCTTCGAGATATTTGCATTTTATTTCCACTCAAATCATTTTTGTTGAATTGAAACTTGGCAATCTGTAATAATATGGTGATAATTTATCGAACACATAAGAGAGGGCTATGTTATTACTTACTTTAAAGGATTACTTTTAAGGAAATATCTTGCACGCAGCTATGTTTGAAATTCAAAGAAAAGCAATCCCATCATGCATGTTTTGAACTTGTGAAGTTCTTAGGAAATAGTTTTTAAATGTTAGCAGGCGATGTTAGGCTTGCAGTAGGGAAAATTATGTAAACCTTGTTTATTATTTAATAAGCAAGAACAATTGAGGAGAATTAAGGAGGCCTATGTCCAGCAGTGGGCTGCTATAGGCTGATGATAATGATGATGGAGCAAGAACAAGCAATATGATAAATGATCACTTAGTAGCTGGAGAATAACAAAGAATATAATGCCGGGAAACATAGTGTTGGCTGGCGAAAACAGCACTGGTTGAAAAATATTTGCAAATGGGTGACGGAATCACGAGTGCTGCAGATCTGCTGCAAAGGACAAGGAGAAATATTTTGATGGTCAAACTTCGGAAAATTGAGAGACAACAGAAGAAGAATATAGAAAAGTCTAGAAGATAGTTTATAAATGTAAAGGCTGATAATATCGTCGTCTCTAGGCTTACATTACGGGAATCCCGAACACCCGTTTACTAGAAGATTTTCCCCCAAATCTTAGGATTTACCCGAAGCTCACAGTAAACGTTATTTATTTTTTGGATAAACACGTAATATGTCGTTTTTCTAGGCGTTACAGATTCGATTTGGATGGCATGTGGAAGCTTTTGAAATAGTTTGAGTTGGATTGATAGTACCTAGTTTACTGTACTGATTTGTTTTCTTTTCTCATATTATTTTCCCGCACTAAATACTGATCAAGAAGAAAAATTACTAAATGAGACTGTGAAAGCTGACAGGGGAGAATACAATACAATACAAAATAGATTATTGTCACAATTAGCATAATCAGAACATTTGAACGTGTTTGGAGCCTCCTTTTAAGCAAAACAGTGCCTATTTTAGGAGACTCCGCGCTTCCATATCATTGCCGTATTACTTGAGACTTACAAAAAAGTAGTGTACATGTGACATTAGGAGTACACTTATTATTATATGATGTGGGTATATAATTATGTTGTAGTGTGTATAGTGTATGATGGGGTGTGTATAGTGTATGGTGTGGTGTGTATAGTGTATAGAATATAATAAATAAACTTGTTACGCCGACCCCATGTAATATGCGACAAAGGCAGAAAGAGTGTGATGAAATACTGATCAAAGGTACTTACAGATCTACGAAACAGTATAAATAGTGTAAAATCATAAAAATTGATTTGGCAGTCAAAGAAATTGGGTAGTTATTTTTATTTGCAACTATTTTGTAGGTTCCTCGACAATCTTTTAAAAAATTCATAGTCTGAGTCACGCCAGGTTATTTTATTCCACAAAATCTCATGAACGATATTACGCTATAAGTAATAACAGTTTGTAGTGAAGTTGCCTCTTTCCTAGTCCTTCCAAATTATTTAAAAACCGCCGAAAATATTTATCCGGTCTAATACACTGCCGGTTGGATGTAACACTGCGAAAGTTTTGTGGACCAGAACTAGTAATGTGTATCGAACACATGTCTTTGTACTCCCTTTGCAAAAATTCAGGCACAGATACATTGGTGTCGATTGAAAACGTAAGTGACCTGTGAAACATTCCCGCTGAGGTACGGAATATTGCATTTAACTTTATTTCTGGCTTGTCAAAGCGGTATTTTCCAGTTTCAACACAGCTTTACGGATTTCGTTGTTATTGAGTGGACAGTTTTCAGTGCCGATAGCGGTATGTATGGACTAGTAGAGTATCTCTATGTATGACTGTACATGGGCGTGTATAGAGACGTTACTTCTTTTGTTTAAGCGTTTCATTCGGTCTCGTTCCGTTTTTAAACCGGCCATATTAAATGCGGTATGAAAACCTTTTGAAGTGAATGTTTTGTAAACCTTGATCAACTCTTGCGATGTTTTGATTAAATTACTTAGATAACTCGGAATTTTGTTACGATTTATCTACTTTCAAAGTTTTCGGGCGATGAGCCATCACTCATTTATTAAACATCTGGTTAATTTGGCCAAGAAAAGCTGAATAAGTGCATATGAAGGAAATGATTTTTAGATAATCGTCGTAAATTATGTTTATTCATAAATTGCAATCCAACGTGTCAATGCCTTCTGGGCACTATTCCTGTTGACAGAGATGTGAATGAATTCTTTGATGCCCTTTAATGCTTTTCTTCTCTTCTAATGTACATACATGTGTATTTTATTATACTTTAAGTTTGGGTATAGATAATTATGTAAATGGAAAAATAAAAATGTCACAGAATAATTTAATCCTAGGGATTTTTTGTTAAATTAAATGTTATTGCGACAATTTGTAAGATTAAACTAAATATTTAATGTCTGTAAACCATATAACACCTGTGTCACCTGTGTTTAGCCAGTTGACATAAAAATGTTGGCTCAAAACACACAAACCATTTATGAAAGGTAACCTGGGGGGCCTAAAATGGCCGGTTTAGCAGAATCATAATATGAATTACGTTACAATTCATAAAATGGTCACAAAATGACAATTACGCAATAATATTAATGCGCCTGTGCCCATTTTAGAAATTTAGGCGACTCATATTATGATTCAGCTAAAGCGGCCACTTTAGGCCCCCATATATGATTTATTAATCGTAATCAATTGTTAGTACTTACATACATAATTGGAGTTTTTTTTTTGTGTTTTTGACTATACAATAAAGTTCTTGTACGTATTACGAAAGCACATGACGCCTGTTTTCGGGTACAAAGGCTTTACAAATCTTTGATTTATTATATCATTTTAACATGGTATCTATATTATTGTAGAGGTTGGTTGGAGAAACCCACATGGAGAGAAGAGCAGAAGGCGGGTATGGGGACAAAACAAAATTTAAAGAAAATTAGAGATATGCACTTTTTTTTTTTCAGGATGATAAATCATCAAATGACGGGAGGGCGCGGAAGGGAGTGTCAGAATTGTACTGACTAAAACCCATCCATGTATCATCCTTGCCCTTTGTGTTCCAGGGCCGCGGTGTCTCTTTCGAAAGTCCCGAAGCCCTGGCAGGCATCGGCCCTTGCGGGCCCCTCCCTGTTTGCTATCTCTTTGAGGTGCGCGTGGAACACGAACGCGCCGTCAACACGGCCTGACGTCATAAGACAGACGGACGCCGAGTTAGCCCATTACTCACCGTCCACAGGTCGGCGTCTACGGTGGCTGGAAGCCACCACGTAGGCCCCAACGCCCGGGGCGTCTCTCGCGGCGGCTGGGACGTGAGGTTCTCTCCTTCTCACGTTCCGCCACCACCTTCGCTATATAGCATAACTGCTTCTGCTGTGACCGCGTCCTATTCCCTGTCACTCCGAACCATGGATTGAACCAGGGCCGGACGCGATAGGTTGCCGTCGCCGATCGCCGCTACGAGGACACGGCGGTGCTCCGCCCAAGCGGAGCAGACCTCCACGGTGTGCTGCACCGTGTCTTTCGGGCGATCCTCATAGTGATAACAGCCTGGTGTTTCCTCCCGCCCGATTCGGTGCAGGAACCTCCCGAAATAAAATCGTGTCCGGTGAGGACCTGCGTCAGGCGGAAGGTGAAAGTGCCGTGGCGCCTCTCTAGCCATTCCTCAAAGAGGGGACTTATCGCAACTATTGTGGTGTGCCCTGCACGGGGTTGGGATAGTCGCTCTCTCCATGTCGCCATGGGATGCTGAGCGACGATAGCCGCGGCAGCGGAGTTTCAGTTTAGTGGCTCCGCGCGCCACTCGTGCAGGCGCGCGATATTGTTTATTGACACAAAGTCAAGTCACATTGAGAGTAAGGGAGACTGCACTTTTTTAAAATCTTGTGCACAATATTATTTCATGCGTCGATAAGAATAAGAATAATTTAGGCGTACAAATAGCAAATAATGATCAATGACCCCCATGCTAGGTAGAACCTGTGTTATAGAGGTCATCCATCCGTCCATTATGGATAATATAATAGTCGCTTTCAAATTAATAATGTGCACTTTTTAGGGATCCGTATCCAAAGGGTAAAATGGGACCCTATTACTAAGACTCCGCTGTCCGTCCGTCTGTCCGTCTGTCACCCAGCTGTATCTCATGATCCGTGATAGCTAGACAGTTGAAATTTCCACACAAATGATGTATTTCTGTTGCCGCTATAACAACAAATACTAAAAACAGAATAAAATAAATATTTAAGGGGGGCCTCCAACAACAAACGTGTTTTTTGTCGTTTTTGTCTAATGTTGTATAGATGATACGGAACCCTTCGTGCGCGAGTCCGACTCACACTTGGCCAGTTTTTTTTTAGTGTCCGCTAAAATTGGCCGCCATGACCGACTCAAAACGTTCAGGCGAACTGAAGTAAATAAAAAAAAAAAAAGCGAACTTCTGTGATTTGTTTCAGACGACAGAAATTCCAAAAGCTAGTCTTTAAAAAGCATAATAACATACACTCAACCTACCATACAATTTGTTTGCAAAACTTTACAGTATACATAGAAAGTTAGTGCAATATTCTCTTCACACACAAAAGGCCTCAGGGGTAACCTTTTACAACGGCGTATGACAGAAGTTAGTCATTGTTCCGTTACGACGCCGTGACGTCATCATATGGAACGGCCAGAAATTGGATTTGTAATGAAGTGTTACAAGATTTTGACTGTGGGTATAGGCTACTGTTCGACGGCAGCAAAGAATAAAAAGACAACTGCATTTTTTGCAAAATACACTTCTTTATTCTATCCAGGTATATTTTTTATGTTTATGATTAACTATTACAAATTGAAGAAGCTAGCTTTGATCTTGTAGACTAAAACGCTCTCCTGGAAACTAGTGATTTTGTAGATAGCCGTTTGTTCTTTGCTGCCGTCGTGTTGTATATGCCCTACAAAGCTTTTTTTTTTTTGTTTTTGGTTAGATTTTTCCAGAAGCATAACTAATTGTAATAGCCAGGAGCGTGGCTGAAGATTTGGCAGCTATTTTGTGATGGCACGGCATTGTGAATTACTGGTTTTAAGGGCCGGAATGTCTCTTCCTTCCGCTTCGCATGCCGAACGAACCGAATGTTTAATGGACCACAACTTTATTGTAACGACATCGGAAGAAAATGAAGACAACTAATTAACTATACACTGAGAATTAAACGTGAACGTTGAAACGTAGGTACCTACAAAAGATAAGGAACTGACTTAAAGCGATAATATCTTGATCCGACTCATCAATAAAAGGTAGAAAGTGCAGGAGTGACTAAAATAAATCTCTGAACGTCTATCTTCGTCTGGAATTCGTGTTCCACTTAGATTTCATTCGTCGCAGAGCTCGTAAATTGGATTCTAAAATGGATCGTAACTAAACTTTGATTGGAGATAAGGAAGATCACAGTATAAGTAATATGGAAGTCATTACATAACAGAGAAGTAATAAAATGGCAGATAATAAACCAAATTATGACTGTAACGATCTTCTATTTGAACAAGTGCTGGTCCATACATAAAAAGGTAGGTATTAAGACTTGGTCATCATTATCATTAACTGTCTTGTTCAACTAACTACTGAGAGACCCCTTTTGTGCCATACGTCCCTAGTTTCACCCCAGTTTTAAGCCACGTACATTTATAGGTCATAATCCCATCTGGCTGTTGGTTTGCCATAACCTTGTACCACATTTGAAATAGCAGGCAAATTGTGTGACTTGCTCCCATTCCAAATAGGTTTTATTTTGGTACTTGAATAAATTTCTACGAGCCGTGTGTTTTAAAGCCTCTTTTCGACTGCAATTTACGGGAGAAATATTGGTGCCGATTGCCTTGTTCACAAACTAAACTAAATTTAAGTTGAGTGTATCTTTTTCTTTCTATTTCATTATGAAAAGGACAGAAAATAAATATTAGTTTATTACTGTCAAATTAGTCAGCACCTGACATAATTTGTTGTAATTTTAGTAGTCAACTTTTTAATCACGTCTAAACTTGTGTCAGGCGCTGATTAATTGACAGGACTAAACTAAAATTTATCTTCTGTCCTTTTCTTAATGAAATAGAAAGAAAAAGATGCACTGAACTTAAATTTAGTTTAGTTTGTGAACAAGGGAATCAGCACCATTATCTGCTTTAAAATGAAAGTGATTACAAGTGTGATACGTAATTACCCGTAGATTGGGATCACGTGTTGCAGTTGATCCTACTAAATATTTATATTCAATTACGCCGTACTAATGTTTGAGCAAAGAATGTCTGTAATCTGTAATCCAGGGATTGGTTTATAGGGCACTTTCTTTTACTCAGAAACATGGATAATGTTATGAAGTAAAAGAAAATTATTTTCCGACATTTAGTTTGAGGGTATAAATATAAGTTAAGCGATGAATTTCTTGTCCGTAAAGTTAGCTAGAATTAATTTAAAAAAATTGATATTGATAGTAAGAACATAACATAACATCACGCTTGTAATCCCGTAGGGTTAGGCAGAGGTGTACTTAATAGTACACCAGCATTTCGCCAGTTATGTTTAAGTCCTATGTAATGGGGGCGAGCCTATTGCCATCAACCGGGCACAAATCCAGACTCCGTGGCAGCTACTAAGAAATTCCTGACGCAAAAACCCAATAGCACTTTGCCCGACCTGGGAATCGAACTCAGGACCTCATGCTCAGCAGTCGCGCTTGCGACCACTCGACCAACGAGGCAGTCTAAAATTTTAAAAGCTTTTCTTAGCATATCGATGGCAATTTAAATTGTGTCGGCCTAGAACTGAGCCGCTAGTTTTGCGCCTTCAAGAAAAGAAAAGAAATTAAGTAGTTGTTACTTTTTACGGTTGTCATAGCGACCTTTCGATGTACATATATATCAAAAATAATAATTTGGCTGTCAAAGTAATTGTTCTACTGAGAGTCACTTGACAAAGACGTCCGCACCGTGTGCAAATTGAATTGAAAATGGAACGCAATCAAAGTTTGATTCGCACCAATTATTGTAACTGGCAACTTTGATATGGGTGTTATAATTAAATCACTAGCGACTGTTGACGTGATTTAGTTATGTTTAGTTTAAACATATTGTTGAGGTACATCTAGGATATTATCAATGTACTGATCCAAATGATTATAAGAATGACATCAATACTTGTTTAAATTACATAATAAATTTGCTAAATAATAATAATTTGGTTATAAACCTGATTAAAACAAAATTCATGCATTTTTTTCAACGATGTCTAAACCCAAGGGTTAACATTTCTTAGTGTGGCTGTGATATTGAAGAAGCTAATAAAGCTAAGTTCTTAGGTGACAACCAACTTACATGGAAGCCTCATGTTGAAGAATTATGTAAAAAACTCAGCAAATCCGCATATGTTCAATTTCAACTCTCAAAGAAAATTAATGGTCAGTCTCTTTTAACAGCGTATTATGGACTGGCTGCCTCCAAAACTTGGGCATACCTTGGGTGGATAAAAAATGTTTATATCCATATGCTCTATTTAATTATAGCGTTTATTTTAGGTAGCTGCCAAAAATAAAAATGCCCCAATCTGGGTGATCTCAGATGTTTTGTGGTTGAATAACTTCTCGGTGAATTGATTCACGACATAGTTGTAATAATAAAAAATGTTTATACTCTATCCAAATATTAAGTTTATTTTTGGCCGTACTTTTGAAAATAGCCCAAAAATGTATGGAGGCTGGGTGATCTCCTTTATAATTGTAAACCAACTATTTGCATGCCCGGTTACATATTTAACTAATAATAATTTTAAATATTTAACCGAATTTCATTTCACCTAAAACTTTTCAAATATTATAGTTTCGTTTTTTTTTTACTTCATCGAAGTCACGTCTGCCACTGTATCAGTTGACCTATTATCAATTCGATTACTTTCGTTACTCCGACGTTTCATTTGGTCGAAAAACTTTTTACCGAAGTTACACGTAGCCGAAATAACATTTGTTCGAATTATTATGTTTCCGAACATTCATTATACCACTGTTTTAATGATCACTAGCTGTGCCCGCGACTTCGCTCACGTGAGCGCGTTTTCTTTTGGCATTATTAGGGAACATTACATGGGAACGTGAAGTCGTAGTATATTCCTACCATCCTCTACAAAATATTGTACTTAGTATACTGACATGCCGGATAATGATGATGATGATGATACTGACTTACTGTTGATTTAAACTAAAACCTGATAGTACATCTTTATTTTAAGTACTAAACGAACACGTAGTCCATTTTATTTCTGGGGGGGAATAAATTAATCTAATAAGCAATTAGATATAATTCATGATCTATGATACTCGTAGCTCTCAACGCTGAATATCCTTAAAAATAAATAAAAAAATCTTTCAACTGTACTTAATAAAACAGTTGATTATGAACAAAAGTGGTTCTAAGTGGTCCCAGTAAGAAACATGAAAACAAGGATGCTTGTTTGCATATGTGACTGTTCCTAAAATACCCTAGGCTGATAAAATTTTCGTTTTTCCTAAATCATATTAATATTAGTATGAAGGTCGGTTTCCCCCGAAGGGAAAAGGGCCGCGCCCCGCCAATACCGCGCGGCTCCTGTAAGGTGCATCCAGTCCGGTCACCTTTCCACCGACTATGAGGAATGTCCCGGCTTTAAAAGCTGCAGGGACTAGGAGAGGGTGCAAGGTGAAGTTAATATTGGGAGTTCACAGTTAAGAGACACATACATGAATATCATTAAAACATATAAAACAAACCAATAATAAGTGTGACTGTAATAAGACAAGAGGACACCAGAATATGATAGTAGTTTAAAGGTGGATGGGAAACGTTACGCTTGCGCTTAACAAATTCATTATTTACAGTTACGTTAATTTATTTGATTCTAGTGTACTAGATGCCGCTTCGCAAACGCAAACAATTCCATGTTATTACATGGAACCGTTTTACAACGTTTGCCCGGCGTACGTGTACTGTTAGACCTAACTGCATAGTCCTACTACATGTTCCCTAAGCACTATCTACATGTCTTTCCCAATCCTAAGGCATTGGGTTGTGAGGCCACTGCCATTGAGGAAGACAAGTTTTCAGCATTTACACCTACTTACACGCGTACTCTTGTTATTAACACCCTTACGACAGATTACCCCAATTATTATATTATAACACAATTTGCACAAGCGTACCGTAGACTCAGTCTATAGCAGAACATATTGCGATTGTATTGGTGGACGCCGAAGTGGTTATTTTATCGTCACTTCACATTTCTTTACTCTGCCCCATGTCGTGGTTGCGTGTCTCGCTAAATAGTGTCGATTCAGAATACGGGCTACAAGAACGGCCTGGGTTGATTTTAACGAGACACAGTCCCTAGCGTTCATTAGAACGTAGCTATCATTCCTTTCAGGATACTTGGTGAAGCCTACCCCCGCTCCCAGAAATGTGCGCCAACAATCTCTACGCAATGTTTCTGAGCAAGACCTTTGGAGGAAGCAGTATACATCAGCAACGTTTGGTTGATTTGTACCACAAGTACAAATTGGCTTTATAATACTGGACAATATAATCTGATTTAGCAATCCGTGGATATTACGGTGCTGCCTTCTCCACTGAACAATATAGTTTATTCTAACTGAAATTAGAATATTACGGTTCTGCCTTCCATATGTGGTCAGTCAGATAAAAGTCAACATTCGTCAATAGTCGGGTGTGTTAATGTGCAGTGTACATACTTGTCGTATGCGTGGAGTGTGTGTACAGAGTAGCGGAAGGCATTCCCCGTCTCCCTATAACCAAACGTAGATGACGGATATTTGCTAAGGTATGGAGCAGGAGGTGGACACATGACACAAGAGAAAATATTAGATATTATACATTGTGATATAAGGCGGCTGCTCCGTCATGCTGAAATAAATGTTTATTAACAGCTCCTCTGCTCTACCGCCAAACTGCTGCTTATGCTAAGAGTTAATGATACAAAGTTAACACTTACCACGTGTTTATTGAAGATGATTAGTCTAAAACTAACTTACGGAGTACTGCACACTCTTCCAGTTTCGCCTCGTCACTGCTCGTCTTCTTCCGCGCTTCAACACCCACTTTAACTAGACTTATAACTACTACTTATATTTAACTTATAAAATACGAATCGCTTTCTTACGACAGTCCACGGGGACATGTGCATCTTGGTAACAAGACTACGGTAACTTCATTAGCCTAACCTAGGACGTCCTAGCACGTTAACGGTTTTAGACCCGCTACCTAGCCTTAGCTCGACTCGCCTCACTCTCTAGACTTTTACGTCCGACCTCTCAAGCCGTCCAAGCCGTCAAACGTCTCAATTGTTTTAAGTGTCTCGTTGGATGCTTACGGCCCAAAACATGGTAACCAGCTGATGTCGGCGTTAGTGTTGAGAAATGCATTTAGTAATTGAATGTTTTTTATGTTTTCTTAAGGATTCTATGAAATATTATATTGGCCTGTCATTTAGCTTTCTTCCCTAGTGCGTTTCCCATTAAATAGAGAATTTATGCGTTTCTAAGCGGTTCGATATTGTTGTACAATTCAAAGAAAGAAGGAACGTTTGGTTATTAATTACGGTAACATGTCAGCCTGTCAAACCCATAAACTAGAGATATAATGTTTTGTAAGTGGCCGATACCACGTTGTGATTTTGAAATAAGAATCAAGGCAAAGATATTTGCTTAATGATTAGGAGTACGTGACAGACAGTCACACATACAAGCAGCATGCAAGCAAGTACGCAGCATGCAAGCAGGCATGCAGCATGCAATCAAGTATCCAGCATGAAAATAAGCATGCAACATGCAAGCAGGCATGCAACATTCAGCAAGCATTATTTCTGTCACGGATCCAGCGCTGCGGGGTTTGGGTGGCCCCACGCGAGCTTATCGTCGCAGATGGTTTTAACGCTCACCAGCGGGCCTTCAAACCACCTACTCCTCAGCTCGCGGGCCACCCTACCCCTCCGCGCCTACGCGGGTTTTTACTACACTCTAGGGGTAGGACAGACAAGACTACGTGGAGTCGGTTTTGCAGCGATTCGTTTCTGTCACTAAATTCTGTAGCACAACATATTGACTTTTGATGACACTATTTTAATTTAATATTGAAAATACTACCAAGTAACCGGCGATATATTTGTAACTGAATAATGTTCCGTAAAATGTTGTTTCGGTGTGGTGAAAATATGACAAATAAATCATGTAGCAAATGAAAAAAGTTTAAAAGAGGCTTCGGCCAATAGCAAAAAGTTATTTTGCAAATCGGCGAAATATAGTTGGGTAAAATAATACGTATGACAGATGATACTTCGATGATCTAAAAATATGTCAAGTAATGTATATGGCAAAAAAGATGTCGGTCAATAGTTTTTGGTTAAATGAAATTCGAACAAAAAAATTTCGGAAAAGTGATCGGTTCCCTTACATGCCCATGGGACGGCAAAATGTGGAGAACCTTATTATAAACGAACATCTATAATAATAATTATGGCAGCTGGATCAAGGGCTTGATTCAGAAAGCAGTACTTCTGGACACGGCGCGTATTGTCAGGAGGTTCCTCTCTCAACAGCCCTGACCACCGGTAGCTCGGACCCTGTTGCCAATGCTGGTGGGCTACTATTTTTTATATTTTTAAATGTTTTTTTAAGTTGTTTTTTATTTAAATATTTAAAAATGAAATCAATATGTATGTAAATAAATAAAGGAAATAATAATAATAATATCTTGGGACAACCAACACACCGCCATCTGATCCCAAACTAGGCAGAGCCTTTACTATGGCAACCAGACAACTGATAAACAAACTTATATATTTCTAAATACATACATATTATAGATAAATTATACACCCAGATACAGAACAAATAATCGTACTCATCGCACAAAGATTTGTCCTGTGTGGGAATCGAACCCACGACCTCCGTCCTAGCAGAACATCTATTACCCAAGTTTGCAAAGAAATAAATGATTTGATTTTGATTATATTGCACCACTACACTTAAATGATTTATAAAGATACCTACGTAAGTTCTGTTTTATATTAATGCCTGTATTCTATGAACGGATAGGTAGAAGTGTTCTAAAATTATCCATCACAATGCGATTTACGTATTCTGTACATCAAACTTAAGACCCATATTTCTTTAGTATTTTTCTAATCCAATGTGAAACATCAAATTGAAACCATTACAGTTAAAAACGGATTTCTGACAGCTAGATGGGTATAACTAGGTGCGGTGCTTGACCTGGGGATCGAACCCAATATTAACGATCAGTAGAGGCGCTTGCAGACCGACGAGAGTCCAAAAATGTATTTTTAACATAAGATTGATGTTCTTTCAAATACACAACATAATAAACTTACAGTACACCCACATTTCACCAGTTATATTTCATAAAAAAGGGGCGAGCCTATTATCATCAAAAGGTCACATACCTAGAAGTAAAACTAAATTTCAGTAATATTCCTGATAGTTCAACATAGGCATATCATGTACCTACTAATTACTAAGTGATGCACGTTAAACAGTCTGCTGAGCACTTAATTGTGTGCAGGCAATAACTCACGCCTAAATAGACTCTCCGCCATTATTTACGAGACACAAATTTGCTTAATCCGGAGTATTTAATTTATGTACGCGTTCTAATAATTTCTCGCTTCACCTTGCTTGCTTTGTGATTTACGGATAAAAAAGCTTTCGTTCTTCGAAATTGCTTCGACTGATGATAAGACATTGTATCGAACGCGAACGATAATGGCAAAGTAAAAAATATATAGGATGACTGGTAATAAGTGACCGATACTTAAACACGTGATTGTACTCATAATAACAAACAACTTTCCCTAAGAAACACTATACAGGATTGATAAACTATCGAAAACCTTATGTCCTACGTGTTGAAAGTTTTTGACAATCGAAGCGCTTCGAATACTATTTCATCTTGTCTCACTCATTCACAGGTTATGTTGCCAGAATTAAATTCCGTCGAAATGTAGAAACTACCGTCTTGTTCTTAATACATTATTACGGTTGGCACACATTTTAAGTAACACCGGTTTGCAAAAATTCTTATACATCAATTTCGTATATTTTAATAAAACATCACAAAATACGAGCCGCACGGCGCTATTATTAAAAAATGGTGAGATTAAAATTAGTAAAACTTTACTCAGAAAATAGTGATTTATTAGACCTAGCTACAAAATCATAAAAGTGCTGTCAAGTACGTTCGCCCGTATGTATTCAAACATATTAATTAGAGTTAGACGCCGGTGACGGTGGTGGAATTCAACGTTTAGTAGAGTACTGCACCGTTCAATGTAATTAATTTGCTCATGTTATACTCGTGATGTCGGTGACAGAATGCTCTGTGATGCGAGGAATAATGATGAATCCTTACTTCCTTACTATCCTTATCCTTACTTATATTACATACATATTATACAATGATATATAAACTATAGATACGTTACCCGCGCTCTGTAGTGGCCACATAAATACCGGGTAATTGTCTTGCTGTCTTACTTTCGCATTTATAATATCTATATACTAGGTACTAGGCTAGGTGGTTTTAGGTATTTATATATATATATATATATATATAATATCAATAGACGCGTCATGCATGAACATCATGGCACTCACAAACAGCGTAAAACTTATCGGTAGCGAGAGAAAGAGAAAGAACATTAAACGCCATCTACGGAATTCCTGTTGTTAGAGAGATAAATATATTTCTTTAGTTACGTTGTCATCTTGTACGTACGGCACGTCACTTACCTCAGGCACCGGTCGCCATTAGAATGCATCGAAAAAAAAAATAAAAAAATATTTTTTTCTTGATACTTACAAATGAAATGATACTTTTTTATCTTTATTTGTTGCAGTATAATTTTTACATTTCCTAAAAACACAGGAGGGGTTTTTGTTTTTGGTTTTGAGGAACTTATTCACACAAGTTAATTTAGTATTACGTACAGCTGCGGCATTGGTTGGTACGCGACTAAAGGGACTCGGGGCAATTACCCGGTATTTATGTTGCCACTACAAAGCGCGGGTAACGTATTTATAGTTTATATATCATTGGTTCTAGTATTTTGTGTGTCTAAATACTGGGAAAAAATCCAAAGTAGTAAGTAATAAGATCACATTTATAAAACATTTTAATTGTTTATGCATAAGCTATTTAACTTAAATTACTGAAATTAAGTGAAATTGCTACATAAATATACGTTGCGCTTATTAACCAGAAATAAACTCACGCTGTAAAATAAGTATAGTATGAGCATAATCATAAGTAGCCTACAATGTTCCCACTGCTGAGACACACGGCCTCCTCTCTATGAGAGGGAATGGGCTATAATCCACCACGCGGAAAACATCGTGAGGAAACCGGCATGTTCTAGAACCAAAAATTTGAAAACAGGTAACATCTACCAACCTAAAATATACGGAATAATTAAGAGCGCACGGGATGACAGATAAAATTCAATTTTTTTCCTCGCTTGTTCAGCCTCGATCGGTCTTTCCCGTTCGCACCATCAAGAAGATTATTTTAGGGTGAACTACACTATTGATGGAATGATGACAAATACTCATCATCGGGTCACTCAGCTCAATCCAAAATTAACTATTTCGATGATTTTGCCAAATTATAATGATTAAATTCCTGTAACACAGGTTTCACTTAGCTCAGGAGTCAGGGTTTCAAACGGAAATTAATAACATTTTATAGATGTATTTTTTTTTATATTTCTGAACTAGCCAGTGCTTTTGGGGTTTTCTGTCATACGTCACGTTACTTCATACGGCTAAAATACAATCAGCCTATCATATTCCCACTAAAAGGAAAAGCGATTGCGGTTTGGTCGATATCACATGTCTTCGATATTTTGGTTCTAGGAATTGCCGAATTCATCATTAAGTTTTCCTTCACCATTGCAAAAATTACACAAATTAATGATGCTGGGTTCCACCGACGAGCTCGTCAGTCCGAGCCGCTACCACTCACTCATCCCTGCTTTTTTTTTTTTACGGATGGGAAATCATCAAATGACTTCTCCCGCTCTGGGCAGAGCGGAAGGGAGTGTCAGACTTGTACTGACTAAAACCCATCCATATTCCTTCCTTGCCCTTTGTGTTCCAGGGCCGCGGTATCTCTTTCGAACAGCCCGCAGCCCTAACTCATCCCTGCTTCACGCCACACTATATTTATTCACTCACACACAATCTATTGGTAAAACTATACGTTCAGACACACATACACACTCTATTAGAAAAACTACATTTTCAGTTCGTTACATCGCGTGCAGACACTCGTATAGTTACCGTTTGGGGAAGGTGGGAGACTGTCGAAGAAAGTGCCTACAGGGATCACTTGTTAAAGGAATGGTTCTTTATAATAATATCTTTGTGTAATATACATATATCTTCTCCCAAATCTACACGGTGATTGGTAATTGGGTGGCCTTGAAAGGCCTTGAAATGGGTGATACTAGAGCTCATTAGTAACAAATTCGGCCCGATAACTAGAGGTCCTATCTAAGTGGTTTCGGAGTAATCGAACTTTTAAGTTTTTTGTTAGAAATTTTCGATCAAAAATTGATAGTTGTGACAAATCTACGTCTCTCAGAGCGTTGATATGAAACTTTCAGAGAGCGCATAAAGGAATGAATATTCTGAAAAATAATTTATAAAAAAATAATCCAAACCTTTGCTTTAAGAGGAAATGTGGGTGGTCTTTTTCCATATAAACGATCTCGCCTGTTTTCTTTCTGGTTCATGACTCTAAAGCTATGATTTTTTACAGTTAAATAAATATCAAATACCTACCGTGTTTCCTCTTAACAGCGTCAATTTAATTTAAAAAATTGAAACTAGCCATGCTTTTCAAGGCAGATTACTCAAAATAAATGTCTCAGATAGGACTCCCAGTTATCGACCTCTTGTATCACCCATTTCAAGGCCTGCACCCAATTACCAATCACCCTGTATAAGAGTTTTAGGTCATAGGTGAAGAAAATATATATTATATTATTCTATTAAATGAAGGATATTATATTATTCTATTTCCATTATCCAGACATAAATCTAGATTTCAAGAAGATACGTTACATTTACCGTAATTATATTTTAACCAATTTGTGTCCAGTCCCAGTTATAATAAGGCATTATCACTTGTTTGAAAAGATTAGAGAGAAAAAGCCATTTCCTGCTGGACATTTTTAGTTCGCTTGCATATATAACTGGCAAGTATCCAGCTCAAGATAATTACCACGCTGATAACGTTGATATACGTGAAAGTTTATAACTTTTCTGGGAAATAAGAGTAGATACATTTTTTTCAGCTGTGTATTACAAAGCTTTTTCTTTGTGTCACGAATGCAGCCGATATTTGGCCCCAGAACCTGCCTCTTCCTGGGTTTATGAGTCTCAAAATATATCTGGTCTACCTATCTTTCGAGGTACACTAACTCAGAAGCTAGTTCCAGCTAACCTGAGCTCGGCAGCAAGCCAAAACACGAAAAAGGGGAACACTAAACTATTTCTCTAAAAACAACGGACCAACGTGAAATATTCTTTATTTGATAGCAAACGATTTTCAACCCTATTTATAGGCTGCGTACATACAAACAGGTCATAATTCACACTTACACTTGTGTAACAATCGTGATCGGAGATTTTTTTCTGTCATGTTTAAATTGTGTTTTTCTTTACTTGTCTTATTTGGTAAACATGATTTTGGAGACATGAATGTTTTATTCTAAATTAGTAGCGGTTTTTCGACTTCGTCTGAGTATATTATATATTTTGTATTTTAGCATGTTACAAAAAAATATCTTGGATAAAAATTACCTTGTATCTTTCTTCAGGTCCGAAGCTACCAATCTTTCGCAGGCTATAAAGGTTCGTAGTGATCGGTTAACTGGTTTAGAGAATCAGAGTTACTTTCACATTTTTAATATGAGTGTTCAATACCATACGATTCTCTTACAAAAATCAATTTACAGTGGAAACTCGATATTTTTTCACCGTCTTTGTTTACTCAGTTACATATCCACGATAAAACACACTGTATTTTCGCCGCGAATGGACCGATAAGTTTTAAACTTGGCCATTTGGGGCTGTTCGCTTTGCATAAAGTTTGTTCCAATCGGCTCCTTAGTTCGTTATAGCTGTACTGGGACTTCGAGAGATGTATTAGATAGTTTTGGGAAATAATAAAAACTATTTTTGTGCGAATTTTCCGTGATAAATTACTTAAAAGGCTCATGGGCACTTCTGGGTCATAAAAGGTACAACAAAGGTTTATGACGAATGGTCTGCGAATATTTAGTAACTCAAACTCAAAAGCATTTATTTCAATTAGACCCTTACAGGCACTTTTGAATGTCGGAAAAACAAAGAAGGCTAAGCTACAGTCACAGTCACAAGGCATAATAACTTGTGAAAGTACTGTACTTGCCCTGTCCAAAGCGTAGATCTCTATGGAGAAGAATGGGCAAGAAACTCCATGGACAAACTTTTCAATCAAAATATTATTACAAAATCTTGGTTACATCATTCATGTTGAGATTATACATGTATGTGAGAACGATGTAAAGAGGCGTGCGAATTAAGAGCGTCCAGAGTAACAGAATAAATCAACAATAATTTAAAAATAAAGTACTTAATTAAAATAAACCGTGACAGCTAAGAGATGACCAGTCCCAACTGACAGCGCCCGTTCACGAACATAACGCATGGATCAGCGCCATTCAACTCAACCATTTTGAAGGGAACCAAATGACCCGACACACCCGCCACCATCAGCAAGACATTCGAGTGAGCATGACATTCTCTCAACTGCCAGGGCACATTCAAGTCAATGAAAGATAGCTAAATGTAAACGGTAGCTTTTCAATACATAGTACTCACATATGTGCTATGCAATTATATAATACTAAAATAAGGAATCTATACAATGCAAGGATATTTTTACAATCTTCTGCAGCTTCCACACTACTTATCGTGGTAATCAATTAATTTGCTCCTATGGTTGTGGAGCATGACCAGCATTGAGCCAAGCATTTTTATCATCAATGTAATCTCCCAACTTATAATATGCTTGCCTACATAGTGTGCGTTTTATACAAGATTTAAATTTCGTCTCATTCAGTTGTAGAATGTGGGGAGGTATTTTATTGTAACATTTTATTTTGTACAGTACCATAGGTATCTGAATGTTTGTGTTCAGGTACACATCTTGCTTAAATTACTATTATTTATACGAAACTTAGTTACACACAGATAGTTTATAGAGAATACTTTTTATCCCTCGATCTTGTGTTACAATTACCGAACTTCACACGGGCGAAGCCGCGGGATTATGCTAACTAGCCTAAGCCCACTGCTTCGTCTGTGAGAGAGAGACTTCTCTCTCTCTATTTGGATAGTTGATTTTATTAGAACTTTAAGGCCATTTTCCTTTACCTTTCTCAGTGTCTCTTAGTAACCATCTTAATAGCTTCTACGTACAAAGTATATACCAGCTCCCTATGTACAACGTTCCTATTATATATTTATCCGTTGCTATGTGAGGTATTAACGCGACTCCATAATGGGCTCGCAAACTCGGTTTAAACTAAGCGGATTTAACGTACCTATACGTATTTGTATTCATATTTTTGTGTAGTTTTTTGTCTCAGGGAATCTGTTTTGAGGTATATAATGGGAAAATAGAGTTGAGACTCTTACAGCTTGGTGATGTTTTTTCTTTTGTTATCTGTTTGGTTCGTCGGCAGTTTAGACGATTGATCGATTGTACCTTCTTGCTATAAAGTAGGATTGTGTTTTTTTCCCGACCTTGTTTATTTATTTATTTTATTTGGCTCTTCAAAAATTACTATACACTATCCTAACTTCCTATCTAGCTATCTTCTAAATAATACAATTCATATATATATATTTAGCAAACAGAAGCGAAGATGCTTAAAGAAAGACAACGAGGTACACAAAATATGGAATTATGAATATTACAGCCCTTTGAGCCATATTCCCAACAAAAGTCTCTCGGGACCAGTGACAATTCGAAGTTGTCAATCTTTGCCATAGAACTAACATGTGCTACGTAAAACCTCATTTCTTCCTAACACGGCTTCTCCTGACGCCAAGTCGCCCTCGACTTGAAAGTTGTAGGTTGTGCCTGCAATGCGATGATCTTGGTAGCGCACTGCTCTTATTCCAGCATCGAGATCAGGTATGGACAGCCCTACCGTCACGGGCACAGGCTCGTTACTTTCAGAACGGTCCAGGTTATGCTCAACCACCGGTTTTGTGATCTGAAAGAGTCTACGATGATTATTTGTATAAGCACCACGATGATCAACATCATCGGTTTCGTAATCTGGAAGAGTTTACGATGATTATTTGTGTAAGCAACACGATAATCACGTAGAAGTTGAAAGTTCAGAATGGCAAAAATATAAGATGGTCAGCGTCCTAACCGCCCTATATCCCTGCCGAAAACTTTACTACGATTAATGACAGAAACATAAGATGGTCAGCGTCCCAACCGTCCTATCTTACTGCCAAATTCTTTACCACAGCGACTCACGCTATCCGGGTTACAAACCAACGTCCGGTGACACAAGCTTTTGCGAACACCATCGCGCGGTCGGCGACACACGCCGTGGGAACGCACCCGCACGTTCGGCGACACACGGCTTGGGGACACATCAGCGCGTTCGACGACACGCCTCGGGAACACAGCAGCGTGTTCGGCGACACGCGCCTCTGGACCACAGCAGCGTGTTCGGTGACACGCGCCTCGGGAACACAGCAGCGTGTTCGGCGACACGCGCCTCGGGAACACAGCAGCGTGTTCGGCGATACACGCCTCGTGAACACAGCAGCGTGTTCGGCGACACACGCCTCAGGAACACAGCAGCGTGTTCGGCGACACGCGCCTCGGGAACACAGCAGCGTGTTCGGCGATACACGCCTCGGGAACACAGCAGCGTGTTCAGCCACACGCGCCTCAGGAACACAGCAGCGTGTTCGGTGACACGCGCCTCGGGAACACAGCAGCGTGTTCGGCGACACGCGCCTCGGGAACACAGCAGCGTGTTAGGCGATACACGCCTCGTGAACACAGCAGCGTGTTCGGCGACACACGCCTCAGGAACACAGCAGCGTGTTCGGCGACACGCGCCTCGGGAACACAGCAGCGTGTTCGGCGATACACGCCTCGTGAACACAGCAGCGTGTTCGGCGACACGCGCCTCAGGAACACAGCAGCGTGTTCGGCGACACACGCCTCGGGAACACAGCAGCGTGTTCGGCCACACGCGCCTCAGGAACACAGCAGCGTGTTCGGCGACACGCGCCTCGGGAACACAGCAGCGTGTTCGGTGACACGCGCCTCAGGAACTCAGCAGCGTGTTCGGCGACACACGCCTCGGGAACACAGCAGCGTGTTCGGCGACACGCGCCTCGGGAACGCAACAGCGTGTTCGGCGATACACGCCTCGGGAACACAGCAGCGTGTTCGGCGACACACGCCTTGGGAACACAGCAGCGTGTTCGACGACACGTGCCTCGGGAACACAGCAGCGTGTTCGGCGTCACGCGCCTCAGGAACACAGCAGCGTGTTCGGCGACAGACGCCTCGGAAACACAGCAGCGTGTTCGGCGACAGGCGCCTCGGGAACACAGCAGCGTGTTCGGCGACACGCGCCTCAGGAACGCAGCAGCGTGTTCGGCGATACACGCCTCGGGAACACAGCAGCGTGTTCGGCGACACGCGCCTCGGGAACACAGCAGCGTGTTCGGCGACACACGCCTCGGGAACACAGTAGCGCGTTCGGCGATGCACGCTTCGGGAACACAGCAGCGCGTTCAGCGATGCACACCTCGGGAACTCAGCAGCGCGTTCGGCGATGCACGCTTCGGGAACTCACCCGCGCGTTCAGCGACACACGCCGTGGGAACAAACCCGCGTGTTTGGCGTCATACGCCGTGGGAACACACCCGCTCGTTTGGCGACACACGCCATGGGAACAAACCCGCGTGTTTGGCGACATACGCCGTGGGAATAAACCCGCGCGTTTGGCGTCATACGCCGTGGGAACACACCCGCTCGTTTGGCGACACACGCCATGGGAACACACCCGCGTGTTCAGCGACACACGCCATGGGAACACACCCGCGCGTTTGGCAACACATGCCATGGGAACACACCCGCGTGTTCAGCGACACACGCCATGGGAACACACCCACTGGCTGGGCGACACACGCCTTTGGGAACACACCCACACGTTAGGCGACACACGCCGTAGGACTAACCTGCGCGCTTGGCGACTGCCTTGGGACTAACCCGCATGCTTGGCAACTCACGCCTTTGGGAACACACCCACAGCCATCTCTGAAACCATAAATAGTTAAGAAATTGCACCCACTTCTGGGCACATGCCTGACATTTCCAGGAACTTGGGAGTCCCTTAATGCTCCTTTTTTCCGTGAGCTCGGCCGCACCTGACCAAAGCTTACTATTATACCTTAATATTTGACTTGGCGAAGAGTTTGATTAAGGATTCGTTGGCAAACGATCAGAGTTTCACAATTTATCGGTAAGACACTTACCCAATTCTTAAACGTAACAAGCTACGCCGGGCATACTCGGCATACATTGGAAAGTTGTCGGATATCACGCTCATTGTTTGGAATAAAATATTGACGCAATCCTACCGAGGACATAGTGGTTTAATTCAGGCTTAAATTTTGAATAGTTCAGTCATAGGTGACCATTCACTTAGCCAAACTCCAGCGTCACCCTTGAGACAGGAAGCCACTCGCGACAGACACTCGTAGTCGGTCACCTCGTCACACAACTCGTCAATGTCGTGTATGTTTGGATCGAAATTGGATACGTAATAATTACTACGTATCGCGTAATTCCGCTTAGGAGCTCGTGGCAAAATAATAACTGCCGCTCGGGTCGTAATTACGGGACCTCACGGGCTGTAAAGACCTTAAAGCTTCTAAGAGCATAGTTACAAAGGACAAGGCTTTGGAACTGCTTACAGTTCAATCGCTTACGATTGGATCGTTTGTATGAACTCGTTGCGGAACATCGCTCAAGTTTACGGGGCTAAGCTAACACGAAGTAAGTGCACAAACCCGGTTCTCAGGATTAATTCTTCACTTCAGCAGGTATGCTACCTGCTTCGCGAACCACCTTAGGTCAATCTCGTTACGACGGTGGTCACACTTTCTACTTACTTGTACTTGCATATTTATCACAACTTTTGATATTCAATCACACACACGTGAAATAACAGCAATGACAAGCATAAAAAACGAAAAAGTCAAAACCACCATTTTGACTATCGGTTGAAGGGAAATTGTTATTTTGTTCCTTGGATGTTTTATACTTTAGTGGGCAATCTAAGTTCTTTATCCCACTTCTGAATTTAGCAAACAGAAGCGAAGATGCTTAAAGAAAGACAACGAGGTACACAAAATATGGAATTATGAATATTACAGCCCTTTGAGCCATATTCCCAACAAAAGTCTCTCGGGACCAGTGACAATTCGAAGTTGTCAATCTTTGCCATAGAACTAACATCATCATCTGCCTAGCCTTTTCCCAACTATGTTGGGGTCGGCTTCCAGTCTAACCGGATGCAGCTGAATACCAGTATTTTACATGGAGCGACTGCCTATCTGACCTCCACAACCCAGTTACTACTGGGAAATACGATACCCCTTGGTAAGACTGGTTGTCAGACTTTTTGGGCCACTGACTACTTTAACGACTGTCAAAGATCTTCAAATGACAGCCGGGACCAACGGCTTAACGTGCTTTCCGAGGCACGGAGGAAACTCGGTATGTAATGGGTGGTCACCCATCCACAGACCAACCTAGGCAAGCACGGCTTAACCTAAAGATCGACCCGAGCGGCTGTTATTGTTTAGCCACGAGCTCCTCTCCTGCCATAGAACTAACATGTGCTACGTAAAACCTCATTTCTTCCTAACAATATATACATATATTATATTAAATATTTATTTATAAACTAGCACTTCGACCTCGTCCGCGTGGATTTCGAAAATACAGCCCTTGGGTAAAACATTATTGTCTTAATAGAAGAGAATGTTTGTCACTGTTAATAGTCAGGGCAAATTATGTTTTTATGGGAAACTGGAGTCGATTAAACGATATAAGCAGGTCCGTGAGAATCATTGGATTTCGCGGGATCTGCGCCAACTGACCCGCTTCTGGTCCGATAAAAATGAGTGATGAGATGGCGACAGGTCGCTGGAACAACTTGCAACCCACGGATGTCCGTTAAGTTAAAATATACAAGTCCGTGATAAGACCTGTCATACTGTATGGATCAGAATGCTAGGCTGTGAAAAAGATTGATGAAAAACGATTGCATATAGCGGAGATGACAATGTTGAGATGAATGTGTGTAAATAAGGGATGAGTATATTAGAGGAAGTTTGAAAGTGGCGCCTGTTACAGAAAAAATATAAGGAATTCGTTTGTCTTGGTATGGACATGAATGTTGTAATGAGGAGGGATGACATGCATGTGACTAACAGAGTGATGGACATGAATGTTGATGGATGGAGAGGGAGAGGAAGGCCAATGAAAAGACACGGCGCTCACGGTTGGGGCGGCTGCGAGGTGGAGCTGAATAATGAGCCCGGAGATGGTATAAGTGCGTGCCTCTTTTTGTAGTTTGACCCGGTGCCTAGTCAACATCGGTGACGTTTCGACATATTTTCGATGTGGTTATTTTATGGGTCAATTTCGATGAAAGTCCAGTAACTGTGTAACTGAAATTTATTTTTCCTTTTCGTTGTATTTCTAATTGATTTTTTGGGTTTAAACTGTTATTTATTAAGATAAAATCTGGATCGGAAGAATATGTCTTGTCCGTCGCTTGACGGGAATGAATACGAACCCGTTTATTGACCAACTATTTTCTAATTGTTCAATAAACTGGCGAAATAAAATGAATTACCTCACGGTCAGTTCAACGACACCTGACAAAAAATCGCACTTGGCCAGATTTTTTTGACCGATAAAAATCGTGTTTGTTATATGGAAGCCCCCTTAAATATTTACTTAACTTTAAATATAATAGAGATATAAATGAGAGCAGCGGTGGCCCAGTGGTAGCGACCTCGACTTTCGAATAGTAAGTCTTGGGTTCGAACCCAGGCAGGCGCATTACTTTATGTAATTTATTTCATCACCACTGCTCTCAAAAATGGTGAAGTAAAACATCGTGAGGAAACCGGCATGTCCTAGAACCAAAAATTCGAAGACATGTGACATCTACCAATCCGCACTGGGCCCGCGTGGTGGATTATAGCCCAATCCTCTCATAGAGAGGAGGCCTGTGTCCCAGCAGTGGGAACATTATAGGCTGATGATGATGATGATGAAATATAATAGTAATATTATACTTTCGTATACGCTATGATGTGTCTTACTTGTATATTTATAAGTATGGCTATATGGCGCGAACAAGTCTACGGAATGGCCACGAACCCGGCGCTGTCCACGTCGCTAACCCTGTGTCTGTGCCGCGAGACTAGCATCGCCCGCGCCGCGCCCTGTACTTCCAGGGTTGAAAATGTTTACAAAAGATAGCAAACCATGTTGTCTTACAAATAACGTTGTACGTCGATGAAAACTGAGTCGCGCTAGTAACACGTATGTAGTTACAGAATCACAATCATGAAAATCATCAATATAACCCTGTAAGTCCATTTAATCCTATTGAATGACTTTTTACATGAAATATTCATTGAATAGGATTACATGAACTTAGAGGGTTGTATTGATGATTTTCACGATTGTAATTCTTTAACTACATACGTGTTACTGGCGCGAATCATTTTTCATCAACATATAACCTAACACTGCAAATTGCAAAAAACAAATATACTTACATTATGTCGAAAAGAGAAGGTAGAGTAAAAGTATTACGAGCTATTTATAAAACTACCATCTTTAATAAATCAAACCTTTTCATTTGTAACTGTACAAGGATCTTTTGTCGCGTGGCTAAAATCAGAACTAACGATACCATTCCATTAATTCTGATTTAATTATTATTTTTTATTTTTTTATTTACGAACTTCTTACTACTTCAGATTGCTTATAACACTAATAAATAATATGTAAAAATATATTTAAATGAAATCTGGCATGAATAAATGTTCAAATTGAGTAGTAGTTTTTCTAAAATTATTTCTACTAACGGGTTTTATAATAATGGCAATACGACAATGTCATTATAACACAATTCTATTACGAGACCATTGACGGACCAATGATCGACCATTATGAATTAGCAGACTACGGTCTTTTAGCAAAATGACAATGGGATCGTGTTGGAATGACAAATTTATAAAAATAGCAGACTTGGGACTTGACTTGACTGCCATTCAGTTTCCGCGGTCAACTCTGGGGGAGTTGACCGCGGAAACTGAATGGCAGTTGCCGCGAATCGAGTTGAGTGGCGTGCGATTGAAGAGACGCCTGTCCAGCAGTGGACTGTTGTAGGCTGATGATGATGATTCGAAGGCTATACTTTGCTGTTAGTACGTTACGTACGTACGCTATTTATGTTTTTAGTAACTATAATAACAGTAACAGTAAATTCTCTAATACAACGATGGGTTTTCAGATATAATTGCAAATAATGATAACTTTCCTATATTTTTACAGTAGGTATGTGCATTGAACTCATGATTCTTTGGACAATTGGTGTTATAACTGTATCTCCCTAAGTTATCCAATTAACAAGCATTGTCCACTTTGATAGACTTACCTAAGAGTTAGCTATGACTAGATTTTGACCGTGACTTTGTATAATTGCCTTAATCTTGAATATAACGGGACGAGCATGTTAAACAATGCAGCGAACCTTCAAAGCTAAGCTAAATTAACAAAAAGCTAAGCAAAGTTAAGCTAAATTATCTTAAGAAAAAATCCTTTTTTACAGCTTAACCCCCAGGGGGTTCCAAAACTGCAGCAGCAAGTTACGAGAAGTTATGAGATGAACCCCTTGGTTAAAAAAATCATGTGATGTCGACAACAGCAAGTCTTGGCTCAAGAGATTACTGAAGCCTTTCTTGTTGATTGTACCAATTTGAGCCACCGTTTATAGTACTCGACGTTCACATACCAGCTCTTGTAAACCTCCGCGGTTAATAATGTAATAAAAATGAGTTAATAAAAAGAAGGTTTGATGAATACGGGAATTGATCCGGTATTCATCAACTTCGTTTAACAGAATCACGGAATGAGTATGTTAAAACAATGCAATCAAGAGTCTAAAGGAAAAGTTCTTTATTTTTCAGTGCTTATCAGCCCTCAGGTTAAAAAGTCATGTGTGACTACAGCAAGTCTTGCCTCAAAACAATACCGAAACCTCTGTTGTTCTTTATATTGATCGAAGTCGCCATTTTAGCACTGGACATACACAGGCTACTAGTTGTTTGTTCCTATCGGAGCTTAGATTGAATCCGGCGCTAGTAAACTTCCGCGGTTGATCCACTCTCAGTACTTGCGTTCAAGTTAGTTAGAGCTCGCTGGAACATTAGTAATGCATTAGACATAGTTATTTAGTTTCTGTAACGTAGTGAGAATCAAATTTCGAGGAGCTCGTGGCTAAATAATAACAGCCGCTCGGGTCGATCTTTTGATTAAGCCGTGCTTGCCTAGGTTGTTCGATGGATGGATAACCCCCACACGTATTGTACACAGATAGATTTAGCTATAACTTCAAGCACTACAAAGTTCTTTGTGAATACAAAGTATTTTAAATTGAAGGGTTAACAGTTTTTAAAGTCTACGAACGAAGCAGAAATTAAAATTATTTTCAGATATATACACCTACCACTGTTTGTCTCTGCATCACGCAAAGGTTGACTGGTAGAAAATGCCTACGGCCTTAAGTCAGCCTCTATAATAGTAATATACTATATAGTTTGTGCTTAAAGTGTTAAATAAATAAATAAAGCAGACGTTTGATACGTTAACTACCATGTCAGGCACCGGCACAGACTCACTATCTGTTCAGGCCGTGTCAGGCACCGGTGACTGACACCGAAGCATCAAATTCAACTGACCGCGGTGCGCCACCTGGCACGTAATTACTTTTTACCGTTTTTTTATATCCAAATAAAGAAAAGGGAACACTTTTTTGTACATAACTATTCAATATAAACCAAGAATCAATACGTAAGAAAGGAAATTTGGATGGTACAGAAAATATACCTTGGCAGTTAACGTGTTAAAACCATAGGCTGTATACAAACAAGTTAAATACAGGAAGATTCAAGAAAACGAAGCATAAAATATCCCTACTTGAAACCACGAGTAGGTAAGTGTGGATTACAGATGTACCCAAATATTAATCTGGCCCAAAAGGTGTAAAATATATCTTGAAGAACCCTTATATATATCAAGAGAGGATGGAAGTAGCTCATGGGTGGCTTAAACAGGTAATAACCGAGATTTAATATCCGGAGTGTGGGTAACCAAACACATAAACCCATATTTCATCTGCATAGATCTTGTATGAAAATTCGGGGAGCTTAGGAATAAGAAAACATGTAAATATTCGCAGGTGATGTATGTTTTATATGTCAATCTAAAGTTATGATTTTCTTTTTAAGACCCCTTGCAGATCTTGACATTTTTAACAACATTTTTTGTTGTGTCCTTTAACTTTTTACATGAAGGCTTAAAATACAAGAAAAACTCCTGACTTAGCTCATCTCTGGCTTAACAGATTGCACCCCAATCTTCGTTCAGTCTTCCTTCATCACACAATTTCAACGTGAATACACACACACACAGTTTATATCGCACACATGCATGTTGCTGTTTAGCCCTGCTAATTTTTGGTTCAAACTGCGCTATTATTTGTAAGTGTTTTAAAAATGTCTTTAACTATGTAACATTTTATGATGAAATACTAAAAACCTGGTCGGATTAGTGTTGAATTACCTCTTCACTCATCAGCATTGCCCTGAAATGTGGCAAGGCTGTCAGCTATAAGGGCACTTTTAAACAGTCAGAATAAGTAATAAATAATTTAAACCATTATTAAACACTGACATGTCTGAATCACTCTATAGCATTATTACCGCAGCGATATACGGCAATAAAATGAATGGGCTGCTGATGACGGCAATGATCAACACACGCCTACGATTGTTCTCCTAATAATACTCCATGAAAATGACGCGTGATAAATTGCGGTTAATAAACAGATGTCATTCGCATGGCTATGATTCAAGTCTATTTTTGTTTAAAGGCCGACTTTCAGATATCATCATTTCAGCCAAAAGATGTCCACAGTTGGACATAGGCCTCCCCCAAGTGTCGCCACATTGACCGGTCCCGTGCGACTCGCATCCAGCGGATCCCCGCCACCTTCACCAGGTCATCGGTCCACCTAGTGGGAGGCCTTCCAACGCAACGTCTTCCGGTTCGCGGTCGCCACTCCGAACTTTCAGATAACCTTTATATAATAAAAAATCCAGTCTGACAGCATTTCTATTGCAAATTGTGCCATATTTAAAAAAGACATCAATGAATTAAAGCTACTTATAGAATACGTAGCTGACCCAGCACATGTTGTTCTGCCATATAAATTACGGTCTGAAATATATGTACTTTACAACCTATTCTCATACCTACCAAATATACACATTTAAAAAAAAAAAATCGGTCGAGCCGTTTCGGAACCGACCACAAATACCGTGACATGATATTTTTATATAAAAGAATAAAACTAAGTACCTACCTAGCCTACCTACCCTACCTGCCTACTTACTTATCCTACCTACCTACCTGGTTTGAATAAATAACACCTTGAATTTATGCTGATCTAGTACTTTTGGTCCCCAAAAAGAATTTGAGTTATTTGATCATCCCACGGGTACATCGCATTTCTCCGGGGTCAAAGTAGCCTATGTGTTAATCCAGTATATCAGCTATCTTGGTACCAAATTTAAATCAAATCCGTTGACCCGTTTGAGCGTGAAGGAGTAACAAACATACACACATACATACATACATAACATTATATTATGTGAATATTAGAGTGATGATAAACTATCTAGCTCAATAAAAACTTAAGATAACATTAAACTATTTATCGGCCCAGTATTTTAAACAAAGATCAACAACAATCCCTGATTTAATATAATCACTTCGAGGAAAAACAACACGTTTCTCAACGTTGTTATTTTCAGTGAAAACAAATATAAAATTATTCCAGAAACTTGTTTGTGCTAGCTACTTATAAAACGATATTCTTAATTATTTTTCACCTTTTCCGTGGAAGTTCTATTTCTTACACATGTCTTAGGCTGCCTCGAGTGGTCGCAAACGCGACTGCTGAGTATGAGGTCCGGGGGTTCGATTCCCGGGTCGCGCAGAGTGTTATTGGGTTTTTCTATCAGTAATTTTCTCAGTAGCAGCCACGGAGTCTGGATTAGCGCCCTGTTGATAGCTATAGGCTCGCGCCTGGACTTAAACATAACTGGCGAAATGTGGGTGTACTATGATTAGGTACACCTCTGCCTAAATCTTCGGGGAATACAGGCGTAATTGACAAACATATATAACGGGAAAAAAGGGAATGAAAATAAAAAATCCCTACGAAAAATTGTAATAGCTGAAAAAACCTGACCAGGATAATATTTTCTAAAACGATTTCAGATCGGAATCTAGGTTTGTCTAAACTAGTCAAGAATAACTAAGTTTGTACGGTAAAGTCAAATTGAGTTAAGCTTCGTTACAAACTGGGCAAATCCTTTGACGAGAAACTGTGAAAGTACGATCAAATGTTTCAATTGGAGTCCCTTGAAAACATGTGAAGCGATTTTGTCTTTTATTGGATGTAGTAGATAGCCGAAGTCAAAGGCTTCATATGGGTTAACAACATTACATCGCAGCTATTTACCCTATAGGGTCAGGCAGAAGTATCTCTTGAATGTACAATCGAGAACACACCCGCCTGATCACCACCACTTACATGAAGCGCTCTCTAGCCGGGCGGGGCGCCTGCGCATGATGCAAGCGAAGTCACAATTTTTTTAAACTTCCTGAAATATTCGAAAATATTATTCCAGCAATTTCATTTACGTTCTTAGCGATAAAAGGTTTTCGCCACTCGTTTACTAATAATATTGACAAAGGTAGCTAAATATTATCTTTTCGTGCTAAAATTTTTTCATATTTTGATTAATTCTTTTAGTAAAATATTAAGTATCTTACATAACTTTGAAAGAATATTAAGGCAAGAATGACAACCGTTTACATAGATACTTAAAGAGATTGAAAATCAAGAGACCAGCTCTTGATTTTCGAAGAAATTGTTACTACAAATCTACTTTTAACAAAAAACAAAAAACTACACTTAAAAGCAATTAACCTTCTAAACAAGGCCAAAATTAACAAACCGAACACATTGTTTGACGAAGAGTTAGTAACTCATCCCGGGATTTGGCACTGAAACAGCATAGTAATTATAATATGTAGTATCAAGTACCTAGCGACGACGGGCGCCGAAATAACGATATTTTACAGCAAAGGAATGTAAGCACTCATTTATATTTCAATTTGAATTATATGTCTTCTCTCATTTGTTTAATTTTGTATCTTTTGTTTTTTAATTAATTTTGAGAACGTCAGACTTTGTCTTTTCCTAGAATGTGTAATGAAATATGTTCAATTGTTCAGTAGAAACACTTCTTCTTCGGTTCCCTTAAAGTCTAAAAGCCAGACCTAAACCATTTCATTACTATGTATTAAATCATGAATATTTAAATAACGCTCATTTTCATTAACATCAAGCGTAAAAGACGAAACGTTCATTTCACTTTCTCGACGTTAATTTGACTCAGAAATATAAAATGTGTCAGGAAACGCGCAATGAGCAAAGAGCAATCATCTCCAAAATAAAAAAAAGCCGACTTACAAAATGTCGCAATAATAAAAAAGCGGAAGCGGTTAAAGAAATTTAACACAACACATAAAACCAACTTGTAATTCTGCGGAAAGTCGCGTAAAATGTCAGCATCGTGCAATTTTACATAAATTACTTTACAAAAGGAGTTGGTGGCGTTCCGACTCGGCGAGACGGCTGTCGTTCGGCCGCGCACCCTGAATTACGAGGCTATTTGTAGATGCCGCCAAGAATCGCTTTCATTAACAATTCGCGATAAAACACCCGCCCTTGGCTCAGTGTCGAAAGAGATTTGATGTGAAGCGAGTTCGCGTCACGCCTGGTTATTAATTAGGGTCCCACAAAAAGGTGTCGAGGTCCAGTGGTTGTGACGCAGGCTCCTGCGGCAAAGCCAGCATCCAGTATCTACCCGACAGTGGGAGCGCGCGCCCGCGTCCCGAGGCGTCCCGGCTACATCGCCAGCCTCGATCCGCGAACACCTTATTCCAAAATCGATCTCAATTTAAAATTAGAATTTTGTTTTTTTTTTTGTGTGATTCTCTGTCGGGACAGAACTGTCTTCGATTTTTAATTGATGGTTTTAAAACTTTTTGTTTTCATATTATGTAATGGATTCAAACTTTAATTGCTGGTATGTAATAAATTATAAGTAATAAATATTCATGAAGGAGTATTTGTTAATGCGAGTAGCATACATAATCTGCAAGTTTGAGGAATTTTGGCTAAGTTTTATACATATTTCATGGCTTTTTCCGTATAAGATGCAAATAACGAGCATACTGGTGTAAAGTTTTGTGGCAGGAAAGTGTCATAATGCGTTTTTGGGGATTATTTTCAGTCGGGTCACGTCATGTGGTAGAGGTATGGAGGCTTAACACTAAGCCTGATTAAAGTCATCGATGGTTCGTGCCGGTATTGGGAAATGGAAAATATTAAACATTTGGATTTGTGAGTCCTGTTCATTTTGGGATTATGTTTTATGTTTCATAGTTACTATTGTTCATATGTAACTCATACTTACAATAACTGACCCTGTTAGTTACAACATTAAACTTTATAAACATTTAAAAACGCTTACAATGTTAAAATTCACGAAATTTCCTAGTGTTACGTAAATGTAGGAAGAAACGCAGGGAAGTATAATAATTAGACGTTCGTATGCATAACTGCATCACCACAGCTTCCTTACGACTGTACTAAAAAGTAATAACCCATTAGTAACTCGACTCCCGGGAATTGTCTCCAGCGTTCAAACAAAAAAATATTTCCGTGAAATTACGCGAACGAAGCTCGGGGACCAGATGTTTACAATCGCTCGCTTCGGCAAAGTCCCGAAGTCCCGACTATTATAAGAAGCTTGGCAAAGGTCCTTGGCAAGGACCGAGAGTTTGGCCGCTCGGTAAATACTTGGCGAGTTTTACGTCAAGTCACCGTTCGCCAAATTAGTGCTGCCCTCGTTTTATAATCCGGTATCGATGAACGATTTTAAATGATCTGCTAATTAATTTCGCGGTGGCGATGGAATTATTAATTTAATAAGAGGGTTTTGGACATGACTGGATTCCAGTTAAGAGCATTATGTTTAATTAAACGCTTATTTCATAAGTACTATCATATGAAGCCCATCAACACGTTAATATGGCAATCATGTAGATACCATAGATTCATTATTCTCCTGCCCTTATTCCAATTTATTTGGGATCGGCGCAGCATGTCTTCTTCTTGCATACTTCTCTATTACTCGTCATCTCAGTAGTTACCCTCTTTTCTGGCCATACCATCCTTCACATAGATGTCATAGATTACAAATTATATAAATATTAAACGTGTTTGAATAGAGTGTATAGTGTTTAAACTGAAGCTTTGTTTATTAATTCAACTATTGGTTAAAAAATATTATCACTACTGTGGAAATACAATAAAATGAGCATTCATATCACATCGTTGCCAAACATTTCTATAAATAATGCTTTCATTTTGGGGCCAATAGCATGAATACATTTTATGGAGTGAAAGAAAAAGTTGTATTCATCCAAGTATTTTGATCGCTATTAAAATTATGCGATCATCATTTTTATAGTGGAACTCAGTCTTGCCGGCGCCGTACAGTAACACATAGAGCATGTTTTCATTAGCATATAATATGCGTTCCATATCATTTGCCTGTAGAACGCCTGTTGTCTACGGCGTAGAGGGTCTACGAAAGTGCTACGAAATTTCGCAGCAACTTAAATCTTTATAAACTTCGGATGACCGGCAAATCGCAATTTTCGTATTTGTAGGTACAAAATTATGTAAGAACAAGTAGTTGCAAGTGTCTTTTACGAAAAATTTTCTCCACGTACACATGCAAACCGTTTTATAGGTTTGACATGCATAAATGCTATGCGTATTTGCATATCACTAACTGTGTTACCTACCATTAGGAACTAAACAAAAACCACAACATATAAATAAACTAGTTTATGCATTCGTTGCTCAACTCAATCTCTAATAAAAAATGGTCAAAGGGTCACAAAGATTAAACTCGAAGTTTTCTTGTGTCATAACCCGCTTTATTACATTGTAGGGTCCCAATATAGTTATAAAATTAATACTTTAAGTTTAACCGTAATAAAATTAAATTGTACTATTATACAGTTATACAAAGAACTTGTTAGTATCGTACGTGAATGAATTGACAAACAGTTTTGATTTGAAATATTTTTGCTGACGGTCGCTCGGTTATAGAATTTTTCGGACGAAACGTGAAAATATTTTTAATTTTTCACGGATTTGTGTTTTACTCGGATTAGGTTTAATATTGTTTTTTTTTTTATATTTATGTGAATTTGAAATATATTTACCAACAATAAAATCAAAAAGAAAAATAATCTAAAATGAATACCTAAACCACATTATTCATAAACGTTACGTGACGAGAATACGTAGAGAAAACATATAAAGGGAATTGTTGATATCTCCCTCGGTTAATTTCAATTCATCATAGTGAATAAGCTCATCTCTTTTATTGATCAAATCTATTTTACTCCCCTTGCCTAATCCGTCTGGTATCTTTATCATGAATTTGAAAATGAGGGACGGTATTTACAAACGTTTTTTTAGTTAGCGTCAACATTTTCGACCACTAATGAAGAAAATAATAATTTCGCAGGTAGAAATTAGTAAAAAAATAAATTGAAAAAGCGTACTTTAAAGCGAGCGCCTTATGGCCCACGCAGGTAAATCCATTAGGCGTCCTTGGAGACAAAGTATTTGCATGGCTTTGGATATTGCTTTCGAGTAGTTTCGAGCAGGAATATTTTGCATACCTACCTAAGTTTTAAACGTACCTGCAATCTACATGGGAAATTCAAGTATACACGAAATTGGAAATTCTTTGATGAATACCTGTAAATCAACATTTTCTTTAATATTCTATTACGATTGGCCAACTGAGCTCTTCGATTTCAACTATTTTATTTATTTAGATTTGAAATTACTTCAAAACTTGAATTTTTACTTTTAGATGCAATCGATTTCAGCAATGATAACAAATCTTAAGAGCTGGGGGCTAAAATGACTGCTTTAACAGAATCATAATATTATAATAATATGAATTACGTGACAATTCGTAAACTGGTAACATTGACAAGTGTAATTATAATATTCATGTAATTATAATATATCAATAATTTATAATATTCCAATTTAAGATTTTTTACGTCATCATCATCTTCATAATTTCAGGCCTCCCCCAAGTGTCGCTACATTGACCGGACCCGTGCATCTCGCATCCAGCGGATCCCTGCAACCTTCACCAGGTCATCGGTCTACCTAGTGAGAGGCCTTCCAGCGCAACGTCTTCCGGTTCGCGGTCGCCACTCCAGAACTTTACGGCCCCAGCGGTCATTCGTTCTGCGAGCAATGTGCCCTGCCCATTGCCACTAAAGTTTGGCAATTATTCATCAGATTTTTTACGTGATCATATATACATATATAACCTTATTATCATTCTGCTAAAGCGGTCATTTTAGCCCTCTGTCCTTATGTTAATCTTGTTGTAATCTTTGCTTAGCAACGGATTTCGTAGTTTGGTTTGTCTTTCTGTTAACTTTTGAGCCTAAGTTTAATCAAGAAGACGACGCTTTACTTGAGCAAACCTTAAATTTTAACCGTGATCAAACTGACCTTAGTGGACTTTCAAGGTATCGAAATACGTTTAAATTTTCTATAAAATATCACCGCCCATTACATTGAACTTAAACGTAACTGGTGAACTGTGGATGTACTGAACGGTACTCCTCTGCCTAACCCTTAGGGATTACAAGTGTTATGATACGTATTTTTTACATGAAAAAAAGATTTCAAACGCATAGGGTGGCTTGTTATCTCTCATGGGTAATGTAAGATGGAGGGGTAGTATTATGAAATATTGCACCCATCATTTCGTAATAAAATAAACATTTTATCTATTTGAGCAAAGATAAACTAACTAAACCTATACATTAATAATTAAAAAGTATTAAATAAAATAAAGCAAAGTAAATAAATATAAAAGAATAAAAAAAAGTCTATCGATTCGTATTCTTATAAATTTCAACCATTTATGCAAAGGTGACGTGGACGCTCTCACAGGAGGCTGTGTACAGACTCAGAGTAGCACAGAGAGCCATGGAGCGTTCCATGCTCGGTATAAAACTAATAGACCGAGTTCCAAACGTCGGAATCCGGAGACGAACGAAGGTCTTCGTTATGGAACTCTAATGGAGTTGGGCAGGTCACTTAGCAAGGCGCGGTGATGGCAGGTGGAGTAAAGCTGTGATCGAGTGGCGTCTAAGGAATGGAAAGAGGAGTGTTGGCCGTCCGGCGGCGAGATGGGCAGACGACATTGTTGCCATTGCGGGAATATCCTGGATGAATGGAGCTTGGCACAAGCAAAGAGAGGCCTATACCCAGCAGTGGGTGAAGTCAGGATGAGGATGATGATGATGCAAAGGTGGCTCAGCTAATAGCTATCACTCACTGGTAAAAAAATAATTTCATTCTCAAGGGTCATGGAGGTGTATGAGATACCGCGGCCCTAGAACACAAAGGGCAAGGAAGGAACATGGATGGGTGTTAGTCAGTACAAGTCTGACACTCCCTTCCGCTCCGCTCAGAGCGGGGAAGTCATTTGATGATTTCCCATCCGTAAAGAAATAGTTGGAGGTATTTAGAGTAACGTTATGACATTAAAACTTCTATTTTTTTATATCTCCGTAACTAGAAGGCTACCAGGTATGGTTCAGAACAATAAGTTATTGCAATGATTGAAAGAAGTGCCTTTCGACTTCGTTAAGGGTCTTTTTGCACGCATTTATTATCATCAGATCAGCCCGAAATCACCCACTGCTGGGTATAGGTCTTCCCTTTTTTCTGCCACACTTCCCGGTTTTGTAAGTTCCTTATCCAGGTGTTTCCGCATTAGTCGGTGTCCGCATTAGTTGTAAGTTGTATGCTTTTAACAAAATCCTACAACATAATCAGAATCAAAAATCAAAATAGTTTATTTCACATAGGTGGACACTTATAAAACGTTGACAAAAAGGTGCACGGTTCGGGTTAGTGGTTTCCTATGGATAAGAACCGGCAAAAAATCCATGGTTACACTTTTCAAATTATTTGGTATTCTAATATCAATCAGCCTATACTATTCCTAGAGCTAGGATATAAGCCTTTTTCCATGAAAGGGAGCGGGTCATTATTCACCTCGCGGGCCCAGTGAGGGTTGGTAGATTTCATGCCCGTCCTCACGATTAATAAGCAGTTTCTTTATTAAGACAAAGAAAAAAAGCCTTGGTGTTTGTGGCGAGGTCAAGCGTAACATTCTTTAGTCTCAAATTGAGATTAATTTGTATACTGAGGGTCTGAAGTTCATGGGCCTTAACGAGGAAATGAAATACAAATTGCTTTTGCCCTTGTAAAATAATTAGGGTAAAATAAAGGAATATAAGAGGTGAACCGGGAAAGGGAGGCTTCATGATTTAGACCTGTTTTTGAGGAATTGTTAGGAGAGGGTTTTAATAAAAGTATTGATTATATTACAAAACAGCTTTCTTCCTTTTTTTTTAATGAGTTGAAAAGTAACTCGTGGCATACCTTTGAGTTTTTCTAATAGATAGATTGGTCTCATTGGCAAAATTCTAAGCTACGCCGTGAGTAAAAGTAAAGTATTTAAAACCTTATAATTGTTAAACTTATATTGTCACTTACGGGATATTATCCGCGATTTTTATTTATTTAAAAAACCGTGAAAGCTTAAAACAGTGCTTTTAATTGTTATTATTAATTTGCTCGTAGATTTAAGTTAACCTGACTGACATACTTTATCTACTTAATATTTGCATGCCATCTAATAGCAAAACATGTCTTGACTGAATTTATTATGAAACTTCTATTGTACCTCCCATATTTAACACAATCAAAAGATTTTTGATAGTGTGCAAAGTAGATACTTAACTGTACTTATAGAACATCCTCTTTCTCTTGGCCTTGTCCCAATTTATTTGGCGTCGGCGCAGGATGTCTTCTTCCTCCATACTTATCTGTTACTCGTCATCTCAGCAATCACGTCCTTTTTAGCCATATCATCCTTTACACAGTCCGTTCATCGTTTTTGTAGTTTATACTGTATTTATAAATATTATTTTATTTGATTTATAAATATTATTTTATTTACAAATATTATTTTATTTATTAATATTATTTTTAACGTAATAGATGTTTGTTATTTATTGGCCAATCTCACTGAACGATCCCTAACCTATTTGACGTTGAATAGTCAAATATAGGTTTTTGCAATCTACTTCCAAGTGTCCATATTCCTGAACCTAGCTGTAACATATTGGCAGTAGATATTTGTTCTGGAATATGATTTATGCGAGTAATATGCGCCAGGATACAGGGAATTCTGCCAGAACGATTGAAAGATCGCGAGTCGCACGGGACCGATCAATGTGGCGACATTTGGGGGAGGCCTATGTCCAGCAGTGGACGTATTTCGGTTGAAATGATGATGAGGATTAAAAAAATGTTTTTTTTTTATTAACTATACGGCTTTGTACGTATGTAGTTTACTAATGAAGAAGTTTCATTAATATGAAAATCTTAATAATATAAAAATATTATCCAATATTCCGACTTTTCTGGTGGATTTTTTTTTTCGGAAAAAATAATCTTTTATGAACCGGACAGTTACAGATACAAAAAAAAAAAACAAAAAAGTTAATCCAACCAATTCTCAGGTGATGGTTCTTCATACATGCGGTAATGAATCTTTATTTAAATAGCTACGTAGGTACTTTTTGATCATCACGAGTTTAAGTCGCTTAGTAACAGCTGAGAAAAACAAAGCGCACTTTACACTAGAAATAACGATCCGCTACACACAAATAAATGTTTATAGTGCACTTTCCTATAGCGAAGTCCAATAATGATAATATTAAAAGCACTTAACGGATAGCACTAGTCTGCTAGTAGGTACTTTAGAAATCCATTTTGGGTTGCCTCACCCAATTGAGTATGGATTCAAGAAGTACATTCGATATTTTTATTTAATTCCTAGTTCAATATAGGAACAGAAATAGAAGGTTTATAGGGAAAAATAGTGTTCATGTGGGAAATAAGTTGGGTTGTGTCGTGGGCTTTCCATTTGTAAGGATTAGCTAAACATTTTGCTACTGGAAATCTATTTCAGTGAACTGACGTAAGCATTTACAGCAATTCTTTCACTGTTTTAATTATTTCAATCTTCAAGGAGGTGGAAAAAGAGACCTAGGTATTTTAATAACGCCTGAACTTTATTGCAATCTTATGAACTAATGTAGCTCTGCTTTACCATCTTAAAACTAATTACTTATTCGAAGTTCTTATCGAATCTTAATCAATATTTTTGTATCGGTGAAAAAAATCTATCCAATACACGTTCTACCTTTTAGAACGGGTTATGAAAAAGCACGAACATCATAAATCTTCCATCGTTCAATCACTTTACGTTGAAGCCGACACACACAGTTATAGATGATATTCCCTATCCAAATGTTTATTTTTTTTCTGACATTTCATATCTGTTCTTTTCGGGTTGTCAAATTAGCATGACGTGTATGTAGAGTTGTGAGTTTGAATTTAGAATAGAATGTTACCATTTTTTTTTTTTTGTGAAAAGGTGTGTGCGGTGTAACTCCGGTAGGTGTGTGCGGTTTCCGAAAATATTTCTAATCTTTCAAAAGAATAAAATAACAGTAACACGTTTTCAATTTATATTTTAGTGAGTAGTCAAAAGCTTCAGCAAAACCACAGAAATCTAGGATGACAAGTGTAATTTAAGAGCTAATCTGATTAACAAGAAACGCGGTGACATTTTTGGCACAAACATGACACTGCTTTTATCCACAACTTGCTGTTTTATTTGGCAAAAATAAACCGAAAGAGAAAAGAAATTAGCTTCATATGTCATGAGTTTTGGCATAATGCTCTCGACTGAAACGCTAAAAATATACATATGTACTGGCCTGGCCACATTTAGTGCGAGGTCTAATGTTCTGAATTGCTCTGATTGGCCGCAACGGCAATTGCCAATAAAATCGCTATTTTAGGAAGCTGTTGGCTGGTCTAGTATGCGGTTATAACAATAGGCAGTAGATATTGTGATAAATTAATGTTTCACAATTGAAAATGGCAGGAAAATTGACGAGCCGAATGAAACACTGCGAGATTTAACTTCTTACTACTGTTATAAATGCGAAAGTTTGTTAGGATGTATGGATGTTGGTTCCTCTTTCACACAAAAATGGTTGAACGGATTTAGATGAAATCTGGAACACAGATACTTTATAACCTAGATTAACATATAGGGTACTTTTTATCCCGGTAGTACGTTCTCATGGGATAGTTACCGAACTCGGCTCGGGCGAAGCCGCGGGTATATACTAGTTAGAAATAAATATTGAAAACGTTTGCTTATTTTTCTTCACAATTGATTAATAACAAGAAAGTTTGTAGTTTGAACAGCAAGAGATTGTTATTCTGGAAAACAAAACTTAGTAACAAAACAATTACATTTTAAATTAAAAGAAAACAGCGCTCGTTCTACTGTTGAAATCGACGACGGAAATCGAGAGTCGGAATAACTGTTCTAAAATTATAATTAACAAGCAAAACAACAGAAAAGTAAAGTGATATTCTGTTTTTTTCCCTATTTCTGATTATGATTTACATTTCTTCCTAACGAAATTGAAACAAATACACCCAACAAACAAAAAAGCTTTATGCGAAGTTTTTAAATGAAGCAAAGTAACGAAGCGGAATCTGTTACTGTTACCGAGAAGTCGTGGAAAGTTTACAACGCAATAAATGGATAGATCAGTAGTACTGTCTAACTCAGGGATGTTTTTTAATAGTAGATTGTTGCATCGAGCGGAAAGTGAGTTATTAATGCACGAGTCTTATGTTTTTGCATTAATTACTCACTTTAGCAAGGTGCGTAATCTACTTTTCTTTCAACTACCAATCTACCTACCGTGTTAAAATATACCTACTCAAAATAAAAACTTAAGTTAATGAAAACAAAGTTTATTTCATCTTCTCCTCAAACATTTGAAACTTACAATTATTAAATGTGCAGTTATTAAAAGTGAAATTTACACTTTTACCTGGAACATTTATTCTATTATTTGTTTGGTTTACTTGTGCATAAAATTAATATCTAAATAAAAAACAGTGAATTAATGAAAAACTGTGCAACAATGAGATTTCATATGACTTTTCTGCACAGTTCTGGTTCAAAAAAAAATGTCCTTTGTGATCGGTTTTGTAGTGATTAATGATAACATTATTACGTAGTTAAAGAAGACATTAAAAGGTTGATGAGCATGTAAAAAAAATTAAGATGTTCTCAAAATCTCACATTTCAAGCTGACTAACTGAAAACGTTTAAAATATAATTATGTACAGTCTGCCTTGTGGTCTAGTGGCTGCCAGCAAGGCTTAAATATAACTGGCGAAATATGGAAGTACACCTCTGTCTAACCCTTCGGGGATAACAGCGTGATATTATGTATGTTAAATGTACAGTTCTTTCACATTTATTTTACCTCGGACAGTAGTAAACCAAAAGTAACCTTAATAACGAAAATAAAGGTCACTGTGAATTTGAGTGATACGAACAGAAGAGATGACGAGTAATAGAGAAGTACAGAAGAAGAAGACATGCTGCGATGACCCCAAATGAATTGGGATAAGGGCAAGATAATGATGATGATAAACAGAAGAGATAAAAGAACAGTAACTGTGAGCAGTACTTCTTCGTTAAAGTAAGTGAATCATATTTTTTCAGTGACGTCAATGAGAATCAAGTTTAGTTAAACAATGAATCTGTTTACAAGGGTAGATACTTGAAGTGCTAATGAAATTAGGACTGCCTTCACGGTCTTATCTTATGTATACCTAAGAATACGGTTATCGATTTTTGCATTGAAAAAGGTTGTGCAAGTAAAACTAAACATCTACAGTCCGCGCGCGAGCTCCGAGGAATCGGTGGCTGAGGAAGCGGGCGGTGTGCGCCGCGCCCGACCGCCGCTCCATACCCCGCATTCTCCCAGTACTAGTATCGAACTTGACGCGAGAGTACGCTTATCGAGTCGTTGTTTTTAATTTTGCGATAGTGTTATTTATATAATAACATTCCTTATCATTCCTCGGAGCTCGCAGGCGGACTGTAAATGAAAAAAATAGCTATTATTTTAACGCAATAAAAGAAACCGTATCAATATTACATAATTATATTATGTTATATATGTGTACAGGAAACTGCTATCTTAGTTTTCAAGTAAAGTTTTAACGCTATACCCACCAAAAGTGTTAATAAAAGTCTAAAGGCTGTAAAAGATTTTCACCGTACATACAGTATAGTATCCAGTCCCAACAGAAGGCTTCTATTAGTTCCCGAGGGTATCGGCCGAAGCCGTTCAAATAGTGTGGAGCGAGATATATCTACAGTTTATTAAACTGGAGAAAACCTTGGATTTTTTTCTTTAAGGAATTTTTGAGGGCCATAGGTTCGCTCTCTGTTACATGGGACTTAACATAACTGCCGAACTGTTTATAGTCACTGAACACACTTCTGCCTGAAAAATATTTTTCTTTTTTTACTTTGTGGCTTAGAGACCAATGTTGGGTGTTTTTACTCGCAGACAAGCGGTTGCGTATATGGCACGGATGTGTAATATATGCATGAATGTTGAAGAATTATGCAAGAATGGCGTCATGTTGTTTATCATGCAAGGGCAAAAGATTTGATATATGATGTGTTGTGTCTCTCAGTCTGCTAAATAAATTATTTTTTCTTTTGTTATCTTTGAGAAAAAGCCTCTTTGGCAGTTTTGTTTTCAGTGCCTTAATCTTTAAGTGATCTTTATGCTGATATGAAACATCACTTCTAAAGGCTGATTATTATTCGCCTTTAGAATTACTACTGCTAAGCCACAGGCCTGCTCTTTGTGAGTGAGGGGAGTAAGTCACACTCCATCGCAAGTGTGGTGCACTAAAAATCCAAAAAAACACTAACAAAAACACAACAAAACACACTACTAATAAAATATTCGTAGTCTAGTTTATTATTTTCCATCAATACAATACCATCATATAATGACACTTAACCCCGGACCAAACCAACTTATTGAACCATTAACTTCCCTTCAAAAATTACCAAGTTTCCCCGGCCGAATAACAACCGGTAAACGACCATTGCTAAGGCCTGACCCAGAGTTTTGCAATTACGAGTCGGTCGGTTAAGCTAGTCGGCTAATTAGGTACATTACTGGCTTATCGTGTGACGAGGAAGTTCGGGTATTGCGGGTCAGTTGTGGCATGTCGGTCGGTGTGGTGCCGGCCTTATGTATAGGGATTTGTTGCAATGTAATGGTTGTTTGTAAGTCACTGTGTTCGTTATAATGATGGCAACAATAATTAACATGATATCAGACCTATCCAGTACCCTAAGGGCTAGGTAGAGGCGTACCTTTATTTCACCAACATTTCACCAGAAATAATAAAGCATTATAAAATGACATTATTTCGTTGTAATATATTAAAAAAATGTTCGGAATATTTTTCATTTCCCACTCCCCGACACTTTTCATTTAATGAAAAGTACGAGAGATCGAGAAAATTGGAAACAATTTTATTCTCTTTTTGAGAGAATAAACCAAAGAAAAAAGTTTTAATGTAGCTGCAAATATAAATAATATTAGCTACGTATACTAACTAATCTAATTTCTTTTGAAATAAGTTGTGCCTTTGTACTCTAGGTTATGTAATGATGTTTCCTTATGTTCTCTCTTGTGTGTACCTAAATGATAAAATAAATAAATAAACTGACGACATAAACGAACTTCGTTTCTATACCAACATAGATGTAAAAGGGTTAAGCTCATTTCTGATCCGGCCTTCTAAAAGTAACTATTTAAAGTAGGATGTTGAATGCATACATCAACTATCTTAAGTAGGGCTTATATAAAGCTTAGGAACCAGGGTCTGACAGATGCTTAGCAAGATAAATGACCAGAGCGACCCGACTGTTGACGTAACAAGGATACAATGATCCTTCACGATTGTCAACTTCAAATAGTTTATACTAAATTGTAGATGTTTTTTTTTAAATCGGAACTAGCGTCTTCATTTTCCTTTTTCAAAATAGTTTCCACAGACAATTCCATGAATGATTACTTACAGTGCCCTCCTATTATATGCTAATGAGTCCAAAACAAAATGCAGCACTGTAAATCAATTTGAAAACTTGTACTAGTTACTGTTTATAATATTGATTTTTTATCTTTTATAGAACGAGATAAAATAAAAACGTAAAAATGAATGCTATTTTCAAAAGTACGTACAGTTACGAGCACCAATGTGTACACATTCCTAAATTTAAAATCAATTTTCGCAAGACATAACGATTGTAACTTGGAGATAGGATCGTTTTCATAAAAATATGAGTTCCAGAATACTAGGTTCTTAACACCATGACATTTTAATCAGAACAGTAAGAGAAAAACACTTTTAGAACTTGTTAAGTGTTATATGTTGGTTTTTGTGACTGTACCGAATGTTTTGGTTGCTCTTTTGTAGATAAACGTTTCCATATCTATTTGTATGGATCTTTGAAGTTTTTATCATAGTACAATAGTAAAAAAATATTTGACTCTGGCTAGTATCCGTACTCGTAGCAAAAAGGTTACTCTGCTTTTTGCAACGTAATAAGTTTTTCATATCGAAAAATATTTGAAACAGAAATGTTCTAATATGTCAATTCAACACGAAATACTAGGTTAGGGATTTGTGGGCTTTACTAGTCGAAACAAATAAACTAAATAAAATCAAGCAACCTATATTAAATCTAATTCTAAATTCGATTAGTGATCGAATCCGACCAGAATCATTTTTCTGCTTGCCTGCCAGGTGCGAAGTTGCCTTGAGCATACAACAATTTCATTAAACATAAATGAGTTTTCGTTCAAAGCATGATTTAATTAATTATTTCTCTCCTCTGTGTGATATCTATGACATACCACTATCTCCTTTGTACCAATTAATTAGCCAGGAACGTCTCTATGAAGCACTTAGTCAAGATTCACTTTAATATGTAAAGTTATCTGAGTACATAAGAGGTCTCTTTATGTACGGACTTTGGGACGAATTGCGAAACGTAATACCTCAATGGGAGGTTAAGGTATTGCAACGGAGACCTTTGATTATATTTTGTCGTAAACTGAACTATTAGAATTGTACGTATAGTACAGGATCCGAGCTAGAAACGACCCTCACTGATCTGTTTAATGGATGAAAATTATTTTATATCACGTTTAGTATGCGAAAAAATATATCGCGAGTGGTTGGGCTAAAACATTCCTGGCCAAGCTATTATTAATTAAAAATAACACTTTTTATAAAACAGTGCACTCATGAGTTTAACGAATTTAATACCAACCGAAAGAATGAAGCCTATCAAATAATAATATGCAAGCTTTGGGTTGTCTACCTTTTTCTAGGCGTAACTACTGGGTTGGCAGGTATAAACAGGTATGTCGATTCTAGTTATTTTCACCCATTTGTTTAATTGACAAAACTTTTATAAAAATAAGCGCTGTTTTTTTGCGAACACGATGGAGGTCGTTTCTAGTTCGGATCTTACACTATTAGGTTGTATATTTAGAGGTAGGTAAAGTTAAAGATCAATAAATCAAAGTCAAAACAGTTCTATCTGACGGAGTCATGTCGGTTTTAAAACGTTAACAACCTATGGTCTGGTGTGCAGGCCATTTATTTTGGTTTTCAAATAGCCTTTTTCGGATAAAGACGGCCTTTTAATTATAGAAAAAAGATTGAAAATAGTGTCCATGGAGTTTCTTGCCCATTCTTCTCCATAGAGATCTACGCTTTGGAATGGGCAACTACAGTACTTTCACAAGTTATTATGCCTTGTGTCTGTGACTGTAGCTTAGCCTTCTTTGTTTTTCCGATATTCAAAAGTGCCTGTAATGGTCTAATTGAAATAAATGCTTTTAAGTTTGAGTTTGAGAACCTTATACAACCCTGCCCGAATTCGAACCCAGAACACCAAGCTCAGCAGTTGCGTTCGCGTTCAGCGAAGCAGTCTTGGCAACGATGCTGTTCAAAATGCTAGGGCAAATGACTTCTTACCTCCTTTATAACTCCTTGTCTAAAGAAAACCGAGGATAACAGTAAATTATGTCTTTGTATGTATGTTTCTCAGAAATGTATAGTTACGAGGAACTTTACGAGCACTTGGTAAGATTTACTTGGTACCTACTCTGTTATCGGAGTAATAGACGGTCCCTTTATGTACACCGGTCTGGGGACTGATCGTAAGACAGATACGGCATTATAAGGTAACTAGTTTATACACGCGGCTTCGCCCGCTTAAAGTTCAGCAACTGTACCACGGCATCGGACTACCAGAATAAAATGTATTCTATATGTGAATCCAGGTTATAAATTACACATAGTTACAAAGATTTTAAGACGGTTAATTAGCTTTTATTTATATGTGTAATTTTGTAGAAAAATACAAAAAAGTAATTCCATAAAAAATATTTAACTTTCGGAAGCAGCTAAAAATGATCTTTTTAATGATTTTCTTGTATGAGATGCTTGTGGTAAGCCTCGTTTCAAACTCCAGCAATAATCTGCCATCAAATGCACATCCCATCTGCCCTTATATCGTTCCTACATGGTGCGAATTTCTTGATGGAATCTGTCTCCTTGGTCATCACTTAAGTGGCCAAGATTTTCAGGAAAGTGGTCCAGATGAGAGTGTAAATAATGAAATTTGTTGCAACCAAGATCTTTCAGACATTATATCATAAAGGGTGTAAACAGACTCTTAACGAAGCCGAAAGGCACTTGTTCTTCTCGTCATTGCGATCATTTTTTTATTCTAGACCATACCTGGGAACCGTCTAGTTATGGAGATATTGGGGGTCAAAGTTCCAACTTTTTCACAAGTTTTTTTTGAAATACATGTATTTAATGTTTTTTTTTTACTTAAGACACCTTCAAGACCCCCGTGCTATTCAATCCATCCATCAGCACAGTGTTTTGAAAGCGTTTCATTGAGTCATAACATGAAACGTAATTTTTCCCCCCAAAACAAAATTTCGTTTCCCAGCAATAATTTTTGCGTAAAGTTAGTTAGTTTGATGTACACAACGCTTGATTAACGGTTTCGTGAAGAGTCTGTTTACACTCTGTATGTTGGACCAAGTTTTGTTAGTTTGGTGCTTTAGTATTACCAAGAAAGTTTTTCATTACTGACACAAATAATGTTCATGCTTTGGACTTTTTTTCATTAATTGTTTTAACAAAATTTTCATCATTAACTAACAGACGTATTCGTGGTCCATCGAATAATCCAGCTTTTAATTTTTTTGCGGTTTTTACGAAATCGGTCACCGATTTTCTATAATTTTTAAAACATATTCACCAAAAATGGTGCACGGTAAAACTCTAATGAGTTTATGTTGGCACCAACTTGAATAAATAAAATGTATGTGTACTACTGAATAAATAAATAAATAAAATAAAGCAAAAACACTTCGGATCGTTTAAACAACGTCTCCTTGATGTAGACATCGCTATATTTTTTCTTAACTGATATCAACACTGTGTTAAATTCGTAAATGTGCGCCTCTCACATGAAATATCAAAAAGCTGTGTACGGATAATAAAAGCTGATAGATAGAAATGGCCAGTAGATTTAAATTTACTGTATCAAAAGATAAAGGAATAGTGAAAAAAACTTACGGAAAATTTAAAAAAGTAAAATTTTGTAACTATGTGTTATCTGCGTGCAAAATTTCATAAGAAACAGATTACATACATTATTTTTTGCGTGAAACAGTAAGAAATATTTATCCATCCATCTTCACAAACTTTCGCGTTTATACGTAGTAAGATGTTGGTAATACCTAATTTTAGGGGCAAGCGGGCAGAATCGTCTTTAACCTCAATCAAACTTGCAGCGCTGAAAACTACATATTTTTTTGACAATGAACAATGAAAACAAAAACCTTCTGTTTCTTGCAGATTTTCCGTGCCCGTTATTATGAATCCGATGTGATTTCTCATCGGAAAGCCTGTCAAATCTCTATACAAAGTTTTATTTTAACTGAAATTTTCCAAAATCTTTCGTTAGTTCTCTTGTTATAAAAAATAACTCTTGTGCAAAAGTTCATGATTCTGGACATATCGGTTTAGAGCATTGGCCTGTCAGTGGAATTAAGACTTTGATATACATTAATAATGACCGATGTTTATTAAAAAAGTAACTCAACTAAAAAATGGCATCAAAAACCTCCTTCTCAGTTCTGTCAGTGTAATGTGCCGAAGAGACTGGCTTTTACCTTGGCTAGACGCTAAGCATTGCCATGCAACGTGGCAATATGAAGTAGTTCTTTGTGTCTTATTGACGTTTGAAAGTTCAGCTGTAGCATTTTGTTTTGTTCTTAAAACTATGCTATAAACCAATTCGTCTACCTAGTGCATTCAAACAGAGGGTGGTGGATTTTGATGGTGGCAAGATTCCTTGTCGTTTTAGCCACCAACGTTTGTGTAAACCGGAATTCTGGCATTCTGTTGTTTCAAAGGGACTGTTGAGTTGCTCTAGTAAACAACTACTTACATAAAGTGTACCTAGTTGGTCATTTCTCTACGAACTCATTAGCGATCGATAATTTGACTTGATTAAAACAATATCGACATTTCTTCGCCGAATGGTCTGACTCGATCTAGATTGTCATCGACAAGCTAAGAAAAAGAAATAATATATAGGTTAGGAAAGCTATTACGAATGGTTTTTTTTGCGTTATTTACAAGTAAGTATCCTTTATCCAACAAAACGTTTCTTGAAAAGAGAAAACGACAATTGGAATTTCTCAGTCGGAATTTCTGGTTACCAACGAAGAACACGGTTACATAAACTAACGCCTTTTCCCAAAGAGGGAGGCAGAAACAACAGAACATCCACTACTTCGGTTGTTACACTCCTTTCATTTGGTTCGCTACTTTTTTTTTTTTTGAGAAATATTGTTTAAATGAAGTAGACATTGACGAGAGCACAGAAAGTTGCGTTTTTATAAGTAGTTTTAGTAGTTATATTTAAAACAATTTAATCCCTTGTATATGTGGCATGTTAATTACAAAATAAAAAATTAAAAAGCAATTAATTTAATTGACTGTATAGTATTCAGGACGATTACTGCTCAATTATGTATAAGCTTTAACAAATAGGTTCAAGTAATTAGTAATGTAATAGTCGCAAATAGTATATTAAACTATATCGCAGAACTAAAATTATATTACATATTATAGTCTTCTTTGGAAAGTAGATAGGTTAACGTAGGTAGGTAAGGTAGGCCCATTTACAGGTTTCTTTTCTCAAGTTAGCTCTGCAAGATTATTAGAATATAAATCATCTCAAAATAAGAATTTATAGCCTATGATGCTTGGGAATAATGCAGCTTCCCAATAGTGAAAGAATTTTTGGAATCAGATCAGTTATTTCGAAGATAACCCCTTATATCCGAACTTACAAACTTTAGGATAGAATAGAATAGTATTTGTCTTTATTCGAGTATGACACTAAAACTGTTACTGTGGAAACTTAAGACTATGTCAGTAAGCACTGATATTTAAACAAACAACACAACTCATAGCGCTGGATCACTACAGCGACGACCCATGAGTTGCACAACAGCGACCCACATAAACACAGTCCAGGCGACTGGAAATCATGCTTAGGATACTGTTTGGGCTGCACCACACTTTGCGCACCAGAGAAGCCACCTTTTACGCATTCATCATCATCTGCCTAGCCTTTTCCCAACTATGTTGGGGTGCAGCTGAATACCAGTATCATACATGGAGTGAATGTCTATCTGATACGATACCCCTTGGTAAAACTGGTTGTCAGACTTTTTGAGCCACTGACTACCTGTAACGACTATTAAAGATCTACAAATGACAGCCGGGACCAGTGGCTTAACGTGCTTTCCTAAGCACGGAGGAAACTCGGTATGTAATGGATGGTCACCCATCCACAGACCAACCTAGGCAAGCACGGTTTACCTAAAGATCGACCCGAGCGGTAGTTATTACCCACGAGCTTCTCAATTACCTACAGCTTAAAAACAATTCACATGCGCATCTGAAAACATTCCCGACGCACTACAAAAGCGGGGCAGCCCCACCAGTATTCTAAACGCGTTAGTATACTGAACGCGGAGAACACTTTATAATATTTAACTTTATCTCTTTTTAATATTGGTGAAGATTAAGTTCAGAAAGTAAAGTTAAAAAAATATTAGAACCGGTTTCACCATTGAAATTGAACGCTATCAACACTAAACCATATTCTAGAGCTGTTAGTGTCAATATCCTGTAACAATGTTGACACTGACAGCAATTAAACATGCTTTAGATGAGGTGATCTCACTCAGAGCAAGTAGTAAAAAGGCAAATTTCACACTTAGAAAAAGGCAGTATTTTCAGTTGAAAATAGAAGTGAGACCTTCAAAACACTGCTTTCTTAGCCTTTTACTTCATTGGCGAAAGCAACTTTTTTAACAGTCCACGTAACACAAAAAACCGACTTTAAAAAAAAAAACACAAAAAAAACATACAACCGAATTGAGAACCTCCTCCTTTTTGAAGAAAGTCGGTTAAAAACAGAAATTAGACCGCAAAGTCGAGTGATGCAAATGTCACGCGTCCATACGAACGGTTAGGCGTGAACACAAAGGGACATTTTTCATAATCGCATTTGGCATAATCGCACAAAACACAGCCTTATTATAATTTCATAACATGTTCACGCGATGCTAAGCTTTTCCTATGGTGAGTTTATAGAGTAGCGGGGCGTGTAGCGGAACGATTTTTGTAATAGAAAATATATTGGATTGTGACACTCTGGAGTAGAATCAATCCAGTAGCTCAAAGATGTTGTATATTAGTCTCCACCATCAGATTGTGACGGAAATTGCTGATTGCGATAAGACCACAGTGCTTGGTCTTTTCATCTTCCTTTAAATAAGGTGTAAGCGGATCCTTCACGAAATCGCCAACCAGGCATTTTTTACATATAGCTAAGCAATCATTTTTGTGTAGAGTTAACGCAAAAAATATTTCTGGGAAACTACTTTTTTTGACTCTATGCAACGCACTCAAAACGATATGCTGATGGATGCACTGTAGTAGTACGGGGGTCATGGAGGTATTTTAATATAAAAAATTAAAACTTGTATTTAAACTTGTGAAAAAGTTGGAACTTTGATCCTTAATACCTCCGTAACTAAAAGGTTCCCAGATATGGTCTAGAACAAAAAATAATCACAATAATAGGGAGTCGGCTTCCAGTTTAACCGGATGCAATCCCCCTTCCCCCTCCTACCTCATAACATGCTCTTTTTAATTAAATAAAAATACTGCGCTATTTCTTATGAACCAAATGAGTACTGATATTAAAGGTAAAATTAACTTGAAAAATGTATAGGCATGGGCGGAACGACCTATTGACGAATGGTATTAAGATTTATGACTAAATAAAAGAACAAAATGCTAGTCCTACCGGTACCTTTCTGTAGAGTATACGACGAGCGCTCGATATATATAGAAATATATTATGTACATGGACGGAGGGAACGGACCGAGCGTTGAGTAGGTACTGAGTAAATTAAATTGAGGAGATGAGCATTTTCCAACGCGCTTTGGGTAGATTATATTTAAAAAAAACTGTTTTAAATTAGTAGCGATGATTGTGTTGTTCTCTAGACTTCAAATACGCACAAATTCTTCTAGTAGTGAAACTTATTCTTCCCTACGAAAGCGTAGCAATACTCGCTACCATGCTACGCGGTGCTACGGCGTAGCGGCTTTAGCTTGAGTGTAAACGTTGACAATTTTCATCTCATTTGCAACAGCCGTGGCAATTGCACGAGCTCAACTCGTGTGGGGTAATATTTGACTACATTTTGGTAAAAAAGCAAAGGATTGAATTAATAGATAACCTTGGTGCAATAAGCTGTTGTACTTGCAACGAAATGCTTTCGTCAACGACTGTCATTTGATTGGTTATTTTTCGTCTCAACAAAATGAAGGTCGGGTCTTACAGGTATCGGTTCTGTACCTCAGTCTCTGATAGACAATATACTGAAGTATCTATTAGTATCCGTAATCTTAAGCAGAATATGGAATTTCGAGCATGGCATCAAGTCAAAAGCTTTGGACAAGATTTCATAATTTGTTCCCAAATTTTCGTCCCAAGAGTCCCCTTTTACGATACTTCCTACACTAAATATTATTCGCAAAGTTTTCCTATCTTGCATGTAATTAATTTGCACAGCACACACTGGATCTAAATTAGCATGTTCATTAACACGCCGGCGCATGCGTGCCCTATCTACGCCGAATACGGCGCATATTTGTTCAGCCGCTGAAATGGAAGGCGGAGTTAACTGGCGTACTTTATAGGATTATGGTGTACTTAAATCAGTAATGTTTGAGGTGTTTTTGATAAGTAGTATTATAAGTTGAACGCCTGAACGTCATAGACAGGGCTGTGTAAATGTTTAGCAATTTGAAACACCATCTTTTCCCACAGTACTTAATAATTCCATGCCTTTAATATAGCATTAATATACATTAATGCTATCGTTTAAATTCATACCAAGTATAATGGCTTCCCATATTTTATTACAATTGTTACAGACGAAAACGTATAATGAAATAATAATTGGCAAAATTATGCTCCAATTAAAAAGGTACCTTATCATCAAATAATAATAATAGCCATTACTTTGGAATGGTTCAAGATTCGGGAACAAGGGAATAATCGTATCGTTTAGATAATTAGCACAATTTGTTACATCCGTTAATGACCACCGAACGATTACTGCTTGTTAAACTCTGATTATTCTGAAGAACTGATTTTAATACCGCCCTTATTTTTATTAAACTCTGAGTTATTTGGCTGAGAAATGGTGGTTTGAGTGTTATGGACGAATTATTAGAATGTTAGGTGGATTTAAATGAATAAATACGACACGTTTCAATTTAGAAGATTTTTAACTTCTGTTTTCAAAGATTCGTTCTATAAAATCATTCTTGCTTCGTAAAAATTGGATAACCAAGCAAAAAATCTTAAGAAACAAATTTTTATTATCAGGGCAGGGATTGTTTTCTTGTTTAACTTTTTTGTTGGACATGACCATAGATCGGAGTAGGTAGATTGAATTGTGGTCATTGATCCGAAATGTATGTATTAGTATTAATTAAATATTGTAATATATGTATAGGAATCCATGTATGTATAGGAATGACTGCCTCGTTGGTCAAGTGGCCGCAAGCGCGACTGCTGAGCATGAGGTCCTGGGTTCGATTCCCAGGTCGGGCAAAGTGCTATTGGGTTTTTCCATCAGGAATTTCTCAGTAGCAGCCACGGAGTCTGGATTTGTGCCCGGTTTGTGGCAATAGGCTCGCCCCCTATTTCATGGGACTTAAACATAACTGGCGAAATGTGGGTGTACTATCAGGTACAGCTCTGCCTAATCCTACGGGGATTACAGGCGTGATGTTATGTTGTTATGTTATGTATAGGAACTGGTTGATTATTAAAAAAAAACGGAACTTAAGTGGAATCGTATTAAAATGAGCAATATTATACTGTTCATATTTTTTTAACTTTACCTAATCACGATTTGACACAACCCAACGACCAATCAGAGCAAAGGATCATGGGTGGTGCACTAACCGATGGTACCTTCCTTTAAATGAATTGAGTAGTAATAATATCATTACCAACATTAACAATATTTAATTGGATCCGGAAATACCGGAATTACTTTCCGGGAAAATGACTTATCCATGTTATTCTTTCTGTGAACATTTATGATACAAGTACCAAAAATCAATCTACTTACTCCGATCACTGGTCATGACATACTGTGCTACAAAGATCTTTTGGCACCTGAATGACGTTTACTATAATAGAGTGCTGTAAGTCAACATTAGTGAAATGTATTGAAAAATCAAAGATGGCAGGTGTAGTTCAGATTTTGCGGTTCAATTTCGTATATTATTCTGTACCATTTTACGAAGACATTATTTTTTCCACACCTGACCAAAATTGAGAGCAGCGGTGGCCCAGTGGTAGCGACCCCGACTTACGAACAGTAAGTCGTGGGTTCGAACCCAGACAGGCGCATTACTTTGTGTAATTTATTTCATCCCCACTGCTCTCAAAAACGGTGAAGGAAAACATCGTGAGGAAACCGGCAAGTCCTAGAACCAAAAATTCGAAGATATGTGACATCTACCAATCCGCACTGGGCCCGCGTGGTGGATTATAGCCCATGCCCTCTCATAGAGAGAAGGCCTGTGTCCCAGCATTGGGAACATTATAGGCTAATGATGATGATGACCAAAATTCCTCCATTTTGTTTTCCAAAACTTATCTCCTTCACACCCAAATACACCAGCCACCAATAAATTACTCTGAACAATTCCCATGCTCGTACATTTAACACATTAAGACGTTACATGACACACAAGGCCGTAACCAAATCGAGCGGCACACGAACGTCTAAAATGGCCGATAAATTTCCCTGACGCGAAGGGCGAACCTAGGTCTTTACATACATCACGATCGTTCAACAGATAAAGTTTATCATATTAAATGGTGGGATGAGTTGTTTACTGTCGTCAGTTAGAAAAAAGTGGGTTTTAGAATTTAGAAAGGTCTTTGGAGCCAGTTGCTTCTGTTTGTGGCAGATTGATGATTTTGGGACAAAGTTGTAGTTAAAAATTACAGTGATCAGGTATCAATTTGTCTGTTTCATCCAATTTAAAAAACGAAATAACTGTGTATTTTTAATGATTAGTATTTTGAAAATGCGATTGGGTAGGAGTTCTATTATATTTTGAGAAACTGTTCTTTGAGACTTCATGTCGTAAGTTCTTTTTTCAAAGTCAAAATATTTTATTTCCCATAGGCTAGCTAACATAGGCTCTTTTAAAACGTCGAAAAAAAAGGTGCAAAAAAGGTGCACGGTTCGGGTTGGTCGTTTCCTATGGAGACGAACCGGGAAGAAACTCCATGGTTACTCTTTGCAAATCATTTGGTATTACAATATTATCATGTTACAGCATTAGTACGTAGGCCCGACACTTAGTCGTGGCGTACTACACAAAAACGTGTAACAAGGTAAAATTTTTGATCCTGCCAGGGCTGCGGGCTGTTCGAAAGAGATACCGCGGCCCTGGAACACAAAGAGCAAGGAAGGAACATGGATGGGTTTTAGTCAGTACAAGTCTGACACTCCCTTCCGCTCTGCCCAGTGCGGGAGAAGTCATTTGATGATTTCCCATCCGTAAAAAAAAAAGGTAAAATTAATAATAAAAATAGATTATATTTGCGTATTCATGAGGTGTTGTGTTCACGTACTGATTGCCGCTCGTGCTTTCCATGTATGAGAAGAGGACTTTGCCCTGCAGCCATACAGTAATAGGTTGGTATTACTATTCAGTACCTGGATGACCGAGCTTAGCTTGATTTTTTTTCCTTTTCAAAAATTATCGATTTATCGCCCCCGAAACCCTCTGCATACAAAATTTCATGAAAATCTTTGGAGCCGTTTCCGAGATTCAGATTATATATACAGAATTGTTCGTTTAAAGGTATTAGAGATATATAAGATAGATCTGATAAGACTACTATTCTACTGTAGGTTCATCATTTATTACCACATACTTGGGTTGAGGTAATGAATTGATTAGATTTGTATCAAAGGATCCAATACAAATGTTCGTAGAATACCAAAACTATTGTACGTACAAGTGAGCTTGTGGAGCGCACTTTAATTATCTGAATACCAATGCGAAACTGTTTCTCTGTGTCTCTAAATGAACAAACGCTTGAACGTAATGCGACATGAATAATATCGCTTCAAGGGGTCTCGTCTCTTCGATACATTAATATATAACTGCTAAAGTTACAAAGCATAAACTTTCAATCAACAAGTAACACGAAACACTGTAACTTACTTGTACATAAAAATATAACATCATTTCATAAAATTCATTTTAGAATCGTTTGAATCTGTACAACACTCTCCCTCCTGTAATAAATGTGTTTAGACATGTCGCTTTATACGTAGGGACCATCGAGAATATGTCTCAAATGCATAAGAGCCCTGCAGAGGCCGCGCGCAATTGAAATTCGAAGCGAAGAAAAAATCCGTCGAAATATTGTTATCTCTGTTTCACACTTCCCGGCGCACTGCGAAGCCGCGCGGGAGCATGTGTGAATAGTGTTTACCTAGCTACTATACTATAATTATCGTTCATTCATATCACCGCTGAACATTTGTGATTAATTTGAATGTGTGCCGTAATACCAAAAATGATGAATGAAAACTCAATGCTTTTCCAATTTTTTTTTTTTTTTATGTTGTGTAACTTAACAATATAAGTCATGTTTCGAAATAAACAAAATTAAAATTATTACCGATTTTAATATAGATGAGATGAGAACATCTTATTTATACTGTAAAAATGTGAGAAATTCAATTTGTTTACAATTCAAGGTAAATATTTTGCAAAAAAAAAAAAAAATTGAAACCTAGTTAAACACTGTCTTGTTCCGAATAACAGCATAATAAGGTCAAAATATACTTAAACTGAAAATGATTTTGGTATTACGTTTGTATGGACAATTCATCGTCCGCCGGCCCCTTAAACCTCTGGTAGATCATCATCTGCCTAGCCTTTTCGAAGTCGGCTTCCAGACTCTATAAAATACAGTAGTAAATACCAGTAACTTTGATCTATTAAAATTTTAGTAGCCTAAATATCGAATATGCAATTTAACTTATTGCACACAGGATTGTATTGAGACACCAAAGGAACATATCTTCTTGAAAACCAAAAGAAACAAAGATACAGAACCGTTGCAAACAAAATCGGATGGAATCGTACTGAAGAAAAGATTCTTTTTGTACTGAAAGATCTGAAGATACTTGTAAATAAGTTTTATCACAAGTATAAGTATCTCAAGTATTTTTTGTCTGTTCGTGGAGTATTTGAATCTGATGTAGTCCAAAACATTCTTTCATGAATGCGGAGCGTGTGAATTTAATTCAAAGCAAAGAGGAAAATCTGAATAGTTAGATGTATCTCAGGAATTTGTACGAACTTGAGTGAGCTACGAGATTTTTGTGAATCTGTTTTGTTGGTTAGATTGTAACGGGCCTTTTTTAAAAGTGAAATTGTCATATGTGAATTGTTGTAAATCTGAATTGTTATTGTGTATTTGAAAGTGAACATACTATTAAATGTTGGCAAAAACAAATTGGTTTGGTACGGGTACATTGATGTACATAGTTTTGTTTGAGTTACTAATAATAACTCGACCGAGAGAATTATTTTTATATCGTGAAAAAAAATACGTTATCGTTTTGTGCACTCGCTGATTCGGGTTTGTATACCGAAGCGCACGTTATTAAAATTCGTGGTGGATCGGTCATTACTGCGGTGTTTATGACAGATACGAAACTTATTATTTTCACCGCATTTATCCGATTAATGTAAAAAATAAAATAAAATAATCAGCAAGTTTCAGGTTGACCCAAAATACCACGAATATTATTTTACTGTATTTTATTTAGTTTGTCAGGTTTTTTGCTTTAAATGAAAACGTACTCATATATAAGGTCCCATTAAAATAGATGGACAAATTTTAACACAGCGTTCAGTACGTCTTACCAAAGATATCTAAGCAATAAAAACACTGATGAAAGTGATTTTATTTTTACCTAAAACAATAAATTGCCATCATTTTTTGTGTATTTTCGTTAGCTCATTTTTTTTTGTAAGTATCTAATGCGTTTTTTTTTTTTTTACCAATGTCCTTATTTGGTGGTCTGAATTATTTCTGAAAGTTTGTCCATCTATTTTTAATGGGACCTTATACATATAAATCTTCTAAATTCACGATCAGAAACAGTACTGTAGAAATAAGAAACAGCGGAATATTTCAACTAAAGATATTCTTTTAAAACGCTCTTGGGGCATCTATTAACGTACGAGACTACAGTATTTTGGCAACGGATTTGATTCTTTAAATGGGGCATCATATATTGTGGTTGAACTTGGCCGAAACAGTAATAGGCGTTTCGCTTTTATCTTTAAAAGAAAATAGTGACGTAGGTCTAGTTAGGTCACCTACATACTTGGCTGTAACAGTTTGTAATTGTCTTGAATATGGACCCAATTTATTTAGGGTCGGCGCAGCATGTGTTCTCCTTCTATACTTCTATATCAGTCCTTACATTAGTGTTTTTTTTTTTTCTTTTATTTAAAGGGGCTTTTTCAATTTGAAGATGTCGCCCCTGTAATACAAATTACAAAATCCAACACATTTCAAAACAATCATACCGTAGATTGACTTATTCTATTTTTGATGCCCATTTGAGCGAGCCTGTACAGCAATCTGGCCCCCTTCAACAAAGGGAAGGACAAAACGCTGTTACACCAGCCCACATCTGAGGGAATCAAATTAATTTTAAATTTAATAAAATTTCTAAGGGCTTCGTTCCGGACACACTCCATTGTTATGTGGTAAACATCTTCTACTACCTCGCATTCAGTGCAGTTCGATGAATCAACTTTACCCATCATAAAAGCGAATTTATTTAATGGAACATGTCCCGAGCGAAGTCTGAAACTCGTTACTATGTCATACCTTGCCATATCGGATTTTTCAAACCATAACTTATCAGGTAATGTTGGTTGTAACGTCCTGTACCAAATACCTTTCGTTAATGACCTTTTGTCAAAATACTCTGACCATACCTCTGTACTGAGATTCTTAATATCACTTATATGGTTGGTGTAATAAGACTCGCAAGCAAAGTTAATACCGTCTACTGAGGCTTCCTTAGCAAGTTTATCTGCCATTTCATTTCCTACGATGCCGATATGGGAAGGTATCCATTGCAAAATAACATTGCTATCTAATGAGTTAAGCTCATACAAACTTTTCAAAATGTCATACGCCAGTGGAATGCCCCTAACCATGGCTAAACATCTATTCCAATGTTGTAATGCACTTTTGGAGTCGGTAAGAATAACAAAATTACCCCCGTTCTTAATCGATCTTACATAAGATAATGCTTCTGCAATGGCAATTAGCTCCGCATACATAATCGATATCTTTGAGTTATTGACTTTTAGTTTAATATTATCTTTTGTTTGTAGATCAATAAAAGCAACACCGATCCCCCCATTGTCCTTGGAGGCATCTGTATAAATTTTGTGAAAACCCGAATATTTATGTTGTAAAAACTTGACACATAATAAAAGTAAATTAGGGCTAGAATATGACTTTTTAGATTTGTCTATAGTTGAGATGCTACTGTTGATAAAACAAGATACGTCGAGGCCACTGTTCCAGGTATCTAAACTAAACATTTCAAGCTGCGTACTCGACTTTATTGGTAGTGACTGAAATTTAATGTGAATTGTTACTAAAAGCGGTTTTTTCTTCCTACTCCAGTATGCATTTTGACATAAATCGGTAAGATCATTTAGATCATTTATTAGTTTGTCATTGAGTGATTTTGACTTCAACCAAAACTTACCGGCTAAATATACACGTCGAACAAATAAAGGTTGAAGTTGTAACTCTGACTCCATAACGTGTATAGGAGTGCTTTTAATAAAACTACCTATGATGCGCATGTATTGATTTTGAGCTTTATCTTACATTAGTGTTGTAGAGTTTAATTTCCTTTGTTTTTAAGTTTGACGTTCACGAGTGCATTTTAATACCGAAATACGGAGACGAACGAGACTCACGGACATAGCGGAAGTGATAGCAAAACGAAAGTGGAAGTGGGCGGGCCATGTATGCCGTAGACAGGATGGAAGATGGGGGAAGAAAGTACTGGAGTGGAGACCACGGACGGGACGGAGGAATGTGGGAAGACAACCGACTAGGTGGTCAGACGATCTCATTAAAGTGGCCGGAAGATACTGGATAGCCATATCACAAAACCGCCAAAAGTGGAGAGATTTGGAAGAGCCCTAGACTCAGCATTAGGTGGCCAAGGGTTGAAGAAGAGAGAGAAGAGAGAGTGCATTTTAAAGGCCTATTTGAAATAACGTGTTTGACTTTGATCCCCCTTTCTGGCTGTATCATATCTTTCACACAGTCCACCTATCGTTTCCTTAATCTTCATCTACATAATTATCATCTTTGATCTACGAAGTTACTTTCATAGTCGCGTTAGCCTGAAACACAGTTTCAAATAAACCTAGATCGGGCAGGTCGCTACCAAACATTCTTTGAACATTATGATTACTGTTGAATAAATTGAATATATTTTAGTTATAGTATATTTATAAGTACTAATTATACCATTCTATGTTAATAATACACTGCGCCTAAATTAACACCTTTTTTAATACTTTTTAAATAAAATGATTCTTCGTTTATTCATTTTTCTGTACATAATAAATAGTTTTTATATTTTTACACATTTCAAAAAAAGAAAAAAATATATTATTCTTATTGAGGTAGATATAAACTTATGTTTTAATATCAAACTACTCATCTAAGACTCTAAATAAATAGAAATAAAATACAGTTCTACGCTACTTGCACGTTATAGCCAATATTACATGTGGATGGCTTCCACATGTAATATTGGCTACCACGTGTAAATACTTCACGCGAAGTACTAAAAAAGGTTCAATTTATTTTCGTAATCTCATTTCAGCGACAATCAAAAACATTAACTTGTCAAAATGTAGGAAAATCACCGGGTGTTTTTGACAGATTGTAACTTAGGTTTCTGAATTTAGTTGGGAGGTAAATGATTGTTTACATACCAAAACACTATTACAAGATAGGTAGTTTTACCAGTATTCACACTCAAATATCTGTTAAATACCTATTACCGATACCATGTCGAAACCCTTATATACAATTATTTCTGAAACTGTACGTACATAATAATATATATTGGTAAGATATTCCGCTCCATTGCCGCTGTCTGTGGCGAGGCGGCTAATAAAGAAGCTGCTCGCATTCGCTTAATCGGTCCTCAGAGATCAAACGCCACTATCTACCAGACGCGAGGCGTTCTCACGACTCGGTTACCATTAACGATGCGTTCTTCACTTACGGCTCGTAATATCTGGTTCGCTTTATATCAGTAAATTCTTTGTTAGTATGATGATTTTATTTTTGCTTCTATTTTGTGCGATATAGTGGTTTAATAAAATTTACTCCCAGATGTTTGTTCACTTTTTATATTGTTTTTTTTTTGTGTAGTATCATCATCATCATCAGCCTATAATGTTCCCACTGCTGGGACACAGGCCTCCTCTCTAGGAGAGGGAATGGGCTATAATCTACCACGCGGGCCCGGTGCGGATTGGTAGATGTCACATGTCTTCGAATTTTTGGTTTTAGGACATGCCGGTTTCCTCACGATGTTTTCCTTCACCGTTTTTGAGAGCAGTGGTGATGAAATAAATTACACCAAGTAATGCGCCTGCCTGGGTTCGAACCCACGACTTACTGTTTGTAAGTCGGGGTCGGTACCATTGGGCCACCGCTGCTCCAGTACTGCGGTGTTGTGTAGTATGCAACGACTTATTGTCAGACCTACGCGGTTCCCCCATACTTAAGCACTAATGCTGTAAAATGTTTATATTGTAAGAACAAATGATTTGAAAAGAGTAACCATGCAGTTTCTTGCCGGTTCTTCTCTATAGAGAACGACCAACCCGAACCGTGTAACTTTTGTCGATGTTTTATATGTGAAACAACATTGATTACTTTTGCAGTTAAATGTTTGTCAATGACAAAGTAAGAGTCAGTGTGATTCCACTACGAATCTAATATACCAATAGTTTAATAATATTATTGTAGTTCAATTAGTTACAAATCAGATAATTTTAATGAGGACGGCAAATAACAGACATCTAAAACAGATGTAGGTACGTTTACAATATATAGACTACTGAATAACTTAATGAAATTTAAGTAGGTAAATTATTACAATACCTTCTTTCCTAAAATTCATGAGAACGAAGTCTCGTGAGATTATAATGTATCATAAAGGCATGATAAATTATGATTCTCCAAATAATTCTCTGAGGAGTCTCATCCGCACTCCAAGGAAACGATACTACGAATGAAAACGGAAGTAAATTAAGAAAAGGTAATTGCTTTCTTTTCATACTTTATCTTTTAGCCTATTCTTCCAATTGGCGCCGAAAAATACGGTGGAAGGCTGCTTCATTCGACGAACGAATTTATTTTTGGAGATGATTTACAAAAGTCTTACAAAATCCAATCTTTTAACCTTTTTATTAAGATTTTGATATAACATAAGTTGATGACAACCGCAGAAGCGCAAAAGAATCGTTGCTTTTTAGATGGAAACGAAACTACAATGGCCACTGCTCAACGCCACAATATGTGTACATATCTACCCACACATTTAAGAAATAGTTTATTAGGGTAATATGTAGTAGATATACAATATTCCAAAGTATGTTTGCTATAATTATGGATGGATTGTGTGAGGAATGATTTGAAAGAAAAAGGAGTAAATGATAGCGTGCCGGTTGACAGAGGCGAAAAAAATCAAAATCAAAACATTTATTTTAAGTAGGACAGTTACAGGCACTTTTGAATTGTCGACAAAGATAACAATGTAGTGAAGCTACAGTCCCAGTCACAAGGCATAAAAACTGTGAAAGTACTGTAGTTGCCCATTCCCTAGCGTAGATCTCTATGGAGAAGAACGGGCAAGAAACTCCATGGACACTCTTTTAAATCAGTATATTTGACAAACATTTGGTTACATCATTCATGTTGAGATGGTACATTACGTGAGAACAATATAGCAAGATGTGCACGTTAAAAGTGTCCATAGTAAAAACAAAAAATAAACAATTCAAAAATAAAATAATTAATTCAAATAAGCCGTCGATCGATGAAAAAACGTTTGCGTCGATCCCAAGTAATATGGGCAGGAAAATGTTGATGATGCTTGTTATAGTTAAAGTAACTATCTAAACTTTCCACATTTCCGATTTCGCATTAACCACAGCCCAAAATTGCCGCATTTATCGCCAAAAACAGAATCATGTGAAAAAGACTTCCCCTAACCAAGTCGTAAGTACTGAAACGTGTAATATTAGTGCCTACCTGCGTCGTAATGACTTGGTTACGACTGTTACGAGTACTTACGAGTCCTGTTGAGCTAAACGGTTACCTTTCGGCGACCTGCGAGGTAGCTAAATGTGTGTTGTTTTTGTTAAATGTTTGCTATGTAGGATTGTAGACATTTTACTTGTCAACTGTTTTGTCAAGGGAGGGTTTATCTAGAGTCTGTGTTGTGTTTTGTTTTTGTTATGTTTTTAAGGTAACTGTTTCTGTTTAATTTAAGCTGTTGTCTGGATTTTTGGGTAGAACAGTGTCTCTTCTGTTGAGACATTTTAAAGGACGTTTACTAAGATCTCGGAACTAAACTAAAGTTACTTTAAAGTTAGATAACTTTATAGTGAAATCTGCGCCAGTTTCATTTCTGATAAAAATCAAAGACATTTATTTATATTAGGCTGCTCATAAGCATTTTGACCGTAAAAAAATACAAGAAGACAGCCCTCTTAAACACCCGCTATTCATCACTTTTATTTGTTTTAGCTGCGGAGAAACGAAACAGCTGTATAGAATATTTGTTTCAGACTCATCGCGGAACAAAAGTAGGGGAATCTCAAGCACTGCACTGGTGACAAATAAATTACCAACAATAACTTATCACAAACAACTTTCCTTACTCACACGTGCTAACACACAACAAAGTAGGACATAATTTAGTTCACAGGTCGTGCGGCTATAAGAGCGGTAACAGACTGGTAACACGCACGATTTACGAGTGCTATCGGGATAACTCCCAAGCGGTACCACGATAGCGGTAAATTCTCGGTAAGAGTGCGTTTGGGAAACGTTGTGGTGCAACGGTATTGTGTAGCGGGGTTAATATGTTGTTTAAAGTGTATTTAAGGTGGAAGCGTTAGGGCAGAGTCGTGCCAGTAATACGTATGTAGTTACAGAATTACAATCATGAAAATCATCAATACAACTCTCTAAGTTCATGTAACCCTATTCAATGAATATTTCATGAAAAAGTCATTCAATGGGGTTAAATGAACTTAAGGGGTTTTATTGATGATTTTCATGATTGGGATTCTGTAACTGCATATGTGTTACTGGCGCGATTCGTTTTTTATCAACATACAACCTGCAAATTGCAAAAAAACGTAAGAAAATTTGAATTTCGCGGGCTACCCTGACGCAACCACCTTAAACCATGTGATGAGGAGTGGGGGGGGGGGCGGGGCTACATGCGTGTTACTGCGAGATATTAATTAAAATGTTGATGATAAAATAGTTATATTGGATGTATAAGATGATAGAAAAGCCAAACAGAGGCCATAGACAAGTGGCACTTGGTTTCAAACCTTTTCATGTTTTTACTATAAGTTTTAATTTAAATTTCCTTATGAGATAATTAGTATTTATTTCAAACCAGTTCTCTCTAACCGATTGAGCTAAAATTTTGATTCTGGTGACAATACATGTTTATGTCAGACAATGACTTAATCCTGCAGCCAGAATCATTTTCTCATGAGAGAACTCTTCAACAGTTAATAGAAAGGACACGAAACTTTAAATACGCGTTAAATGTCGATAGATAACCCTATTTTATACTTTTCATTTTAATAAAACCTTGTAAAAACTTTTCATTATTGTCAAAAGCTTTCGCATGCTTCAAATGTAGTCAATGCAATTCAGATTACTTTCCATCATCGATATCGTTGATAAAATGTCACTTTGTTTATGCCCTCGAGGTAATTCTGATGTGCATCAAGATGTGCCTCTTTGGTAAAAAAAAAAGAAATGTGTGTGTACCAGAGTACACAGGTAAGAAGTGAAACTTCTTTACGACATATCATTTTTCTACTATTTGCAACTTCACGAAAATGGGGTAGATAAGGCTTAAGCCTTAAGAAAAACAATTTTTTCCGTATTAAATTAAAGCTATTTTATAATTATAGACATGCATACACTTAATGAGTAATTTATTTTATCATTGTTCTTATTATAATATCATTGCTATTGTTGTATTTCATCAATAATGATACATTATATTCTTTACGTCAAAAAAGCAACATGGCGCGTAACCGAAAAACGTGACGATTTTTAAAAAAATTGTCCTATACGTCGATAAAGAAGTTTCACTTCAAAAACTTTGTAAGAACACAACGAGTCAGGGGTGCATTTAAATTATCTTGACGAGTGACGGTATTATGCTAAGCTGTTGCCGCGCTACTGACCTGCTGACTGGCTTATCTTTTTGCATGATGAGCTAATTCTTGCCTCAGCATTAGCTGATACCAAAGATAAGAAGATGTCGGTATAACGTCGTACATGTGCATCATAGCGGAATTCCTGTATTTATAGAATGGTCATATCCTGAGTCTCATTTAAAAAAAAATCGCTCGTTCCATCATAGAGAGTCGCAGGGCCGAAGGCACCTAAGAAGCCGATTCCTGCCGGCTTCCCTTTGGGAACAAGGCACTCTACTTAGTGTTGTGTAGGTATCCACTTTAATCAAATAGTATATTACATACACATCTATGGGTATCACTTCACAGTACACTGTACAGCCATTTAATACATAATAGGATTGAAAACATTAAAAAATTACAACATTTTTCATGTCAATAAATAAAGCAACATGTGTTCGGTTTTTTTGTAAGCTGTACTTTAACTTCTTTTTTTTGTGGTCCCAAAATACCACTCAAAAATAATGATTGTAAATAAAGGTGTAATCCGGGATCGTGGTCCCGGTCCCAAAAGCCCCCCGACCCATGTTACATACATTCAAAGATTTTTTTTTCAGTTTTGAAAAGATTTAAGCACGAGGCCTTCAGCTAGCCACCGATGTAAATAAAGTTTTAAGTTCTAGATAGTTTAAATAAAAAAGTATTACCTCTTCGCCTTACTTATCTATTACAAGCTATTTTTATATGCTACTATCGTATCTCATCAAGTAACGTCTGATCCAACATATCCTGAACCGTATCATAACGACGTTCTTATCTTGAATACTAGTTTAAGATCAAGCATTGTGCTCCGTACTCAAGAGAAGTAGAAAGATTAACTTTAATGGACACTGTGTCGCAAAGTTAAGCTACGCCATTAACTTGAATAACTTAACTTTAAGAACAGCTGTTACGTTTTATTTTTATTTGAACAATAACGTACCTAATTGAAAAAGTTACTAAGTTCATAAGCTTTAATAATAACTTATTATAATTTTATATTGTTTTATATTGAAATATTTAGAAATGTAATCAGTATGTATATAAATGAATAAAGGATTATATTGTAAAATGTTTAGTTTATTTTGTTGAGATATATTTTTATGAAATCTTCATTATCAGGATTTTCTTAAAATACACACTAATTTCTGTTGAGAAATAAAATTAAAGTGTCTGTTGAGCTTTTTACTGAATGCATATGGAAGTTAACAGGGTGGATACGGTGAACGGCGCAGTAAGGGAAACTACCTGAACCGTTGCAGCTACACGAAAATGGTCTTAGGAGACTATCCATAATTTTTCGTTTAACGGAACTTTACTGGCAGATAGCTGACGTCATTAGGAGTAACTAAGGCCTTTATTTTAGAAAAAAAATTAAAACCCTTGAAATTGTTAATAAAATTCGATTCAAATAGGGAAGTCATATTTTTATAATAATTTCACGTGGAGGAAAGTCGCAGGGCACACCTAGCAGTTTTTTAAGTCTCGGCACTGAGACAAGTGTTGAAATCTGATAACATGCCAAAACCGGTAAAACCCCTTTCAATAAATATGTTAAAAGCTACATATTTATTGAAAGGGGTAACATACTTCAATTTCTTTTTATTTCATAAAAAAAAAAAAACAAAATATGTCGTCATAATTATTTCATTTTTTTTTTTCGTAATACTCATATGCGTATTATGTCAAAATGATGAAAAAAAAAACCAGTAGGTACTTGCCCACTGGTTAGAAAACGACCTAACATTTTCCGTGCCAGTCTATCAAATTGCACCAATCCAACATACCTCTCTAGAATAGCTAAGCACACAAAAACCTTTTCCTTACAATATTACAGGTACAAAGTATTGCTCTCCAAAAAGTGCGGATAGAAAACTTTATCCTCCCGAGCAGGTAAAAAAGAAAAAGTTCGCCTTGAATACTTAAGTAGCACCTCGTCGGGTTAGTATCGCGATTCTGTCACTTGTTTCATATCAACCAGAGACGCTATGGATATGATATTTCGGATCTGGATACGGATATGGAATAAAATTATATCGGTTTCGGATACGGTTACGGATATGTAATTATTTTGGATTATCCGTTAGTTTCGGATCGTTTCGGTTATGGATATAATAAAAAACTAACTAGTTATGAAAAAGGTTATCTTATGGCTAGAATTAACAAACAAACTGCCCGATTTACGTGGCGCGCGAGCGGTGAAACAAAAACCTGTCGAAACATGTCGTTTTATTTAGACTCCGCCCTTATACGAAACTATCCGAAACTTGTGAAACGGATACGGTTACGGATATATTTTTATTTCGGATATCCGATAGTTTCGGTTACGGTTACGCAGCTCCATAACATCCCTGATATCAACTCTGAGATAAAACAAAAGACGACGTGTCGTGTCTTGGTTGATCGCGGAAGGGTGAAGCGAGTGCGAGTACTGCTACTAGTCGTTGTGAGAGTTTAGTGGCACGGCGAGTATACTGTCCCAATTTACTAGCCGGGTAAAAAGAATGAATGGAACAGGGCATACAAAATTGATTATTAATTTCTTTTGACTGCTTTGTTGGTCTAGTGGTCGCTAGCGCGACTGCTGAGTATGAGGTCCTGGGTTCGATTCTCAGGTCGGGCAAAGTGGAATTCGGTTTTTCTGACTTGCAGCCACGGATGCTAGATTTGTGCCTGGTTGATGACAATAGGCTCGCCCCTTATTACATGGGACTTAAACATAACTAGCGAAATGTGGGTGTACTAATGGGTAAACCTATGCCGAACTCTTCGGGGATTACAGGAGTGATGTTATGTTATTTTCTATTATTACTCATACTAGGTGACACCCTAGATTAAATATAATCATGCACGTCATTTCCTTGCCTTGCCTTTTCATTTAACAAGTGAAAATTGTCGCTTTACTTCTTACTGTCTCGTATACAGTGTTAACAAACTTAAACTGAATTTGTTTTTAATCTTGCAATAATACATCTAATCCTCACTCAAAATACATTGTCGTTATTCAATACCTAAATCATAAAATTGACCATAGGTTTTGTTTTTTTTTTTTATTTGGCCATGAAATAATTATATATGTACTTGACTAGTGTAGTAGTATTATTAATTTCCCTGTATTTTCTGTTTTGTTTTATTGACATTTTTTTTTTGTTTGTATTAATATTTTAATTTATGTAATCATTTGCACGCCGTAAGGTAGACTGTAGCCGATCTCATTAATTTATGTATAACATCTTATAACTGTACCTACATTCATAGCAAATAAAGCTCTGATTCTGATTCTCTGATTCTGATTCCTTCACATACGTAAGTTCCCTATATACATATGTATGTACCTATAAGTTTAGTCCATGTGTCCGTTCTGTCCGTATGAAGCCAGATTTCCTGCGGCGGTACCACGCACATTTATATGAGAGAGCTCGGCTTTCCTATCACGTTTCTCCTTTATTACATACGCTATCTTCAATTTGCTTTGTAAAATATTTCCGTGATGTATTTTAACTATTACGGGATATGAATAGCGGTTGGTTTTATTTTTCAATTGTGAGTTTTTCTGGCAAATTTTGTTTCTGAATTATGTAACCTTTTTTACATTAATGCTTTTTTTTTGCTAGCAGTTTTTGTCTAGCAGCAACATTATATCATGCATTTAGACCCCGAAAGGTTATGCAGAGGTGACCTATAAATAAGTACACGGACCCACATTTTGCCAGTGATGTTTAAGTCCCTTGTAAAAGGAGCCTATAAATGACTAGACATGTTTCCGTCCACAAGAAGAGTCCGCGAATTCAATGCAATCCTGCACTGCTACGGCTGCATCTATCTTGAAAGTACCGTTTTCATCTTACAACATAATTTAAAATCACCAACAAAGACGACACTACTTACAGTGTGAACAACAGAGCAATTGATGCGGCCGTAAAAGGCGAAACGGCACGTCGCATCCATTCACAAGACATTTGGCACGAAACATCGCCGTTTCACGCAAGGCCATATATCTAACATACCTCCTCAGGAATGACGGATAGGGAAAAACAAATGACTATCAAGAATATGCCTCGCTCTAATATAAATCTCCTTAGGCTTACCATACACGGAGACGCCACACTGAACAAGTAAACCTGCGGTATTTTAGCCAGATTAAGTGCATACATATACTATAATACCTATCTTTCCCGAAAAGTAGTTTTTATTAGAGATTTGTAGATACATTTTATGCTTTTTTTCAGATGGGAAATCATCAAATGACTTCTCCCGCTGTGGGCAGAGCGGAAGGGAGTGTCAGACTTGTACTGACTAAAACCCATCCATGTTCCTTCCTTGTCCTTTGTGTTCCAGGGCAGTCCCGCAGACATTTTATGCTTCAAAAGGTGTTCTTGTCATTTCTATCAAATCATGTTGACAGATGAATGGTTTGGGAAGCTTTAACAAACATACATACAATTAGCGATGATCGATCGGGATAAAAGAAGGACAACTTACAAAAAATATATGCTCCACATGGAGGAATCTCCTTAGACATGACAGATAGGGTAAAAACAAATGACTATAAAAAATATCGCGGAGACGGTGAAAATGGCAGAAGCACTCTCCTTTCACAAATTGTGAGGAGTCCTTTTATCGTCCAGTGATTTGTTGGAAGGTCCCTCAATTTGAATTTCATCCCGTCCCGCGATTTCGTCTCGTTAAATTGCAGATTTCAAGATGGTCCGTGGTCCTTTGTGGCACTTTCTCGGCTCGGATCTAATGTATCTTTAGAACTCTTGTATTGAATTAACAGAAAGCTGTCTAAGAGATTTTTCTAGAGACGCTTTCTTTGGGTTTGACTTGATATATACGAGACGAAAACATTAAGAGGATCGTTTTATTTTATTTTCAATTTACAAGACGACTAGCTGAGCCCACGGCTTCGCTCATGTGACAGTTTTTTTTTTGCATTAGCGGCCTATAAGTCTACGAAAAGTTCACCTTTTTGGTGTATTTTATTTAGGGTTGTATTTTTCTTGAATGATACACACAGGGTATATTTTGAGGTTTTATGCAAAAAGTAAAAGATGTAGCCACCGTGCCAAACGAGTCATCAATCTAAAAGATTTATTTGTTTACTTGATATTCTTCTAGATTCATAAACAAAAGGCTTTAGTACTAAAACAATCTCAAACACCATTAATTTTCAAAGAAAACTGTAGGCAAGATAGTGAAGCTTAATAAATTACACTTATTCACGGAATTAATCTTGGCCTGGATAGAGATGGAGCCTATTTATACAAGTAGTTTAGAGAAGTTAGATAAAGTTTCAAAAGATAATAAATTCATTGTAATAGGAGTACTTTAGCCGTTACAGTTAGTCAGTGGCCCGAAAGTCTGACAACCAGTCTTACCATGGGGTATCGTATTACCCAGTACTAACTGGGTTGTGGATGTCAGATTGGCAGTCGCCCCATCTAAAATTCAGATAGTCAGCTGCATCTGGTTAGACTGGAAGGAGAAGACTAGGCAGATGATGAATGGGAGTACTTTAGGCTCTTTAGTTATAAAGCCGTATCTTTAGGGCAGTGGTTTAAGTAGCGCTCCGTTGTATAGTCACGACTGATTAAATGTATATACCAGAAGCGAAGGGTCTATTTTTGTAAGAGGTAAGCCGGATATACATATCTCTAATATGATTCTTTCATCTATACATATAATAATTTGTCTATAAAACACTAACTGTACCATTTTTCAAAGGGAATCCGCTAGGAATCGAGTTGTATGGAACCTTCGCCACTGGTATACACTTACGGTTAAAGATATTTATTATATACAAAATTACAAATCAGAAGAAGGTAGGTTACACACAAGAAACAACACAACAGTTGTGGGTGATGAGGGTAGGGTGCTATCTAATAGTTGTTGCTTGTATACTACCTAAATTCAAAAGCGATTTCCACGTGAAATAACGAGAGATTTTAGAAAAGACCGATTTCGTAATAGTATGGCCTCCAAAACATATATATGCTCGTGAAAACGGTAATCAATACAGTAGGAAAATAACGCATGTAAATTTTGCTTAGTGTATACATTTCTTTGCCCGTGACTATACATATCCAGCGACTGGCACATATATAAGGTCCCATTAAAATACATAGATGGACAAATTTTAACACAGCGTCCAGTAAGTCTAACCAAAGATATGCAAGCAAAAAACACTGATTAAAGTGATTTTATTTTGACCTAAAATAATCAATTGCCGATATTTTTAGTGTATTTTCGTTAGGTGATTTTCTTGTAAGCGTTTTTCTTATTTTTTTTACCATTGTCCTTATTTTAGTGATCTGAATGATTTCTAAAAGTTTGTCCATCTATTTAAATGTGACCTTATAATAACCTAAGTTGTATACAGAAACCAGGCAATGGGCACACCATTACACCGTAAGATAATGTTGTTATGGACCAATTGACAAATGTGACGATTACAAAATAATGAGAAACACGGTGGACGGGCGTTAAGGCCACTTAATTATATTTAAATGCTTCGCTGCATGCTTGTTACGTAACTATGAACTCAGTTTCACACTGTAAATATAGAAACCACTTTAATGTAATTGTATTAAAGTGGTAGAGGTGTGATAAACGTGAAACTATTTATTTACATTGCGTTTCACCGCGGCCATTTTCGCGTAAACGCAACTTTAAAAGCACTTCTTTTAGCACATTTTGTTGATTTATTATTATAGGCGTTAAACGGAACGCAAACGACTAACATCGAGTCTATTTTAAATTTTCTTTAAAAATAATTACAATGTTACAATAGAGTTATAAGTGCTATAATTTTAAGTATTAAGTGCTTCTCAAGGCTATACATCGTTATCTCCTAAAAACTCAGGTGCAAAGTGACGAAATAAGCAAAGCTCCTGCAGATCATAAAACGTAAACAAATCAGTGACAACAACATAATACTGGACTTGGACTGAATCAGGAAGCCTTCGACACTTTTATTAAAGCAGGTACAATCTTTTATATCACTCATAACGACTTGAATCGATCTAAGTGCAAAATAAAAATCGTTAATTTTCAACTAAGTATTCAAATATAAACAAAGGATTAGTCAGTACACCAAAACTGAGAAAAGCGACATCTATCGGATTATGTCTGCACTACATAGCACACTGTTGAATGTGATGGATCACACAGAAAATGTCACAATGAGACGTGCGCGTGCGCACTCCGATACAAACCTAGATGAGAGTGTCAATAATCACACACTAGATGGCACTATGCACAGCGTTCCTGATATATCGGAGGATGAAAATGCTGATATCATAACCGAACTGCAAAAACAAATTGATGGCCTGACTACAAAACTATTGAGTGCTAATACCGAAATAGATACATTGTTACTAGAAAATGAGACGCTAAAAAAGGCGAACGAAAAGCTAAGCCGCAAAAATTCAATCTATAAACAAATAGTATCCAGTCCAAGCCAATCTCCACTCAAAACCCCTAGAAAATTTTCACAGCAGTCAAAAGAACCTCGTAGTAACAAACAAACCCAAACGGAGTCAACCATAGCAAATAAAAGCAATGTTGTAGGAAGAGATCAACAAAACAATACAGTACAGCACTCCAATGCACAGATGGCGCCACCTGTCAAGTCTTATAGGGATATTGCATCTAGTGGGACGCCCTATTCGCAGACCGTAGTTAAAAATAAACTCTGCATTATTAGTGCAAATAAAAGCAATAACATTTTAACCTTAGCAGAAGAATACTTCCTAGGAGACTACCACTTATGTCATTATCTTACACCAAATGTTGGAATAAAGTGTCTCCTAAAGGATATACAAACAAAACTATCAAACTTCACAATGAATGACTTTTGCATAATTATGGTTGGTGAAGAAGACTTTAGAAAGACAAATAACTATTATGACATAATAACTGACATTAGATATATGCTACAGGACATGAATCATACTAATATTATAATTACATTACCGACATTCAAATCTGACTACTATTATAACTGCAATATATATAACTCAAGACTGGAAGTATTCAATGGTATGCTATATATGGACATTATGACCCAGGAGCATGTGTATCATTTAGACTCGAATTTGAGTTTAAGTTACCACCATACCTTATATACACGCTCTGGAACATTAAATAACCATGGTATGAAGATTATATTTAGTGACCTCTTTGATTTGATGTTGGCAATTAACCAAGAAAATACAAGGAGTCTAGAAGAAAAACTGCCAGGCGAAGAAGTCCCAGAGTCTGAATCTCTTTTTCGCCCCTAAATATCTAAACATTCTTCATCAAAACATTGCTGGACTACGGACAAAATCGCAGTTATTAACAGTTGCTCTACAAGAATTACTAGATACAAAAACAAACGTTGATGTTATCTGTCTCACCGAGCACTTCATGATGTCCGGGTGTGAGGAAATCTGTTCGATTCCCAACTATAACTTGGTATCATGCTACTCTAGAACGAATTCAAAAAGAGGCGGGTCTTGTATATTTGTCAAGAAGGGACATAATTGCAAAGAAATATTAACATTAACGAGTTGTTCACTCTGCTCAGCGTTTGAGTGTAGTGCTATTGAGCTGACTGACTACAAAATTGTTATTGTCTGTGTGTATAGAGTACCCCTAGCTAGTAATATTGATATATTTTTTGATAGACTGAACAAGACCCTAACCTTACTCCTTAAACACTATCACAAACATAAGATTGTTATAGCTGGAGATTTTAATATTAATATTCTAAATAAGTGTAAGTTGACAAACGAATTTGAATGTTTACTATTAAATTACAATTTAAAATTACAATTGAAAGAACCTACCAGACATGTAAGTAAAACATGTATTGACAATTTTGCCCATAATTTTGGGAAAGCATGTAAATCAGAAGTAATTGAACTAGCACTGTCTGACCACACCGCACAATTGTTGAAATGTCAAGTGGGAAACATATGTATAATTAAGAACTGGAAAATCAGGAGACGGGATTTATGTGTAGAAAATCAGGCCAAATTCAAATATTATTTAGGTCGAATGTCATTTGCAGATATGTACAGTACTTGTGATCCAAACATAGCATATAATGTTTTCATTGATACATTTCAGTTGTTTTATGACCTTTGCTTTCCCTACAAAACTATAACCATACACCTCCACAAAAAAACCAAGTGGGTCTCACGGGGTATTAAGACCTGTAGCGCTAAGAAACGTGAACTACTGTGGAAATGTAGAAAAACCCCAAGTGTGGACAATAAATCAAAATTGAAGCAATACACCAAAAGACTGAAGAGGATTGTATCTTTGACCCAACGAGCGCAAAACAATCACAATATCTTAAACTCTAGTAATAAGCCAAAAGCTGTATGGCAAATTATTAATACTGCAAAGCAAAACAGACCACTAGAATCTATCCCATATATTGAATCAAATAATAATATCGTGACAAATCCGTATGACATATCAAATGAATTTAATGACTATTTTGTAGATAAGATATCACCCATTAATACTACGCACATCGATCAGCATAAGCAATACCTAACATCTAGACTAAACTCAATCTTCATGAAGCCATGTCTGCCAGAAGATATAAAACAAATTATAAAAGGGCTAAAAAACACCAATAGTGTAGGATATGACGGTATCTGCACGAAAGTCATCAAGCTGGTAACGGAATGTATTTCGCAACCTCTGAGTTACATTTTAAACTTGTCTATTGAAACTGGTATATACCCAGAAAAATTAAAAGTAGCAATTATTAAACCGATCCATAAAAAAGAGAGTAAAGAAAGCGTTGTTAATTATAGACCTATTGCCTTACTGCCAATCGTCTCAAAAATTTTTGAAAAATACATTTATCGTGAGCTGATTAAATACTTTGAAACCCATAACATCTTAGCTAAGGAACAAAAAGGATTCAGACAAGATAAAAGTATCAACCTTGCTATATATGAGTTCCTGGAAATCATAATGTCTAATGTCGACAAGCGAATACCGATCTGCGGCATCTTCATGGATATGACACAGGCTTTCGATCATGTGGTGCATGACGTTTTACTTTATAAGCTCGAGTTATATGGCATAAGGGGCAACGTTTTAAAATTAATAGAAACGTACCTCAAGAACCGCACTCAATATACACAAATTAATAGAATTAATAGTAGAACTAAGATGGAGGAGACATATTTATCAGGGGGACGTAAAATTCTGTACGGTGTCCCACAAGGAGGCGTATTGAGCTCACTACTTTTCATTATATACATTAATGACCTTCCGAACGCTAACTCAAACCCAATGACACTTTTTGCTGACGACAGCACCGTTGCAATTAAGTGTAATGACAGAACTTCTTACGAGCATGATATAAACAGTAGCCTAAATGCAATCATACAATGGTTAGATAGTAACAATTTGAAGGCAAACATTGGGAAAACGAAAATAATGCATTTTAGTCAGCGTATCAATGCAGGTACACCTAAGACTAACTATAAGGGTGAACCTGTCGCTGAAGTCCTATTAACAAAGTTTCTTGGACTTACATTGGATAATAAGTTAAATTGGAAATCCCAGATTGAAACATTGTGCAAAAGATTGAATAAATCAGTATATGCCCTACATGAACTCAAAAAGGTCTCAAATATAAATACGTTGTTAGCGGCTTATCATGGTTTAGTTGCTTCAGTACTGAGGTATGGTGTAATTTTCTGGGGAAATTCGACGGATATTGAGATAATTTTTAAAGCACAAAAACGATGCTTAAGGGCTATGTTTGGGCTTCAAATGGTCGAAACCTGTAAACCGTTTTTCCAGGAGTATAACATTCTGACTCTCCCAAGTCTGTATATCTATGAGGTCTCAATATTTGTGAAAACCAATAAAAACCTATTTAAATTAGCATCAGAAATAAATAATAGACAACAACGGGACGCACTTCGCCTCTATGTACCCCGAACATGTACCTCTTTAATGTACAAGAGTGTGTTCCATATGGCTCCTGTAATCTTCAATAAATTACCTAAAGCAATAAGGGCAATGAATACGGCCCTATTTAAGAAAACTCTGAAAAAATTTTTGGTTAATAAATGCTACTATAACTTGAATGACTTCCTCAATGATAATTTTGACAAACTAAAGACCTCACAGTGACATCAAGCAAAATCAATTATATGAATATTATGCATGTACCTATCTCGAAATAACTAATCCGTTAATGTAATTTAATAATTCTAGGAATGACATTGAAATAATCTAAATACTTCTAATATTTAAAAAATAATTTATTCTCTACTATGACTTCAACTTATTATAATTGTATCATGCTTAATTCATTTAATTTTATTTCATCTAATTTTATTTATTCCAATGTCTATCTTGATTAATTTATTAATATAATAACTATGACTGTAAAAATTTTGCATGCCTTACGGTAGAATCACTTGAAACATGTAATTCTTATAACACCATTGTAACAGTGTATTCAGCAAAAAATAAATGATTTATGATTTATGATTTAGGCATTTTGTCACACAAGTGTTTGTCCGTATTATTATTAATTATCCGGTAAAACTTAGCATATTTTATCCTCATAACTAACTGTTGATAACTCTTGAAATTGAGAGGCAATTTTTGAATGGGTACATTCCAGGGATGTTAAGGAGCTCCGTAACCGTAACCAAAACTATCGGATATCCGAAATAAACATATATCCATAACCGTATCTGTTTCACAAGTTTCGGATAGTTTCGTATAAGTGCGGAGTCTAAATAAAACGACATGAACGACATGTTTCGACAGGTTTTTGTTTCACCACTCGCGCGCCACGTGATCTAGTTAGTTTTTATTATATCAGTAACCGACACTACTAGAAACTAACGGATAATCCAAAATAATGACATATCCGTTACCGTATCCGAAACCGATAATCCGTATCCAGATCCAAAATATCATATCCATAACATCTCTGGTACATTCAGTGGCCTGCCTAGAGGCCAATAATACGGCAAGGCCATAGGTCAAGCAGACTGTTCATAAACCCAAACATCATGAAGAAAAGTAGATTATAAGGCCCAACCAAGCTTTTTAGGCTTAAGTATGATTTTTTAGGTTTGCATGAAAGTATCGCCACACACAGGTACAATCGAGGACACTCCCGCCTGATCACCACTAAGCTCACTTTTGCTTGCACTCACAACAAGAAGCGCTCTCTAGCCGGGCGCGGCGCCTCCGCATGACCCAAGTGAAAAAAAAAACTGATCAGGCGGAAAGTGCCGCGACTGTACTGACTGTGATACCTGTCCCGCGTCCTCATTTATCTTTTTATTCTTAAACTGGGAACGTTGACGACTAAACAGCTATGCATATTTCCAAAACGCTTTAATAATATTGCACTCTTGAACTTTCAGCTCACGAAACTGAGCCGATCGTTGAAGATTCGAATGCCTGTTTTTGCTATTTGTGTTAGATAGCGAAATCAAACATTCGTCTTTTACACTGTGTACTTGCAATTTTACGGTCACAGTCTTACCAAGGGGTATCGTAAAACCCAGTACTAACTGGGGTGTGGAGTGGAAGTCTGATAGACAGTTGCTCCATGTAAAATACTGGTAGTCAGTTCATCCGGTTAGACTCAAAGCCAACCCCAACAGGCCCTCTGACGTGACTTTACATGCCATCGAAAAATAACACTCTAAAACGGGAGCATAAATCTTTGGTGCTTAGTCACCTTCCTAAGCAAAGTAGATCTAACCTAGACCATACATAATTACAGGGTGTAAACAGACTCTCACGAAGCCATCAACCAAGCATTCTGTACATCAAACTAAGTAACTTTATGCCTAAATTATTGCTGGGAAACGACTTTTTTTTTTGGGGTGAAGAATTACGTTTTACGATAGGACTCAATGTTACGCACTCAAAACATTGTGCTGATGAATGGGTTGAATAGTAAGCTGGTCGTGGAGGTGTTTAAAGTAAAAATCTTACATTCAAAATATGTATTAAAAAAAACGAGTGTGCTCTAGACCACACGACTGAATTAAAACTTAAACAAATGCCGAACAATCATCTGTCAAATTCTAAAATGTAACTCTCTCTTTCTATCTTCACTAACTAATGTCTCCCTCTCAACTTCCGTTTGCCTCGTAACGTAACGCATTCACCAGCTTACTCCCCAAGTCGAGCGTGCGTAAACAAGTTTTACTTCAAAAAACCTTGTGAAAAAGTCGGAACTTTGACCCGCAATATCTCCGTAACTAGAAGGTTCCCAGGTATGGTTTAGAACAAAAGAAAGATCGCAATGAAGGGAGAACAAGTGCCTTTCGGCTTCGTTAAGAGTCTTTTTACACTCTTTATATCCACCGCGTATATTCTTTAGGCACACATTTTCTTTTGAAGCGATTTTTTGTCAAAGTTTATTTGCAAGAATTTTATTTGGTGCAACTAGGTACGTCATTTTAGTAGGTTTAAATATTAAGCTGATTTTAATGAAATTGTATGAAAAATATTATAAAACTTGATTTTAAAATCAATATATAAATATTTATAATTGATTTCATTTAGTCATGTCAACTCCCGCCGAGTTTAACTTATCTAGATTTTTGGCTGCTGTTCAGTATTAACTATCATCATTATCATCTGCCTAGCCTTTTCTCAACTATATATATGTTGGGGTCGGCTTCCAGTCTAACCGGATGCAGCTAATAATACCAGTAATTTAGATGGAGCGACTGCCTATCTGACCTCCACAAGCCAGTATTTACTACCCATGGCACCAATATACTTAATTAAATACTTAGCATAGAGGTTTTAAGAGGAAACATGGTAGGTATTTGAAAAAACTATGGCTGTCTCTCTCCGAGCGTGATTTCGACATTGGTGCGATAAGGACAAGGTTTGGCTCTCGACTATTTCCTCTTCCAATATTCGACCAATTTAAAAGATATGTCATAAACTGATTAAGTCAGTGTACAAATTTAACAACTATTAATGAAAACGAAAAACGTAGGGACACAAAATATATGAAGGATATATACTGTGTCCCTATGTTTTTCGTTTTTCATTGTTCTTTAATTGTTAAATTTGTACACTAGGCCTTTGTTGACAGGCGAACTAAATAGGCAATTTTGAGCATTTTGTTAAGGTTCTAGTGCTTTTACAGGTTATGTATCTTCAAAAAGGAAATCATAAGAACATAGAAGATATTGATATTTATTTAGCTGTAAAAAATCATAGCTTCAAAGTCATAAACCAGAAAGAAAACAGGCGAGAGCGTTTGTATGGAAAAAAGACTACACATATTTCCTTTAAGACGTTAGAGAGAGGTTCGAGTTCCTTGACTCGCTCCTTGATATAATAGATGCGTAAACGTCTTGTTATTATTTTAACGACTGTCATTACTGTGCGACAATATGGCGACAACTAAGGGTATTAGTTTAACCATTATATTTGATAACAGTTTTATGCGTGTTGTCAAAGATAATAGCTTTAAATAATAGTCGTTTGAAAATATTAGCATAGGTAATATGTGTGTATATCGGTGTGTCAACTTAAGGCAAAATTCACTAATGAATCGGGTCACTGTCAGCACATCGTAAGGGCGTTTATAAGCTGTCAGTATAATGCTATGAGATCTTGAAACTGAAAGCATTTTAATTTGCTAATTACGTTTAGTTTAATTGATGAAATCCGCTCTTAGTATCTGCCCAAGTTCTAGATGCGTAAATAGAGTTATTAGGCACAGGTTTTTGAGAGATGAAGATATAAATGTGGCGACGCATTGAACATAATATTTATAATAAAGGAAATGGACAATTCCTGCCCCAAGTGTACAAAAATAAAAATATATGCATATACTCGTAATATAATAAAAAAGTTAAGAATTTTGGAAAATTAAAATCTTACTATACCATATTTTAAAAAGACCTCATAATAAAAAGGATTTTTAGTTTTGATTACACTCGAAAAGTCAAAAGTAACCCTCAACGTTGCCATACAATATTAACAAAGAACAGAACAGGGAAAAATAAACTCCTACCGGGCCTACAAAGTAAAATATTCGTAACTTGCCGTAATTAAAAAGGTAATAAATCATTATCATTTACATATATTATACACTACAAAATAGATAAAAATATTTTAGCCGTAGTGACAAAAACAACTTCTTTAAACCTTTATAACTTTTGTCCAAAACTGATGAGCAATATGCATTTTAAATTTTGTGTCAGAAGATTTTTACTATTAAATGACATCGATTTTATCTATGTACGGTGCATCAATTGGGTACCCCAGTTGGGAACGTAGGTGCCTTCAAGAGGGGTACCCATATCGCGACGTTAACTGTACAAACATTCTGGGGAACAGGCTCATACAATTTTTGGGCATCTCCTTTTATTTTAATCTCTTCCAAAAAACAATATAGACAATATTTTTGTCACAATAATAATGTTATACCCATAATAGGTTTTTTGTTTTCATAATTTCAGAAACAAACAGCAAAGACCAAAATTAACAAGCGCTCTTTAATTAAATGAAGTCACAACTCTAACAAAACAAATGTCAGCAATTTGCGCCAGGTCAGGTAAACCCCACTAAATAAACTTGTTTCGAGAATAGTAAATGTAATGTATATAGAACAGCCCGATGAAACATTCATGGTTCCACCGTATTTTACATTACATTCAAACCTTTCACATTCGGTGTAAGAAAAAACTATTGACTTTCTAAATCTCACTGAGGCAATAGACTTCTATTTTTAGAGACAGATTTAGAAGTTTTTCCGACTGTTTTTCGGGGAACAGAATATTTCTTATCGTGTGTGTTTACTAGGCAAGTTTTAGGCAACTATGGCTTCTGGGAAAGAAAGTAGGTTTATTAGATGTCTCACGTTTTAAAAACATTCAGACTTTCGTAGATAAAATTGGACGTTTGGGGATTCTAACTAATATTATGAATGTGAGTGTTTGCTTGTTTATTTGTTATTTGTTTACTTATTTTCTCCATTAAGATATATGCTTTGGGATAAGCAAGTACAGCCATTTCACAGTTATTATGCTTGTGCCTGTAGCTTCGTCGTGGCGTTTTGACTTTTTAAAACTTCCTGCAATTGGTTTATTTGATAAAAAAGATTCTTGTTTGAGTTTCAGTATTGTCACACTTTTAGGGCTTATGATAGTTCAGGACAGTTTTATCCTGGTAAGAAGTTACCAAGAGATAATTTCCAACCTCCAGCGAGTAAAGCCACAGGCAATAGCTACTATAAAATATTCCACAAAATTTTGTCGTCTGATGAATATGGTTCGCCATCTTGAATATTGATAATTTTACACTTCACTTGGTGATTCATTTATTAGCTATAGGGAAACGTTATGAAAAAGCACATGAACTGGAAAATTAAGGTGTATCGGAAATTGTAAAGGAAGTGTCGAAGGGAGGGGCTGTGGGACCGTTTGAAAGAGATGCCGCGGTCCTGGAACACAAAGGGCAAGGAAGGAACATGGATGGGTTTTAGTCAGTATAAGTCTGACACTCCCTTCCGCTCTGCCCAGAGCGGGAGAAGTTATTTGATGATTTCCCATACGAAAAAAAAAGGGGCGAAGGTAGAAGCATTTTGTGGACTGGAAGATCAAAAACTGCAGCTGATTTCATCATTTGAATAATTTTGATTTTGTAAATGAATTATCATTCGTTTTTATTCCGTTTTACTGATTTAAAAAGTTTGAAACAGGCTAAAGCAAATTCATACAGTCACATTCATCTACATATAATGTAACCTAAATGCAATGCATTCATACACAACCATTTGTATGGCCTACAGTTTGGTCGACAAATAATTTTCCATGGGCGGATATTTTGTACGAGCTGACGTGTACAAATACCCCACACACAAAGAAACACACACACACGCACCAAAATTCCTATGCACAGATCCTCACACAAACACATAACACACTGTTATACAGGATGTTGACATACAATACAGGTAATCCTGTCGGGATACAAACAGGTGTGAAGCGCAAAAGTAATATTTTATACCTGTTTTACGTAGAAATTTTTAAAGAGGAGCCTAGCGCTGTGACCGTGGAAGCGTATGTCATTGGATTACCTATTTAATTAACACAGAATTGGTATAAATTAATTTGTACCATTTCTTTTATTTCCATTAGTTTTTTCGAGATTTGCTTTAAGAAAGCTGACATTTTCTTATGATTCATTAAAAGTCACGCCTTTTTATTATGGGGTAGGCAGAAACCACAGAATGGCACCTACTACGATCCTCACGGTACATTTATACAAGCTTTATACCTCTGTGTGAATTGCGTGAATCAACCAATCAAACAAACGACTTATGGGACTTCGTTTCTAGTCATGATTTGTTAGTATCCGACCAAAATCTTTGGCTTTGGCTGACTTTTATTCTTTCTACTTTTTATTTCATATTTTATTAGTGATTTGAAGAAATAGTAACGTAAAAAGGAAAGTTATGAAATCGATGAAATGCTGCGCCCATACACATGTATCGTGGGTATTTGAGTTGAATCTCAAATGTTCACTGAACCAGACGTGACAAAAATACCTGTGGAATGTAGGGCGCACATTTTATATGCCTACTTTCCGGGTCGGGATCGAAACTGTGTCCCCGCGGCACAGAAAGACAGCGTTTAGCCGTTGCGCCAATGGACTCGCCTGGAACTTTTCAGAATCACTAAGATAGATATGTTTTATCCATACTTCCATTCCGATATTACAAACGCAAAAATAACTATATCCTAGTTCATAAGACAAGATGAGATAAGATAAGATATATTTATTTGCTCAAACATTAATAAAAGAAGTGCATGTAGGATGACATAAATAAAAAATCGTTCTGACATGTCTGCCACATACTATGGCGTGCAAATATTTTGAATTGTAAATGTGTTATTTTTCAAATATGTTTTCAGTCCAATATCATTAATTTGAAGTGAATTAATTAACAAAAAAACAAAAAAAATAAGTAAATGGCAAAATTAAACATAAAAATAAAAACATAATGTAAAATTAGCATCAATTAATAAAAATGTCAAAAGAAAAAAAAAAGAAAAAAATATAATTAAAAATAATGGGTGTGTTATATAACAACAATAACAGATAATATATTATCACTTGAAATAACGTTCACATGATATAATTTTCATATGCTATAAAAACAAATAACCTAATTTCATGTGATCTAATATTACATTTCATATAAACTTCTTTTGCTCTAATAACATTTAACGTACATCTTATATAATTTTCAATTAGTATATTGCTCTTTTTATATAATTTTCACTTGACCTAATTTTCATATTGACTCATTTTCTGCCCAAATTCTGTAATGAATAAGTAAATATCAGAAAACATCATACTGTTATAACCTCATCTAACCCAAATGATTCACCAACAATAGAAGGGATCTGGCGCTAATGGTCATGGTTCTAACTTAACCTAACCTAACCCAGATGGTTCACCCACAATAGGGGGAATCTCGCACTCGGCGGCCGCTGCCGCGGCACGGTCCCTACGCTCGCTCGCCTTCGTGCGCTAATGGTCATGGTTCTAACCCAACCTAACCGTTATGATTCACCAACTATAGAGGGGATCTGACGCAGGTTGAGGTGGATATGAAAGAACAAAAAAACATATTAATTCGTAGTTATTTATTCATACAACAATGTTATAAGTAGTAGTTTTAATGTTCCCACTGCTGGGACACAGGCCTCCTCTCTATGAGAGGGAATGGGCTATAATCCACCACGCGGGCCCAGTGCGAATTGGTAGATGGTGTGTGTTGTGTAGTAGTAGTGTCAAAATTATTATATTAAACGCTATAGAATTTGAACCGATTTGATTTATACCGTATGGTGTCGGACGTAAAGAATAACACCATCCCATATCTCCCCGTGGGTGTCGTAAGAGGCAACTAAGGGACTTACCAGAGAATGAGCAGCAGCGCTCTCTGTGCCTTTGTAACAACCATACTGCGATCGCCAACCCACCTGCCAAGCGTGGCGATTATGGCAAAACCCCTCAAATGAATAGCGCAACACAAAAATGGCCCCTAGTACCCGGCAGCCCGTCTACCCTCGACTATGGTAGCGGTCGAGGTCACGGCGTGGCAAGGGGTGCTAAGTATCTCCGGACGGGATCCGGCTGCCTATACCGACGACTTGACCTGGCAACATATAACACGCGTACACTCCGGACCGACGAGAAGATAACGGAACTCGAAGAGGAATTGAGCAGGCTGCGATGGAGTATTGTGGGATTATCTGAAGTCCGAAGAGAGGGAGAGGACATGATAACCCTGAAATCCGGCAACCTGCTCTATTTCCGAGAAGGTGACCGGCAGTCCCAGGGTGGTGTTGGGTTTATCGTCCACAAATCCCTCGTGAACAACGTGGTGAAGATCGAGAGTGTGTCAACCAGGGTGGCGTGCCTTATACTCAGAATATCCTCAAGATATTCGCTGAAGGTCATACAGGTCTACGCCCCGACCTCGGCACACTTCGACGACGAAGTGGAGACCATGTATGAGGATATCTCTAAAGCCATGCATGGTTTCAAAACTCACTTCACCGTTGTCATGGGGGACTTCAACGCGAAGCTGGGCAAACGAGACGGTGATGAGCTGCAGGTGGGGCAATTTGGGTTTGGATGTCGGAATCACCGGGGTCACCAACTGGCTTGTTTTATGGAGAAGGAGGGCCTCTATATGATGAACTCTTTCTTCAGAAAGCGTGAGCACAGGAAGTGGACCTAGAGCCCCGATGGTGCAACTAAAAATGAGATTGACTTTATCATGTCAACCAAGAAGCAAATAATAATATAATATATAATATTTTTATAATAATATAATATTTTTTTTGAGACAACCAACACACTGCCATCTGATCCCAAACTAGGCAGAGCCTGTACTATGGCAACCAGACAACTGATAAACATACTTATATATTTCTAAATACATACATAGTATAGATAAATTACACACCCAGAAACAGAACAAATAATCGTACTCATCGCACAAAGATTTGTCCTGTGTGGGAATCGAACCCACGACCTCCGTCCTAGCAGTCAGGGTCACTAACCACTAGACCAACAGGTCATTTCAATAATGTCTCTGTGATCAATTCGGTGAAAACCGGGAGCGATCACCGCATGGTAAGAGGCACATTGAACATCAATATCAAGCTTGAAAGGTCTCTACTGATGAAGTCTACGCTCCGTCCAGCACAGATCCAGATCCAAAACCCTGAGAGCTTTCAGCTTGAACTTCGGAATCGTTTCGAGTGCCTAGGAAGCTCAGTGGACGAATACAACGACGGGTTCGTGGAAACTGTCTATACGACTGGATCTAAGTTCTTCAAGTCTCGTCGCACAGACAAGAACAAGAGACTCTCTGAGCATACTCTCAAGCTCATGAAGGAGCGGCGCGAGATGATCCTGCAGTCTTCAGATGAGGCGTGGAAGTACCGGCAGTCAATAGACGGATCTCTAAATCCATGAAGAGCGACCTCCGCAGCTTTAATACCGAGTGTATTAGAGACGCAATTGAGAGGAATAAAGGCTCCAAGGTATTTGCAAAAGATCTAGCTATTGGGCAGAGCCAGCTCACGAAACTGAAGACCGACGATGGTAGGATCGTATCCGCCAAACCTGAGCTTTTGAGGGAGATCGAGAGATTCTATGGGCAGTTATACACGTCAACCGGAAAACCCGTTGTGGATCTAGCAAATGACCCAAGAGCTAGACTAACCCGACACTATACCGAAGACATCCCGGGCGTCAGCCTGTACGAGATTAGGATGGCTCTGAAACAGCTTAAAAACAACAAGGCACCGGGTGATGACGGAATTACGGCGGAACTCCTGAAGGCGGGTGGAAAACCGATACTTAAGGCCCTTCAGAAGCTGTTTGATTCTGTCATACTCGAGGGGAAAACGCCACAGGCATGGTGCAGAGGTGTGGTGGTACTCTTCTTCAAAAAGGGCGATAATGCCCGGCTGAAGAACTATAGGCCCATCTCACTTCTGAGCCATGTATACAAGTTGTTTTCAAGAGTCATCACGAATCGTCTCGCGCGCAGGTTTGACGATTTCCAGCCTCCCGAACAAGCCGGTTTCCGAAAAGGCTTTAGCACCGTAGACCACATACATACGCTGCGGCAGGTTATACAGAAGACCGAAGAGTATAACCTGCCTCTCTGTTTAGCGTTTGTGGACTACGAGAAAGCCTTCGATTCGATCGAAACTTGGGCTGTACTGCAGTCTCTCCAACGGTGCCAAATCGACTATCGGTACATCGAGGTGTTGAAGTGTTTGTACAAAAACGCCACCATGTCAGTCCGACTTCAGGACCAGACCTCGGAACCTATCTTTCTGCAGCGAGGTGTGAGACAGCGAGACGTCATATCTCCGAAACTGTTCACCGCTGCACTGGAGGACGTCTTCAAGGTTCTGGACTGGAGAGGGCTAGGCATCAATGCCAATGGCGAGTACATCTCTCACCTTCGGTTTGTCGACGATATAGTGATTATGGCTGAGACCATGGAGGACCTCAGTACAATGCTCGTTGACCTCAGTAGAGCTTCCGAAAGAGTGGGTCTTAAAATGAACATGGACAAAACCAAGGTCATGTTGAATGCCCAACACCCACTCCTGTCAAGATCGGAGACTCTACAATCGAAGTTGTAGACGATTATGTCTACCTGGGACAAACGGTCCAGTTAGGTAGGTCTAACTTCGAGAAAGAGGTCAATCGTCGAATCCGACTCGGCTGGGCAGCGTTCGGGAAGTTGCGTGGTATCTTCTCGTCCAACTTACCGCAGTGTCTCAAGACGAAAGTCTATGACCAGTGTGTGTTGCCAGTGATTACATACGGGACCGAAACGTGGTCGCTCACAATGGGCCTCATCAGAAAGCTTAAAGTCACTCAAAGGGCAATGGAGAGGGCTATGCTCGGAGTTTCCTTGCGCGATCGAATCAGAAATGAAGACATCCGCAAGAGAACCAAGGTTACCGACGTAGCCCGAAGAATTGCCAAACATAAGTGGCAGTGGGCAGGGCACATTGCTCGCAGAACGGATGGCCCATGGGGCCGTAAAGTTCTGGAGTGGCGACCGCAAACCGGAAGACGTTGCGTTGGAAGGCCTCCCACTAGGTGGACCGATGACCTGGCAAAGGTTGCGGGGATCCGCTGGATGCGAGTCGCACGGGACCGGTCAATGTGGCGACACTTGGGGGAGGCCTATGTCCAGCAGTGGACGTCTTTCGGCTGAAATGATGATGATGATGATCATAGAATTTAAATATTATACTAACTAAATATTATATTAACTGAATATTAGTTCAAATGTGCATTATAGAAAATGTTTATTAAACCATATAAAATTAGTTAAACTGAAATTATATCAATAATTCATTATATAATTTCATCGTTATACTAAAAAAGAATTATATTAAATGAAATTAGGTCATTTGATCGTTAGAACTTTTGTTATTATGTCAAATGGTACGCACCCAAAAATAATAAGCACAAATTAATAAATGTCAAAGCATACACAGACATGTCAGATACATTGTCATTGGAAATACATATGCGAATTAAGATTAATGCGAATATTGAACCGACACAAATTCCCCAAAATCCAATCCAATTCGCATAGAAAATAGACCAATTACTAATTCTAAAATTACGCAGTTATTATAATAAAACAAATAAGGTTTATTTGCACGTATAAAAAGGTTTGAATGAAAAGTTCTTTCACTATTCACCCGTGAGTCCAGGTTACTAGGTCGAAAAGAGTGGCCCTACACGACTCGGCGAATTTAAGCGGCCTTCGTTTTAGTGCTAAATTTTTGAAAAATATAATTTGTGAGAGTAGGCCTTTAGCGATGTAAGTAATCACGTTTCGTGTGTTAGATAGTGTGAAGTATGTATGCTATGCGGTTTCCCGCTGAAGGGTGAGGAAACTTAGTAATTTTATTACCACGAAGTGTCGTAAATTGCTTCCTATGCGGAAGATATAAGTTTACAGGCTCCTTTTTTCTCACGGGTGTGTATCGTTGACACAAAGGGCTTATGATGGTCGGAACTCTAAAGGTCCTTTTCAGTTGGTAGATTCTTTGTTTTTGTTTTCATTTTATACAAATTAATTACCAACTTATTATCATCATTACTCGACTCGTGCGATGGTTAGGTTTGTTCTGCTGTTTGATACGTAAACATTATTAACAGGATATTTCATAATTCTAATGTATTATTTATTTTTCTTTGTACCTATTATCTTAATTAATGGTAACATCCCCAGAGGTATTTTATGTCGGATACATTGAGTGGACCACCTTTGTCAGACGACTAAAAAATCACGGTGTATAACAATTATATAATACATAATTACACACAATACTATATATAAATGAATACTATGTATATAAATTATATATTATTATACATAATATATAATTTATATACAAATTCAAAATAAATTTGACAGCGTCGTGACTGCGACAAGCAGGTTACCACTCAGCATGATGCTACGTATTACATGACTACAAACAAAGTTGAACGATATAAATCCCATCTTACCAGGAATTCTTGCGATAACAATCTCCATTTTTACACCGCGCTCTGCAGTTTGCGGCGGATAACAAAAACTGCGCTTAGCAGCGCTGGAAATTCATTCGACATTTTCCAGATGTAAAAGTTTCTGGTATATTTCTTTTTGGCTTTTGTTTAACCAACCACTAGATTTAGTAAAATATAACGGCAAAAAAATCACTTTTGAATGCCAAAAATAGTAAATGATCACCAAAATTAGATCCCCATTTTAACGTGAAATTAGAACCAAAACTAGTTAATGACCACCAGAAATTGAACTGTTATGCTCTTGCATCCGAGTCGACTGGATGGTTTATAATAAAATAACCACAAAGGGTATGGCGGGGACTATTCGCTCGCTCATTCGACCCTGCCTTACCCTTCTAACCTAATCTATCCGTGTCGGGGTGCCCCAAGTCGGCCTAGGCAAAACTAGTTTGTCATCAACCACCTCATTTAAATTTGGTGATCAATTGATATTTTAGGTGATAGATATAAGTGGTCACAAAGTATATTTATCCCCTCTCTATTTTTCAAATGCATGAACAAGGTTGTTTTTGTTAAGCACACATAAAATATGGAAATTAAATACAGCTTCAAATATTACTCATCTGCTTAGTTTTTGTTGCTAACCGCTGCAATTTTTTATTTATTTATGGAAGGTGCAAACAAGCTACCTCGATGAATTCATCGTGTTAATGTGTTTAAATTGTAGGGTTCTACAATTTAAATACATTAACACGATGAATTGATGATTTAGAAAATAAAAAGAAGTTTCTCGGAAAATGGGCTGCTTTGAAACTTTTTCTATTAGTACAAAATCTAGTAAAGACTAGTAAAGAAATGAAAAATAATAACCAAATGAAATGAATGATAAATAATGGTTGCTAAGTATGTATACGTGCAGTTACAATACTTAATAGTGTCTTTCGGCGAATGGACTTATTTTCTTGCTCTTTGGCGGAATTCCAGAGGGTGACACTTAATATGTTATTCACTGGGAAACTTGTAATAGCAATTAATGACTACTTTTGTTAGTTTGGGTCTTACCTGTAAAAACAATTGTATGTGTTAATTAATAAAATATATAAGTATAAGCTCAAACACTCGCACTCAAACTGTATAAATCAGTAGGTTTACCTAAATAATGGATCCTATAATACGTGGAGATTGGCGCCGATTGGCACTCCCAGCTCCGAATAAAATGGATCAAGACCAGTTCAAAATGGCGCCAACGGATTTTCAGGCTAATAGCATAGCCTAGTTTGGAAGGGATAACGGCTAAATGTTTTTCTTTTTACTTTCCCATTTCAAAATGGGGTTTCGCATAAAACCGCGAGACCTTTTCACACTTAGGGTTTTATTGCATTTTTAGGAAGTTAAATCAGAGTAAATGGGTCGAGTCGTCGAGTGGTTCACAATTTATATTTAATTTTGCCCTACCGGATGATAACTTGTCTACGCAAAATTTATAAAACAAAATCATCGATGCGACATAATTAAACGCCAGTCAAGCGATGAAATTGGCTGTTAATGATTCATCCAACCAAACTTAGCAGTTTACACGTGCAAGATAATTTGTTAGCTTCCGTGTTGATTTTCGTTACAAAAACCGTGTGTTAGATTCATACATAACATCACGCCTGTAATCCCCGAAGGGTTAGGCAGAGGTGTACCCATTAGTACACCAACATTTCGCCAATTACGAGTGTTTTTAAGTCCAATGTAATTGAGGGCGTCCCTATTGCCATTTAACCGGGCACAAATTCAAACTATTGGCTTAGACAGTTATTGTAATAGCCAATTCCTTGTCAATTTCTTATTGATGTCTAATTAACAATTCTATCGCACCGTAAGAATTACACATCATTGCCGTGCTAAAATGTATCGGTTCGACAAATATTATGTTATCAATTCGCTTTGTTATCGAAAACTTCCGAATGAACCAGAATATAAGTTGGTATGTTTTCGCACATGAGACAGGAAATTCGATATAACGTCGTAGTGCCAAAGTGAATCCCATATCCGTTTGTTTAGGATGTCGGCAGCTGGGCCCTTTGTTGACTTACGGCCGCTCCTAATGCACATAATATAAGTTGTTCATTTAGAGTCCTTCCTTTCTTCTCTCAGAGCGATAAGAATTTCTCATGCTGTGGTAAAAATATTGGCAAGTGGCTCTCGGTTTAAGGAGCATTGAATGTAGATTAGGATAAATGCATTTATTAACAGAAGTCATCTTATTGACTATATTTAGGCATCGTTATAATGGACGCCAATAGCATTTTAAAGGTCAGGTTGCAATAAAGAACTATTGTTAGTTGTAGTTTTTGATTTGATCCCTATTTTGGCTCATAAGATACACTACTAATGAATACATTTTTTTTAAATTCTGTGTCTCACTTCACGCTTTTGCCGTATGGGCGTAGGCAATACTAACTACGTATATAATTTAAAAAACGATTCCATGAATGTCGTGATTGTCATTATTTTTTTCTTCTTTTATTAAATCTTCGATAAAAACGTTGCCCCATACTACGAATTCCTTCTGTATCGCAAGTGCATTTACAAACATTGAAACTCACATACACAAACAGCCATACCCAGAATAGGCCATATAAATATTTCTTCCGTTCCTGAATCGAACCCGCGACACGCAGTGCAGCAGCCAATCGCTCAGCCACTGTACCAATCGTGTCATCCGACCAACCAATTTTTCAACCGATGAAAAGGGACGAGCTTTTCGTAATAGGGTAGGGTTATTGTACATATATACGATACCTAGATACGATACGGTGGGAACATTCACACGTTGTACATGTTGTATAGGCCGTTAGTTTGGTGGGATAGCCAATTGGTGGAGATATATGGCTGTAACGAATATCCACAGGTTTGGAAATCGAAAATAAATCCATGAAAATTGTAAGAGCATGTTACCTGCTAGTTATATGATTATTTAGTGATGCGTAACAGTCTGTCAGGGCTGCGGGACTGTTTGAAAGAGATACCGCGGCCCTGGAACACAAAGGGCAAGGAAAGAACATGGATGGGTTTTAGACAGTACAAGTTTGACACTCCTTTCCACTCTGCCCAGAGCGGGAGAAGTCATTTGATGACTACCCATCCGAAAAAAAAAAAATGTGTATCAGTAACTAATAAGACTGCCAGGGAAATGCAAGAGAATGGAGGGATCCGTTTGGCCTTTTTATAAGTTTTTATTTAACTTGCTTTGTTAGTTGTTTAGTTATTTGTTTGGTTAATTTGTTGGTTAGTTAGTTGGTTAGCTAATGGGTTAGCTAATTGGTTAGTTAGTCATCGTCTGGCTAGCCTTTTCCCAATTATGTGGGGATCGACTTCCAGTCTAACCGGATGCAGCTGAATACCAGTATTTTACATGGAGCGACTGCCTATCTGCCCTTCACAACCCAGTTAATACTGGGTAATATTATACCTCTTGGTAAGACTGATTGTCAGACTTTTTGGGCCACTGACTACCTGTAACGACTGTCACAGATGTACGAATGACAGCCGGGACCGACGGCTTAACGTGCTTTCCGAGGCACGGAGGAAACTCGATATGTAATGGGTTGTCACCCATCCACAGACCAACCTAGGCAAGCACGCTTTAAACTAAGAGGAGGAGCTCGTGGCAGAATAATAACAGTATTATTCTGCCACGAGCTCCTCCTGTTAGTTGGTTAGTTAGTATTAGGTAAAATTTTGCAACTGAATTTCAAACCAGTTCGTTACGTATGTTAGCAGTCAATTTGACAAACAGGCCTTTTCACTAATTGTACATTAAGACGACACCATACAACAATATGGTGTTCTTTTATAAAAGGGAGAAAATACCAACAAGATGAATGTGAATTCTATTTGGTTTGTTTGGCCGTTCCATCAGAGCCAAGATAAGCATTCTTCATACAATATTATGAATGCGGAAGGGTCTTGTGGTCCATTGGTCATTGTAATGTATGCGCATCGTATTATGGTGAAGAGAAACGGTTTGATTTGATTACGTGGTTAAAGAGGATTACACATGAAGCGACTGTTATCATCATCTGTCTAGCCTTTTCCCAACTATATTGGGGTCGGCTTCCAATCTAACCGGATTTTACATGGAGCGACTGCCTATCTGATCTCCGCAACCCAGTTGGTACTGGGTAATACGATACCCCTTGGTTAGGCTGGAATGAAGCGACTGTTATGTGGTAACACTATTCCGCCCAAGACAAGACTAGTTTTTTATCTAGATAGATTTTATGAATGTATGTTTACCACGCTCACAAGTGCTGTTTGTAACGATAGTGTTAGTAAATAATGAATTAATTAAGGATTATTGGTTTAGGATGCATCTATTCATTAATTCATGCTACGACTTCGTACCGGTAGCGTCGCGTCATCGCTAGCCAATCAGCGTTCACTAAAATGACGCGATACTGTGCTCTGATTAGCCACCGTTGTTCCCACACCCCCTTTCTTCGACCGCTATACTACTTATAGACAGCATTGTTTTCTCATGTAAAAAGCCCCATCCTAGTCTGAGCAAAGTAGTAGCCATAAACACAAAGACACAAGCAGCTAGATAATGCCACTACAATTTATATTGTATTGTAGAGGCATTTCAGGGAGAAGACGCTTGACCAAGCAAATGTGGAATGCCACCAGTTACGCAGTTCGTGGTGGAATGCCACCACGAACTGTGTTTATGGCAGAATGAGAGAACAATGTTAATAGAACAATGGTTCTAGGTAATATTCTTATTAGCGTATCTAGTAATTGTCAACCTAATTGGGTTAATAAGAATTCGTGTTAAGTCGAACATAACATGATAACAGTTGACATAAAAAACAAGATGTTAAAGCCACATAATAATAGTCCACTTGTTTTTACATTCATGTAATTTATTGTATCATTTAATAAATTGTGCTTCTGTGTGTTGTGTGCACTGAATAAATGGTTGGTCTATCTATCTATCTGTCCTCCAGTTTTTGTAGTCTGCCATCGATGAAGAAAATATTATAGTGCACAAGTGTGTACGTCTCGGTCGCCCTCTCTCTTCCCACTTCCGCCAACTTTCAAAATTCTATCTACTGCTAAGAAATTCAGGACTCAGCAGTCGACCAATGGGGCAGTTAAGAATCTACATAAACACACGCTTAACTGTACGCTTAATATCAACATCGGGGCTTTGGGTGGGGTCCATTTTCTAAATATATAGAAAATGAACCACACTTTTACAGGGATAAAATTCAATTGTTATTTCCGTGCAAAGACAAAATATGTTCTTTTTCTAAATTACTTTGGACCAAACTCCTTTGAGCATCCGAATGTAGCTATTAGCAGCCTGCCTAATTTAAGGTTGGTTATAAATTATAAACACTAGCAGATGCCCACGGCTTCGCCCGCGTGGATGTCCATTATTAAAGTAATCATGAAATGTTGATCTCATTCCCGCAACAAAAACTTGACTAATTATATACTAAAACCTTACTCGAGAACCACTCTATCCATTGGTGAAAACAGTATAAAAATCGGTGCATGTATGCGGTGTAGTTTTTGAGTTTATCGCGAACAGACAGACAGGCGCGGCGGAGGACTTTGTTTTATAATATGTAGTGACTACACTTCATACTCACACAGATCATTCATTAAAATATAATATTTCATGATATCAACCATATTATTACGCTGAAACGATGAGAAGGGTCAAACTCGGAAGCCTAACCACTGATCTTGATGAGGTTGCGCATTTGATCTGCGGTTAATCTTATGGGGTTGCCCAATGCCCCTAGCAACTATCATGAGCATTAACAACTGCTCTCATTCCAGATATACGAGTAGTTGTTAGAAGCCTGTCGTTAACCGGTGTTTATCTTGTCAGTGGTACATTTATTTGCGTAAAGAGCCTAATATTTGAAATAAATATAATATTTTAAAGTATCGAGGATAAAGTTAATTATAATATAGCCTTCACGACTGCTGGTATTCTCGACGCAAACCAGGTAATCTACCCCGCTACGCCTTGGATAGCTGGCTAATATTTTTTACCCTACCGGATTTAATCTTGTAATGTTAAATTATGTTACAAAAGCATCGCTAAAGGTAATAATTATGTCTGCGAGAAAAGCATTTTTAAGTTAACCGTTATCTGCGCTGTGACACATTTGTGAGTTTAAAGTTCTATTTGAAAAGTATCAAAGGTAGAAAACTGTTTGAAATATATGTGTTATCGTACCTACAAAACTATTCTCGTAAATCGTCGCTCCTTCAAAATACCTCCTATTACAATGTGGTGACATTAGTCCCTCGTGTGTGGTAACTGGTCTAATGTGCCAAGCAATTGTCGACCTAATTGGCATAATAATAGTTCGTGTTACGCAGAATATGTGCCAGTTACTGCTACTAATTGGCTGCCACGATGGCGCCGTCGTTAGAGCATGATGGAGGACTTTGACGTTAGAAGATATTTTAGTGTGATCTAAGTTACTACGGATATTTTGAATTAGAAGTAGGTAAATTATGGCTGGGGTTCCCAAACTTTTTCGGTTCACGGCGCACTTACAGGTCCAGTATTTTGTTTCAGCGCCCTAGCTCGTCAGAATAGGCACAAAAATTAAAACATACACAATATGAAGATGAGATTTTATAATTATATTGACTCTCAAGAATAATCAAATCGGAACTTGATTTTTGTTTTAAGGCTGCTGTCGCAGGAGAGTTCAGTGAAACTCTCTTTTTCTTGCAAAGCGAATTCTGGTGGATCTTGTGCATGGAAAGTATTTATCTAATTTTTCGACGTCGACTTTAGCAAAGTACCTAAAAAATATCATTCCGTGAGTTTCGAAAGGAGAAAAAATGAAAAGAGACATCAAGCCATCTGAGATAACCAGCTCTTTAGTTTTTTAAACTAAAAAGCTTGTTGTCTCATCTGCAACGCAAACACCTAAATATTGTTTTCGGAAAATGGCAAATAGAAAAACCTCACAGCGCCCCTCTTTTCTCACTACGACGCACCAGGGCACTGCAGTGCACAGATTAGGAACCCCTGGATTATGGAGTTTATTTGCATTTTACTAGAATACGGTTTATTATGGATTTGAATAGCCATGAGTAGATATGATAATAATGGAATAGGTATAGTTATGTACCAACTTCAATGTCCAACAGTGAAGAATTTAACTAGTAGCTTAGCCACATTTTCGTAAGGGTGTGTGAAAATTTAAACGTCGCTAAGTAAATAAAAGAGGTCGTCATTGAAAACGTTTGCAGTCATACAAGGTTACTGTTACTAAAAGCCTGTGTCATCCCACTGCTGGGCAAAAGCCCCATGACTTCCAAATTCGATCTAGGTTCAATGAGGACCACTGGTCGTTGGTTTTGTCCTACTCGTCCCGCCATCTCCTGCAGGTCTACCTCGTCGCCTTCTGGCCACCTAGCACAGGAGTCAGGGTTCCAAATGGAAATGTATAACTTTTTCTTGTGTCAGTAAAAATATTATTATTAATATTCTGGCTGTGTCAGGGCTCCATATCGTGGTTATTTTGGCCCACAGCTCGTCAGCCGTAATTAATGTTTTTAGTTCGAAAATAATAAATTTATTTGTTTATAGGATACTACTGTAAATAAAAGGTGAAAGAGACACCAACGCACAGACAGTTACTACGTATTCGGTATCATTATAAACCCTCTCATAGAATATTTTCATGATGGGGGTCATTATGGCCCGACGTTGTTTACAGCCTTATTTTTGCGGCTTTTCATAAAATGGTCATTGTCTAAACCCTAGGGCAGTCGTAACTATAATGTTTAGCACTAAAAGTGCCGTAAAGTCGGGTAAAAATAGCGAAAACACGAGTGTGACTTTGGAGATAAGTATGATGTCATTGTAGGCTTTTATAAACTTTTCTCGGATTCGCCTATATTGGCACAAATAGTGGTAATAAAAGACAAATAAAAATGTGACTACAGTTGCTGTTCTAATGGTGTTTTGACCGAAGTTAGATTATATATTGAAGGATTAAGTTTTATTTTTCGGTGTCTAGGCATAGTTGTTTTCAATGTAAGTTACCGAGCATTTTGTTGTGTTAGTAAAAGTTTGGATATCAAAACAGTATTTTGTTAAACAGTTTCTGCTACCTTAAAAATATCATTTATCATTATTCAGAGCTGCTCAAAATTTCACATTCACAAGTTTAATAGCAATGTAGGCTTGAAAAGCTTCATTGTATAATAATAGGTTTCATTGTACTCAGATTAAACACTTCGCCGAAATGGGGGATTCAGAATTAGATCGTCTAGCTTGAAATTCAGCCTGAAATTAACAAAGGCTTTCCATTGTTAGCTACCGTTTTACTGTTTGCTTCTTTATGCTAATTCTGTTTAATTTAGGTTGGGCTATCTGTACAGTAGTCTATAAATAACATAAAATATCGTAACAAAACTGCTTTTGCAACCAAATTGTTAGATAAAATATTAGTTTGAGAGGCAAAAGGTCAGACGAAGTTGAAAGATATTTTTGAAGTGAAAACTTCTTTAGCAGCGTTGTGCACTTTTTGGGATGGGTAAATACTGTTAATCTCGCGTCAGATCGTCGTTTTTTTTTAATTTAGTTGATTAATTACTACAGTGCGTGTATACAATGAAATGGGTCATCAGTAGTTAGATGCGGCTGGTACGTACAAGAACGTGGAACTTGCCACAAGCAAAGATAGGCCTATACCCAGCTGTGGGTGAAGTCAGGCTGTCGATGATGCTGGTCATCTCTAAGCTGCCACGGTTTATTTTAACTACTTACTTTGTTTTTAAATTGTTGATATAATCTTTTACTCTGGACGCTCTTAACGTGCACGTATTTCTACATCGTTCTCACATATATGTATAATCTCAATATGAATGATGAAACCAAGATTTTGAAACAATTTTTTGATTGAAAAGAGTGTCCATGGAGTTTCTTGCCCATTCTTATTCATAGAGATCTACGCTTTGGAATGGTCAACTACAGTACTTTCACAAGTTATTATGCCTTGTGTCTGTGACTGTAGCTTAGCCTGATTGGTTTTTCCGACATTCAAAAGTGCCTGTAATGGTCTAATTGAAACAAATGCTTTTGAGTTTGAGTTTTGAGTTGAGGTGATGGGGTAGTTATATACAATGTACATGTAAAACTATCAATGACTAAAATTACTATCAATGACTAAAATTATGTCATTTAAAACATTACTACTAACGTCTAAAACCGTCGTGTAACATGCTTCACAGCCTAACTTATCGGCGTAATGCCAGTCGGTCTTCTAAGGGCTGTACTTCGGAAAGTGTGCGTAGGAGCTCCACGACTTGATTCCACCATTACCCTTTTACCACCGGATTAGCAAACGTACTGCGGCGTACCATCCATACTTGGTTGATATCCCGACTAGTCATGCTCAGCGCTTCTCCTCCGCGTTTATTATGCGAACAGCCAAAGTGTGGAACTCTCTGCCGGCATCTGTGTTCCCGCCCACATTTAACGCGTCTGCCTTCAAAGCAACAGTGAACAGGCAACTTCTGGCCATGCTCGTTCCATCACAGACCTCATCCACCGTTCTCCATCGGGCGGGATCGAGGTCAAGAGCAGACCCATCTTGTAATAAAAAAAGTAAGCACATCTAGTAAGTATTAGTTACACTATGTAACGGACGACTATGATCCGAATTAATCCCTGGTAGATTCTTGTACAACTAATCAACTAAACTAATCTCAAATGCCATGTCCAAGTCAGGATTACGTCGAAAATCGTCATGTAGAACATAATTGTTCGGCTAGGAACATGTAGCAACCGTAGTAGCGACGTCAACTCAATCGTAGCTTTCGCGTAGCATGTAATCGTTATCAGAAACATCTTAAAGATTTTTGTGGCTGGTTTCTCAGTGTTAAATTCAGTTTTTTTTTTCCAAAAGGTCTCAAGAAAAAAATGATTCATCATCAGCCTACAACAGTCCACTGCTGGAGTCCATTCAACTCGATTCCCGGCAACTCTCTTCGCTACCAGCCAACCTTCGTAGATCGTCGTTCCACCGAGCATTTTTTTTTTTGGATGGGAAATCATCAAATGACTTCTCCCGCTCTGGGCAGAGCGGAAGGGAGTGTCTGACATATGCTGACTAAAACCCATCCATGTTCCTTCCTGGCCCTTTGTGTTCCAGGGCCGCGGTATCTCTATCGAACAGTCTCGCAACCCTGGCAGTCATCGGCCCTTGCAGCAAACAGGGAGGGGCCCCTCCCTGTTTGCTGCTATCTGTTTGAGGCGCGCGTGGAACACGAACGCGCCACCGAGCCTGAGGGCGCCACCTTATGCTTGCCGAATCGCGGTCTACATCACTCAAGAACACATCCTCACAAACTTTTGCATTTATAATATTAGTAGAATTATCAACGTTTTTTTTTTTCTTGATTTAACTGATTTTTGGTTGATTTTTGTCTGTGATTTGTTTCTTCAAAAACAGACTTAAAAAAATACAGTTATAACTCAAAACTCATAATCACTAAAATTATGCTGTAAAAAACAACGTAAACTTATTCAAAATAAGGTCATATAGGTACCCAAAGTTCGTAAACCATTTTCGTGATGCTTTTATAAAGGCAACGACACATTACTTATAGGATAATATTGCCTACCCTCATCAAATATGATATCCTAGTATCCTAGTTGACATCAAAAAAGGATTCTTTATGGTAAATATGCTGTGGTATAAATAAAAAAGCCTTTTATAGCTTTTGGCCATACTTTTATTGACGATAGAAATATAGAAAGAGATGGAACTATACAAAACGTATAATGTCATCCCTTTTTCTCTCTGTACCTATGGTGACTTTGACACTTCCGTATACGATCTCAGAATTATGTAACTCCTTTTATATTATTATTTTCACTTATGTGTGGGTGAAGGTATTGGGACTTATCAATATTCTTTTGTATTGAGATTTTCACACAACATTGTAGCTTATGGCTCGGTAAGGAAAATATCTCAAAAATATAATCCGGAGTATATTTTTGTAAGCTCCTTAATACTAAGTATGGTGCAAGCAGTAGTTTTTATGGTTAAGTTTTAGAAGGACAGTTATTTATGAATATATAACCGTGTGTTAAATGCCTTGTCCTATATTATTATTTGATACTAGCTGATGCCCGCGGCTTCGCCTGCGTGGATATCGGTTATCGCGACCAAAAGTAATCATGATGATCCCATTTCCTCAACTCATGGGAACCTAGTTTGCCCATTTTCAAAGTATTAAAATGTATATAGTATATTATCCTTAAGAGATAGACATAAGCCATAGTGGATTTTTCTGTAGACCTATATAAGATATACAATTCTACCATTCATCATTTTGTTATATCTTAAAGGGCAGCGTTTTCGTTGAAAGCTCCCCCAGACGGCTTATTTTTTTCCAACACCTCCAACAAATATCATTATATTTTAGCCAATCTGTACAAAAACTTGACGAATTATATACTAAAAAATTCCTCGAGAACCATTCTATCTATTTAAGAAAACAACATGAAAATCAGTGCAGTAATTTTTGAGTTTATCGCGAACAGACAGATAGACGCGGCGGAGAACATTGTGTTATAATATGTAGTGCTATTGGGTTCGGCTTCCAGTAAATCCGGATGCAGCTGAATACCAGTATTTTACATGGAACGACTGTCTATCTGCCCTCCACAACCCAGTTAGTTGTGGGTAATACGATACCCTTTGGTAGAAATACAGTAAAATTAGTGATAGCTTTAATTTCCACATCTGGTGTTCCAGATCTTCAATTTTTATTCGTCAACAGAGAGTGCTCATCAGGCTGAACAACTTTTGCTAAGACGTCATTCCTATATATATTATAGTGTAACTGGGCTCTTGGAGCTCCACGACAGGTGTTCCACATCTTTAATTTTTATACGTCAACAGAGAGTGCTTATCAGTCTGAACAACTCTTACTAAAACGTCATTCCTATATATTTTATAGTGTGGCTGGGCTCTTGGAGTTCCACATCAGCTGTTTCAGATCTTCAAATTTTTTCTCTTAGCAGAAAATGCTCATTACGTGGAACAATTTTTTCTATGGTACCATTTTTGTATCTCTTATAGTTTAGCTGGTCTGTTGCGGTTCTGCATCAGGTGTTCAAGTTTCCAAGATAAATTATAGCCTATGTGTTGCCCAGACTTAATACCTATACAACGAAAAAAAAATCATTCAAATCCGTCGAGTAGTTCCGAAGATTAGCGTGTACAGACAAACAGACAGAACTTTTTTTTTGGATTCGTTCTCTATTACTGTTTCTAAACACCCCCCAATTTTTTTTTTTTAATATATTCAATGTACAGACACAGTTTTTTTACTGTCTTATTATATGTATAGATTACATAAGGGCTAGTATGATAATGCATCTCCCCCACTGCCAGTCATTTTATGAGGTGGAAACTTACCACCTTTAAAGTATGTTATACTGTAATTGAGCTTATTACATTATTTTATAAAAATGTGAGCTGTCACGGGACGCCTGGCAGATGTGAAACATCGAAATTATTATGTACAAGTAATATGCATAAAAAAACTGTACACAGTAACAGTACAGTGTATAGATATACCATCGCACAGCGTTGCGCATGCGGCGTGTGTTGTTCAACAATCGGTTTTACCCGTGGCTATAGATATTTTACATCAAAAAAAAAGATACTATCGGACTTTCATTTAAAACAAGGAAGTATCGAATACATTTCACAAATTCCAAACCAATTCGCACATTAATACTGATGGGGCGTATAAATAAAAGTTCACTCCTCTGAGAGTTAAATCCAGTTTCCATCAAAAATACTCAGGCTAACTGTCGCTACGTTAACTAACTGAATTACTAGGAAAGCAGAGGTTCGCCGGACGTCGAACGTAAAGGGATTGAGCTCTGACTGCAACTCAATTTGACGCTCCATGGAACTGTTTCTCAATAAATGATGGAAGGCTCGTTTCCTATTAGTAATACAAAGGAAAATAGAATTGGAAAAATAATGGCTACAGTTTGCAAAAGTAATACAGTAAATTCTTGCAAACATTGCTGAGAAATAATTTTGGTATGAATATACATAATTATTAAAGCATCTTTAGTCGTATTTCTGGAAATATATCTTTTGTTAATAACTTGGTAGTCCATTCTGTAAAATATATGTTCTGTCACAGCAGAAGCACTTTAACTTGTGATTGACATCTCACTTTAGTGAATCGCAATTATAAGTGCCAAAACAATCAATCACACATAAGGATTGAACCCAAGACGGGCCAAATTGTATGGGGAGGACCTGGAAGTGATTGTTTATAGTAGGCTGTATTTTCTTAAGGATGCGCTTCGTCGCCCCATAAAGACTAGATGAATGATGAACGGAACGAACGGAAGCCAATGAAATAGAAGGAAACTCAAACTCTTTATTGCATTCATATGTACATTTAGTTTTTACATATATGAAAGTTAAGTTCCAAAATGAAACCCGGTTAGGGCACGGCAACTAATAGATTAGACAAAACAAGCAAAGGTGTTTTACCTGGAAATTTTCTTGTCAACACGTGGGCACGTAAGAAGATGGCGGCTGACACGTTCTCTTGCTTCAAAGCACACACTTTGATCACAAGCTCCTTTCTGTCCTTGCTTACTTGAACACACCTGCAGGCGGATTATTACTTCATCACCATCTATTGATTATTTTAGCGGTATTGCGAACACGTGGCGTAAGCGCAGCCAACGCGTCGGAGTCACGGCGATACGGATCTTGGCGTGGCGATCGATGGAAGACTGGCCTGCCCAAAAATAATAGCCAGTCACGCCCGTTCTAACACTGACGTCCAATGTCATCATCATCATCATCATGTCAGCCCAAAAACGTCCACTGCTGGACAAAGGCCAACTAGATGGCGTTACCAAGGATGAAACATAACCATAGAGCTCAGAACCATATCCTAGAAACTAGTACATATTGTAATTAAAATTAAAAAAAAAATTATTGGTAATTGGAATGTGAAAAAGATGCAAGAAAATGCGGAAACTCCCATTCTCTATTATAAGATCACCCTCACTCCATTTCTAATTGTACCTCCATAAAATTAATTAAAATCACACGACGTACCCTTCACCAAATTATATAGGGTGTGAACAGACTCTTCACGAAGCCGTCAACCAAGCATTCTGTACGTCAAGCTAAGTAACTTTACGCAAAAAGTATTACTGGGAAACGACCTTTTTTTGGGGTGAAAAATCACGTTTACTGTAGGACTCAATGTTACGTACTCAAAACATTGTGCTGATGAATGGATTGAATAGTAAGCTGGTCGTGGAGGTGTTTAAAGTAAAAATATTACTTTAAAAACATGTATTTGTAAAAAAAAAACTTGTGAATAAGTTGGAACTTTGACCCCCAATATCTCCGTAACTAGAAGTTTCCCAGGTATGCTTTACAACAAAAAAAATGATCGCAATGACGCACGGTGGGCTGAAAATCGGCTTTCATAGACTTAGGGATTTCAATTTGCAAGTGCTTGTTTTTATGCCGGATATCGCTTCTATTAGTCATTACTATGTACAAAAATGACACCCGAGTTAATTCTACCCAAAAACGAAGGAAATATAATTTTTTTACGAAAAATTTGTATGAAGCTAGTATGAAAAATCGAATTATCTCCTAAACGGCATGTTTAACCGTAATATCCTTGGAGATGGTCATAGTGCTAATTATTTATGATTTTTTGGTTGGCGATTGGACGAAAAATTTAATGCCGTTTTTTTTTAAAAAATCGTCAAAATATTTTTATTTATTTTTACATGTAAAACGATCCCTTTTAGTGTCTAAGTTAAAAAGTTCGATATGTTATTAACCCAAATATTAAGAACACACGAAACAAGAAAAATAAAATAAAAAAATTGCTGTTTTTGACACATTTATATTAATTTAAATAAAAAAAGATTTATATTGAAGTAACATATGAAGTTATATTTTATACAAAATAAGTTAATTTAAGGAATTAATACTAAGCATTCGTAAAATAAAGTAAAATAAATAAAAAAAATAAAACATATCATTAAATATTACAAAAAAACCCAAACACACTCAAATACAAATTTACAAATATGTACATATATATCTTTTTTACAAATTTTCCTTATCACTCTCGTTGTCAGACTCCAATTCTGAGTCAGCATCCAGATTGGATATATCCAAAAATTCGAACTCAGTTTCCTGAAATTGAATTAAGTCGAGAGTTTCAGCAAAAAAGCTCTGCTTTTTCTTGGCATCTAACTTAGGCCTTTGTGCACTTAGCAAAGGGTCCGAAGAAACAACAAGCATATTTAAAATGTCTTGATTGGAATCCTGCCTGCTTCTTTTCCGCGAATGATGTTCTCGAAACCTCCTAAAATCTTTGTTTCGAGATTTTAAATATGCTTGTTGTTTCTTCGGACCCTTTGCTAAGTGCACAAAGGCCTAAGTTAGATGCCAAGAAAAAGCAGAGCTTTTTTGCTGAAACTCTCGACTTAATTCAATTTCAGGAAACTGAGTTCGAATTTTTGGATATATCCAATCTGGATGCTGACTCAGAATTGGAGTCTGACAACGAGAGTGATAAGGAAAATTTGTAAAAAAGATATATATGTACATATTTGTAAATTTGTATTTGAGTGTGTTTGGGTTTTTTTGTAATATTTAATGATATGTTTTATTTTTTTTATTTATTTTACTTTATTTTACGAATGCTTAGTATTAATTCCTTAAATTAACTTATTTTGTATAAAATATAACTTCATATGTTACTTCAATATAAATCTTTTTTTATTTAAATTAATATAAATGTGTCAAAAACAGCAATTTTTTTATTTTATTTTTCTTGTTTCGTGTGTTCTTAATATTTGGGTTAATAACATATCGAACTTTTTAACTTAGACACTAAAAGGGATCGTTTTACATGTAAAAATAAATAAAAATATTTTGACGATTTTTTAAAAAAAAACGGCATTAAATTTTTCGTCCAATCGCCAACCAAAAAATCATAAATAATTAGCACTAAGACCATCTCCAAGGATATTACGGTTAAACATGCCGTTTAGGAGATAATTCGATTTTTCATACTAGCTTCATACAAATTTTTCGTAAAAAAATTATATTTCCTTCGTTTTTGGGTAGAATTAACTCGGGTGTCATTTTTGTACATAGTAATGACTAATAGAAGCGATATCCGGCATAAAAACAAGCACTTGCAAATTGAAATCCCTAAGTCTATGAAAGCCGATTTTCAGCCCACCGTGTGACGGGGAGAACAAGTGCCTTTCGGCTTTGTTAAGAGTCTTTTTACACCCTTTAGGTTGTGTTTTTACAGAATAGCATTGCTGTACTCAAATTATTCTGTGTTTTTTTCTTTAGTACGACTTTTGACATGTCGGCACTTCGGCAGCGTATATCTACCACGCGTCGTTCCGCTTTCCATTGCCAGTATCGTAATCACTTTAAGTAGGTTCTTCTGCTTGCGTTGATTAGAAAATAGTTATAGAAGTATGTCACTTAGCCAGAATTGAGTTACTATAGTCCATCCTGTATACCTTGGCCTGTTTTACATACTGAGCATTCTTCTGACTATGTAGTATGTACATAATTTAGTTCCTGTAGTTGTATCCATTCAGCATAGTATGTTGTCATAATGTTAACCATTTATGTGTTTTTCAGAAAGTGTATTTGCTACATTGACTTACGTGCTACTTTGACTTTAAGTACATCTACAGACAATTCAAAAATGATTTGAAAGAAACTAAAGAAATGATATAAAAGTGTACGAAAATATATTCATAGAAAAACTGCAATAGTTCGTACAACATCGACAAATAGTGTTAAATCTGAGTGACAAACGGTACAGTGTAATAAAATAAAGGACTTAATCCCCATTGTAATGTCAGTGAACAGCAACGTCATTGGTGCAAAAATGCAATGGGCCGGTGGGGGGGAGGGGGGCGTTCTGATTGGCTGTCACAGTGATTCATTGCATTCGATAGTTAACTTCCAATAAGAGTGGACGTCTGAACGCCAACATGTCAGCAGGTAATTCTATTGTTGTTGTGATACGTACATACATGTGTGTATAAATGTTAAATGTTGTAGAGTGATTGGAAATAGCAAATTGGCTTTTTATGTCTTAAATAAGTGCAAAAATACGAAATTTTCAATTTTATTTTTTTCATACGATCGTTATCTTTGATTGAAAAATAATCATAAGACATCGGTCGTAACTGTCTTTTTACTGTGATTTATTTGCAATTTGTTGATGTTGACTTGAACAATATTTAATTTCATCTTTCAGATCACGAAACTAATAGCAAAATAACAATAGGTAACTATGGGCCTATTTCTATGTTCATGTTGGATTGTTTTCATGATTGTTTAACAGGAGTTATTCCTCAAGCAGGGTCTGCCGTGGCCATGATCGGAGCGAACCTTCGCTTCGGTTCGGCAGGTGCGACCAACTCCTCAGTGGTCAATAACACGCGGCATTGTCCGCCAGGTGGCGCTGCTAGCGCTGCGGCTTTGCTCGCACTCTCAGGATTGGGAATGTCGGCCAATTTGGCGCTGATGGCCGTCATTCTTAGCAAAAAACAGCTGCGAAGGTGAGTTTGCCCTAATGTTTATACAAAAAAAATTGTGTAGGGATGGCGAAAGTTACACAAACAGCTTTGTTTGTGTAAATTTTGACAAATCTATCACGATTTATATAGGTATTTTGATAAATAACTCTTTTGTATCTTATTGAATAAACATTTTGGTAGAGCTTTCACAAAGACCTGAATAAGAATATTAGAAAAACATTTCAGAGCGTAAATCACGATAACTGGTACCATCTGAATACCCGTAGCCTTCACAGCAATATTATCAAATATTGTCGCCGAAAAAAAAAACAAACATAAATCAAGCCGGAATACTTTGCAAGAAATAAAGGCTATAAATTACAGCGACCGTTTCGATACGAAGAATGAGAAAACAGGAAAAAACGAATGTTTATCATTATTCAAATGTTGCTTATTTTACGATGCTGTGGTTCGTTTACAGTCGTATAACATGTTACGACTATCAAAGACATTACACCGATAGCATTAACGTTATTCGCAACATAACACATAACAGTGTAGGTCTAATATGTGTTATTGTCGAACCAGCGATCGGCGCCTCAGATTGGGCACGTCTGTATTCGAGAACACGGAATATTACTTACGGGAGCACCGAATCTGCATTTTATATGGTGCCAATCTAATAAGTGTTTAGTTAGGCTGGATTTTATCAAGCTTGAACTTGAAAATGAACTTTGTAGTTGACGAAATTGGAGGGTCCGTGGATAATTAGATAATATCAGGTCTTTTCTGTTAGGAGGGTTCTTGTTAGTTGAAGAAACGAACTGTGAATTAAGGACCATTAAAACAGTTAAGTTCATTTAATGCGAATAAATATTTGTTTTGAGTAGTTTAAAAACTGGTCGATACTAATGACAAAATATAGACACTTTTTTGAAATATTTTGACAAGAGAAACATCTTGAGGAAACCGGCATGTCCTAAAACCAAAAACTCGAAGTGGTGGTGGATTATAACCCATTCACTCTCATAGAGAGGAGGCATGTGTCCCAGTAGTGGGAACATTATAGGCTGATTATGCTTATGCTTACGCTTGACACATTTTACAAACCTTGTAGGTTATTACGAGAAAGGCAAATTATCACTTACTGAAAAATAACATAAGTGCCAGACATTTCAATAACTGTTCCTAAAAATAACTTTTAGGTACTTAAAGTACTTCGGTCCTCATACAAAAGAAACGAAGTGAACAATTTTAAGTATTCCTAAAAGTTTGGGCAGCACAAAAGTAGGTAGGTAAGTCGTATTATAATCTATGGTATAACAATAATCTATATAACAACCGTTCTTATGAATAACTCAGATGAAAAGAGCAAAAAAAAGATTTCCATTTAAAAAGTTGTGGAATTGGACGTAAATTACTGTTAGTCATCCAACAGCTGGGCAAAGGCCTCTCCCCATGACTTCCACTTGTTTTGATCCAGGGTTAATGTGGGCCACTGGTCGTTGGTTTTGTGCAGCATCTTCTACGAGGTCTGCCGCGACGCCTTGGTTAAGCTAAGTGGGACTGGACTGGCCACGTCTGCTGCATGCCCAATGAGTTGTGTGTCAAAATGGTCACTTATCTCTTATATATCTCTTCGCCTACTATTATTAGTCGTCTCCGTTACCCAATTTTCCCTGAGTACCCTTATCTTACATCTACTAAAAGATAAAGCCTCCAGAAAATATGATTTAACACCGGAGGGCTCTCAATTTGCTGGGAAATCAAATTACCGAGTCACTACCAGTGGTAATTCAATGAGATAGGAGCTATTTAAATCGGATTGAAGGTGTTTAACAAAATGGCTGATAGTAAAAACTGGCACGGACTATCTGAGTTAGTAGAACGCCCAATAGATTTTAACAATGGTAAATGTTCATTTATTGTTTACGTTTTTGAGCAAACGACGTTTTCAAACATATCCATAATCTATTTGCGCGACGCATAACGCAATGGGTCTAATTCTTGCTAAATCTTTCGGATTGTAATTTAATTTAATTTAAATCTCCCTTTTTTGATGTGAAACATCTATTGGCGCGCCTTGACAGTAAAACCGACTCGAATCGTCGGTAAACGCGCTATTCGTCACCGCTCGACGCTCTCGACTCCCTTATGTGTGCGCTCTATATATACCATCACACACTTTTTTGCTTCTCTGTTTATTTCTTTATTTTACTCCATAATTCGTAATAGTTTTCTATTAGCAATGAGTTCTAATATTATTATTAACATAGCTGTTTCACATCTGCCGCCGGGTGTCCCGTGACGGCCCACTTTTTTCTCTAGAATTTTAATATGCGAATGCTACGTACTGATTTCACTGTAAGACCATTCAAATATTATTCTTATTCTATTTGCAAAGAAGCCATTTCCAAAAGAACCCTTTGCCTTGCTATCGGACTTTTAATGGCATGTATTAAACGTGAATATTGCATATTGGTTTCTGAACACCTGCGTGTCGACCGCAATATCATGTAATATCAATTTGTAGACTAGTTAATTATGTATTTGCAAATTGGAGATTGTATTGACAATAACGTATTGGTTTAGATTTTAATTACTTAGAGTAACACCACGCCTGTAATTTCAAAAGGTTTAGGCAGAGAAGTACTTATTTTAAACGAACAGTTCGCTGGTTACGTTTTAAGTTTCATGTAATTAGGGCGAATCTATTAACATCAACTGGGAAGAAATCCTGATTCTGGGCTGTTACTGTGAGTTAGGTACTTTTATATTTGGAATTATGCCTAGAATGTGTCCCACTGGTGGGCGAATAAGCCTTGTTCAAACTCGTTGGTATAAGATCTCGTTGGTTTATTCAAGAACCCCGATTTCAAGAAACCCATAGATTGAGAACAATTAAAAAGCGATTTGAAATTCAGTCAGCATTTTGCTAGTAATTGTCACCTCACAAATTGTCTTTGGGCTGAAAAGATAATTTGTTTTACTTAATCAAAGTTCCAAATCAAGTCTTAACTTATTTTAGTTTATTTAATAGTTTTTAAATTACTATAATGTTTTTTTTTTGCCTTGTCTTAATTCTCATCTTTCTTTAATTTCATTCAAGAAGTTATAGGTTTATTAAGATTTAAGTTTATTTAAGAGAAGAATTTGTTTTTTAATTAAGTTAATTTTTTTCGCAATCAATTATAATTGCGAACAAAATTAACTTAATTAAAAAACAAATAAAAAACAAATTTAATTTAGGAAAGAAGGCGGGATGTAGTATTCTACAGTGGTATCTGTTTGACAATATTGCTAATTTTATGGTTACCATGGCGGTCTTTCTTTGATAGCGATATCTTTGAATGGACTGTACGACTCTACTGTGTCAGTGGTGATGTAATTTAAATGCAAACCACTTTAAACTTTAGAAGTACTAACTGAATATACAGACAAACGTCTTTTTTCACACCTCATCCTTTTCACTTTCAAAGTTCCAAATAGCTTTTCTGTGTCTAGCTATGAACCTGTCGCCACGAAACGTAGTCTAGTTCAAGACTATTGACAAGTCAGAGTAGAAGTATTTCTGGCGGCACTATTCTTGTCTTGTAAGGCGGCCGGCGGCGCTGACATTGTAATTCTATCTTTGGGTTTTAAGGCTGGTGAAGATCGATTTTCGATGTAACATTTTTAGAAAGTTAGATTTCTATAGAAGGCTTAGTTACATCACCTGCCTATGTTTTTTCCAACTATATTGGGGACGGTTTCTAGTCTAGCAGTATTTTACATGGAGCGACTACCTATTTGTCCTTCACAACCCAGTTATTACTGGGCAATACTGATACCCTAAGTAAGTAAGACTGGTTTTCAGACTTTCGGGCCACTGTTCCGGTTACCTGTAAAACCTGCCAAAGATCTAAAAATGACAGTCGGGATCAACAGCTTAACGTGCTTGCTGAGGCACGGAGAACTCGGTATATAATAATAATCCATTTATTTCGGACAGAATCCATATAAGTGTTATTAACAATTTTCTTAAGATCTCTGTTAGTAGGTACATAATATAACGCGTACAATCTTCCCGTAACTAATCCCACCCAGTGAGCCTGAATGGGACAGTCGTGGCGGGATGCAATCATTTGCAAAATGCTGTTGGTGCTACCACGCAGTTTTTAAAATAATGACGCCGTTTCTTACGCATTATAGCGTGGAAACCTTTCTTACGCATTATATAATGAGTGGTCACCCATTTACGGATCAACCTAGGCAAGCGCGGCTTAATCAGTTATCTTTGAAATAAAATCTTTAACTAATTGATAAAGTTATTTTACACGGTTTGCTTTAATTGATTATATTTGATTAAATGGCATATATATTAATGTAACCCTCTTTGATTAGTAGAAATGATGTCTATGGCAGACATTGAATGATTCACTTTTAACGTTTACATGATTTGATTCGCTTGCTTTCTATAAATTAAAAAGCAAAATTGAACCCGGTGATTCTAGCGTTAGAAACGCGTTTTGATTGCTCCTTCGCAGTATGCATTAAAAAATAAAAAACTGGAACACCACTTGATTTCAATAATAAAATAAAGAATAAATCTTATAAAACATGATTAAATTATAAAATAGGGTAAATAGCTAATTGATACCTGTATTTCCGTTTAAAAATGAATTGTTAAATGAAGTTGGTATAGGAATTTTTACTAGGAGGCTTCAGTGCAAGATTACCTTTTTTAAAATGTATATAGTTCTGTACGTTATACATACATCTTCTGGAGTTGAATAAAACAGGTATAGATAGTACCTTAATCCTGGAGATCATACAAGTAAACATATGTTTGTTACTCGGCGCGAAGTAACACATAGTAATAACGTGGGCCGGACACACAGCACAACTCACGGAACCTCGCTGAGACCGTCACTCGTAACGAGAATAAGTCAGGGAAGACGGCATGGAATCAGTGCGCAGGACACAAAGCAGGAAACAAGAGCGCAGGAAGGTGGTGATGCTGGAGGGATGAGCAGGATTCCAAGGGGGAAAAAGGAGGGTCCAAACCAGACCCTCATCGCTGGAATTTAAACCAGGCAATAAATGTTAACATTACTTATTACGAATATCAATAAAATGGCCATTAGCCTATAGGTATACTGTTGAAAACTTGGTTTAAAACTTAGTCAATACATAAAACTCCTTTGGCCGTCTACGAAACCGTAGTTTCGTTACTGTTGTCGATGAAGGAATTATTTTTCCTTCCACGTAACTAAATAGTTTCGATGGAAGATGGTTTTTGTTTGTACGAAACCGCGGTTATGTACCATGGTTACGTACAAAGAACTTATTGTAAAAGTTTCGATGAAAGAAATATTATTCCTTGTATGTAACTGGTTTCGATTGGGGTCCATGATTTAGGTGTAATAATTTCAAAATTAAAACATCTTTCTTCGTTTACGGAATATACAGGAATAAATCCATCGAATCAGACCACTGTCTAAAAAAATTACATTTTTTTTGCCAATTAAAAAGAAAAAATCCTGCTTTCAGTTTTTATGCGGAGGTAACTCTGCAGTAGGAACTGCTACTAACATTTCGACGAAACGATTACTAATTATGTTGCTTGCTGAAATGTTGGCCACATTTTAATGATAGAAAGCTCCGCAACAATGTTAATAACATTGTGATGGACGTTGTTGTTAGTACACTGGCTGGTAAAAGTTTACCAAGTGTTAGCTGTAAAATGTTTTGAATGTTAGAGGTAACAAAGGTTTACAGCATATTTTACTTACTTAATGTTTTGTGTTAACAGTGTCATTTTTGGATGGTATAGACGACAGGAAACGGCAATTCAACATTATTGTTATTACTGTATGTGCGGGTCGTAGCAGGAGTTCCGTAGATTCTGCCTACTCTCATGGAACAAGGCATGGGTTTTAATACGTAGGTATTTGAGTGAAAAAATGAACTGTCAGATGTGAAACATCAATGTTAATATTAATAGTTCATAAAACCTATGACGAAAACATCATCATCATCATCATCATCATCATTCATTGAAATATAGAATAAAATAGAGTTTTGTTAATTAAATTAATTTGTTTTCCTTAATGGCGCGGAGGGGGGGGGGGGGGGGGGGAGGGAGGTCATGACAACGATATGCCGTCAGCGCCATACGAGTTGGTTGCGCCAATACATGTGTCGCATCAAAAACAAAAATTAAAGATCATGGTCACCCTCCCGCTCAAATCATTATCATCATCTGCCTAGCCTTTTCCCAACTACGTTGGGGTCAGCTTCCAGTCTAACCGGATGCAGCTGAATACCAGTATTTTACATGGAGCGTGCTGTCTGATCTCCACAACTCAGTTAGTACTGGTTAATACGATACTCCTTGGTAAGACTGGTTTTCAGACTTTTTGGGCCACTGACTACGTAATGACTGTCAAAGATCTACAAATTACAGCCGGGACCAACGGCTTAGCGTGGTTTCCGAGGCACTCCGAGAAACTCGGTATGTAATGGGTGGTCACCCATCCACAGACCAACCTTGGCAAGCACAGCTTAACCTAAAGATCGACCCGAGCGGCTGTTATTACTTAGCCACGAGGTCTTCCCGCTCAAATACGAAACCAAAATGATTTCGTCTCCAATATAATATAGAAGGACTTCACAAAAAAAAACGTTCCCACAAAACTTTAAATACTGTGGTCCCTTACTATACCCCGAAACTTGCGAAGAAATTCTCCAAACATTCACCTGCTGTATTATTCACGTCAGAGATTCTAAGTGAATGTACCCTCCGGTATTTTCCCAACCCGGGGGGTCGCTAAGTGCGTGACACTTTGGATGATTGATAAATCGCTTATCGAATTTTTTTACCTGTTACTTGACAGAATGAATTATAATGTTTATTTAACTGTGGAGAACATCTGGACGTGTCAATGTAGAGGAAATTATAATGTAGGGATAGTAATGTCATAATATTATCTTTTCTATTAAGATATCTGTTGCGGGTTTAAACCTGGTATGTAGGTGCCAATGTGGCCTTTTCAGTTTATCCATTGGTCTAGTGGTCGCAAGCTCAACTCTTGAGCATGAGGTCCTGGGTTTGATTCCCCGGCCGGGTTTATCCATCACCTATCTCTCAGTAGCAGCCACGAAGTCTGGATTTTGGGCGTGTGACCTTAACTATCCTCTGCCTAACCCTTCGGGATTACAGGCGTGATATTACGTTTCAATTTTAAATTGTGAAATAGTTGACGAACGGTTAATAACAAAATCCTGAAGAAACTTGTTCGAGACATTGACGTTCAATTAAGCTTGTCTGTTACCTGAAAGTGGTCCCTGTACGCAATCGACTGATCGTGCAAGCTTTCACCCCATAAAGGGTCTGTTAAAGAAGTGAATAGTTCACTTTAACGATACAAAGAATGTTATATACTATGTTAGTAGAGTTTCAAGAGAAATACTGAAATATTGGAGCTTGAAAAATGAAGAACAAAATACTGAAACCTAGCATAAAATAAAGTAGACTGGAATGATTGGTTGTTGTCAAATTGACAGCATATGGTAAGATATCGTGAAACTATAACTAGAATGTGTCCCAGGATTACTTAAAACCCTTTTTTTGCGAAGACCAACGATGAATTCCGCAAAATAAAAAACTACTAACTACATTAGTGAACAATGACGATGAGTATAAAACGTTGATAGTTTTTTTTTTTAATTTTTTCGGAGGCTTTTATCCTCAAAGGCAAGTCAGCCCATCATAAATTAACCTAAACATTGTGAGGAAACCAGCATGCCTGAGAGATATTTCTCGACAGCATGTAAAGCCAAGTCAGAGGCCCATTGGCGGTATTAAAAACTCTGACACCAGGTTAGGCACTAACCACGCGACAAGGAAAGAACAACTTAAAACTTAACCTATTCTAAACTAAACGACACATGTATACAATGTAAATTATTCTCTAAAGAATTTAGCGACGAAAATGATATAAGCATAATATAAGTAATATGCACTGCCAGATGTGTTTTTTTGCTTATCAGTTTCACTAGAGCCATGTTCTGACCAACCAGAAAAAAAGATACTGTAATGATGTGTTTCTCATAAAGGGTGTAAAAAGACTCTTAATAAAGCCGAGAGGCACTTGTTCTCCCCGTTATTGGGATAATTTTTCTGTTCTAGAAAATACCTGGGAACCTTCTAGTTACGGAGACGTTGGGGGTCAAAGTTCCAACTTTTTTACAAGTTTTTTTTTTTAATACATGTTTTAATGTATTTTTTTTTTACTTAAGACACCTTCACGCCTACGTACTATTCAATCGATGGATTGAATAGTACGAACGCATTAAAAACATTGTGCTGATGGATGCATCAGCACAATGTTTTTAATGCGTTATATTGAGCGCTACCGCAAAACGTGTTTTTTCACCCCTAAAAAAAGTCGTTTTCTTGCAATAATTTTTGCTTAAAGTTACTTAGTTTGATATACATAATGCTTGGTTGACGGCTTTGTGAAGAGTCTGTTTACACCCTGTATTGACCAATCAGTAATCAGCTTTCCAATCGTCTTAAACAGACTTGTCTTTTTAGTCTAGGGTTTTCACGATTTTTACATTTATCTTTTGACACAAGATTTTTTCAATTACCCTGTTCCATATATAGTTATTATGTTGATGAACTTTGTCGTAGATGGTCTCACGGGCTGCTGTTCCACCAAGCGGTGGTGGACCTGGCTCGGGCGGCCATCTTGCTGCCCCTCGGCATTGCTGTGTTCCGCTGCCAACCCGTGTACAAGTGCTCACTGGTCGAGACCGCCTTCTTGTTACTGGTAAGTATTTTATATTGAACATATTTTAGTACTTTATTTTTTTTAATGTATTTTCTGGTGAACAAAAAAAAATACCAAATATATAAATATATCGAAAGTGCAAACCAGATGCTTCATTTTGTGTTCATTTTGGCACCTTTCAATCGATGTGAAATATCTGACTGACTCGTTGGTCTAGTGGACGAAGCACGACTGCTGAGCATGAGGTCCTGGGTTCGATTTCCAGGTCAGACAAAGTGTTATTGGATATTTCCATCAAGAATTTCTCAGTAGCAGCCAAGGAAGGAGCTTGGATTTGTGTGATGTTGTGAAAATTAATTTAATGGTGAACCAAAAACCAACCTAACCATGTTGAATTTTGACACTCGTCATCTTTACTGGTCTATTGAATTATCAATAAGTGATAATTATGTAATGAGCAGATGAACCATTTTATTCCTCATTAATTTAATAAAAGCGAATATTAACTCCAGTGATAGATGTGATATCAACTTTATAGGCTTTTGAACTACAATAGATAAATACGGTTAACTTATCTGTATCTGTATCTTAACTTCACTCAAATTCTGTTACATTCTTTAATTGTGTCTGGAAGATAATGTTAATCCATAGACTGAAACAGGCACTCAGAGTGATTTTAAGTTTTTAGATAAATTATTATCTTTTTCAATGAAGGTCAAAATGTAGGTAGGCATTTTTTGGGCAGTTAGTTGTAGTTCAAGAAGTTTCATAAACACAAACTTTCTCAAAGGTTAAGTTAATTTTAAACAAGATTGTTTGAGCAACTTTAAAATAACGTTCCCGAGTTCCAACTAAGACGAATAAGTATTGCTATTTATTTGTCAACATGGACGCAATAACAACAAGCTATAAAAACACACTAAAAAAAAATACAGCCTGTTGATATTTTTTCCTCCCGACGTGACACACTTCGGTCACACGAATGACACGCAATTCCAACATGGCCGACTAAACGAGATGAACCTTCGCAATGTAAAACAGGCCGACCGTTAGAAATTAAATACCGCATAGGCCACAACCGCACTGGCAGTATCAGCTGTTTTTTCGTCCCACTAAATTCTGTGTCATGTTCAGTCAGCGTTTTTGGAAATATTGCACAAAAATAAAAGCTAAAAATTAGAATTGTGTAATCTAGGTCTTATGTAGTGTTTGTCTAGTCCCTGTAGATTTTATGAGAACTTTAGACTATCGTTTGGTGACAGAGAAATGGACGTTATATGATTGAAGAGTTTTTATGGGGAAATTGTTCTGATACTTCTATTTCCCAGCTAAAACAACAGGAAGTATTTTTTTTTTTCGTTTACTTTTTCTATTAGGTTAAACTAACTATATACATTGATAATTAAAAACTATTAAACTAAAATAGATAAACTAACAACAAACTATAAAAGGTCATCGAAAAACTCCTCCTCAACGCTGTCAGATGGTAATGTGCCCAAGAGACTAGCGGCGTTGCCACGTTGTATGGCAACACTTAACCTCTGGCCAAAGTAAAAGCCAGCCCTTGGGTCACAGGAAGTAATGAATGATAATTTTGGTAGCTGCACCTGATTAGACTGGAAATCGCCCCAACATAATTTGGGAAATGCCGATTATGATGACAGTCCTGATTTTCCACTTCATTTGAATAACTTTCGATTTTGTTTTTGACCAAGTGGATGCTACTAAAAAGGCAAATAAGTTATAAGTTATGTCTCAAGTAAAAAGAAGCTTTTCCAAAGGAGATGAAACAGGAAAAATTGACCTTATTAGAATACCTGCTCACAAGATCTTATTATAAACATACAGTGTAGTTAGGACGGCACAATGTTTAGAACATTGTGCCGTCCTAACTACACTGTATCTACCTATCTGTTGAAGTTACATTTCGCTTTAAGGGGATCCGTAGTAGCATAAAAATGGAACACGTACGTAAGCCTTTTTTAATCAAGTGACATTTTCAGCTGAGTTCGTCGTTTAAAAAGCTTTTCGGATACAATGGTACAGTTTTATCCAAAAAAGATCCGGAATGAGAGTCCATTAGAATCAATAATGTATATACGTCCAGTCGTCCACATTTAGAATTAGGCGATTCCCATTGGCTGGTAGCATTTGCGGATATGTTTGCGAATGATTATCTCGATTAATGGCCTATAACTTGACCATTCGGCCATATAGCTCCATTATTTTATATGAGTCGTTGAATGTTCATGGACCCATAACTTTTTATCTTAGTGAATGTCGCTGTTTACGTTATCAGTTGTATGAATTAGTGGAATTAGCTCTCTGGGAACTTTATTTTGCCTTTCATTTGCAGTGGTAGCTAGTTAAGTATGTAGTTCTGAATGGAAATTTCTTATATCTATGTAATTAATACATTGGCCCAAAAAGTCTGACAACCAGTCTTACCAAGGGGTATCGTATTTCCCAGTAGTAACTGGGTTGTGGAGGTCAGATAGGCAGTCGCTCCATGTAAAATACTGATATTCAGCTGCATCCGGTTAGACTGGAAGCCGACCCCAACATAGTTGGGAAAAGGCTAGGCAGATGATGATGATGTAATTAATACATTAATAAATATAGTTAATACATACAGTTTGACATTGCAGCGCTTTGTTTGAGAAACCATATCTAACTTTAATGTTATCTACTAGTACTTATTACAGCTAACACTAAGCAACACTTCGATACGTTCAATGTTCGGCTCAAGGTCGAGAATTAAAATTGCAACAGTGGAAAAATATTGAGGTATCGCCTAACGTTCCTGAAAACGGGCACAAGTATAGAACTTAAATGTTTAAAACAAAAACAACGCCTTGGCCTTTGTTATACAATCTCTTGAAAAATTCGCAGCCGACACCTTTCTTAGATATCAAATTGAGGCTGAACTTAAGTATCATCAAACTGAGATGAGCATCAATAGAATGCAAAAAGTAACAGATTCTCACAGACAAAAGTACGATTGTTCGAAACTGGAGACAGTTGGCACATAAAATTGATTTATCACCACTTAAGTTCAGGCGGGACGGACAAGAAAAGTGCCAAGAATAATCTTCGATGCTTAATTTTGATAGTATCTTATAAGTTCTGAATAGTTAGAGTGTTTGTAGACGAATGTGTCTGGAAGTCTGGAATTATGACGTAGATTAGGAAAATAACTAGCTTGTGGAATATAATCTAGAGCAAATTGTACTTTTGTTTGCTGAGTTGATTTTCTCATCATATTTTTTTGACAGAAACTTAAGTAGGTTCTTATGTGTTAGTTACAAGAAGTAGAAGAAGTAGACCTTACAAGAAGGATCAAATAACTAGTAAAATCTAGAACTAGTAGAACTTTACTTATCTTACTAAGTTATTACTTAAGAATGTATAACTATCTTCCAAATACTTTCTAGGTGACGGTGTCAACAGTGAACATGCTCACAACGGTTCTCAACGATAGTCCAATTTTTCCCGAAAACGAGGAGGAGCAAGCTGATTTATCAGCGCCATTACTGATGGACAGCCCACAGGTAAAATTATGACGTAGTCGCTCCTTTCACGACCCCTGCCGTTACTATAATTCGCTCGAGGAGAAAATTTCGAAATTGTCAGTGATAAAAACAGCCCATTTCCTGATCTTAATTTTGGCAATTTTAAAGAGGATTTTGCAATGAAATACTGCGCTCATTTAAATATTTTATGAACCAAGAATCTTACAGTAAAATGAACCTTTTGTTACAGTGCGTCCTTTTCGGAACATTCATGATTTGGTTCGCATCAATAACGATAAATCTCGGGCCCACGTTCTTATCTGGAGCTTTGGCTGCCAGTGCAGGCTCTTACGGGTCTTACGGGCCCGCCCCTTCGTGTCCTCTCGTCCGAGGACCCTTCAGGCATTATGTGCTTAACGCGCTGTGGATAGGCGTTAACGCAGTGTGTATTGGATTGACACTTTTCCACTTGAAAAAACTCCACCGGGATCTCACGAAGGTTTGTATGTCATTAATCACACTACACTCAACGAACACTCCCGGGACCTTATAACAGATGGCATGGAGAGGTTAGTTTCACGAGAAGTGATAATAAAAAGTAATGCTTTGTTTAAATTGTTTGCATCATCTTCCATTCTCACAAAACAAACTTCTCCATGATCATCATTTGATTGCGAAGTAATTTGTACCCATGACATGTCATCCAGCTTTATGAGAAATGGTACTAGCTATAGCAGTTGTTTGAATGACATGTAACAAGTTCCGTAGTGTAATGCAGTTTACAGTTGCGGGAGACACAGAACTGGCGCGCTCAAAACTCGTTGAAACTCACGAAGTCATCCGCATAATTCCAAGTCGCTGTACAATATTGTGCATATACTCTAGTGTTACGTTGGCCGGTATAGGAATTTTTGTTGGTACCTTGCCAATATTCCTTGCGATGTACCGCAAATAAGATTTAAATTTTCGGAACTAGCCCCACTCGAAATGGACGTCCGCATTTTAGAAGTGCACCGTCTATATAAATTGTAGACAACAAAACCATACTCGATGCTTGTCGTTGCCAAAGTGCGGTTCAGATTTAAGTATTCGATAAATTTAAATCTTATCGCATGCAGGCTAACGTAGAAGCAGTACGAGTAGCTGGTTTAGTGACCACGCTTGTCAGCATGGCAGGAGACAACCGGCGTATGGATAACCTGCCAAACAGCGTCGGACCCAGGGTAAGGACTGTGATGCATGCTTGTCTCATCTCGTAGATCTTAGGCGTTTGTATTTTCAGCTTCTGTACTATGTTCTTTTTTATCTGTCTTGCTGTATCTCTTTTTGTTTTCTGAAAACCTACCAAATAAACTGACTCTACTCTCTTCCTAAAGAAATATCTATTTAAGTATGTCTATTTAATTATCTTCCCTCCACTGAACTCCGTATCAATTAATTAGACCATCAAGGCTATCTAAATAGGGCTTCTAAATTACTCTGGAGTGACGTCTCTTGTGAATTGGCTTTTGTTTCAAAATTATTTCATTTCACTAGACACAATCGGCTGATTTTATTTTCGACTTCAAAATTAATATTTACTTTCAAAATTGAAGCTTTGCTATCTTTTCAGAATTAACTTTGATTGGTTCTAAAATGACTTATTCTCTCTCAGACTGTAGACGGAACGCTGTCAGACGGTCGTTGTCGTCCATCGGGCAGTAACAATCTGCCTCTGGGAGGAGGTCGGCGTCTCCGAGGCTACCTGGCGCGGGTGGAGCGTGAGGGCGTGCGTCGTGTACGCATGTTCCTCGTCATCACGGCGGCTTACGTCCTGTTCTGGGGACCACTGTTCCTCATTACACTGCTGCATCATCCGGCTCTTACGTCGCATATAGCTTATGAAGTAAGGGGGCTATAATATTTATCTGTATTGTCTCAAAATTTTGTTTACATATATTTTTACTGATATGGGTATCTGATTGAACATTTAAATACAAAGCAGTGCAAAATGAGTGCTAGCAGAAATTATTATAAGGAGAATAGTAAATCCCAGCTGTTTTTAATAAACCGGGGTTTTAACCCGCAAGATAAGAGCTTTGACCGTGCTATTTGTTCCAGATGTACTTCCAAATCACTCTACATATCTCGTACGTGCATGCTGCGGTTAACCCGCTGCTGTTCATGGCGTTACATCGCGCTTTACGAAGAGCGGCCTTACAGCTGTGCTGCGGTTGCTGCGTGCATTGGAGTCAGTTTGTGTTAGCTCTGACTGCCGCTGGTAAGTATACTTACAGTAGAGGCTTGGCTTAAAGGACCACGTTCAGGAATAATTGTAACATACTTTTTCGTAGCGCAATCGCCACTAGCACCAGCGTCGTTTTCGCCCGCGGCGGTGTCCCCGGAGCCTCCCCCCGCGCCGCCGCCGCCGATGGCTCCTCCCGCCCCCCCGGCGCCGGCGCACTCCGCGCCTGCGCCTCACACGATGATGGTAATTACTTCTTATATGTAAGTGTTGACACCGTAATACGTGGTTTAACTCACTCGCACAATCCCGCACGTCAACTCCCTAGACCCCGCGAGTCGTAGACTAACATTGCCTGCGAGCTGAATGCATGACGAGGATGAGAAACTTTCTGTCGCATAGTTTCCTCTTTCGTGGTAGTGGCGTCCTAGTCCTAGCTGCCCTACTCATAGTAAAACGAATGAAACATCTCGCTCTCAGAGTTGGGAAGTTGAGGAGTGTGATGCTGAGAGTATGTCGAGTGCGCGTGTGCAGGGAGACGAGGATATGATGGGGGAGGCGTGGAGCGGCAGCATGCGGCGGGTGCCGCGCTCGCCGAGCCCGCTGCTGCCCGCGATATGAGCGGGAGCCGCGCCCGCGTCGCCTGCGACGTACGTGCCGCACGCGCCGCGCTCGCCGCACGTCCCGCACGTGCCGCCCGCGCCCCAAACGCCGCGCACGCCACACGCACCGCGCACGCCGCGCACGCCGGCCCGCGACTACACACACATATCCTACATGTGGCCGCTGTAATCGTTCGATACAAGATAATTCTGTAAATAAAACAAATCATATTATGAACAATAACGTCATCAAACTGTACATAAACTTCTTGAAGTGTCTCTGTCTCAGTAGTCGTGATGCTATTAAAATATTGATGTATAGAAAGGGTATTTATATATATTACGAAATTATATTTAAGGTTATCTTAAATATTCGTTAGATGATTGTACGTGGTAACTTTGTAATTTATTTAAATTAAATCTAGGTTTTGAATTGTAAATTGTGTAATTTCAATTCTATTCTGTAAGTAAGTCAATATAGAAAGCTAAATTCTAAATACACGAGTTTGTAGAAAGAATATATTAAACGGCACTTCCAAATTCTATATTCAGTAGTGACCCGAACACAACTAAAGTAAATAATAATATATTTTTGTGAGGTTAAGTAGAAGATGTGTAATACTCATTAAGTGAACACCAAGTAGATAGGTATATTAACAAAAAAGTAGTTTAGGAAGAGAAAAATAAATGTGTCATTGAATCTTATTTCTAGATCATGTCTGTATTAATACTGTATCTGAAAAATTTACTTGCCAGCAGAATTTGAGAACTGTTTAAAGACTGAATATTTTTTGTATTTTTTTTTTCTAATTCCATTTGTCATGTTTTATTTGGCTATTTAAGTATAGATATTTTAGAAACAAAAAATACTAAATTTTTAATGTTTATTTTATATTTTAATAACTACTGAGCTAAAGATTGTATTTGTATTGTACAAAACTGTGCCAATTTCAATGTATAAATTCCTACTTATGAAACTCATTGTGACATTGTTTTAAGCAATCAAAATCTACAGCGGGACTTCTTATTAATAGTCTTTATTTTTTATGAAAAAAAAAATAAAACATGTTGTTAACGCATAAACTCCTAATATAAAACATGGATTTTCATGTATTTTCCTAAGTACATATAAATAGAATAACTTTGGTTCCTTGATCTTTTAAATATGTATTAGATGTTTTCTTCGTAGCAAATTATAAATACTTATTTGAACTCATTAACATTCTTTATCGGTGTGAATTAAAGTAACGTATAAAACAAAAATTTAAGAAGAAAACGTAAATAAAGTCGTCCCGTTTACAATTATTTATATTAATATACATTTTTATTGATAGTTAGGTGATATTTATTGTAAATCGATGTATTAATGATGGTTGTAAAATAAGCAACTATGTTGTAAAATAAAGATATAATATGAACTAACAGAAAATTATAAAAATTGTGTTCTTCAAATTATAATAAAAACAAAAAAATAAAATTATTGAAAATAAAGTAATTTATTAAATGTTTTAATTTATTTTTTACTTGTGCTCATTTCACAATCAACCTTCCCAAATTGTTGAAATAACTTATTCCATACTAATATCATAAATGCGACAGTATCCCTGTCTTTCACACCAAAACTGATGAACAGATTTTGATAAAATTGGCAAAAAAGGTAGACCTGTGTTGCGACATGCAGGCGCTGGTACATTTTTTTCTTTTTAATTTTTCAGCCTTCTCTGTTCCACTGCTGGGCAAAGGCCTCCCCGCCCCATGGTTACAAGCTTGTAATTCATAAAAAGAACATTCTACGACGAACATACGGTATCTCCACATTAACCTCTTATTTCTCCATACTTAAATTCCTAATCAATCAAACATAACAATGAAAGCAATTCAACTTTGAGAAAGACGGAACGAAAATCACGTAGTAGCCAAAATAAATATTTCTCAAAACATACGGAGAGGGAAAATATTTCCTTATTTTTACGTATTTTGCTGAAGGTGAAAAGTACGCTGAATAAAATAAAATTGCTTGACAAATATCCGAGTAACAAACAAACGTTAGACATGGTCTCGCAAAATATTGTCGTGTCATGAAGGATAACGAAATATAGCGTCACGAGAATTGTTGCCAGAATTATTTATTTCGTACATCTATCTTAACATTAGGTACGTACGGTTGTTTTTCAAACGTGCTGTGTTAGTTGTAGTGGGGGTTCCAATTTAGAAAAAAAAAAAATCCTGACTAAAAGCGGGTGGACATTTGAATCTTTTTTTTTGTCGGTCATGTTGTAGAGGAAGGTTGTCAGCAGAAGAAAGAGACTTGTTATATAGTAATTGGAGCAGATCTATAATAACCAGTGGTCGGAGTAGGTAGAGCTGTTTTTGCTACTTGCGACATGCGGACATAACATGGATATGCCAAATATTTCCCGGAATCCCGGGAATTCTCGGAATATTTCCTTGTGCAGTAAAGTATATTTAGTATTGTTTCTGACAGTTTTACTTAATTAATTCATATTTCACGAAGCTACCTCTAACAACATTACAGGATCCCTGTGTGTGTATATAAGTAAGTGTATACTGTTTGGGTGCTCACCTACTACCTGCTCATAACTGCCCACTTACCCATATTAACTCACTTAAATCAATCGACAATTTCACAATCCCGGGATTTCAGAGGCATATCCATGTTAACATCAATGTTTGCGGTCATTCACCTCAAAAAGCTCTACCTACTCCGACCACTGATAATAACTTAAAAAGTTTCTACGCTGAGGTTTGTCATGGTGTTGATTTAATGAGATTCAGCCTTAATAATGTAATTCGAATAATTTTCCTATTTCACTGAGCCGGATATGTCCATCCAAATCCCGTCAGATGGTGACCCTAGTACAATAGCAGGTACTGAACCATAATTCTTCCACGATTTGAAGAGAAAATGATTGAGTCCTATGTTTATTATAAACTATGCGAATTTTAGTTGATAAAGATGGTACAAAATTGTAGTCTGCTTTCAAACTTTAGTCTCAAAACACAGAACGAAAACGAAGACACGATAATTAACATTGTCTGACCTGTGAATCTAAATTCGTAGTTGATGTCAAGTCAATCAATGAAACAGTCTCACATTTTAAATAATTTTGTGTATTTCCAGTTTTTAAATCGAAAGAGAAATACACTCTCCAGGGCTGCGGGACTGTTCGAAAGAGATACCGCGGCTCTGGAACACAAAGGGCAAGAAAGGAACATGGACGGGTTTTAGTCAGTACAAGTCTGACAATCCCTTCCGCTCCGCCCAGGGTGGGAGGAGTCATTTGATGATTTCAAATACACTCTGGATGCATTCTTTAAATCATAATATTTTTATGTAAACATCAAATCCTTCATATTTCCTATTCTTACTTGAAAATTCAAATTTCATAAATCCATTTTTATGATTTTATTGTTTTTAAATTACCAATAGTTAACATAACACCCATTACATGTGTAAAGTTTCGCCACCTAATATTAAAAAATATTTTTTCTATATCAACCTATCTTCGATATTTACTTTGTTTTATTATAAACCCCTTTTCATCTGAAGGGGTGCGCGCCCCATGCCCGCTCTCGCTCAAGTGCAACCCCGGGCAAAGGGGTCATGGCCCTGACCGATATACCCACCAATTAATGTTAGGGTGACACGTTCCTGCCGTAAATAAGGACTGTTTTGGCGAGATATTACATTTTGATGAAGGAATCGTTTGGCGGTTGGTCAGCATTTTGAATAGTGGGATTTTTATAGTTATACTTGCTGGTTGCCCGCCATCTTTTTCCGCGTGAAATTATTATAAAAATATGACTTGCTTCCTTTGAGTTATTTTTTAACAATTTCATGAGTTTTTTTTGCACGGAACCCTTATCCTTTTTCTAAAATAAAAGTAGCCTTATCCTCCTTATAGAATAAGCTATCTGTCAGTAAAAGTTTCGTCAAAATCAGTCCAGATGTTTTAAAGATTAGCCGTAACAAACAGACTGGACAGAGAGACAGACAAAAATATAAAAATAAATCTTTTTATTAAATGTACCGTATATACATTCATATTAAGTAAAACGCTGTTATTTTGAAATTTCAATCAGGGACTCATATTTTATTTATTTGTATACACCGTGACTTTTTAGTCGTCTTGCAACGGTAGCCTACTTCAAGTATCCAATGACTACTATACATGCATAACAAAAAAATAGGTATTTATGAGATTTGAATAATTTTAAAATAAAAATATTATTCATTATTTTGACGCGTGACGTAGTTGAAACAGTCTATTGCGACCGATAATCTACTTGACTCGTGCGCTGGGTACGTGTAACAGGATGTTTCATAATTAAAATGTATTATTTATTTTTCTTTGTACCTATTATCTTAAGTAATGGTAAAAAAAATCACACCTAGAGCTACCTATTTTATGTCGGATACATTGAGTGGAACACCTTTGTAAGGCGACTAAAAAGTCACGGTGTATATGAGATATAGAGTAAGTTTAAAAAGAGAGATACGATCGCTCACAGAATTGACATGGCATAGAGTAAAATATTACCTGTGAAATCAGTGGGTCACAAATCTACATAATTGTAATAATATCAACCTATCACTGTTCCACTTGAAGCAAAGGCTTCTTCACACTCAAAAATGCATGAGCTTTGATCACAATGCTTGTTGTAAGTGGATGGGCGATGTCAGACTTATATTAATTACTAGCTGATGCCCGCGGCTTCGCCCATGTGGATGTCGGTTATCGCGACCAAAAGTAATCACACATTTGATCCCGTGCCCGCAACAAAAACTTGCTAAATTATATACTTAAACCTTCCCCGAGAATCACTCTATCCATTGGTGAAAACAGCATAAAAGTCGGTGCAGTATTTTTTAGTTTATCGCGAACAGACAGACAGACGCGGCGGAGGTCTGTGTTTTATAATATGTGTAGTGATTACATATCCAGTGTATACTCACGATGTTTTCCATCACCGATGACAAAGATATTCAAGATAAACTTAATGAGTGACTGACCAACATACCCAACAATGAATGTTAGAGGGACACATTACTACGGTAAACTAGAACTGTATTAGCGAGATATCATTTGAGTGAAGTATTGTCTAGACTTAGAGGTTGGACGTGGTCAAGAAGTTAAGTTTTAGTAGTGGTAGAACTTTAATCAGTAAGAAATAAATAGCACTAGGAGTGAGATAGAAGTTGCTTCACTGACAAGTACTCAACAAAATTTAATGGATAATTAAAAATTGGCATATCATTATATATCGGACGCAATATATTATTCAATAAACTATGCATGATAGTAGGACGAAATGTAATTTTATAATCTTTTGATGATAAAATTATTAGGTAGCGCAGAGTCATCTCCGAATATAAACCTTTCAGAACAAGAGGTAATTTCTACAAAATAACCATTTTATATGACCATGTATTTGTTATAAAGGGTGTAAACAGACTCTTAACGAAGCCGAAAGGCACTTGTTCTCCCCAACATTGCGATCATTTTTTTGTTCTAGACCATACCTGGAAACCTTCTAGTTACGGAGATATTGGGGGTCAAAGTTCCAACTTTATCACATGCTTTTTTATAAATACATGTTTTTAATGTTTGCTTTTTACTTTAAACACCTCCATGACCCCCGTACTATTCAATAAATCCATCAGCATAATGTTTACAGTGTGTTACATTGAGTTCTACCGTAAAACGTGATTTTTCACCCCAAAAAAAAAAGTCGTTTCTCAGCAATAATTTTTGCGTAAAGTTACTTAGTTTGATGTACATAATGCTTGGTTAACGGCTTCGTGAAGAGTCTGTTTACACCCTGTATAACACAAGATTTAAGTGCTTCATCATTGTCCTAACCGCAGGCTGTTTGTGACAGAAGCAAGAACCTTGGAGAGCGTAGATAACTCGATTTATACCCACACGTTCCTATTTCGGGGACTTAGAACATTTATGAGTTCTGTCGACCTGAAACGTTATACGTATACAGGGTGGATTTTATTAGACGGGGTTGTTAGGTCACCTAAGAACGTTTTTGTGTAGCTACAATGCTTGATACCTTTTAACCCCGTCCATAAAACTCACCCTGTATATCGTGCGACCCTCACATTTTGCGGTTGTAATATAGGAACCAAAGTCTGTGTTTGACTTTCAGTGTACCCGATCAACACACTCTATAGATATTGGTTCCAGGAATTAATATACTTATATTACTTGATTCTTGGTAGAAGGAATTTCTAATTTGTGTGAGCATTTAGACATATCATCACGTCTGAATCCCCGAAGGGTATGACAGAGCATTTCGAATGGCAAGAATTTAACTATATAAGAGATAAACTCACGCCTTTTGCCCATGGGGGTAGGCTAAAACGCCAGAACGCCACCTACTACGATCCTTACATGCACCTTTTGCCTCGTCCACGTTCATACATCTGGTCATACACGCATAATAAGTAATATTGAAATACCTAATTACCTACCGTGTTTCTAGTAAATGAGAATACTGAAACAAGAAAATCTAAAATGAATGATTTAATAAATAAAGCCTTCTATCATAAAAAAGATCAAAAAATTATATAAAAAATAACAAAATAATGTACCTATCTCAAATATTGTAACGTTTTGTCTAACTGTCAAAACATCAAAAGATTGGTTTACTGAATAAATAAAATATCAAATATTGAGGGCCAAAGAAATATCACTCCAAAAGTAACATTTTCTGCCTCAATAATGTAATGATATTATTTGCTTGATTTTATATAATAAGTAGATAAAAAGAGAGTGTTTATATCACAAACAAAACCGTTCAAATATTTATGTAAAAGATAAAGCCTATGGCATTAAGTCCGTCTCTGAACTTTGTGCTTAAAGTGTTAAAATAAAATCACAAGCAAGCAGACAGATAAAAAGGAAAGGATTAAGTTTTTGCCATTTAGCTGTGAAACCCTAGAAAGTGATGCCTCATCTCGAATAATCACTTCGTGAGGTGATTACACCCACACCAACAAAAACCGTGTCCTAGAAAGTTGGGTCGACCCCAGAATATGTCGGGACTTCGGGAGCTTAATGAATTCACTCGCCCTGTATTCTATCATTGGTGACATTATAATATGATATTTCCAGACCTCTTAATTAGGGTCTCGGATTACCTAGACAAATGAACCTAATAAAACTAGATTACTTTCATGAGTCTGTCTAGACTCACGTTCGGCTAACTCTTTAAAAATATGCTGAACTATGTAAATTGACTTTTTGTTAATTCCGAATATAAATGTTGTACTTTGATAAACATCGCTAAGTGTAAAGGTTTCATCGGCATAGTTGAAAGCATTTTAAAAATATTTACTTGAAATTAATATCACAATCAGATTTTTTATTTAATCTAAGTAAGAAGGGCAAATAAACACAAGATGCGACGTTTAGTTTGTGGCTCATCGATTATGACACAACTGTACTGTTACTTTTGATTAACAAACTTATTACTTACATACTTACTTGTTTGTTGTTATGAGCACAAAGCTATTTAAGATACTATAAAAAGAGTAAATTACGGAGCCTTCTCAAAGCCGTTAATCAAGCATTCTGAAGATCTAACTTAGCTTACTTAGAAAAAATATTTGCCAACGACAATTTTTTTTGGGTGAAAAATCACGATTACGGTAAGATTCAATGGAACGCATTCTGCTGATGGATGCATTGAAATAGTACGGTAATGGAGGTATCTAAACTAAATTTGAATAAAAAGAAAAACTTGTGAAAAATTTTGAACTTTAACCCCCAATACCTCAATCTCCGTAACTAGAAGGTTCTCAGGTATGGTCCGGGATAAAAACCAATATCGCAATGACGGAGAGAACAAGTGCCTTTTGCCTTCGTTAAGGGTATTTTAAACCAAATAAAGAGGTAATCAGAAGAAACATTGAACAAAAATGTGATCCCATGTCTCTGTGGCGCTTTAAATAAAAATTATATAATTGCCAAGTTTCACACGTTACACTTGTATACAGACAGCAACCAGATGACTCTTGCAAGTAGATTACGATTTTGTTCGTAAGTATATTAAAATTACGGGAGCAGCGGTGGCTCAGTGGTAGTGGTTCGAACCCACGACTTACTGTTCGTAAGTCGTGGGTTCGAACCCAGGCAGGCGCATTACTTTGTGTACTTTATTTCATCACCACTGCTCTCAAAAACGGTGAAGGAAAACATCGTGAGGAAAGCGGCATGTCCTAGAACCAAAAATTCGAAGATATGTGACATCTACCAATCCGCACTGGGCCCGCGTGGTGGATTATAGCCCATTCCCTCTCATAGAGAGGAGGCCTGTGTCCCAGCAGTGGAAACATTATAGGCTGATGATGATGATGATGATATTAAAATTGACATTACCTTACCTACATCGCGCATACGCGTCAACTTAAAAAAAAAAACAGAAAATTATAAGTTATGTATGTAGGACTGTCGGTACCTAAAACTTTCTGAAATATCGAAGAGAGTTATTTTTGTCTCATCTAATTAGAAAAAAAACTAAGTAAGTAATGTCCTCATAAAAATTCTCTCGCAGTTTTTTTACACGCCTTGTAAAATATTAATGCGGACGTCAAATTCTTTCACGATTTTTACTGAAAGATATTGTTATAATAAACATTTCTGAAGCTTGAAAATATATTTAAAAAAATAAAAGATATTTCAGACCTTTCTTAGAAATAGGTGTTTAGATTAATTTTATGATAATAGCAGAACCTTCCAGAAAGTATTTGGTGATAATGATAGTAATTTTCTTTCTATATTTTAGTAACATTTAGGTTGAGAATTATTAATTACAGCTATCTTAATATAAATTTTCCGTTTGGCCAACGGCATTAATAACCGTTTTTTATTATTGTATAAGGTATGTTATGGTATGGTACGGTGGTATTGTATTGAGTATTGAGTATTGGTATCTCAATGAGTAAAGCAAGATCAAATGAAAGTCTGGATAAACTGTGTGAAGGATGATATGGCAAGAAAGAAGGTGTCTGATGAGATATGACGAGTAATAGAGAAGTATGGAAGAAGAAGACATGCTGCACCGACCCCAAAATACATTGAATATACGTAATGTATATGGCATCACACAGTTTTGAACGCGTTGTACCACTCATAAGCACATGTTTTTGATAAACTCGATTCCCCGTAAGCCTTCTGTAACATTTTCAGGGACTCGGAACACGAAATTCCATTGGCGATGCAAAATTTAAGACAAAGTCTTTGTTTGATGATTTGTCCATTATGAAATTCGAAATACATACTAGATATGATCTAATCAAAAACAGCACTGTATTTAATTTTAATAACAGATGCAACTCAAACTCCGCGCCGAAATTGATTGGCACAACTGTTTTCCACAGTTGTGCCAATCTAACAAAAAAGAAAAAATAATAATTTGGAACCATAAACAAATCATAATTTTTTGATTGAATATGTATCTTCTTCTTCGCAAATTGAGGAAAATAGAAACCCAATATTTACCTTATTTTTCTGACCTTTGAGATATTGACACTGATGTAAGTGTATTTGTACGAAAATAGACTTAACGCGATTCTTATATCAAATGCGATTACTTTTGATTTTAATCAAAGATATTGCCTGACTCACTGGTAATAATAATAATAAATTCGTTTATGTAAGCAAATAACACCCATCGTCACTCATAAATTCATAAAAATTACACAGATAAAATTAAATAGAAAAAATAACAAATAAAATGAAATCAGACTAAATCAAATTGAATCAATTAAATCAAATTTTAATACATCGTGGAAAAACTTAAATTAAAAACTACTCTCCGACACTGGTACAGCAACATGTATGTCGGAACAATGTCGGATGAAGGGGCAGTCCAATCTTCCCGCAGTCATCACCAGTACGATGTTGGGGCTAACCCGTATCCTGCGCACCAAGGACGCGGCGTGCTTTCTCATGGTCGCGGAAGCATTCGCTCCCGTTCCATGTCTGCGTGATCTTTGAGGTCGACACTCAAAACATGCCCCAAGTATGTAAACTTTTCCACCTTTTGCAAAGGAACCCTATTGAGTCTGATCGGCGGTGCTTACTGGACATTTTGCATTGGCAGTCTCAAAGATTGGCTTTTCTTTACATTATACAATAAACCGTAGCCACAAGCATATTCCTCACATATCTGTAACAGCTTCCTCAAACCACAGACCGAAGTGCTTAGTGTTGTAAGAATTTTTTCACGTGAAATAATGGTCTCTGTTTTGAGATAAGACCTATTTCGTAATAGTATAGCTTTTTTTTTTACGGATGGGAAATCATCAAATGACTTCTCCCGCTCCGGGCAGAGCGGAAGGGAGTGTCAGACTTGTTCTGACTAAAACCCATCCATGTTCCTTCCTTGCCCTTTGTGTTCCAGGGCCGCGGTATCTCTTTCGAATAGTCCCACAGCCCTGGCAGGCATAGTATGGCTTCAAAATTAAAAGCAAAACCTTATCAATACAGTAGGAGAAAATCACTTTTAAAAGGTACTACGCGTGCATTTTTCATTGCTCATGACTATACAATATTTTTTTAACTTTAAACTATAGCATCTCACAGTCGCCATGTTGGTTTTTTTTTTCGCGTCACCTATCTATAAACATTTGGGTTACCGAGACGAATCCAACGATATGTTAATTAAATAAACCCGTGCAGGTTTTAGTAAAGAATATTACATGCAAATATACATACATACTCGTACATACTATAACAGAAGTTATTTAGAGCATCGAAGAGACGCGAACAGTACGGTACTCACGCGACGGAACGGGTGACGCGTGTGCGTTTCACCTGACGCATTTTGTAAAGCCCGAGGTCATGCACTTGGCCTTAGAGAAGAATTATTAGTACTTAGGCGACAACGTCGATCTTTTTCTTCAATTCCGTGTGTCATATTTACGAGAGCACTAAAAGTGAGACAAAAATTAATGATAATCACAGTATTTTTGTCATGAATTTACGATTCTACCATTAATCAGGTAAATTTTCTTTTACTTTAATATATCAAGTGCCGCCATGACACTTATAACGAGGGGGGTGCCAAAACGAATGGTGTTATACAGGGTGGAGATTAATTCATAAAGGTTTATCCTTGGTGATAAAAAGTCGCATAAAAAGTAAGCTAGGCGAGTCATTAGAAGGGGGACTGGAAATGAGGTCGTATACTAGATAACAACTATTATTATGATGTTTATGATATCACCAGTTATCGTGTGGCAGTTGGCGATAGTCAGGCCGGAATATTAATTGTTGTTTATATATGTTTACTAGCCGTTACCCGCGAACTTCGTCCGCTAAAAACTATTATAGAAATATTACTTCCGTATTTGAATCTGATTTGTTAATAATTTTATAGGTTTTATTGTTTTGCACGGAACCTTAATCTCTTGCTAAAACAACAGTAGCTTAAGTTGTAACATCAACCAGTAAAAGTACCGTCAAAATTGGTCCAGCCGTTCCGGAGATTAGCGGTAACAAACAGAGAGACAGACAGTCCCCCGGACAGACAGACAAAAACAAAAGATATTGTATATTGAATCATTTATTCATTCAGTAAAAAAATGTTATTTTGAAATTACAAACTTTCTCTTTTATTTATTTGTATAAATATTATTCAGTGACATAATTTTGTGAGATTGGAGAATTATTATTGCTTGTTAAAATGAAATATTTTGTCGAACAAAATATTTCAAATTATTTAGAAGCACCGTTTTCTCATAGCTACATTTTATTAAACAAATAACTTCGCTGTCCCGGAACGTGCCGACAGCGGAGCATGGAAGGCAAACCGGTGCATTTTACAGGAGATTGTGGACTCAGCTCCTCTTGTGTTTAGTACGAACATTGTTTGTTTTTTGTCTGTCAAAGGGGTTTTTGAAAGGTGTTGATAACACCTTTCAAAAACCCCGGTCAACATAAAAAGGGAAGGTCCCTTTACCGTACTTAAAATTAAGGTGAAAAGTATATTAAGCAAAATCAACTCATAACGTTCCCGGTGCTGGGAAACGAGTGGATTGTAAACCACCACCATGATTTGATTATTATTAACTCACCACGCAGATACAGTGCGGTTTGGTATATCGATGGCACACATGTTTTCGAATTTTCTGTTCATACAGGTTTTCTAAGTAAAGATATTTTTGCGGTAATATCCAATGGTATGTTTCTGTGGTTGCTGCCAACCCCCTTATCCCTATCATCAGCATCATTTCAGCCGAAATACGTCTACAGCTGAACATAGGCCTCCCCCAAGTGTCGCCACATTGACCGGTCCCGTGCGACTCGCATCCAGCGGATCCCCGCAACCTTCACCAGGTCATCGGTCCACCTAGTGAGAGGCCTTCCTAAGTTTGGCAATTCTTCGGGCTACGTCAGGAACCTTGGTTCTCTTGCGGATGTCCTCATTTCTGATTCGATCACATCACACAAGGAAACTCCGAGCATAGCCGTCTCCATTGCGCTAAAAAAAAGTTGAATAGATACTACATTAACTAAAACAAAAAGCTATCGTCACCGCATATACACCACTGCAACATATCGAACCACTGTTTATGAATCATTGGCATATCAATAAAGGTGAACCGCACATGATGCGGGATCTGTTCGCTGTCAATGTAACACAACCCACGCATTTAGTCGGCCCCTATTCCATCGTCAGCATAACAGTTACCAAATGTTATGCAAAATATTTAGTTTAATTCCTTAAAAACCATACAGGCTTGAATGCAGAGAAAGCAATAAAATTAGCATGGCATGCACCCAAACCTATCCTCGATACGTGTTTCGCCAAATTAATATTATTAATTTGTAATAACAGTTATTTTATCTCTGATGTTGTATCACTACCAAAATTATAATCGCAATCTTTATTCAAGTTGAAATAGGGTACCTATTGGGATGTTGCCACTACCTACTTACCAAGTCTGTCAAAATAAAAGTCATCTTTATTTATTTGTTATGTTCATTACTGGGTTGACACTGTCTAAGAAAAAAATATTGCTAAATATCTGTCACCGGCACCCCTTTATATATATTAAACTCACGCTTTTTTACCATGGGGGTAGGCAGAAGCCACAGTACGTCACCTGCTACGATCCTTACATACTCCTTTTGCCTCGTCCACGTTCATACATCTGGTCATACACGCACGCCGCGTTGGTTGCGAGTACTACGCACCTGAATTTTCTGAAGAACCTCACCAATAAGGTCAGTGTATGTCCTTCTAGGTTGTCCCCTCCAAACCATCTAAGCATCTATTTACGACTACTTTTTTTGAAATTTTAAGGGCACTATCTATGAAAGTTGCTTAGATAGTTTAAGCTAAACCACATGTTACACACATCTTTTGTCATTAACAAGTTTCTATCTTTGTCTTGCGATTGTACTTTTGGCATTATGCTTAGATAAAGTGTGTGCTAAGTTACGTTTGTAGATCTCGGTCTAATCGTACCTCTGTTGGATACTACGGTTGACTTATAAAATACATTCTGGTTTAATCAAAGTTTTCTAAACCCCAAAATACTCAGACGACATATTAGGAGTAACTGTAACGATTGAATAGGCATAAAGTACTTAGAACGAAACATTTCATAAAGTAGAAACAAGACAACAACAAGAAAACTAAGGAAGCACTACAAGACAAGACATTGTCACACTTATAATGTACGGAATATATTGCAAGATTTATGTATATTATTCATGTCATTACAATTAATTTCTTTAAGAGTCTTAAAACAGCAAGAAAATAAAAAAAACCTTTAACAAATTACATATTTCAAAGCATTTTATATTCCTTCTCGACGTCATTACAGTAACATACTTATCATGTTCCAAGTTCATAAGAGTTCTACAACTGTCAGTGGAAATATGGGCGAGTCGGAAATTAAAGTGCAATTCAATGAGGCCAGCGCGCTTCTTCATACTCGTATCTTGTGTATGCTGTTATATTTTGCAAGTAGGGAATTAACAGAAGTAGCAGATTTATTTCTTTTTTAGGGCTCCGTACTCGTAGGGGTAAAAACGGAACCCTATTACTAAGACTCCACTGTCCGTCTGTCTGTCTGGCTGTCGGTCACAAGGCTGTATCTCATGAACCGTGATAGTTAGACAGTTGAAGTTTTCACAGATGATGTATTTCTGTTGCCGCTAAAAAAACAAATAATAAAAATATGAATTATTTAACAATTAAAGGGGGCTCCCATAAAAGAAACGTGTTTTTTCGGTTTATGGTGCGGAACCCTTCGTGCGCGAGTCCGACTCGCCCTTGGCCGGTTTTTTCTGCTAGTTTTAGTAGAAGAAAAATTAATTGATGATTGTTTTATTAGAGATTAGATGCTGTTCGCTGCTTGGTTTGCATGCAAAATAAACTGATTTCAACTTGTTGGATTTTCAGCGGATTTTCTTAAGAAACTTAGACAACATCCAAGAAATGTATTATTATTACGTTGTCCGACAGTCAATCAGAACATGTTTTGATTATATTTCATAATCCGTTTTCGAGATTAGCTTTGATATACTTGTAGTAACGCGTAGTACACACCATTCCACACTCGAATGTGTATTATTTACGTCGCGTTTACATTGGTACTTTTTCTCGACCACTAGACTTTTTAAGTTATTTTTGATGTAAATGATAAACGAAGACAAAAGAAACATATAAAATGCATGTTTTATATCTTAATGTAAAGGTGGAAACTTTGTAATAGTTATAATGCCAATCAAACATACGTACATCTTGTACATATTATGCATGCTGACGTAACGCATGTCATTTTGCGAGGCTGTCCGTGTTTGCCGAACTACACGCGTCTATACGAGGTATTCGTACCACAATATACTTAGTACTAGGAATGTAGACAGTGGCCAAAAGGTTACAATATAAGGGTAGTTTGATGAAGTGGAAGTTGCTAAAATTATACGTGGAGGGTAAGCTTGTAGGGGCTGTCATTTTGTATACGTCATAGAATAGAGTCTAGTTCTTTGCTAGTGAATATTTAAACGTGGTGATAAAGATTGTCATGCCACAAAGAAAATATTCACTCGGAAATTGTTTTCCAACAGAAACACAATTACATTGAATGAGAGCCTGTTAGATTTTCGACGATAGGCTCCAGTAGCGAAGGGTAAATTTTTGTAAGAGGTAAGCTGGAGTACATGTCCTTCATGTGATTATATTATTTGTCTATAGAATACCGACTGTACCATTTTTCAAAGAGAAGCCGGTAGGAATCGAGTTGTATGGAACCTTCGCCACTGATAGGCTCAGAGTCGATGGTTGAAAATCCAAAAGCGCAATTATCATACATTTAGGTGTAGCCTGTGTGAGTGAAAACGAGCATAAAAATAGGATCAAATCTATCTAGATGTGACCAAAGATTTTACTTATGGATGAATCGTACATAATTATCGCGTGGGACGGCCACCTGCCACATGTACCGACGACCTTGTCAAAACTGAACTGACTGAACTGACTGTTATTTTCTTTTGTGAAAGTTTTTATTTGGTTTTCATGTATATTTTATTTTTAAGCTTTACAAATTAGATTTTTAAACAATAACTTTAAAAAAAAAACTCTAATATTTGCTGTGCACTGACAGGGTTTACAACGGTTCTTAGCTCTAAGCCTTTTGTTAACACCATGTTTTTACCTTGTAAATTGCAAATAAATGAATATGAATATCAATATGAATATGAACTGCAGGGAGTGGCTGGCTACAGGTGGTATTGGACCGGACACGTTAGAAATCGATTGGGGAGGCCTATGTTCAGCAGTGGACAGCAACGGGCTGATATGATGATGATGATGACATTATTATAATAATTACTTTCAAAGCTTTGAGAGACTCGATTCTTTTCTCAAAGATTAGCCGATAACTCCATTCCACTAAGTGTGGTAGAGGGAACCTGCAGGGGTCACAAATGGCTGATAAATAAAAATCACTATCACTACACATATTATAAAACAAAGTCCTCCGCCGCGTATGTCTGTCTGTTTGCAATAAACTCAAAAACGACTGCACCGATTTTTCTGCTGTTTTTACCAATGGATAGAGTGGTTCTCAAAGAGAGTGAGAGTGGTGATTCAAAGATATGTGACATCTACCAATCCGCACTGGGCCCGCGTGGTAGATTAAAGCCCATTCCCTCTCATAGAGAGGAGGCCTGTGTCCCAGCAGTGGGAACATTAAAAAGGCTGATGATGATGATGATGAGAGTGGTTCTCGAGGAAGATTTTAGTACATAATTTGTCAAGTCTTTGTTGCGGGAACGGGATCAAAATTTCATGATTACTTTTGGTCGCGATAACCGACATCCACGCGGGCGGAGCCGCGGGCATCAGCTACTTAATAATAAAATAAAACTTTGATGTAACCGTTCATCGCATCGGTAAATATTCTCAAGTGTAATCAGTTTACGGGCCAACAGACTGATAGGTACCTATTCTTTCAGGAAAGAATGGAGTGGAGACATTGACATAAAATTTTATATAACGAGTTTTACGGTACCGAATTGATATTGTTATTGAAAAAGGGGTGGTTTTTGTAGCTTTTCCTTGATATCAAATTGATATGTAACGACAATATGCCCATGGAGGTGTAACAGTATGTTTTCAATATTTTCGGTAAAATTATTTTACGGTACGAAAGCGGTATCATATCTCTGAAACTAAACATTGTGTGCGAAATTCATGTTCGAGTACACAGCAGATAACTGTATAACTTTTTAGGATTTAAAAAAGTCAGGAAAATCCGGATTTTTCAGTTATTTTCGAATTTCGAAGAATCCGGATTGCAATCCCTAGCCTCCCCCATATCCTTCCAGGTACTCTTCTCCTGCGCCACTTCTAACCAGCTTTCGTGATGCGCGTCTAGATCATCTCGTCACCTCTTTCTAGGCCGGCCTCGGTGGCCCCGTCCATCCGCTAAATTCATATGCCAGAATAAGAATCTGTTTTATACTTACAACCACCTATAATAGCCATTCGTGAAAGTCTTTTTCTTGTTGTTGAGTAGTACTCTTCAGAATTGAATGTATAGTGTGTGTAAGTGATCCATGTTTTGCCATAAACCTTATAATCGCTTGAAGCCTTACCTGTGTGACCTTCCTCCCAAATTATTCCCAAACGCAATTCTCAAATATTTCATCTAAATAACAAAGGATTTACTAAGTTTACTCAAATTCCGAAGTAATATAATATTCCCTATAGAAGTTCCCTGTTTATAATTTATCTGCCATAGAGAACACATAGGTACATTAGCATTCAGTTTGAAACTAGCTGGAGCAATAGTAATGAATCACATTAATATTCATAGATCACACAAATCGTGCTTAGTTACTGGATGGTAACGTGATTACATGTATGTACTGTCAAGTGCATGAATATATTCTACACTTTGGTAAAGAAATTCAACTAAGATTTCCACCTGTATTTATTTATTTGGTATACTAACAGAAGTACATGCTAGTATTAATTAATTAATTGTATTTAAAATTGTGTGATTTTAGCATATTTATTTATTAAATATGGATGAGGGTAGTTTTAATTTTCATGTTCGTCGGTCGTGATTGAAACTCCTAAATAACACTCAGTTGTTGCTCAGTACACTGATCTTTATTGGTAAACTAACTTTAGTTACAAAACAATAATGGATGCTCACAATATTTAACGATTTAATAGAAAAAATGCGTGATTTTTATTTTACATAAATCAACAACTTTGGTGATATATTTAATTAAAGTTTATGGTATAATTAGAACAATTAGTTAGTGAAAGGTTTTTTCCTGGTATGTTGATATTTGATATTTTCTGGGAAACTTGAGTTTTTACAGTATTCAGGGATTCTTGGTTGATTGAATGTTGGGGACATTGATATTTGTCTATTTTGTTCAGCTGTTATAAGAAAAATCAAATTAAATAACCACATGGAATGTAGTGAGGTTAGTTGTAACGCGATCACGACCGATTGATAGCTGCCACATGAAACATCTGCCACCGCTTCTACAAATCGACGAACTGACATCTATCAGCCGCTGACAGGTGACAGCTGGTGGCTGACAGATGATGTCAGCCACCAGCTGTCACCTGTCAGCGGTCACCCGTCAGCTGTCATCTGTCGTTGGTAATCGCGTCACAACCAAACATACTCAAGCAATATTAAAATGTTCGAACTAAACGACAATAATTTCATGACATTCCATTATCTTTCACCTTCAGAAACTACAGTCTGCGACATGAATATTAAACTGCAGCAATAGTATGACATTGTTTTTTTTTGTGTTATTGTTAAGATATTTGAATATTTTCAAACATGTAGCGAAACTATTATAAAGCTTGTAAAAGTGTTATATTTCAATAAGTGAATCTGAACACTATGCCTACTACGTCTCAACATTGTTTCTTTAATAGTGCTTCATGCTTTTGTATGTGCCTGTACTAACGTACCAATATGCAAATTATGTAGGCACGAAACTAAACTTCCTAATCTAAACTACTTGAATGATAACGTCTTTTCAAGATATTCAGGGTATAAAATACTAGGGCTGCGGAACTGTTGGAAAGAGATACCGTGGCCCTGGAACACAAAGGGCAAGGAAGGAATATGGATGGTTCTAGTCAGTTCAAGTCTGACACTCACTTCCGCTCCACCCAGAGCGGGTGAAGTCATTTGATGATTTCCCATCCGAAAAAAAAGGATTACCCATCCGAAAAAAAAATGGTTATATAAGTTTAGTCAAAATACTGTTATTTTGAAGAAGATTATTTGATTAAACATTTTAAATAAATATCTGGATTTCATTAGTGAACGGAGCACTGGACTGACTTTAATCTTTTGACTTTACATAACCAATTAGCATAACCTTTTCTCAACGGCTTCGCCCGCGCGGTGGTCGTAAATTTTCCCACTGGAACCTGGCTTACTGGGGCAAAAAGACTATGAAATCCACAGTGGTTTCTTTTCTTGCTATACTTACATAACCTTAGACTACCGTAAACCGTTTAACTACTCATACCTTGCCAGTTAGGTATAAATCTTTGACAGTCGTTACAGGTAGTCAGAGGCCCGAAAGTCTGACAAACAATTTTACCAAGGGGTATCGCACTACCCAAATGGGTTGTGGAGGTGAGATATGCAGTCGTTCCATGTTAAAATACTGATATTCAGCTGAATCCGGTTAGACTGGAAGCCAACCCCAACATGTTTGGACGATAATGACTTTTCGGTATGTAATTATGATTGAATTCTTAAGATAGGACGTAGGTAAGATAGGACCCTAACAATAGATGTATATTTTAAAGTTCCCTAACCCTTTTTTTCGGATGGGAAATCATCAAATTACTTCTCTCGCTCTGGGCGGAACGGAAGTGAGTGTCTGACTTGAACTGACTAGAACCATCCATATTCCTTCCTTGCCCTTTGTGTTCCAGGGCCGCGGTATCTCTTTCGAACAGTACCGCAGCCCTGGCAGGCATCGGCCTTTGCGGGCCGGTCCGCGTTTGCTGATATCTCTTTGAACACAGGCGCGCGTGGAACACGAACACGCGGTGAAAGTTCCCTACCCCTAATAGTAAGTATTTCTAAATGCAATGAGGTGTAATTTTTAAGTTTACATAAATATAACGAGTTTGCTTCTAGTAGGTAGTATCTCATTGTGCAAACGGAAAACATTGGAACTACCGTTTTTATAATACCACATGCCTTTTTTTGGTCATGAAAGATGAGAAAAAACATGAAAACTTACACTTCAAAATAACGTCAAAACCTTATTATCATTTTCGTGCAGAAAATACTGCAATTTTTCAAACTCTCATTACTATCTTCCAAAGTTTTGTGGGCAAGATAACAGTATGACATAGATTGACGATGCCCAAACTTTTAGCACAGAAACATCAATACGAATATTACTTAACCTTGGAGTCATCTATACCAATATTGATCTATAGAGGTGCGTTGTACACCTAAAGTTGACTAATGACCGTATTAGGATCCGAAATGATGGATGAGTCTTTTGGTTTATCGGGAACTATTTTGATTCAGAGTATCTAATAATTTCCAGAATGGTAAGTTCGTTTAGTTTGTTCATCATGAAGTTCAATAATGCTTACCAAAGAGGCCGCTCTAACTATTCCACAGTAACGTAGCAAATCTTTAGCCTGTGATCGTCTGCCTAGCCAAGGTATCCCTAACTATGTTGGTGTCAGCTTCCAGTCTAACCAAATGCCGTAGAATACCAGTGTTAACAAGTCAGTTACTGAGAAACACCGTAAGTGTCTTGGGCTTGTGAGTAACTGATACTGCTAGACTGGATCTTCGTACTGCTTGGAAATTAAAAAAAAAAAAACCGACTGCGTAAAAAATAACTAACAAATAACTTTAAATAAAAACTGAATTTTACACTTTTTAGTTACATGCGGTTATGATATATATGCACAAATACTCCTATCCTTACATCCATACTCACTCGCACTTACAACTCCCCCACTCACATACATACCAATACTACATCACCACTTATCCACACTCACACACACACACCTACACACCCACAATCACATTCATTCACCCTCACTTTCTCACATAACCATACCTACATAATTTAAAAACTAAAGAAACCTATAACTCTTTTCTCGTCTAATGTAAATCGGCACAGTCCACTTATGCATCAATCAATTGGAACCCATTGCGAAACACTGTCTCTTAAGATACAGGATACCCTAGTTTAAGAGACAGAGTTCAATCCATTGTGTACAGATCTCTGAAGCATCCAAATGTTTAATGTAAGTGTCCTTTAACATTAATTCAAATGTAAAATTAACGTAAAATTTTATCTGTATTTTTGGGAAATAAAGATACTTATTATTATTTCCTTTATTCATTTTTATCCTTATTATTTACATTTTTAAATATTTTACTAACAAAAATTACAATATACAAAAACATTTAAAAATATAAAAAAAATATTTATTATTATTATATACCATTTTAAAATCCTCATGAAGAGCCTTTTAATTTGATACCCATATTGCAGTATCCAACTTTTTTTTTTGACTTTAAACTATAGCGGCTTACAGTCGTCATGTTGGTTTTTTTTTACGTCACCTATACAAGAACACTTGGGTTACCAAGACGAATCGAACGATATGTTAATTAAATAAATCCGTGCAGCGGTTTGGAAGATATGAGGTAATGAAGAATATTACATGCATACATCATACATACAAGATACGCGCGAAAAATATGACCCTTCCTTGGCAGTCGGCTTAAAAATATAAAATAACATCACGCATGTAGCTCTCGAAGGGATAGGCAGAGATGCACCTAATAGTATAACCATATTTCTCCATATAAAATATGTATGTATGTTTCCACATCAGCATACCGAGTAATATTTTACGACTGCGTATGTATTTTATTCCGCACTTGCGAACGTGGTGAGTGCTAACACTCGAGGTAAGCGTTCTCACCACATTTTATAGTTCTAGTCGTTATTCCTACGTTTTTATGACAAACACACATGTAGGTCATAGCTATAGGCTTTAAAATAAAGTGATCGCCCGCTTTAAAATGCGGTGTTTTATTAAAACTAAACTATAGCAGCGGTGGCCCAGTGGTAGCGACCCCGACTTACGAACAGTAAGTCGAGGGTTCGAACCCAGACAGGCGCATTACTTTGTGTAATTTATTTCATCACCAAAGCTCTCAAAAACGGTGAAGGAAAACATCGTGAGGAAACCGGCATGTCCTAGAACCAAAAATTCGAAGACATGTGACATCTACCAATCCGCACTGGGCCCGCGTGGTGGATTATAGCCCATTCCCTCTCATAAGAGAGGAGGCCTGAGTCCCAGCAGTGGGAACATTATAAGGCTGATGATGATGATGATGAAACTATATAAATGAATAAAAAGTGGAAAATAATTTTCTTTAAGTTCAAAAAAAGAATAGAGAGATTAAGAGAACATTTTATCGTAAAAAAGCGTGGGGTCTTTTACGGTATGATAAAATGACTTTACTTTAACCAATGTCTGTCAATAAAATATTTAGAACAATGACATCTAGCACCTCAACAAACGATATCGAAAATCATGGCAAATTGCTTCTAGTCAAAAGTCACCCATACTAAACTCGTACGCCTGCTGCCTGTAACTAATGAAGACCAATTAAAACACCCTTCTACCGTCTATATTCCGTCATCTCCAACATTCACAAACACACAAAACAGTGAAATTATTATTTAGTAAATCTACAAAAGACATCTAGAAATTTGAATAGCAATTTTCCTTTTACCTCAAAAGCATTAGGGACACTGGCCCAGTATAGCTCGATTTCTGGAACAAAAATCAACGTAAAAATTTGCTAACACAGCTGTGATTCGTGGAGTAAATTGGCAATAGACAATCGCATTACTTGACTTTTTTTTGGCGTACCGATAATTTTCATTCCCAAAAACCAGGTGGCCAACCATGACGTCTTAAAGCAGGAGTAATCCCAGTGTGAGAAAGAGATGGCGCTAGACGACCTGTATAGCTCTGTCTCATTCCCACACAGGAATTATTCCTGCTTGTAACCCCCCTGGTGTGTTTATTTTTACAATGTAATGGCTGTGGCTAGCACACATGGCAAGCACGTAATGACAACGTAACGTAGATTTACATGTCTTATGAATCAGAAGCTCATTTATTTTTAAAAAGAATAAGCAAATCAACTTAGAACTATTTATTTTTATGAAAACACAAAATCAACTCAACTACAAAAAAACGTTAGAACCGTAATAAAAAATAACTACACTTCACAAAACGTCCGTCGCGTCCGAGCTCCCGAGTACAAGTCAACGCGCTCTACGAGCGCACCGCTTATATCATGTCGCCCCTTCCATGCGTCGCTGCGTCACCACGATCGTGCGATGTTCCCGCTCCTTTGACTGACGAATCGTCTAAGACGGCCGTTCCTGACAGCTGAACGACCTCGTCAGCTTGGCTCTCTGGCATCGCTTGCCGCATTGTTTCCTCCTCTACAGATGAGATCTGCGCCTGGTCATCACCGGGTTGGTCCTCACTTGTAGACTCGTCATCTAAAACATAATAAAGCCCAGACTTATATGACGTATACTGAAAGTTTGAACTTACTTTAACTGCCCATTGTAATGAAATTACTAGCAATTGCACCAAAATAGGCAGTAGTTTGTAAATTGTATCACCAATGAAAGAGTTCCGGACCTCAATCATTACTGAAACAAATACAACATCGGCTGGCAACCACTATCGGGGTTCCAGATGGCCATAATGTCGAGGCCATTGCCACAATGTCGGGGCAAAAAGCCACAATGTCGGGGCTATACAAAATAAAATTGCCACAATGTCGGGGCAAACAGCCACAATGTCGGGGCTATACAAAATAAAATTGCCACAATGTCGGGGCAAACAGCCACAATGTCGGGGCTATACAAAATAAAATTGCCACAATGTCGGGGCAAACAGCCACAATGTCGGGGCAAACAGCCACAATGTCGGGGCTATATAAAATAAAATTGCCACAATGTCGGGGCAAACAGCCACAATGTCGGGGCTTATACAAAATAAAATTGCCACAATGTCGGGGCAAACAGCCACAATGTCGGGGCAAACAGCCACAATGTCGGGGCTATGAGTAATAACGCTGCCACAATGTCGGGGCCGCTTAAATTACTCATCAACACCAAAAAACGCTTCACACGCCTCCGGGGTCCACTCATCACGCCACTGAACCATGTGTTCTGCGGCAGTTTGAGTCTTCTTTCCGTACGAACCAGCCAATAGCTCAAGCTCGTATCGGTGATGTGGTAGCGCTTGCACAACCTTATAAGGGCCACGCATTCCGGAGTCTAGTTTCCCAGTACTTTGGGATCCCTTGCTAACAAACACAAAGCTGCCCTCAGCAAATGTACGCGGCTGTCGACGACGGTCATTTACATACGCGTCTTGTCGCTGCTGATTTTCAGCAAGCAACTCAGATGCCCTCTGTCTCTTCAGCGTAAGGAGCGCTTCCCGGTTAGAATGAGAGCCGCTCAGCGCGACGTTTCGCACCAAAGACCTCAGGACCGGAGTCGTGCCTTCGACACCAATCAGTAGCTGTAGAGGCGAGGTGCGGGTCGTAGCTCTGCGCCCTGTGTGAATTTACTAAAATAGCCGACAACTCGCTTCAGTTCACCCTCATGCTCCTGCATTAAAATCGCACCGTGACCGATAGGACTGGCGTCAGTATGAAGCTCAGTAGCAGATTGGGATCGAAAATTGCTAAAACGGGTTCTTCGGTTAGACTTTTAATGACATAGTCACGCGCCAAGTCTTGTTCCGCGCCCCATTTGAAAGGTTCGCCTTTCCTGAGCAGCTTGGCAATACAAGCGGTTTTTGAAGCATAGCCTGCTATGTACCTGCGAGAATAACCCGCGAATCCCAGCAACTGGCGAACCTCTCTTACATTTAGAGGGTTTCGGGGACTTAACTAGAGCTTCAGTTTTACTTGGGCTCGGCCGTACCTGACCATACCCAATAAGTCGGCCAAGGTATTCGAGCTCTGTGTCCAAAAACGTAAATTTTTTTGAGGTTTACTGAAAATCAGTCAGTGTTTTTTAATACCTCGCGTAAAGTTTTCAGGCCTTCACTGACAGAAATGGACATGACAAGTACATCATCTATGAAAACCAACACTTTTCCGGTAGCCATAAGCGAGTTATAGAGTCATTATCCTTCATGGGCAACTGATGGAAACCAGTGGCCATGTCAAGACTTGTAAAATATCTAAAACTGCCCAATCTGTCAATGTGGTAGTAAGTCAGCGGTAACGGAAATCGCTCTTTAATAGTGACAGCGTTTAAAGCCCGGTAGTCGACACACATCCTATCAGCCCCATCCTTCTTCTTAACAAGAATGATAGGACTCGCGTAATCGGACTGCGACTCGCGGATCACGCCTTTACTTCGACACACCACACATCAAAGTCATGCACACGGGGATCAAAATTCGAAATATAATAATGGTTCGATCTTACTTGAATCAGGGATGAAAGTGCACCCACAATCCTGTGCGCAGCGGCAGCCTCACGCGATGCCTCAAAAGCGGCGGTCCCTGTAGCACGTGTTTCCATATTGGGAACAGGTTCTTCGTTTGCCGCCGATACTGGCGCCGGCGTGTAGGTTCTCGTGCACGGATGCGACGGCATCGGAGTGGAAGTCTGTATCGCGTTTGTAGCCAACCGTTCCTCTAAAGCGTTCAAGCGATCAAGCACTTCATTTAACGGGTTGTGGCGAGGGCTATCCCGACGCCCATAAGAACAATCGCGGCGCCTACGTGGACATTCGAAACTCGCTGATCTATCGCGACGACGCCTAGCGGATCTGCAACGCGTTTCACGGTGTCTACGTCTCGTATGATCATCGCGACGGCTATGTGACTCATTACGACGGTGGTCGCGAGAATTACGCTTAGACGGATTTCCATGCGGTGTGCACTCGCGACCCGACATGATTGAATAGCAGTTAGTACACTGCGTTGGTAACGAAAACCAAAAACAAACACGTGGACGTTTAACCTAAAAACGCACAAGAACTAAAAACCGATAACAATAATTTACACGACGCGAGTTAAATTGTGTTTAAACTACCCAAAACACACAAACACACCCGCTTCAAACACAACACGTGGTTGGAATTTACTTTAAAACGAAACAACAAAATTATTTTTGAAAGACACAGTAAGACATAAAATAAAGGTGGCGAACGATCAAAGTCGCGTGTATTTTTTTTTTAACGTATCCCACTTCTGATCTTATGAATCAGAAGCTCATTTATTTTTAAAAAGAATAAGCAAATCAACTTAGAACTATTTATTTTTATGAAAACACAAAATCAACTCAACTACAAAAAAACGTTAGAACCGTAATAAAAAATAACTACACTTCACAAAACGTCCGTCGCGTCCGAGCTCCCGAGTACAAGTCAACGCGCTCTACGAGCGCACCGCTTATATCATGTCGCCCCTTCCATGCGTCGCTGCGTCACCACGATCGTGCGATGTTCCCGCTCCTTTGACTGACGAATCGTCTAAGACATGTTTAATTAAGTAAGGAAGTTTTAGTTTCACGCCAGACACTTTGTTTGTTACACATCAGAAAGCAGACGTTGGGAATAAATTAATTTGTGTACGTTAACAAATAAAGCATAAATATGTCCTTAGATCGTTACCCAAGAACATTGCAGACAAAGGATGATATAAACTCAATTTCCTTTAGACATGAAATAATATATCTCTGATGTCAAAAAGCGTGTCTGTTACAACCGCCAATTGTAAAATACCCAGAAGTAGTGGTGAGATATACGAGCATGGATGCATGTTAGCCGCCAGTCGAATCATCTAGAACTATTAAATGCGCACTAGGTTACAAAGTTAGGTCTTAGTGTAAACTCGGGAGTAAAGTTAGGTCAAAGGGAACCTTAAACTAGCATGATTATGATAAAAATACGCTTTTCAGACACCTTTTCTCTCAAATAAATGGAATCGGATTTGAATTATTGTCAGCTTGACGTTTATTATTTTTAGTTCATAAAATAATATGACGGCGCCTCTGCAATGCGTCGCCTATGGTCAACATTACAAACTACACAGACGAGAGTGATGCTGGCTGGTCTTATCTCTGGCGAAGCGATGCGTGCGGCCATATTGACATGTGTGGTTGTCATGAATGGTGACGCGTGACAACCATTGATGGATCGCCGACGTCTGATTTTCTAAGGGCTAATTTTTCAATCATTAGATAACATTTACCTGAAGAGTAAATGTGACGTTTTGACAGTCCGTCCATTCAAAAACTGTCAAAATCACAAACTTATTCGTCGGATAAAAGTTAACTGGCGATTGAAAAACCGGCCCTAAATCTAATTAAATCTTCCGCGATTACGTACGAAAGTCATATTTTAATGTAAAATTACGTTGTCAGCGCTTATTAAAAGATATCTGTAATATAATTATTGCAATTGCTTTATTATTATAGCAAATTTCCATTCAAACGAACATTGTTTATTCTGAACACTAATTATCTTGCCACATATCATGGATGATTCTGATGAGGTTGGGCAAGAGCCTTTAAATACAAAATCTGAAAAACAAAAGTCATTAAGTTGAATTGAAAGAAGTTCTGCGCCGCTTTTTTAGTACTGCATTTAAAGAAGAGATTGAGAATGAAAACGAGGTATCCTGGTAAATTAATTATTTATGTACAGTCGCGGCCTTTTCCGCCTTATAACAATTATTTTCGCTTGAATCATGCGGAGGCACACTACCCGGCTACTTACGCGCACGAAGCGCTCTCTAGCGCTTCGTGCGCGTGAGTGCAAGCAAAAATGAGCTTAGTGGTGATCAGACGAAAGTGTCCTCGATTGTACGGGTGGATAATGCAGATATCCAGATCACACAAAAAAACTGAAGTAATAGTCGGGTGTTTCAAAATATAAAATCTAAAACATAGACATGACATTAATCTCAGTTCACCTCTCTGTAAAAACGCTGACTAGTTAATATATTTTACGATCTACTCCGTTACGTACGTTCCCAGTACACAGCTCGGTTTTTCGCAACAAGATAATTTAATCTCCTACTCCACACTCCTGAATTCGTATGAAAACGTATCCTCTTAATAAAAGTAAATCCTACAAATGGTTTTTATACATTATTTTCACGAGTACCTACAGTTTCGCTTATTGCTTCATAAAACGTACATGTAGTTTATCACGTTTGAACGTACGCGCCTGAAAATCCTGTTATATTTATTTATTCGGGTAGTTTTTTTCGCATTATATTCATGGTAAATTGTTCTGGAATGTAAATATGTATTAACTAAGTTAATATAAAATTAGCTAGATTTTAGTCAGATTAGTACTTACTCGTTTAGACTAACAGTATGCAATACCTAAATTATTGCCTAAATAAAAACGAGCTGTTGAATTTTCAACGCTATGCTCAACGTTTTACTCAACGCTAAAAGTTATGAAACCAACGGTGCATTTGCCCACCATTTATTATTTTAAGTAGGTACTGCAATAGTTATTCATTAGACGCTAACTAAGAAAAATTAAAACTGGATTAAAAAAAGATTAGCCGGTAAACAAGTTTGATTCACTGCTGATTTCTGCATGGTATGTTGAAATAGGAAAACTCAAATGAATTTAAATCACGACAATTATAAATAGGTACAAAAAATTGTGTTCAATAAAAAAACATAATATTGCATAAAACTTGATCTTTTTAACGTTACAGTCTATACCCACAACTAGACATGTCTACCTAAATAATCCAAGTGCGACAACAAGACAAAAATCTAGTGTCCAAGAAAATAAAGTAAGAAATCTGCAAAATATTATTTCCCATCTGAAAAAAAAGGGTTATTAAGCTCACTCGCTTAGTGTTTGGTCTGAAAAAAACCTGTTCGTGACCCCGTTTGAGTTTAAACTCAATACGGAATAATAATAATAATAATAATATAATAATATCTTGGGACAACCAACACACTGCCATCTGATCCCAAACTAGGCAGAGCCTGTACTATGGCAACCAGACAACTGATAAACATACTTATATATTTCTAAATACATACATATTATAGATAAATTTACACCCAGATACAGAACAAATAATCGTACTCATCGCACAGATTTGTCCTGTGTGGGAATCGAACCCACGACCTCCGTCCTAGCAGTCAGGGTCACTAACCACTAGACCAACAGGCCAATAATAATAAGTAAATAACACATCATCGAATTTAGAAATGTTCCAAGCAGTCTGGAGTATAACTTTGTGCTCTGTTGATGGCAATAGGTTTGCCACCACTACTTGGAACTTAAACATAATTAGAAAAATGAATCTGTTACTATATACACTTCATTTCAGTCCTTCTGGGAATACTGGTGTTTTGTACTATGTTATCTTACTAAATCAAACATATCACATTTGTCAGTCGTTGTATTAAAACTAATTATCATTAATTACAGGCAAAAAATTCCAGTGGCAAACTTGATTTTGAAAATCTATTATATCTATTTTTGTGGGTAAGATCTGAGTTTTATGACAGGAAAAATACGAGATCATTTTCACAGATAAAAAGATTGAGCGACACCCCGCCGAGACCCAAATTAATGTCTAGCACAAATACAAATATCCCAAAATCATCTGACTTGCAACTTTTTTATTACGGCGACGAAAATTGCGAGCAAGTTTCCACGAAAATTGTTTTATGACAAAAACAAGATTTAGGTGCTTCTAGAAAATGTTGGCCCTAAATTATTAGTTTTTTTTTTGTTTGTGGTAATGTTGGAAGACAAATGTGTAGTAATAATTTGTAATATTGTGGTTCTACTTCATTTTGTGTAACGTGTTGTTATTAAAGTGGATGAAAAATACCTCATTTTAAGTAGAATAATTGTTGTTGGTTCACAAACAAAGGTCGTAAAATTAAAAAAAAGGTATTTGTACAAGGTTCCCCTAGGGTATAAAATAATAAAAAGAATGATTTAAAATGAACAACACAGTAACAGTGGGTTACACATATTTCATTTATAAAATACATGGAGTGATCTGAAAAATATAGTTCTTTCAATTAACATAGCATCAATTATTTGAAATTTTGACTCAAAGGCTTACAATATGAAAAAGTAAAAAAAACATTTGCATAAAATCACCTTAAAATATTTTGCCTGTTTGCATCGTGCAAGGCACGTCCACACCAAATGCTCCTGTGAAGCGCGGTCCTGCCGCGCGCTATCGGAGCGAGTTGGATCGTCTGGTATGGATCCGGCTAGTCTCCCTATGCTATTCAAAAGATATAATAGAAGTACCAGTCACTTCCAGTCAAGTAGTAAAATTAAATAGTTACGGCTACGACTTAGCATGGTTACGGCGTAGCCCGACTACGGCGTAGCACGTCTCGGGCGTAGCACATCTACAGCGTAGCACGTCTACGGCGTAGTAAAAGTACGGCGTAGCACGTCTACGAGAAGTCCGTTCGCTTAATCTCACGAGGCTATTATGTTCGTTTTGTGTGAAAGCGGTCTTGTTAGTGACATTAAGAATAGTTTACGGTACAAAGGTCCTTCCTTTATGTTTTATGTACTTGCCTTACCTTAGTAAACTATTGGATGTGGGTAAAGCTCAAAAACTTATTTATGTAAGAATGCTTAAACTGTTTTCTGCACTCAAAGAAAAGGAAAGCTATTTCTTAAATGGTATGATTAAAAGTAGTAGGTATAGTAGTTTCAAATTATTGTTCCAATCTATAATAACATCACTCCTGCATTCTTCGTAGGATAAGCAGAGGTGTCACTAACGTCCCACCAAGTCTTTTTTTTATGACTGTAGCTTATAAAGATAACCGATGACAAAACTAGACTTTCTATCCTCTCACGCCTTTTATGATTAATTATCCAGGGTGTAAACAGACTCTTCACGAAGCCGTTAACCAAGCATTATCTAGATGAGACTAAGTAACTTTACTTTAAAATTATTGCTGGGAAAGGACTTTTTTTTGGGGGTGAAATATCACGTTTTTCGGTAGGACTCAATGTAACGCACTCAAAACATTGTGCTGGTGGATGAATTTAATAGTAAGAGGGTCGTGAAGTGGTTTAAAGTAAACATCTTACATTCAAAACATGTATTAAAAAAATTATATGAAAAGGTTGGAACTTTGACCACCAATACCTCCGTAACTAGAAGGTTCCCAGGTCTAGAACAAAAAAGAATGCGATATTTACACCTGATTAGATTTTTTGTAATAACAGGGAGAACAATGGCCTTTCGGCTTCGTTAAGAGTCTTTTCACACCCTTTATAATCCATATTTAACAGACTTTACGGACATATCAAAGTTTAGAGGCCATTTTGATCTTAAAATTGACATACAATGTGTCCCTTGTAAGCCGAGGAGCTCGTGGCTAAACAATAACAGCCGCTCGGGTCGATCTTTAGGTTAAGCCGTGCTTGCCTAGGTTGGTCTGTGGATGGGTGACCACCCATTACATACCGAGTTTCCTCCGTGCCTCGGAAAGCACGTTAAGCCGTTGGTCCCGGCTGTCATTTGAAGATCTTTGACAGTCGTTAAAGTAGTCAGTGGCCTAAAAAGTCTGACAACCAGTCTTACCAAGGGGTATCGTATTTCCCAGTAGTAACTGGGTTGTGGAGGTCAGATAGGCAGTCGCTCCATGTAAAATACTGTTATTCAGCTGCATCCGGTTAGACTGGAAGCCGACCCCAACATAGTTGGGAAAAGGCTAGGCAGATGATGATGTGTCCCTTGTAAGCCGAGAGCGTCATATGTCATTTTATTCGTATCTCTAATTAATCTTTAGTGCGCCCGCGGCCTGCGATAATAATCTGTCAAGCCGAGACATGTTTATGGGGTTAAGTGACGAAGATGAATAGGTTCAGAAGGTTTAAAACAATAATTGGCCATGATGCGGAGAAGTCAGATGTGCTGGACAGGTGCAAGTGGACCAGCTTTGAAATCGTTTTGTATTTTTATAACGACATATTTTTTTACTTTTCTATGATCACATTTTAATTTAATTTTTATTTTTATTATTTTTTTAAATTAATTGTAATGTACTTAAATTTTTTGTTGCTTTTTATGTTGTTATTATTGCACCAAAAAATCTTTAATAACTTTAAATTGTAAGTGGGTTTTTTAGCTTTGTAATAATGTATTATAGATAACAATTATTGGTGCATATTGTGTTAGCCTGTAAGTAATTGTTGCACTTATAATCGAACTATTAAGCAAGTATAATTTTAAATATTTGGTGTAAACAATTGTTGGCTAACCTAAATAAATAAATAGAGTAATGCAGATCTGAGCGCTGAATTTAACAGTCACATGTTTTTTTCTTACATTTTCATTGACTTTTTAGAACAAATTTACTTTTATTTAACCGTATCTACTAGAATGGATTTTCTTAACTAAGACGTTACTATGTCGTGGAGGGTATATAAACTGTATTGTAATTTGTAACACAAATAAGAAGTACTTTGAGCCTTTAAATGGCTGAAGCAATAACAATAAAAAGGAAATGTTGGTATTGTCTGTTATTGTATGTCTGTTGTTTATGTACTGAGCCCCAATGTTTATTGCATGCTATTGTGTTAAAAGCTTGGGGCAAACAAACATGCTGGAGTGTTAAACTGGTTTCTAGTTGATTGGAAATTTATTGTGTGTGATATTCATGAAATGATTTGAATAATTTCACAACAAATTTCAAGATTATAAAACAGACAAAAACAATCGAATCGTTTCGATGAAAGCTCGGCATTGATATCACCAAAAAGTTTTAAATGTAAAAATGTGTTGTTTTTGCTTCCACAATGAATGAAATAAATTCGTTATTTCCACATATAACAAAAATGGAATCAAAAAACAATCGGTGGGTCACAATATTTTACAAATTTTCAAACAAAAGGGTTAAATGTAGGGACAGGAGTAATACGTTGTTAAAAATTTGGATGTGAAACAAAAGTTTTACTGGGGATATGCTCGCGGCTAATTACCTTTGTATCCTTCCGTGACAGTGAGATAGGTACTTTACAGATCAATTATTTTGGTGAGATACTGTTCAATGTGTTTGTGATTCGAGGTTTATTTGGGTATAAGAGAAAGATAATTGGTTCGTTATTTTGAAGGTGAATTTAATTATTTCTAAAGGTTGGTAATTTTGTTATTGTGCGTAATATAATTGAGTGTGCTATTACTTAAAATCTTGAAGAATTTCTTTGGAATCAAATATTTACAAAAAAAACTGGCCAAGTGCGAGTCGCACTCGCGCACGAAGGGTTCCGTACCATAAACCAAAATGAAAACTTGGGTTCCCACCCAAGAAACGTGTTTTTATTTTGGTTTAATTATTCGTCCCCTTTAATTAGTCAATAATTTATATTTTTATTATTTGTTGTTATACCGGCAACAGCAATACAAATCATCTGTGAAAATTTCATCTGTATAGCTATCACGGTTCATGAGATACAGCCTGGTGACAGACAGACGGACAGTGGAGTCTTAGTAATAGGGTCCCGTTTTACCCTTTGGGTACGAAACCCAAAAAAAAAGACAAATCATGAGATTGAGACACAATGTTGCACAATATGGTTGGGTTAGGTTGAGATCTTTGTACCCCCACAAGTGGCTTTACTAACGCACAGGATTACGTACGAGTTGAATATAACATGAACAATTCATCCTGAAGAAGTGAAGGGATCTTAGGATTTAAAGTCGATTAACTTACTCGTAGTTAGTTAGCCCATATTCTGTTACTTCGGTACAACTTCTTGATCTCTGAAGAGATGTCACAATGTACCGTTTAAGTGGAAAGCAAACACTTAAGTATAGGCACGTTTTCAGATAAGGGAGTAATTAATTCGTAAAGAGACGACTCAACTCAGTAGTCATTGCTTTTATGTGAAAACAGTTGAACCGTCTGGCTTTGCTTTAAATAATCTTTGAATAATATTGTGAATAGGATCGGGTACTTACGTGGCTTACTTTAAAGAGCTAATTACTCTCTTGAAGCAGCTGATGTAAATTACGTGATCTCTATAATAAAATAACTGACCATGTAATTTATATAAATATCAATATATTTATTAAGAAGAAGACAACTTAGGTAATATGATTATCAAAAAGTTTGTACAGTTAGTATCAAAAGTAAGCTATAATTTGTATTTTAAGTATCTAACAAATGTCAACAAATAACAAGAAAACTTGTGGGAGTTAAAAGTTAAAAGTTCAAATATTTATAGTTTGGTGAGTCAGCAAGTTTACACTGAGTTTAAAGGTCAAGCTGCACGTGTCATAACTGGTCGAACGCACACAACTATAAATATTTTTTGTTAGTTAGAACATAGATTGACCGTTTGCACGGAAATATGAGAGGATTTTCTGATTTCTATTACTTCTGACATTACAGATTCTGATTTTACAGATTTGTATACTTGTTGTGTATTGTTTTATCTGTGAATGTATTGCTTTTATAATAATTTAAATTTTGTATTTTTTTTTCCTTATTTTTGTTTACTGTGTTCTTCTACCAAATGTTAAAATAATTTGTTATCATACTTAAGGTTAAAAACTTTTTACTTAAGGTTTAATACTCAAACACTGTTTTTTTCTGGGGGGAGGGCGGGCTGGTATTCGGTGTGACAGACTTTACCTAGTGCAGATACCATTCTCCCACAAAGGATTTATTAGATGTAGTGTCTTCATAAGTATATTTAAGGCGCCTTTATGGAAGAGAAATAAATGTTTATTTATTTTCAAAACAAAACTTTTGGATTTTGGAGTTAAAAATATTGGTGATATCGCAGTGGATGAGGGTGAGTAAAAAACGAAACAATCATTGGTGATAAAATGACCGCCTTAGGCCCACTTGCGCCAAAACTATGAGTTAAATAAATAACTCGAGGTTTACTAACTCAGTGTTAACGTTTTAAATTTGTAACTGATAGTTTATATTGCACCAGTATAAATAAACCCAGAGTCAACTAACCCGAGTCATGTCATGCAAAATATGGTAAATCGAATGCTGAATGAAATAAGTGTACTACTCTCTTTCGCTCCACAGTACTTTGAATAAGTCTATCCCTTTATGTGAGATTAGGAATGACATGTAGTTCTTTGTCGCATTATATTGACTGTTGTCCTTGTCTGTTGTGACATAAGCGTGTTGCATTTGCATTACCGATGCCGAATATTAATTCTTCTGTTATAAAAGTCTGGACTAATGTGTTCGATGATCTGTTCATCATGATCCGACAACAACCATTAATTTATCATTGTTCAGGGCAAAATCAAAACGATATCACTGAATGCAACAAACACAATAGTCCGGGAGGTAGCGTTGCATATTTTTAGCTAATGTTTTACGCCGATCGGATTTTTCAATAGATCTCGATTGACCGATAAGTGAACCAAGCGACAGCTGAGGCACCCGCGGTGGGTGGTGGATTAGAACGTCACGGAAGTGGTAAAAGAAAAATTTTGTCATAGTATGCCGGTCGAAACTTTTTTCATAAATAGTTTACATCATACTGAGCTTAAAAAAAAATCGTCAGCTGCATGGTGGAGGGCGGATTATGCGTCAGCCGCTCGCATGAACTTGTAAAAAAACACGTAAAATAAATTAAATTATAAACTTCTCGAGATTATCATTCAATTGTCACTATGCCGGTTGAAAGTTACGTTTGCAATAATAATCAGTCAGCTGGGTGCGGAGACGGGAGTTCTGTCAGCTGGACCCAGAAAGAAGCAGTGCAATTTATGAAAAAAGTTTCAGCCGGCATACTATGACTTCATTTTTTTTTTACCACTTCCGGAACCACTCCCTCACCCACCGCTACTTGAGCAGCTGACGGTTGGTTTACTTATTGGTCATATAAGATAAACCATCGATGACAAAATCAGCCGTCTTAATATGACTTTTTCATTTGCAACGCTACCTCCCGGACTACAAGACACAACCAAAGCGTACCGGACGTATAAAATGTCAAATTTGACATAACTAAGCCTGAGTTAGTTGACTTAACCCTCCCACATCAGTGGGTTAAAAAAATAAATATTTAACTCATAGTTAACTCCTAACTCTTGATGGTGCAAGACATAAATACAATTTAACCCCAAGTAGTAAGTAAGTAGTATTTACCTCTGAGTTAACCGTGCTAACCCAGCTTGGCGCAAGTGGGCCTTAACAGTCTAATTAATAATACTTAATTACTTAATAATACTTAATTGTTTCTAGCACCCTTGTGTAAGTGTATCATAATTATATTATTACATATCATATACCTAATCTTATTATATTAAATTAAATACATAACAGGCGAAATATGGATGTAAAGAAAGAAGAAAGAAAGAAAGAAAAAGTATTTATTACTATTAGACAGTTATTACTTGGGCATTACTAACCCTTCGGGGATTATGGGCGCGATTTTATGTTATGATATACTTAATAAATACATTCTTTCTTTTCTTTCTTTATCGTGTGGTTAGTGCCTTATCTGGTGTCAGAGATTTTAAGCCGCCCATGGGCCTCTGACTTGGCTTTACATGCTGTCGAGAAATATCTCTCAGGCATGCTGGTTTCCTCACGATGTTTTCCTTCACCGGAACAAGTGATTACAATACACACATGAATCCGAAAAATCAGAGGTGCGTGTCTTGGGTTCGAACTCTAGACCTATGACTTGGCAGTCCGACGGTCATACCACTTGACTATCACTGCTACCTAAATACATTGTTATTATATTGTGTATCCATCTAACGTTTGTATCGTCAGCTGATGCCACCACATCCTAACTGGTAACCACTACATTTAACCAGAATTGGCGTCAAATTCGCTTTTGTAATCTGCTGACGTAGCGTTTAATCTAAGTTCTCCTCAGTCGTGATTCAACAAACCACACTTCACCAGTTGGTTGCTCTGTCAAACTATTATAGGTATTTTACTCTGTATATGAAGGAATTATATATTGTATAGGAATATAGGAAAGAGTCATGATTAGCGACTGTATAACAATTGTATTATTTTAATCAGTGTTTACATTTAAACTCGACAAATCGAAAAAAAAAACACATCTTTTTTGATTTATGAAAGCAGTATTACATTTCTTGCGTGGTCTTGTTCTTTAGTGTCTCAGATTAATCTATCAATATTCTTATACAACTCAATAAAAACAAAACTGATATATTTCAACACGTGCAAGCATAATCCTGTTTCACTTTTGTAAAACTTAGTATTTTTCTAATTCTATTCTCATAAAGTACGTAACTATATTTTTTAGTTCTGTTTTATCTCATGTCTACAAAATGTGCGGACACCACACTTTACTTTGCGACTGCTGCCATTCTTTGTTGCCTTCTCAATGAAACTGACTATTACACCGTACGGTTTAAAGAAGTAGGTACCGAATAGGAAAATGGTAATCGTATTCATAGAAGAGAAGTGTTTTGGAATAAGCGTAAGCCCTTGTATAGCAATTTTACACATAACATAGCATCACAGTAACATAGCATCATAAAGAAAAGGTTCCTAGCAGTTCCGACCAGAAGCACAATTATAATGTCTTCGTAAATCTACTACTTTTTTTTTTACTGTATGGGAAATCATTAAATGATTTCTCCCGCTCTGGGTAGAGCGGAAGGGAGTGTCAGACTTGTACTGACTAAAACCCATCCTTGCCCTTTGTGTTCCAGGGCCGCGGTATCTCTTTCGAACAGCCCACAGCCCGTAAATCTACTACTTAAGTTAAGATTGTGAAATGCAATATAATTACGTTTGTACTGAATATTGTGATGTTCCTTTACTAAATATATTCTCAATTCGTTGATTATATTTAAGTCCCATGTGACAGGAGACGAGCTTATTGCCATTAACGGGGCACAAATCTTGACTCTGGGCAAATCTTGATGGAAAATCGAACCAAAAAACTCAGCAGTAGACCTGGGAATCGAACCAAAGAACTCGGCAGTAGACCTTGCGATCACTATACTTTCGAGGCAGGCGGTGATTTTACAATTTTCAGTTTATACAATGGTCCCAGCAATAATTTTTGCGCGGAACATTAATAAATGTTGATGTACAGAATGCTTGGTTGACGGATTTCAAACATGATTCAAATTACAAAGACTTCAATGGTTACGCGAAACTGGCATATAAACTGTCTCCACATTACACAACGGTGTGACAGAGTGACGCCTCAGCGGGCAAGTTGTTTTATCCTTATACTGTGGCTGCATTGTAGCAGACTGTATCAGCTCCCACTCGTTTGACAATTAGGATTATTTCCACGAATACGCTGGTTGGGTTATCTCGTCGGGTTAAAGTTTTACAACCTCCATTTTTATTCAGACGTAAAAACTGTTTGTTTGTGTTTTGTGCTTAAACATTTTCTGAAAAAATGTGTTATTTTTCATGGATCAGTATAAACGCTAGACCACATTGTGGCAAACTAAGGCGCAAATGGCGGTACGAGCTTGAATCCTTCTGAAAGAAATGGCACTTGCAAAATACAGAACAGTGTAGAGAATAGAGAGGTAGGTCTTTCTCTGCAGTTAGACAATGTGGGCTTGTAAGTTATTTATAGGAAACATGTTTTAGATTTTCAATTTTTTTTTTTAATTTTAAGGGATTTAATTCAGATTTAATTAAGATAAACTAACTATATACATTAATAATGAAAACTATAAAACTAAAATAAATAAACTAACAACAAACAAAAACACGAAAAAAAAGGCATCGAAATACTCAGTTTTTTAGTTTAATAAACCATCCTGTGATCGACCTAACAAGATTAATATTTAAGCAGTTTTAAGTTAGAATATGAATGTTTTTTTCATTCATTACATAAATATAACAGACATTGTCATCATAAGAGACGGGATATTCTTAGAACAAAACCTTTACATGAGTTTAGGAAATGGGTACTTGAGTTAAGAGACCCATTCTTGGCAATAATAGGAGCTGCTACAATGAATACAAAGTCGGTTACATGATTTTCCTGAATATTCCACAAAATGATTATCTTTATATGCTTTCATTCATTGACAGACAACTTAAAGACTAAACCGCTGGACCTGGAAGCATGAGATTTTCACAAGGTCCGTTGATAACGAAGATGATCATGATTTTAGGGGGGTTAAATGCCAGGGCTGCGGGACTGTTCAAAAGAGATACCGCGGCCCTGGAACACAAAGGGCAAGGAAGGAACATGGATGGGTTTTAGTCAGTACAAGTCTGACACTCCCTTCCGCTCTGCCCGGAGCGGGAGAAGTCATTTGAAGATTTAACATCCGAAAAAAAAGTGGGTTAGCATAATTATTATATTCTGCCGATTGGAAATCCCATCGAAAACAAGGCTCGTTGAAATCATCATCTCCCAAGCCTTTTCTTTGCTGGCTTATTTAAATAATAAAAAAGAGACCATGAATATCTATGTGGGTAGGTTTTAAGATTTTCATTTTCTGCACTCTCATATTGCATTAAATTTTCAACCCACTCAAAGAAGATTACACATTCTAAAGTATGAACAATAAGAAAGATTATGAAAAATACCTTTTTTTTGCTGTCGGGGGGAAACCTTCAAAAGGCGGCCGGTCTTTAGGGGAAAAGACCGGGGAGTGTGGGATTTTTACCGCACTAAAACCACCCCGGTGGTCACCATCCGCACATGAGAGGGGGCACCGTTTCCTCTTACCTAACAACGTCGACCGTGGAAACTTTACACGCAGTAAATTTTACAAAGGTTCTGAACCTTAAAGTTATGTTACGGGGTATAACTTGAAAAGTTAATTAGCGTTTTGTTTGAGACAGGCTTTTTTTTTTTACGGATTGGAAATCATCAAATGACTTCTTCCGCTCTGGGCAGAGCGGAAGGGAGGGTCAGACTTGTACTGACTAAAGCCCATCCATGTTCCTTCCTTGCCCTTGGTGTTCCAGGGCCGCGGTATCTCTTTCGAACAGCAGTTTGATATAAGACGCATGCGTGATTACGTTAGTTTTTGTGCGTGTTTTTCTTGAAGGTTTCTTTTTTCCCGCGACAAATTATAAAATTGGTACAAGACTTTACAATTGTAGTGCACCTTTTAAGGGTACCCAAAAGGTAATCAACGGGACCCTATTACTAAGCCTCCGCTGTCCGTCCGTCCGTCTATCATCTCATGATCAGTAATAGGTAGACAGTTGAAATTTCCACAGAACGTGTTGTTCTGTTGCCGCTATAGTAAAAAATAAAAAGGTTAGCTACTACGGAACCCATCATGCTTGAGTCCGACTTGTACTTCGCCGGTTATTTCACATGTCATAACTCTAAAATAACGCTTGGACGGTATTTGCTTACCTTCTACTTCTTATTCTTACCGCGAAGAAGGAATGCTGTGATCCAGTTTTGAAGGTCTCAGAAGGTACATTTCAGCTCAGTCTCTGAAAAGCAATGTATCTGATCTGTGATATCAGTTTCCACTGGTATAGAAGATATACAACACCAGGCCCAGGCGGTAGCCAGGTGGCCCACCGTCAGTGTGTTTTCCACGCAATAGAAAAAATAACATAAGGATAATAAATTGTTCGCAGTTTTATTTGGTTCAGAAACCGGTCCCTTGACATTCGCTTCGGCCACAATACTAGTGTTTTTTCGTATTTCTGCATATTTTTTATTCAAAAAATTGTTCGCGTCACTTTTCACACACTGAAACAAAAAATAAACAAATATCTGAACATCAACATTTTGATGCAAAACCTTTTTATTTATACGTCATGTTGACAGCGGCTACCAGGGCTACATACAACCGAGAGAGCTTTCAAACGAATATTATTTGTTACTGCACTGTCACCCGACATTCTTTTATAACGAGTGAAATATCAGTACGATTTATATCAGTTTGTATAGCTTTCATGGTACTGTTAACAAAAGACATTTACATGCCTGGCAATAACCATTTGCATACGGTTCTGAAGTATGTCATACTTGAATCAATGTAGACATGTTTGAAGTTTGAAGGAAACTTAGACAAACCTTGCACTTAACAGGTAATGACCTTGGTTAATCTAAGTACAAAGTTATTTTGATAGTTATGATCATAGACTTAAAATCTACATACATAGAAAACAGACCATAAAATATCTTCGTTACATTAACTAAGCGTTCAGACAAAAATGTGTTATGATGACACCAAACTTATCCATAGAGTGATTCATGATATCATGATAATAATATCTACATAATAAAATGAATTAAAATACTTCAAGACTACTACTACTTGAATTTATTTGGAATATAATGTTTACACTAACATTATATTCCAAATAAATTCAAATCCACATAATTGACGCATCAAGCTGCCGCGACCCTACGACAGACAAAATAATTGTAGGCATGATATGCTCACCCATATTATACCCATGTGAAGCCGGGGCGGGTCGCTAGTGTATATTAAAAGAAAAGTTATGTCTGTATACATATCTCTTTTGCGCACTATATATAGGCCTGCAACACTACTATTTATCATCTTCATTACGGACGGTTACACAGATCACCGATAAGATATTTTTTGTTAGATATTATCGGTCACCACAGATTTTCATCCACATATTCAATGTATCGGTCATTTCCGGGCGATCAGTCATCCCTTGTCCGTTTTTTCGTAAGAATATTATGTGGTTCATGTACCCGGCAAGTTGAAAGAAAAATATACTTGGTTAGAAAATATCTACACATATAAATCATGCGCCCTCACAGAGTGATGTACTCACTACTTTTAAGCCGAGCGTATAAACATGGTTGCGTACATTGTGCGTTAAACAAATAAATAAATCGGATCTAGTCTTGATTATGCAACGTAATGTACGCATAGCCACAAGACTGGTTTCTCTACTAGCTAACTCTACTAGCGACCCCCCCGGCTTCGCACGGGTGAAATGTTATGCCTATAAACCTTCCTCTTGAATCACTCTATCTATTGCCGAAAACTGCATTAAAATCCGTTGCGTAGTTTAAAAGATCTAAGCGTGCAGACAGCGGGAGCGACTGGGTTTTTATACGATGTAAAGATGTATTTATATATACGCCTCCGTAGATTTTTAGACGGTAAAATTGCCCGGTCCTGTTTCCAAAGAGAAAAAGATAAGACACTCGTGTTGTTACAGTCTGTCATAGTGATTGGGTGACTTTACCGCTGCGGCTTTGCGGATCTTAGGCCCTAGCAAGAGCGCGCCATGTAAACGGAACGTAAGTACAGTCAACAAAATAGATAAGTATCCTGGGTCGAAAGATATAATTGAGTTTTTCTTCAAAACCGATCGATGTTTTCGAATGAAATTAAAACTAAATGAAGAAAAATAAACAATTGGTTAAATTAATTCAATTTCATTTGAAGATGTGCAACAGTTTCTAAAAAAACTGCAACTATATCTAACGACCATGGATACTTATCTACTTTGTTGACTGTACATCGAAAGTACATTTATCCTATAACATTTTAGTTTTTTTTTATCTTTAAATGAGAACTTTTTTCAATAGGATAAACTAACTATATACATTAATAATTAAAAACTATTAAACTAAAATAAATAAACTAACAACAAACTATAAAAGGGCATCGAAAAACTCCTCCTCAACGCTGTCAGGTGGTAGTGTGCCCAAGAGACTGGCGGCGTTGCCGCGTTGTATGGCAACACTTAGCCTCTGGCCAAGGTAAAAACCAGCCCTTGGGTCACGGGAAGCGTCAACTAGGCGTTTCGAAATTTCCTTAAATAGACTATGAGCACTCGGGCCCCACGGCCCAGAGTTTCAACCCCATTTTAGTTAATTTTTTTGCATGTGTTTGGAATTGTAGGTATCATACAAAGGCACTTAGAGGCTTGCACGAGCCATTGCTTGTTGCGTATTGAGACTTACCTCTCTATTTAGGAAAATACCACAAGATTAACCCTACGGGGTTGAAGGGACACAGATGCGAAAACGTATTCACTACATCATTCTGAGACACCCACATACAATTTTTTCAGCTCAGAATGATTTACTGAAAACGTACATAGTAACCGTTTTCGCGTCGGTGTCCCTTCCTCCCTGTATATTTCGAGTTGTGTGTCATACTCTTGAATCCAAGTTATTTGATACAAGTACACTTGACGAAAGCACAAGTCCTTAAGCTTGTTAACACACGTGATGGATTATGCCCTTGATCAGTATAACCCAATTACTGTCTTAAATGTTTGATGTGAAGAGGGATAATTGATACTCCATTAGTAACTACGTATTGAGTAGGATTTATGTAAGAGCGGTTTATATTAACTACGGGGCTTAGAATATCCTATAAATACACGGGATGTAATATACTAGCTTTCAGTAGCGAAGGGTCAACTTTGCCGTGTTGACGGCGCGTTCGTGTTCAACGCGCGCCTCAAAGAGATGTCAGCAAACAGGAAGGGGCCCGCAAGGGCCGATACCTGCCAGGGCTGCGGGACTGTTCGAAAGAGATACCGCGGCCCTGGAACACAAAGGGCAAGGAAGGAACATGGATGGGTTATAGTCAGTACAAGTCTGACACTTCCTTCCGCTCTGCCCAAAGCGCGAGAAGTCATTTGATGATTTCCCATCCGAAAAAAAGGGTCAACTTTTAGAAAGGGTAAGCCAGAGTACATATATTTAATGTGATTATATTATTTGTCTATAAAATACTAACTATGCCATTTTTCAAAGGAAATCCAGTAGGAATCGAATTGCATGGAACCTTCGCCACTGCTAGCTTTTGCCCGCGGCTTCGGTCAAATTATGATCTGGAATTATTCCACGGGATCGTTTTTATAGTAGGGAATGATGTAGCTTCACATTAGTGAAAGATTTTTTGAAATCATATCATAATCATATAAGATAGATAGATAGAGGGAGACGGCTAATTTTAGGTAGGTCTGGCGGCACTAATCAAATTAATAATGGAATGAAACTATTTGAATTTGAGTTCATTTGTTTTGATCGACGTTTTATTTGATAATTTTATTCACAGGATATTATAATAGATTGTGAAAATCAACAAATTTTGACGGTAAACTTACGGAGTTTAAAATTATATTATTGTTAGATATTTCCCTTTCCAACCTACCTGGTCCGAGTAGAAAGGTATAAAAAGACATGGCGCGTCGTGAACGGCCTCTTTGGATGATGCTCTGTGCTTTTTAGTTCTCTTTGGTCGGCATAGCTGGGCATTAACTCGTTAATCCGTGGATTTTTCATTAACGAAATTAACATTGCCATTAACGGATTAACTTTTAAGTTAACATTAAAAAATGTTAACGAACTCGTTAACTTCCGTTAAATTTCCTCAAGTCCGTTAATTGTTAATCCAGTACTTCCTATTTACCAAGCAGCCGTCAAAAACTCGTTCTGACAAGTAAGTTCGGGCCGGTCGACAAGTGCGGCGCGGTGCGTGCCACGCGTGAATTGAAACTATTGTAGGTAAGTATTGCCGGTTCGTGTGAGTGAGAAAAAAAACTCCGAAATTTGATTCATATTCCAAAGCGAGCCTCGCTTTCAGACGAGAACTTCAACATAGTAACGTTCATGAAAGGCAATATCTACATTATGCTAGATGATTAAATTACACACTCCAATTATAGTCTTTTTTTTTGTTCCTAAATTTTAACTTCCAGAACCTAAACCATCAGTTTTTATAAGTAGATCATTAGCGCAACGGACGGCGATTACGGATTAACGTTAACTTTCGTTAAATCTTCCGAAATGTAACGATTTAACGTTTAACGAAGTTAACTTTTTTAGAAACGGATTAGCGATAAACGAGGTTAATTATTTGTTTAACGGTGCCCAGCTATGTTGGTCGGTAGGTAGGCAACTGACGGGTTCCGGGAAGGTTATAATTTTGATTCGGGTCGTATTATGTAATTCTCACGTATTATTTGCTTATGTACTTGTTGTTGATTAAACATAATTTGTAAGAAATATAACGTTCTAGGTTACTTCGTGATTTCTTTATTTTTTAAATATATTTCGCTTCTGGTTTCCAAGATTATATATATTTCTGATTTTTAATAATATGTTATGCGTCATGTTTTTTGACAAATAAATGTATTTCCTTCTTTCCACCGATATAATTATCTCGCGGTAGACAAAGATTGTATTTTTTTTTTATTAAAACTGTAACCAGTGTCTGTTTCATTTAAAAACGTGGCCGCTTTAGTTAAAAGTAAAAATATTATCAGTACTCTTTTTTAAAGCGAGATGTCTTCCTAATAACTGTGAAAAACAGCTGCATTTTCTTCCTGCAAGTCGCTGAAAAGACAAAATTACCTGCGACTCGAGGTTTTAATTAGCTACGAGAGATTGCACTTAAACCCATTCAAGATGCAGAGGAAATATTCTCTTGCGAACCCGAAATAGACGACTTTTAAAAAGATTTTTTTTTAAGTTTAAAATACAGGAAGCTTCCTACATATTTGACATGCTTTCTAAAATATTACATTCTTAAATAAAAAAGACGTGTGGCACTCGGAGACTGCCGCGGTAAAGCTATTGCATAGCATTTTTTATCAACTTATGTAATTATAATTATTTTCAACACACTTGGTCATAAAATGGCTCTAATTTCACCGCAATTAGGCACGTAATGACACCTGTAATCAAACTGTGACTTTTTCATTGCTATTATTCACTAGTGAGTTATAGGGTTTTTTTTTTATTTTATTGGTTGAGTTACGTTGTTCTTAAAAAAGTTTCGATACAAAAAAAAATCGTGTTCAATTGTACAAATAAACTTTTATCAACACACTTGCTCATAAAATGGCTCTAATTTCACCGCAATTAGGCACATAATGACACCTGGAATCAAACTGTGACTTTTTCATTGCTATTATTCACAAGTGAGTTATAGGGTTTTTTTTTTATTTTATTGGTTGAGTTGCTTTGTTCTTAAAGTTTCGATACAAAAAAAGATCGTGTGCAATAGTACAAATAATCTATCTGATTTACAAATAATCTATTTGATTTTAATAACGGCACGTTTAATAATTGTTTTTCTAAATAAACTTTTATCAACACACTTGCTCATAAAATGGCTCTAATTTCACCGCAATTAGGCACATAATGACACCTGGAATCAAACTGTGACTTTTTCATTACTATTATTCACAAGTGAGTTATAGGGTTTTTTTTTTATTTTATTGGTTGAGTTGCTTTGTTCTTAAAGTTTCGATACAAAAAAAGATCGTGTGCAATAGTACAAATAATCTATCTGATTTACAAATAATCTATTTGATTTTACTAACGGCACGTTTAATAATTGTTTTTCTAATAAACTTTTTATCTACTAAATAAAATTATTTTTTAGTATTATTTTCTTCACAAGTGTGTTGAAAAACGTCGTATGATACACGTGTGTATTGATGATTACCGTCCTCGGCTCTCTTAAGACCCTCACCTAACGGCTCGGGTCTCAATGGCGCCTCAGCGGTAATCACCAACGTTACACACTTGTACCATAATGTACTATTATTCACTTTCGTAGTGTCAGATATTGCTACCGCTGCACAGTGGAACGAATGTATGGGAGCGGTTGGACGTAGACATGTCCGAAAAAAAAGAGTATAATTATGCCAAACTAATGATGCCATCTTATTCGATTACTTAATGCCTTCATAACTTGTGGTGATGAATTTCTTCATAACTCCCATATTTCGGGAGTAATTTGAGAAAATGTGAAATTTTACTATGAAAATGAGTGTATCGAGCTCTCTCCCTCCTGATTCCGGGCTTGTTTCAAGTAGCGGTCTCTAATATCATAATGCTAATACTAAGAGCTATATTTAATACTAAGACACATAGTGCGCCAAATGTGCACTTTCTGGGATAAAGAGTGATGTTTATTTTATAACACAATTTTTTATTTTTTGTTTATTTTGTTGATTAAAACCGTTTTTCTAAAGGTTTACCTTATTACAATAACATTTCTGAGCAGCCAATTAGAGAAGATATAAGCTAATTAGGATATATAATTAGGGACTTAAGGTTTACATATAAAACTGATGCACTAATGATTACTGATAAGAACATTGCTATTATTTAATTACTAAATGGCTCTTAATACACTAATTTAGCATGCATCATTTACTAATTATCACAATAACTAATTACCTTGCAATATTTAACAAAGGATACCTGGGATACCTGGATTTTATATAAATAGGTCACTATTAGTAACTTTAAAATCAGTGTTGATTTACACCTCGTTGTATCCAAGCTAATCTCGCAATGTATTTTCCAAATTTTAATACAAATCTTGATATTCACGTTGCTTTATGCGCACGCGCACATAAAGATTTACGCGACTTTAACTATTTGTTCAGTGTTTTAAAAGATAACAGTTGTGTTCAGTTATGTGAAAGTGCTGAAACAAGTTTAAAAGACTGGTGTCGTCGATTTTGCTACCGCATTTATGCAAAATGGACACAGTCTGGAAGAAGCACAGATAAGTTTCGGAAGAAACATGAGATTTGGCTACAGGCTGCAATTCAATGGCCGGAATTACAGAATGAAAATATGGAACCTTCTACAGAAAATATAAGTGACGTCATCGAGCCCATAATTTCTCCTGCTAAATCTGATGCTTCAACTTGTACACATCCTAGTCCTCTTAAATCTTTTGAGGACCTTAGTAACCGGCAAAAAAGAAGACGCACTGAAGATAGTCTTTCATGCAGCAGTAGCAGCGCTGAAATTATGTTTTCGGCCGAAAGGGCGCTTCAAAAGGCAGGACAAAGCGATACAGCTTATGTTATGAAATACTTGACGGAGAATCCAGAAGAGGCCTCAAAAATCAAAGCCTTCATTGAAGGTAAATCAATTCAGGTACGGGAAATATCCCCTTTGAAGGCATTGGCTCTTTATGTATCGATGAACTTATCGAAATGGCGCTATAACACTCTTCGGGATTTCAACACTCAAGAAGGAGCTCTTCAATACCCGAGTTACTACATGTTGGTTAAAGAAAAAATTAAGTGCTATCCGGCCAAAGAAGATCTCACAGTTACAGAGAGCTCTGCAAAAATCAAATTACAAGCCTTGATGGATTTAACCTCAAGAAGACTTATTAGGTCGTTAGAAACCCCTGTTGATCCCAATCAACAGCTCGTATTGACCAGCAAATGGGGTTTTGACGGATCATCTAGCCAAAGCATTTATCATCAAAGGACGAGTGAAGATGAGCAAATCGATCTTGCTAGTAATTTTATGATTAGTCTTGTACCACTGCGGCTCGTCTCAAAAGGTGTAACAATTTGGGAAAACGAGCGACACATCTTCCACTTCATTTTGCCGGCCAATATTGTTTAAGTTTATAAAGGAAACCAAAGAAAATGTGCAGAGAGAGATGGCTGAAATCGAAGCAGAGATTGAAGCCTTAACTCCATCCACCATCACTGATGGAATTAGTGTCAAACACCAACTGCTGTTGACAATGATTGATGGTAAAATTCATTCCATTATATCCGATACAGCAGCTTCAGTGTGTGACATATGCAAGGCTTGTCCTAAAGAAATGAATAATTTAGAGTTAATCAAAGATAAACACGCAAACGAGGACATGTATAAATATAGCTTAAGCACCCTTCACGCTTGGATTCGCTCAATGGAATGCTTATTACACATTTCCTACAAATTAGACATAAAATCATGGCAAGTAAGGGGTGATATAGCAAAAAGGCAAGTTGATGACAGGAAGAAAAGAGTTCAAGAGGCTGTAAGAAGAGAAACGGGCTTACTTCTCGATGTTGTGAAACAAGGCAGTGGATCCACCAACAATGGCAACTCGGCAAGGAGATTTTTTGAAAACTACACTAAATCTGCTGAACTGACCGGAATAGATGCTATGCTTTTAAGAAAAATCTGTGTGATCTTGCAGTGTATTTCATCAGGAGAGAAGATCAACGTAACTAAATTCCGAGAGTTCTGCTTTGATACTGCTAAGCTTTACGTGGAGTTATACCCATGGTATTATATGCCTTCTTCACTTCATAAAATTTTAATGCATGGGCCAGACATAGTTCAGAACATGTCAATTGTGCCCATTGGTTTTCTATCCGAAGAGGCATCTGAGGCTAGAAATAAAGATTTTAGAAAATATAGAGAGGGGCATTCTCGAAAGCATAGCAGTATCTCATGCAATGAAGATATTATGCACAATCTTTTACTGTCTTCTGATCCACTTGTTACAAGTATCCGTCCAAAAGGAAATAAGTTTGTAAAAAAATCTTCTTTTAAGGAATTTTATGAGCTTACGGATTCTGAGAAAAGTGATATCGAATTTGTTAACATAAATGATTTAGCGGACATCGATTCTGAATTTGAATTAATTGATGATGATGATGATGACGAAGATAATTCAATGATGTTATTGTTTTAAAATGTGTAACTTAGTAAATTAGAGCTTACATCTTAATTATTTATTGTACTTTTAATGAAACTAGGTAATTTATTATCAACTTACTTAAAAGTCATACTCTCATCAGTTCTTGTGAATATTTTTGTTAATATATATTTCTGTATATATATAATATATTTATAGACCTCTTAATAAGTCTGTCTGCGGTTTAAAGTAAATACAAATGGGGAAAAAACGTTATTTTTTTTAAATTTTCATTTCCTTTTATCCCAGAAAGTGCACATTTGGCGCACTATGTGTCTTAGTATTAAATATAGCTCTTAGTAATAGCATTACGATATTAGAGACCGGTACTTGAAACAAGCCCGGAATCAGGAGGGAGAGAGCTCGATACACTCATTTTCATAGTAAAATTTCACATTTTCTCAAATTACTCCCGAAATATGGGAGTTATGAAGAAATTCATCACCACAATTTATGAAGGCATTAAGTAATCGAATAAGATGGCATCATTAGTTTGTCATAATTTTACTCTTATTTTTCGGACATGTCTACGTCCAACCGCTCCCATACATTCGTTCCACTGTGCGCTGGAGCTAGGAGGTTAGGTTGTATAGGTAAACCTCCTAGCTCCAGCGGTAGATTAAAAATAATAACCTAGTGTCGTGATTATTTGTAAATTCTTGCAATGTTATAATAATTATTCCATATCAGTAGCTGCTTTGACTTTAAATTTTAACGGATACAAATATTTTATAAATCCTTGATTATTTTTGATAATTTTGGTAGCTGATTCATACTGCGCATTTTAAATATATTAGATTAATAGTAAGCATTAGGATTGTCAGATATTTATTATTAAAATCATGTTTAGTTTAGTTGCTGTATTGTTCTAAGAAAAGTTGGAAGGGGACATCCCCTCCACACTGACAATGGCGGCGATGGCTGGCGATGGCAGAGGTAGTTGTTCGGTGACCGTGGAATGGAGAAGTCGATCTCACAAAAATACCGCGAGTATTGGAATATTATAACCTAAAATATAGTAGTTATTGGTGTGATTATATGAAGTTTTATTTTACTAGGCTTGTCAATATCTGACACTACGTGTTAGGCACTAGGTGTTAGGTTATTTTCGTTACGGAATTTCTGGATTCGGTCTCCACGTTCAAGGCCCGCGATAGAAGCTATGCAATAGCTTAAAAATATTCTTCTGAAGCTTAGATGTATATGTTGTGAAATCAAGGGACGCTACACATCTTCTCAAAATTAAATAACATCACATAAGATCACGCCTCCAATTTCCTATGGGTTAAGCAGAGGTGAACATAATACACCCACCCACACCCACATTTCGCCAGTTATGTTTAAGTCCTATGTTATAGGGGGCGTGCCTATTGCCATCAACCGGGCACAAATGCAGACTCCGTTGTTGCTACTGAGAAATTACTGGTGGCCACCAAAACCATATAACAAACCATATAACCCATAACAATATGCCTGACCGTATAACAATTTGCCCGACCGTACAACAATTTGCCCGACCCGGGAATCGAACCCAGGACTTCGTGCTCAGTAGTCGCGTTTGCGACCACTAGACCAACGTGGCAGTCCAAAATCTAATTACATGGGTAGTTATACGTTCGAAGACCAGCCTTTTAAATTGTGCCATGTGATGATGGATGGCAAATAAGCCATATGAAAACTGAGTAGGCATGGGAAGGTATACTGGTTGACATTTTATGTAGCACTCCTAACACTTGCATCATTTCTTAAAGAAAATGGAGGTCTTTGTAAAAAATAAAGTGTCTATATACTATTGGTAGGCGAAGGTTAATTAGCTTGAAGAAAAACTTACAAAGTTCTTAATAAAGGTCGGAGAAACTTCTTTGGTTAACATCAGCGTTAATTAACTGGGGCTCTTGAGAAAAGGTGGCGAATTAATAGAAAAAAAAACATATCAATTTTATTAAATAACTAGCTGATGCCCGCGGCTTCACCCGTGTGTTTTAGCCAATATATACAAAAACTTGACAAATTATACACTAAAACCTTCCTCGACATCCATTCTATTCATTGGTGAAAACAGCATGAAAATCAATGCAGTAGCTTTTGGGTTTATCGCGAACAGACAGACAGACGCGGCGGAGGACTTTATTTTATAATATGTAGTGATGTGATGTAGTGATAATAAAGTGATAAGAGTCAGCGTGATTCTTATTATTTAATAAGAACATGCGGAATTACGGATATGAATATGCGTTGAACATGTAGAAATAGTAAAGTTTCTAACTACTCTTTCCTTCTTCTAATTTTTAAAGTCAAACAAACTTCGATGCTTTTGAGTGCGACTGGCGAAGTGAGTCTCTAATTCGATAACCGTAAGGAATAATAAAATAATAGCTATGGCATAACACAGTGAGTTGATCCGGGTATACAGGGTGTAAAAAGACTCTTAACGAAGCCGTCAACCAAGAATTCTGTAAGTATATCGTACTAAGTAACTTTACGAAAAAATTATTGATTGGAAACGACTATTTTTGGGGTGAAAAATCATGTTTTACGGTAGTACTCAATGTAACGCAAAGAAAACATTGTCCTGATGGATGAATTGAATAGCACGGGGATCGAGGAGGTGCTTAAAGTAAAAAAAAACTTACATTTAAAACATGTATTTAAAAAAAAAGTGAATATGTTGGAACTTTGACTCCCAATGTCTCCGAACAAAAGAAAATGATTGCAATGACGGGGAGAAAAAGTGCGGTGAACAACGGCTTCGTTAAGAATCTTTTTAGACACTTTATGTACAATGGCGGACTCTCCCGCCTGATCACCACTAATCTTATTTTTGCTTGCACTCACAAAATGACGTGCTCCCTAATCAGGCGGGGCGCCTCCGCATGATTCAAGCGAAAACATTTTTAACTGATCAAGTGGCTCTGACTGTACGTGCTGATTCTTGTAAGATTAATATTTTTCGTGTTCCTAGTAGATTAGTAAATAAGAGTATAGCATAGTTTTTAGTGGAAGAAATATCCACTTGATGATTTAAAAAAGTGTTTTATTGGTGATTTTATTTTTATTTTTTTGGTGTATTTCTTTTCTGGTAACTAAGAAAATATTTAAAAATACTTGAATAAATTGCCTACGTTTACTTTGTCACTTTACGTAAATTAAGGAGAGACGTGAGAATATTCACGAAGATAATTTTAAAAAAGATTTTCAACATTTTTGTTCCCTTTACCGGAGAAACGCTTTACCTATCGCTTGTCAGAAAACCTTTTTGCTTTAAAAGGAATTTCTTATAATCTGATTACTTTTCAAGTTACTTCCGAGTACTTTACCGAAAATATCTAAAGTAATGTAATATAATCGACGTGACGTAAATGTAGATAATTTATGAAATTATATTTAAATTTTTAAGTGGACTGGAACGTTACTAAATAAAGATAGAATTTCTTGAACTTTTATGTTGTATTATTACTTTTATATTTGTGTAATCCAAAGTAAAATATTCAGACTGCCTCTTTCGTCTAGTGGTCGCAAGCACGAATGTTGAGCATGAAGTCCTAGGTTCGATACCCGGGTAGGGTAAAGTGGTATTGGGTCTTCCCAGCAGGAATTTCTCAGTAGCAGTCACGGAGTCTGGATTTATGCCCGGTAGATGGCCATAGACTTGCCCCCTATTACATGGGACTTAAAAATAACTGGTGAAATGTGGATGTACTATTAAGTGCGCCTTTGCCTAACCCATCCGGAATTACAGGCTTGATGCTCAACAGTAGTACTTGTGGCCAGTAGACTAACCAGAGAGAATTCAGGAGTGAGATATCACTTCTGAAAAATCAATACGAATGATATTTATTACAGTAAGATTATCTATCCTATCTATTAGTCAACGAGCCGTGCTACACTTATATAATATTTATTAGTACACATACGACGCTTATAACTTACGATAGTGTACAGATTCTAAGCAGTCGTATGAATATCATTGGGCACACATGTTCCATCCTTTCCCACCATAAAAATGAATCCAGAAATTTAAAGGCCTGTTTTAGAGTGACCGGCTAGACGTTACTTATCAGATTAATAACATGGAACGGTGATGACTGTTGAATTCCGGAGCAGGAATGTTCTTAGAAATAACTAAGGCTACTTCTATTTTAGAATAAGAATTAGAGCTCGGTACAAAAAAAATTAAAACCCTTGAAATTGGTATTTCATAAATCAAAAAGGGATGTAATATCTTTTTAAAATAATTTCACGCGAACCAAAGTCGCGGGCAACAGTTAGTATGTAATAAATGTTTTTTACAACGTTGTATGTGTATATATATGTGTGTGTTAGAACTGTATGACGGGAGAGGCCCTACGTCCATATAAAATTCCAGTAATTTTGCTAACGAACTCAGACAAGTCTAAGTTTTAAACTAGTTAGGCGAACCCGAATTATACATGCGGGCTAGTTCTTAATATAACATAACATCATGCCTGTAATCTCCGAAGGGTTAGGCAGAGGTATACCTTATAGTATACCCACATTTCGCCAGTTATTTTTTAAGTCCCATGTAATGAATAGCGAGCCTATTGCCATCAACCGGGCACAAATACAGACTCCGTGGCTGCCACGTAGAAATTCCTGATGAAAACACCCAATAACACTTTGCGCTACCCTGAGAATCGCACCCAGGACCTCATGTTCTGCAGTCGCGCTTTGCAACCACAACGAGGTAGTCATCTCGTTACAATTATCATGTTAACCCAGCTCTAAGGCAGGTATCTCAAAACACAGACTCTAAAGTAGTAGTTAGTACAGACTTAGTGAATAAGAGTAATGTTCACCTCCATAATTTTGCAATAATTTACCGAGCTTAGTTTTATGTAGGAGGCTCGATTTAAGCTGATGATCCGTAGAGGTAGACCAATACCAGATTTGTAAATTAAGGTAGGCACAAAAGTACACTTCACAACGTATTTCTACTAGCCTGCAACTTCGAGGCGACTCAATCAACAAATTTTATATGACGAGGCTACGAAACGCCTCTATCGAAACTTTGAAACTATTTTGAGCTGTGGTATACATACTACTCCGTCAAGAAAGTACCAGGAAACGATGAAAAATGCTAATTATTCATCCAAAAGTTATTTTATTGCCTTCAAAGTATGCTTCTTCAGAAACGATACACTTACGGCAGCGAATAATAAAATCATCAAAACATTTTTAAAACGCTTTTTCTGGAATTGAGTTCAGTTCGCCGCGAATTATCCGTTATGCCTTCTACCGAATTAAAACGGGTGCCACGAAGTGGTATTTTTTTTACTTAACACAACTTTACGACCCCCGTACCATTATTCAATCCATCCATCAGCACAATGTTTTAAATGCGTTACATTGAGTCCTACCGTAAAACGTGATTTTTAATTCCAAAAAAGTCATTTCCCAGCAATAATTTTTGCGAAGAGTTACGAAGTTTGATGTATACAATGCTTAGTTGGAGGCTTCTTGAAGAGTCCGTCTACACCCTGTATTTATTAGTTGGAAATCCAAGTCTACTTTTCCTGAAACAAAAAAAAATAAAATTCAATCTATTTATTTACAAAAAAAGCATTCAAAAAATTGTTACATAAAAAAAAATAACGCTCAATCTTTTTGAGGCAAGATTATGTGCGCTATCGACTCGCATTTCTTTGTAGTGATAGTGGACCTACACGTTAGCCCTTCCGAGTTTTCAGCCGTAAAATAGTAGGTTTTTAAGATGTTTTTTTTTTTGTCGAGGTTCCTCGTTTTCTATGTTGTATTTCTGACTTCTCCACACAATGTAAACCTCAATAAATATTGATATGTCCTGCCCGCCACAGTGCCAATCGACTCATGTATATTTTATTGGTTACGTATGTATTAGAAGGATATTGGTTACTACGTACTACATAGTAACACGTGTCACAAGATTTCTCATCATCATCAGCCTATAATGTTCCCACTGCAGGGACACAGGCCTCCTCTCGATGAGAGGGAATGGGCTATAATCCACCACGCGGGCCCAGTGCGGATTGGTAGATGTCACATGTCTTCGAATTGTTGGTTCTAAGACATGCCGGTTTTCTCACGATGTTTTCCTTCACCGGTATTGAGAGCAGTGGTGATGAAATAAATTACACAATGTAATGCGCCTGCCTGGGTTCGAACCCACGACTTACTGTTCGTAAGTCGGGGTCGCTACCACTGGGCCACCGCTGCTCTCGAGATTCAAAATTTCTACTGGGAAAAAAAATACAGCGCTTTGTTAAAAATGGACTAATCCCACTTCACATGATTTCAGTTCAGTAAGCCAACAAGTATATTATTCCCAGTTGTTTTTGAGTATTACAACAATACGCGTTCACAAAACACAGCGATGTGTCTACCGCTCAACGTCTAATCCAGAACTAGATTGGCTGTCTACACCATTCCAGTGGCGCAGGAATAGCGAGCTGGAATGAAAAAGTAGACCGTCAATCCAGTCACTGGACTGAATCGCCTACTGGAACGTGAACATTTCAGTGTTGGCTCTCATTATTCCAGTGCATTCCAGTGCTGGATTCGACCGCTGGACTGGAATTACTTGTTTAACCAGCATGAAAATTATTTCAAAGTTAAAACATTTGTGTTTTAACTTTGAAATAATTTTCATGCTGGTTAAAACATTTGTGTTTTAACTTTGAAATAATTTAATTTGTAATAATTTTTAAAGTTCACACTTTAATGTAATGAATTTGAAAATAACTGCTTACCTGCCATTATGATACGATTTTTCACGTCTCAACTGATTCAATAATTAGCACACAGGTAGACCATGATTTGGATGAGGACTTAGGATACTTTTAATCCCAATAGTGGGATTATTTCCGACCTACACGCGTCAGACACCGAGGCCATGTTAAGCACTGCCCGGGTACTCTGGTCGTCCGTAAATATCGTCACATCGGTGTGTCAGACGAAGATAGCGAGTTATGTTAAAGTCGACTCAGTGTCACTAAGCTTTAAACTGTTAGTGGTTATAAGTTACATGACGATAACGTTTCGCCTAAAGTTAGTTTTCGACTCAAACCCGCAATATTTGCTTCAACAAACCGAGACTTCCTGACAGGCGTAACCTCGTTAGAGAAATGTCGGTTTACCGAACGAACGTCTAAAAATATCAACGACATTCTCAAGAATATGATATTTTATACTTTTATGTGGTGATATATTTTTGCTCATCATAAATATCGTTACGCATAATCGAATTTTTTTTCGAGACAGCTATAGCTATTTTTGGAAAATTATAAAATTAAAACAGTCATTTTATTTAGCCGTTTACTATATTACGTAGCAAAATCTCAATTGGCTCTTATACCTTAAAATAATCAACCACTCAAACAATAATTTTGAATTTATCGGTAGTACTCTTTAGGGTTCCGTACCCGCGGGGTAACCAACGAAACCCTATTACTAAGCCTTCGCTATCCATCCGCCCATCCGCCGGTCTATCAGTGGGCTGTATCTCATGATCCGTTGTAGGTAGTTGAAATTAATAAAAAGAAATAAAAGGGGGCTCCTCTACTACGATGGTACGGAACATGATGTTTTTTTAATTACGCTTATCTGGCTTCAGCGTGAGTCAAACAAATATATTCTATGGCAATTTTAGCTTTTGTGAGACGAAACAAATAGTAAGATGGCATTTTAGGTACTACACTCAAAGGTATTTATCTGGGAACATGAGTAAGCTTCAAAACAAGAAACATGTTTAGGGAATGTGTTCGCGGCTCTATTTGCCAATCAGAGTAAACAAGAACATCGCAAATAACAATTATAGCATTATGTTATGTTACGAAGTGAACTAACTTGCTTGTTATGATGACTGTTCGGATTTAGTTCGATGTAATAGAAAGTTATTTATTTAGGACGTACTTACTTAGTAACTATATTTTGATTTAAAAGAACCCTTCATGGAGTTTCTTGTCCGTTCTTCGCTAAAGAAATTTACAATTTGGCAACTAATTTGTTTGACCGATATCAGTTTAAAAGTGTCTTTGCCTGGTTTATTTGAAATAGTTGCTTTTAGTTTTCGATATGGAAGACTAGCTTACTAGGTAGAATTACCCAACGTAGTCTATATATACATATCTACATATTATATTATCTACAGAAAAATTGAAAGGAAGTCGTTTGTCTTGGCTTAGACATATAATGAGGGGATATGAAACGCATGTGATTGGATGGAGAGGCAGAGGAAAGTCAAAGAAAAGATGGAGGGATTGTGTGAGGAATGATATCAAAGATTAAGGAGTAAATGATGCCGTGACGTCCGACAGGGGAGAATGGAAGAAGAAAACGTGTTACGCCAACCTTAAAATGGAATTCGTCACCACCACCATCATCCAAAAATTTGCTGAAGCCCACGAAAACAGGCTTCACCGACACGTGAATGTTGAGGCTATACAGCTCCTAGACAACACAGATTTAGTGCGTAGGCTAAAAAGAACTAAACCGTTTGAATTAGTGTAGTGTAAAAAAAAGTGAATGAATAATAGTGACAATGTTGTGCTATACATATAACACATGAACATAGTGTTTTTATAAATTATATCAGACTCTAAGAAAGTGCTACGGACTTCTGTAAAAGTGCAAATGGACACTTTTCTTAGTTGTAACATAATCTATCATGTAGCATATTAAGTTAGAGTAAAATTGCTTATTAGTCTTTTATGTAGGCTAGATCGTAATTAATTGTTAAGAATTTTGTTCTTACTAACAAGGAAAAAAAAAACCCCAAGATGATGGTGCTTAGTCAAAACTCTTCAAACTTGTGTGTTGTGGTAACACGTCCATGGCTATGAACGATTGTTGTTGTTGTTGTTATAACACTAAATGCTAGAATTATTACACAGAAAAAAGATACGTAGTATTAGCCCTATATGTCGGATCCGATCATTGGTATGGTATATTGGTATGAATCGCAGTACGTCTGTGGCGACATCACGTGACCTACTTATCCACCACAGTGTGCTTTACAGAGCCCTGATGTTTTCTGCTCGACGGTAGGACGACAGTCAGTATCTGATCGCGGCCGAGTTGAGACTTCTTAGAACTGTACCCGATTCATTGTGTCCCGTGTTAAGTTGTAATCTCAAGTAATTCGTTAGATTTGCTAGAAACAGTGTATTGCACCCAGTGTGTTTCATAACACGAAACCCATCATCTGCCCACATAATGCTCGAGCCTAATGGAATAAATCCTGACATTCCCGACAAATTTATTGAATTCATACCCAAGATTCGCAGTTTCCGATACCTCGATGTGGTTTCATCCCTCATCCAACGGTACGTGACATCTGTGCCAAAACATCGCAATATCATGATGTTGACGTACGCATTTGAATAGGAGACTACCCCATTTTGTTTTATAGTGTCAGTGAGGGTCAGTTGGCGCATGTTTGAATATCTAAGACTTGGGTTATCCATAGTGAGTATACAGTGTTGTTTTTATTTGGTGGTAGCAGTAACAAGTACATTTCCACGTTTTTTATGACTTTCTTCTCTAGAAATCTTTCAAATTCAATTGATTTTATTTCACATACACCGACGTGCACTTATGAAACGTCAAAGGATGTACGGTTCGAATTAGTCGTTCCCTATAGAGAAAAACTTGCACGAAACTTCACGTTTACTCTTTTAAAACTCGTTAGTGAATGGCAGGCATACATATTAAAAAAAATGGATAACTGTTGTCTATACTATCTATACTATTTAACATATTATATTATATGTTTAATATAAATATTTTATTTTTATATATTTGATTTGATTTTATTTAATTATTAAAAAGAGGTAACATTTGTTGGTAAGTTTGTATGTAGGAGGTAAACTCCTGAACTTATGAAGCAATTCTAAAAATTCTTTCACTAAAGAAAGCTACATTATTCGTAGGTGCAATAAATAAAACCAACCCTCTAAGTTCTTTTAACCTCATTCAATAACTATTTCATGAAAAAGTCATTCAATGGGGTTAAATAAACCGAGAGGGTTGTATTGATGTTTATAATTCTATAAATATAGACGTTATACTAGCGCAACCTGACACTGACCTGCAAATTGCAAAAAACGTAAAAAAAAAAAAATTCGCGAGCTACGCTGGCGCTTCCACCTTAAGTACTTGAACAACCAATACGAGCACGTGCGTGCGCCAAAACTTAAACATGACAAGTTCATAATCCGTTTATTATGTACTCCGTGCTTTTGGTTCAAAAGCGGAGATTGCGAATACCTAAACCCGAGGACTCGTGACTTCTGAATTATGTTCATGTTCTGACCCTAACGAAATATAAGTTATGTACTATATGCTGGGAATATTACTTCGTATATCTTTGGTGTTATGTGAGGTCAATAAGTGTTACATAAATATGTGAGAATATTGCTGCAATCCTGCTTGGTGTCGTTTTTATGGGGTGAATTGATTAGAGGAAATGTTTTTGATATTGACCTTGTGGTCTAGAATGCAACATAAGTTCATAATGGATTATCCATAGGGTTAAGCAGAGGCGAGATGTAAATTTTATTGGAAAATTGCTTTCTTGCATGTATTCATTTCTTTTTTTTTAATATTTTGCACCTACCCTAAGCTCCATTAAGACACTAAAATTAAGACATTTTATTAGGCTAACAATTCACCTTTCAAAGCTTATAAGAGATAGTTTAAACTGTCAGTGATAATAAACTTAACACAGAATAATTACGGGTATTTAGGTAATGACAAAAATGAAAATTATTTATAAAATAAAATAAAAAAATAAATAAAAAATAAAAAAGCCTTATATTTCTCGTTTTACAATGTTTTAAAAAATACTTAAGTTTAAAAATATATATATATAAATTGTTTATTTGAGAACCCCTGAGGTGAAGGCCTCCTCCAGAGATTGCCAGCTTTCTCTGTCTTTCGCTACGTCCATCCATCCATCCATCATGATCCAGCTAGTAGCATCGTTCGTGCGTATGCACGATCTCGTCCTCCCAACGAGTGTGTGGTCTTCCTCGTTTCCGTTTGCCTACCGGTCCCATCCAAGAAGTCATCTTTTTGGCCCACCGATTTTCATGCAGCCTTGCAACAAAAAAAAAAAAAAAAAATTATAATTTACTGCTTGCTTGTAGGTAACTCTTGCATTTATTAAGTCTCTGTATTGCTACTTAAACACCATTATGGTGTGAGAAATCACCTGCAGAACAATTTGGTAGATTAACAAAGGTCGATTCAAAAATATTTTTCAATTTTAAATTCTAATTAAACGATCTGTAAATAACTCCGAATTGCTTTTGCATAATCTTCTCGCACAATTAATTAAACAATCATTTTACAAACTCACTTCCCGATAATTATCGCTCACTTCCCGGTAATTATCGCCATAACAACGCAAACCCATTAGCCATTTTCGCAAAATAAGCGAAGCGGCAATCAAAAGGCAGATTAATTGTAAGAAATTATTAATTTCACAAGACCGATAGAAGATATTTATAACATCAGCGCTAATGTATTGGAAAATGAGACTCACTCGAGTGAACAACGTGATCACGTTACACTGAAATTGGTTATTAAATATTCATAGAAGTTTGACCTTTAAAATTGATAGAGATTATGACGTAAAGATTAGTACAAATTACCAGAGATATTACAGCGAAAAGCTTAGAGGTGGCATTTAGTCAGCCGGCACATCTTCGTAATAAAAATACATAAGTGTACCAATATTTAAGAGTATACCGATGAGCTTGTTAACTTATTAGTTTACAACAACATACATACATACATAAACTCACGCCCTTTTCCCATGGGGGTAGGCAGAAACCACAGAACGCCACCTGCTACGATCCTTACATACTCCTTTTGCCTCGTCCACGTTCATACATCTGGTCATACACGCACGCCGGTTGCGGATGTACTACGCACCTGACCTTTCTGAAGAACCTCACCAATGAGGTCAGCGTATGTTCTTCTAGGGCGTCCCCTCCCGGCGTTGCCACTCACATCTGCCTTGTAAATACCTTTTGTTAGTCGCCTTTCACTCATCCTCTCCACATGACCAAACCATCTAAGCATACTTTTTTCAATTTTTGTCACTACATCTTCTTTTAAGCCGCAACGTTTCCGTATAACCTCATTCCTCACTTTATCATTCAGAGTTACACCACACATGCTTCGCAAGGAACGCATTTCCACAGCATTAATTCTACTTTCATGCCTCGTACTACAACAATTAAACTTATTTTAAACATTCAAATCTTTATTTAAAAACTTCCTTCGTTGGTAGGTAAAACATGATTTTTATTTTGCCCTTTTGTAACTAGTATTACCATTGAGTAATTTGGTCACTGGTAGTCAGTTGAGAAACTACTGATCACCAGTGGTAAAATTTGGTGGATCATGGGCCACCATATACCCAACTATCAGCTCTCGTAGTTCCCATTCCCGTGAGAATACGGGGATAAAATATAACTTATGTTGTTTGCTGATAATGTAGCTTACCATTAGTGAAAGAATTTTTGAAATCGGTCTAGTAGTTTTTAACTTGAATCGTAACAAACAAACAAACAAAAAATCAAATCTTTCCTCTTTGTAATATTAGTTAAGATTCATCAGCAGTGGTGAAATCATAATCCAAAAAAAGTTGTTTCCCAGCAATAATTTTTGCGTAGAGGTACTCAGTTGGATGTACAGAATGCTTGGTTGACGGCTTCGTGGAGGGTTCTATTCCGTTTACACCCTGTATATCTGTTTATGAAGAAGCATTTTGCCTGCTGTGGTTTCGATCATCATCATCAGCCTATAGCAGTCCACTGCTGGTCATAGGCCTCTTCAATCGCATGCCATTCAACTCGATTCTCAGCAACTCTCATCCAGTTGCTACCAGCCACCCTGCAATTATCGTCACTCCACCGAGCCTGAGGGCGTCCCACCTTACGTTTGCCAATTCGCGGTCTCCACCCAAGAACACGTCTACCCCAACGGTCATCGGTTCTTTGGCTAATATGACCGGCCCATTGCCACTACAGCTTACTTAATCTGTGAGCTATGTCGACAACTCTGGTACTCTGTCGGATCACCTCGTTTCGGATGCGATCCATTTTTTTTTTTTTACGGATAGTAAATCATCAAATGACTTCTCCCGCTCTGGGCAGAGCGGAAGGGAGTGTCAGACTTGTACTGACTAAAACCCATCCATGTTCCTTCCTTGCCCTTTGTGTTCCAGGGCCGCGGTATCTCTTTCGAACAGCCCGCTGCCTTCGGATACGATCCCTCAAAGAGACTCCGAGAATAGCCCGTTCCGTGGTTTCGATAAAGTCTGTTATTATGGTTACAATAATTGATCAAAGGATGTGTTTGACTCTGTAACTCTTACATAACGAGACCGCATACCAGTAAAGCAGTAATTTACCATTCAGAAACGGCCACATTTTCCCATTAGCAAAATGCCTGTTGTGGATTATAGCCAATTACTCACACTTTATGGATGATTTTACTCGTAATTGTAACTCGACACATGCGTTAAATATGTTATAGCCAGCCTGTAATATTGTTTGAGTTTTTCGTTAATCTATACATATAATAAATCTGTAGAAAAATCGATTTTGTACATCGAAAATATTTGGAAAAATAATTTCTAGGGTGTTAAAGGGTAACCAACAGAACTCATTTCCAGCATTTTTGGAATTTTTGTCTGTTTGTCTGCTTGTATTTTAATAAATACAATTATTTATAACATTACGCCTGTAGGCAGAGATGTATCTAAATAGTACACCCACATATCGCCAGTTATATTTTAAGTCTCATGTAATAGGGAGCCTGTTACTATCAACCGGGTACAGATCACGACAATAACACTTTGCCCGACCCGGGAATCGAACCCTGACCTCATCCTCAACAGTTGCGCTCGCGACCACTCGACGAACAAGGCAGTAAATAAAAAAAAATACTTCATATTCATATTCATTTTATTGCGTACCATAATGTTAAAAAAGGTACAATAGGCTTACAGCTAAGAACAATATTATAGACCCTGTTAGGGCACAGCAATATACGATATTTAAATTAAATGTTATGTAGTTAATGAAATCATAGACAACCATTTCTACTAATCAATATATAGGTAAGTACGTAAAATTGTGGATCGCGCCACTATAATTGCATTATCGAATAGTGTACACAGTATTATTGGTAATGATTCAATAGACCACTGCTGATTGATCACATCACAGTTTGCAATAAAATAATTGGTATCATAAATTGATATGAACCCATAAAGCCTTTGTATTGACGGACTCCATATGACGGAAAACAGTAAGTAAGATTCAATCGTACTCTAAAATATAAATATACTAGCTTTTGCCCGTGACATCGCCCGTGTCAATATTGAAAATTATTCTAGAGAAAACTACTGGGACAAAAAATATCGAATGTGCAACCAAAATCGAAATATTTTATTTCACATAGGCCTATATGGGCACTTATGAAATGTCGAGAAAAGGTGCACGGTTCTGTTGGTCGTTTCCTATGGAGAAGAACTGGTAAAAAACTCTATGGTTACTGTTTTCAAATGATTTGTCATACGATATTATCATATTACAGCATTAGTACTAAGGTATAGGGGACAACGTAGGCTCGAAAATAAGTCGTTGCTTACTACATAACAAGATTAACGTTAACAAGCAACTGGGAATCTACAGGGCCTACACTAACCCAGGTCACGGTCAACTTTCATCACAATCTACAGGGTGCAAACAGACTCTTCACGAAGCCGTCAACCAAGCATTCTGTACATCATAAGTAACTTTGTGCAAAAATTATTGCTGGGAAACGACTTCTTTTTTTTGGGGTGAAAAATCACGTTTTATGGTAGGACTCAATGTAACGCATTCAAAACATTGTGCTGATGGATGGATTAAATAGTGCGGCGGTCGTGAAGGTGTCTTAAGTAAAAAAAATACATTAAAAACCTGTATTTAAAATAAAACTTATGAAAAAGTTGGAACTTTGACCCCCATTATCTCCGTAACTAAAAGGTTCTCAGGTATGGTCTAGAACAAAAAAAATATCGCAATGACGGGGAGAGCAAGTGCCTTACGGCTTCGTTAAGAGTCTTTTTACACCCTTTATAAAGCCATTACAGCGTGATAATGTAACAAACATTCAGACATACTTACTTCTGTATCTGTAAATATTTACAACATGCTAGGACTAACATAACTATGAATAATCGAGTTATAGTAATTAGTAAAAACAGTGCAGTGAACACGGGGTGTTTTATCGGACAGATCCACACCCTAGGGCGGAAAACAGTTGGTTGTTAGCGAGCTCATCAACAGACACTACATAAATAGTTCATTAAGTTCCTTGTTTGTTATGAACATACAAATTGTCCATCCACTACTCTGTGCTGTCATGTTTTATGTTAGGACTAGCTGTTGCCCGCGACCTTCGTTCGCATGAAATTATTATTAAAAAATCCCATTATTATAAGCACTTCTATTTGAATCGAATTTTGTTACCAATTTCGAGGGTTTTATTTTTTGTACGGAACCCTAATTATTAAAAAAAAGCCTTAGTTACTCCTTGTTACATCAACTATCTGCCAGTGAAAGTCCCGTCAAAATAAGTCTAGCCTTTTCGGAGAATAGCCGGACAAACAAACAGACAGACAGACAAAAATTGTAAAAAAAATATGTTTTGGTATATGTACCGTGTATACATCCATATGCACTTAGTAAAAAGCGATTATTTTAATATTACAAACAGACACTCCAATTTTATTTATCTTTATTTATTATATTCATTTACATGACTTTGTTAAAATTCTGTAAAAAATCAGCATGTATAAGCACACGGTTCTGACAAAAATCTACATCACAAAAGAAGCCTTATCAACATGATTACGGCACCAACCATTTAATTTCGTTAAGTAATTACATCGTCAAAGAAAACAAAGATACCTGGGTAATTGTGAAACACGCTCGACAGAGCACACGTTACAATGTACACGTTAAACCGTTTTATCTTTTCTCTCTAATAGCTAATTCTATCAGCCTACTGAAGATAATACGACCCGCACATGGCTTCCATGCTCGAACGAACAATGCCACGTAGAAAATCATTTCTACGTGGCATTGTTGATATCAACCAGACGCTTCATTAGCTCTTTGTGCACGCCATAGTGTGCACCTGCACTAATACTAAAAACCATACCGCGTGCGACGACGCGCGCGACTCATCACTATCTGCGGGGGTGACGGTCATCTGGTAACACTACGCGCTGCCCGCAGATAGTGATGTGCTGCGCGTGTTTAGGAGCTTATGTCCAATCTCCTTCACCCTTCATTGCCGAATGAAGGGCTATATGGAAAATGAAATGCCGATCTTTCTCTCGAAATGCAACATCTGAACATAAAATGAAGTAGAAGTGAAAAAAATCATACAAAATCATACATATATTTACATTAAGATACTTACTTGATTGAGAGCAGCGGTGACCCAGTGGTAGCGACCCTGACTTACGAGCAGTAAGTCGTGGGTTCGAATCCGCATTACTTTGTGTAATTTATTTCATCAGCACTGAAAACATCGTAAGGAAACCGGCATGTCCTAGAACCAAAAATTCGAAGACATGTGACATCTACCAATCCGCACTGGGCCCGCGTGGTGGATTATAGCCCATTCCCTCTCATAGAGAGGAGGCCTGTATCCCAGCAGTGGGAATATTATAGGCTGATGATGTGTGATGTGACTTACTTGATTTAACAGGACCATTGGCCATTACTTTAAGCTTAGCCTGTACGAGTGTGTACATACATTGTGCTATAAATAAGTGAATACAAATGAAGTAATTAGTGAACCGACCCAACGATGCGTTCAGCACTCGGCATCTATCACTCGCCTACGACATGATCAAAAAATAAATGAAAGGCGCAAATAAACATTGATTCCTATGTATTTTTATTCAATGTCTTGTTTGTCAAAAAAATGAACAGTCACTCGAATAAAATTTTTATTCGAGTGAAGCGTCTAATGTCAGCATTAGCAGTAAACTTTAACGTATTTTGTCAATACGTGAAGAGAAGTTTTATACGTTCAAAGGAATTTCAGTCAGCAAAGGAATACTTTGTCAAAGACATCTTAATGCATAACCGTTTGAATGTCACGTCTTTAATGCAAAGAATCTGTTTAGCAAGGAACTTGAAGTTTTTGTCAAAGTAAATACGAGCATGTTTTGAGTTTTCCAAGACTACAGGAAAGAAGGATCTTGTCTCAATGGTGTATGTTTATCAACTCAGGATACAAGTGCTTAATTCACATATTAATAATAAGCTAAGAATCAAATAATGTTTTCAATTTGTGAGATTACGAATAAGTGCGAAGAAGTTTATTTATCAATCTATACTAATATTCTATCCACTAACAAAGGGTTTTACGAAATTCCACCTCTAAGAGGGTAAAATGGGGTGTTGAAATTTCTGCGAAACTTTTTAGTCTCTGGGTAGATTGACTTGAAAATTAATTATTTTTTAATAAAATAGATAAAAATATATTTTTTTGTTTCGTGGAGTGCGACACGATGACTGCGAAAGTGGGCGAACTCTGAGGCTGTCGTGTGCGTACTGTACTGACCACTTACACATATTTTCTTATAACGATTCCATATTCGAAAAAACTTGAATCTTCTTAAATCACACAACACGGCCTTACTTTATGCATGATCCATCGTATCCATACAAAGGCTGTCGCGCGTCACACACAGCAAATCGGCTCGCGTCGGTGTCACGCCGCCTCCTCGCGAGCGCTTTATTGGAAACTGACAATGCATTCGCGTGAATGCATGCATGCCTTCCACTCTTCGATATCTATGCAGGCTTTGACACGTGTCTCAGTAGATTATCCCGTGATATGAGCATTGAGAATAGTAGACAATTGAGCGATTGAAGCTTAAATTATTCTCGAAATGAACCACTGAAGTTAGCAAACTAGAGAAGTCGAATATCACCAGTGAAACTGAACGTCATCTTAACCTCGTTCAAAATCTGTTAAGGTGGAAGCGTCAGGCTAGCCCGCGAAATTAAAATTTTCTAACCCGCTAAGTTCATGTAACCCTATTCTGTAACTATTTCGTGAAAAAGTCATTCAATGGGGTTAAATGAACTTAGCGGGTTGTAATGTTTTTAATTATTATAATTCTGTAACTCCATTCGTGTTACTGGCGCGATTCATTTTTCGTCAACAAACAACCTGACACTGCCCTGCAAATTGCAAAAAACGTAAGAAAATTTGAATTTCGCGAGCTACCCTGACGCTTCCATCTTATTGTCAATATATCGCAACAATAATGACACTGATGTCTTTAACGGTTTCGTACGTTTTGTTTCTGTGCTCGTTCAATTCCGTGGTCGGTTAACAAAATCAACAAAAATTTTGAATTACGTTAAATTAATCACGTCAGTCACGCACGATGATAATTTTCGTTCCATAAAATGGGTTAGTGCCGAGTGTTTTGATTTACTCACAAAACAAACTGTAGCCATTCCTCATCCCTTTTTATTTCTTTATCTTTGTCTGTAGGTTTTACCGAGCTCACTGACAGTCTGTCACTTTATCTTTGTCAGTAGGTATTACTGAGCTCACTGACGGTCTGTCACTTTATATTTGTCAGTAGGTATTACCGACTTCACTGACAGTCTGTCACTTTATCTTTGTCAGTAGGTATTGCCGAGTTCACTGACGGTCTGTCACTTCTCACTGTTATGCCCCAAGTAATAAGGTTGAATATTGGTCGACCATCAGTGAACTTGGTACTCTATTTATTTACAACTTATCCCCAACTTAGTCTCAGGAGTTGGATGATACGTATAACTACATTCACCGATACCCTCCTAAACCACGTTCCAGGAAAATCTTAGACCAATTTGATGTAAAACGATCCTTGATTCCCAGCTACTTGTCTTGCCTCAGCACCTCACAAGTGCATTGAAATTATCAATGCATTAACGTCTTTCATAGATTAGGTCTCTGTTTTATAATAATTAGCTTCTAACGTTCTGCTAAGACCCTGGTCTCTTCTCAGTGAGAGGGAGCGGGCCGTATTCCACCACGTGGGCCGTAATCCATCACGCAAGCCCAGTGCGTGTTGGTGGATGTCACATGTCTCCAGAAACAATTATCCTAAACCAAATCAACATCATTTAGATTGTAAACGAGATATAAATATTCCCCTTGTGGTGATAAATAAGCTGTTTAGCTATAAATTTTAACTTCGCCTAATAAATTGTTGCATAAATTCGTACTTTAGCTGCGTATTAGGGTGAGTCCACACTAATAACATAGTATGTTATAAAACATGGCTATTTAACATGATTCAATAGAGAGATTAGCAATGTTGTATTATTTAGACGTGTAAAAGTTTTAATCTGGACGCACCTTTAGATAAAACATGTCCGCGTATTTTGTAACAGCGGTATTGTTTCTCTCTGGAGTGCGATTCAATTAGAAGGCTAATGTTATTCGGATGAATTGAACCGGATTCCATTAAGTGATTATATATTAGGATTCCATATTTGCAGCCTAAATGAAATTAAAATGTTGGTCGTTTGTAAGTGCAATATTCTACAACGGCTGAATAGATTTTGTATCTTTTTTAAGACCTAATAAGGGTTTTAGAGAAAAGAAAATTGGAAATAATTCCCGGGAAATTGGAATTGGCTAGTTTCCTTTAATAATAGGGTATTCATGCAGGTGAAGTCTCCGGCCAAAGCTAAAATTACAGAAATATTAAAATTACTCGTAACAGATAAAAAAATGTTTCACTACGATAAAATGAAAAGTGAATTTCGCAATTAAGATGTCATAAATTTTGGCATCAGGCCACAATGCCACAAATATTTTGCTTAACGCCTGCAAATCCGAATGATTTATTTATTCGAACAAACACATTATTTCCATATTTATTTTCGTGTTTTTGAGTTGGTGAAAATTTCGATATTTCTCACCAAGAAAACCCTGTAAAATCCCAATCCCCACTATTAAATAGTAGATGTATTTTTTTAACACGTACATTATCCGACGAGCTCTTGTCACCGTCGGCGTCCCAGCTGTTTTAGAACCCAATGGCTTGGCACGCGACGATGGCAAGAGACCGGACGGCATGTCTTTGTTTCCTTGGAAGATGGGTAGGCCTTTAGTGTGGGACGCAACATGCGTCGATACTCTTGCGCCATCCCATCTTCCAAGCTCATCGTGCTGTGCTGGTGCTGCCGCTGCGGCTGCAGAGAACCTCAAGCGGCGTAAATATAGAAACCTGTGTGGTAACTATATTTTCGAGCCGTTTGGGGTTGAAACTCTAGGGCCGTGGGGTCCGAGTGCTCATAGCCTATTTAAGGAAATTTCGAAACGCCTGGTTGACGCTTCCCGTGACCCAAGGGCTGGCTTTTACTTTGGTCAGAGGCTAAGTGTTGCCATACAACGTGGCAACGCCGCCAGTCTCTTGGGCACATTACCATCTGACAGCGTTGAGGAGGAGTTTTTCGATGCCCTTTTATAGTTTGTTGTTAGTTTATTTATTTTAGTTTAATAGTTTTTAATTATCAATGTATATAGTTAGTTTAACCTAATAAAGTCATTATTTTTTTTAAACTAATAATCTGGTTAAATGTGGCTCTGCATAGTCCTGAGAAGTAAACAAGCATTATGTTATACTAACTAAGTGTACGTATGTATGTAAAATGTAAGTACTATAAACCCCAATTTAAAGAGAGGTTACCAAAACTCGTAATTGATTAAGTCACTTAATGAGATGACGTGACGGGAAAGCAAACACGAAGCATCCCGAACTGAAGTATAAGGGGATTTAACTCCGAAAGATTAATTAAGAAAAGTCCTCTAATTAGCCCCGTAGAAGTTTGATCTCGGAAAAATTGCGAGGGACAGCATTAAGAAGCAGACATTTTTATTTTTGTGTTGCTTTAAAATAAACATGTTTTGTTTATTTTACTTATAAAATGTACAGGACGCATGTATTTTTTTTTTGGATATGTCTGTTATCAAAGTTCAATCCTTGGGATTGCGAGTATTACCACGCAAACGCAAATATTAGTTTTTACTAAAATCACCAACCGTCCAAAGTAACCACATTTTAAGACGCTTGGGAGAATCTAGATATGAAGACTTTTTCACGTTTTCAAATTATAAATTACCACATGCGATAAATGATTTAATACAAAAAAAAAGCTGGCTGTTTAATTGTCAACTTGCAGCGCTAAGCGGACCGTTGAAAAATCAACAGCGCCCTTTTATTTAGACCTTAGATATTTATTTAGATATGCTAAGTCAAAACTTTCATTATAAGTTAAAATAATGTTCTTATAAGTCTTTCTTCGCCACAAGAGTGCCAAGTTCGAGAATTTGCCGTACCATTTAAACCTGAACGCGCACAACGATTTACTAACCCAAATCTTCTTTTTAGAACATTTTCGTAACATCCGTCCTAAAGTTTTAATTTAATATGATTTCCGCCAAGTCTGTGCTTTAGTACTTACAAACGAGTGCGGGTAGAATTAATTGTTCTCTCTCGGGAAAATATCTCCAAGTACGTAAAGTTTGCTGGTGATTTTAATAATAAATCAATTTATAAGCGCGTTGCTCGAGTGGCTTGCCTCCTGGCGTCATAGTCACAGTAGACATTATATGTTCTAACATACAGTAATTCAACTAGGCCATAGTATATAGCATAGTATTATATAACAGGCTGATGTCCGCAACTCCACGTCCAAGCCATATTTTGCGTGCGGGTGGGAAAATTTATTCGATGCACCGCAACTCCCCGAAAAGGCCAGCAGCGCCTTGATGTTGCTGACAATCTCCCGGAGGGTACCTTTTTTTTTTTTCTTTTTACGGACGGGAAATCATCAAATGACTTCTCCCGCTCTGGGCAGAGCGGAAGGGAGTGTCAGACTTGTACTGACTAAAACCCATCCATGTTCCTTCCTTGCCCTTTGTGTTCCAGGGCCGCGGTAGCTCTTTCGAACAGCCCGCAGCCCTGGCAGGCATCGGCCCTTGCGGGCCCCTCCCTATTTGCTGACATCTCTTTGAGGCGCGCGTGGAACACGAACGCGCCGTCAACACGGCCTGTCGTCAAAAGACGGACGGACGGCGAGCTAGCCCATTACTCACCGTCCACAGGTCCGCGTCTACGGTGGCCGGAAGCCACCACGTGACCCCCGACGCCCGAGGCGTCTCCCGTGGCGGCTGGGTCGAGAGGTTCTCTCCCTCTCACGCTCCGCCACCTCCTTCGCTAGCATGACTGCTTCGCAGAAGGAGGTACTTTGCCCTGTATGTTGCAACCACTGGACAGTGTAGAAGAACGTGGCCTGCTATCGCGTCTTCCTCCATGCAGGCTCGGCACAGGGGGCTGTCTGTGACTCCTTTGACAAAGAGGTGTTTATTAAAAGAACCGTCTCCCGTAATGGCGGCTATAACTGTGCGAAGGTGTAGTTTGGTCAGCCGAAGCTCACGTTTGGTGAGGCGGCCGTTGATGGTAGGAAGTACTTGCTTGGCCTGCCAGTATTCGCCATGGTCTAGCCACAGCAAGCTGTGGAGCTTGCTGTGCTGTTGTTCACTGTTTCGTTTTCTTACCAGTGTGCGTAGGTACCTGAACACGAACTGTTCGGGTATCCGATCGTTAGTTGTTTTCGCCAGCGGAAACCCGTTGTAGAATCCCTCCAGTACCGCCCCAACCAGGCTTCAAGAGCCGCGGTCGGAATGGTGCTCATGCAACCTGTGGTCGCCATACAGGCAATAGCCTTTGCACGCGTTGCAATTTGATGGAGGCTGTAGCTAATTTGGTGCGGGGCCATCAGACTACTGTCTCGCAATATGTCTCGAGGCGGGAGAGGTCATGCGGGGGCGGCTCCGTTGCCTCGGGCATATAGGCAGAGGCAGTTTGCATGAAGTATGCTTCAGGTAATAGGTTACTTGTGAGAAAGTCGGGGCATCGGCATCGTGACAAGTGGTTATGTTTTATGTGTGAAAATGCAACAAGACAAACAGTTTAGTTGATAACCCTATCTCGCGTTTTATTTCACAAAAAGGTCCAAGTTGGTTTACTGGTTATCTTTATACTGTGCCTGTGTCCTTGCGTCGGCGTCAGATCTCTGCGGATTCATACATTAATTAATACCTTTGATCATTACGTAAATATGCGTGATATAAGATTATTATTGATAGGTATTGCGTCTTTTTTGCGGCAAAAAGAGTTCGCGCATGACGATACGATAATAGAATCCATCGTAACCCAGGCAAGCGATTTTCTTTGTGTAAATTTTTCATCTCCACTGTACCTCAAAAATGTGAAGGAAAAAATCTTAAAAAAATGTTCTAGAACCAAAATTTCGCAGGCATGTAAGAACCACAATCTGGGTCAAAACTCGCGTGGTAGATTACGGCCCACTTATTCTTACACAGAGGGGAGACCTGTGGTCCAGCAGTGGGAAAATTATAGGCCGATTACCCTTTACTGTGCCATATTGGTGATTGAAAAGTCAAGACTATGGCAATCTAGATCCAAAAAACATTACATTGTAACTAGAAGTTATTAAGGGATCATTATATCATCAAAATAGCCCAAGAAGAAAAAATATGCATTAGAGGAAATAAAATCAAATTACTAACCGATTTTGATGAAATTTCTATGGGACCAATCGGAAAGTATATCCTTACACATAAAAAAATAATTATTCAAATCGGTTCATAAATGACGGAGTTATGTGGTAACAAACAAAAAAAAACATACATCCGAATTGAGCACTCCTCCTTTTTTTGAAGCCGGCTAAAAAGCGTATTTAGCAAAATACCTAATTAAACTAACTCCACAGTACCTAAACCGTACATAATGAATGAACTTGTAAAGCTAATCCCAGTAGATGTACAGTCGTCGCTTCAAGCCCCCGAACATTCCGCAACAACTTGGTAGCAAACCCGTGAGAGGTATTTAACTTTTTAACTTGTTAAAGTTTTTGCACATTAACGTACAGTCGTACAGGCGGTCAAATTTGGTAGTTCTGGTCAGTACGGCCCGTGATTTATTATGTACAGTAGTAGGAGGTGACTGCTGAGATGAAGAGTAATAGAGAAGTATGGAAGAAGAAGACATTCTACGCCGACCCCAAATAAATTGAGTTAAAGGCAGGAGAATTATGATGATTGCACTGTAGTAGGTAGGTAAGTGTTGTAACGACCTCGTTGTCTAGTGCTGAGTATAAGTTCGATTTCCATTTCAAGCAAAGTTCAATTGAGTTTTCCCATCAGGAATTTATCAATAAAGTCTGGGTTTGTGCCCGGTCGATGTTAATAGGTTAGCTTTCATGGGTTTTTGGTGTGCATGGATGGCATCAATCATTATATTATGAATACTGTGACTACGTTAAACTTAATAATCGCAAACAAAAACGCGAAAACCACTGGTAGGTATATGCCCTTCAGTAAAGTCTTAAGTATAAAGTCAAAAACCTCCACTCATCGATATTTTAAGTCAGAAATAGCTGTATCTCCATCAAATTGTTCATAATGGTGTCTCAGACGGAACCCATTTCTCTCTGTAGCGTTTTATCGCGTTATTTTCCTGAAGGGACATAAGATTGATGATGCCGCGTTGTCTGCTAAGACTTTTGCCGAACAACTAAATCGAAAATGTCAATCGCAAGCACAATTTTCACCACAATGTTTTACTTCCTTGTTTTTTCCGTCAAACATGTGGGCAGACGTTTTTGATGACGTTTGGTTTTATTTGCGCTCCGTTGAGAAAGTTTGAAAGTTGGTTATGGAGGAAAAAGAATTTAGCGCGATTATATTAATAGAGTTTACATCATACGTGTATAAGCACAAATTTTTGGCAGATACTGTTATTAAAAACATCTATACGCAGCTTTTAGCCGCGGCTTTACCCGAGTCGAGCTCGAACGCATGGTGATCTTGCCTTCTACGTCACAACCCAGGTCTATCCGTGTGCCAAATGTCATCCAAATCGTTCGTGAAGGTAGGTTTATAAGTTACTTGTTTTTTTTTTAGTAAGATATCACCATTTCAGCCGAAAAACGTCCACTGCTGGACATAGGCCAGCCCGAAAGAAGGGGTTTTGCCATAATCGCCACGTTTGGCAGGCGGGTTAGCGATCGCAGTACGGTTGTTACAAAGGCACAGAGAACGCTGCTTCCCATTCTCTGGTAAGTCCCCTAGTCGCCTCTTACGACACCCACGGGGAGATATGGGATGTTGCTATTCTTTTCGTTCGACACCATAAAGGACAAATAAGATATAGAGGCTTTAAACTCCACCCCAAAGAAAGTGAACTTTATGAAAATAAAGGTCACAGCGGCCGTTTAGAGTATTACTTTCGCATATGGATATAAGGTAAGGTAACACAATTCATTAAGTTCCATTTTCGCAATTTTCACCATATAAGAGAATATATTTTTCCACGCCAATTGAAATAGTTTTCTTCCTACCATAAATTAAATATGAAATGTAAGTAATAGGGATGTTTCCTGAGTAGCAAAAATATGATTCTATTTAGTCCGTCAGTTAGATTATTGAAAAATATTGGATACGTATTTTCTTTTATCAAACCAATAAAACTGACGAAGATAAAACGCATCAAAGATCAAGAGTAGGAGCTTGTGACGTCACTTCGCCAGTAAAAGTCTACTGACATTGCGACGTCACACGAGTTTTCGACGAACTGTATCGTCTTATTTTTTTGTTTACGTGAAAAAATAAAAATACATGTCCAATATTTTTTGGAACTCTATCTAATGGACTAATTGTTTTTTTTTGGTAAATATCCTATTAGGCAGAAATACCTAAATGCCTACCCCCATGGGAAAAGGGCGTGAGTTTATGTATGTATGTATGTATATTACAGTTAATTACACGGAACAGGATTTTCAGAGCATTTTTGTCCAAAAAGGTTTAGTTACTTCGTATGAAAGTGAGCCTGAAATTATGATAATGGACCATCATTTTTCCACATAGGAAATACTTTATTAAGATGAATATTACTAAGCTAGTTTTTCCTTGTAAATGTTTGTTATATTTCTAAGAAAACGAAAATAGCGAACTGAACAAAACTGACGAGTAGTGGTCCATGTTAGTCCTGGTCAAAAGAGCTGGTTGGCACGTGTTGAGGCCTTTGCCCAGTAGCGGGATGACGCAGGCTAGCCGTAACAGTAATAAAACGAAATTAATAATCAATACTAGTTGAAGTTTCCAAGTCGATCGTCATTTGTTTTCCCCCATTTTGTAATTTGACTTCACGGTTCGACAACTCTCAATGGTATTCAGTTATGGCCATTATGATGTCATACCATTCACGTTTCGCTCGATATAAATGATGCCCCCAACTGTGCGTAACATACGGATCATCAAGCGTCATTTGTTCAAAGTTAATCACTTCAATACAGAACGATCAACCAGGATTTATCCACTCGAAAAACAAGTACAGTCGAACAAAGAATTTAGTATGCAGGCAAATAAAATATCATTCAAAGGAAAGATAAAAGGGTTGCCTAAAAAATATTGCAAGTGTGACAATCTGCTAATGTTTTTTTTTTATTGTGAGACACCAATGAGCAGAAATCGGCATCCTCTTCCTCGTATGGCGTTCTTCATTACAGAAGAACGTGAAGGCAATCTGCTTGACGAGTTTTCGTTATCTGTGCCTATCCTTGGCATTGTGAAGCGCGTCGTTGAGTTTTCAGTGCAGCGATGAGTGAATTTTGGTACGTCCATCTAAATGGACTACGACCTCTCGGACGCTTGCCATCGACTCTATAAATCGGATTTGGTAGAGTTTATTTAGTGTGGTACCAGAGCTATGACATTTTTTTTTCTAAATGTTACAGCACCAATTAAGTTTAATATATGTATTTTATTTATTTAAACTGCTTGTACAATAGTGGTACATAAGCGGACTTAATGCCACAAAGCATTCTCTACCAGTCAATAAGAAAGTCAGGGTTCAATAGGAAAACATTGTGCTAGGGTACAAAATCTAAAAAAAAAAACTTATTTTTGAAAATGTATATACATACTTATATTGATACTAATACACATATACTAATAAAATAAACTAATAAATATTTTAACAAATACCAAAATAAGTATACCTTTCTTTTTATATATTATTTTATTGTTTTGTCCTGTGCGAGTCTAGTAAATACTTTTTATTTCTTTCAATTTGCCTTAACTTCAAGGAAATAAGTAACATGGGGAGAATAGTTCCCTCTAATATAACAACTTTATTTCAAAGGTGGATTCGAGGTGCTTATGAGCGTGGGAAAATAACTACCGAGGAAACTCACAGCATTGGATAAAAGCAGTTGCAAATTAACTGTTTACCTGTTTACCAGATCGCTTTTTTGACAGTACAGTTGTGATCGAACGGAAAAATAATTATTGGCAAGGGAATTTATTTCCTTCTTTTTATTTTATTCTTAACGCTTTCCTTAGTTTTATTACTGACTAAATAAGAATCAAGACGCCACAGTGACGGAGTGGAAATGTCGATGTCGAGGGAAGCAAATAAAGTGATGAATAGGAACGCTTTTTATGTTAGTACAATAATTACCTAAGGAGATAGCCAAAGAATTAGAAAATAAAAAACCTCGTCAAATAAAAAAAATCTTAAAAACCTATTTTACGGCTGAAAACTCGGAGGGGCGTACGTGTGGGTCCACTATCAGACAAAGAAATGTGAGCGAGTAACCTAATAATAATCGATGGCGCACATAATTTTGCCTCAAAAAGATTGAGCGTTATTCTTTTTATAGCTAATATGAAAGTTTTTTGAAAATAAATAGATTGTTTTTTTTATTTTTATTAATAAGTATCATAATTGTTTTGGTGAATATTTCAAAGGAGTGCTACATAATTTTGCAGGTTAGAATGATTCGCTGCAGCCGGGTGGCAAAAACATGAACGTTCGTGCACAAACCCATCAGTTAAATACGTAATATAGTTTGTTTAGTTTATCATATAGTTTGTTATATATTATTACTGTTAGTATGTATTATTATTTTTGTTTCTTTCTTTCTATTATGGTTCACCCTAGGAGTATGTTGAAGAGGTGACGGCACGGTTGGCGCAGTGGCTGAGCAATTGACTGCTGCGCTGCGTGTCGCGGGTTCGATCCCCGCACGGAACAAATATTTGTATGGCCTACAGATAGTTGTTCCGGGTCTGGCTGTTTGTGTATGTGAGTTTAAATGTTTGTGAACGCACCCACGATACAGGAGAAATTCCTAGTGTGGGGCAACGTTTTTGTAAAAAAAAAAAGAAAAAAAAAAGGTGTTTTTTATTTATTTAACCACCTTTATTTGTTAGGTACTCACTTACAACAACACAGAGATTTCCCAGTCGGCTAGGGCAAAGCATGCCCAGGTGGAGGGGTTTCAAAAGGCTCGATGAAGCCGTCAGCAAAAATATTAAACAGCTCTTTAATACTGTTTAATCGCTCGTGTCGAACCGAAGAACTTATTTATTTCAGAGCTAACAAAAGTTGTTTTTGTAAGATAATTTATTATACCAGATACCTTATTGTAGAAGTATAAAGTAAATATGTAGATACGTCTTCAAAGTTTTTATATAAATCACTTTTGCTCTTAAAGATAAATCTTCAATATACATCGTTTTTGCTGGTTGCTGCTTATCCGCCTCTGGCCATTATTATCGATGGCAGCCAAAAAGTCAAAGTTCACGAATATAATAGGATCTTGTACCAAAATATACTTTTATCTTATCAATAGATCAAAAAAAAACACAAAGAACACAAAAATCACACAAAAAGAAAACTTATATATACTTATAGATCACAAAAAGAAGCTCAGCTCATATTAGCGTGTCGAGTTATATTTTTAGAAAATCTAAATGGAAATTACCTAACTAAGGATCGACTATTACATGCAAATAATAAATAAGCAGAACAATATAACATAACATCAGGCGAATGCCCAACAGATTAGGAAGAAATGAACTTATAGTACGGGGTACCCACATTTCACCAATTATGTTTGGGACTAAAAGTTTCATATGTTCCTATTGCCATCAATTAGGTACGAGGCAAGCGTGCTTCACCCTTGGGTTGCGTCATCGCTTAATCGAAGCGTTGCGATCATAGGTAAGCCTATTTATCTTAAAAGAAAACTCCGAGTTGCTACTAAGTTATTACCGATGGAAAATCTCGATAACACTTTGTCCTATCTCATGCTCAGCAGCCGCACTTGACACCACTAAACACAAATATAAACAACACAACAACAATACTTACTGACGGTAAAGCCTAGTCGCTCAATCAATCAACATTATACATCGATAGTTATCTAAAGGATTGATGGGGACTCGATTTGTAAAACGATTTGCTTTCACTCGCTCGAAATCCAACCCGATTCAACGGTGGATAGACAGGATAGAATCTGTCAGTGTCTCGTCACTGGATGTCGGCCATTTTTCAATTAGTGTCTACACACAAGGTTAGTCGATTGAAACGAATTTAAATGGGAATTAGAAAAAACCTATATCATCATCATCATCATTTCAGCCAAAAGACGTCCACTGCTGGACATAGGCCTCCCCCAAGTGGCCAATCCAGCGGATCCCTGCAACCTTCATCAGGTCATCGGTCCACCTAGTGGGAGGCCTTCCAACGCAACGTCTTCCGGTTCGCGGACGCCACTCCAGAACTTTACGGCCCCATCGGCCATCCGTTCTGCGAGCAATGTGCCCTGCCCACTGCCACTTAAGTTTGACAATTCTTCGGGCTACGTCGGTAACCTTGGTTCTCTTGCGGATGTCCTCATTTCTGATTCGATCACGCAAGGAAACTCCGAGCATAGCCCTCTCCATTGCCCTTTGGGTGACTTTAAGCTTTCTAATTAGGCCCATTGTGAGCGACCACGTTTCGGTCCCGTATGTAATCACTGGCAACACACACTGGTCATAGACTTTCGTCTTGAGACACTGCGGTAAGTTGCACGAGAAGATACCACGCAACTTCCCAAACGCTGCCCAGCCGAGTCGGATTCGACGATTGACCTCTTTATCGAAGTTAGACCTACCTAACTGGACCGTTTGTCCCAGGTAGACATAATCGTCTACAACTTCGATTGTAGAGTCTCCGATCTTGATAGGAGTGGGTGTTACATGGGCATTCAACATGACCTTGGTTTTGTCCATGTTCATTTTAAGACCCACTCTTCCGGAAGCTCTACTGAGGTCATCGAGCATTGTACTGAGGTCCTCCATGGTCTCAGCCATAACCACAATATCGTCGGCAAACCGAAGGTGAGAGATGTACTCGCCATTGACATTGATGCCTAGCCCTCGCCAGTCCAGAACCTTGAAGACATCCTCCAGTGCAGCGGTGAACAGTTTCGGAGATATGACGTCTCCCTGTCTCACACCTCGCTGCAGAAAGATAGGTTCCGAGGTCTGGTCCTGAAGTCGGACTGACATGGTGGCGTTTTTGTACAAACACTTCAACACCTCGATGTACCGATAGTCGATTTGGCACCGTTGGAGAGACTGCAGTACAGCCCAAGTCTCGATCGAATCAAAGGCTTTCTCGTAGTCCACAAACGCTAAACAGAGAGGCAGGTTATACTCTTCGGTCTTCTGTATAACCTGCCGCAGCTTATGTATGTGGTCTACGGTGCTAAAGCCTTTTCGGAAACCGGCTTGTTCGGGAGGCTGGAAATCGTCAAACCTGCGCGCGAGACGATTCGTGATGACTCTTGAAAACTACTTGTAGACATGGCTCAGAAGTGAGATGGGCCTATAGTTCTTTAGCCGGGCATTGTCGCCCTTTTTGAAGAAGAGTACCACCACACCTCTGCACCATGCCTGTGGCGTTTTCCCTTCGAGTATGACGGAATCAAATAGCTTCTGAAGGGCCTTAAGTACCGGTTTTCCACCCGCCTTCAGGAGCTCGGCCGTAATTCCGTCATCACCCGGTGCCTTGTTGTTTTTAAGTTGTTTCAGAGCCATCCTAATCTCGTACAGGCTGACGTCCGGGATGTCTTCGGTATAGTGTCGGGTTAGTCTAGCTCTTGGGTCGTTTGCTAGATCTACAACAGGTTCACTGGTTGACGTGTATAACTGCCCATAGAACCTCTCGATCTCCCTCAAAAGCTCCGGTTTGGTGGATACGATCCTGCCATCGATCATCGCCGGTCTTCAGTTTTGCGAGCTGGCTCTGCCCAATAGCCAGATCTCTTGCAAATACCTTGGAGCCTTTATTCCACTCAATTGCGTCTTTAATACGCTCGGTATTAAAGCTGCGGAGGTAGCTCTTCAAGGATTTAGCGATCCATCTATTAAGCCGCCGGTATTTCCACGCCTCGTCTGAAGACTGCAGGATCATCTCACGCCGCTCCTTCATGAGCTTGAGAGTATGCTCTGAGAGTTTTTTGTTCTTGTCTGGACGACGTGTCTCGAAGAACTTAGACCCAGTCGTATGGACAGTTTCCACAAACCCGTCGTTATATTCGTCCAGTGAGCTTCCTAGGCACTCGAAACGATTCTGGAGTTCAAGCTGAAAGCTCTCGGGGATTTGGATCTGGATCTGTGCTGGACGGAGCGTAGATTTCATCAGTCGAGACCTTTCAAGCTTGATATTGATGTTCATCAGTCTCCACTTCCTCGTCGGAGTGTGCCGAGGTCGGGGCGTAGACCTGTATGACCTTCAGCGAATATCTTGAGGATATTCTGAGTATAAGGCACGCCACCCTGGTCGACACACTCTCGATCTTCACCACGTTGTTCACGAGGGACTTGTGGACGATAAACCCAACACCACCCTGGGACTGCCGGTCACCCTCTCGGAAATAGAGCAGGTTGCCGGATTTCAGGGTTATCGTGTCCTCTCCCTCTCTTCGGACTTCAGATAATCCCACAACACTCCATCTCAGCCTGCTCAATTCCTCTTCGAGTTCCGTTATCTTCTCGTCGGTCCGGAGTGTATGCGTGTTGTATGTTGCCAGGTCAAGTCGTCGGTATAGGCAGCCAGATCCCGTCCGGAGATTTTTCGCACCCCTTGCCACGCCGTCACTTCGACCGCTACCATAATCGAGGGTAGACGGGCTGCCGGGTACTAGGGGCCATTTGTATGTTGCGCTATTCATTTGGGGGGTTTTGCCATAATCGCCACACTTGGCAAGCGGGTTGGCGATCGCAGTATGGTTGTTACAAAAGCACAGAGAACGCTGCTGCCCATTCTCTGGTAAGTCCCTTAGTCGCCTCTTAAGACACCCACGGGGAGATATGGGATGGTGTTATTCTTTACGTCCGACACCATACAGTACATATTCATACATATTCTTTAATAGTCGTTCTACGATATCAATGATTAATTCTTCTACTAATATCTAATTTAATTGAGATTGGCGCAGTATGTTTTCTTCCTTCATTAATTTCATTTTCTACATATTATTATATACTAGCTAATCCACGCGGCTTTGCCCACGTAGTGTTCGGTAATTGTCCCACGGGATCGTACTACTAGGATAAAAAGAGTCCTATGTGTTGATCCAGGTTATAAGTTATATACATAAACTCACGCCCATTTCCCGTGGAGGTAGGCAGAAACCACAGAACGCCACCTGCTACGATCCTTACATACTCCTTTTGCCTCGTCCACGTTCATACATCTGGTCATACACGTAGCGAGTACTACGCACCTAACCTTTCTGAAGAACATCACCGATAAGGTCAGCGTATGTCTTTCTAGGGCGTCCCCTCCCGGCGTTGCCACACACACCTGCCTTGTAAATACCTTTTGTTAGTCGCCTTTCACTCATCCTCTACACATAAACAAACCATCTAAGCGTACTCTTTTAAATTTTTGTCACTACATCATCTTTAAACAAAAACATAAACATTTCATTTTCATAAACTATCTGTGTCACGTCAGCCGCATGCATGATGACCGCTGCCGCTGGGCAAAAGTCTCCACAAGATGGTTGCCGGAAGGCGGACGGCGCCTCCGAGGCCGGCCCAGAAAAAGGTGGCGAGACGATCTGGATGCGCACCGCGAGGGCTGGTTCGAGGAGGCACGTGAAAAAAGCACGTGGAAGGAATTGGAGGAGGCCTTTGCCCAGCAGTGGGACAGTACAGGCTGCTGAACAAAAAAAAAACTATCTGTGAGCGAAATTTCATCCAAATCCGATCAGTAATAGTTTTTGCATGAAAGAGTGACAGAGTAACAAACATCCAGACATCCTCACTCGCATTTATTATATTGATAGAAAGAAGGATGTTCTTTTCCTTGATCTCTTACAATAGAGAGAACTTGAGAGGCTATCACTTTATGCATTATTCTATTCATATTGAATGTTTTAAAAATACTACAAATTGAGATTATAATTGGCGATTTATAATAGCGATTAAATTCGTCACTCATTGTTTGGTTTAAAATGTTAAACACTTATGCAAGTTCCGGCGGCGCGATCGGCCATGTTCCTTTGTTTGAATTCAGTTGTATCGTTGAAAAGTGTTCGTTAGCCCATGAGTAGAAGACTCAAGATATCCTGTGAGTAAATAGTTTTTAAGGTTCCGTAGCCAAATGGCAAAAAACGGAAACCTTATGGATTCGTCATGTCGGTCTGTCTGTCCGTCCGTATGTCACAGCCACTTTTTCCGAAGCTATAAGAACTATACTGTTGAAACTTGGTAAGCAGATGTATTCTGTGAACCGCATTAAGATTTTCACACAAAAATAGAAAAAAAACAATAAATTTTGGGGTTCCCCATACTTAGAACTGAAACTCAACATTTTTTTTTCATCAATCACATACGTGTGGGTTATCTATGGATAGGTCTTCCAAAATGATATTGAGGTTTCTGATATCATTTTTTTCTAAAGTGAATAGTTTGCGCGAGAGACACTTCCAAAGTGGTAACATGTGACCCCCCCCCTGTAACTTCTAAAATAAGAGAATAATAAAACTAAAAAAAATATATGATGTACATTACCATGCAAATTTCCAATTGGTTTGAACGAAATCTAGTAAGTACCTAGTTTTTTTCCTTCGTGCGCGAGTCCGACTTGCACTTGGCCAGTTTTATAGTTTGAAATTGCTGTGCTTTATAATATTATTGATTTAATTAAGTGCATACGTTAAAGTGTACCAAATTATAAAGTGTTATTCTATTCATTTAAGAATCGAGAGTGTTGATGAAATTGCGTATTTGTTTGGGACAAAATTATCTAAAACATTATTTCAAGCACCTCTTTCGACCTGGGAATCGAATTCAAAATCCAAAGTAGCTCTTACTAAACATAAAACTAATTCAAATCTTTATTTTACTAAAACCTCTTATTACGTATTCTGTTTAGATAATCTGAATTCCTTTGAGAGTTTCACACAGAATCTCCGTTGAAACGCCTTTAGCCAATACAAAGGCAGATAATTGACACAATCGCCCCAACCTCCAGTCGGTACATGTTTATCAAGTGGCCACCTCACTCTGGGGGGCTAGTTTAAAATAGATGGGATTAGTTGGGGACTTTAGTCGTCGTAGGTAGGTACCCTTGCCAAGAGTGGAAACGAAGACATTGTTGCAAAATTGTTTATAGTTTTAGTCTGTCCAGGAACCACACAATAAGCCATTTGGTTGGAGTGCGCAAGCAACTACTAGTTACTGCAACCATCACGGCTCGCACTCATGATTGTTGCAATCTTACTTAATAATTACTAATCACCATAAACAATATTTTAGTTAAAATGTGGTTTATGTTTATTGTTGAAATGAGGTTTATCTTCACACACATCTTTAGCCGTAACACAGAATTATATTAAACAGGACAGTTCTAGCGGTTCATTATAGAAAGATACAATTTGGTACCTGCAAGCATTTGTTTGTGTCAAAATCAATCTGTCTCACTGAATTGAGGCTTGAAAACTCTTTACTAGTGGATTGTATTAGATAATAAAGAAACCTATTAAAAATAACAATAATAGACAGCAGTTATGGTATCTACAGTAACATAGCAATACTTTTGTTTTAAAAGATTGTAACAAAATTAGTTACCCACGCGCACGGCAACTTTCCCTCCATTCTAAATGAAAAGGTTGCCAGAGTAAAAATAATTTAATTAAGTAATACACTTACTCTACTTAATTAAATTTTGCTTTAAAATAACAGCTCAAAAACAAAATGTTGGGAGATATTTTACTGAAATAATAATTAATTCATAAAAGGGGTTCAACCACGTAGGTAACTTTATTTACGAAGTAAGTTTCACGAACAAAAAGCGAATATTTAATGGTGTCGCGGCGAAATCGTCAAAATTAATGAGTTATTTCAATTAAAGCTCTCTGAGTGGCGAAATATTAAGCGCATTGTACTTTATCCATTAGTAGTGAATTAAAAGTATCGTTTTACTTAACAATATTGCTGAGAAATAGATCTTAGTTTTGACTTGCCGTGTTGTATCTACACCACCCTTGGTTGCTGGGTAATATAATCGCTTAGTTGACATTAAATCCGCTTTTGTATCGTGTTTTTACGCGAAATTTTTAATTTTAAAAATAAACCCGGGTTAAGTGGACAGACCGGACACGTTGGAAATCTATTGGGGAGGCCTATGTTCAGTAGTGGACAGCAACGGGCTGATATGATGATGAAGTGGATTTCCAATAGAATAAGAGGTCAGCTTACACTGGTTTCGTTAGATGTGCAGCCTATTGTACTATACATCTCTGACTATGCCTTCGGAGAATTCAGGCGAAATATTGTGTTTGTGATTCATTTTGTCACAAGAAAATGGCAATAGATTAAAAAAAATACTTTGTGCTTAAATTCTTTATTTAAGGGGCCGCCGCACAGTGGAACGAATGTATGGGAGCGGTTGGACGTAGACATGTCCGAAAAATAAGAGTAAAATTATGACAAACTAATGATGCCATCTTATTCGATTACTTAATGCCTTCATAAATTGTGGTGATGAATTTCTTCATAACTCCCATATTTCGGGAGTAATTTGAGAAAATGTGAAATTTTACTATGAAAATGAGTGTATCGAGCTCTCTCCCTCCTGATTCCGGGCTTGTTTCAAGTACCGGTCTCTAATATCGTAATGCTATTACTAAGAGCTATATTTAATACTAAGACACATAGTGCGCCAAATGTGCACTTTCTGGGATAAAAGGAAATGAAAATTTAAAAAAAAAAACGTTTTTTCCCCATTTGTATTTACTTTAAACCGCAGACAGACTTATTAAGAGGTCTATAAATATATTATATATATACAGAAATATATATTAACAAAAATATTCACAAGAACTGATGAGAGTATGACTTTTAAGTAAGTTGATAATAAATTACCTAGTTTCATTAAAAGTACAATAAATAATTAAGATGTAAGCTCTAATTTACTAAGTTACACATTTTAAAACAATAACATCATTTAATTATCTTCGTCATCATCATCATCATCAATTAATTCAAATTCAGAATCGATGTCCGCTAAATCATTTATGTTAACAAATTCGATATCACTTTTCTCAGAATCCGTAAGCTCATAAAATTCCTTAAAAGAAGATTTTTTTACAAACTTATTTCCTTTTGGACGGATACTTGTAACAAGTGGATCAGAAGACAGTAAAAGATTGTGCATAATATCTTCATTGCATGAGATACTGCTATGCTTTCGAGAATGCCCCTCTCTATATTTTCTAAAATCTTTATTTCTAGCCTCAGATGCCTCTTCGGATAGAAAACCAATGGGCACAATTGACATGTTCTGAACTATGTCTGGCCCATGCATTAAAATTTTATGAAGTGAAGAAGGCATATAATACCATGGGTATAACTCCACGTAAAGCTTAGCAGTATCAAAGCAGAACTCTCGGAATTTAGTTACGTTGATCTTCTCTCCTGATGAAATACACTGCAAGATCACACAGATTTTTCTTAAAAGCATAGCATCTATTCCGGTCAGTTCAGCAGATTTAGTGTAGTTTTCAAAAAATCTCCTTGCCGAGTTGCCATTGTTGGTGGATCCACTGCCTTGTTTCACAACATCGAGAAGTAAGCCCGTTTCTCTTCTTACAGCCTCTTGAACTCTTTTCTTCCTGTCATCAACTTGCCTTTTTGCTATATCACCCCTTACTTGCCATGATTTTATGTCTAATTTGTAGGAAATGTGTAATAAGCATTCCATTGAGCGAATCCAAGCGTGAAGGGTGCTTAAGCTATATTTATACATGTCCTCGTTTGCGTGTTTATCTTTGATTAACTCTAAATTATTCATTTCTTTAGGACAAGCCTTGCATATGTCACACACTGAAGCTGCTGTATCGGATATAATGGAATGAATTTTACCATCAATCATTGTCAACAGCAGTTGGTGTTTGACACTAATTCCATCAGTGATGGTGGATGGAGTTAAGGCTTCAATCTCTGCTTCGATTTCAGCCATCTCTCTCTGCACATTTTCTTTGGTTTCCTTTATAAACTTAAACAATATTGGCCGGCAAAATGAAGTGGAAGATGGTCGCTCGTTTTCCCAAATTGTTACACCTTTTGAGACGAGCCGCAGTGGTACAAGACTAATCATAAAATTACTAGCAAGATCGATTTGCTCATCTTCACTCGTCCTTTGATGATAAATGCTTTGGCTAGATGATCCGTCAAAACCCCATTTGCTGGTCAATACGAGCTGTTGATTGGGATCAACAGGGGTTTCTAACGACCTAATAAGTCTTCTTGAGGTTAAATCCATCAAGGCTTGTAATTTGATTTTTGCAGAGCTCTCTGTAACTGTGAGATCTTCTTTGGCCGGATAGCACTTAATTTTTTCTTTAACCAACATGTAGTAACTCGGGTATTGAAGAGCTCCTTCTTGAGTGTTGAAATCCCGAAGAGTGTTATAGCGCCATTTCGATAAGTTCATCGATACATAAAGAGCCAATGCCTTCAAAGGGGATATTTCCCGTACCTGAATTGATTTACCTTCAATGAAGGCTTTGATTTTTGAGGCCTCTTCTGGATTCTCCGTCAAGTATTTCATAACATAAGCTGTATCGCTTTGTCCTGCCTTTTGAAGCGCCCTTTCGGCCGAAAACATAATTTCAGCGCTGCTACTGCTGCATGAAAGACTATCTTCAGTGCGTCTTCTTTTTTGCCGGTTACTAAGGTCCTCAAAAGATTTACGAGGACTAGGATGTGTACAAGTTGAAGCATCAGATTTAGCAGGAGAAATTATGGGCTCGATGACGTCACTTATATTTTCTGTAGAAGGTTCCATATTTTCATTCTGTAATTCCGGCCATTGAATTGCAGCCTGTAGCCAAATCTCATGTTTCTTCCGAAACTTATCTGTGCTTCTTCCAGACTGTGTCCATTTTGCATAAATGCGGTAGCAAAATCGACGACACCAGTCTTTTAAACTTGTTTCAGCACTTTCACATAACTGAACACAACTGTTATCTTTTAAAACACTGAACAAATAGTTAAAGTCGCGTAAATCTTTATGTGCGCGTGCGCATAAAGCAACGTGAATATCAAGATTTGTATTAAAATTTGGAAAATACATTGCGAGATTAGCTTGGATACAACGAGGTGTAAATCAACACTGATTTTAAAGTTACTAATAGTGACCTATTTATATAAAATCCAGGTATCCCAGGTATCCTTTGTTAAATATTGCAAGGTAATTAGTTATTGTGATAATTAGTAAATGATGCATGCTAAATTAGTGTATTAAGAGCCATTTAGTAATTAAATAATAGCAATGTTCTTATCAGTAATCATTAGTGCATCAGTTTTATATGTAAACCTTAAGTCCCTAATTATATATCCTAATTAGCTTATATCTTCTCTAATTGGCTGCTCAGAAATGTTATTGTAATAAGGTAAACCTTTAGAAAAACGGTTTTAATCAACAAAATAAACAAAAAATAAAAAAATTGTGTTATAAAATAAACATCACTCTTTATCCCAGAAAGTGCACATTTGGCGCACTATGTGTCTTAGTATTAAATATAGCTCTTAGTATTAGCATTATGATATTAGAGACCGCTACTTGAAACAAGCCCGGAATCAGGAGGGAGAGAGCTCGATACACTCATTTTCATAGTAAAATTTCACATTTTCTCAAATTACTCCCGAAATATGGGAGTTATGAAGAAATTCATCACCACAAGTTATGAAGGCATTAAGTAATCGAATAAGATGGCATCATTAGTTTGGCATAATTTTACTCTTTTTTTTCGGACATGTCTACGTCCAACCGCTCCCATACATTCGTTCCACTGTGCGCCGGCGGACGCTGAATTGTCCATACAAACGTAATATGAAAATCATTTTCAGTTTGAGCATATTTCCACAGAATAATAGTTATTCGGAACAAGACAGTATTTACCTAGGTTTTAATTTTTTTTTTTTTGCATAATACTTACCTAAAACGAATTGTAAACAAATTGAATTTGTCTCATTTTTACAGTATAAATAAGATGTTTTCATCTCATCTGTTCTATATATATTCAAAAAAAGGTAATATTTTTAATATTGACTATTTCGAAACATGAGTTATATTGTTAATTACTCAATATAAAAAAATGGAAAAGCATTTCATTCATCTTTTTTGGTATTACGGCACACATTCAAATTAATCACCAATGTTCAGCGGTGATAATGATAATAATTAAAGAATAGTAGCTAAGTAAACACTATTTACATACACTCACGCGCGGCTTCGTAACGCGCCGGGAAGTGTGAAAGATAACAATATTTCGATGGATTTTTACCTTGCTTCGAATTACAGTTGAGAGCGGGCTCTTAAATAATTTACAACTTTTACTAGTTAGCAAGCTGGTATTGTTTTATATTTTGGCTATCATTCATAATCTTTTATTGGCTCACAAACTTAATTGTGTTTTATTACTTACACAGGTTCTTTGTGACATTTAACTTTCAGAACAATATTTAAAAGTTCAAGAAGGGTCTTAATAAAATTAATAACGAAGCCAAAAGTCTAGCCTTAATCATGGTCGAATTAATTTATCTTCTTTCTTTCCATTCATACGTACCATCATGTACATGCACATCAAGCTAATACAATCGGTCAAATTTCTTTAATAGATTTTAAACTTTATCTATAAAGCATCTTTATCTATATTGCATGAATCTATTCAAGGTTGGTTGAGAAAATCTAACAGTTTCGGGTAGGTTGACCTGCTGGCGTCTGTACCTAACCAACAATAACCCCTTCTGCCTCTTTGTACTAACTACTGGCTAAGCACTTACACCAGAAAATCATTACCATAAATAGCACTAGCTTGTAAGCGTAACATAGGAAAGTTGCGAAGAAATCGGTCTCGTAGGAATGTGATGGCAAGCGTCCAAAGGTCCAAACGAGGCTCGGTGCAGATAACATGGTGGTCGTATCGCACGATTTATATTGTGGAAATGACAGCTGTTCTATTGGTAGTTCATAAGGTTTAGTTTTTTCTAGTTGGTTTTAAAACTTATTTTTAAATACAAGACAAAATATTAATTGAATCAGTCACGTTATGTCTTTTCTACGATCACTGATCGAAGGGTTACATGTAAATAAAACTTTGATTTTATGTTTGTAGTTTTATTTATTTATACACACAAAATACTTAACAGGACAGTCGACTTTTGATGGAAACTTGCCGATAAGTGTTTTACAAATCATGACTGAGTTAAGTAAATATAATTTCTGCTACCAAAATTGACAAAGGTATCCGTAGGCTTTCACAAATTCGTCCAACAATACGTGGGCTACTCAGATTTTTTCGTGGAATTCAAGTCTTTAATGTGCTCTTTTCAGTTACGAAAAACAAAGTACCTACCCATGTTCTTTAAAAGCAAACTTCGCTGATCTAGAACATAATTTGGAACATGGTAGCCACAAGCTCTAATATGTAGCTATACCTACACTAACCTTTATACGTGATTTTCTCCTGCTACACTGTGCACCTATGTTCGTAGACGATGGATAGACTGTGTAAAGTTTGATATGGCAAGAATGGGTGACTGAAGAGATGACGAGTAATAGAGAAGTATGGAAGAAGAGATGCTGCGCCGAGCACAAATAATAATTTAGGATCCTTATCCTAAATTATTATTTGTGGTCGGCGCACTGCCCTTGCAGAAGAATAATAATGTTACGATTTTGGAATCGTGGAAGGGTTAGGTAGGGCTGCGGGACTGTTCGAAAAAGATACCGCGGCCCTGGAACACAAAGGGCAAGGAAGGAACATGGATGGGTTTTAGTCAGTACAAGTCTGACATTCCCTTCCGCTCTGCCCAGAGCGGGAGAAGTCATTTGATGATTTCATATCCGAAAAAAAAAGGGTAACATAGAGGTGTACTTGCAGTACACCCACATTTCGTAAGTTCCAAACGTATTAGTGCTGGTGTCTGTCTGTACCTACAAAATTTGAGCCAAATTTTTGCACAGAAACACATGAATGTGTCAGTTCTTTTCATGCCTGGTTGAATGTAAGCTGATGTAAGTTTCTCACTTCACCTTGTGAGCTGAAAGGCGTGCTTTTACTACACGATGTTTCTGTTGGAGATTTTATGTCTTCAGGTATTTTTGCAATGGAATAGTTGCTTAAGTGCACACTTCAACTTTCCAAATCAAAGCGACAAATGTTTTGAAATGGCGCTATTTTAGGTTTGCTGTGAACTAGTTTCCTAGGTGGAAACAACCACGCGTTCATGATAAGAATTCGACTTCCATAATTATAACCTTTGTTTAGTAGTTGTACTGTCCTATCGCAGTTATCCTTGTTACAATAATTATGGTCACTGATGGTAAATTTATAGTACCTTTCCAATACACCCAGTAATTGTATAACAATTCCCGAAATCCATTGTTATATTCGCAAACTGACCGTATAACCAGGCAATATAAACCCGGGTATACAATAGCCCTGTAAGCGGCATACGGTTCGCTAGCTGCACGTCGGCTGTAACGTAAAATTTTAACGTTCCCCGCTGCCCAATCAACACACCGCTATAGTGTGGTAAGCAAGTTAAGCTTATGCCACGCCTCATAATATATATGTCCTGTAACATTTTTGTAAAACGTGAAAATGATAGAAAAGGTGTCGTCACTTGGAAGCACCTTTTGCGGGAACCAAAACTTTTACGTGCACTTAGCTTCTGTCGTGGCATAAGTATCCATGTAGGGTTATGTGAGACATGAGACTATACATACTTATGTGAACCCAAATTGACAAAAAATGACAGATTTGATCCCATTCAATGTTATCCACATCATTCCATCCTTGTAGCACTCTCTTTTGTTTCGTGCACTCACACTGCATTGCCTGCGTCGTAAAGTTTAAAGTTTTTCTCAATCAACCTTGGTTTTCTTTAAGACCGTGTTTTCTCAGTGAACTGGGCTTTAGAATAGTCCCTCAAGTCGGATCGTTGACTATGGAGCACAGACGTTAAATTTTAATGCTCTCAGCTGCCGAATCACCACGTAGCTCTTAAGCCTGAAGCTTTAGAAAACAGCCCGCGCTGTTACATTTTCATTGTGTACTTTTGTGTACATTTGCTCGTACTTTAAACAGGTGGAGTTGAATATGGTGCGGAGTCCGCATATTTTTGAGTGCTGGTGTATGTCGCTGCTTTAAGAGGTTAATAAAGTAAAAAAGTTTTACTGATACTGCTTAGGTGATCTTAGTTTATACGGCTTCACTGTAAGTGCCGGGATGTCCTAGAACCTAAAATTCAAGACATGTGACATCCATTAACAAACATTGGCTTGGCGTGGTGGATTATGGCCCACGTCACATAGCGGGTGGCTTTATGACATTGTCACAGTCGTAGGAACAATATAGGTTGATTTCTGCTACTATAAGTGCATATAGGTAACAGAGTAATTTAGCTCTTCATTTGACAAATTCAACTTTTTATTTCAAGAAACGGAAATGTTTTCTCAGCTTGATAAATCTTATAAAGTTGAAAATGTGTGTGACAACATTCTACCCTTACATTCTTCAATATCATTTAACTATGTTAATGTAACATAAGCTAAGTATGTCGCTAAGGCAAGTTACACACGACCATCATTGTACAGAATAATTATGTGCACGTTACATTAATTTGTGGACTGTGGTCCAGCGAGTTTGCGAGCCTATTATTATGCGAACCAGAGGTGTTTGTAACACGCTTTAGATTATAATAACTTTAACTTATGACATGCTTGCTGTGTAATTGTGGTACAGATTTATTTCATGTAGGTGGTTTTGCTGACGTGAAATCGTATTATCTTTGGTAATCATTGATGAAACGACTCTTAAGGAATTTAACTTGGCCAAGTCATACAATGAAGCAATGCTGCCAGATGCCTTGGGTCAAAGAACCCAAGCCCTTGCCCTTTGCCTTTGTCAAGAAGTCGTCGCCATATTTCAGTTTGTTCTAACTTTACCAATTTTTATTGTTATTTAATCTGTATGCTCTCCGGTATTTTTTTTTTTTCATAGCAGAATCCCGTAGCCTGATTTTGTGGCTAGTTAAAGGCATTATGCTCTGATCTTCTCTGATCTACAATCTGGACTTAAATATTAAATACAAGGACAAAATTATTAATTAAGTAAATGTGCCTAAATTTCTTGGACTAAACATAGAAAACACTTAAAAATAGAATTCACATATTGACAAAGTATGCTGTAAGCTAAATCAACATTCCTATGCTTTGCACATGTTCAGTAAGACGGCCAATCGAGCAACAGTCTTAACGGCGTATCATGGTTTAGTAGCTTCAACATTGAGATACGGAATTATATTTTGGGGCAATGCCACGGGTAAAGATATGGTATTTAAGTGCCAAAAAAGGTGCATAAGAGCTTAAATAATTTGCAGACAACAGACAGCTGCAAATCGTTTTTTTAAAATACGAAGATATTAACTACGCCGTCGTTGTACAGACGCCAGCACATCACGCTACTACAATCTGTCAGATTTCTTTACTAGATTTTCAACTTTATCTCTATGGTATTTAGTTCAAGGTTGTTTGGGAAAATCTGACAGATTCGGGTAGGTTGACGTGCTGGCGTCTGTACATCTATGAAACGTGTATGTTCCTTTTGCTCGAGTAACTAGTCAGCGCCGTTGTGATCTGCTACAAACAGTTGGATCTAGTACTGCACTATACAAAAACAGTATTTTTGTAATGGCTCCAAAGGTCTATAATAAATTACCAAAATATATACGAAGTGAAGATAATGTCCGCAAATTTAAAATTAAATTGCATTTATTTCTAATAGATAAGACGTATTCTATCGAAGAATTCTTAAATGATAAAATATGACATTTAATATGTATGCATGTAAAAACAAGTTGTTATTGATTAATTATTTCTTAATATTGACATTATTTAATTGACATTATTTTTAATATGATAAAATATGACATTACTAGCCTTTTGTATAATTTACCATTGACATGCATGTAAAAATAAACTATAATTGATTAATTATTTATGAATAATACGTTTCATTCACAATTTCTACTCGAAGTTGTCCTTGTATTGTAACTCACTTATTCGCAAAAAAACTAATATTTGTACACCAATTTCATTGGTAGGACATAGAGCTCCACTAAAATGTATCCATAAGACCTTTATTGTAATACCTGTGTTCACAAATAAAGATTGATTTGATTTGATTTGATCTTACAGGATCATTTGATTTAAATATAACTGGAGATGTTTGGATGTACGTAGGTACTATACCTCCATAATTTATACCCTCACCTGTGACGATCTCTTTGGGGAAAACTTTATCTTTCATGAAAGTTATCGAGAAAAAACTTTGGGAAAAAGGAACTAGACAAAATCAACCTTTCTGCATCTATAAACAAAGGCGTAAATTGCTCTTTCAATCAATGCCCCGGGGTACGTATCCCAGTATATGTAAGTTTAGCCGTTGCCAAGCTATTCTCCTGAGGGCACCAGTATCGTAGGTGTCACACATCACCCAGATAACTGCAGTATAGTGTTGGGTAATCCCCCGGGTTTACAGTCACAGTACAAAGGAACCAGCTAACAAACTAGGCCCTTTTTAGGAATTCAAACACGGGGTATTTGGGTTTTCAACTTAGCTCTTTGTTACGTTGTACTATATAAAATGTAACTACTTGTGTTTATGCAACGGCTCCGACTTACTCATGAGTAACCTGTAAAAGTGAGTATACATGCTGGAATCGACATCGAGGCATAAACGGTTACCACGTATCATACATTATTCTGAACCTATATCGAAATTTTACATCGGTAATTCCCTTCCAAACTGTATTTATTTGCCTAAAATGTGGGAAATATAAAAATGTTGCAGTAATGCGATGTATGTTTACTGTATATTTTTAATTTTGTATGCACGTCATGTCTCTGCGACAAATTAATATTTTTACTTTCTTTCTTTGAATTATATTTATTGCAAGACACATTGCACCTATAGCATGAAAATTAAACATATTGAAAAAAAAAAAAAACTTTTCCCCACACTAAGAATTTCTCCTGTATCCTGGGTGCGTTCACAAACATTTTTTAGTCAATCGCTCAGCCACTGCGCCAACCGTGCCGAAATAAAGTGTTTACATCTTTCTATTGCCTGAAGCAAGCTTAGAGTTCGTACAATCGCTTCGCATGCGTGTGTAAGCTGTTTCCGACCATTTGTTCCTAGTTGAAACACTGTATACTAATATTCTACTGTGTCACAGGGGAGATCACACGAGGGAATTAAAGAGCATAAGAATGTAAATCCTCGTTGAGACTATTGCGATGTACGAAACTTGTAAAGGTGGAAGATTCGTGTTGAAATGGGAATTTGATGTGGATTAAACTAGTGATGAATTTGGTTCAGTTTACGTTTTTGTTTTGCTCATTTTATAGGGTTGTGAAAACTTTATGAAAATATTTCTTTTCGGCCTGTTTATTGAGCTTTTGTGCCATATTTTTTATTTTTAAACATCTGTAACTGTAAGTAAGTAGGGTAAAGGCTACTTTTCTGCGTAAACTGTTCAAAAAGTTACTCTCTTATATTTGAACACAAACAAAAACTTTAATGGGCGACCAGTATAGAAATAGAAGTTAAGCTATAAGAAACCCAGTTTCTTTTGTATTTTTTTACTTCAGCTCACTCTGTATGTCGCTTGTGTTTTACTTGTCAGGTTATATCTAAGTGTAACACCAGCCTAACGTTAACAAGTAAAGGGCTATTTAAGTAAATTGTAACCTTAAGTACCCCTTCATGGCCTCGAGCAATCCGACTTACAACGCGACTTGCGTCAAAAGACTTGCACGACCTTCAGTTGTTTCTTTTGCGTGACTATCGGTTCTCTGTGGTCCTGTCACGTCGCTGTTACTCGTGATGCGCTAAGGTAGCCAGCGAAATTAAAATTTTCTTACGTTTCTAAAGTTGATCTGCATATTGCAAAAAACATAAGAAAATTTGAATTTCGCGGGCCACTCGGGCACTTCGACTTTAAGAATTTCCATTTATTTTCTATACAGTTGCCGTCGCAAGTCGCTTGAGCATGTAGCTTGTAGCCAAAAAAAAGGGGTATCCAAGCAAATTGTAACTTAAATAGAGCGAAATCCCTTCGACATTTACCCAAATGTTAATTTATTCGCCGAGTACAAGTTTTCATGTACTCCTTCGGTAAGGGGTACCGGCATACAAGCGTTATTGACCCGACATTAATCCCAGAGGAAGGTGGTTTCAGACCCGTCAAGTTTTGCAGTAACCAGACCCTTTTTTTTTCGATAGGAAATCATCAAGTGACTTCTTTCGCTCTGGGCAGAGCGGAAGGGAGTGTCAGACTTGTACTGACTAAAACCCATCCATGTTCCTTCCTTGCCCTTTGTGTTCCAGGGCCGCGGCATCTCTTTCGAACAGCCCGCAGCCCTGGCAGGCATCGGCCCTTGCGGTCCCCTTCCTGTTTACTGACATCTCTTTGAGGCGCGCGTGGAACACGAACGCGCCGTCTACACGGCCTGTCGTCAAAAGACGGACGGACGGCGAGCTAGCCCATTACTCACCGTCCACAGGTCCGCGTCTACGGTGGCCGGAAGCCACCACGTGACCCCCGACGCCTGAGGCGTCTCCCGCGGCACTGGGACGAGAGGTTCTCTCCCTCTCACGCTCCGCCACCTCCTTCGTTAGCATGACTGCTTCGCAGAAGGAGGTGACGGCGTCCCATTCCCTCTCGCTCCGGACCATGGCTTGGATCAGGGCCGGACGCGATAGGTCGCCGCCGCCGATCGCCGCTACGAGGACACGGCGGTGCTCCGCCCAAGCGGGGCAGACCTCCACCGTGTGCTCCACCGTGTCCTCTGGGCGATCCACGCAGTGGAAACACCCGGGGTGTATAGCACCCCTTACGAAGAAAACGGTGGTCTAAAGGCCGAAAGAATAATTATCTTTGCCTCGTGGGACAACGCGAGAACGCCTCGCGAAGATTGATTATTAGCTACACAAACAAAATGGGGGGAATAGTGTTTTGTTGTTTTTCTTTCGTTACTTTGACGCTTGTTGACTTTGATTCATGTTAATACTTTAACGTTACACAGCTGATTCTTTTTTCACGATTGCAATGTTGGATCAATGGAGAAAATTTTTCAGTTTGCTGGCCTTTAAATATGAACTAGACCTTTCAGCTGCATGATGCATCAAGCATCATACAAATTTCTTAATTATAAAGCGCTAAGCAGACGATGCTCAATTTGCCCACGAACAATTTGCAACAACCAAAAGACGTTAACTAGTAGATGAAAACAATAAAATAACCAATGAACAGGAATGGTAATTTCTATCCGGCAGACAGAAGTCCTTCGTCTTCGCAGTCCCTAACTGTCAAAGATTGACACGGGATTTCAATTTGTTTTAAATTTAATTTCCCTGGCTTTTAACTTATCCCTATTACATTAAGGTACCTATTAGTTGGCTGCGGGATGTTCGGAAGAGATACCGCGGCTCTGGAACACAAAGGGCAAGGAAGGAACATGGATGGGTTTTAGTCAGTACAAATCTGACACTCCCTTCCGCTCTGCCCAGAGCGGGAGAAGTCATTTGATGATTTCCCATCCGTAAAAAAAAAAAGAAGGTACCTATTAGTTATACAATATCGAGTGCAACTGTAAAGTAGCTCCTTAAAGTAAACGGTACTTTCGTTTTTATTCTGCATTATTCGAGGTCTAAGTCCTCAGGTAGACATTACTTTTACTGTAATTAGATTATAACAGCAATGTAACCTGAAAAGTTAAAAAGAAACGCCATAACAATCGAATAGAAAGTATAGGATTAACATAATATCCCGATTATTCTAATAAGACGCATTCAATTTTATTCCTTCTCGTTTCGTTTAGAAGTTTTCATAAAAATATCTGATATAACCTTCTCAATGTAATATTGCAGTATAAATAAATAGCTACTCATCTTTTAAAGTGAAAAAGCACTTAGAGATTGTCAACATCTGTGCCTCGGGGAGCGTGGATAGCACCTACTATTTACCCTCGGAAAAGTACCGAATAAAATTGTGACGACCAAGTGGTGTTCCGTTTTATTCTGTAGGTACTGCGTTTTCAGGGTTCCGTATCCAAAGGGTAAAACGGGACCCTATTACTAAGACTCTGTCTGTCTGTCCGCCTGTCACCAGGCTGTATCTCATGAAATGTGATAGCTAGACAGTTAAAATTTTCACAGATTATGTATTTCTGTTGCCGCTATAACAACAAATACTAAAAACAGAATAAAATAAATATTTAATAATAGGCTCCTATACAACAAACGTGATTTTTTGCCGTTTTTTTTGTTCGATATTAATAACTGCGACAGTTAGACGCTTGAAATATTCACAGAATATTTAGTTGTATATTCACTAAATTAAAATAAAATAAATATTTAAGGGGCTCCCATACAACTGACATGATTTTTTGACGTTTTTACAGATAATGGTGCGGAGACTTCGTACTATACCAGATTTCAAAAAGAACTCATAAGTAAAAAGATTTTTAGTTTTGATTACACTTGAAAAGGCAATACAAGTTAGACAATATAAGAACAGAACAGGGAAAAATAAACTCATACCGGGCCTACAATGTAAAATATTATCATTATTATTTTTTATGTTCTATTGTTTTTTTTTTTTTGTTTTTTTTTTGTCAGCGCTTCCGCTTTTCTAGATAGTCAATTGACATCACGTACTCGTACATGTGAGACGACCTACTTACTCCCACCACAGCGTGTTTGCAGAGCCCTGATTTTTACAGTTCGACGCTAGGACGACAGTGAGTGTCTGATAGCGGCCGAGTTGGGACCTCTTGGAACTGTCCCCGATTCATTGTGTCCCGTGTTATTATGTTTAGCTGTAATCTGAAATACTTTGTAAGTATCGCACCCAGTGAGTTTTCATAGCAAGAAACCCATCGTCTGCCCACATAATGCTCGAGCCTCATCATCATCTACCTAGCCTTTTCCCAACTATGTTGGGGTCGGCTTCCAGTCTAACCGGATGCAGCTGAATACCAGTATTTTACATGGAGCGACTGCCTATCTGACCTCCACAACCCAGTTAGTACCTACTGGGTAATACGATACCTCTTGGTAAGACTGGTTGTCAGACTTTTTTGGCCACTGACTACCTGTAACGACTGTCAAAGATGTGCAAATGACAACCGGGACCAACGGCTTAACGTGCTTTCCGAGGCACGGAGGAAACTCGGTATGTATTGGGTGGTCACCCATCCACAGACCAACCTAGGCAAGCACGGCTTAACCTAAAGATCGACCCGAGCGGCAGTTATTATTTTGCCACGAGCTCCTCATAATGCTCGAGCCTAATGGGATAAATCCTGACATTTCCGACATATTTATTAATGAATTAATAGTTCAAAATTAAATGCAAGTTTGAGCTATAAATATGTCAAAAGAAGTTATTCATAAAGTTCCAAAATAAAGACATTTCAATTTAAACGCACTTCGAGTTATTAGTTTCTAAAACTAGAAGTAATCTCGCATAGTCACATTACGAGACAACTGAGATATCACTCTCGAATTTGTACAAACTGTGTTATATAGAGAATGCAAAAGTCAGGTGCACTTTTGGGGAGATAGTGTCCTCTTACCTCGTAAGTTAAAGCTGAGGATACTGACGCTCAAACTTGAAGTCGCAATAAATATAATGGATCTAGAAAGATCCATTACATTTATTGACATTACATTTATAGAAATATTGAAGAAAGAAGTACCAGTTGTACACAGTATAAGGGACAAAGACGTACAAACTAAAACTATGAATTCAGCACAATCATGATTGTGCAAGAGTAGAACTTTTCATTAGTTATTAAAAAAAAATCTTTTGTTTTATACAAAAGTGCAATTTGTGCTATATCAAAATGTTTTTTTTTTTAAATAACCGACGAAAAGTTCAATTCTTTCACACCTGTAACACTTTAGCTATGCCTTTAAATAGCTACAGCAATGGTTCTGTAAAAAGTGGCACATAAGTTGGCTGCTTATAAACAAAAAAAAATTGAAGCTTGTAGTTCTAAAAGAAATAGTCTTGATAAATGATGTTTAATTTTGCAAATAGGTTTTACAAACACTTCTACACGTCCTTTCGTCACGGTGTCTCGTACCTGACTACTCTGAGAAGAAATAGCCGAAACAACCCAGAGGTCATAGTCTCTTTCAAGGTTCAGAAAACTGATATGTTTCAACGCAACATCCATTTTTCTTGTTATCAGTTTTATGCTGTCTAATGCTACAAGTTTTACCAAAATCCTTGAAACCACATGCGAGGAAAACCTCTTCGCAGGACCAAACATAAATAAATATAATATTTCAAATAATATCCTTCCCGAGAAAATATTCCCAATACGCACGTCAGTTAGAGGAATATTGATAGACATTTCATTTATCAAAGTCAATCCTCAGGAGCTTGTATGAGCTCGCACCAGTCGATATGAAATATTGAGTTCGAGTTGCGTTAATAGATTTATGTGACATTAACGATGGAGATAGACTTAGGTGTGGTGTGGGGTGAGATAAATAGCTGTGTATCGGTTTTTTGTATGAAAAAAACCGATTTCCAAAAAAATCATAAATAGTGAAAAATTATCGGTGGTCGGTAACTTTGTTTGTTTCTTTGAATTTTCTATCCTGTTGAAAAACGGTGTCAAAACTATCAAACTCCAAATGATTTTTAACCATAAAATGTTGATGGTTAAATTGAAAATCGAATGAGATTTGACAGTTTGTGGTAACTTGATGCGTGGCGACTGTACCACTATGAAACGCTTCAAAAACGATAAACATTTGTCTATCTATGTCCTCTGCGTTAGTGGAGTAGTACTTATAGGGCTACGAAGAACAGGGTGTAAGGTTCATCAACCATAGAAAAGGTAGAATCCGCCGACCAGGTTGCCCGACAGGTTGTTGTTGGGTTTTTCCTAAATGGTTTTAACTCGCGGATACCTTTAATAGCGCGATTCAGAATATTGATGTTTAGGTTTATTTCACCAGAAACCTATGTTTAAATTAAGGTTATACTGTAATTATACCTAATAATATATGTTTACATTAAGGGCCCGGAACTTATGCCGTCGAGAAATATCTTCAGCCATGCTGGTCCTCACGAGGTTTTCCTTCACCGATGCAAGTGATAATTATACAATACGCACATGTATCTGAAAAATCAGACGTGCGTATCTTGGGTTCGAACTTGGCAGTCCGACGGTCACAACACTAGGATATCACTGCTTATCCTTCTTTAAGTATCCTACAAATAGGTGTCTTCTTTATAAGATAAATCTCACCTTTTGCCTCTAAGATCAAACGACTTAATCCAAGCATTCCCTCAGGTTGGTCCTGTCTTAAGATTTCACCTTAACAAATTGAAACGTTACCCCAGACGAAATAACATTCCTTTCAATACAATGTAACGGGGAAAATGCAATTTCTTTTTCGTGACGTCACTTTATTAGATTTGTTTGGAAGAGGCCCCGAGTTGGTGTAGCCATTCAATTGGTAAGAACAGAAAGTTAACTTGGTCAAGTTCCTGAAGTTTTAATTAAAAACATGTCGTTAAAAAGAGGATATTTTAGAGATTTTTTTGGTTACATACCTCAAAAGGAAAAAAACGGAACCCTTTTTTTTTACGGACGGGAAATCATCAAATGACTTCTCCCGCTCTGGGCAGAGCGGAAGGGAATGTCAGACTTGTACTGACTAAAACCCATCCATGTTCCTTCCTTGCCCTTTGTGTTCCAGGGCCGCGGTATCTCTTTCGAACAGTTCCGCACTTCCACTTTAACAATTTTCATTTATTTTCTTTACAGTTGCCGTCGCAAGTCGCTTGAGCTTGGCCAAGAAAAGGGTTGTCCAAGCAAATTGTAACTTTAATAGAGCGAAATCCCTTAGATATTTACCCAAATGTTAATTTATTCGCCGAGTACAAGTTTTTATGTACTCTTTCGGTAAGGGGTACCGTCGTACAAGCCTCATTGACCCGAAATTAATCCCAGAGCAAGCTGGTTTCAGACCCGTCAAGTTTTACAGTAACCAGACCCTTTTTTTTTGGATGGGAAATCATCAAATGACTTCTTCCGCTCCGGGGAGAGCGGAAGGGAGTGTCAGACTTGTACTGACTAAAACCCATCCATGTTCCTTCCTTGCCCTTTGTGTTCCAGGGTCGCGGTATCTCTTTCGAATAGTCCCGCAGCCTTGGCAGGCATTGGCCCTTGCGGGCCCCTCCCTGTTTTGCTGACATCTCTTTGAGGCGCGCGTGGAACACGAACGCGCCGTCTACACGGCAAAAACGGAACCCTTATGTCAAGAATCTTTTTCTAGAGGTATATCAATTTGTTTTTTTTTTGTTTCAAATATTAGGTCTACGTCTATGGTCCCTTGGAACTGTTAACATGTATTCCCATACATTTATAGTTAAAAAACATGTTTGAGCTTTTTCTGAAGTATAAATCATGTCCCTTCTGGTAAATTCTATGATATCTCGCCCAAGGGGTCGAAAGTAAACGAAAGGAAAATATGATACTGTTGCGTGAATGTCTTCAAATGCCACAGAAATGTTTGGAAGTTAAATAAAAGCTTGAAAAATAAACAGTCATCTGAGCTTTTGTATGGTTTTCGAATTTTTCCTTATTGTCTTCTAGTTATGGGACTCTTTGAATGACTTAACTTCAGTTTGCCATGTAATAATAATGAAATAACAGTATTTGATCGGTTATTCCCGAGACACATATTGTTAATGTAGCAGTTCTTTTGGTTTTAAGCAGAGCGTGATCTAAACAAGTACGGTCATGTGTAGGGTACTGATGGCCAGGATAGTAACCATAATACAATGTTGATGTCGCCTTCTAGGCACAATTAGCTGTATAGTCGTATGCCTGCATAATTTTCTCAAGCGAACTACAAAAAAATATGGGTGTTGTGGAATGATGGTGACTTATAAATACCACAAATCATAAACTCTTTACCAATTTGAATAAGCAATCAGTTACCTTCTTTAAAATGTGGTTCTTCGATCGCCACGTGGAGATCACAATTATAGAAGGCCGCAATGCCGTCGTTTTAGTTAAGGTAGCATTTGGAGTAGTAGTAAGTACTAAAACTCTTTAAGATTAAAAACAGGTGTGGTATTACTCAGATGACATTCCGTCAAGATTATTAAATCGACAAGAAGTTCAGAAAAGATATGAAAACAGTGAAATTATCAAAGTTCTTTTGAATACTTCTTACTTATATTTTGACTGATAATGGTCAGTTTGAAAATTCGGTGACTATTGTGGATGTGGTAGCATTCTCTTTCGAGGGTAGTCTGTAAACGTCTTAAATGTCATAGGGAGAGCACTTTAATCCTGTGGTTTTCACGGTTTGTCCGGCAAATTGTTATTGAGTTTTTGCAGCAGGAATTTTTCAGTAGCAGTTACGGAGTCTGGATTTGCGCCCGGCAAAAGGCTCGCCCCCTAATGCATGGGTCTGTAAAGTAAGTAGCGAAATGTGGTTTTTCTAGTAGCCACACCTCTGCCAAATCGTCGGGATTACGGGCGTGAAGGTCCAAAACATTCGATCTAGTGTCAGTAGAGAGATCTGTGGTCATTCACGGAAGAAATTACGTCGTAATTGAATTGTTCTAGAAGTCCGGATACCGGATGCACTTACATTTCCACGAGAAACTTTCAAACATGGAACACTGCAACCGACATACGATTTGTCCTCCGGCCAGGTAAACCGTATCGTGGGATGTGGTTTCAGGTTCTGTAAACACCAACTAGATCATGATCAAATACAATTCAATAATACTAGCTTGTGCCCGCGGCTTTGCCTGCGTGGATGTATTCTGTTGTTACAGCTGTTGATTATACTTTTCTTTTCCCTACAGATTTAATACTCAAAATATAATTAGCGCGAATTAATGGTTTTGGTCGTAAATGAAAACTCGGATTTTCCACACATGCTTGATTTAGGTAAACAGATTCTTACAAGATAAATAAATAATGATATTTTTTTAAGCTTTATGAAAAAAATATACGTTCGATCTGATGAAATACTCACTGAATTGTACAATCGTATCAATTCTGAAGGTAATCCTCTTTACTGAAGATATCTGCGGTGTGTTCATTTTTTCAATGTTTTATTTATTTTTTCATGATTTTGTGTTAGTGATACATAAGGTAGACATCATGCCAAGTATTCTCTGCTAGTGCCAAAGTCATAGTACCGGATTATGTTTAGCTTTTCTACCTCAGAAATACTTCTAAAACGTTTCTATCCTTCTCGTTATCAACGTGGAAGCGCTTTTGGAAAATAATGCTTTAGTAATCGTTATGTAAAATTTTTCCTACCCAACTGTCATTTCGATTCCATTCTATCAACCTTTGATATTATCCTGTATGCACGTTTTCCTATTGGGTAACTGGAGAGTATAATACGAAATCAGAGTTGAAATCCCGTTATAATTTAGCCAAAATTTTTTTGTTTTATTTATTTACACATCAAGCACAAAGTACAGAGACGAACTTAATGCGATAGGCATTTTCTACCAGTCAGCCTTTGGATTGTCCTCGGATTGTGTGTCACGAAATAACAGTGGACTTCTTTTATTATCTGAGTACCTAATTCAGACAGCAGTTAAGAATAATTTTATACGATAAATAGGCTTAGGCACGAAACGAAAAAGGTACGACAGAAGATTGTAAATCTTTGGCGAAGTGAAACACATCATTAGATAATTAATAATGTATTACCAAGTTTTACTGCATATTATTTTTACTCAAAAACGGTGAAGGAAAACATCGTGAGGAAACCGGCATGTCCTAGAACCAAAAATTCGAAGACATGTGACATCTACCAATCCGCACTGGGCCCGCGTGGTGGATTATAGCCCATTCCCTCTCAAAGAGAGGAGGCCTGTGTCCCAGCAGTGGGAACATTAATAGGCTGATGATGATGATGATGATGACTGCATATTAATTAGGTAACCTAAAGGATCTAAGTATCCTTGAATTTCATTAATACCAATATATAACTAATATTCTATAGATGGAAAGATTTGATTTTTCATTTGTTTGTTTGTGTGTTACGATTTCAGTAAAAAACTACTGGACCAATTTCAAAAATTATTTCACTAATGGAAAGCTAGATTATCAGCAGCAACATAAGTTATATTTTATCCCCGTATTCTCCCGGGAACGGGAACTACGCGGGTGAAACTGCGGGGCGCTATGGGTTATAAAAACGGTACTTAAAATCTTTTACCTAATTAATTATTAATGAGGGCTGGAATTTAATCTTCTTAAAAGTAAGTACTTGATCTTCCTACGATGTCTTAAGATTAGCACCGTGGAATATTAATTTCCTGAGATGGTATCAAGCAACGAGGAAAAATATACTGTATTAAAACCGCTGGCAGTCAAGAGCCAGCCGACCTTTTAAAAAGCTAAATTAAAAGACTTCGTAAAACGAAAACCAGTTTGAATTAAAAATAAGTTCATGTCTAAATAATATTGCGCTGGGTTAACCGACTCGACTTTTTACTTTGACTCCTCTATTTTAAGCCATTTTTCTCTTGGCTTTTATGCTTCTAATTATGGTAAGACTTAGAATTTTTTTTTTTCGTATGGGTAGTCATCAAATGACTTCTCCCGCTCTGGGCAGAGCGGAAGGGAGTGTCAGACTTGTACTGACTAAAACCCATCCGTGTTCGTTCCTTGCCCTTTGTGTTCCAGGGCTGCGGTATCTCTTTCGAACAGTCCCGCAGCCCTTATCCCTTAGAAATCTTAGAAAAGAAAAAAAAACGGTTATACAAAGATAAATCAAATCAACAAATCAAACCAAAGCAAATCATTATTTTCAATACAGCAACATCGTCTTTAAAACTGTTATTTAATCATTTTGTTCAATAATGTTATTTTGCAATCAGGCCGCGTATAGATCTAACAACCCATTAGAAGAAAGGTGCCATTTAATGTATTTTAAAAGGAAGCATTAGTTGCTCTTCAATCCAATCCTAGTCGATAAGTCATTGTCACACTTAGCATAGCTCTCACTTAACGATTAGCGAAAGTAAACTATTATGGCTATTTCTTCCAATAACGTATAAAAACAGAAGTTTACGGAGGTACAAACAAAATAACCCGCAGACCCAAACATTTTTATATCTCCAGATTTATAGCAGTGTTAAAGAAAATCTTCGACGCCACTCAAAGTGTTGGCATTCCGCCACGTCTACATTTATGACAAGTTAACAGCCAAATCCACTGGAATTCGTCAGTTTTTATACCCAGACCTTTTCAGGCATTAATCTCGTATTACTCTTCAATTTTCGCTGGACCAACAAAAAATAAGGAATATATTACGCATGATGTTTTCGTAATTTCTGGTTGCTTTTTGGGCTAGAAAATAGGGATACATTTTCTTCGGGCACGATACCATTTTCGCTTAAAGAAATTGGTTATGTTTACATCCAAAAGCGCATGGTTTGTTTCACCGTCTTAAAATGTTAACCGTTATAAAATATAGGTACCATTGACTTTTAGAAAGAGAAATGTACTTGTAAAATGGATGTTAGACTCTTGTGGTAAAATGAATATCATAACTGGCGTACCTGCCTCTAATTGGTCGTGGAGTCAAGATGACGCCATATGGTTAGACCCGTTCAAACCACCCCGCGCCGCCGGATAGCTGTGTACTTGCCCCCACGCGCCACCGCGTGCTTGCCACGTTGCCGCTTTAAGATACCGCTAAATAATCAATATAGACTGTGATGGAACTAAGATAAACCGCCCGTGGGTGTGATCAAGTGATTTAGTGAGTGAGGACTTCCTGTGATCTAGACGTGTTGCCTTTGAAGCAGGAAAAACGCCAGCACCCACCATTTTTGTCTGACCATGTGTCGCGAGGGAAGACAGCAAGGTAAGGCCTGCTCTCTTCTAATCCCTTACATCTGATCGCCCGTTCATCCATCTAGATTTTTACAGGCGACCAACCGCAGTCCTTGAAAATACAGTCCACTTAAATCAAATATTTTCTAGGTCACCTATCCAGTATGGTTCTTCTCCGAACCAATAACGTAACATAATATCTATATAAATCTATCATCATGTCTGTAATCCACGAAGGGTTAGGCAGAGGTGTAAGTATCTAATAGTACACCCACATTTCGCCAGTTACGTTTTCGCATAGTGGGCGAGCCTATTGCCATCAACCGGGCATAATTCCAGACTCGGTGGCTGGTACTGAGATATTCCTGATGGACTCAAACTCAAACTCAAACTCAAAAGCATTTATTTCAATTAGACCATTACAGGCACTTTTGAATGTCAGAAAAACAAATAAGGCTAAGCTACAGTCACAGACACAAGGCATAATAACTTGTGAAAGTACTGTAGTTGCCCATTCCAAAGTGTAGATCTCTATGGAGAAGAATGGGCAAGAAACTCCATGGACACTCTTTTCAATCAAAATATTGTTACAAAATCTTGGTTACATCATTCATATTGAGATTATACATATATGTAAGAACGATGTAGAAATACGTGCACGTTAAGAGCGTCCAGAGTAAAATATTATATCAACAATTTAGAAACGAAGTAAGTAGTTAAAATAAACCGTGGCAGCTTTGAGATGACCAGTCCCAACCGACAGCGCCCGTTCACGAGCATGACGCATGAATCAGCCCCATTCAGCTCAACCATATTGAAGGAAGCTAAATGACCCGACACACCCGCCACCATCAGCGAGACATTTTAGTGAGCATGACATTCTCTCACCCACCAGGGTAAATTCAAGTCAATGAAAGATAACCAAATGTAAATGGTAGCTTTACAGTACATAGTACTCACACATGTGCTATGCAATTATATAATACTAAGATATTGAGTCTATACAATGCCAAGATATTATTACAATCTTCTGCAGCTTCCACAATAACTTCACATCGAGTAAACAGGCAAAGAACTTCACTTATTTATGAACTTAGAAATTCTATTTCCAATTTCGATTTGTATCGTTTCCGCTGAAACAACACAGCAGATGGCAGAACAGTATGGATCTTTGTCCCATTACATTTAAAAGAAATAGCGATCAAACAAATAGATCCGACTTCAAATCAAAGATGTATAGTTTCTGACTCTGCTTTGAACTCGTCTTACCAAGTAATTTAGAATTCCTCAGCGGAATATGGCTTCATCCACCTTACATTTCAGTGAATACAATTGTGGTTATCCAAACCTCCCTTATGACATCACATAATATACAGATACCTATCTAAGGACGGTATGCCGTACTCCTGTAACCGCTGGCCGCAACCAGCGGTCTTCATAAACAACTTGTTGGTCTTAAATAAATACGAACTTGAAGACTTATATTGTAAACTAGCTGTTGCCCGCGACCTTCGTTCGAGTGAAATTATTATTAAAAAATCCTCATTATTATAAGCATTTCCCTATTTGAACCGAATTTTGTTACCAATTTCAAGGGTTTTTTTTTTCACGGAACCATAATTATTTATCTAAAATAAAAGTAGCCTAAGTTACTCCTTGTTACATCAGCTATCTGCCAGCGAAAGTCCCGTCAAAACCGGTCCAGCGATTTCAGAGATTAGCAGGAACAAACAGACAGACAGACAAAAATTGAAAAAAAAATGTTGTTTTGGCATATGTACCGTGTATACATCCATATGCACTTAGTAAAAAGCGGTTATTTTAATATGATACATGAGACACTCCAATTTTATCTGTAGGTATTGATGTTGCACAACATTACGCCAATTGTTACATAACGAGTAATCCTCTGCATTACTCGTTATGTAACAATTGGCGCCTGAAGTACATGATCAGTTCGCTATTCATAAGTAAGTCATGTAACAGGAAGCGATATCTATATCTATACTCTATACTAATATTATAAAGAGGAAAGATTTGTATTTTTCCTTTTTTTAGGAAAGATATGTAACAAATAAACTTAAGAACTACTGGACCGATTTGAAAAATTCTTTCAGCAATGGATACATTATCAGCGAGTAACATAGGCTATATTTTATCCCCGTACTCCCACGGGAACGAGAACTACGTGGGTGAAACGGCGTGACGTCCGCTAGTTAACTATAAATCCCGACTCTGGACTCTATAGAGAAATTCCTGATCAAAAAACCCAATAATTCTTTATCCGAACGGAGAATCGAAGCCAGCACCTCGAGCTGAATAGTAGCGATTGCGATCACTAGACTGACGAGGTCAGGACTAACGAGCTAACTGTGTTTCGAACAATTATTATATTCCTATTAGAAATTTTGAATTTTCATTTAACTTTTGCCAAAGTTAGCACGAGTTTCCAAACTTTCAATGTGATTCAATTAAATTCCTTTATTTCAATCAACAATTGGATCATATAATAGCATTAGGTACATTAAATAAAATCATTAGAAAAATAAATAAAAAAAGAAGACAAAATACAACAGACACTTTCATTATTACTTACAAATTAAATTGGCAAAGTCAACAAATTAAAAATCATAAATTATCTTAAGAAATAATCATAAATTACATGTTTAAAAATAATAACTCATATAAAAATTATTTAATAATTATCATTTATTCAGAAATAGAAAAGAGGGACAGATAATGAACTGTAATGTGTTATGATTATTTCATTTTTTTTGCTATTGTTACTACATTAAGCATACAACAATGGTTAATGTAGTGACAGTCGAACCTCTCAGCCATCATCCTCAAGATGTGGTTGGGGCTGGCGCGGAGCCTGCGCATCAAGGATGTGCACCGTTTCCGCATCGTCGCATAGGAGCAGTCAATGCGCGACTCAGCCAACATCCCCGACGCAGCCCCAACAGCAGTACCGAGGCAGCCCCAACAGCACCCTGTAGGCATTGTTTAATTGTACTGTTTTTGAGTATAGTTAGCCCACAGGGCGCTCGAATAAAAACTCGTGCAATACGCTCTGAAAAGACTGTTTTTTACTTCCTTCGAGCATGATCGTGCACTGCAAACCTGCGAGCTATCATGTTCGCCCTAACAGACAACGCCCTACGTTTCCGCTCCATGTCTGAATCGTCTTTGAGGTCAGAGGTCACCAGACGCCCAAGGTATTTGAAGGTGTCAACCCTCTTTAGTGGTACATTATTTAACTTGATGCCAGGGATACTATCAGGACTTTTACCCCGGGCCCGGAAAACCATACACTCACTTTTCTTGGTGTATAGAGCAGGCCATGACTGAGAGCATATTCCTCACAAATGCCGAGCAGCTTAGACAGGCCACAGACCGAGGCGCTCAGCAGCACCATGTCGTCCGCATAGCTAATGTTGTTAACACAAACTCGACCACCAACATGACATCCGAGACGCGTGCTGCTCAGCCTCTCGATGAGTGCGTTTACATAAAGGTTGAAGAGCGTTGGTGAGGTCAACCCCCCTTGCTTCACCCCGCACTCCAACCTGTATGGTTCAGACAGCGTCCCCGACTATCAAACTACGTTGACCTGGTTCCCGTACCAATATTTGAGAATACGAATGCATTCGCTTGGCAGGAATGTGTCGTTAAATTAATCCCAGAGGATATCATAGGAAACCAGGTCAAATGCTTTCATAAGGTTGAGGAAGCAAGCATAGACTGGTGTTTTGCGATCAGCATAGTACTTGACAGTCTGCTTCAAACTCAGAATAGCTGTCTCAGTGGAAAGTCTCGACTTGAAACACAATTGATTGTGATGTAATTGGAGACAGCCACTCATCAGTGTGTTAAGAAGACTGTCATGTACCTTGGACAGAATTGTAGCCAGAGAGATGGGTTTATAGCTGTTGGCGTCGCTTATATCACCAGTTTTACTTTTCGCGATCGGTACCGCCACGGTCAGCATCATAGCTGGAGGTAGATATGAATGTCCTAGACATAGGGAGTAAAATTTAGCCAGAACCCTCGGAAGATGGACGCCAGCATATTTAAGATGCTTGATACTCAAGTCATCGTGGCCAGGAGACTTGCCTCGGGTCATGGTCGTGATAACCTTTCTAACATCTTTGGCCGTAACCCTTACACTGAGCTCCTGCCCCCGAGTCACACCTTCAAGTCCCGACCGTGATGGTTCCCATGAAATGGCTTTTGAACATTTCAGCTATGATTTTTGGATCAGTAATGACACCAACGCTCACAGGCAAGCCCGGCCTTCTATTTATTTTATTAGTAGACTTCCAAAAACTCCGAAAATCATGTTTGGCGTGATGGGTTACCAGAATGTCCATTTTAAGTTGGTAATATTGTGCTATTTATTATTCATATTTTGTCAGGAGCTATTTCAGTCAAATAAATATAATTAAATATTTATAGTCAGTAGACACAAAACCCAGTGTCATTGAAGTGGCAAATTATGGATTATAGGAGAGATAACGTTATTGTTGTTCCAGTGGTCGCAATTGCAACTGCGCAGCATGAGGTCCTGGGTTCGATTCCATGGCCGGGCAAATTGTTATTGGGTTTTCCATCAGGAATTTCTCAGTATTAAACTTGCCCCATATTACATGGGACTTGAATATAGCTGGTGAAAAGTGGGTGTATGTACTATTAGATACACCTCTGCCTAACCCATCGGGAATTACAGGCGACGTGTTACGTTATGTAATCTTTTCAAGACTTTCTAAGGTATCCGTATTTTAATTGACATTCTCCAAACTCACCTTATCTATCTATCGCTGTGGCAGAGCCATAAGCTCGTACGCTGCAAGTTTGTCCTTATCAGCGAGACATGGCGTGATGTGAAGGTGCCAGTGATAACCAGCTTAGTTGTAAGTTCTAAGTATGTATTAGACTAGATAGGCAGACTTACATCAAACTCTGTAAGCTCGGGTCGTTCTAATAAACTCTTAGTATAACGGGTCCTAACGTTTTATTTTAACCTTCGCTCCGCTCCCAAAATCGAACTACGTTTGAAAGTAAATTATTATTAAACATAACTATTCTATAACTATTCAGTCTAAGACAGCTCTGATGCATAAAAGTGTTTTCTGCATGGCACCAATTATATATGATCACATACCGAAATCTATCAAAATCTTAAATATTAATTTGTTTAAAAGACATTTAAAAAGATTTCTCATAAGTAAGTCGTATTACAGTATCTCGGAGTTCCTATTGGAAAAAATCTGTGAGACCTAAGTGGGAACTAAGTGTCGATGGTGTTTGTAATTTATGATTGCCTTTCTTGATACTCATGTTGTTTTCATTTGTATTATTCCTGACATGCTCTTTGCAATATTAATTGGACTTTTTGACAAAATAAATTATTTCTTTTTCTTATTTTTACTTATCTAAATTGACATGCTAGTATTATATCCATTGACATATTTAATATTGTAGCCATTTCACATTTGAGGTAATATAAAATTTAATTATAATATCCTAATTGTTATTCAAATTATACTATGTGATATATAATGATTTGCATGCCCATGTGATGGCAGAACATGGAGAACTAACCTAGAAAAAAACATCTATGTACCAATTATTTACCCATGTTTGCAAATAAATAAATGATTTGATTTGATTTGATTTGATTTGATCATCATCATCATTTCAGCCGAAAGACGTCCACTGCTGGACATAGGCTTTCCCCAAGTGTCGCCACATTGATCGGTCCCGTGCAACTCGCATCCAGCGGATCCCCGCAACCTTCACCAGGTCATCGGTCCATCTAGTGGGAGGCCTTTCAACGCAACGTCTTCCGGTTCGCGGTCGCCACTCCAGAACTTTTCAGCCCCATCGGCGATCTGTTCTGCGAGCAATGCCTTTAACTGCCACTTAACATCATGCACTATTACAATAATATAAAAGTAGAAAACGCCAGGGATCAAGAATAATCCCGATTCTTTGCTAGTTATTGCGAATTTATTCTACTTGAAACTATCTTGCTGGTTTAGTTTCCAACTTGCAGTTGAGTTGAAAACGTTTTATTATGGTCTGGAATATAAATAAGTCTGTTGTATTATGTTATCATAAGTTTACACAAAGTTCATGTTTATACATGTTTTAATTAAATACATTTAGCATTTGACGATTATCATTAACACGCTTTTATAAGCTTGCTATGTAAAGGATTCTGTGAACTTGATTTTCAACCATTTCTAAACATCGGGTTGTACTGAAACTTCGCACACTGATCAAGGGCCAATGACAATACAATAATTTATCATCATTTGAGCCCATCCTGCAGCCAGATCGTCTTCTCACGAGAGAACTCTTCAACGGTTAATAAAGCGAACTCAAAAATTTGTTGACGCATTCATATTTAATGGATGAAAGTGATTTCTATTACGACTTCATCCTGCCGCCAGGATTGTCTTCTCACGAGGGAACTCCTCAACGGTAGATAGCACGGATACCAAAGTTTGTAGACGCGTTAAATTTTGATGAATAAACATAATTTCTGTCGTTGCCTAATCTATGAGCCAGGATTGTTAGAAATAATTTTATATAAGTTCAAAAAAAGAATAGAGAGATTAAGAAAACATTTTATTGTAAAAAGCTACTCTCTAGCTGGGCTAGTTACAAAAACGTTTTTTTTTTGTTTTTTTTTTTTAACTATTATTTATTTTTATTATCTTCTCTATACAGTCGTTTCTTCTTTTCTGTCTTTTTATTTTTACAATAGTTTTAATGTGAATGTAAAAACTTACATTATACAATAAAGACTGAGTCCTGGGCAAGTCATTAGTTTGGCAAAAAAGTAATTGAAAGACGACTCTTCGTGCTATTAATTAATATAAGGTGAAATGTTTCGTGATCTAAATGTCCTTTGATTCAGGAACTCTTTATACATAGGTACACGCGTACGACAAATTAAATCCAAGTTCCTTGGGATCCTTTAATCTCCTTAAAAGTCTAGTGCGTTGAAAATCTACCTTCTACGTTTGACGATTCAGATCGAAACCGATACGAAGTTTCAAGACGTTTCTAGACACTTTGAGTTGTTTCGAGATTGTATAAGGGTCATCCAAATCTGCGATAGTAAAATCTTCAGACAGTTTGAGTTTAGTAGCTGTTAAATACGTCGTATGTAGGGAGCTAACTTTGTAACATAAATAAAATACTTATACAGTGTAGTGGTTGCTTTAGCGATTTATATATTCAAAACCGGAATTCAGAACCGTAAAGGTTTCAGAACCGGATTTTACTGCGTTCGACACTTGTCTTTGTTAGTTGGTTGAGTCAAGATATCGTATGAGTGGCCACTCTGCCAGATCAACTTCCATTGATAAAAGCAATCGCTCTTCGGTAATGCTGCCAGCCTTCGACGAATTTTTAGACGCCCTGTAAGTCTTTTCCGCTTTTATACAGTTTTATTACACGGCTCATCCTGAAAACCGCTACTAGCTGCGTTCAATTTTTGTTTTTTAACTACGCGACCGAGTTCTTTGGAGACGAATACTACCATGTAAGATAATTGTTTTCAGGGTGAGCCGTTCATAAATTTACCATCAGACGTCACTTAGGGTAAGTTAGACTGATTTTCTAGTTAATTACGTTATTGTTTACGAACGGAATGCCAGTTAAGAGTTGTGGAAGTTGAAGGCAATGTCGAAAGGAAAGCTTTGAGCATGAATGTAGACGTCTTTAAAAGTTGGGAAAGACTAAACAAACGATCGATGGACTGTGTGTGAAAGATTATTATAGGGCAGAAAAAGGGGTGACTACAACTGACACGAAGATTTACAGGGTTGGAGGGACGCATAAACGATTACCTCGTATTCAGTACATCATTCTGAACATTGGAATTTTTCGGTAATAAAAAGAAACAGCATTTTAACCATGTAGGTATTGCATTTGTGTCGGAAACAGCATTTATTTATTTTTTATATATATACATATATATTTTTTTTCTTTTTTTTTTTAATTCTGTATTTCTCCACCCTGTTAAAGTATATTAGATGAAGACATGATGTTGCGCCGAACTCGAAATAAATTGGTATTCGGTCAAGATGATGATTGAGAATTTCTGTTAGGACCAACGTATGTAAAATACTGGTATTCATCTGCATCCGGTTTGACTAGAAGCCGATCCCAACATAGTTGGGAAAAGGCTAGCCCGATGATGGCCAACGTTCTCACAAAATGTACGATAGCAAACAGGTAACTTGTTATTAGACCTGACATTCATCTCCGACACTATTCGTTTAATTAATTAGCTACGCAATTTCAATAATAATATTACCTATATGATTTCGTAGCTGTTGTACTGTTCTCTGGTAATTTAATTGTAATTGCTACGGATTGTCATACAATTAATAGATAATTAGTTAGAATCACAGCAGTGTGTGTTCGTTCATGTGAAATGGTAGTCTCTTAGTAAATAATTACCTACTTTTTATGTCGGAGTTGTGTCAAATAAATGTAAAACACACAAACAAACAGACAAATCAAACACAAGCACAGACAGAAAAACAAACAACAACAAATAAACAGATGATGATATTTGTGATGATAAACTAGAACACTGCATGGAACACCAAAGCCCTGTGAAGACAAGTGTTGGTCAAAGTTCATCACTGACATTAAAACTGACATACACAAACAGCCAGACCCGGAACCACTATCTGAAAGCCATTAATATTTCGAACCTATAAACACTTCGTATGTTTGGATCGAACCCATGACAAGCAACACATCAGTCAATCGCTCAGCCACAGCGCCAACCGCGCCGTCCAAAAATTACAACATAAATAGACAATAGACTATTCACAGTTTCGATCACGTAGATCAGGTGCGTAACTGACAGTTAAATCACTGTTACTAGTCCCTTCAGAGACCTAAATCTCATTGGTTAGGATTTACATACGTATCATTGCCAACCAGAGCAGGGTCTCCAGTGGTGGTATTTACTGTGGTGAAGGTTAAAACGATACTTGTAAAGGTCAACAATCCTAAAAGCCTTGCTAGCTAGCATGAGGAGCGTAAACCGAAGGCTGAGGGAGCGCCAACGACATTTGTGACAGAAAGTGGGTGTGTTATTATTATTGCGAGCGCAGCGAGCGCGCGTCATGGAGTCGTCGTAGCTAAAGTTGTTACACGCTGAATATACGAGGAATACATTTTACCTCCTCATTGTTTATAGAACTGCTTAGAATGAGATTTCTTACCGACTAATTCCGATTTGTCAACTGCCCTCTCATAACTACCCATTTAGTTATTTCACTGCTCAGTATTTATTAAATGATCCATTTTATTATTTTTACGACTCATTTTTGTTTACTTTACTGCTAGGTTTTAACTGCCGAACTTGTTAATAAATATGCATTTTTTAATTTTTAACTTACCAAAACTACTAAATATATACAGCTGCCGCTTAAAATCAGTGCCCTATTGAATTCACGTCTAGAAAGTTATGTATTTATTGTATTTGAAATATTTGATTGAAAATTTCAAGTTTTGTTAATATTTTATTTGTCAAATAAAGTGTAAATATTTAAAATATTGCAATCAAAGAGAATGAGAAGTTTTGGGTCTGCCCCTCAAAAGAAATAATTTCCTGACGTACGGTTATGCATTTTTAAGCTTCCAGTCTAACCGGATGCAGATGAATACCAGTATTTTACATGGAGCAACTGCCTAACCCTCCCAACCCAATTAGAAATGGGTAATACGATATCCCTTGGTAAAACTGGTTGACTTTTGAGCCACTGACTACCTGTAACGACTAACAATGATCTAATATATATATATATATTACTAGCGGACTTCACGCGGCTTTACCCGCGTAGTTCCCGTTCCCGTGGGAGTACGGGGATAAAATATAGCCTATGTTACTCGCTGATAATGTAGCTAGACATTGCTGAAAGATTTTTTTCAAATTGGTCTAGTACTTTTTAAGTTTATTCGTTACATACAAAAATACAAATCTTTCCTCTTTATAATAATAATAGTAATAGCCAGAAATGGGGGCGATCACAATTAGCCCCCAAGATGTAGCTCGTGCAGTCCGTCCGTTACCCAATTGGAAATCTCCAGGACCGGACGGGCTGCATAACTTCTGGATTAAATGGATCCAGAGGTCGCACGCTCGCTTGGCAGCCCTATTTCAGTCAGCCTTAGAGTCAGGGTCGCTTCCCGAGTTCCTGACGACTGGAATAACCCACCTGCTCCACAAATCAGGTAGCACTGCGGAACCCAAAAACTATAGACCTATTACGTGTCTCCCGACGGTCTATAAAGTTCTTACCTCCATTTCGAGAGCTAAAATCACTAAACATATTGACGAAAATTCTGTTATGTCTGCTTCTCAAAATGGATGTAGGAACGGGTCCCGCGGTACTAAGGAGCTACTCCTCATTGATATGGCCATTAGTCAACAGGTTCGCCGTTCACGAAAGGATCTGTCGACATGTTGGATAGACTATAAGAAGGCCTATGACTCGGTGCCACATACATGGCTCATGAGGGTGCTAGAGTTGTATAAAGTTGATGCAACTCTGCGCACCTTCCTGATATCATGTATGGGGCAATGGAGGACAGTTCTTCGCTATCCAGGATGTCGGCAAGGAATAGCGAATAGCGAACCGATAAATATAGAGCGAGGAATATTTCAGGGCGATAGTTTGAGTCCGCTTTGGTTCTGCTTGGCCTTGAATCCTCTAAGCACACTGCTGGAGGATTCAGGGCTAGGCTATCGCTTGAAGAGAGGTGGTCAAGTTATATCTCACCTCCTTTACATGGATGACCTGAAACTCTTTGCCCCCAACGATTTGCAACTGATGGAGCTACTGAAGGTAACTGAAACTTTCAGTAGTGCCATCAGGATGGAATTTGGTGTGGACAAATGTGCGGTCATGCATGTAAAGCGAGGGGAGATTGTGGAATCTGTGGGAACCAAGCTCACGGATTCCATAAATCTTAGATCCCTCTCAGCAACCGAAACCTATAAGTATTTGGGTATGTCAGAAGCGCTGGGCATCAATGTTGCTGACATGAAGCAATCGTTGAAGGAGCGCTTCTTTGGCCGCCTGAAAAAAGTATTTAATAGTCTTTTGTCAGGCGGAAATAAGGTGCGTGCCTTCAACGGTTGGGTCATGCCAGTTTTGATGTACTCTTTTGGCATACTCAAATGGACTCAAACAGAACTAGACGCCTTGGATGTGAAGGTCCGTAAATTGTTGACGGCATTTCGAATGCATCACCCACGTTCTTCGGTTATGAGACTGTATATCCCGCGGAAGTGTGGGGGTCGAGGCTTTTTAAATGCTAAGACTCTTCACAATCGCGAGATATGCAGTCTCAGGGAATATTTCCTAGAAGCCGACGTGGGGATGCATCGAGATGTGGTCGCGGTGGACAAGGGCCTCACCCCGCTCTCCTTGGCTAAAGAGAACTGGCGCAAACCTGTAGTACTTGACACTAACGACCGCAGGGGAGTATGGCAGAGTAAGGAGCTCCACGGACGCTTTTTCCGGGCCCTGCATGGGCCCGATGTAGACCTATCAGCGTCCGTAGCCTGGCTACGTTCCGGGGACCTCTTTGGAGAAACCGAAGGTTTTGTCTGTGCAATTATGGATGAAGTTATGATGACGAATAACTACCGGAGATTTATTGTGAAGGACGGCACGGTTGACATATGTCGGGCATGCCACCGTCCAGGTGAATCAATCCGTCACATTATCTCCGGGTGTTCTCGTCTGGCTAACGGAGAGTACTTGCATAGACACAACCTTGTAGCCAGGATTATCCATCAGCAACTTGCTCTAAAATACAGCCTTGTGGAATCGGAAGTGCCGTACTATAGGTATGTGCCCGATCCAGTTCTCGATAATGGCAATATCACACTGTACTGGGATCGATCCATCATCACTGACAGGACTATTGTAGCCAATAAGCCTGATATAGTGGTGGTGAATCGATCAGAGCGGCGCGCAATGATTGTTGACATTACGGTCCCGCATGACGAGAACCTCGTGAAAGCCGAGAAAGATAAACAAATCAAGTATCTTGACTTAGCTCGCGAGGTTGTCGACATGTGGGATGTGGACTCAGCGATCATTGTGCCGGTAGTCGTATCAGCCCATGGCTTAATTGCCAAGAGCCTCGACCAACACCTGAGGAGGCTCTCGTTAGGCAGCTGGATCAAGGGCTTGATCCAGAAAGCGGTACTCCTGGACACGGCTCGTATTGTTAGGAGGTTCCTCTCTCTGGAGCCCTGACCGCCGGTAGCTTGGACCCTATTCCCGATACCGGTGGGCTACTATTTTTTATATTTTTAAATGTTTTTTTTTATGTCGTTTTATATTTAAATATTTAAAAATGTAAAAAATGTGTATAAAGATGAATAAAGGAAATATAATAGTAATAGTATATACATCGTATAGTATAGAAGTATAGATATAGAATGACAGCCAGGACCAACTTCCCGAGGTACGGAGGACACCCAGAATGCAATGGATTGCCACCTAGCCATGGACCAACCTAGGTAAGCTCGGCTTAAACTGAGAATGACCTAAATGGCCGTTATTATTTATCCACGAGCTCCTCAATCTTAAAACAAAGTACAACTATGTAAATACGACTTATGCCCGGTTCGTCACCAAATTTTTTTCGATACATAACGTCCCGGTCATAAGAAAACAAATGAATTTTTCATTTTGAAGTGAAGGCCCGGTTCCCACTTAAGCAAATTCACTTAATTAAACAAATAAACACTGCAATGTATGACATTGTAGATTGCATTATGTAGATGCCAACCGCAGCGCATATGCATACAAAGGAAAGTTAAACAATAAAAGTAATGCTGGAGTTCAATGTTAGATAAATTGTGGCTGATATTTGGCGCTGCTGTTATCTCGTAGAGTGAGGATGTTAATTCGGAACGCATCATAATTAAAAAAAAAAGTAACAGCATGAATGCAGCGATGAGTGAATGAGAGAGTGTGTGTGGGAGCGAGAAGAGGACTATGGCGACCGAACTAAGACGACTTATGACGATTAAAACGATTCAATTATTCTAAAATGTTTTTAAAATATTTATAAAATAAGTTATCAAGACGTAAAGATTATTTATTTCGGTCATCCCCATCACCCTACATGTATGATTGCCCTTCATCATATATTCTAAATCTTCGGTAACTAAGTCCTCACTCATCGTAGCCAATTACATGAAGGCATGACACTTCGTACCTTTGTCTAATTAACAATAACGATGAATGTGGTACGTGTTAGTTATTAATGATGTGCGAAAGCTCTAATGAAATGTAAGCTGAGAGACTTGGTAATTGGCTGGGTAAGCAAACCGCTAGGTTCGTCCTTTTGTTTGATGTAGGGTATTGATTTAATTGTAACTAGCTTTTGCCCGCGGCTTCGTGCGTTTTAATTTAGAACTTGACAATCAATTCGGGTTGTACACTACTTGTAATAATATAATTCAATCATGTTTCGAAAAACACGTGGTGCCATCTATTATCATAAGAACGTTATGGTTGTTTTCCTTGGGAACAGTAGTTTTTTTCGACATGAAAGCTACCCTAAGTTCGTTTCTGTACACGTAACAACGTATATGCATAATTTCAGGATGATCGATTCAGTGGTTTAGGCGTCAAAAGGTAACAAACAAACAAACAAACTTGCTTTAGCATTAATAATATTATATTCTTTATATATATAATTCTACTGTGCGTGTGTATGTCACTGAACTCCTCCTAAACGGCTGGACCGATTTGAATGATTTTTTAGTATGCGTTTGGGTGGCACCCTGGATGGTTTAGATTCACAAATTAGCCCGACAGATGGCGCTGCAGTCGTTATCTAGGTTTGACGCAGACGAAGTTGCGCGGGACACCTAGTATAATATATAAGGTATGGATATGGATATGGATTAGGCAAGTATCTTAATGGTAGTAAGTAACATTTAACTAACTAAATGAACGCCATAACTATGACTGACAAAAATATACTGTTCTGTTTCTGCCAAGAAGGGGAACGCATTTAATAGAACCAACGAAAAAAAATACCTTCAACGCGTTTTTTCCATTGATATAAAGCTTAGAATCGCGTTTCCTCTTAAAATAGTGTACTTTTTAGAACTTGATAATTGTTTAATTCAGTTTTCCCAATGAATCGAAATTCCCCATGAACCGATTTTTTCGAAATTCTTTTTTCTTTTTAGCCAAACGAAATAAACTCAAATTCCGATAGCAAAACGTTTGCCGGCCAGTTTGCGCGATGTAGAAATTCAATAAGTCCCGAATTGGCATCGCTTAATTGAGAATTTAAACAAAATAAACCATTTCTATTTATCTTTTACATGAAAAACGTAGTTTGCGATCTTCCCTGAGGCTTATTCAGTATTAGGATCGGGTACTTGGGTATCGACCGGACTCAGGTACTACATGTACAGTCGATGTAATACCCAAGCCTACAGCAGTCACTACCGGCAACTTCAATGTGGCTGTCAGCTTGCATCAAGGGTCGGCTCTGAGCCCTTGCCTCTTCCTGGTGATAGTGACGCTCTCGTTGGACATTCAGGATGAGTCGCCCAGGTGGATGCTGTTTGCCGATGATATTGTGCTGGTTGCCGAAAGCGGCTAAGAGGTACAGAGCAGATTTGAGGTGTGGTGGCCAAGACTGGAAAATGTTGGCCTGAAATTGAATAGATCCAAAGCTTGTTTTGCGATTTCGGCAGTCCTGTGCCAATAACTCTTGACGGAACGCCCATACCGATCTGTTCCGACTTTCGGTACCTCGGGTCGCTTGTCCAAGGAGATGGCGAAGTAGACCCAGACGTAACGCACTGGATCAACTCAGGATGGATGGAATGGCGACACGTCGCTGGAACAACTTGCGACCCACGGACGACTCAAGTTGAAGGGGAAAATATACAAGTCCGTGATTAGACTACATTAGAAATATTTTAATAGAAATATTTACTTTTATGGACAAACGGCTTTATACCATTGCTTCTTCTTCAACCTTATTTTTTTGTTGTATGGAAATCATCAAATGACCCCTCCCGAAATGAAGTCAAAATAAGCTATTTCTTTAAACCGCTGGTCTGCAGAGAAAAATCTAAAATGATACCTGCTTGCCCACCTTTTTTTTTCGGATGGAAAATCATCAAATAACTTCTCCCGCTCTGGGCGGAGCGCAAGGGAGTGTCAGACTGGTACAGACTAAACCCACCCATGTTCTTTCTTAGCCCTTAGTGTTCCAGGGCCGCGGTCTCTTTCGAACCGTCCCGCAGCCATGCTGCTTCCGCCAGGTTGAAGAAGACTACAACCTGGCGGAAGCAAAGCGCGAAAAAAAAACAAATTAATAGTTTCCTTGTAATTCCTGACAAAAATACTTTCCGCTCAAGTATTTTATTTCTTCGAAAAATAAAATATCTTCGAAAGTGAATTCAAAATCGTCGTTGGTTACGCGTGGGGATATGTTACTGCAGTTCTCGATTCCTAACACACGAGCCTGCAGGTCGGGTTTTAATTCCGTCTCGAATGCAATAACAAAGTTACCCCACTTATATCAAAATGTACTATTATAAGGAACCCGACACACATTGTGGTTCGCCGGAAGTTTGATGGCCGCATACATGTACATCGCTCGATATATTGTAAATTTACTTGCATCTATAGTTATACTATCGATCAAATAGGATGGAATGGAATGCTGATATGAATTTTGAGTGATCGGTGTATTTTTCAATGAATTTTTGTAGCTGTTGAATGATAGTAATCATCGTTTTGATAAATAAACAAAGGAATGCTTCAATCTAGAATTATGTATGAAACAAAATTAGCAAGTTTCGCAACTTGGACGTTTCTTCAAGATAGCTATTTATACCGATGGTTTTACCTACCTGAGCTACTTAAAGGAGTTCAAATACATAATGACGAAAAGCGTCTGTTGAGTTGCCGAAAAGTTATCTTTATTTTTGAAAGAGCGCCTATCCTAAAACGATGAGAATATGACAAAGACAGAGTAATATTAATTCCCCCACTTTTTCTTCATTCACATTTTCTGCGAGTTTCATAGATAACAAAAAACAAAACATTAAAATTTTTCATTCAAATCGTCAAACGTCTAGCGTCACGTAATCACGTTGTTAAAATATCATATCATATAATCAAAATAAAAAAAGTAATTAATTTGTCGAATCAGGTCGGATATAAAATGAATCGAGATATTCAGTGTCTGCTCGCAGCGGAGTTGAGACGTCCTGGCACTGTACCCCCATTGTGCCTCGTGTTATCAAGGCATTTGTTAGTTTAATAGAGACAGTGTATTTTCATTGCACGAAACCTATCTTCTGCCCGCAAGCTGTACGAGCCTATCGGAATAAATCCTGACAACCCGACACATTCATTAATCAAAAACTTAAACAAGAAGTCGTATACGAAAAGTCTGGAATAGAATAAAATTAATATTGAGGACAACAGGATTATTCGAACACTGAACTAATTTAAAAGTCGCTTTTTGACGATTGGTTTTTTCCATTTTCCTTTTTGATTAATGTGATTTTTTCTTTTGGAAGCCTACATTTCACGAGTAATAAAATTGGTAATTTTTGCTTCTTTCTTCATAAATCGTCAAAATTAAATGAAATAATATTTTCTAACAGCTGTTTCTCGAATATCCAATGATTCAGAAGAATATTTATCAAGGAAGAGAGATGAAGAGTCTTTGTCATATTAGAACATTTAATTGCAGATTAATATAGCTAAGTAAAGCTAATCAACCAAACAAATATTTCTGTTGGATCAAAGAAAATGTTCACAAATAAAACAAGAGCGTCCTTTGTGTCATCCTATGTAAAACGTTTGCACAAAACTGGGATTTATTTGGTCTATTCAAAAACTTAAACAAGAAGTCGTATACGAAAAGTCTGGAATAGAATAAAATTAATATTGAGGACAACAGGATTATTCGAACACTGAACTAATTTAAAAGTCGCTTTTTGACGATTGGTTTTTTCCATTTTCCTTTTTGATTAATGTGATTTTTTCTTTTGGAAGCCTACATTTCACGAGTAATAAAATTGGTAATTTTTGCTTCTTTCTTCATAAATCGTCAAAATTAAATGAAATAATATTTTCTAACAGCTGTTTCTCGAATATCCAATGATTCAGAAGAATATTTATCAAGGAAGAGAGATGAAGAGTCTTTGTCATATTAGAACATTTAATTGCAGATTAATATAGCTAAGTAAAGCTAATCAACCAAACAAATATTTCTGTTGGATCAAAGAAAATGTTCACAAATAAAACAAGAGCGTCCTTTGTGTCATCCTATGTAAAACGTTTGCACAAAACTGGGATTTATTTGGTCTATTCACATTACAAAGAGTGTTATATAATCATCTGTCTAGTCTCTTCCTTATCATGATTTGGTCAGCTGCCTGTCCAGACTGTGAATATCGGTATTTTACGTAGGGCATCTACTTATCTGACCTTCACAACCCTGTTACTGTTCTGATCAACGATACCCCAGAAGAAGTTTCATAGATATCTTCTATATATTTTTTGTATCTGTTTATAATGCACGAAACAGTACAAGTAGAAACTTACCTAAACCTTTGCTTAAATCAACATGGCAAAAACAATTTGCATCGGAATAAAATACACAGGACCGCTTGCAAAAGTTCAGTGATTACCGCTGGTACATTTCCACCTTGTTTTTAGGGTTACCATTCATCCAGATTTTAACGAACATGTCTGGCTTTTTGGCCCCCCGTTTCGTTCATTGTCCGACCTTGTAGACAGAACTTTTCGACTGATGGATTTATATTATAAAAAGGCTTGAATGAATACTATGTGGAGCCCTAACACTGCCAGAAGGCGTTGCGGAAGACGTTCTGGAAGATGGTGGGACGCGGAACGAACTGGACAAAATAAACAACCTAGGTATATTGATTTTAAAAACATGTCGAGGTCCTACCGTCGCGTTGCGTCGCTGTCTCCTCAGTTTTTAGGCCGAGAAGAACGTAAATAACTCCAAAAGGAATGTTTTACGAGCGTTAACCAGGGCTCTTGATATCCTTGCTGAGTACGGCAAAGGTTTTATCAGATATTATATTTTCACCAACACTAAGAGACACCTTACTCAATGCCTAATACCCGTTTCCACCAACATTATGCGACACGACGATCGAGACTCGTAGAATATCTGCATCAATTGCTACTTCCCCATTACGATGGAAATCATTTCTATGTCTTCGTAGAAACTTGAGTTTACGGGTTGCCCCAGGTTCTGGCAGAAGACAAGTCGAGTTGTTGTCATGTCTACTATTCCAAATAAATAAAAATAGGAGGTAGACAGTAAAATTATATTTAATAAGATAAAGAGGGAAGATATGAAATACAAGTCTGCTAAAAAACACACACCTATCTACACGCACTCAAGAACTGGGGTAATAGGTGGAGAAAGTACTTGCTGTTTTCCGAAGGGGGTAGACCCTTGGAGCACCTGGTCCTGCGGCTCCACCGAACAGGCGTCAGGTCAGTCCTGGCTGTTTCGGTGGCAGGCGATCGCAGAAGCGGAGATGAGTTCCCGGGCGAGTCCGTTTAGCGGAGCCCCGGGAAGCTTGAAGAGAACAGGAGTCCCGGGCCAAACTCCGTTTAGGGGAGCCCCGGAATGGAGTTGCGACTTCCGCGTGGTGGAGGGACACGTCAGAGCGTCGGCGCCCTACCACTTGACACTTGCGCTTCCACTTTTAGTGGGGTGAACTGCACTGTACTGGTCGCTACTGAAATCTCGTCGTAAACTCGTTTTAGTTCGTAAGCGGCGTCTTTTATAAGGAACTATTTTAGTGTTCCAGAACTATTTGCCTCACTTTACGATTATATTTGTTGTAGCCACAATTCGTCTGACCTGCCAGGTATAGTTGGCCAAGACGTATAAAACCTCACAATCCAAGAGTGCGTTATGAATTTTAAAATTAACATTTAGTATTCTATTAGTCAGTATACAAACGTAATACAATATAAAAACTAGATTTAAACTAGCCAAAACATTTTAAATCATTTTTTAGTAATACACTCTAATACAACCTTCATTTAACAGGCCTTTATAGAAAAATATTAAGAAAGAATAAGTAAGCTTGACAGATTGACGTTGCTTGTCATTAGTGAAAAATATTATTAAAAGTTTATAAAAGTACTCAAATTACAATGTTAAACTGGAAATAAATGGATGAAATTGAATGGATAATGGATGCCGTGATTTATACCTACTTTCTCCTACCACAGAAGGCATATTTATGATAAAAATGAGACGAAGGACACATGGTCTGTAAATTGTACGTATATTTATTTTTTATCGTATCTGCTTTACAGCAGAATACTATATTGTATAGAAACAGATTTGTCTATTCTTGGTAGAATAGAGATGTAATTGGTCATGCTACGCGTGCTGGATTGAAGACTGGTATTCATAACCCGATCCTTTGCCCGGCAGGGATGACGCAGGTGAACAAGAACTTCTTTGAAAATGTCGGTAATGCAGTTTGTCGAGGCTTTCCAAACGAAATGTTACCCTACTCGCTATTGGACTTGCTTCAAAGCGTTTAGTAAGAAAGCTGGCTATTACTGTTTTTAATTCAAACTGATTTTGTTGCACTTCAAAGGAATGGCGAATCTCAAGCTTTAGAGCTTCTTTCATCTGAGAAAATGATTTTGCAGATAAAACCTGTATTATGCAGGTGTCTTCATAAATCGGATAGATGGACCAAGAACAAATTGGAGCAACATCTGCCTAGCCTTTTCCCAACTATGTTGGTTCGGCTTCCAGTCTAACCGAATGCAGCTAAATACCAGTATTTTACATGGAACGATTCCCTATCGAACCTCCACAACCCAGTTAGTACTGGGTAATACGATACCCCTTGGTAAGACTGGTTGTCAGACTTTTTGGGCCACTGACTACCTGTAACGACTGTCAAAGATCTACAAATGACAGCTGGGACCAACGGCTTAACGTACTTTTCGAGGCACGGAGGAAACTCGGTATGTAATGGTTGGTCACCCATCCACAGACCAACCTAGGCAAGCCTGGCTTAACCTACAGATTGACCCGAGCGGCTGTTATTATTTAGCCACGAGCTCCTCACCAAGCACCTACCACACCACGAGTACCTTAAGCACTACGCTACAATAAGTACCATCTGGATATACTTACCTGCCCAAAAATTATAAAAGATCCTCAACTTATGAAAGTCTCTTAGAAATAAAGTAAATAAGTCTCATCAAGTTAGCCAAGCTCACAGACATCTAATTTGACACACACACATCCATGAAAACTAAAACTAATAACTTTTCCACCGCTTCAATATATGGCACAATAATACCACCCGATGCAAAAGTTCGTCTTTCGTCGTTCGTCTTTCGGCTATTTACCGCGATACCCAAGTTGCCAAGTTTCGTCATTCCGAAGCTAAGTAAGGATTATAAGAGACGTGCTCAACTTAGACGTGGTAATGGACTTATGAACTTTCCTACTTAGTAGAGGTGAAATAGCTTTTATTTATTTATAGTAAAGGTTTCAAGTGAAAGGGTGTTTTCTTTATGTTAAATCGTCAATCGACCCCGAGAATAAAAAGTTTCACAGAAAATTAAACCCTGCTATTAGTAAACTCGAACCCAAAAAGTTATTAGATCGGCCACATGACCAAAATTCTTACTAATACTTAATCAAATATTGAAATAACTTTTCAAAAAATCCCGAATGCTTAAAAATAATGAACCGAAAATGGAAAAACACGTATCACAATACCAATATAGAATTGATTATTGTATAATTCACCCTGCATTGTTTTGTAAGATACTTACTTAATCAAATATTGAAATAACTACATATTATGTATATTCAAATTATTTAAACTAAATAATTTAATGTGCCGCATGCGGAAACAAACGTATTTTTGGTAGATCTTTCTGTGCCAGTTGGTAACAAAGTATTGTCTGTCCCCGCCTGCAGCACATTAAAGTATCTAGTTTAAATAATTTGAATATCTATACATATAATAAATCAGTAGAAAAATCGTAATCGTATCGTTTGTACATCGAAAATATTTCGAAAAAAAATTGCTAGGGTGTCAAAGGATAACCAACAGAACTCATTGCTAGAATTTTTGTCTGTTTGTCTGTTTCGATGATCATGCATCACGTAAAATTTACGAAACCAATGTAGACAATTTTTATACATATACATTGTGCGTAACTTGAGATATTATTTAGTTTTTGTTTCATCGCAATCGGTAAATTCTATCAAAAGATATATTAATTTAAAGTGTTCAAGAAGAAAGTCTTATCATCAACATGTAAGATACATGCAGCGCCATCTATTGATACAAAATGGTACAAACGAATATAAATATGCTCACAAGATTGTAACTTTTAAATCGACTGACCGGCTTTAACAAAAGGTATGATAGCAAAAGGTACTCTAGATTAGTATATGACGCTTCTTTGAAAATCTAAATAGCCAATAGAGTGTGTTCGATCGCTTTTTTGACTATAGTTTAGCAGTATAACTTCGTGCTAGATAGATGGCGTTGTCCATTTCACTCCGTTTTATGAATCGCTGTGTTAAGTTTTTAATTTTCCGTGAAAGAATGACCCTCGCCCGTGTCAGTTGGAGCGAGTTTAGTTTTTTAACCGACGGAACAAAAAAAAAGAGGTTCTCAATTCGACGCGTATACATAAATATTTAGTTATGTATGTTCCACAAAAAAAACCTGCATGTCGGATTGTCGGACTTCTCTGCAATGCGACATGCTGGTTTTTTTTGTGGAAAGCGTTTATCTTAAAGTTGGTCCCAATTAAAACAGAAAAGTAGCGTCTAGGCTCATTTCCTGCACCTTGATGAAAACTTTAAACCTCGCTGGAGTATGACTTTCATCGATGGTGTAACGATCGAGACGGAAGGCTGTCGAAGGAAGCCCTTATTTGGAAAAACATAAGGAAAATATTATAGCGATTAATGCAAATACTAACTTTCGAGAAATTAAATTGTTACCTACTTGAATCTATACTAATATTTAGCTTTTAAAGCTGAAGAGTTAGTTTGTTTGGTTGGTTGAACGCGCTTATTTCAGGAACTACAGGAATCGTTCCTCTTAAAAAGTTCTAAAAAAAGTCCGGGATAGCATGTCTATCTTTTGAGGTTGACTCACACTCTCTCTAAAGATCTGCGCAAACGGGCCACTTTCTACAGCCACCGGTGGCTGGCGACAAGCTGTTTACATGTTTTTTAAAACGTTTTGTATGGAATCGCCGCACACGTGTAACGAGTGGCTCTACTCAGTGGCCGCGACGCGGCGACACGCCACCTATGGCGAATTATAAATAATACCGTCTACTCATGGCAGGCACTGACCACCTTCGTCTGAGCGGTACCAAAGGACGTGGCGCGCAACCGCCACCAGTGGCCCGCTTGCGCGGAGCTTAGCCCTCTGTCTCTCTTAAGTGACGCAAACGAAGTTGCGCGGGTCAGCTAGTACATAATATGTAGTTATTTCAATATTTGATTAAGTAAGTATCTTACAAAACCATGCAGGGTGAATTATACAATACTCAATCCAATTCTATATTGGTATTGTGATACTTGTCTTTCCATTTTCAGTTCATTATTTTTAAGCATTCGGGATTTTTTCAAAAACTCACAAGAAGGACAGTTTTCATTTTGTAATAAAATTCAAAGATTAGTGGACATTTATGCGTACCAGTCACAGTTTTCTTCACATTTATCTCTCTCTAGCTACTCACCGTATACTATTGAACCAACGAGCATACCTCAAACACCTGAAACACCACAACCACATGCCTCTCAATTGATATCAGCCACACACCAATCACTTCGGGGATTACAGGCGTGATGTTCTGTTATGTTTTATTATGTAACTGTGGTATATTTTTTTACAGAAAACTTGTCTGTTACTTTTTAGGGTTCCATACCCAAGGGGTAAAAACGGGACCCTATTACTAAGACTTCGCTGTCCGTCCGCCCGTCTGTCACCAGGCTGTATCTCATGAACCGTGATAACTAGACAGTTGAAATTTTCACAGATGATGTATTTCTGTTGCCAATATATGTTACAAATAATAAAAATATAAATTATTTAATATTTAAAGGCTCCCATACAAGAAACGTGTTTTTTTTTTCGGTTTATGGTACGGAACCGTTCGTGCACGAGTCCGACTCGCACTTGGCCAGTTTTTATAACTAAGGGTGGGCAAGCTGGTATTATTTTATATTTTCTCTGCAGTTCAGCGGTTTATAGAAAGAAATAGCTTATTTTGATTTTAAGGTTGGAAGCCATTTCAAATAGCAAGACGTTGGAGCTTCTCCAAATAGGTTTTATAGTTCTGCCTGAGTTAGATATCTTCAGGGTTCTTCCATTATTTCTTTGGCAGAATTATTGAGGAATATTGGACATAGTTTTGTCTAAAATATTAATAAAAAGGCCACAACGTTGCTGCGATGCCAAATTGAAACACAGTTTATAAGAATTATATTTTTTGAGAATATTATTGTACAGGTAGACAAACTGCTGAAATAAAGAATTTCTATCTAACGAATTGTTTTCAAAGCAATTGTAAACTGTTTCTTATGGTTATTAGCAATGTACCCTCAATTTTTTAAGGAGAAGTGTCACTTGTGTGATATGTTATGTGTAACTGTGGGTGGTTCATGTCTGCAAAATTGGGTAACTCTGCGACCGTGTTCATTCGACTCTCGATACAATATGATGCATTAGCATAATCAGCCTTGTTCCTACTCACGGGACACAGGCCTCATCTCTCTGAGAGGGACAAGCCCGCCACACTATTCCCAAACCACTGTAACGCCTGAAAGAGAGAGTGAGTGGGCCATGATCCACCATTCGGGCCCAGTGTTGTTTTGTGTATCTCACGTGGCTTCGATTTTCTGCTCTAGGACTCGCCAGTATCGGTCTCTTGATGACCATCATCATCTTTCTGCCCTTATCCCATTCCATTTGGGGTCTTTGCAACACGTTTTATACTTCTATTCTCCCCTGTCAGACGTTACGGCATGATGACCACCCTCTAATCATAAAACATTGGACTTCCTACAAATATAATAATGTTAGTACCAAAAAAGAATCTTAAAGGGCAAGCAACATCCCGAGGGAATCCGCCATGATGGATTGCCGCCATTTGTTTCCCTTACACACGCGATCCCATGTTAAGAAAAATAACACCTGTATTCTTGGTATCTATGTCCGAGCAATAAATAAAGGCATTGGGATTACAAAGACATTGTACTGAGGTGTAATAATTGCTGAAGATTAGCGGTGACAGATGGAGAATATATGGGTGGAAAAATGTCTTGCAATGAAGAAGGCTTATTTATTAGTGACGATAATGCTGCTGCAATGGTGTGCTGGTGCCTACACTTATGTATGGAAGTGAATGTTGGGTATAGCAAACGAGGCATGAAAGTAGAATTAATGCTGTAGAAATGCGTTCCTTGCGAAGCATGTGTGGTGTAACTCTGAATGATAAAGTGAGGAATGAGGTTATATGGAAACGTTGCGGCTTAAAAGAAGATGAAAATATGCTCAGATGATTTGGTCATGTGGAGATGATGAGTAAAAGGCGACTAACAAAAGGTATGACTAACACAAGGCACATGTGAGTGGCAACGCCGGGAGGGGACGCCCTAGAAGGACATACGCTGACCTCATTTGTGAGGTTCTTCAGAGAGGTCAGGTGCGTAGTACTCGCAACTGGCGTGCGTGTATGACCAGATGTATGAACGTGGACGAGGCAAAAGGAGTATGTAAGGATCGTAGCAGGTGGGAGGGGTCCACAAGGGCCGATGCCTGCCAAGACTGCGGGAGTGTTCGTAAGAGATACCGCGGCCCTGGAACACAAAGGGCAAGGATGGAGGATGGGGTTTAGTCAGTACAAGTCTGACACTCCCTTCCGCTCTGCCCAAAAAAAGGATCGTAGCAGGTGGCGTTCTGTGGTTTCTGCCTACCCCATTGGAAAAGGGCGTGAGTTTATGTATGTATGTATGATAATGCTGCTTTATTGTAACTCTTCAACAATCTATTTCCAACCGCTTTGCTGGGTGCTTAGTTGTTTGGTGGGATTGGATTGATTCGCCGGTCGGCCGACGCCAGCAAGTCAAGCTACCCGAAACTGTCAAATTTTCTCAATCAACCTTGAACCTGATGCTCTAGCGATAAACTTGAAAATCTATTAAAGAAGTTAGACAGATTGTAGTAGCTTGATGTGCTGGCGTCTGTACATAATCGGTCAGACTGCCTCGTAAGTCCAGTGGTCAAACGCGACTGTGGAGCAGGAGGTCTTTGGTTCGATTCCCAAGCCGTTTAATGTGCTATTGGGATTTTCTATCAGGAATTTCTTAGTAGCAGCCACGGAAACTGGATTTGTGTACTATCGTTTACCCTTCTGCGTAACCCTTCGAGGATTAAAGGTGTGATGTTATGTTATGTTACATAATCGATACGTCCGTACTCGTTAGACCGATCTTTGAAGCGATCATTATAAAAACCACAAGTTCATTTATTTCATTTTTTTTAGAAAAATCCTCATTCAATATGTTCGTGCATTCTTCTGCTATCAAAATTAACCCTTTGGAGCCAGGAATATCCCCGAGACTCGAGAAACGTAAGTAAATGTTGCTTCGCTACACTGAAATGGATCGTTAAATCTCTGCCTTGATTGAGGGGCGGAGTGGGTCATAAGCTTTTAGGATATGATCCTTAGCCTTGGATTTTGTAATAACGGTACGCTCAAATTAATCGCCCGTGCAGAAATTCAGACTTTTAAGCAATTTGAAGAATATTTGTCTCTATAGAGTGATCATGACCTTTACTCGGTAGTTGGATTAAAATTAAGGTGTTAAGAGCGTTAACGACTGACGGCTTTTCATACAAACTTTCAAATCGTTTTTTTCCGAAATTATTAAACCGAATTTAATGAAACTTTATATGCATGCAGGATACATAGGTCTAAAAAGTTGTACAGAGGAATTTTCGAAATGTCTTTAAACAAAAAAGATAATTGGAAATTTCTGATTCTATGGATGGAAAAGTTAAAATTGGTCTAATTTAGCTGTAACACAATTTTTCTAAAATTCCTCAATTTTCCGAATATTTACTTAACTAAAATAAAAAGACAAACAATGAAGAAAACATTAACGTTGTGACGTAACTGCCAGCTTCTTCCGAATGTACTCACGAACTATAATTTTAAAAGATAGACGATTGGTTACCAGTACAAATTTGAAAATCACCAATCACAGCCGTATATCGAAATTTAAAACAATACAACGAAATTGTGACATTGTATTCCGATACAATACTATCCGAAATTAAACAAAAAAAATCACGAACTGTTGTGACAAACGTAGAGTTTATTAAGTGGTATTTTCAGGGAAAATATTTGGTTGTTCCGTTTCATGATATAACTTTATTGCTTTCTAGTTATTAGTTGGAAACTGGAACATTTTTCAATAAAAAATAGTTTCGTTTCGTAGCAGTTGCAAAAGTAGTGATTACGAAGAATAATTATTCTTGGAATGCCTCGTTGGTCGAGTGGTCGCAAGCGCGACTGCTGAGCACGAGGTCCTGGGTTCGATGCCCAGGTTGGGCAACGTGCTATTGGGTTTTTCAAATCAGGAATTTCTCAGTAGCAGCTACGGAGTCTGGATTTGTGCCCGGTTGATGGCAATAGCCTCGCCGAATATTACATGGGACTTAAGCATAACTGGCAAAATATGGGTGTACTATAAGGTACATCTCTACCTAACCCTACGGGGAAAACAGGTGTGATGTTATGTTATGTTATGTTATTCTTGGAACGTAAGATGTTGCCGGTCCATCGTAAGGTGGTGTTGTTATAAGCTGTAGAAAATTATTGCAAGGATGAGTTTAAAATCAAGATGGTAAACAAAAGACCTCAAAGTAATAAACACATAAGAAGATTTGTGTACCCACTTGGATTAACTATTATGGACAAAGATGTAGTAAATGCTTAGTCCCAACATTTTTTAATGACATACCAGTAGATTTAGAAAGTAGCTGTACCATAAAAATGTCTTTTAAAAATAAAATGGGGAAGTTTCTTTTTAACACTTTTTGTTAAATCAAAATCATTTATTTGCGTAAATACAGAGAGAAGAATAAGTACAGAGGGATCTTAAAGATAAATGTATCTGAAGGTATATGAATCTCTTATTCTGCCATTAATGTCAGCGTGCAAATTTTACATATCTAATTAAGATCAAAGAGAGCGAAAAGAAAATATTTTGAATCATGCAAGCAGTAAATTGAATTAAATCTATTCTTATTTGGTAACAATTAATTATTTATAATGGGACATGATACTACAATGCAGGACTTACAACTTATAATCTAAGAACTCAAGTACACTATAAAAGCATTTATCAATCAATATTTTTGTCAAGATACGCTTAAATTTAAAAATTGCGTGTGAAGTTATAGTACTTGGAATTTTATTATAAAATTTAATACACATGATATAATTGTTGTTCGATGTGAGATTCGTCTTGGGTTTATATAACTTGTTGGTATTATGAGATCGAGCTTGTCGCTTGCTGAAAAAGACTCTTACGCTTGAATACAAATATACAGGATTCCAAGATATAAATGCACGGTAAAGTAAGAATCTTATATTTTCTAAAGAATGGGCGACAAGAATCTATTTGTTTCAACCGAAATATAACCCTTTTTTTTCTTTTTTTTTTTACGGATGGGAAATCATCAAATGACTTCTCCCGCTCTCGGGAGTGTCAGACTTGTACTGACTAAAACCCATCCATGTTCCTTCGTTGCCCTTTGTGTTCCAGGGCCGCGGTATCTCTTTCGAACAGCCCGCAGCCCTGGTCCGAAATATAGCCCTTAAACACTTTTTTGCATTACAAATGCTTGATAAATTTCTACCCTTCCAAAAAATGATACCATATCGCAAAATGGAGGATATATAGCCATGATATGCGGTGCGATATCTCGCAGCTAATACGCCTCAGAGGGTAGACAAAACTATTAATTTAACCGCAAACGTCATAGATATGGCTTTTCACGAGCAAAATTTATCTAAGGATAATCCAAGAAATTTAACTGTATCAGTTTCTGTCAGGGCGTTCTCTTTGTATATTATATATAAGTTCAACGGCTTTGTTCGGTAAGTATGAAATTGCATACATTTTGTTTTACTAATGTTGACCTTTAAATTGTTAGCTTCTTCGTTCTACTCTATAAACGTTTGGAGAGCCGTGTTTATTTCCTGCTCATAGCTCTGCAAATAGGACACATTAAAGCCTCATAGATGCATAAATTATTCTTAGCTTATGTTTGCGGCTTTGCCAGCGTGAATTGAAGTGCCGTTGCGCGGTTTGGGATGTTATAAGCTAATGCTAACAGCATTTTGAATTGCGTAGTGGCATTTCAATTCACTACTAGTCAACCTTGGTGCTACTTCAAAATATGTTTGTTTAGTTATCTTTGTTATTGATGGAAAAATACCTACGAGTAGTTTACTATTTTATTTTGGGAGCTATATCTGCCCACAAACTGCTTTACAGTTTGGCAGAAGTAACATTTTTTGGTGATTTGTGATAATATAATAAACAATAGACAAACATTTGTTTACCAATTATTTTGTACATTGTTGGACTATTTATTGCAGTGTACGTGGTGGCGCGGCTAGGAAGCATACAGGCCGCTGGATTACCGTGTAAAACGCTTTTTCATTTTTTTCATTTAACCTAATTAACTAATAAAAAAAAAAATGAAAAAAACTAAAAACTAACGCTCACGCCTGACTGTCTGTCTCTATAACACCTTTGCTCATCGTAGCGACAGAACGGACTTTTTTTATAAACACAGGTGGACCATAAATCTTCGGTAAGGACTAAACTAACTAACTACTTTTTATCCCAATCATTATAATCTGAGTCTCTTCAAAGTTCGAGTAAATCGGTTGCTTCTAGGCAAGCAAGCTCCACCTTAGGCCGCTCAACTTCACGTCAGGTGAGTTGCGGCCAAACGCAAGCCTATTTATTGTGAAAAAAAAACTTGTGGTCGTTCCTGTGAGGTTATTTCAACCTCCACGTGGGCAATACCGTGCATAAAAGCTAGTTTTGTTTGTATATTATTGTGTTACGTAGTATTATGATATACACAAACAGGCTTTTTTTTTTACAAGGAACAATGACTCCTCTGAAATTTAATATCTTTTAATGTTTCACCAGTAAACATTTTAGGGCTGGCCTTGACCTAAATCTAAAATGACAAGAAGTGATTTATAGAGTACAATTTGGATGAAAAAGGGACAGTAAAGATAAGGCGGAAACTCTTGATAATGTTAAGAAAGATGTATACTTGGGTACTTCCTTTCCCTCATTGTATGTGAGTAAGGACGTTATCTTAAAAAATGTTTAGACAAAAGCTATAAATATCAACACGAAATAAAGCTAATAGAAAATGTAACCTTGTTTGGATTGAATTTTCACGCAATATGGCCTTTTGTTATACCATCGATAACACCCCCTTTTGTTGAATCGGTTCTATGATTAAAACATATATGAACATATACTCATAAATAAGTATAAACACGAACATAGTTTTGGTCTGTAAGATTCCTAACCCGCCTTTGAAGTTTGCCACCGTCAGTTAAAACCCCATTCCAATTTATTCCATTCCAAGAAGTTCGTTACATTCTGAAAAAAAAAACAACAAAACAAAATTCCAATTCCATATTTCAAACTAAGAACTACACATAAATCTTATCTTCGCGCCAATTGGTACTGCAGTCATTCCAAGGAGGTTTCACACAATTTTATGCCTGACATAAAACAAATTCGTTGCTTGGAATTGACGCTACATTTTAGTAGACCAACAGTATTTCTTTCAGCCTTTGTGGAGACAGTTCTTGAATGAAAGATTAATGAGAAGTGTGAGGGGGAATGACAAAAGGTGCTTTCGAACGGTGTTGAGGCGATTTTAGACAGTCATCTGTTTTTTTTGCGGTTTCAAACAGCCTTTTGAAGCGCGAGATTTGTTTACACTTAATTAGTTGGATGTCGTTTTTTTGGTGTTTTGTCTTTAGTGATTAATTTCTTTGTATTGCAAAGAAATTAATCACTAAAGCTGCTTCAAGATTTTTAATTAGATTGTTAACTAAGCTATATCTTCGTGAAATTCCCATTTACAAACGTAAATATTTATTCATTGTTTTGCCAGTGGAATACTGACATATAAACCTTACTTTAGCGTAACCTTTTAAATAAATAAACTATAGACATTGACTTATATATTACTCAGTGACTATAAATGATTTTTTATCCATAGTATTTAAAAAAATACATATGTAATTTAATTTAAATAAATATGTAATTTCTCGTTACAAAACTAATTGAAATCGCAGCATTTCCTCAAAATAGAATAAAAATCTGCCCGCTGCGAAGTACGCGGCAAAACAAAACGTGGACGAAAGCGCACCGGCTGCAACAAAATTACTTCCCAACTCACAATTTATTGTGGACATCTCTAAATGTTAAATTCAGTTTATTGCAAGAATAGGGAACGCTACCAGTAAATTCAAAACTTACAGATCTGTGAAATACGAACATAAAATAATTTAAAAACAGCTTTGAGCTTTTTGTAATTAATGAGGGATTCATTAGTTTCTTGGCTTGATTGAGACCAGGATACAATTGTTTAATTTGATAATTATTATATAGTAAATGCTTGTTATTCATTGACTAATGAATAAGGACAGTCGTAGAACGTCATACATTTCTCTTTTGCAACTCTATTCAGTTAGAACATATTATTATATTAGCATACATATTGTACTTAAGTAACAGCTGTACTACTTCAAACTTTAGCATTGAGATACCTACCTGATACGATATTTTCTACAGCGACTTCTACCCTAAAATTTAACGTGAAAATCTAAAGTAACCTAACATTGACCTACTTCAGGCCCCTATTCTTGAAGTCTGCGCTCCAAAATTAATATCGAGCGACATAGGAGCTATAAAGTGCCACAAAATAGATAGTTACAGAAGGTCCGCTGTAGTTCAATAACAAAATACCTACAAATTTGTACGAAACCATTCGGTGTGCGAGTCCAACTCTCAATTGGCTAGTTTTTTCGCTTATGGTATGAAGCTAACCTTCTGTGCCTACCTGCTTAGTGTACAAACCCTGATACAGGAGGATCGACGGGACGATCAGATTAATAGCATCGTCTGCCGTCAACGCGAGAAGTGCTCGTAAATCACTGAATGCAAGTACTGATTAAAATACAAGGCGATGTCGGTTAAGGGATCTAGACGATGTCGGGTTTGGGTGAACGAAGTCGGGTATAATGATCTTCACTTGTTTATTTTGCCAAGGGAAAGGCTTGGAGTTGATACTGTGCGGGCTCTTAGAGCGATTGTAGCTCTAGAATAAAGTAATAGACGGAGAATAGGATAGGATGTAGGATTGATAGAAATGATAAAATGTTTAGGACCAAAGAAACGATGGATGGGCTGTGAGACGGATATGGCTAGAAAGGAGACTGCTGAGATGACGAATAATAGAGAAGTATGGAAGAATACATGCTGCGCCGACCTCAAATAAATTCGAATAACGGCAGGAGAATGATGATGATGATAAAATGTTTAAGACTAGTTTTTATTGATGTTCATATTTTCCAAAAAAAATATTAGATTTTCCTTTTGTCAGTGAAGAATTGTTTCTTCACTGACAAAAGGAAAATCTAAAATAAAATATTATAAAAGTGTCATTCATTCATTGTTGTCTATATTAATTTAAGCTCTTTAAAATGTCATAATTTAATTTAATATCGTAGCAAACCTAAAGTCCAGGCCTAAACACGTAAAACCAGTCTAGATTAATCACGTTAAATGTCAGCCCTTACCCAGATACGTATTTGACATTGGAGAGTGAAGTAGCTTTATCTAGCTTGTCACCGACCCACCGCTCACTGTGGTAGACATTTTCGTATATTTTACCTGAGTATATTTTAGTGAACGAGCAAATAGGCTCTCTTGGACGCTATACCTGACTGTGATGTGTTCACAGAATAATGGACGAAGAATCAGTTAATATGTCTAGGTATAGCGAGATGAGCACTTTGGTTTGGTTGGTTGAACGCGTTAATTACAGGAACTACTGGTTCGAATTGAAAAATTATTTTAGTGTTGGATAGCCCATTTATTGCAGAGGGCTATAGGTAATATAGCATCACACTACAACCAATAAGAACGGAGCGTCAATGAAAAATGTTGCAAAAACAGGGATTGAGAGCATCATTTACGTGCGCTGTGTAAACGGTCAAAGTTACGCGAAAATCGTATAATGACAGAATAAAAATTTCTAAAATAAATTCCGGGACAACCTTTAAAGATAGACATATGTCTATCTTTAAAGGTTGACTCACACTCTCTCTAAGCCTCTGTCTCTCTTATATGACGCAGAGGAAGTTGCGCGGGTCAACTAGTAAACAATAATATTGTTCAGCGGGTATGATATTCAGATTTTAATTAACTATAGACTTTTCATGAGTACAATGCACTTAAATAATCCAGAGTTCAAAAACTAAAAAGTACCGAAAAAAGAGCATAAAATTCAAATAAAAACTACAAATCCAAGTACTTAGCCTATTCGTAAAATAATATAAACTTACCCAAAACTTCATAGAATTAAGAGCAAGATTCGAAAACCTCTTTACAAAGTGCCACACTTCATACAAGTCCTAATTTCCGCGAACATCCTTGAGCCTGCATATCGGCTTATTATATTAAACAAAATGTTATACCCCGGAGCCGAGTACCGAGATTGCTACTTTAATAAGCTCTCGTCCCTTATCGACCATTTATACATAGTTATTTTACCCTCCAAATACAGTCTATTCACAGTTATTATCTCTGACGCAAGCCAATTTTTTTTAAGAGAAAACTTTTTTAGCATCGTTGTGATTTGAATGAAACGAAAAAGCGACAGTACAAAGAGACAGACACGTAAATTCATAAGATTTAACGTGGGAGAAAATGAGATAGGAAGCATTATACAGTGTTTATCTTAAAGTCAACATTTTTGAAGGTTTCACTTCTACCACGTGTGAATCACACACATATTTTTTTTTTCAATTCATGTGTACGTTCTAAGATTATATTGGACATCGCTGCCATCGGTGAAGGAAATCATCATGATGAAACCTAGGCTAAATAATGAATGTAAGTCTGAAATCGCCAACCCGTCTTGAGCAAACATGGTGAATAATGCTAGTGCCTTCTACTTGTATGAGCAAGGCATTTGCCCAACAGTGGGACAGCAAAAGGCTGGTATATTTTTAAATATTTTTATTAGATGCAACCCAATACCAACCTTATAGTTATACCAGTAAAGATCACGATGATCTTGACACTGATGTCAAGTCAGAGGTAAAGAACTATGAAATTACAGTACTGATATTCATTAAAGAAAATCTTAGAAATATTATAGAAAAAACCGGTTATTTTGTCATGAACTAAAGAACCGATTATATTTTCGCTAGTGATCGAATGTTTTCTTTGAAGAGTGGCGTTAAAAAAGGAACGGCAGATAAAAGAGACTCATTAAACTCCCGGTAATAAGTCGGAGATCTCTTTACTTTAGTTTTTCTTAGACAGGGATCAATGGAAAGCCCGGTAAGCTTAATTTGTTTACCAATTTATGCCCGCGGCTTTGCCCGCGTGAAGTTCTATAACTGTCCCACGGGATCGTACTACCGGGATAAAAAGTAACCTAGATAAGCATATACGATACTTTTTATTCTTTTTATCACACTGTCTGTGTGCCAAATTTCATCCAAATCCGGTCAGTAGTTTTTGCGTGAAAGAGTAACAAACATGCATACATAATACATCCTCACAAACTTTCGCATTTATAATAATTATTATATTTAGGACTTAAAAAAAGGGAGTACAAACGTACTCCCTTTTTTTAGTTAAAGAGTATACCTACATGGTTAAGTTTTTTTTTGTAGAATTTATATGATCAGTCACTTTACTATTAATATCAGTTTTCTCTATGCATAGTTTATCTAAAAGTATATAGCGTAAAGCTACATATAGTATAGTATTGCGTATAGTGTATAGCTATTCATGTTTAAGCTTTCATTTAACACCAATGCGCCAGCTATACAACTCCACAAAAGCCTATATTCCGTACATCCCTGTAGTTCTGCAGACTATCTAGGCGACAGTTGCTAACCAAATTATTCAAACACGGGACCAAGTTGCAAGGCCAGTCTATTATAGGTGCAGAGTTAAATGGGGCATCAATTTGACCTAAACTTTGTCTTAGCCACGACTAACATACGTAATGGACGCATCAAAAAGTTTGCCTGGATAACTTCTGTCCGGTTTTCAAAACGTTTTGCCCAATCAAATGTGGAGTTCAATTATACCAAATTGAACCTTTGACAGTGTTTGGTAATAACAACGGATTTAATAAGCTTTTTATTGTTTTTGTGTGAAAAGGAGTTAAATGAACCGTGTTGATTTAATTCGAAGAATTATTTCCTTGTGTCCTGGAAGGACGTATCAACGTTATCGTTGTAATATCTAATGGCCTATTCTATTAAGTCCAACCGCACTCCACGTTTCTCTCCAAAACGTAAAATATTGGTCCTTTTTAAACTACACCACATAGCAGTAGGCCGTACGATTGGTATTAAAACCTATATATATTTATTGAATTGATAATCCGTACATCGCGTGGCCAACTCAAGGTCAAAGTGTCACCATCGATACACGGTGAACTATACGTTAGTTACTATTGTATACAAAACTTGCGACTAAGTCACGTATTCCAAACATATTATGAAAAAAAAATGGTTCCCTAAAACTTAGTACTGCAATAATCGTCCGTTTATATTTCTACGCATGATATTGAGTTAAAAATTCATCAAAACACAAACAAATAGGTACTAATTCCCACAAAGAAGTATTGTTTTTAATAAACGATTATTTGTTCTATTTGACCCAAATATTAACTGGTATATAATGCTCAATGGCGTGGAATCCTCCGGTATACCACTACTGTACCCACACAAAGTATAAATCAATAATACAATACAAAATGTAGAGTAGCCTTTGTATAATTTTGACATTATTCTGAACGAGAAAAATGTTATCGAAATACTGAAACAAGTTAGAATAAAGGAATTGAGTTTCAAAACTGTTTTCGATCCTGATACGGTTAAACGAAAGTCGTACATTATTCCAATATTTTTACCTGTAAAGTTTTGTTATATTTTTGTTTATCGGTATTTTTGAATGAAGTTTTGTTATATTTTTGTTTATCGATATTTTTGAATGAAGTTTTTATACCAACTATACCTTTCTTGGGATAACAGTATAGTGAGAAAAATAAAGATTAATATGTATGAGCATTCTAGTCATTTTTACAATACTAAGTAATAACTACCGATACTAATAAAATGAATATAAAATAAAATATTAATGAATATATTATGAATGAATAAAATAAAAAATGATTATGAAATAATATGAATATGAATAATATTTTATAGCGGTAAACTTTGTATTTTTGTATTTCTGGATGTAGGGGGTAATCATCAAAACTACTGATCTGATTTCGAAAATTATATAACTAATGGGAAGCTTATCCCCGAATATATACGCCTTATCAAAGAAGTGCTTGTGTCATAATATTCGACCAATTTTTCACGTAATATTTTGAGCCTATAACCGCTCCCCAGGCTCAAAGATTCTGAACCTTATATTCACTTAAGACACTGATACTTTCAAAAAGGTTTTCATGCCTTCAAGAACTGGGGGTACTTCTCACAATTTGCATTAGGTATTTGATTTCATAATATAAATGGAGTCTGGATTTGTGCCCGGTTCTTGGCAATAGACTCGCTCCCTATTACATGGGGCTTAAACATAACTTGCGAAATGTGGGTGTACTATTAGGTACTCCTCTGCCTAACCCTTCGGGGATTACAGGCGTGATGTTATGTCTTCTATCTAATCCGATGTAAATCTTAGTACACAATACTATAAACAGAGCAAGATCGTGAACATCTCAGTTCAGTATTCAATCAGCTCACTATTCACATGCAAATTACATTCAATTCGCGAGAAAAGCTGGGTTTTGTGTAAAACTACCTTTTGTATCGAGATAAAATCCTGTTTCAGTGTTGTGTCTATCCTTTACATTACTGATACAGTATGCTTTTTTTGTTCAAGTATGTAAAGCCTGGCTTAGTTATACTGGCTTCGCTCGTGATTTATGTGTGTTTCTTGCATAATTAGATCATGTAAGAATAGAAACTTAGCGCTGAATTAATTAATCACAGGCGCGTGCTTCAGTGGATTCCCTTGCGTGCGTACTGTATTTGAAAGCTATACTCACACTCTCTCTAATCCTCAGTCTCTCTTATGTGACGCAGACGAATCAATTACCATTCGTAAAATTGTCACAAAATCACAATTCATGATATTAACTGCGGCTGTCACCATTTTAAGAATTTTAACGCATTATTATCCTTCGTGATTCTGCCAGCAAGTCCATAGTATTTGTAGCAAGTCTGTAGGCCGGTCCGCAGTGATTTGACCGCACCGGTTCTAAAATAATTCTTTCATTTGTTTTAAGAGTAGTCTGTTATCAACTAATTACACTTTTGTGGAATTCAGTGCGAGCTTCGGCCCGAAACTCTGGAAAATAGTCTTACCGAAGGGAACTGTATTACCGAATACTGGGTTGTGGAGGTCATATTATAGGCAATCCCTCCGTGTAAAATACTGGTATTCAGGTGCATCCGGTAAGACTGGAAGCCGATCAAAATAGTTGGGATTTTTTGTAAATTTGCTAGAATAATAGCGATTTTATTTTCCAATGCAAATAAATAAGTTAAGTTTCAGGATAATACATTTTGATTTTTGAAGGGAAAAAGTTGGTTCTCAATTTGACGGATCAGCGACTTGTATTTCCATACTTTTTATAAAAGTTGAAGCGCGGTTCGATGTTTTATAAAACATTGTTATCGAAGCGAAAATCAAGGTAAAACACGACTTCTAATAGCAATATTCTGTAGATATAGTCGAACCTATATTATTTATTAAATCAATCTCATCAGTAAATACTAGCCAAAATTTTATTATTGTATTAACTATATACATTGATAATTAAAAACTATTAAACTAAAATAGATAAACTAACAACAAACTATAAAAGGGCATCGAAAAACTCCTCCTCAACGCTGTCAGATGGTAATGTGCCCAAGAGACTGGCGGCGTTGCCACGTTGTATGGCAACACTTAGCCTCTGGCCAAAGTAAAAGCCAGCCCTTGGGTCACGGGAAGCGTCAACTAGGCGTTTCGAAATTTCCTTAAATAGGCTATGAGCACTCGGACCCCACGGCCCTAGAGTTTCAACCCCAAACGGCTCGAAAATATAGTTACCACACAGGTTTCTATATTTACGCCGCTTGAGGTTCTCTGCAGCCGCAGCGGCAGCACCAGCACAGCACGATGAGCTTGGAAGATGGGATGGCGCAAGAGTATCGACGCATGTTGCGTCCCACACTAAAGGCCTACCCATCTTCCAAGGAAACAAAGACATGCCGTCCGGTCTCTTGCCATCGTCGCGTGCCAAGCCATTGGGTTCTAAAACAGCTGGGACGCCGACGGTGACAAGAGCTCGTCGGATAATGTCGTTTATATTTGCGTGCCGTGCAAAACGGCCCGCACTTCGGCTGCATGACAGGCCGTGGTGACCGAGGTTGTTGACAGCTTCACCGCAGTGACAGCGATGAGGAGAACAGCAAGCGGCACCAAGGCGTAAAGAAACAGCGAGGCGGAAGGTTGTGTCGTCGAACAATGTGCCTATGCTCGACGACGGTAGTGCGTGAAGCCAAAGACCCGACTCCCACTCACCCACAGCCCGCAGGCGCGCACGCTCAGCAGTAGTAGCAGATGTGTTCAGCAGATTGCTCTGAACTACTCTGCAGAGCGGCTCGTCCCACCGTCTCTGGGAAAATGGATGGTCGGGTTCTTCAGTATTCGGGCAAGCGAGTTTCCAAGCATCGATAGCCTCGGGCATGCACGGCACATCAAAATCAATCAGTGTGGAAGACAGGATATTCCTGATTAATTTCTTAGTGCCGTGGACCGAGGATATAAAAGCCGGTAAACTAATACTGGAAATTTTGCGAACGCCGAGTCCTCCCATGCGAATAGGAAGAGTAGCTTGTGCCCAAGCTCGGTCGTCCAAAGCCACATTTAAAATTGACGTTAGAGTATGTCTGATAATTTCATCCATTTTGTCCAAAAGGGGAGTGTGCTTCCATAAAGGGGAAGCACGAAGGAAATACGTCAATTTTGGACTGAAACAGCAGTAACGAATTATTGTGATGGCCGAATGTATGTTAATTTCGAGCAATCTTTCCGAAACATCATTGAGATTTTGAATTTTTTCCTCGATAAAATCGGGAAAAGAATTTTCAAAGATGGGAGACCCAAGGAGACGAAGAGAGCTTTTTTCTGTAATTTTGATGCCGGGGGCTATGGCGTTAAATTTTGATAGGGTCTGTTGTCTGTCGGTACTGTCCGCTACATAAATTTCACATTTTGAAAGGTTGAGGTCGAGGCCAATGGAATGAAGTTCATTTTTTAGGAAATTTAGATCTTTTAAAACAGAATCTACATCGCCCCCCAAGGTTCCATCATCTAGATACCAAACGTTAAATTTGGAATTTAGCTGTCGAACAATTGGGTGAATAGCTAAACTAAAAATCACTGGCCCGAGGGGGTCACCTTGTTGACAGCCAACAGCAGATTCCAAAAGGTTGTCCCGATACAGTAATTTAGATGGGTATCTGTAACATTGCCAAAGAAAACTATAAATTTGGGGTAATTCTTTTTTAGTTTCTGTTAACAAGGTGTCCCTATTCACTGAATTGAAGGCGTTCTTTATGTCAACCTTCAGGATGACCTCACCTTTGCCAGAATTTAGGTAGGTCAGAAAATAGGTCTCTGGGCACGATAAAATCAGACAAAGATGCCTGAATAAATAAATACAGTTATATCTAATTTCAGATTGTATTAACTTAGTCAAACGTAAATATTTTTACGGTTCCGCACCCAAAGGGTAAAACGGAACCCTATTACTAAGACTCCGCTGTCCGTCCGTCACCAGGCTGTATCTCATGAACCGTGATAGTTAGTAGGTAGTTGAAATTTTCACAGATGATGTATTTCTGTTGCCGCTATAACAACAAATACCCCATACAAAAAACGTGATTATTTTGCCGTTTTTGTCTAATGTTATAAAGATAATGGTATGGAACTCTTCATGCGCGAGTCCGACTCGCACTTGGCCAGTTTTTCAGGGGAAGTATGGCAAATATTAATTGAGGCCAATAGCCAGTATTAGGTGATCTGGGCTGCTATGATGATGTTGATCACGAAAGGAAGGAACATGGATGGGTTTTAGTCAGTACAAGTCTGACACTCCCTTCCGCTCAGCCTAGAGCGGGAGAAGTCCCGTGATGATTTCCAATCCGAAAAAAAAAGGCTTCTAGTTCTCTGTGTCAAGGTTTCACAAAATGGCTCTTTTGACCTAGAGATCGTTGCGCACGCGGCAGACGTGGCCAACCCAGACCCAAATCAAGGTAAATACAATAAATAAATCCTAATAATGAAAATTGTAAAAAGAACAACTTCCTTTAAAATAAAAGTGTTATTCATCGTTCCGTGTTTTGGGCTGCGCGACTGTTCGAAAGAGATACCGCGGCCCTGGAACACAAAGGGCAAGGAAGAAACATGGATGGGTTTTAGTCAGTACAAGTCTGACACTCCCTTCCGGTCAAAAAAAAAATATGGAAAATTAACATTAGCCACGTAATTACGTGGCTAATGTTAATTTTCCAGCATTTAATAGTGAGTCACAACTATTTTGGTGTCGGGCTTTCAGTCTGACCGAATGCAGCTGAATACCAGTATTTTACATGGAGCCAGTGCCTATTTGACTTCCACGATTCAGTAACTGTGGAACAACTGACTTTCAGGCCACTGACTACCTGTAACTGGCCTCGGCAAGCGCTACTTAACCTGGAAGATCGACCCGTGTGGCTGTTAGTATTGTGCCTCAGGCTCTTCCCGAGGCACGATCGAAAATTGTTTTACTGTAACATGACCCCTGGAGAGGCAACATTTGAAATGGTTACAATTAGATAATTAGATTGATTTTTAGATTTTTGGTCCCTTCATTACGAAGTTAGTAACTACTAACATAATAAAAAAGCAACACCAACTTTCTAGGGTTCCGTACCCGAAGAGTAACCAACGGACAGCACAGCAAACCGCTCCCGCCGCCCGTCCGTCCGCGTCCGTCTGTCTGTCAGCGGACTGTATCTCAAAATCCGTTTATTACGGATAGACAGTTGAAATTTTCACAGAATGTGTATGTCTATTGCCGCTGTATTATTGCAACAACAAACTAAATTATAAGGGGCTCCCTACAGGATGCGGGACTGTTTGAAAGAGATACCGCGGCCCTGGAACACAAAGGGCAAGGAAGGAACATGGATTGGTTTTAGTCAGTACAAGTCTGAAACTCCCTTCCGCTCTGGCCAGAGCGGGAAAAGTCATTTGATGATTTCCCATCCTAAAAAAAAGGGAGGGGGGCTCCCCTACTACGATGGTACGGAACCCTTCATGTGCCAGTACGACTCGCACTTGGCCGGTTTTTATTCTATCTGGAAAGAGGTAGATTCGCTTTATTGTGAAGTATTTATCGCTTAGGAGCGGACTTTCAAGGCATGAGGATTATTTAAGGATGCGCTTTGAAGCACCACTGCAGCATTTGGTTAAAATTTATGACTGACAGGAATTATTAAGATGAATTTGGCTTTACCGCAATGCGCTACAGAGTACTGGTCAAGTGGTGCAAGAAAAGGTAGATGTTGTGCAGATGAACTCTTATAGAGAGAACTTAATTCTGTAGTTTTCCTCGTTGGTCGAGTCTTACCAATCTGACCGATTGACCGGGTTCGAATCCCGGATCGCGCGAAGTGTTGTTGGATTTTTGTTGGACGTTTTCCTTTACCGAAGCAAGTGATAATTATACAATAGGAACATGAATCAAACTTACCTTATAATACCAAAAAATACACGGTCACGTGAGCCAAGGCAGGCAAACCTAGTGTTATATAAAAGGTGACGAGATACCCCCTGATCGAATATTTTTACGTCACCAGTTCCTGTCAAGCGTGATAGATGACGTCACCTATATACCGTGTAAGAAAACGAGGCGTTCTCAGTATGTTTTCATGTTGACGTGGGATAAAGTGGTGCTAAAGTAATGCCAACGACGCCTTGAGAAAATATGTGCTGAATCAATAATAACTTTATCGAAGCCTCCCTATTTGCTGACATCTCTTTGAGGCGCGCGTGGAACACGAACGCGCCGTCAACACGGCCTGTCGTCAAAAGACGGACGGACGGCGAGCTAGCCCATTACTCACCGTCCACAGGTCCGCGTCTACGGTGGCCGGAAGCCACCACGTGACCCCCGACGCCCGAGGCGTCTCCCGCGGCGCCTGGGACGAGAGGTTCTCTCCCTCTCACGCTCCGCCACCTCCTTAGCTAGCATGACTGCTTCGCAGAAGGAGGTGACGGCGTCCCATTCCCTCTCGCTCCGCTAAAAATAAGTGAAAACTTTATCGACGCCTCAGTTTTCACTTATTTTTAGCCGACTCGAAGTCAACGAATTGTAAAAGGAGAGTAATGCTTTTAGTTATATTTTACTAGGTTTTTCCTGAGGCTTCGGAAACAAATCGGAACATACTATATCTTATGTTTTAACCTATGCTTTATCCGTGAAAATGTTGTTCAAATCCGTTCAACCGTTGAGGCGTAAAAATATAACAAACTGATAAACAGACAGAGTTACTTCCACATTTTATACTTCAAAGAAGATGTAAAAAAATATTGTACAATATTTTTAAAAACCTGTAAAAGAATGTCCACGTTATATTTTTAATATTTTCTTTAAGTAATCTGCAGTAATTAATTCCAATATCAAGTGATACCAACCCCCGCACTTTCGTAAACCCTATCAAATAAAATCACAAAGATAAGATAATACATTTAATTAAAACCCCTACATTTAAATACAAAGACGTCAGTTAACTTCAAATATCAAGTTATGAATGGCTGAAATATACACAGAGAGAGCGAACAAAGAAGATGTCACCCGGGGGCCCACACCGCCATTTTCTAGGGTTACGTATTTCAAGCGGGCATTCCCGGAACGGTGTTTTAAGAACAATTGTGTGCGGAGTTGGCCGGAAACGGTTAACAAGAAATTATGAGTCAGTTATACATAGTAATAACTAGCGGACGTCACGCGGTTTCACCCGCGTAGTTCCCGTTTCCGTTGGAGTACAGAAATAAAATATAGCCTATGTTACTCGTTGATAATGTAGCTTTCCATTGCTGAAAGAATTTTTCAAATCGGTCCAGTAGTTTGTAAGTTTATTCGTTACATACAAAAATACAAATCTTTCCTCTTTATAATATTATAAGTATATATGTAGATATATTCAAAAGCAACAAAAGTTTGTTCACACGCTCTATTTGAGAGAGTAGAGCCTAGTACCTCCCCATTGAACCAACACATAGTTATTTAATAACTCTCAACTAACAAACAGTTTAAAAGCCTCTGAGGGGCACCCCTTTACAATAGAGAGGTTTGAAACAATATTAAGTCAACTCGCGCCAATGCTAGATAACTTTGTAAACATTTGTTTTGCGCCAAGCACCGCGTCTATGAGAAAATAAATGTAAAGTGTACTACCAGATCATTACACATCAAGTAACGTTCAATCTGTAATTCCCGAAGTAACATCCAAGTTTCGCCATGAGTTATGTTATAGTACCTTGTAATAGGGGCGACCCTATTGCCAGCAACTGGCACAAATCCAGACTCCGGGCTACTACTGAGAAATTCCTGCTGGAAAAACCGAATAACATTTGGTCGACCTGGAAATCGAATTTAGGACCTCATGATCAGCAAAAGCATTTAAATCACTAAAACAGCTAATCATAATATTAAATATTTTATTATTTGTAAATATTGTATTTTAGATGTATGGAGATGGAGAGGAAGACCAAAGAAAAGATGGATGGATTGTTTGTGAATGATATGAAGGAAAGAGGAGTAAATGAGAGCGTAACAATAGGGAAAAATATAATTCTATTTAGTCCGTCAGTTAGATTATCGAAAAATATTGGATACGTGTTTTTTGTTTTATCAAATCAATAAAAAATAATGAAGATAAAACGCATCAAAGTTCATGAGTGACGTCACTTTCCGCTAAAAAGTGTACCGAAATGTGACGTCACACGAGTTTCCGACGCACTTCATCGTCCTCATTTTTAGTTTACGAGAAAAAAAAAATACATGTCCAATATTTTTTTTGTAAATCTATCTGACCGGCATTTTAGATTGCATAAGGGGCGCGATACGATGCGATACGTTGCGATATCACAGGAACTTGCAGGCAGAAGCTCGCAGATGCTTGCGATGCATTGCGAATTCGCAGTTTTGTCTGGGCCTGCCATAGTTATAGTCGTGAACGTTAGGGCTAACGTTCACGACTATAATTATGGCAGGTGGATATTTTGTTCGTCTTTCGGGTCGGGTAAGCGCTTTGCTTTCAGTTCTGATATTTAACAAAGAATACTCCACCCTGATTACCTTTTGAAACACTGTAATCACCAAACCACTTAGCTTGAAACGATGATAATTTATAGCTATTAAAGTAAGTTGTAGTTAAGTTGGTCCTTACTCAAATAGTTAACTGGAGGAACAATCTTAGTGTAAAATCAATTGTTTTCTGGGTGAGTTCTTGATGATATTTGATCATTTTCTTTAATACAAGTACTTAATTACAAAATACCTTTCATAGTACAAAAACTTTCGGGGCTTCTTTTACAGCAACAGTTAATAGGTTATTACACCAATTTTTGAAAAGTGTCTCAATTAGATCATATAGTGCTAATGAACCACTAAAAAATACACAAAATTTTTATTCAATCGTTAAGTGCCATAAAAGCGCATTTAAATTTTGCATTTTCTTTCTTGCGTAATTTGACGCGCTGGACACAGTGGACGCCATATTGCTCTGGTCATGACGTCAGTTGGCTGTGTAAACAAATGCAGTGATATTAAGGTACGCTAATAGCTGACAGTTGACACTTCTAAGTTTACATAGCCATATGACGTAATAACATGGCGACTACTATTTAATGGTGATACGAAGTAGATTAAAAAACCATATTGTGTGCAATTCACACGTGGTAGAAGTGAAACCTTCAAAAGATAAACACTGTATAATGCTTATTATCTCATTTTCTCTCACGTTAACTCTTATGAATTTATGTGTCTGTTTCTTTTTACTGTCGATTTTTCGTTTCATCGACTTTCAAATCGCAACGATGCTAAAGAAGTGTTCACTTCAAAAAGCTGAAACCTTTGAATTGAATTTTAAAATTTAGTTTGCTATGTTATGAACTAAAACTAACGATTCCGATTGCTTTTTGCCTAAGCTATCTCAATAATATATTTTAAGATTTTTTCTCATATACAGGGTGTAAACAGACTCTTGACGAAGCCGTCAACCAAGCATTATGTACATCAAACTCAGTAACTTTACGCAAAAATTGGTGCTGGGTAATTTACTACTTTTTTTTTTGGGCTGTAAAATCACGTTTTACTGTGGGACTTAATGTAACGCACTCAAAACATTGTGCTGATGGATGGATTGAATAGTAAGGGGGTCCTGGAGGTGGAGGCTAAAAATCTTACATTAAAAACAGGTATTTAAAAAAAAAACTTGTGAAAAAGTTGGAACTTTGACCCCCAATATCTCCGTAACTAGTAGGTTCCCAGGTATGGTCTAGAACAAAAAAATGATCGCAATGACGGGGAGAACAAGTGCCTTTCAGCTTCGTTAAGAGTCTGTTTACACCCTTTAGAGTAAAATGCCCTATTGAATTAAGAATCAGTTTTATTTGTCTGATCGATAATATCTTTCAAGGAATGATGATCTCATCATCATTATCAGCCTATAATGTTCCTACTGCTGGGACACAGGCCTCCTCTATATGAGAGGGAATGGGCTATAATCCACCACGCGGGCCCAGTGCGGATTGGTAGATGTCACATGTCTTCGAATTTTTGGTTCTAGGATATGCCGGTTTCCTCACGATGAAACAACGGTGAAGGAAAACATCGTGAGGAAACCGGCATGATGAACTAGGCCCCTAAAATCTATAAAACTATTGATGACAATAGCAATATTCACCGAGCCGTGTTTCAGTATCGTTTACAAGTTCGATCACGTTCCTCGAGTGTCTACTTCAATGAAATACCGTTTGAGACTACGTAATTTATAACCCTGTGTAAAGTTAGAAGCTGTAAACCTTCGGAGTATTACCGATTTAATTGAAGATTGGTGAAGCGATAAAATGGGTTTCGGGGATATTATTTATGTAATAAAAACGTCAATTGATTTATGTATTTTATTTATTGCTGGCAAACTTGCTGCGAGGTTTCGTAAAATGTTATACAAATTGTAGTAGGCATATAACCAGTATGGAGAGGTTTTTGAGTAACTAAATGTTTGATGGAATCAATCTTTAAATATCGGCCTAACCCAGTCCACAACATAGGCCTTTCCTAAGCTCCGTCAAAATTCTTGTCTGCCGTCTTCCACATCCAATCTTCCTTAGCTACCTTTTTAATGTTGGCCCATGTAGCTGGATAGTGAATATCACATCACGATTAAAAAAACGCGTTCGATACCCACCTACAATACACAGGCTGAATTTTTCTAAACTAAAATTACATCATTGGATTTTTGGAAAATCAATATCACGATTCAGGAACCGAACCCGTTGATTGGCTAGGAATATTGATTTTTCAAGAATCGGGTATTTCCTCCCGCCCGATTCGGTGCAGGAACCTCCCGAAACAACCGTGTCCGGTGAGGACCTGCGTCAGGCGGAAGGTGAGAGTGCCGTGGCGCCTCTCTAGTAGGGAATGCAAATCGGTTTCACCGAAATCGGAAAAAACTGGTTTTTCGGTATATTTGTAATTACTAAAAAAAACGGGTTTTATTTTCAAGTTACCGGTTTTTCGAGTTTTTTATTATTTTTAAATGGCAACATTACTCCACCACTTGTCCGTCAAAAAGAAGCATTTGATGTCAGCTATTTTGATTTTGCAAACGATGCCAACTGTTGCAAGCGAAAAGACGTGTGATTTTAGCGTATTTGGTAAATTTTAACTGTTTTCAATAGTTGAGTTAGTTAGTTTACTTAAACAAAGGAGAAGGGGTATGGTCCATGGGACGCAGGACTGTTCGAAAGAGATACCGCGACCCTGGAACACAAAGGGCAAGGAAGGAACATGGATGGGTTTTAGTCACAAGTACAAATCTGACACTCCCTTTCGCTCTGCCCAGAGCGGAAGAAGTCATTTCATGATTTTTGTCATTTGATAATATAAAGAATAGTAATTCTTACTAGTTCGATGTTCAGTGGTTTAACAAGTGAAAAAAATCTCAGTTGTTTGATGATGGAACTCAATAATTGAAGTCAAGTCAAGATAGTCAAGTATTTCTCAATATTGTAATATGTACATCCATTGTAGATATTACTGGTCCTGAACGAATTTCAATAACAATTATTTTATATGTTAGACTGTAAGGATGGAGCTGTTTATACCGATATTTAGCTATTTTTTGAGATACTTCTCTTTGTTGTAGGACGTGAGGTGGGTGGATTTTGATCTTTCTTCTTTCCGTATTTTTATTGAAATTATTTATGTATTTCTTTAATGCTTGCTTAGATTTTTTTAATAATTGAAAAGAAGCAAAGTTTCGGCGGCCTGAATTTTAAAAGCAATTTAATAATATCGTTTAAATAAACAATTTAAAAAAAACTTATATTAAACCGATTTAACCGGTTTTTTTCGTGCGGCAACCGAAATAAAAACGATAATTTTGGCCAGTTTTGCATTCCCTACTCTCTAGCCACTCCTCAAAGAGGGGACTTATCGCTACTATTGCGGCGTGCCATGCACGGGGTTGCGATAGACGCTCTCTCCATGTCGCCATGAGCTATACTGCAGCCTTTATTTTTATTATGCACATAGTTCAATAAAAAAATGTAGGTATACTTTGAAAAATTCTAGTCACATAATACAGCACCAAAATCAATTTCCCACAACAATGAAGAGTTTTCTTCTACAAAAGGTATCTTTTTCAAAAACATGTGGCTTTGTCTGTTAACAAAAGAAAAATCCCTACATTCTTTATCTTTTCGGATTGATGGCGCATATCACACTGACCGACAGATCAATGTCGGATTCTCCAAAGATTTCAACTTTGTGGATCAAAGACCAACTACCAACATTGCTAGACCCAACTTCTATATTTAAAACGCCTTTAAGACATGCAATTTAAAGTTGAATATTGAATGTTTTGGGGTAGATAAAGGGGTCATGGCTGAATAGTTTTTGGGTTTTCCGAAGTTTCTAAGGGTATTCAAGGTCGGTTTGCCTTTATCTCGATAAGCTTCATTGGATCGAGTAATATTGTTTTAGCGTCGCCGTTGAGATTACTTTTTTCGGACATGTCTACGGGACCTATTTATATAACTATAAATGTTTACGTGGGTACTAAACTACTAACAAGGGAATAAACAGGAACATAGAAGCTGTAATAATTATGTATTGTACACCAAAACTTCTCAAAATAGAAAAGCAAAACATCGAGGGGAAGCCGGTGTGACCTAAAACCAACAATTCAAAGACATTGTAATTGCAACCCAGGGTGGGTTGCAATTCACTACGTGAGTCTCCGGCCTGTGACCCATACATTATAGGTTGATTATTATTTATTGACTAGGCCTGCCTCGTTGGTCGCAACCAAGACTACTGAGCATGACATGCTGAGTTTGATTCCCAGTCAAGCAAATTGTTATTGGGTTTTCTATCCGGAATTTCAGTAGCAGCCACGGAGCCTGGATTAGTGCACGGTTGATGGCAATAGGCTCGCCCCATATTACATGGGACTTAAACATAACTGGCGTGGGTACATTATTAGGTACACCTCTGCCACTGTGGTATCCCTTCGGGGATTACAGGCGTGATTTTAAATTAAGTTGATTAATAATTATGCTTATTCTATAAGCTACACTGACACTGTTAACGAACTGATGATTGGTTTGAAATAAAGACAACGTATGCGTTCTTATTTCCTCCAGGCGTAATAAACTTGTAGATTACAAAATAAAACACATATAACTTCACTAATACTGAATTTAATAATCAACTTCACTTTAACACTTTACTTTTACACGTGCACAACAGTAATCATCGACCTCACAAGTCAACGGTCCAGCTGATAGTGCGCTCCTGCGGTGATTTCTGCCAAAGGTGTGATTCTGACAAGCGGAAGTCAGCAGTTTTATATTTATCACAGATAATATTTAACACGTTATATTAACAGGAAGTCAAAACAGTTTTTGTTAAAACATTTGCTATTATTAAATGACAACACATACACAGGAAGTCAATGCACGCTAACAGAAAGTACCTAAACCTCTGCTGAACCTTTCGAAGAATACATAGGTACGTCATGTTCTGTTATGTGAGTAAAGTATACAACATAAGTACAAAAACCTTAACCCACTAACTCTTGAAAACTCGTTAAAAGCTCAAATTAACAAACACAAATCCAATTTAAAACTATTTATTTTTTAATCAAAGAGTGAACCCTTAACTTAATTGGTTGCAGGTGTAGTGATGGGCTTAATTGCGTCAATTCGGCTTCCGGCCTCGATCGGGGCCGAAGCCGGAGCCAATGCATAATTGGCCTGGCATTGTCAATGAACATGCAAACGGGCCTTGTGTGGAAATTGACGATGTTTTCGGCTAGTACTTCGTTTTGATTGAATGGGCTTTTTATATTTAGTTGGGGTATGTAGCCTTAGGTACCTATTTTTAGGTATGTTGAGAATGAAATGTAGCATCTTCTATGCGATCTTCTATGTTGGTATATACATATCTATACATATAAAATTCAAAGTCCTGACTGACTGACTGATATATCAACGCACAGCCCAAACCGCTGGTCTTAGAGACATGAAATTTGGAGGGTGTATTATTTGTGAAGAGTAGGTATCCACTAAGAAAGGGTTTTACGAAATTTCACCCCTGAGAGGGTGAAATGGGGTTTGCATTTTCTGTGAAACTTAATATTCTCTGGGTCAATTGACTCTAAAATTGGTGTGCACACTCTTCAATTAAAATGATGAGACACGTGTATCACAGTTTTGCCAAAATTATCCCCCAACAGAGTCAAATAGGGCTTCGAAACTCACGTAGACGGGCGCATGGCGCGCATGTTACGCAGGGCGTGCGGGGCGTGATTTATTTATAGTTCCCGATGAAAAATTTCTATGTGGGGGACTTTGAATGATGTACTGAATATGTGGTAACCATTTTTGCGTCGGTGTCCCTTCTACCCCGTTATCTTACGTAAACTATTATAAAAGCGAAAGTTTGGGTGGATGGATGTTTGTTACTCAATCACGCCAGAACGGTTAAACTGATCTGGATGAAACCTGCTATAGCACATTGATTACTTAGGTATTATCCCAGAAGTAAGATCCCGTAGGCAATTCCCGAACTTCACGCAGGCGAAGCCGCGGGTTTAAGCTAGTTCTAAAATAAATGTCCTGAATCCTTGTTTTCACCAAAAACTTGGCGACAGTTGGTTTGGTTTCAAAATTATCTTCAGTATCTTGTGCTTGCCTAAGTTGGTCTGTAGATGGGTAACCACCCATTATATATCAATTCCCTGCCTCGGAAAACACGTTAAGGCGTTGGTCCCGACTGTCATTTGTAGATCTTTGACAGTAATTACAGGAAGTCAGAGGCCCGAAAGTGTGACAACCAGTCTTACGAAAGGGTATCGTAATTATTACCCAGAACTCACTGAGTTGTGGAGGTGAGATAGGCAGCCGCTCCATATAAAGTACTGGTATTCAGCTGCATCCGGTTAGGTTGGAAGCCGACCCTAACATAATTGGAAAAAGGCTAGGCAGATGATCTTTATCTTCTGTCTGTATCTAAAGACTTATAGACAAAACATAACAGAGAGAATTTAGTCAAACAGTAATTCCAATCTTATAAGCTGTATTTGTTTATTTCTATACCACAATAACTATATCCCAAAGGCCTAAACAGTCAAATCGAAGGGTCCGAAGGCCAGAACCCCTCTATTCAAACAAAACAAATCACACATCTATTTCCGGACCACCACACATGTTTGTCCACGCTTTTGTTTTTGAGGCCACTGATACTGGCCTCACTAAACAAATATAAAGCACAAAAATGTTGGACTGGAACCGTTTGGTAGCTGTCTAAATCGCTTAAAAAGAATAATACACGAACAGTTTCATAAATGAGTGAGTGGTAATGGTTTCAGTTCAGATTTGTTATTTTTTTGCTAACTATACATTGTTTAAAGATGTCTGTCAGAAAGGCTGCGGGACTGTTCGAAAGAGATACCGTGGCCCTGGAACACAAAGGGCAAGGAAGGAACCATAATGTACCATCTCAACATGAATGATGTAACCAAGGTTTTAGTAAAAATATACTGATTTAAAAGAGTGTCCATGGAGTTTCTGGCCCGTTCTTCTCCATAGAGATCTACGCTAGGGAATGGGCAACTACAGTACTTTCACAGTTTTTATGCCTTGTGACTGGGACTGTAGCTTCATTACATTTCTATCTTGTCGACAATTCAAAAGTGCCTGTAACTGGCCTACTTGAAATAAATGCTTTGATTTTGATTTTGGAACATGAATGGGTTTTAGTTAGTACAAGTCTGACACTCCCTTCCGCAGTTCCGCTCTGCCCAGAGCGGGAGAAGTCATTAGATGACACATAACATAACATAACATCACGCCTGTAATCCCCGAAGGGTTAGGCAGGGGTGTACCTAATAGTACACCCACATTTCGCAAATTATGTTTAAGTCCCATGTAATAGGGGGCCTATTGCCATCAACCGGACACAAATCTAGACTCTGTAGCTGCTATTGAAAATGCCTGATGGAAAAACCCAATAACACTTTGATTATAAGAAAAATGTCTGTCAGTGGGTCTCAGCTAGTGCAGGTAACTTTCAAAGCGTTTCAAATATCGCTCACCTAGTAATATATTGGCACATCTACGTTTTTATATTTTACAGAAAAGAAGATCAAAGATTTTATAAATGTTTAAATTAAAAAAAAAGGAATTACTTAATTATAATTATTTATTAATAAGCCTATAAAATCTGTAAAAAAAACTGTATTTTAAACATTTATAAAATCTATGATCTTCGTTTCTGTAAAATATGAAAAACGTAGATGTGCCAATATATTACTAGATGTGAGATATATAACGACGTTCAAAAAGAATCTAAAATATAAGCCGGCACAATTTGTAACGATTAAGCATAACTTTTCAGACTTGACTAACCAATAAAGTTATTGTTCTTGCAGGTTGCTATCTCCAAGTATTTGAAATTACCGACAACTGGTTAAAGTTAAGTTCAAGTTAAATTACTGAGTAATCTTTGTTCGATATCTTCGAGTTTTGTCTTGTGTATAAATTGTGTATTCAGCTGGTGTGCCTTGCTTCGATGTTATTGTTAATTATAAGATAACCGGAATTGAATACATTATTGTGTACGGTCGTTGGTTGCTATTTGAACGTATATCCCAACCAATTACAAAACTAAATAATTGTAAATCTACAAGAATTTTAGTATCAGTGACCGTTTATACCTAGAATAAGTTTATCACATTATGTTATCATAAGATCTCATGTATGTGGCTCTTTTGTTATTTGACAATAAAGTATATTAAACCGTGCTCAAAAGGTTGGAACTTACTATTAAACACATCTTGGTAGCATTGTACTGTTTGAAGTCGTAGCTACTGGAGTGATTCTTATTTTGATTCCTTCCAAATAAGAATCACTCCTTCCAGAATTGACTCATGTTGGTTGTTTCGAATCGCAATGGAATTAAGATTAACGTTACTCGCTCGCAAAACATTAACACAAGGACTTCGTCCGTCCGTCTTTTGACGACAGGCCGTGTAGATGGCGCGTTCGTGTTCCACGCGCGCCTCAAAGAGACGTCAGCATACAGGGAGGGGCCCGCAAGGGCCGATGCCTGCCTGGGCTGCGGGACTGTTCGAAAGAGATACCGCAGCCCTGGAACACAAAGGGCAAGGAAGGAACATGGATGGGTTTTATTCAGTACAAGTTTGACACCCCCTTCCGCTCTGCCCAGAGCGGGAGAAGTCATTTGATGATTTCCAATCCGTAAAAAAAAGGGACGGAATTCCTGGTTCATATAACCCGGATATACTCGTAGTTATGTCGCGAGTTAATACCCTTGGGTGCCCAGTCACAGATCATAAACTTTGAGCAAATAGATTTATTTTTCATTTTTAATGTATTATCGAACTCTGTGTAAACTACCAAAAAGAATTCCTCATAAAACTGTTAATCGAACACGACGCTATATTAATTTGCTCAAACAAACCGAGCCTTATTTAATTAACAAACACACGCTAAGCGAAGTAAATAGAATCTAATGCGAGCTTCCGGTGTACCGGAATTAATTTCCTGTTGTTGCTTATTGAATCTAGTACGGATTCGGGGTAGGTTTTAATTGGTTCTAGTTGATTGGTGATTTGATTTAGGGTTTATTTATTCGTAAGGAATCTAGAGATGGATAGAATATTATATTATGCACATCAAGCTACTATAATCTGTCAAATTTCTTTAATAGATTTTTTACTTTATCGCTAAAGCATTAGGTTCAAGGTTGATTGGGAACATTTTACAGTTTCGGGTAGCTTTATGTGCTGGCGTCTGTACATAAAGGGTATAACAATAATGTTCACATTTAATTTGGCTAATATATATTGGTTGATATCACAACTGCTGAGCGAAAGAATTGCATGATTTAGAATATTTTCGATTCCTTGATCGAGCCTGTTGATCTTGATAGTATTTTATTCCTTGTAGTTTATCTTAGTGTAATATTAAAAATTTATTTGCAGATATATACCTACACCTACCACCGTTAGTCTCACCATCACCCAAAAAATGACTGGTAGAAAATGCCTATGGCATTAAGTCCGCCTCTGCACTTTGTGCTTGAGTGTTAAATAAATAAATTCTCAAAACTTGAGTTTTTCAGATTTTTTTAGAAGTACTGTGAACTGATTTTTGTCAGAACAATGGCAATAATAAACTCTAGTCTCTTTATCTACATAACACTTAAAGAGTACTGGTAAAATGGGGATGTCGTCGGTGTAACCGCCTCTAATGCTTCCATACTTAAGTTTTATGTTACGTTCTACATATTTGAAACATACATAAAACAAAGATATTTTTAAATTCTTTCCCCGTGAAAATTGGGTGGCTAAACGAACGATACTGGACGGTTCACAAGGCACAAAGGTTAAGACTACTTGAGTCAATTAAAACTGTGTCAAACGAAATACTCCTAAGCTCTTTTCAGAATTTTGTGACGAGAGCGAGAAAAATAAACGTGTATTTCTATTATCAGAAATCAATTTCAAACTACTGTAAGGTTGTGCTCAAGCCTACATCCCAAAATATTTGGTATTCCACCTATCACGTTCTGTCTACCCACATCAATTCTTTATCAACATATTCGCAATTCTACTTTCGAAACATTAAACTGATACTTTCACATCTAGCGTCTGTTCACGTTATGAAAAAATATTATTATGTTTCCCCAACATTTTTGCTCACACTATATTTTTGTGTGTGGCTACTTTTATCCCTTTAAACCATCTGCCTAGTTTTTTCCCAACTACATTTTGGTCGGCTTCCAGTCTAACCGCCACAACCCAGTTAGTACTAGGTAACATAATACCTTTGGTAAGACTGATTGTCAGACTTTCGAGGCACTGACTACTTTAACGACTGTCAAATATCTACTATTTTTTTTTCGGATAGGAAATTATCAAATGACTCCTCCCGCTCTGGGCGGAACGGAAGGGAGTGTCAGACTTGTACGGACTAAAACCCATCCATTTTCCTTCCTTGCCCTTTGTGTTCCAGGGCCGCGGTATCTCTTTCGAACAGTCCCACAGCCCTGGCAGCGGGTTCAACGGCTTATCGTGCATTGCAAGGCACGGATGACACTGTATGTAATGGATTGTCACACATCCACTAACCGGTCTTGGCAAACCCGTGCGGCTGTTATTATTTAGACACGAGCTAACTACTATACTATATGGGGTGAAGATTTAATATAAGAGGCCACTAGATATCACAATAAGTCAATAGGTGATAACATTAATACGAGCGGCCACGAGTTCCCCCGTATCCTACCAGACTAACAGCCTTAAATATTGCCACTACTGTTATACACGCCTCCTCTTTATGAGAGTCAGTGACAGTGGGCTATCACCCATCATGCGGGATAGTGTGACTGTGGTATCTTTTGAAAAAGCCTGAACATGTCTCATATTCCATGTGACACAATCTGCGGATGACCTTGAGCCAACAAACATTACCTACTTCTTTTCTGTGAGCCTTTTATATTCCACTCCTGGTTAAAGGCTCCCTCAGGCTACTTGACTAAATTAATTTAAAACAGGGTACATGAAGGGTATTTGAAAAGAATTTAAAATTCCTATATCTATAAGTCATATAAAACTAAACCCGAAACCTCTTAAGAAAGTATGTCAAAAACGAGATTTTTTTGTTTCTCTTGCATAACGTTATTTTGGCCCCACTCCAGGAACTGTATTATGCAGACGATTTGTTAATGGAGGGAAATACGGTAAGATGACTGCCAAAAGAGAGGAGTGCTTCGTTCACGATTTTAATGCGACTTCATAGAATCCAATGACCCTTTTTTTTATGGATTGGAAATCATCAAATGACTGCTCCCGCTCCGGGCAGAGCGGAAGGGAGTGTTAGACTTGTACTGACTAAAACCCATCCATGTTCCTTCCTTGCCCTTTGTGTTACAGGGCCGCGGTATCTCTTTCGAACAGTCCCGCAGCCCTGGCAGGCATCGGCCCTTGCGGGCCCCTCCCTGATTGCTGACATCTCTTTGAGGCGCGCGTGAAATACGAACGCGCCGTCTACACGGCCTGTCGTCAAAAGACGGACGGACGGCGAGCTAGCCCCATTACTCACCGTCCACAGGTCCGCGACTACGGTGGCCGGAAGTCACCACGTGACCCTCGCCGCCCGGGGCGTCTCCCAATCCAATGACCCTTGGGTTAATATAAATACACAGTTTGATATTAAATAATGCTAAAGAGTTGTTGAACTTGCCACTAACAAATAAGAACAAATAACAAATTCGTAATTTATATTAATGTATATGTTTTTGTGTCACGTTAATTTTTTATTAAAAACGGCAGAAATAGAAAATTTCATTTATTAAGTTTTGCAATTACATAAATTTTAATTATAAAGTATCTCTTTCGAAAACAACCTCATACCCAAAAGCGTACATTTAAAATATAATAATTCTGTTCTGACAAAACAAAAGAAACACAACCTTTTCAATGTTATATCACCATAAGAACCCTTCGAAAGTGGCCTAAGGTCACAAGATACACTTATTACATCTTCCTGCCCTTGTCCCATTCTATTTGGGGTCGGCGATACACGTTTTCTTCTTTCATTCTCCCCTGTCAGACGCCACGGCATCATTTACTCCTTTCTCTTTCATATCATTCCTCACGCATTACATCCATCTTTTCCTTGACTTTCCCACTCCCTCTCCATCAATCCACATGCTTGTCCATTACTCTTTTAGTCACATGCCTTTCATCCCTCCTCATTCCATGTCCATACCAAGACAAAAAAATTAAAGATAACACTATATCTTTAATTTTTTCTGTAATAGGCGCCACTTCCAAACTTCCTATGATATACTCATACAAGATACACTTGTGTACGCTAGCAAAAGGACATACATAGTAACAGGCAAGCTTTACAAATCATGGCACTTAGCCCATCGCTTGTAACGATTACCATTACAATAACATTGCCTCGAGTGACTCGAACGTGCTTTGAATATTAGCCGGCTTACTTATATAATGTCCTTCGATTATTGCCCGTTTTCAGCAACTCTATGTGACACCTAAATTAATCTATAATAATATAATAATAACTGTGGGGATTGGCAGCAGACGTTGACTTCATTTTAGTAAGTTTGTATGTAGGGGTAACCTCCGAGATGTCAGCAAACAGGGAGGGGCCGATGCCTGCCAGGGCTGCGGGAGTGTTCGAAAGAGATACCGCGGCCCTGGAACACAAAGGGCAAAAGGAAGGAACATGGATGGGTTTTAGTCAGTACAAGTCTGACACTCCCTTCCGCTTTGCCCAGAGCGGGAGAAGTCATTTGATGATTACTCATCCGAAAAAAAAAAATTGAGTTTCAGTTCTAAGTATGGGGAACCCCCAAAATTTTTTGTTTTTTTTTCTATTTTTGTGTGAAAACCTTAATGCGGTTCACAGAATACATCTACTTACCAAATTTCAACAGTATAGTTCTTATAGTTTCGGAAAAAAGTGGCTGTGACATACGGACGGACAGACAGACAGACATGACGAATCCATAAGAGTTCCGTTTTTTGCCATTTGGCTACGGAAAAAGGGGTAGTAATCTCCGAAACTAATGATCCAATTCTGATAATTCTTTCACTGGCCGAAAGCTGCATTATTCGTGGGCGATGTAGGCTTTATATTATATTTATATTGTGACTGTTCCTAAAATACCCTAGGCTGATAAAATTTTCGTTTTTCCTAAATCATATTAATATTAGTATGAAGGTCGGTTTCCCTGAAGGGGAAAAGGCCGCGCCCCGCCTTCCGCGCGACCCTGTAAGGTTCGTCCCAGACTGGTCGCCTTCCCACCGACTAAGAGAACTGAATTCCTTAACATGTAGAAGTCCAATGCCTCGTATCATTATTAGATCGAGGAAAGGATTGAACGATATAGTAAATCAGACTATGGAATTCATAGTTATTGAAATATATTGAAAGTGGTTTCAAAATGGTAAAACAACAATGGGAGATGCAAAGTATATTTATATGGCAACCAATAGTTCTCGTAAATAACCATTACGCTAGCGTAATCGGTAATTGGTCAGTCGTGACTCACACGATACTTCACATCTACACCTGGAGCACTTAGAGATACACTTCCATACGTGACGTAAGCGGCTTTTCAGCGGCAATGCGTCGGCATCATGCTCCTAGTGAGCACTGTCCCTAGCAGTCCTTTCGAACTGGTGAACGTGACAAGGGCGGCTTTTCAGCGGCAGAACGTCAATCATCATGCTAATCAATAGTCATGGGCCCTAACAGTCCTTAGACTGGTTATATAATAGCTGTGGTATCAAACCATTCCAATCCCACCCCATGGATCATTGTGTTCTCTTCGTACAACTAGCCTATCTGCAAGACTCGTGTTTGTGTCAGCCTGACCGAATCATTAGTCAGAGATATGAACATAATATTATTCTAGAATCACTATATGGTTGGTCATATAATAGAATTGAGGTTCCAAACTCAAAAGGCAAGTTGGCTGAATTGATGGTTAGAGCTAATGAATACATGATTCAAGAATTATCAGATAATAGAGTTAATAATCAAAACTCAAGAACCATTTTGCAATAGAGTTGGAGATTTACTCTATTGAAACCCTATAGACAGCCCCAAAAGCGCCCACCCTTCACCACTTCCTAGTGTTGGAGCTGGGGAGAAGAAGTGGCACAACAAACTCCCCAGCAACACGTTTCTGTCTGTGTAGTTTTAAGAACTTTAATTACATCATCAGCCTAGGATAATTATTGTAATAAAGGACTCACCCAGTCTCTTACCAACAAACACACACACACATACTAGATTATTCTAAAAAAAGGCTTTTAACCCGACTATATTTAACTTATTCAATCATTATCACATACTTGCGATAACCCACTTGGACATAAGCCTCTCGGTATTCACCAGGTCTCCTAACTTAGCTCAAATAGCTTATATCGAATCAACCCTATCGCGTTCGCGGTATCAATCAGACTCCCTTTCACGTCTCCAGACTTTTCGTCCGACCTCTCAAACCGTCCAAGACTAACTGCCCAGTTCCCTATCCCTATCCTTTCTTCAGCCTCCTCAAACCACCACGCACGAAGAGCCATGGGGTTCCTTTCACAGAATTCATTTATGACCGTTTTTGTGCAAACGTCTCAATTGTTTTAAGTGTCTCGTTGGATGCTTACGGCCCAAAACATGGTAACCAGATGTCGGCGTTAGTCTTGAGAAATGCATTTAGTAATTGAATGTTTTTTATGTTTTCTTAAGGATTCTATGAAATATTATATTGGCTTGTCATTTAGCTTTCTTCCCTAGTGCTTTTCCCATTAAATAGAGAATTTATGCGTTTCTAAGCGGTTCGATATTGTTGTACAATTCAAAGAAAGAAGGAACGTTTGGTTATTAATTACGGTAACATGTCAGCCTGTCAAACCCATAAACTAGAGATATAATGTTTTGTAAGTGGCCGATACCACGTTGTGATTTTGAAATAAGAATCAAGGCAAAGATATTTCCTTAATAATTAGGAGTACGTGACAGACAGTCACAATATCAAACGTACCAAATCAAAGCATTTATTTCAAGTAGGCCAGTTACAGGCACTTTTGAATTGTCGACAAGATAACAATGTAATGAAGCTACAGTCACAAGACATAAAAACTGTGAAAGTACTGTAGTTGCCCATTCCCTAGCGTAGATATCTATGGAGAAGAACGGGCAAGAAACTCCATGGACACTCTTTTAAATCAGTATATTTTTACAAAAACCTTGGTTACATCATTCATGTTGAGATGGTACATTATGTGAGAACGATGTAGCAAGATGTGCAGTGTGCACGTTAAAAGTTTCCATAGTAAAAACAAAAAAAATAAACAATTCATTAATAAAATAATTATTTCAAATAAGCCGTGGCAACCAAGAAATGACCAGTCACAACTGACAGCGCCCGTTCACGAACATGTCGCATGTATCAGCACCATTCAACTCAGCCATTTTGAAGGGAACTAAATGATCCGACACACGCGCCACCATCAGTGAGACCTTTGAGTGAGCATGACATACTCCTAACCGCCAGGGCACATTCAAGTCAAGAAAAGAGTAGGTTACCAGTGAACGATAGCTATCTAAAGAGATTGAATTTATACAATGCAAAGATAGTTGTACAATCTTCAGCAGCTCCAACAATACAGTTTAATGCTATCCATTATCGCCCCTGTCCTTGTGGAGCAGGACCGGCATTGAGCCAAGCATTTTTATCAGCACTATAATCGATCAATGTACAAATTAGCCGGGCTACATAATTTTTGCGGGCAAAGAAGCGGGCGAAGTACTAGTGCCTAAATAAATGAATTTTCAACAATCGACCGAATGCCGACAGTTACTATTCTAACCATGCAATAATATTTAAGAATTCGTTAGAGAAAACCGGCACAACAGCTGAAATAACCAGAATAATACTAATCATTTCAATATTTCATCGTTATTGTTCATCTAAATACGAATGGCTGTCGTTCTATTAGGTTTCTGAGTAGGCAATATTGACAATCGCTGTCGATAACCATTAGTTCAGAAACCACACCTTTGCCTTAGTCGTTGAGATGGCGTAATTGCTGCATTAATTTTATGTTTCTAGTTTAAATAATGACCAGATACAAAAGCCTGGTTTTCACCGCAAGCGGAGCGAACCCATTAATGACTTCTTTTACTTCGCAAGAGAAAACTACTTACATGTCCAGGGTGTTTCCAGCAACAAAGAGTCAAGCGGAAATGAATCAGCGGGCAAAAATAGTAATAATGAGCTCGGGGAATCAAACGAATAAACTCTTTCTTGGTGGAAACGCAAACTTATTTCATAAAAATGAAGTCCGCTTTGCTTAGCCATTTCCAGCTCATTACTCTTTCACGGTAAAACCGTACTTAAAACTATAAAGGGACAGTCTATATCGTCTTATAAAATAATACGCCATTTTATTTTTATTACTACAAAGTTTTATGAAAATGACTAGATATGTCCTTTATTTTGAGACTTTTTATGTCTTTATTAATAACTAACTAATATTAAACCTATAAATAAATAAGCAAGAAACTAAAGTAAAAATGAGTAAATCAAGAAGTTAAATGATTATGAGAAAATCAATTATTTCTAAAACTGGCTCTTCCGCCTAAGTAGCCATTCAATCATTTCTCCATAAACGTCAATGATTTAACTTATTAATAACCTTAGCAATTACGCTGAGATGAACTTTGCTTGGTCAAGCATTTATTTTCAATATTCTTCCTTCTATTTTCAGAGCTTGTTTCCATTTCTTATCAAGAATGAATGTGTTAAATGTTGCAGTTGGGATAGTATCTATAGAAAATTGCTATTTATTATTGCTTTAACTTACTTGAGTTTTACTAGTATATAAAGATTGTTATATATATATATATCTATACTAATATTATAAAGAAGAAAGATTTGTATTTTTGTATGTAATGAATAAACTTAAAAACTACTGGACCGATTTGAAAAATTCTTTCAGCAATGGATAGCTACATTGTCAGCGAGTAACATAGGCTATATTTTATCCCCGTACTCCTATGGGAACGGAAACTACGAGGGTGAAACCGCGTGACGTCCGCTAGTTTAAAATATTTTGAAAATTGTATGTCAATGTATTATTTCATGTAAATTTTTAGTAACATTAAAATTGCTTATTAACGATGTTAGTAATAAAGTATTCATGTAGTTGCACAAAGTTACCAATTACTTTCTTACAAGCACCCTGATTTGAAAATCAATAAACAACACAGCATTAAAATCTCTAACTACGAGTATATCTACAAACTCACATAACTATACTAAAAGAAACAAAGTAGCCTAGCTTCTCCATATAATATTAGCTGCCAGTAAATCCATCAATATCGGTGCAGCCGTTTCGGAGATTAGCTGAAACAAAGAGACAGACAGAGAGGCAATTTTTTTTTAATTACTTTTTTTTTATAAATACCGTATACTTTCATTACGCATTCAGTTAAAAACTGATAATTACAGACAGGCACTCCAATTATATTTGTCTAGACTATAAAAGATGTATAAATAGGGTCCCCTGCTGGGTTGTTTTGGATACGGAACTCTAAAACCTTATATTCATAGAGAGCATAAATATGAAACGCGCAAATCAAATAATGTGGCAAACCTCAAACTGACTACAAAGAAATACAAATTCACCAAACTTTATTCATTTGAAAAATGCCATTTCATCACCCTCGCAAACTGCCACTGAAATATTTCAATATAGTATAGCTGTTTAGTTCGAGTGTGTTCATTGTATTGAAACCGCCAATGTATTTCAATTTTATTTATTGTATCAAATATACATGAAGATCCTGATCATGATGGTACATTAAGTTCTTATATAAAATATTTAGTAACACACATTTGGCCAATGGAGAGCAGCGGTGGCCCAGTGGTAGCGATCCCGACTTACGAACAATAAGTCGTGGGTTCGAACCCAGGCAGGCGCTTTACTTTCTGTAAAACAAGAAAAAACATGAACAGACACGAAAAAAGAATTTCATTGTAATGCAATACAAGCATGCGCCATCAAACTCAAACTCAAAAGCATTTATTTCAATTAGACCATTACAGGCACTTTTGAATGTCAGAAAAACAAAGAAGGCTAAGCTACAGTCACAGACACAAGGCTATTATGCCTTGTGTCTGTGACTGTAGCTTGTGAAAGTACTGTAGTTGTCCATTCCAAAGCGTAGATCTCTATGGAGAAGAATAGGCAAGAAACTCCACGGACACTCTTTTCAATCAAATATTTGTTACATAATCTTGGTTACATCATTCATGTTGAGATTATACATATGTGAGAACGATGTAGAAATATGTGCACGTTAAGAGCGTTCAGAGTAAAAGATTATATGAACAATTTAAAAACAAAGTACGTTGTTAAAATAAACCGTGGCAGCCTACAGATGACCAGTCCCAACTGACAGCGCCCGTCCACGAACATGACGCATGGATCAGCCCCATTCAGCTCAACCATATTGAAGGGAGCTAAATGACCCGACACACCCGCCACCATCAGCGAGACATTTGAGTGAGCATGACATTCTCTCAGTCACCAGGGTAAATTCAAGTTAATGAAAGATAACTAAATGTAAATGGTAGCTTTACAGTACATAGTACTCACACATGTGCTATGCAATTATATAATACTAAAAGATTGAATCTATACAATGCAAAGATATTATTACAATCTTCAAATGAAAAGCATCATGGAAAGCTATAGGTAGAATTAAAGTTTTATTAGTACACTAGCTGATGCCCGCGGCTTCGCCTACGTGGATGTCGGTTATTGCGACCAAAAGTAATCATGATGATCCCATTTCCTCAACTCATGGGAACCTAGTTTGCCCATTTTCAAAGTATTAAAATGGATATAGTATAATTATCGGTTTAAAGATTCTTTAATTATTCTGAAAGAACATACATTGTTCACTTGCAGAATAAATACATAACTAAGGTAAATTGTAGTCCAGTAGTTAACAGTTTTGTTAGCTTAATACAGGTGGGTACGATGTCGACATATTATTGTGAGTAACTTAATAGTTTTGTGTTGTTAGTGACGTGCTGCCTGAGTTTAGCTTTAAATAGGTTGAAAGAAGATGTGTTCCTGATATCTGCTGGTAGACTGTTGTAAAGTTGAACACCTTCGTACTTTATATTTTTCCTGCCATATTACGTTCGCGGGGGGCGCGTCTAGATTTGGTTAGGGTTTCTTTGGCTGTATTTGGATGTTTTCGTGTTAAAGGACAACTGTGTGTGTATGGTTTTGTTAAGAATTTTTTGAATGAGAACGCAAGAATTGAATGTGTAAAGTTGATTAATGCTCATTAGTTTCGTGTTTTTGTATAGTTCGAATGTGGGTGTGTGATGATCGTAGTTGAATAGAAGTTTAATTCTTTTATTTTGTGCTATTTGTAGATCTTAGAGATCCTTAAGAGATAGACATAAGCCATCGCGGATTTTTCTGTAGACCTATATAAGATATACAATTCTACCATTCATCATTTTGTTATATCGTTGAAACCTCGACCAGACGGCTTATTTTTTTCCAACACCTCCAACATATATCATTATATTTTAGCCAATCTGTACAAAAACTTGACAAATTATATACTAAAAATTCCTTTAGTACCACTCTATCTATTTAAGAAAACAACATGAAAATCAGTGCAGTAATTTTTGAGTTTATCGCGAACAGACAGATAGACGCGGCGGAGACACGTCATCATCAGCCTATAATGTTCCCACTGCTAGGACACAGGCCTCCTCTCTATGAGAGGGATTGGGCTATAATCCACCACGGGCCCAGTGCGGATTGGTAGATGTCACATGATTTCGAATTTTTGGTTCTAGGACATGCCGGTTTCCAAACGATGTTTCCCTTCACCGTTTTTGAGAGTGCTCATCAGGCTGAACAACTTTTGCTAAGACGTCATTCCTATATATATTATAGTGTAACTGGGCTCTTGGAGCTCCACAACAGGTGTTCCACATCTTCAAATTTTATACGTCAACAGAGAGTGCTTATCAGTCTGAACAACTCTTGCTAAGACGTCATTCCTATATATGTTATAGTGTGGCTGGGCTCTTGGAGTTCCACATCAGCTGTTCCAGATCTTCAAATTTATTCTCTTAGCAGAAAATGCTCATTACGTGGAACAATTTTTGCTATGGTACCATTTTTGTATCTCTTATAGTTTAGCTGGTCTGTTGCGGTTCTGCATCAGGTGTTCAAGTTTCCAAGATAAATTATTTAGCCTATATGTTGCCCAGACTTAATACCTTTACAACAAAAAAAAATCATTCAAATCCGCCCAGTAGTTCCGAAGATTAGCGTGTACAGACAAACAGACAAACAGACAGATTTTTTTTTGGATTCGTGCTCTATTACTTATTCTAAACACCTCACATTTTTTTTTTTTTTAGTATATTCAATGTACAGACAGTTTTTTTACTGTCTTATTATATGTATAGATATAGATTTCAGGCACGTTTACCTTAAAACTGTAACATTACAGAGCAGTTTAGTTACCCGTCAGTGAAACACGCGGCGGTCTCTCGAACGGACGGTCGATGCATCAGTCTGCCGCAGCCCGGTAGAGGAACGATAAAACTTTATACTGGAACCATTATTCTTAAATTTTGTCTTAGAAATATATTGGGAATCTTTTATTTTGAAGTTCAGCTTCGTATAGAGAGAATATACAGGTTGTAAACGGACTCTTCACGAAGCCGTCAACCAAGCATTATGTACATCAAACTAAGTAACTTTACGCAAAATTTAGTGCTGGGAAACGACTTTTTTTTTGAGGTGAAAAATCACGTTTTGCGGTAGGACTCAATGTAATGCATTAAAAACATCGTGCTGATGGATGGATTGAATAGTACGGGGGTCGTGTGGTGAATTAAAAACATGTATTTAAAAAAAAAAACGTTTGAAAAAGTTGGAACTTTGACCCTCAATATCTCCGTAACTAGTAGGTTCCTAGGTATGGTCTAGAACAAAAAAATGATCGCAACGACGGGGAGAACAAATGTTTTTCGGCTTCGTTAAGAGTCTTTTTACACCCTTAATTGTGTATCACTGCAAACCAAAGTAATGTGATGCGAAAGTAACTTTATCTATTCTCACACGTGTTAATGGCTTTGGCTAAAATTTTTAACAACAACGCAGGCAAAGCTGAAAATGGAATGCATTGTGCTGAGAATGTAAGAAGAAAACGTGTTGCGCCGACCCCAAATATAGATTGGGCCTATGGCAGGAAGAAACACGCTGGAAAACCTGCGAGAAAAAGCTAGTTTGTCATAAAATAATCTTTACAGCGTTTAAAATAAATAAACAAAGTCTCTATGAGATAAGGTGTTATCTATAAGTAGCCGATTTTGTTAAAAATATATTATTGAGCATACAATAAAAAGAGCAGAAAAATCGTATTTGCTCACAAATGCATATGAAACATACGCGTTTATAGCGTCAATTCCAGTAACAACGTTGTTAATGTTGGAATTTATTCCTACTTACTTTAAAACGTACACATAAACTTAAACTAGATCCTCCATCAAAGATGTAACGACTTCTAGTATCTGAAGACATCAATCGTAGCAGTGCTGTGTCTACAGCGTAGCATCGTCTACGCCGTAGCGCCATCTACGCCGGTGCACCATCTACGCCGTAGCAACCGTCTATGTAGACATCGTGTAGCGTTAGCTATCATTCGTCTTTACTTTACGCCAGGGATTATCAACATTTTCGTACTAAGGGTTGCAAATACGTACTTAAAACTAACAAGACAGCATATAAAAAAAAAAAAACTACGAGATTTCACAATAATATTGGTATTTTACAGTCCGTTTTTTCTTTGCAGTACTTAAGATAGTGAGATGAGAGACAAAAGCTTCAATACTTGAAGGTTGAGTACCCCTGCTCTATACCAACGTTTCACTCCGCTAGAATATTTTGTTTTCATTCCGTTCGACGAGGATGGATTGTGTGGTTTTACTGAAACATACATTTTACGTTTTAACTTTGTCTCAATAACTGGTTTGGAGTGTTTACGTTGGTATTTCCTCGTCGATTCGAGAGATGTTATCACTTTTAAGAGGAAATGTGGGTAGTATTTTTTCCATACCAAAGCTCTCGCCGGTTTTCTTTCTGGTTTATGACTTTAAAGCGATGGTTTTTTACAGTTACATAAATATCTATCTTATCTTCTATGTCCCTATGTTTTCTTTTTTCAAGATACATAATCTGTATAAGCACTCGAACCTTTACAAAATGCTCAAAATTGCCTATTTAGATCGCCTGTCAACAAAGGCCTAGTGTACAAATTTGACAACTATTAATGAAAAACGAAAAACATAGGGACACAGTAATACAACCTTCTTATTCAGTTACTTTAAAAGATACTTCATAAGTATCTTTTAAATTGGCCAAATATTGGAGGCGGAAATAGTCGAGAGGCAAAACCTCGAATTATGGCATTTTACCAATGTCGAAATCACGCTCGGAGGGAGACAGCGATAGTTTTTTCAAATACCTCCCATGTTTCCTCTTAAGATATTTTTATTTTATTTATTTTATGAACATCCCACAGATTAATGTAAGCTCAAAGGTCTTGTTACTGTAAAGTAACATTTTATTGATAAGCTTGTATATGATTACTGAGGACTTATTTATTATCCTGGCATTAGCTTGCAGCTTGTTTCACTGGTACCTTTTATTGCTTCATATTTCTGAAAAATTTGGGTAATGATCGCCTAGATCATAAATTGATAATATGAAAACCCATTCTTTGATTGAGGTCAGCAGTAACTGTTAATAATATTCCACCGTAACTCCTGTCTCAAAGTAAATACAGGGTGTAAACAGACTCTTCACGAAGCCGTCAACCAAGCATTATGTACATCAAACTAAGTAACTTTACGCAAAAATTATTGCTGGGAAACGACTTTTTTTTGGGGTGAAAATACCCGTTTTACGGTAGGACTCAATGTAACGCATTCAAAACATTGTGCTGATGGATGGATTGAATAGTACGGGGGTGGTGAAGGTGCCTGATGGTGAAAACTTTGACCCCCAATATCTCCGTAACTAGATCGTTCCCAGGTATGGTCTAGAAAAAATGATCGCAATGATGGGGAGAACAAATGCCTTTCGGCTTCGTTAAGAGTCTTTTCACATCCTTTATAACATAGCTCAATATCAATTGACTGGACTAATGAAAAGACGGATACGCCATCCAATTTTAACAAGCTGCTTCGATTAAACGCAATGATATGAAGTTATTGTCAGCTATACATTTTCTTTTAAAAGAAAACACTATCTTTACGACAACAACACAACTCTAGTTACTTTGGTTGTAATTAGATACATTTAAATTATGACAACCAATGTTAAACAACGTTATTCGAGATTCAAGAAGCTATACTTTGTCTATTAAAACAAAACATTGCGTTTGTTATTATTCCGTTCATTCATTTTACTACATGTTTTTTACATTTTTACATATTTCTTAAAAAAAAAAAAAAAAAAAAATAGTTTCCGCCGGTGTCGGGAGCATGGTCCAAGCTACCGGTAGTTAGGACTCCAGAGACAGGAACCTTCTCACAATGCGAACCGTATCGAGAAGTACTACCTTCTGAATCAGGCCCTAGATCCAACTGCCTAAGGAGAGCCTCGAAAGATGGTCGTCGAGACTCTTGGCCATAGAGCCATTGGCAGTTACGACTATCGGCACAATGATAGCCGAGTTCACTTTCCACATGTCGAAGACCTCGTGTGCCAAGTCCAGATATTTTATTTGTTTCTCTTTCTCAGCTTTCACGAGGTTCTCGTCATGCGGCATGGTAACATCGATTATCATTACGCGCCGCGAAAATCGGTCTATCACTGCTATGTCAGGCTTATTGGCTACAATAGTCCTGTCAATAATGATAGACTGATCCCAGTACAGCGTAACATGGTCTTTCTCGAGAACTGGGTCGGGAACATACTTGTAGTACATTACCTCAGATTCCACAAGTTTATATTTCAAGGCAAGTCGCTGGTGGCTACTTGGTTGTGCCGGTGCAAGTACTCACCCTTAGCTAGACGAGAACAACTTTTAGTTACTTCGATTTCAATTTGTATTTCTAACCAACGAAACAAAGGGGAAGGTTTTCAACCGAACACTTATATTTTTTTTTATGTACGCATAATTTTTTACAGAAGTCCGATTTGAATGATTCATTTTTCAGCTGAAACTAAAAATATCTTAGCATAATGGATTTCAATATTTCTTTCATTAGGCGATTGAACAAGAAACTTTTACTTGTTCAATACTACACTGAGTGTTTTTGTGCAAAACATGCTTCATACTCAAGTCTAAGAGAAAAGTTTTCACAAATTGGCATCGCGACTCCGTGTCTGCGCTTTCAGTTAATGTATTGAAGGCTTAAAGTTGGGACACTTTCAAGTATTTCCCTTGTGTAGGTAATAAGTGGTTCAAGAATCTTGTTTTACAATGTTTTGTTTTGAGCTGGGTTAAAAGTGGGATCTGAAAAAGCTTGTATCTGTTGTTTGCGCATCTTGCATCTCAGGAAACTTACTAAGTAATGACAAATACATTAGCTTCTCCAGGAAAACATCGTGAGGAAACCGGCATGTCCTAGAACCAAACATTCGAAGACATGTGAAATCTGCCAATCCGCACTGGGCCCGCGTGGTGGATTATAGCCCATTTCCTCTCATAGAGAGGAGGCCTGTGTCCCAGCAGTGGGAACATTATAGGCCGATAATGATGATGATCTTGACACCCTTCATCAATTTGCATGCAGCAGTGATAGCTTGGTGGTATGACCGTCGAGTTCGAACCCAAGGCCTCTGATTTTTCGGATTCATATGCGTATTGTATAATTATAACTTGGTTAGTTGAAAGAAAACATCATGAGGAAACTAGAGATATTGTTCGGCAGAATGTACAGCCAAGTTAGAGGCCCATGGGCGGCTTAACAACTCTGACACTGAGTTAGGCATTAAACACACGATAAAGAAAAAAAAACAATTTGTCGAGTAAAAATCAATTCACTAAAATATCAAAGAATTATGACCATGATTTGAACATTAACAATTTAAATGTATAGTTAATTTGCTTTTACATCTACACGGACTATAATCTATGTGGTTTATTTATACTTACTGTCATTCCTAAATCCCTTATAGAATTATTACATAGCTATATAACAGGCATTTATTTCCCGATAAAAAATACCCGACACTTAGCAGACTTTCTTAGTAAAATTAGGCTACGTACAAGGGGAACTGGGGCAACCGAAGTAACTGGTACGTCGACAGAAAAAAAGTTTGAGTGGCGTTTATATATCTTTTGTTTGAGAGACACTAAGGTTCAGTTACAAACAGTTCCCCAGAAATGTTCAAAGTAATTGTCAATCAAATTGTCACTGTTGTATCAGTCTACTGAGGATAATTTTTATATAGGTACTGACTGATTGGCCAGGAGGCAAAACACCGGGAGAGTTGGATTAGAATGGGGGAGGCCTTTGCCCAGCAGTGGGACAGAAAATAGGCTAATAAAAAAAAAGGTACTTTTGAATTATGAAGTGTGACGCCCAGACTGCCTCATTGGCCGAGTGGTCGCAAGCGCGACTGCAAAGCATTAATTAGATCCTGGGTTCGATTCCCTGATTCCCGGGTCGGGCATAGTGTTATTGGGTTTTTCCGTCAGGAATTTCTCAGTAACAGCCACGGATTCTGGATTTGTGCCAATATGGACAATAGAATCATCCCCTATTACATGGGGCGTAAAACATAACTTTCGTAATGTGGGTCTAATATTATGTATACTTCTGCCCAACACTTCGGGAATTACAGGCGAGATTTTAGATTATGACACCCAGTCTTGCCAAGGGGTAAGGTGATACCTAGGCACTGGCTTGGGGAGATCAAATAGGCAAGTACCTCCATGCAACATACTGGTAATCAGCTGCATATGGTTAGACTGCAAGCCAACTCCAAAATAGTTAAGAAAAAGCCAAGCAGATAATGAGGGGCACACTCGCATCGAAAACAGAATGGTAGAGGAACAAAATGTTCCCAAAATTCGCGTTGGTTAACGTTACAGTTGATGCGGTGACGTAAATCTTTGTTTTAGTGTAGTAAAGCTAGTTAATTTTCTGTAATAAATAAACTATGCTATGAATAGAAAGATACCGGGACATAATAATTTTGATCATTTACCTGTAATAAATAATGCCATATGGATTTTATTTTGTAATGGACATTGCGATACACTGGCACTGCCAGGTATCCACAACATTTTATCTCTAACAATACCATGTCGAAAAGAGCGAGACATAAACAGCTGACACTCAGTTCATAACACCTACACATAAGAATGTAAAAAATAGGTAGTATTCGTACATTTTCGCGAATGCTACTATTTATAACACGTGCACAAAAGCGGGTATCCGAATTGATATGTCGTCGGGAGCTGAGCAGTTGGCAAAATGCCCAGTTCGCGAGCCACGGGTCGACGAACCCTGCCAATAAATATTTTTTGTTTACGCCACCCAATTACACGACCGCCGGCCGGCCTACGTAGGTATTGGCCGCTGTGCCATTGTTTTTGTTTAAAGTACAACCACATTACTGATGGTTTTATGTAGCATGGTTGAATGAAAAATTTTTTGGGATTTTGTCTGCCAATTCATTGGTATAAGTAGGCCGACTAACAAGTTACCTGAAATTCATCGAACATCGAACACAGAAATAAAAACTCACAAAAAAAACTCAACAGAAAACATTGAAAATGATGACATTTTACGTTAAAAATCCTCTCCATTAATACCTTCCAGGGTATTTTTACGCCATACATTCTTCAACTTCGCCAGCAGTTGATGTTCGGAGAGCTATAAATTTAAAATAGCCGCGGCAGCGGGCCTGTATTCACTCAACTATTGAATGATACAGCATCCAATTCCGAAGTTTTCTGGTAGAACCCGACCACTGTCAGTCACTGAAACTGTTTCGAGAATTTATTTGTACATACTGATACACTTTAGTATCGCTCAATGTAAGGAATAGCTTCATTCGAAATCATTAGATTTCATGGAATAAAACATTCCTACTACTACTAATTATTGCTATGATAGAAAGGTCGTTAATATTAAAGACTTATCCTGTATAATTACAAAATATCTAATATTTACAAGATATAACAACTGAATCTATAATATTATTTGATATAATGATCAATTAATATAAAATCGTTTGATATACAACTCACAAGACATAAAACCTATTTAGTCTAATATGATAAAACGCCTAGTTTGGCATACATTTCATATCAGTAGTTATTAAAAAGCAGAAAATCAATCAATCAAAGCAGAATCAATATCAGTTGATTGTGAACATAATTGTGGTTTTCATTTCTCTGTAAGAAACATGCCAACAAGCATCCACCATGCATGCAGCAAGCATACACCATGCATGCAGCAAGCATACACCATGCATGCAGCAAGCATATAGCAAGCATCAAACATGCAAACAAGCATACATCATGCAGCATGCAAGCAAGCATGCAGCATGCAAGCAAACATGCAGCAGGTATGGTTTCTGACACGGCTGCGGCGCTTCGGGGCTCCCGCGGTACCACGCGAGCTTATCGGCGTAGATGTATTTCACTCTCACCACCGCAGCTCCGCGCCTACGCGGGTTTTTATTACACTCTAGGGGTAAGGCAGACAAGACTACGTGGAGTTGCTTTTGCAGCGATTCGTTTCTGTCACGCGGATCAATATATATTTTAAACGATATGCCTAATGAGTTTCGATTAAATAAACGTTATATCCAATAAAGTTATACGAAATAAGTTTTAGAGTATATAAATGTTATATCTAAAGAAATTATATCAACAGTTGGTTTAACTCACGTTTATTATATCTTGTGAAGGTTATTGAAATGAAAATAAACCAAATTATTTATATGATATGAGACGCACCCATACATACATACATAAACTCTCGCGTTTTTCCCATGGGGGTAGGCAGAAACCACAAAACGCTACCTGCAACGATCCCTACATACTTACTCCTTTTGCCTCGTCCAAGTTCATACATCTGGTCGTACACGCACGCCGGTTACGAGTACTACACACCTGAACTTTCTGAAAAATCTCACCAATAACATGAATAATATTATACAAATACAGTATGGATAAACACAAGATGAAGTTTACTTCAAAAGTTAAAAGTCAAAGTACTTTATTTGTTGAATATAGGTAATATGGTACATGGTATAAAATTTGTGTTATATCACTATGTTTTGCCTTGCAAGTCGTACAAATTAGGCGTAAAAAAAACTACAAACTAAATAAAACTGTTTCAAACAAGTAACATCATAAACGAGACAGAATAACAAGTGGATCGGACATTTTTTTTACTTTATGCTTCTATCATCTAAAAACTCATTGATAGAGTAGTAAGCCTTTTCAATCAGGAATTTCTTAAGTTGCGATTTAAAATAGTTTATGTTGGTCATGCTTTTTAAAGTTTTTGGTAGTTTATTGTAAATCTTTGGACCCATGCCGAGACAACTCTTTGAGAAAAGTGCAGTATTGTGTTTATTTGATTTTAGTGTGCTTTGGTGACGTCTAGTTTTAAGTTTTTCAAATTTAGACAGATTCCTTTTTTCTATCGGTATAAACAGTAGAAGGGACGCTTAGCAATATATTTGCACCACACAACGTGACCTCGCCTTGTTGCCTTGAAAAATACCGCTAAGTAATTAATATAGACTGATGGAACTGACATAAACCGCCCGCGGGTGATTAAAAGGAGCAAAAAGGAGCAAAAAGGAGCTCCTGTGATCAAAGAGTGTGCTTTAAAATTTAGGTCAAAAGGTTAAAAAGATTTAATTAGGGTTTTGACAATACCGACGATACTTCACCATTGTGAGATGATTCATCGTCTCACAATGGTGAAGAAAAACAACTTGAGGAATCCAAAATTCGAGTCCTTTAACGTTATTTTGGCGGTTATGTATTTTTCAAAGTAACTTGGCGATACCACGTTGTGCGGTGCGGTGCTGCGCGGGAGCAAGCACACAGCTACCCGGTGCGGTCCGTGCGGTGGTTCGATTCGGTCTGCCCATGTCGCGTGATCCACTGACGGCCAATCAGTATAGGCGCGCTGGCGGGGAGGTGGGGAAAAACATTACTACCCGTTTTTTGATATTGATGTCAAAATGAAAGAGACTATCAAAATAAAAAATTAGATGGCGCTGCGTTATTATGTAGTGGACAAAAATGGACGAAATTGTGTTCGATTGGCAACCAGCCAACAATATCACTCTAACTACTGCTACTTAAGTTTTTAATAAAATGCTGTCGAAACCGAAGTCTTCCTCTGAAGTCAAGTTTGAAGTTGTGGTTTCTGGCAGAGTTGTCTTTACTTTCCGAAGGTGTCACCTGGGGTTTGTACTGAAAAGTCAGAGTTCATTTAATATTGTATGTCCTATATCACTTTTCTGCTTTTAAGCGTAAATTTCGTATGATAACTCAATAAGCAATATCTAATGGTTAGGTACTTACATCTAAAATCGTCCTTTTTTTGTTCTCCACCATCTTTGGATGTGGTTCTCTCCCGATAACATCCAGTGTGCCGTTCCCGTGAGGAAAATACTAAAACGACCAGGCGGATAGTAGAGAATTAGTCTTTCACTTCTGCTTCTACTCGAATCCAACACTCTAACAGTGAAAACTTACCAAACACATTTAACTCAGCAATACATTAATAAGAAAAACGCTTTCAAAGTTACCACTAACTTAAACAGCTCATTATTAACTCGAAACTTCCACAATAAACATTATTAAGAATTCCTTGTACATTAAAATCTTTACTTACGCATTTCAATTAAACTTAGCTTTACACTTTAGTGAAATGTCGAAAGAAATTGAAAAATTTGCAAGTGGAATTGGAATATTAGCAACTTGAATTGGAGTATTAGTTATTGGATTCAGAATCGAATGGAATCAATGAAGACGACTTTCCAGGCGGAAAATTTCTAATTTGAGTTCGGGATTTGGATCGGAAGGTAGCAGACACTTCGTTTAATATTACTTTGTGATATTTGAGCTAGAAAGTGGTGGAATTAAGTTTTACTTTAGATGTCTAGTCAAATCTAAATTGTTGGCTTATTCAATAAATCTGTTTCAGTTTACATGAAACTTTTGGATAAATAAGGTCACCTTAAATGGGATTTTACGAAATGTTTTGTATTCCTTTCATTAGCAAAATGATGTGTTGTAATTAATAAATCTACTCGACTCTTGAATTCAGAATTCATGCGTAGGATCATGCGTAGCCTTCATAACGAAATAAAAAATAGTCTTAAAAAAGAATCCGAGATCCTACACTAAAAACAAGATATACTCAAACCAGAATTATATAAATTCATATTCACAAGACTGTAACTTACACGACATAATATACTTTTATTCAAATTATTATATTATAAGTACTGGTATCATTACACAGACTCATTCAAGGTTCAGGTTTCATCTCTGTGGCTGGTGGAAGACTCGCCTCGGTTGCTCTCACTAATTATTTTACAAGGCTAAGGGCGCGTTCAAATTAGTCGTAAGTGTTCAAATACGGACAGAATAGCAATAAAATAATAATATAATTGCGAGTCTAACTTAAAAGGCTGGTTGTAATTTTCACTGGTGGCCTAATATTGAGTGAAGAAGACTTGATTCTCTAATGGTTACTTTCAGCAACCCACCCCAAAACCCTCCCCCCTTTTTACCCATCACAGAGAGAACCGTTTATTTGTAACATCACGATGGAAGGGACGTACAGCATAACGTAATACATCACTATACATGGGAATCTCCCTGCCAATACTTATATAATTAAATTTTGGTATCCATGCTGTCTACCTTTAGGAAATTCTTTCATCCTGGATGACGTCATGATAGAAATCACGTTTATCCATCAATTATTAACGCGTTCACAAATTTTGGTATCCGTGCTACTAACCGTTGAGGAGTTCCCTCGTGAGAAGACGGTCCTGGCCCTAGGATTAGGCAACGACGGAAATTGTGTTTATTCATCAAAATTGAACGCATCTACTAATTTTGGTGTCCGTGCTATTTATCGTTGAGGAGTACCCTCGTGAGAAGACGATCCTAGCTGCAGGATGAAGTCATAATAAAAATCACGTTTATCCATTAAATATTATAAATGCGTTTACAAATTTTCGAGTCCGTGCTACTAACCGTTGAAGAGTTCCCTCGTGAGAAGACGATCTGGCTGTAGGATGGGCTCAAATGAGGTCAAATTATTGTATTGTCATCGGTTCTTGATAAGTGTGCGAAGTTTCAGTTCAACCCGACGTTTTAAAGTGGTTGAAAATCCAGTTGAAAGAATCCTTTACATAGATATTTACCAAGCTAATAAAAGCATGTTAAAAAGGTGTCTGCAAACCATTGGTTTCAAGGATAACGGTGTTTACCCTTATTTTTTTTTTCGTTATCATCAAATGACTTCTCCCACTCTGGGCAGAGCGGAAGGGAGTGTCAGACTTGTACTGACTAAAACCCATCCATGTTGCTTCCTTGCCCTTTGTGTTCCAGGGCCACGGTATCTCTTTCGAACAGTCCCGCAGCCCTGACGGTGTTTACCCTTACACCCTATAGTGTTTGTGACTGTACAGCAAACGTAACCGAGTTCTAGGTTGTCCTGAGTGTAAGCGTCCGGGAGCTGCAGTAATACATCTTCTTAGGCTAGTTACTCGACCAATGTGAACGCCCCTTACTACGTCGCCTGCCGGATAGTTCCGCATATTTGGCCACGGAACTTCAAGTTATACACATTCTTTAAATTATCTCTATACGGTGGAGTTTTAATTAATATAGTCGATTAATTGAGAGGGCTGGAAGCATTAGAACTAGTGGCATTGTTTAAATTAATTAACTTAGTTGAAATGACTGTGGTTTTAATAGCCACCAAAGTTTTATGTGAAAATTAAGCTTATTTCTTTTGTGATGTCGCGATAATTTCCGCTTAGATGTTTAAATATATATTTAGTTATCTATATTTACTGACGTCTGTCGGTATTTATTTATTTGATATATTTTTTAATAAATAAAAGATTACATTATCTAAACATATAAAATGCTTTGTCCTGAATGACTGACGGATTAACGCACAGCCTAAACCGCTGATCGTAGAGACCTGAAACTTGGAGAGTGTGTTCTTTGTATGACGTAAGCATCCGATAAGAAAGAAATTTCATTGCTCTGAGTAACATCTAAAATAGTCGTAAAACTGGTAAACAAGCGCCTAGTAAGCTTTCTAGAGAAACACTCTCTACTCTCGGATAGGCAGTTTGGTTTTCGACGGGGGAAGTCCACTGAACAAGCTGTGAGTCTCCTAATTGGCATTATTGCCTCAAATATTGACAGGGGCCTTCGTTCAGCTGGTGTTTTCCTGGACCTCACCAAGGCCTTTGACACAGTATCAATTCCTATACTCCTAGAAAAACTCGAATCCTTCGGTGTCAGAGGCCTCTCTTTGGATTGGTTCAGCAGTTACTTGTCTGATCGATAACAGTGTGTCAAAATTGGAGATTTTCTCAGCGGGAGCCTTCCGGTGGCCTTTGGGGTGCCCCGGGGAAGCATATTGGGGCCTACTTTGTTCACTATGTACATGGACGATATTTTGAGGCTGAATATTACACAGTCGGAAGTTATGTGCTATGCTGATGACACTGCAATAATTTTTCATGGTGCGACTTGGGAGGAGGCAATGGAAGCAGCTGAAAAGAGGATGAGTATAATAATGACATGGCTGGAACAAAATCTTTTGACACTGAACTTAAGTAAAACGAATCTCTTAACCTTTCATGTCACTCAATCAAGTAGGCCAAATATTGACTCACTAAAAGTATATAACAACAATGCAATGTCTCAGCAGCTGCGTCCGTTTCCGCCACCGATTGTAACTGTAACGCCATTGTCAGAGTAGAAACTACGAAATACCTAGGCGTCATAATTGATTAGAACCTGAACTTCAAAGCACACATTCTAACACTCGCAAAAAGGACTCGTAAATTCATTTACGTTGCTAAGATCTTACGAGCTAGTGCTCCAAAGAAGATTTGTATCCAGGTGTACATCTCACTATGCCAGTCTGTCCTGCAATACTGTGTCGGTGTCTGGGGTAGCACTGGAAAATCGTGCATGCTAGAGCTGGAACGCGCTCAGCGGGCCGTCCTCAAAGTACTTTTGGGAAAGCCGCGTCGTTTTTCTACGGATGAACTGTATAAGGAGTCGGGGGTTTTACGCGTACGTCAATTGTTTATCCTAGGGTCACTTTTAAGCTCCATAAAAGTCAACAGAAATCGCTTTAGTTGCAGCAATAAAGGAAGAAAAATCGCAGAAAGAATTCCCCTCCCAAAAATAAAAACCCTTTTCGCGGCCCGGCTTTCGTCATACTACCCTATAAGAGTAAGTTTAATGGTTTAATTAAAATAACGACAATCAATCTCTTGGTATTAAGTGAGACACTAATTGACTTTTTGTGTCCATCCATTTGTCAATCAACGAAGACATTAAATACTTGATGATACATACTTAAAGATCATTTACTAACCAAAAAATTCTTTAATGCTATTAGCAAAACTTTCTGTGTTCCCAATAACTACTATGAGTCCAAAATTAAGCTGAAAGAATGGTTGCTGTGCCGGACTTATGAGGAAACAGAAGGTTTATTTTGTGGCTCAAGTTAGTTGATACCAAGTACCTACACACACCAAGATCCATACTCTCACATTCATTCACACACACTTATACACCCTACATTTACTTCAAATGTTTGTGTTTTTGTTTTTTGTATGTACTTACCTATGGTTTTTTTTTCAATGTGAATAATTATTACCGTTTTATTTTTCCCTTCAGCAAACACATTGTGCATATTAATTTAAGTTTTTTTTTTCATTGATATTAATTATGTTTTAATTTTAATTTTTTATTTCTGCATGTATATGCTAATTAACCTTAGTTATTTTTCTTTTTTGGGCTAGCAGAACATGTTTTTCAATTATTATTATTTCTTTGTGTCTGGGTCACTAAGATACAGGCTATGCCTAGTTTGGGACCCACTGGTAATTATGTCAGTATTCTTTTGCATGCGAATAAATAAATTTGAAAATTTGAATTTGAAGAAAGGATTTTCCGAAATTCTACCCCTAAGGGGGTTAAAAACGGGGGCGAACATTCTCTTTGGTTGGCATTTACTTAAGAAAATATGTTTTACCCAGGGGCTTTATTTTCGAAATCCACGCGGACGAAGTCGCGGGCGAAGTGCTAGTTTATTTATAAAATGCAAATTTTTATTCAGAAACCGAAATTTTTAGTAATATAAATTCTTCTTGATTTAAAAATGAATAAATACCACTGGACACAAAACGATGACGATCTCAAACAGGTGATTCAAATCATCATCATCGTCAACAGACTATAGCAGTCCACTGCTGCACATAGGCCTCCTCGCACGCCACTCAACTCTATTTTTAGATTTTTTATTTCTGGATTGGATGTGAAAGGTTATGGTGTTGTGGCACAGCTTAGGAAAAGCATAGGTCCAACAGAACTGCGATGGACTGAGTTAAAGTACAGACTTCAGCAGGTCAAGTTATCCGAAACTGTCAGATTTTCCCAATCAACCTTGAACCAATAAAGTCAAAAATCTTTTAAAGAAATCTGACAGATTAGTAGCTTGATGTACAATTACCATACTTGAATATTCTTGGCGTTGTTGCGTATTTGTTTATCGAAACAATTGAGGAAGTCCAAACCCTCACTTATATCATGGGCCTCTGCCAACACAAATATCGTTGACAAAATCATAAAAAGAGTACAAATATTTATATTTTAGTACCATGTCACAATGAGTAGTCGAAAATATGAATATCATAACTTTAGCTCTTTGACCCGTGGCCTTTATTCATCGTCTATTCTTTCATTATAATCTTTTCGTCAGTATTATGACCAAAAGAAAAATATATAGAAATATTATTATATTTGGCATTGTTTCGCAACTATATGAGTATTGTAGTGATTAATCATATTATTTATTAAATTACTATTGTTATATGGTTCATAACATTTCTATTTGTTCTGAATTCATTACAGAGAAGATTATTGTTTTTATTGTATGCTGGTTTGAAATAATGTTAATTCTACCATGGTCTATGCTTTGTTAACATCATTTCCATGCGTTTATATTATCTATTAATTGGCTTGCAGAGTAATTACTCTGCAAGCCAATTAATAGATAATAATGAACGTGACAGGATAATTATAAGTATCAGTATGTCCTATCATTTGCCAATGATAGCTTAGGATTAATTATCCTATATCCAAAGTTGATGATTTGTCCGATTTCTGAGCAACGAACAAGGAAACAGAAGCTATTGTTTAGTTAGCTATTACAGTGTTGTGTTGGTTTTTCCTCCTAAGATTACGAGCAAATGATTTTATCATAAATATCCGAAGGGTTTGGTTACAAATCATATTTGTATTTATAGCGGAAGATATAAAATAGATAGGTATATCTAAGATTTGGTCCTTCGAGCCGGATTGTAGGATCAAACTGATTTGGTTTTTTATTCGATCGGAAAGGAAAATTATGAAAATACAAGTAATCACTAAATAAAGTGTAAGTACCGAATAACTTACCTGTTACACGACATGCCATAAAAACATTATCAGAAATAATGGGGAAAGTAAGCAACTCATAAAAATAAAGCGAAAATTCCAATAAAGTAAGTTAGTAATAATATAAATCGTGCAAATGGCTTTTTTCTGTATTAACGATAATGGCTTGAGTGAATGTTTCTATCGTTAACAGGGTTACTTACTATTTAATGGTGGTACGTGTGTTTTCGTTTCGTTATTGGGTTAATCTGAGTTGTTATACATGCTCATAGGGATAATGCGAAAGCATTAAAACTAAAATGATGGAAAAACATTCCAATCCTATCATCCTTCGGCTGTTTCCTAAAATAACCCCGCTATCTTAACTATTGTAAACAGAAACAACGTTAATAAATTATAATAAGAATATAAACCTAGCCGTTGAAAGCAATCTCTTACCGACCTTTGTTTACAAAAGCTCAAGATATAATAAAATCTCTCTTGGCTTATTGTTTTTTCTAGGAAAATTGGCTTGAGGGAATGTATCTAACTGATATTTAATATAATCTAGACTCGAGAAGAAAGGCTTGTGGCGGATAATTGGGAGCAGGCTCTAAGGACCGACAATACGTACACGATCATAAATAGTATATGTGCGCTTAGCTTAATCCAATCACTATGTTTTCCTTCACTATGAACATGATATTTTTTGGATACGCATGATCATGTAGTCTTAGCTCAAAGTAGCAATTTCACGAATATTTGGACTTTGAGTTTTACCTTGTTTAGAGTGAACATATTGGTGCTGCATGCTATTGGCTATACCTAGTAGTTGTTTCATTGTGCAAAGGCTTTGCTCTTTTACATGACACTAAACTGCCAGAATATGGGTGTTACTATAGACCTCTACCTAAAAACTGTCCGGGAATACGGGGGTGATGTTATGTGCATAGGTAGTCGTCATGAATATAATTTTTTGCTGTATTTAGAAAATTCCCGATAAAAGTCAGAGACGAAAGCAATTACTTTTCCAGGGATTTCTTGTACCAGCGATCCGGGAGTAAAAATAGTAGAACAAAAGAAATCGAAGGCTGAGACCCTGGTATAGAGAAATGGATGGTGCAAATACAGTTCACGTAAAATATGTAGAACGGACGATAGGCATAACGTGTCGTTTATTGCATGCGTATGTAAGGTTGAGAAACTGGCTTCTGCGACAAGTGTCGCAGAGTCAACACCCACATTAAAAACATTTTAAGTCTGCGCTACAAGATCTGTGTTTTCTGCTTTGATACTCGTATTTCCCTCAGCAGCAATAGACTGACTTGTCATAAAGTTGTGCTAAGAAAAAAATACAATCTACTCAACGTTCTAAAATAATAGTGAATAACAAAATAATGGAACTACTCACAGATGCTTTTACAATTCTGGGTCATCCAAACACACTCGACCGCATTCGGCCCGCGGTGAATCCACGCTCACAGTAGCGAGAATATTATTAAAATTAAAATATTTTATTTCGCATAGGCCCAGATAGGCACTTATAAAACGTCGACAAAAAGGTGCACGGTTCGGGTTGGTCGTTTCGTATGGAGAAGAACCGGCAAGACACGCCATGGTAACTCTTTGAACTTTCCATCGGTTAGTTCTATAACTGACTTCGGCAACTTGTTATAAAAGCGTATACTGTTAGGGTGGAAGCGTACGGGTAGCCCACGAAATTCAAATTTTCTTACGTTTTTTGCAATTTGCAAGTATGTGTTATAGTTATATAATAGGTTGTATGTTGATGAAAAATGAGTCGCGCCAATAACACGTATGTAGTTAAAGAATTACAATCATGAAAATCATCCATACAACCCTCTAAGTTCATGTAACCCTATTCAATGCATCATCATCATCATCTTCTTCCTGCCATTATCCCATTCTAGTATTTGGGGTCGGCGCAACACATTTTCTTCTTCCATTCTCCCCTGTCAGATGTCACGGCATCATTTACTATTCAATGCATATTTCATTAAAAAGTCACTCAATGGTGTTAAATAGATAATGGTCTTAGCGGCTTCTAACTTATCAGAAATGGTTTGATTATTTATTTTCATAGATAGTTCATTCTGATCGCGTGGTTGTGCCTTTCCAGTTTCTCTGTAAATTACTTAGTACACACTTATTCTTTTTCATTTATTCATGTTCCTAACTTACTTACTATATTTTTAAATATTTTTAAAAAACAAATGTATAAAAAAACATTTAAAAATATTTTATTATTAGAAATACCGGACATCGGATGTGTTTGCTTATGGAATTACACCCAATTTGGTTTATCCATATTCTCTATATCTGTGGTTTTGACGACGCTGAACGAGAAAAAACCCGGCGGTGTAATAATCGCCTTGTTAGACATCATTTTTGTAAGGAGCCCTCGGACCTTTTAAATCGGGAAATTGCTGGCCTCTGGTGAAATAATACGTCCCCAACTTTTATACGGGGAAAGCTGTAGTAATACCTGTTTTTCTCAACAGTTGGTTTTGAAAGAGGAAATTATAGAAAATTAGAACATGATTTTTGCAGTGTATTACTGTTTGTTGACAGGACTCGAAAAATGTACTTTTCCATTGTAAACTAAAGTTATTATTTTCTAATAACATACACGTAGATAAAAATAATTTTGGCTTCAAGATAAACACTGTATAATGCTTCCTATCTCATTTTCTCCCACGTTAAATCTTATGAATTTATGTGTCTGTCTCTTTTTATTGCCGCTTTTTCGTTTCATCGACTTTTAAATCACAACGATGCTAAAGAATTTTTCACTTCAAAAGTAAGGAGATTTTTTCTAGTCAAGATCTGAAAAACATTGTACTTATCGACCCAGATATATAAGCGTGGACGAATTGTATGGATCATAGCAGTTAGCGTAATTATCAAACAGTTCCTTATATCCAACTCCCCCCCCCCCTCAATCATATCTATCATCCCCCTTTCACAAGTAAATGCATTCATCAAATTGTCTCATTTGTAGTACAAAGCCCGCTTAGAGTGCAGATGTTCCCAAGACAGTAGTCTTCATGCATTCATCATTACTTGACTACGTGACTGCAAAGAGAATGTGCTGCATTACCCCATTTGCTATTTACAAAGGAATTTAAATATACAGGCTTTTGTGTAGAAGAAAAAATAGCGTTCGCTAGTTGTTTTTTTAGATTCAAAGGTAATGAGAAATAGTTGTGTTGTCGGACGTAAATGGAACGTCGATTTTATAACAGTGCTGCTTGCTATCATGATTTTTTTTCCTGGGTCCTCTCTTATATTTTTTCTACAATTGGGTGTTGATTGAAAACCAATGATTAGCTAAGAAGATAGTTGCTAAAATATCAGGATGTCTAGTGTATAGCACAAGAAAACTACCTATATATGTAAAAGGTGTAAGGTGCAAGACCGTTTTTCCTAAGAGTTCTGGAAATTTGCAAAAAAATGGACTTTCTATAGGAACTGATGCGATCAGACACAAAAAAGTTATGAAATTCCAAAAGTCATAGGACAAAAGTTTCATGGTTTTATGGTGGTGGCTCAGATTCAGACACGCGTTATGTTATCCGCTACGTTACATAGTACTCATACCATTAATTCATGTAATTATACGTAACTATGTCAATAAATTATTATCTATTTACTGAAACCAATTAGATAATTATTTTTATAATATAATAATATTAATAGTTTCTTCTCCAGAGGCGCATTCTGTGGACCAAGGTACAAGATGTCTACAAACAATGTTTTCTATCAACAAAGTTTTCGTGCTGTCTAGGAATAGAGATTTCTATTAGCTGTGCTTTCTGTATGTAGTCATATCGTGCAAGCGTGTTTCTGTAGTAGGTTCTACGCTCTGACACAGAGGAGACGAGAGGACGAGAAGTCTTGCGTTTATTAACAATCACTACAGAGAATCTGTCCAAGTAAAATAAAAACGACAACATAATCTTTAACACTGATCAAAGCTAACAACCCGAGATGAAATGAAGAAAAACAAAGCGTCCGTCGAAAGTATTAGACAAGATATTGTCGGTATAATAAACACAACGGTTTCCACAAAGCCTTGGCGTTAACTTTATCACAGACCGGGGGATTGTTCAGAGAATACAAACATAGCCGTTGCCTGATGTTAATCACAAGTAGCCAACGGTAATTTCTCCCTGGTAGTACCTACGGCAGAGATGGCAAACCTACATGGCTTGCGTGTTATTGATCGTGGTTTGTTTCAGGCCAAGTTGCGGGTTTTTATGGAAGAAATGAATAGAGAAAAGAATATACGTGAACACTAGGTACCTAAGTTCAGGTCAACTTCTTATGACTTATTTTAATAGTAGTATCATGGTAACGAAATTCAAATTTCCAAATTTGCAATTTGCAGGTAAGTGTCAAGTTGTATGTTTATGAATACAACCTCCTAACTTGATTTTACCCTATTGAATGACTTTCTCATGAAAAACTATTTCGTCGCTACCCTGGCGCGAACCTTGATGAAGTTCTTCAACATTAGGAGATCGACAAAAAACTGCAAAACACTAAAATTCAAATTCAAAATCTTTAATTCGAGCGAAGGCTCATATAGGGTTAGTAACATAATGCTTAAAAACTAAGTTTTAGTAAACAACACGATACGGTGACACATGTAACTGACAGCAGTGGACCACATAAGGACAGTCCACTCTGCCAGCAACTATTCTCAGAACCCTGTTAGGGCTGGCCATGACGCGAGTTACCAACGATGCTGCGCGCTTTCGCATAATTGTGTAGAAACAGTCTACACGCACCGCCGCAAACATCCCTGACGCACTGCAACGCCATGGCAACCCCATCAGTTTTCGGAACGCATTATTGAATTGGACACGAAGGGCTCCATACGTCGCTTGCGAATAATTCTCCCACAAGCTGCAAGTGTAGAAGGTGGTGCAGATTGCTCTAAAGAGCGAAACAATATGCCAATGTTTACCATCCCTATCGAGGCTGTAATTGTGAAGTACCTGTGTAAAGTTTAGTTGTTAAGCGGCGCTGCGGGAGCGAGGGACGCTGGGAGTACTGGAACAAGACGCTATCATGTAAACTTGACCGTATGAGAGGGATCGACGAGTCTGACTGATATACGACAGGAGGGAGTTTTGGGTTACTAGGCAATGCCCTGACGACTCGTTTAGAAGAAATATTAGCTTTTTAGAAAAGGTTGTAGTAACAAATAAAATTATTTGAATAACTGATACAGGACAAAAAACAGGTAAGGAATATTTTGGAATTTACGACATCTGGTTTGTTATTTGTATCTAGTAAAATGTCAATAAATTAAATTAAAATGGCAAGTCTCGAATGAGGCGCGTTTGTACTTACGATTTTTCGTTTTGTAATTCCCACTTGGCAGCCGAAACATGGAAACCATTTTCGGAATATCGGTCGACTAATGTAATAGTATTGTAAAATATCAAAGAGGTCAGCTCTGTAGCCTACATTTGAAACAAAAGAACATTTCACTTAAGTTTCAGAAGTGCTTTCGAAACCGACAGCCCAATTTATTGCCGAGTAACACTTTGACTACAAAACTTTTAACTTGTACGGAAATTTCAAGACTGAATTACGAATTTGTTGACTTTGTTGGCTTTATGGTCTTCACAGGTCATTGCTCTTTCATAATAACCAAAAACCCTTGCTTCGGTCTTATTACAAAACAAGGTTTTTCTTCAGATAAGTATGGTTTAAAACATCAAGCCAGTTTTGGTTATATGAACCTTTAATTACTATTAACGCAATACAGTTGTTTATTTTAACAATTTCGTTCAATACTAAGTTGTTCATTGTTTTTTTTTTATAAACTTTAGAGAAATATTCATAAAAACGTATAACTTGGGTTATTCTTTCTTTAGTGAACCAGTCATACAATTAGTTTAGCTGTTCAGAGACTTGGTCAAGATTCAGAAACCAAAAGATTCGTGTCTTTTTATTAGGCTCGAACCTAAACGTGGCCCGGTGAACATTTAGGGAAGGACAAGACTCTTGACCCTTCCCTGCTAGGTACTCAAAGAAAGATCATCTGGTCTCGATATTGAAAGTTCGCGCTAAAATAGAATCCAGTAGGTACTTGTCGAACGCAAAATAATCTCTGAGATTTTTACTAAAGTGGTAGGTATTTTATAGCTTTGCAATGAAATAATTTTACAATGTAAGAAATGAGAAAGCTCATTTAGATAAATAATCAGTTCAAAACTTTAATGAAATGTTTGTGATGATGAGTAATCTCTTTCTCTAACTCTCTCTTCTCTAACTTTTGGCCACCCAATGCTGAGTGTAGGTCTCTTCCAAATCTAGCTATCCAGTTTCTTCCGGCCACTTCAATAATTAAGTGGAGTAATCATGACCTGGCTAAACGTGTCTAAAAAATAGTCTTAGAACGAGTGTCAGAGATATGAATGACAGCCGGGACCAACGGCTTAAAGTGCTTTCGTTTTATTTTCATACTGCTTTTTTACTATCCGGAATTTCCCAGTGACAAAAACCACTCTACAAAGTCAAAGTTTTCCGAAAACCCGTTTTGTAATATTTACGGATATTTCATTCAGCTAGGTATAAACCCAACGGTGTGTTGCCCACAACCTCTGCCCACAAACGAGGATCATTGGGTTTACAGAAATCTATTGCGCAAGCTTCTCCTAGTGGCTATTAATTTACCCGGGCTTAACTCCCGCCGCGAGGGTAGATACTGTGAATTCCTTATTACAGGCAAACTTGAAAGAAACAAGTTGGGAACAATGTCCACTGCATTATTAGGTGTAGAGGGAAAGTAATCAGTAAGTAGTTAATCATTTATTTTGAGTTTCTTAGGATTACTTGGAAACTAAGTAAGAATTTCTAACATTATTCGTGATAGAATTTCAAGACTTATGTTCATTAGATGTAAGTAGCTGATTATATTTGTCTAGCTCTTTTTATTACATTTTAATTTTGACTTCCAATTTCAACTTCTATGATAATCTCAGAAGTAGATTTTCGACCCACCTCTGAACTTATAATAAAACGTGTGTTACATTTAAAAAAAAACTATTTCGAATATTCAAATCGGGAATTAAAATTAATACTGATCACCATTTAATTCCCGAAAATTAATAAAGATTCCACGCGAGTGGAGCCGCTGGTGCTACTAGTTTCATTTTCAACTATTTTTAAGATGGACATCACAGACTGTAGAAGGCATTACAAGAATACTAAATTACGTATAAATATTAGATTGTCTCTGTCAAAAAAAGTATTAACCTTACTTTAGTGTTTCCATTTACGGAGCCTAATTTTTTAAAATGTCCCTAAAAGTTCCATTAAAACCTAAAAGCGTTGTTTTAGGCTACTTTTAATTTACATTTAGGGCTGTTTTCAGTTTCAGACACCTGCTAAAAACATTTAAAAAATACTCGGGCTGTTTTAAGCAAGTTTTTTTAAATACAAAACTTGAGACCATGTTTCAGACAATGTAAGTCCCTACAGTCAATTACTCACTTAGTTTTTTTCCAAAAGATAGATGTCAAGATATAATTTATCGCCCGTCAAAGACCTAAGATAGATGTTCTAGTAACATCCATTAATGTCGGATATTAATATTACAGTCCGAATAATCATAATCGGTATCGGAAAATTATTATTAAAGGTTAGATAAGGGAAAGTATTCGTTTAGGATTTATTGGGGTTTGCCAACGATGTGATGTAATGAAAATCTGGAACGTATCAGTATAGTAGCTAACTCAAGAATTAATTCGAAAAAGACGAAAGTTATCTAAATCCGTGATTATATATAAAGTAAAAACGGATAAGTAGGTATAAACTTAGATTTTTTTTAACTTCTTACTTAATTTTGTATATATTAATAACTACAAAACAACTACGTATTTTTTTTTTAATAAAAGACAGGCCTTCTTTCTTTTTTTCTAACTTAAATGTTCTTTTTTCTTTTCTTTTAAAGGTGTTGTAGTGTAGCTATCTGCACAGCAGCGACAGCATTCGCAATACCACATTACGCTCAAAACTCCAATTGAATAAGACTGCCTGGTTAACGTGAGATTGAGCGGGCCATATCTGTAGAATGCATCAGGACCGATGGGCCAGAGTCGTCACGCAGTGGGTGCCAGAAGACGGGCGTCGTCGCCGAGGGAGGGCAAGAAAATGCTGGCGTGACGACTTATAGGCGTTTGTGCGAGATTGGCCAGAAAAAAACAGACAGAGAAAGAGTAGAAGGCTATGGGGGGGCCTTTGCCCTGCAGTGGGATGACGCATGCTAACAGTATCAGTATATTGTAAAAAGTGACAAGGTAATTATGGTGTCGATTTGAATTTATGAGTACTTCATATTGTCTCGATGTGTCAGATTTAAGGCTGATAGGCTGCATATGCACATCGATATAAAATAATATAAAATAACTTCATACAAATAGGTATACCAATGCATTACTTACAATATGAAACGTTAAAATGAAATATGAGAGTTTATTGTAATATTTCTTCAATATTTCACAGTGACATTTCTGAAGGATATTGCATTTTTCGTTCTCAATATCTGAATATGAAATGGCTTTATAATAATAAAGAAATGTTTCCTTTTAGCCTTCAAAGAAAATGGAAATGGAAGAAGAAAAGCTGACTCCAAATTAATTGGGATAACGGCAAGAGAATCATTCATATGTTTACATAACATCACGCCTGTAATCCCCGAAGGGTTAGGCAGAAGTGTCCTAATAGTACACCCACATTTCGCCAGTTACGTTTTCAAGTTCCATGCAATTAGGGCGAGCCTACTGCCATCAACCGGACACAAATCCAGACTCCTTAGCTACTATTGAGAAATTCCTGATGGAAAAACCCAATAGCACTTTGCCCGACCTGGGAATCGAACCCAGGACCTCATGCTCAGCTGTCGCGCTTGGGACCACTAGACCCGCGAGGCAGTCAAATAATAATAATATGAAATATAATGCAATAATGGACGAAGTTATGATGACGAACAACTATCGGAAATACATTGTAAAGGATGGCACGGCTGACATATGTCGGGCATGCCACCGTCCGGGAGAATCGATCCGACACATTATTTCTGGGTGTTCTAGTCTGGCTAACGGAGAATACTTGCATAGACACAACCTCGTTGCCATGATTATCCACCAGCAACTTGCTTTAAAGTACAGCCTTGTGGAATCAGAAGTGCCATACTATAAGTATGCGCCCGACCCAGTTCTCGATAGGGGTAATATCACGTTGTATTGGGATCGATCTATCACCACTGACACGACTATTGTTGCCAATAAGCCTGACATTGCACATTGTGGTGATAGATCGATTGGAGCGCCGCGCAATGATTGTTGATATAACAGTCCCGCATGACGAGAACCTCGTGAAAGCAGAAAAAGATAAGCAATTCAAGTATCTAGATCTGGCTCGCCAGGTTGTCGACATGTGGGATGTGGACTCAGCAATCTTTGTGCCGGTAGTCGTATGAGCCCATGGCTTAATTGCCAAGAGCCTCGACTAACACCTGAGGAGGCTCTCGTTAGGCAGCTGGATCAAGAAAGCGGTACTCCTAGACACGGCTTGTATTGTTAGGAGGTTCCTCTCTCTGGAGCCCTGACCCTGTTCCCGATACCGGTGGGCTACTATTTTTTATATTTTTAAATGTTTTTTTATATTATAATTTTTGTAAGTAAAATATTTAAAAATGTATTTAATAAGGTATAAAAATGAATAAAGGACATAATAATCATGTTTTTGAACTTTTACCTACAGGATGTTACTCTCCAGAATATATCCATCAAGTAGCTTATACAACTCACTTGAGGCTTTTAATTTACAACTTAACCAAAGTTTTACAACTTAACCAAAGTTTTACAACTTAACCAACTAGGTGTTCTGGTATTCATAAAAAAACTTCGGGGAAGTTTTCAGGCAGGTGCAGTAATTAACGCGATCTCAAATTAATTAATATCTCGCTAAAGTTTTTAATGCGGGTAGTTATAACATTTACTAGCAATCTTGTGGTTTATGAGAAGGAAGGAAGTTTTACTGAACTTGATTTCCATCTCTGGTTTATTAGTACAAAACAAATATGAACGTGTATTAAGATAATTATTATGTTTAAATATAAAAAAGGACTTATTTACATTAGCTTTTGCTCGCGGCTTTGCTCTCATTATGTACGGAATGTTAATGTAGGAATCTTTTAAATGTAGCCTAACACACAGGGACAATGCAACTTCCTGTTAACATAACATAACATCAACCCTGTGATCCCCATAGGGTTAAGCAGAGGAGTATCTAATAGTGTATATAATAGTGTATATAGAGTATCCACATTTCACCAGTTATGTTTAAGTCCCATGTAATAGGGGGCGAGCCTATTGCCATCAACCGGGCACAGACTCCTTGGCTGCTACTGAGAAATTCCTGACGGAAAAACCCAATAGCACTTTGCCCGACTGGGGAATACCCAAGTCCCGTTAGTGAAAGAATTTTCAAAATCGGATCAGTAGTCCCAAAGATTACAAACTTACAAACAAAATGTACAAAATCAAAGCATTTATTTCAGGTAGACCAGTTACAAGCAGTTTTGAATTGTCGAAACAATGAAATGTAGCCACAGTCCCAGACACAAGGTATAAATACTGTGAAAGTAATGTATTTGCCCATTCCCTAGCGTATATCTGGAGAAGAATGGGCAAGAAACTCCATGGACACCCTTTTAAATCAGAATATTTTTACAAATCTTAGGTTACATCTTTCATGTTGAGATGGTACATTATGTGAGAACGATGTAGCAAGATGTGCACGTTATGTATCCATAAAAACAAAAAACGAATCAAAAATAAAATAATTCATTCAAATAAGCCGTGGCAACCAAGAGATGACCAGTCACAACTGACAGCGCACGTTCACGAACATGACATATGTATCAGCACCATTCAACTCGCCACCATCAGCGAGACATTTGGGTGAGCATGACATACTCCTAACCGCCAGGGCACATTAAAGTCAAGAAAAGACGTAGGTTTCCAGCGAATGGTAGCTATATAGTAAATAATACTCGAATAATATGGGCTATGTGGTTATATATCATTCATATATATATCAGAGATTAAATTTATACCATGCAAAGATAGTTGTTTAATCTTCAGCAGCTCCAACAATACTATTTAATGTTATCGCTATGCATTAATGCGCCTCTGTCCTTGTGAAACAGGACCGACATTGAACCAAGCATTTTAATCAGCGATATAATCGTCCAACTTGTAATATGCTTGCTTACATAGTGTGCGTTTAATGTATTGTAATGGGTGTTCAGAAGGGGAAATGAGAAGCACACAATTAGGTACAATTTGTATTTTAACAAAAATTATGAAGCTACCAATACAAAAAGGATTCACCCAGCCCGAGTCACGCTAGCAAAAGTACTACCGCGAGCCGGAAGTCAAACTAACATCCCCTTTTTATAATTGTTAAATATTCGTATCACATACAAAAATTTACATACTCATTACAACAATCACAAGAATATAAGTTATAGGTTTTTATAAAGAATAAATGAACGCTCAGAGAAAAGGACAAGTTATTAATATTTAAAATGACCACAACATTATAGTGTCTTTACAAATTGATAGATGGCGCTATTAAGTCTGATAAGTCGATTGCTTAGGTAGATACTAATGGCTGCTGTTATACTAGTTGCGTTCAATGCCAGTAGATGGCGTTAGCCGTTTATTGTTGACGCTGAGGTGAGTAGACTGAAGCTTCCTGGGCCACGGCTGTACAGCTGGCGACTAACTGTTACAGTATGTTTTGAATTTCTTCTCATTCTGTTCAAGAATACTTTGTGGATTTCTATTATAGCATCTCAAACGGTACCCCATGAAAGAAGAGCCTACTTTAGCGAGTCTGAAGCATGGCTGAACTAATTGTTCTCTATTTCTAGTACTGTAATTGTATCTGTCACCTCTTTTATTAAAAAGATATTGATTTTTTCTTACGTATATTACGTTTTCGTAGATGTATTGACAATGTACCGTCATGTTGTTAATTTCCTTAAACAGTTCCCTTAGAGAATCGCGCCCACGAAGATTATATATGGCAGAATAAATATAGACTTAATGTTTGCAGCCCGTCCCCATAACAAAATGTCATAAGACATTATACTACGAAAGTAACTAAAATAGACCAGTGTAAAGGTATCCACATCAGTAGGTAAATGTATAAGATAGAACCAAAAACACACTTATACGACTGCATACAAAAAAATTAAAGGTTTTTTGCAACTGAACTTAAAAACTTAAAAAATACCATTTTGTTAATTATGTAAAGCCAAACAAACTTATCGAGAATTACTCAGACCCTGCATTTGTACATACCTGGTTGATGGCAAAAGGTTCACCTCTTATTACATAGGACTTAAACATAACTAGCGAAATGTGACGATTCTAAAGCTAAACCTTTGCAGTAGGTTTGGGGCTAACAGTCTGCCTAGCCTTTTTTCAACTATGTTGGGGTCAGCTTCCAGTCTAACCGAATGCAGCTGAATACCAGTATTTAACATGGAGCGACTGCCTATCTGACCTCCTCAACTCAGATACTAATTCCCTTACTTAGAACGACTTTCTTTTTCTTCTTTAGCAACTGAGCCATCGACTATCCTACCAGCGTCATGTGGTGTTATTAGGACTTGTTCGGGATTAAACTCGTGATGTTATGCAATGTCCAAAATACGTACTCGAACTTCTGATCGATCACTAACCTAAAGTGTCAGGTAAACAAATACGGCTAATTGGATATCTGTGTAGTTAGAACTGTTTGGTTAGCTACGCGGCTAAAAGGACCGCAAACAGTAATATTAGGAGTAGGAGCTGTGTTTGTCCGTTATTGACGACGTCGGAATATGGGATGAGTGTATGATGGATGGTGGCAATTAAATAATGTGGAATGGATAGTGCAAAACTGAAAGATAGAAATTTCACACTAATTATGATGGGCATTCTACAGTAATGCTAATGCTGTTAGCAGGGATTTTTACATAGTCTCAACGATTACAGCTATCTAATAATTTTCGCAAGGAAATTAACTTTTGAGCTTTAGGACACTGCGCAAAAATGTATGGAAGCTGGTACACCCCTCTCCCTCGGTGGTACTTGTCGGCGGCTCATGGCCACATAACTACCCTTAAATTATAAACTAACTGAAAATTAAAATCAAATGATGGTTTTGCGCCCATATACTCGAGGGGAAATCGCCACAGGCATGCCTGCCACACCGTGTGGTGGTACTCTTCTTCAAAAAGAGCGACAACTATTAGCCCGTCTGAAGAACTATATGCCCATCTCACTTTTAAGCCATGTCCACAAGTTGTTTCCAAGAGTCATCACGAATCGTCTCGCGCGCCGGTTCTATTTTCAGCCTCCCGAACAAGCCGGATTCCGAAAAGGCTTTAGCACCGTAGACCACATACATACGCTACACATACATAGGTTATACCGAAGAGTATCTCTCTCTGTTTAGCGTTTGTGGACTACGAGCAAGCCTTCGATTCGATCGAGAATTTGAGACTTGGGCTGTACTGCAGTCTCTGAAACGGTGGCAAATCGACTATTGGTATATCGAGGTGAAGTGTTGTACAGAAACGCTATCATGTAAGTCCGACTTCAAGACCAAGCCTCGGAACCTATCCTTCTGCAGGGAGATGTGAGACAGGGGATGTCATATCTCCAAAACTGTTCACTGTTGCACTGGAGGATGTCTTCGAGGTTCTGGACTGTCATCAACGTCAAGGGCGAGTACATCTGTCACCTTCGGTTTGCCAACGATATCATGGCTGAGACCATGTAGGACCTCAGTACAATCCTCGATGACCTCAGTAGAGCTTCCGAAAGAGAGGGTATTAAAATGAACATGGACAAAACCACAGTCATGTTGAATGCCCTTGTAACAACACGAGAAGAGTCTTCGATCTTGATAGTAGTGTATCAAGATCGAAGACTCTACACTCAAGTTGTAGACGATTTTGTCTACCTGGGAAAAACGATCCAGTTAGGTAGTGTCTATCTTCGAGAAAGAGGTCAATCGTCGAATCCGACTTGGTTGCGCAGCGGTCGGGAAGTTGCGTGGTATGGTTTGTTCTCGTCCAACATTATCTATAAGAACATTACCGGTGCAGTAAATCCCTCGTGAGCCGCATAATATGCTATCTACCATTTATTAGATATGCGTACATGTATCCAACTATCCATGGTGCGCCGTCCTGACAAAAATGTATTGTAGTGTTATACTATGTTGTTGCTGCCTTCAATGTAGTTATATTAAAATGTAGCAATAATATAGCCGGGCTCTGACCTACATATTTGTCAATATACTTAGTATTTAACTTATAACTCAGAATGGACAAACATTTCAACAAAGCTGTCATTTTAAATGTTATTCCAGTTAAAAAGATCTATCCAACGACGTATAATAATATGTCATTGCTTTTGGAGGGGTGTACCAATCTGCCCATTGTCCCAACTTAAAACACTTTAACAGTTGTTTGAAATGGCTACAACACGGCAGATTTTATAATTTATGTCAATTTATTTAACCAATATTTTCCCATACGGTAGACAAAGATGTTTTAAAATGGGTTTAAAATTATAACATCATAACATCACGCCTGTAGTTTCCGTAGGGTTAGGCAGAGATGTACCTAATAGTACACCCACATTTCGGCAGTTATGTTTAAGTCCCATGTAATAGGGGGCGAGCCTATTGCCATCAACCGGGCACAAATCCAGACTCCGGGGCTGCTACTGAGAAATTCCTGATGGAAAAACCCAATAGCACTTTGCCCGACCTGCGAATCGAACCCAGGACCTCATGCTCAGCAGTCGCGCTTGCGACCACTAGACCAACGAAGCAGGTTTAAAATTATTGCCATCGTAATACTATTAACATACTGTAACAAAAACTTAACATCCATAACTAATAACGCTATCACAGGCAGAGACCCTAAGCTTCTTAAAAGAACAACTTCCTCAATTCATATGGATGACACATCAAAACGTCAAAGTAATTTAAAAAGTAATATTCTACTCAAAGCTGATGATATAAAATTCAGGCAATATACGAAACCGTAAACGTATCCTTTTTTGAAATGAGGAGATATCCTTTGTTCGCTTTCTTCAACCTTAATAAGGGCTGAAATTAAAGACGACGTTCATGCCGATGAATTTTCTTAAAGAAAAGATAAAGTAAAATATCAAATGACAGATAAAAATATATTTTCAAAAGACTGCAATCACTGGTATATTTTGACAGGCTAAATACACGTTTAAAATGTCTTTGCCTAAAAAAGAATCGGATTGGAAACTAACTTTTCTTTTAATCATTTTCATAATATTTTAGGTTAGAACTATCAAAGGTACACAATGGAGAAGTATTAATTTGTTGTTTGTTATTTTTAGTGCCTTTGTCGAGTGAGCTGTGTGACTGGTAATGTTGAAACTTGGTTTGTGAGTGAACTTGTACACTAAGAATCTATTCTAAAAATCTAAGGTCATTATTGATTTCCTCTAAAATTTTTACCGGGCTAATCTCGCGCGCCTTTTCTTAAGTATCATAAACATGTAATAAAAACCTTATTTGAGTCTTGCTACGTTTCATAAAAGATATAAAACCTCTTTAATACGTGTTGTAAAGAATTTATTGTCTATTAAATTCCTTCTTAGGTTCAACAAACGAATGCTGGGGCGTTAGCGATGTATTAAATTTGATGAAAGATACCCATATGCATAAATATAATGTCACGGTAATACCTACCCCATGATGAGGTAGATATATAGTAAGTATGTGGGCCTATTTGAATACGTTTATCAAGATTCTATTCTACGTTTATCATAGAAAAACCTAAGTTGTGGAGCGGCGCCTGTTGTTACAAAACTTCTAAAGTCAAAGACACTTTAATCCAACCACCATTTTAAAAACCCGGACAAACCCTGAAACGTGTTAGCACAAAATATTCTTATCACGAAAATGAGTTGAATTCTTAATCCTATTTTTCTTCGCATTTACTTTCGGCCAGTTAAAGAGTAGGTTTTGGCAACTGGCCAGAAACGAAGACTATCTTAGTACCGACGGCCGACTTATGTATAAGTAAAAGTTTGGGGATAAGAAGCTATGCTTAATGGCTTGTAGATAATCACTGACCGCTGAGTAACATTGGAAAAATATAAGACTGCTTAAAGAAAATACTACTTTTTTCGTAAAGAAAATACTACTTTTTTCGTTTTCGTGGTATTTTTTATAATACACCGTTATATATCACTTATATGTCTAATAAGTGTATGAATTTTAATTTTGATAACTACTCAACATAAATTAAACCTAACAACAGAGTAGTATTTTCTGTTTATAGACCGCGAAATTGATAGGGATTAAGGTCGTCACCATAATAACGATTTAACTTGAGCTTGATAGTGTACTTCTGAAGTGAAGACCAGGCTCAAGAAAGAAGTTATGTACTTTCTACTTTATTATTGTCTAAGTTGGTCATATTCTTGCCTATTTTTAAAACAGATATTTGCTTGTGTACTTTTAATGTATTTTGTAACAAATGATGCATTGATATAAAACATGACGCACAAACAATCACCGCACACCACACACCACATAACAATGTTTTAACAAATACTGATGTGATGTTGTAGTGTACAATGACTTTGAATAATGGTGATGCTGGCATACTGACAAGATGCTAGTGTCTTTTAAATTTTACATTACCGATGTTTCACTTCTAAAGCATATATTATGTGAATATAATATAATGCTCGAAAAGTAAAATTTGTTATAAAATATCACCTCGTGTTCAAATGTATAGAAACTTCAATGAATCTTAGAGGGATCAACCATTGTAAACAATGAACTGAAAACCAACAAATGTACCTTCGTTCTATAGATTATTTGGACGATTATTACTCCTGCCCAGAGGATAACTTCCTCTGGGCAGGAGTAACGCAGGAACTTAAAGGTTAGGAGTACAAAGCCTGTTTTGTTCTCAAAATCAACACAGAAATCTTGCGATCTCAATCTTTGTCTACAAAAAGGACAATGGCCGCGTAAACATGGTTTCCGTAAAACCAGGAAAATTTCTAAGATTACGTTACAAAGAGAAGAACAAGTTTATAACTGGAGTTAAATGCAGCGCCATTTCTTTGGTGTTGTCTTATTTTCGTTTATTGCATATCGTCTGTAATTAGGGCTGGCAATTTGGTAGACCTCTTGAGTAACTAAAAATACGTTGTGAGGAAACCAGCATGCCTGAGAGATATTTTTCGACAGCATGTAAAGTCGTCAGAGGTCCATAGACGGCATAAAAATTCTGACACCAGGTTAGGCACTAACTACACGATAAAGAAGAAGCAGAACTAAAAGGCCTAAATAAAGTGACATTCTATCATCGATAACGATGACTTTTCCGACAATAATGTATAGAATTGTCATGATGAGCCAACGAAAATCTTATCGATCCATTGAAAGTCCTTGTACAGTAAGATCACTTCAAATGTGCAGTTCTAGGTGGCGCTGCTTACCAAGAAAAAATTCATCGATATGTCAAACTTAGTACATTTATTTTAGTTCTGTGTTCTCCCGCCTGCACAGTTAAGTTGACTGGAGTTTAAATTTACGAAAGACTTTTAAAGTGAACGCCATGTGTCTATACCCTTTTTGTTTTGGATGGGAAATCATCAAATGACTTCTCCCGCTCTGAGCAGAGCGGAAGGGAGTGTCAGACTTGTACTGACTTAAACCCATCCATGTTCCTTCCTTGCCCTTTGTGTTCCAGGGCCGTGGTATCTCTTTCGAACAGTCCCGTAGCCCTAGACGTGTCTGTTCCCCTTAAGACTAGATTCGGTATGCTGTTTTAGATTTTAAAACCAAGTGACAGATTTCTTTCAGAAATGCCGGATGTTGAACATTACCATAAATATAAATATCAAGCTATAAATACAAGAGGCTACTTCGATCTGACTCTTCGATATTCATAATCCCATAAGAAGACCTTCTTCTAAGCTCGCCCCAGTCAACAAAATAAACATTTAACCCAACTGTCTAATTTTATCTGTTTCTAGCAACACAAAGTTATACGCCGTTTGATGCGCCCTCACCGTCCTGAAAAGAGTGAACCAGCACATTGTAAAGATGTATGTATACAATTTTCACTAAGATGAAGACAATAACACTATCATCAGCGTAGCCTTTTCAAACTAAAAATACTTAGTTAAATTAACAATAAAAAATATATATAAAAAAGGACCTAAATATAAGAAAAAATACAACAAACGAAAACAAATAGTCCTGTACGAGGCCATCTCAGCATGGTGTTGTAAGTAAATTTTTTTTTAAGTCACATGGCAAGACAGGTTGTCAGACTACTATTAAAATGCCAATGGTCAACGAAACAGAAACTTTATATGACCATTTTTTGAAGTAGGGCGAGTCCGACCACTTAAATCTTTGTGGCAACCCTAGTTTTATCCATGAATGGCGGTTTCCCTAACAAATAATAGGGATTTTATTCTGCCCTCTGAATAAAACAAAGCTCCCTTCCCCTTTGTCTGTATTAGGGAACAAGGTTCGTTAATTAACCCGGCTATCAATCTGATGAACAGTGCTGTTTTCATTGTACCATTGAGTTAGGCTCGATTTCTTTCATCAAGGATGTCACTGATGGCTTTATAAATACTCTTAACACGATTGGAAAAACGATGTAGGTCTAAAGCTGGTTTCAGACTACGCTATAATATAATAGCATATAGTATATAGCTCATAGCACCATACATTGTTATGGACACGTTCACACTGTACTGTACTATGTATTATTTGGTGCGATGCGCTAAGTTCATGCTGTGCTATATCTCGCGCTGCTCTTTTCCTCCTCCAGTCCTCCCTCAACCCCGGCCGTTACCAGAACGTCCCAAAAGGGACGATTTTTGTCCGTTAAGCGTCTTTAGGTCCCTTCGATGTCCTTTCATATGTTCCCTTTTTGAATAGCGAAGGAGTTCCACGTTATTGATCGAAGGTTCCACAAAAATGAGGTTGTTAGACAGTAAAATGAGTTTTGAAAACAGTTGATTTATTCGGACCTCAATTCATAAAATCTCATATAAACTAATCTAGGACTGATTTTTCAATCATCAGATAACCATTTACCTGAAGAGTAAATGTGACGTTTTGGCAGTCCGCCCATACAAAAACTGTCAAAATCACAAACTTATTCGTCGGATAAAATCGCGCTGATTCCGAGCAAGGCAGCAGTGTCGCTCTGTTCGTGGTGATTTACATGTCAACATTCACGTAGGTACTCTTGCTGCGGCGGCAGACGCGTCACTACTGGTCTGTCGCGGCGGTAGGGTGACACTGACGCGCAGCAGTGCTGCCGCTACATTGCTGCCTAGCTCGGAATGTAATTTCATATAAGCTTATAGAAATTGTATGGGGACCAGTAGTGTCGCGGCAGCACTTCTGCGTGCAGCGTGGTTCGGAATCATACCTTAAAAAACACATGTATTTAAAAAAAAACTTGTGAAAAGTTGGAACTTGGACTCCCAATATCTCCGTAACTAGAAGGTATGATACACCAAAACAAAACAAAAAAAATCTCGCAATGACGGGGAGAACAAGTGCCTTCCAGCTTCGTTATGAGTCTTTTTACACCCTTTATTTACCATATTTTCGCTTTCGCTGTTCGCAGTTACATTGAAAATCAAACTCACAGTAAGTTATTTTGTTGTATAGACTACCTCATTGATCTAGTACTACTGAGCATGAGGTCCTGCGTGTGCCGGTTAAAGGTATTAGGCTGATCCCTTACTCCATCATCATCTGGCTAGCCTTTTCCCAACTATTTTGGGGTCGGCTTCCAGTCTAACTGGATGCAGCTAAGTACCAATATTTTACATGAAGCAACTGCCTATCTGACCTCTACAACCCAGTTAGTATTGGGTAATACGATACTCCTTGGTAAAGCTGGTTGTCAGACTTTACGCAAGTACGCCTGCAGAGAATGTGGTTCTGGGTTCAATGCCCGGGTCGGGCAGTGTCCTTGGGTTTTTTCATCAGGAATTTCTCAGTAGCAGCCGCGGAGTCTGGATTTGCAATAGGCTCGCCCCTTATTACATGGGATTTAAGTATAACTGGCGAAATGTAGGTGTACTATTAGGTACACCTCTACCTAACCCTTTGGGGATTACAGGCGTGATGATTGATTCCATTAACTGTATGGTTTCTAGGTGAGACGATAACCCTTGAACAAAGCCAATGAATATCTCTATCTAGCAAATATAAAAGATCAGGATATACTGCATCTATATTTATCTCTAAGATGGGTTTTATGATTTTTTAAGAAAACTATCCTTGCAAATGAAATTTTGATACGAAATAATATTTTTAAAGTTATATTTTGCTTCATGACTGTGACTTCACAATACGATTCGGACTGCTTATGTATGAAAGAGACAGCGATAAAAAGTTTATATTGCTAGTTGTTTCTTTCATGTTATAGTAGGGAATAGACAAATCATATAGTAAATCGTTCGTTTTTCCCCGCACTAAGCAGGAGTAAAACAATATTGTTTTGTGCATGTCATGGTACATACCAAACAAAGTAATATTACTGTAAGCCTGAAACAAAACGTTCCTGCAATAAGATTGTTTTGTTAAAGGTCATGGTACTGTTAGCCTGCGTCATCCCACTGTTGGACAAAGGCCCCATGATTTTCAGTTTTTTTCGATTCAGCGGAAAATAGCTTTAAAGAATATAAATTTAACTTCAATTTAACATAATAAATACACATCGCTGTCCAGCTAGGTATATTTGAAAAAAGTAGCATTATTAGTGTCGTATTGAACTGTAACTAAACGTGATTTGCCCTATCCAGGAATCGAACCCAGTACCTCTAGCTCAATAGAAGTTACGATCAACAGAAGTACTTGGCTGTCCCTTTTGCGATAGTTAAAAACTTTTACGGCTAATTTGATATCAAGCCGTTTCCAATTTATTTTTTCATTAAGGTGCAGTAGACCGGGGCGCAGTTAACCGATACCTCAACTGACTATAAATACGGCCTATTCTTAGATATTATGTTTTGAGATCAATTTGAATAGAAACATAATGTGTGTACTAGACATTATATTGTTTTCCCAATTATTAAACTCTTTCAATAACTGGTAAGTACAGAACACCGCTGATTCCACCACAAAATGTACAATGTTGAAGTTTTATTTATTTGTTGATATTTTCCAGGTGGAAGCTGACAATAATATTTTTTATTATTGTATTCCTGCTCAGGTAACTATTTAAGCTTTAAGTTAAAAGGTACTGGCTAAAACGCTTGTTTTAGCTACCATTTCGGTTTAAGATCTGATATTCATTTGCTGGTAATCTACGCTACTCTAATATTTATTTAATTATTATATATAACACTTCAACCACAAAGTACAGACGTTAGCAAATCAAGCTACCCGAAACTGTCAAATTTTACCAATCAACCTTGAACAGCTGAGGACCTACGCACGGTCGACCAAGAATAGTCCTGAACGGCTCGCCGTAGCAATTTCCCTCTCGCCTCCATCCCGTGACTTGACCACTGACGAGGCTGAGCACATCAAGCACAGCCTTGAAGACCTCGTCATGGACGCCGATCCCTCCAAGCCACTCCCGGTCTTTCGCGGTTACCCACGGGTAACGGATGGCACGGTGCAGATGTGGCGCGAGGACGACAGCGCCCTGACTTGGCTGACCGAGAATGTACCCAAAATAAGCCTGCCTAACACAGACGCGACACTGACAGTCATAAAGCAGTCCTACGTACCCACCCGTGTCGGAGCAGCGCTCTTTGTACCCAGGTACAGTGAGGACATAGCGTGGCTCCACGTGGCTCCACTGGGTACGACATTGGGAGGTGGTCGCTGTACAGGGCGACTTTAGTAGGTGGTGATAACCATGGGACTTATCTTATCTGACCCTGGGTATCCCAACGGAAGACGTTGTAAAGGTCTTGGGGAGAGAGCGGTGGGTATCGTACCTACTTGGGTAGATATACGTGCGCCTTTCCCCAGCACCCAACCCTCCGACACCCAGACTAAGACCACAGACACTGCACTGACGCGACCGGGACCGACAGATGACCTGACCATGACCGTCATGACGCAACTGGAGGAGGAGATGGCCAGAGCGGCGAGGGGCTGATACCGACGCTGTGAGTATGCCGACCTCACCACCAGGGTGGACAGAACAGCTACTCACATCATCACCGACAATGAGCGACGACCGGCATGGACTGTAGGACGGGGGGGACTTATTCGATGGATCCGTCACCTCCTAACTCCCCCTCACCGCCGCCGGCACCCACGTCGTCCTCTGAACATCATCCAGGCCAACCTCCAGCATAGTCAGACTGCCAAGGCTTGGCTTATAGGCAAGGAACTGGAAGAATTATTAGTGCTTTAAATAATGGCTTACAATGCTCTAAATATTATGCACGATACACAACTCCCTTTAATGGCATGTAATAACTTGGACTGTAGGAGTTATTGGTAACCTACTTATTATTTTTATTAGAATGATTATTATTGGAGAATTCATCTCAAACAGTTTCCATCTGACACATTTTTTTGTGCAATGAATGCTCTGTTCATAATCATAATTATCTACTGAATTTCCCCACATCACGAGGCCGTAACGTAGCACTCGTACAACATAGATTTTTGTCCTTCGTACGGCCGGATCCGATCATACATATAAAGATAATCAGATACATGCATTATTTCAGGGCGGAGAACTCGTACAGTTGAAAGTGGAAGAAACAAAAGAGGGGGGTGGGGGCTGGGGCTACCAACTCTTCATCAAGCTTCTGTTACCTAAAAATGAAACCGTCAATTATTTTAACTGTTCTGCAACAGACGAGAAATGTTTACAGGTTACATTTAACTTTATGATGAGACTATTTTTAACCAAATCGAATATGACTGCCTGCTCAAAAACAAATAACACCCGTTTTTATAAAGCTATCAAAATTCAAAATTTGAAAAGCATTGATAAAGTGTTAATCTTATCAATGGTAATGGCAAACAAATCGTTTTTTAGTCAATTGTTTTGAGCACTTCAATGGTACTCAAGTTTGCCATAGAAAAAACTATGCACTTGCTGAAATTTCAAATAAAGCGCCAGCAATTATACCGAATGAATTTATATGTGAGGAAGGCAAAGTAAGCTACGGTAAATGCTGACGATGCCACTCCGTCTCGAAGACAAGGAACAAATATTGATTTTTTTGCTGACCGTTAAACGGTCAGCAGCCGCATTTTCATAATGCAACCTATATTGAACTTTGTCATAAAGGGCTAGTGTGTATAAAAGTAGATCTCGATCATGGGATTATTTACAACACACACACACAATCAATCCAAGATCAATAAAACAATTGATAAAGAAAACAAAAATCAATAATCAATCAAAAACAATCAATTAAATCAATCAATTTCAACTCTCAATTTCAATTCAATATTTAATAAAAAATCTACCAATTCAAATACAATCAGTCAAATTCAATAAAATAAAAATATGTTTGTATGTGTACGTGTGTGTGTGTGTTTATTCAATTATTTCTCAATTTCAACGTTCAGATTCTTCAATTTTTTTAATCAATTATTATTTATCAGTCTTAGGCTCCATCCAAGGTTCCGAACCACAACGGTCAGCATAAAAATCACTATTTGTCCCTTGTCTTCGAAACGGAGTGTCATTTCCAGCATTTACCGTAGCTGTTACTTTGCCTTCCTCACATATAAATTCATTCAGTATAATTGCTGGCGCTTTATTTGAAATGTCAGCAAGTGCATCGTCTTTCCTATGGCAAACTTGAGTACCAATGAAGTGTTTCATTGTTACTCAAGTTTGCCATAGGAAAGACGAATCTAAACAATTGACTAAAACTATTTGTTGGCCATTACCATTGATAAGATTAACACTTTATCAATGCTTTTTAAATTTTGATAGTTTTACAAAGACGGGTGTTATTTGCTTGTGCATTATGATAATGCAACCCTTATTGAACTTTGTAATAAAGGGCCAGTGTGTATAAAAATTAGATCTCGATTATGGGATTATTTACAACACCCGGTTGGCGTATTGGGCGTATCATCTATATTTAAGTGACAAAATTATGAGTGTAATAAAATGTCATATTAAAGAACTAATGTATTTAAATGACCATTACGACTATGGTGACCGCTACGACTATGGCGACCACTACGACTACGACTACAACGACCACTAAGACAGAACCAAACTTAGTTTTTATTGATATAAAAGGTGAATGGAACGGTGGAAATAAAAAACCGATTACGTTTTCGCAGATTAACACAATGTTGAAGTATCATGAATGTTTTGTAAAAGACCATTGCTGCCATTACATTATTTTACTTATAATATTATAAATGCGAAAGTAAGTTTGTTTGTTTGATTGTTACCTTTTCACGCCTAAACCACTGAACCGATCATCCTGAAGTTTTGCATATATCTTTGTTAGGTGTACAGAAACGGACTTAATGTACAGACGCCAGCAGGTCAAGCTACCCGAAACTGTCAGATTGTCCCAATCAACCTTGAACCTAATACTTTAGAAGTAAAGTCAAAAATCAATTAAAGAAATTTGACGGATTTTAGTAGCTTGATGTGCTGGTACCTTTTATTCCGAAAAAAAACAGTACTGTTCCCGAGGAAAACCACAATAACGTTCTTATAATAATAGATGGCGCCACGTTTCTTTCGAACCATGATTGAATTTTATTAATACAAGCAAAGTACAACCCGAATTGACTGTCAAATTCTAAATAAACGCGAGCAAAGCCGCGGGTAAAATGTAGTACAATATAATTGGGCTCAACGCCAGATAATTCAGGTTACCATATACTTATAAGTAACTTTTGGGGGGTATGAAAAACAGGGTGTAAAGCTCTTCAACCCCAATAGAAAAGGGAGGTTGTCTGGTGGGCTATTGCCCGACAGTTGTTATCGGGTTCTTCTATAAAATCATGAAACACAACACATTATGACATTTTGACGCAATGAAAATTACGTTTCAAACTACGCTTAAAAGCTGATAAAAAAATTAAAAAAATTACATATTTTTTTAAACAACAGCAACGAAACCTATTAAAGAAAGCTACTAGAATGTCTAGAATCTGTCTGCTGGCGTCTGTACCTAATAGCGGCCCGTCTAGTGCTTCACACGAATTGCGCGGGTGCAGCGGTACCCACCAATTCGGCGTCAAGTAGAAACATCGTAATTTTTTGCTATATCTTAGTAAGTATGTACCCATTCTAAATGTTCCTTCCATAACTTAAAGAATCTAAAATGAAAAAACAAAGCTTTTTTAGAAACAATTATAATACAAAACGGACTCTTTACGAAGACGTAAACCAAGCAATATGTACAGATGCGGATGCCAGCACATCAAGTTACCCGAAACTCAACCCCAATCAACCTTGAATCTAATGCTTTGACGATAAAGTTCAGAATCTAATAACGAAATTTGACAGCTTTTAGTAGCTTGATGTGCTGGCGTCTGTACATATAACTGCGCAAAAATTATTGCTGGGAAACGACTTTTATTTATGGTGAAAAATCACGTTTTACGGTAGGACTCAATGTAACGCATTCAAAAATTGTACTGATGAATTGTCCGAGGGTCGTGAAGGTGTCATAAGTAAAAAAAATAAATTAGAAACATGTATTTAAAAAAAAAAACCTTGTAAAAATATTGGAACTTTGAGCCCCAATAACTCTGTAACTAGAAGGTTCCCAGGTATGGTCTAGAACAAAAAAAAATCACAATGACAGGGAGAACAAATGCCTTTTGGCTTTGTTAAGTCTTTTTACACCTTTTATAATTAATTTTAAAATGATATAATAATGTTACTAAATAATCTAATAATGTTACTTAACAGTAGAAATATGGTAATACTTTTTGTCTTCTTCGCTTATACTGTTGGGGGCACCAGATAATGGGTCTCTCCCATCGTGTGACTTAGGGAATGCTATAACTTCCCTAATTGATTCAGCATCACAAGCTATTGTCACTAGCCTATCAATACCTAACGCAATCCCAGCGTGTGGTGGACACCCACATTTCAAAGCATTCAAGAAATGTGATAGCTTTGAAGGGTCAATATTCAAAATCTTCAATAATTTCTCTTGTAATGCAGCATTGTGCACACGAACAGAACCGCCACCAATTTCATTACCATTCATAACTAGGTCATATGCTAAAGACCTCATTTTGAGTGGGTTGGAGACCAGTAAATGCATGTCATCTGGATGAGGTGCAGTAAATGGATGATGGCAAGCTTCTAAACCATTTTCACCTTTCACAAATAAAGGGAAATCTATCACCCATAATGGTTGTACATTTTCTTTGGCTTGAAGCATATTATTTGACTTCAACAACAATGCCATCATTTCCCTTATTTCTCCAAGACATAAACAAGAGTTTTCATCATCACCTAAAACAATTATAGCTGCGTTTAAGTCCCCAACTGTAGATTGGATCCTTCCACTGATTTCAATTCCTAATTCTTTTGAAATATTTTCATTTAAAACAATTTTGCATGAATACTTTTTGGCAAACTCTCTGATTTTTTCTTTGTATTTTGTAGTTAACTTTCCAATTTCTTTATTATATGGTAATGCATAAGCACCAAAGTTTTTATCATTGGACTTCTCAGGGAACAAATTATTCAGATTTACAAATTTTAAGTCGTAAGTTAAATTAGGTTTATCAGTGCCATAATTTTTCAAAGCTTCTTTAAAGGTCATTCTTTTGAATGGTGGTTTTGGAAGTGATTTCACAAATGTATTGTACAGCAACTGTTCAATCATAGTCAAGAGACCATCTAGGTTAGTAAAAGATAGTTCTATATCCAATTGTGTGAATTCTGGCTGCCTGTCTGGGCGAGTTGTCTCATCTCTGTAACATCTTGCAACTTGGAAATATCTATCAACACCTCCTGACATTAGCATTTGTTTGAACTGCTGTGGGCTTTGCACCAATGAGTAGAAGAGCCCCTCGTGATGTGTAGGCACTATAAACTCTCTTGCACCACCAGGGGTTCGGCAAAACAATGTAGGAGTCTCAACTTCCACAAATCCATGATTTTCAATCAAGAACCTTCTCATATTATGGAGCATATGTGAACGCACTCTCAAATTATTCTGCATCTCTGGAAACCGCAAATCTATGTACCTATGCTGCAACCGTAACTGTTCTTTAGGCTTTTGGTAGTTCCTAAGATTGAAAGGCAGCTTACCTACTGTGTTAAGTATTTCCAACGTGTCCATAACCACTTCAACTTCACCTGTGATCATGGTTCTGTTGACCATTTCTTTAGGCCTTAACACTACAGTACCTTTGATTTTCACAACTGTTTCTAAAGGAATATCCGACAAATTTATACTGTTGTTGCTTACAACGCACTGAGTTAGGCCATATGCATCTCTGAGAAGTAGAAACTTGGATAATCTTGAATATTGAACCCAACCACAAAGTGTGACCTTTTCTCCTTCATGCTCAGGTCTTAGTTCTCCACATGAATGTGTTCTATATGTAAACATATTACAAGTTTGATGCTCCTGTTCTTCTTTTACCCGTTGTTTAGTTTCATGCAGTTTTTTCTTCACAAAATAAGAATGATTTGAGGTTATGTTTTTATCTAGAGATAAAACACAATTAAACTTTGCAAAAGTACGATATTGCTGATTTACGTGCGTGCTTTTAAAGCAGTATGAAGACATTGAACAATACTTCACACAATTTTTATATAAATACAAGTTTCTAGCAAACATTTTTGCTTCTGAAACACACTAGAGCAGGATACTATTTTTATAGATAGGTATATAATGTAGACGTCATCAGTTGTATCACAGTCCTTCTATTTCGCCCTATATATATACCGTATTTACTTTTTGTTTAAAATGTTTTCAATTCCTCCCTTCGACAATGTTTACTATTGTCATTTGTCACTGATTGTCACTATTGTCAGTGACGTCAGTGGTGCGGGTTGCCAGTACCTGCGTCTGTCGACTTTCGGACGATTGACTACCTGAAATGGAAAGATTTTTGGACAAAAAGGATATAGTAGGGGAGCCGTAGAAGGAATTTTGGGAGTTACTCGAGCGCGTCAGATTAATATAAAGGAGGATACATTACATATTGACAAGTACTTCCAGCCAATATGAGCCCTTAATACAGAGGGGTGCGCTCAGGAGGGACCCGTCAGATTAGTAAAAAAAAACGATCATCGGATTTACACGAGCGCGTCAGATTAAGATAAGGGGGGTTAATTACTAATTAACAAGTGTCAATTTTGCTAATCTGACGATTTGAGCGTAACCTAAGGGCGTGGGAGCGTTGCAAAGTTGCGAAAAAAAATCGATGTCTGGATTTAATCGAGCGCGGTCGTTTTTTTTTTATTTTAGAGGTAATCATACCAGAATAACAGAAAAAATATAATCTGACGATTTCCACAAGCCGAAATTTATAAAAACGTTACTTAAGATCAGAACTATAAGTACTACACTTACCTTACGAAAATTCATCGATTTTTTTTTTTTTTATATCGAAACCCATAATAAATAATGTTTTTAGTCAGTGTGCCTGGGACATCATGATGAACCTTCAGTATGCTAATCTGATGCGCTCGAGTAGTTCAAGATGACGACTTTTTTTACATTTTCAAAAATTCGCTGCGTACTTAGGTCTATTCGATATCGTCAGATTAAGGAATTGGAGTATCTGTAGGGCTCACTGAATAACCCCTATGAAAATCAGACGCGCTCGAGTAAATTTTTTTTTTTGGGTTCTCCCCCATCTCCGGAGGTGGCCATGCGAGATGCATGGCCACCCCCACCACGCAAATCGTCAGATTATTATATATTTCATATCAGAGACATGTTGGGCGATGAAAAATATCAATATCTGACGAACTTAAGTATTTCGGTGTCATTGTTTTTTTTTTTACAATTTTGAAAATCTGTAGACTCTTCCCCCACCGCTAAAATTGGAAACATTATAGGACCATTTTTTTTCCTATCATCTAATCTACCAATTCTAATATGTTTCCGCAGCGCTCGAGTAACTACACATTTAGCATCATCGGCTCCCCTACTAATATTTTGAGCTCAAAAATGTCATAAGTACAATTTTAAGCGCCCAGGAATGGAATTAGCGGGAAGTTGCAGGGATGGCCTTTAAGGTGAACCGTTTTTCTAATTTTTTTGTCAGATCAGGCGAATCCCTCTAGATAATCGTCAGATTATGAGACAGTACGATTAGAACAAAGACGAACCATATATATCTTAATCTGACGCGCTTGAGTATTTCAAAATGGCGATTTTTTTTTGCACATTATGAAAATGGCCGCGAGTTTGCGTCCCATCGAAATCGTCAGATTAGTGAATGAGAGCTTTTTTTTGGTGCACTTAACACTCCCTTAGAAAATCTGACGCGCTCGATATCTTTTTTTTTTTTCATTTTAAACCCTTAAATACAACCACCCGCATCATGCAAACGATCAGATTAACATACGTACATTATTAAAAATACGTAGGGCATTGATGCTATCAATATCTGACGCGCTCGAGGATGTCCATGCAACAGTTTTTTTTTACATATTTAAAAATCTATAGCCGCTTCCCCCACCGATGTAAAGGTATATATCATATAACATTTTTTTCTTCTTATCATCTAAGCTTTGCATCCCAATAGGTCTCTACGACGCTCGAGTAAATCCCCATTTAGCATCGTGGGCGGACTACTAATAGTATTTTTTAAGCAAACAAATAAAAAGAAGTGTTTAATTTTTTGGATTTAATGCTTCTTGTAAGTTGCTTACATAAATTTATTTTAGTATTATAAACCATAAATTATTTGCAAGTGAAATATGTAGTTATAGAAAAGTCGTATTACCCAAAAGATAACGTTTTTTTTAAGTTGCACCCTGAGCAAGACCAGGATTAGTGTTCTGTGACCAAGACGGCGCTGGCGCTTATGAGCGCGGCTTCTCCTATTATTATACTTTTTGGCGCGGCTGTCGCTAAGAAAGCACGTTCGCGACTTCGCGTCAACGTTTTATGGCACTACTGCTCCACGGCCGCCGCACCGAGCGTCGTAATCCGAAATACCTATTATTTAATTATTTATAACTAATAATCTTACACTAGTGATTTGCGTTAAATATTGAAATAATAATTAATACTATATCCCAGATAATAACGTACCGTAAAATGCTGCAACATTGCCTGAATTTTGATGTTTTCTTCGATAAATCTTTAATCTTTAAGAAAGTCTAGTAAAAAAATCACCTATAAAGGACCAAAAAATTGCTGTAAAAATGAAGGCAAACTTGAGGTAAAACGACAACATTGCCTAGCATAATATATTTTTAAATGAATAGGCATTTTGGTAACGGATTTGACGTCCATATTGCTCAAAAGTTCTTTTCCACATTAGATTTAACTGAATCTTGAATTGCAACACAATATTTTTTTTAACGATGGTAGGCAAAGTTGAGCAGGTTTCTGGAAAACTCCATACAAAAGTGAATACGGTTTTTTAATTACATAACATTTTTTTAAATATTCAAATGTACTTTTTTAATTAAATTAAATTGTTAGGTATACTTAATTTTATACTTAATCCTAATTTTAAAAAAAATCTTTGGAAAAAAAAAAAAAAATTCAATCGATACCTATTACTTGGTGTAACACTTACAACAGCAGCAGCGAGATCAACAAATAGTTTTTCTTTTGAAAACCAAAATAGAACATTTTAAAAATTTTGATATTGTTACCAGCTATTACTTAAATTAAACTTACAACAACAGCTGGGGAGATCAACATATAGTTTTACATAAACACGTAAAATCATCTTAAGTATCTTAAGCTCTAAAAAAACAACTTTAAGAAGAAACTTCTTCAAAACAATATTTTAAACATCATTTTTTTTATCATTTTTTTTAATATCAATTATACGAGCAAAACCACAATCGATTACGAGTTTGTTTAAAAAATTAAAAGTGGCAGCCCTAACCCTAGGCAATATTGGGTACAAAGTTTCGGAAATCTGACAAAACTTAGCCGACCATGATTTAACTGTATAAAATAAGATATCATACAGAAAAAACAGTTTCCGAACATAAAAGGGCATAATATTTTCTTTGCTATACTTCATATTACGTTCGTAAATAAAGCATACATACTCACAAAATTAAATTTTCTCCAGAGCCGGTAAAAAGTGGGTACCCACACTGACCGTAAAACAGACACTGACAGTTTGTCTATGAAAATTTGGAGTGAAGTATTAACGAATATTGCCATTTAGATTGCCGACTTGCTTTTTAATAATACCATAAACAAAAAACATTTCTGAACGGCAATAATTTAACTTGAATTTAGGCAATGTTGAGCTATGATGGCAAAGTTGTAATAAATACGAAAGTCGACTATACTCCTAGTTATAAGCACTAAAACCGATGTTTGGATTTAAAAAAATTGAGGGTGTTATTCCACTCGTTACATATTCACGTGATGACTTTAAAATCCACATAAAGACCGTCTGTCATCAATTTCGATTGCCGATCAGTTGGTTGCGTCAGGGTAGGGTAGCCCACGAAATCCAAATTGGATTGGCACCGAAATCGAAATCCAAATTGGGTTCTTTTCTTACCTACGTTTTTTGCAATTTGCAGGTCTTTGTCAGTTTGTATGTTGATGAAAAATGATTCGCGCCAGGTAACACGTATGTAGTTACAGAATCACTTACGGAGATGCAAATTTTTAACAAGCTCAAACTCTTAGATGCTTCAAAAGGGGCTGGGCCTGATTCCATACCACCTTTGTTAATAAAACGCTGCTGCCATGAACTTGCCTTTCCGTTGCAGTTAATTTTTAATTCTTCTCTTGCCGAAGGAATCTTCCCTGAAGTATGGAAAAGCGCAAGAATCATCCCGATTTTCAAGAAAGGAGATCCTGCTAATGTTAAGAATTATCGCCCTATTTCAATATTATCATGTTTTTCAAAGATCTTTGAGTCTCTTGTCTGTCCAATCATTAATCACCACATTGATAAAATTATTTCACCAAGTCAGCATGGTTTTAAAGCTGGTCGCAGTGTAGAAACAAACCTTGTCGAGTTTGTTTCTGATGTAACTCTAGCTCTTGACAAAAGATTAGAAGTAGATGCCGTATACACGGACTTTAGCAGTGCGTTTGATAAAGTTGACCATTCTCTGCTACTATCAAAGTTAGAATACAATGGTATACATGGCTCTTTACTAAACTGGTTTTCATCTTATTTATCCCGTAGATCGCAAATTCTTGTTGTTAATGGTTATGAATCTTACCCGTACTATGCTGACTCAGGAGTTCCTCAGGGTTCTCACCTTGCACCAGTTCTGTTTTCGCTCTTCATTAATGACATTACAGATCAAATCCAACACAGTAAATACCTAATGTTTTCCGATGATCTAAAAATTTATAAAACTATTACCTCTGATGAAGATACTTACCTAATTCAGGAGGATTTAGACAGAATTGAACATTGGTGCAACCTGAATCACATGCAGCTTAACGTACAAAAATGTAGCCACATACGTTTTTCCAGGAAAAAGCAATCCCATACTGTTTCGTACAAAATAAAAGGAGCAGTATTGGAAACCGTTCATGAGGTCCGCGATCTTGGCGTCATCATGGACAGTAAACTTAACTTTAGAAGCCATATCGATAACATCGTCACAAAATCTGCACGGTTGCTGGGATTTATTAAGAGAAGTACTAAAGGGTTTAAGCTGGTAAGAACTAAAACTGTGCTGTATAACACCTTAGTTCGCAGCCACCTAGAATTTGCTAGCGTCGTGTGGAATCCACACTATGCAGTACACTCACAGAGAGTCGAAAGTATCCAGAGAGCCTTTACAAAACACCTAGCGTATACCTTCAGCGAAATATCTCCCCGGTGTCCATACGAACAACGCCTTCAAACATATAAAATGAATAGTCTACGCGACCGTCGGCTCATACAAGATCTCATGTTCTTGTACAAATTAGTAAATCATAAATTGGACTGCAGTGAACTAATTGAGCGTATCGGACTAAAAGTACCTTATAATATGCCTAGATATCCTATGACTAACTTGTTCAATACTCAAGGGTCAAACACAAATATTGGAGTAAACTCGCCACTTAACAGACTCAGTAGAGAAATGAATTCTTTTATCAAATCCTCACCTGATGTTGACATTCACCATGTTTCCTTAAAGATCTTTAAAACCCAACTACTGGATTCCCGAAAATCATAACACAATGTTTTCTTATGTTAGTATGAACATGAATAGTTTAATCCTTTAGTTTTTATTTTATTCCACTACTTGTTATGTTATTTTATTTAAATTTTAATAGTAATGCTATCAGTCTCGATCTCATTTTTATTGTTATTAATCTTTACATATTATGTCTTTTTTTAAAATTTTAGTCGTAATTGGTAAGCTAATTATAATGATGCCGTTTTTATTTTATTTCTGAAAATTTTAAATTTTATACCCATAGATTTGAGGAGTTTAATTCATAATTTTGTAGTTATTTAGGTTTAGTTTTATTTTATTTCTAGAGCCACTCGTTTTAATTTTATATTCTAATTATGTTATCACTGTCTTATTTTTGCGAATGCTGGTTAACCAGTAATTGGCGACTGTGTAAGTCCAATATTGTATAACCTTTATTAAATAAATAAATCACAATCATGAAAATCATCAATAATACCCTGTAAGTTCGTTTAACCCTATTGAATGACTTTCATGAAATATTCATTGAATAGGGTCACATCACGTGTTACTGGCGCGACTAATTTTTCATCAACGTATTATACAACCTGACAAAGATCTGCAAATTGCAAAAAACTTAGAAAATTTGAATTTCGCGGGCTACCCTGACGCTTCCACCTTATATGTTCCCAATAGAATCAATAAAATGAAAAATTATGATAAAAATATTTTTTTGCCTGACACAGTGGTAATAGACCGAACAGCGCACCGCGTAATGATAATCGATGTCACCATCCCGCATGACGAGAATCTCGTGAAAGCTGAGAAAGAGAAACAAATAAAATTTCTCGACTTGGCACACGAGGTTGTCGACATGTGGAATGTGAACTCGGCTATCATTGTGCCGATTGTCGTAACGGCCAATGGCCTTAGGGCTCAGAGCCTCGACGACCAACTTTCGAGGCTCTCCTTAGGCGGTTGGATCAAGGGCCTGATTCAGAAGGCAGTACTCCTCGATACGGCTCGCATTGTGAGGAGGTTCCCGTCTCTGGAGCCCTAATCACCGGTAGCTTGGACCCAGCTCCCGACACCGGCGGACCGCTATTTTTGTATTTTTAAATGTTTTTTATATGGTTTTGTTTTTAAGAAATATTTAAAAATATAAAAGAATGTGTAGAAAAATGAATAAACTAAATAATAATTCAATTATTTCAGATAATTGGCATAGGCAGTTGTGAAATTTTTAAGGGCGGTAAAAACAAAGTTATAAACACAGTTTTTAAAATAATTATATTCAATAAAATCTACAAATATTTATTTTGTCTATTTTTTTTTTATAAGGTATCTAGTGATCGAATAGAATCAGTAAACATTTTTTTCGAATGAATTAGTTTACGTTAACAGGCGAAATATCTGTGGGTAATTTCTTAGATAACTTCGTTGAGCACGTACTGTAATAAATGTAATGAATCTGAATCATACATGAAAGAAATAAATATTTGTTGATTTTATTGAATATTATTATAAAAACCAAGTGTTTTTACCATCCTTAAAAATTTCACAAGTGCCTAAAATAATAATGTGGAACTAGTAGCGATATCAAATTCAACATTAGTTCCATTATTTTCAGATTCTTTTAAAATGGAACTAGTGATAAAAAAAAACAATCTGTAGTTCCATCATGGAACTGTTAATGGTACTAGTGACAACGAACCTTTAATCTACCTGGAAGTATTTGGTAGGTTAAAAAAAATATGTTTACTAGAGATAAAGTTACCTTAGTTACCTACACAAGATAGTAACGTGTGGTGTGAATCAAATGCATAGAGATGTTCTAAATGTTTATTTATTCTACAAAATACATAAAAGTAGATAGTAACCAAAAGAAATGTCAAAGCAGTGCCTTCACTCTGAATATAATAAGATATAAGCACAAGGAAGCACTGAATAGGCAGCTTTACAGTTGTAAATATAGCCTTAATTAAAAAAAAACTACTGAAAATGATTGATATTGAGAATCAAACTTAAGCAAATCTCTAAATTGCGACAGATTAGTTTAAAATTCAATTTAAACTATCAATCAGTCACCAGTAAAGAAACCTACTCTTTATTAAGCATCTACATAATAAATACAAAAAATAAGTAACATTTAAATTAAAAAAATTACACAAATCAAAAACCGAACGTCTAAAACTTCCATCGTCAAAGAAAAACTACTGCGATTGCGCGTCCGATATACAACAGGTCAAAAACGTACATAACTCAGTCAAAATAAAGAAGTCACGAATAAGAAGAGTTAACAACCAACAACTAAACTTTGAAATGTTCAAGAAATCCCAACTGCACAACCATCAAATTGCCGTAAAGATTTCATGAGCAGCAACAACAAGAGGTTACAAAAGAATTCTGACCCTATTCACTTAGAAATAGGGTGTAGAATCCCGAGAATCCATACCTAGAATTAATTTTAGAATTTAGAAAATCAAACATTTCTCCAGATTGGCATGGTGACCGGCATTGGTCTGGGTTGGTAGATGGCCGTTTGTGGGCTCATGTAGTCATATGGTAGATTGAAGCAGCTCTGCATCGGTGACATGATGGTAGGGTAGACCGGCGCGAGCGGCGGTGGCGGTGGCGGCATCGACTGCTGAATAAGGTCTGCCTTCAGCATCTGAAATCAATTACAAGTGAAGTAAGATATTAAATAAAATAATTCAAATTTGCCAAGAGAAATGAGAAATTTCTGATGGAAAAACCCAATAACTTTTGCCCGACCCGGGAATCGAACCCAGGCCCGCTCAGCAGTCATGCTTGTGACCAATAGAATCAGGATCTTTTTTTACAATCTGTTGCTATGTAAAAAAGCATTGGAATGGATTAATCTTGGCAGGTACAAAAGGATCAAATAGGACATGTAACACTCACAACTGACATGTGACGACGAACATGGACTGTTATAAGGATCTGTCAACCTCCATAGGAAGGAAAAAAGCGCGAGTATATCAACGCATCAAACCACATTATCAAAAATAATATTTGAAGAAAATTTATAAATATAAAAATCAACATCTGTTCCTCCCTTAGACTCCTTAACTACTGAACCGATTCTTTGGCACACCAGGAAAGGTGAAAAAAAAAAGCATTGGAATGCATACCAGGCACAGCTAGTAGGTACATAAAATGACCGCATACCTTAATAACTTGCAATGCACTTTCAGCAGCTTCAATGTGTGCCTGTTGCATGGTCAGACAGGGACCTGTCGCCAGAGGTCCAAGTCGTCGAGGAGCACTCAGCAGAGGCATACCAATGTGAGGCAGCTCAACTCTTCCAATCCATATCTCGGTGCTTGTAGGGTCCATGTACTTTTGGTAGTTGTAGACTGGAGGTGCCCACATGTATCTGCATGGAAGAAACACCGAGTATTAAAAATAAACAGTAGAAGAACAATTCAATTTTATTCAATTTACAGAATAATACAAATATTTTTTAAGCTATATTTTCTACGATACCAAAAGAATTCAACATCTGTAGGCAAACAAGGCAAAAGCCTGTATTTCAACTATCAACGCCAATCTCCTCAAATAATAATAAAAAAAAATAACAATGAAACAATCCTTATTCATCACATTAAGTTACAGTTACACATTAATTTGCAGTTCAAAAATTCATGCCTAGATAGGTAGGCCTAGGGTTTAAGAGAAAATAAGTAATTGCAAAATAAACTTACCTCTTACACATTGAATCAAGCTTAGCTGGAGCCAATAAGTAACACTCTTTAGTCACATATGGATAGGAAGAATTGATGTCGGATGGAGACCCACAAGACGAATCCCCTGCACCCGCAGACCCAATGCCTTCATCTTCTTTAGGAGAGGATATGTATTCCCTCTTTTCCAACTGCTGTTTGTAGAGTAACAAGGTTTGAGATAGGTTGAAACTATTGTTGAATTTCGAATTGCCCCTGTTCATCTTCTGAATGCGGTAAATTTCACGAACAACTGGTTTTGCCCATCGTATTTCAATATTGCTTCCATCAATTTCAGCATTTTGCAACTTCACCATGGCCAACTCTGCATGCTCACGTTGGTAGAAATGTATGAATGCATAGTCATAGATCTTTTTAACTCGCTCAATTTGGTTGTTTATGGCTGCTTCAAATACTGCCTGGATGGTTTCAGGTGTGGTCTTAATTTGGAAGTTTCTAACATACAGCACCTTTACCTGCAAGAAGATGCAGACTTCATTAATTAAAATGTTTTAGATAAACACTTTGGGTGTCACACAGCTCATATCAGTTTAAACAAACAATCGCTATAGGACACTAATTGTTAAATTTAGACACCTGCCAAGGCATGCAAAGTTGCAGATTATTGCCTTAGAGCAAAAAAAAGGTTTAGCAAAACGTGGCGACAGCAGTTCGTTCAAACGGAAATTTTTCACAAAAATAAAAATAAAACCCTAAGAATGGTTGGTATGATTAATTAAAACAATTGTAAGCCATTGCTAATAAACTCGCCGTGCCCGCACGCAAAATACGCGCTTGGACGTGGAGTTGCGGACACCAGCCCGCTATACAACATAAACTCGCCGTGCGCGATTTTAAATAAACAAATGCAATGCGATCTTATAAACTGAACAAGAGGCATATGGAGGCCAATCAAGAAATAATAGGTACGCTGCGCAACATATTAGAATCTGCTCACCCTTTGCATCTGCTCATCGTCAATATCAGGCTCCGGTTCGGCCCAGTCCACCATCACCTCCTGGTCCCATATCTTAACACAGCCAGGAACAAGCGCCCGCCGTGCCATCGCCGCCGCGCGGTGAGAAGCAAACTCCACGAATGCGAAGCCGCGGTTCAGGTTCTTGTCATAGCAGTTCTTGTACAGGATCAAGTCCACAATCCCACCCACGCGCTTCGACAGTTCCTCGTACACTTCTTCCTTAGTCTTTGTCTTCGGGATATTGCCGACGAACAGACGACAGTTATCGACAGACTTGACGACGCCAATGTGCCGCCGCGGTCTGATCTCGATGCCGTTCAGTTCCTTCACAGCCCTGGAGGCATCCGACTGGTTCGTGTACGTTACGAAGGCGTAACCCCGGTTGGAGCCAGAGAAATCCATCATAAGACGCATTTCGTAGATCTTACCCATCTTTGAGAACACGGGAACTAGTTCATCTTCGAAGATTTCTCTGGGGAGCTTGCCGATGAAGACTTCACAGCCTTTCTGGGGCGCAGGGCCAGTCCAATTCGGAGGCGGCCCGAACTTTCTTTGGCCGTTGTGCTGCACCAGCGGGTACCCGGTCTCCTGCATCAGGTCAAGGAGTTTCCGCGTCATACACTTGCCTGGCTCTGCCATTTTAACTTTCAGAATAATCAAGAATAATCAACTGATCCAACGCGTGCTACAAATCAACTGAAGTCCGTTCAAAGTAAAAGCGGCAATTCAAAGTGGCGGCTCTCTTTATACTTTTGCCGACACAAGCCGACAAACACAGTGCGGCGGTTGTGACGTAGCAAACGATTTAAATTTGGCGCTGATTTCTTATATGTTTCTTCACTAAATATTTGAACAATACTTCTTGTAGAAATAGATAGTTATCAAATATTATTATTTTGTAATAAAACTGTATTACGTTATTATTATTCTGATTAATTATTAGTTTTGATAATAAATACACAAAAAAAAAGTACGTAAACATTTGAGTAACTCGTCGTCGGTATTTCAAAGTGAAGGATATAGGTAGGTATTTGTGAATGAGACTTCCCTTTGATTACGTTATTAAGAGTAAAACGAAAGAAGTTTAACAAATAGATAGTAAGGGATACAAAAATAATTGAAAAAAATGAATTAGGAAATAATCAAGAGAATTATGAAACTATTTTGGTAAGTTTACGTTTCGTTTGCTTGAATTCCAATGATAGATACATATATTTTTAAACCTATTGAATACTAGAATTTCATGTAAATATTTAAAACAATTATTTAATAATTAATCAAACCTATTTGATAAACAAAATGAGTTAAATGAGCTTCAGAGAATTGAATAAGTATTACAGTAAATTGTGATTTGTTTGTTATAAATTACAAAAGTTGTTTTAAATCAGTTTTTTTTTATTCAAGCCCTAATAATACATATTGATACTTTTAAATGCAACAATTAGATTATATTATATGATTGGAAAAATAAAGTTATTTCGTGTCAAGATTAAGTTCCATGCCGATAGATGGCGCTGGTATCAACTTAATGAAATCTTTTAGAATTCGAGGGAATAACGGGGGAATCCCATTGACATAGCTTAATTATATAACATTTTTACATTCCCTACAAGTTTGCTAGCGAAGATTGGAATCAAGTAGATTTCTCTACTTGACTCCAATCTTCGCAAGCAAGACCAAAAGAAATAATGAAAGGATAATCTGAAAAATCATATTATGGCAAGGAAGGCAATAATCACGTACTAGACTAATAGACGGAGGTAAAGAATCTATAATATCATAATCCTCAACATCCACAGGCCGACTTCACTCACCCACTGCTGGGAATAGGCCTCTCTTTGCTTGTGCCAAACTCCACGTTCTTGTAGCCTCATCTAGGATATTGCCGCAATGGAAACAATGTCGTATGCCCATTCCAAACATTCTAAGGTATAGGTACTAGGAAATATGCTTCGCCGACTCCAAACTAATTAGGGTTGAACCACATCTCTCAGCACGGAATCGCACTTTTCCATGCTCCTATCCTTCGTCGCTCGGAACCGTCATTTGCTAGGATGAGAAATAGAGCATGCAGCATGCTGCCGATCGCATCGTCGATGCTGCCGCATCTGATCTGACACCCCCGCTTTATTCAACCCTTAAGATTATGACAAGATAAAGGTGCCGATTCCCTTGTTCACAAACTAAACTAAAATTTATCTTCTGTTCTTTTCTTAATGAAATAGAAAGAAAAAGATGCACTGAACTTAAATTTGGTTTATTTTGTAAACAAGGGAATCGGCACCAATGTCAGATTCATTACACACGTCACAGATAAAAATCTGTAAGCATTTCGTGTAAAGCATGGTTTTTCCATACCAATGATTCTTTAAATACATTGGAGCTCAGTTTCTCAGTTACTGATCATCATCTGCGTAGCCTTTTCCCAACTATGTTGGGGTCGGCTTTCAGTCTAACCGGATGCAGCTGAATACCAGTAATTTACATGGAGCGACTGCCTATCTGACCTCCACAACCCAGTTACTACTGGGAAATACGGTACCCCTTGGTAAGACTGGTTGTCAGACTTTTTGGGCCACCCATCCATAGACCAACCTAGGCAAGCACGGCTTAACCTAAAGATCGACCTGAGCGACTGTTATTGTTTAGCCACGAGCTCCTCAGTTACTGATATGGGTAAATAAATAGTCAAAATACACAAATAAATTCAATAACTTTAATATGATGTCAAACACACAACACGTACAAAATAATTATATTCTTAATCAGTACATATACAGCATTCGGTAACATTCAAAGCGACATAACATACAAAACGATAGTTAAAGTACTGTGGTTAGTAAAAGTAATAACGTCTAACAACATTGTCTACGCCACTGCTTGACCAATCGTGTCTTGCTTTCTGACGGAAGAAGAGTGCAACCACTTTAAATTCAAGTTTACGTCGAAACTAAAGTTATAGAATTTTTTTTTAATAGGGTTTTTTTTTGAAGACATTCCATAGATTTTTTTTATGTAACATTATATTTGTTAAAGCCAGGTTCCGCCAGAAAGCATTAGAGTCAACTCACACCAAAAGAGCGGCGAAGGGCAGCGAAGCGGAACGCAGTTTCAGTGTCATATGAATTTTAACTATATTTTCATTACTAAAATACTTATTATCGCTTGAGAAACTCGAACGAGTCGCGCGGATGCTCGTGGCGCCGCGGGAATTCCGGCGCTTTTTCTGTTTGTCCGGGAATTCGCTGCCCTTCGCCGCTCTTTTGGTGTGAGTTGACCCTTACACCTAGATATTCAGTTTGGTCTCTTATACAGAAAAGTCAGAGATAAGTCGCAGTTATTTAAAAAGGTCTTTTAATTTTGTGACGTTAGAGAATTCGGCAGTATTTCTGTAGGCAATTAATTTTGTCATAAATACATATACACACTAGGCTCTATAACACAAATCTCCGTTTTCACAAGTGCTGGAAGACATCCAAATGAATGCATTAAATAAAAGTGCGCAGTTGGATTTTCAGCGCTATACTTTGACTATACCGCTGAAAATTTTGAAAATCCTAAGCGCGGTTGTATTATGTGTTCATTCAAATGTCATCTAGTGTTACTGAAAATACGCCTTTATTAGAACTTCATAAGCTACAGCAGTACTTAGCAGAAATATATCATAGTTGGAGATTCACGATGTAGACACTGGACCCTGTCATAGGAAAGTATACATAGTTATCAATAATAAATGGATTGTAAGCCTTTAGCGGAAGATTAAAAAAGTACATATAATTATGTGCGAGCACGTCAGTTGAGTTAGAAGTAAGATGTTCTATAAAATTATTGTTTCATTATAAGACATTGGTGCCTGTTAAGTACCAATACTCCATAGAATCCGCAAATTAAGGGAAACTCACGCAATACCTAATCAACATTGCATCAGCCAGGCGACAGGAATGAAAACGCTGATGTCGCACAACGTGACACACGACGGCGACCGGATGATGGCACCAATTTCCACATATTTCCTCACTTTTGATTCCAACTTCGAACAATTGTCACCTCAATTTATATTTTAATGTAATACTGTAATAAGTTTAATAAATAGTTGCAATTTAATTTCGGTTTTTTTTGCAACTTGCCCGCCGGTCTGACATAATTGGCGCAGTCGGTAGGATCCTCGTGGATTCCTACAAAACTACCATACGATTATCCTGGTAGTTCGCGGTTCGAGGATCCGAATCTACACGTCGAGACCAGCAGCAGCAAGGGTATCCGAGCATCGATACGAGCGAGAAGGCCGAAATGAAACTGTGAGTACATTAAAATCTTTTAGTGGATTGCTCATTCCTTATCTTTTAAGTTATCCTGTCTTTAAACTTTTCCAAAATTTTCCATCCGAGAGAATCGCGGAGTGTTAGGTTAGAGAGTAGGCAGAGTAATAGAAATAGTGCTTTAGACCTCAATAGACAATTAAATTCAAGTTGTAATTTAAGTGAAGATAAAATGGCCGATTTGGACCACATATTTAAGGCTCTTAGATTAGTACCCGAGTTCGACGGGAATGTTAATGTTCTAACAAGATTCATCCGGTTGTGTGACGAATTAATAGACGAATTTGTAACGAAACTTGACACCCCGAATAAACTTCATGAGATTGCTCTAATTAACGGAATACTAAATAAAGTAACGGGCCCCGCCGCACGTTTGATTAACTCTAATGGTGTCCCATCAGATTGGTCAGGCATACGTAAAGCTCTTGTCAATAATTTTTCGGACCAAAGGGATGAAACTGCGTTATATAACGATCTAGCATTATTATCTCAAGGCTCTGACAGCCCTCAGGAATATTACGAGCGTTGTCAGAACATATTCAGTACACTCATGACATATGTTACCCTGCACGAAACCATAGCTACAACCGTCGAAGCGAAGCGGGACCTTTACAAAAAGCTAACCCTTCAATCTTTTGTACGCGGTCTTAAAGATCCATTGGGCTCACGTATTCGTTGCATGAGACCTGAAAGTATCGAGAAGGCGTTGGAATATGTTCACGAGGAGCAAAATGTAGTTTATTTACAACAACGTAACAGCCAAATTCCTGATAAGAAATTAGCTCAACAAGCCACGTCACAAAAACTACCCCCTAACCAGAATTTCAATCTTCCGCCACCTAAACCGTTTATGTTTAATATGCCGGGACCTTCTAGGAGTTCTTTCGGACAGCCGATGATGTCACAGGGACCTCCACAATGGCGACCTAATTTTAACCATCAGAACCAGCCTGGTCCATCACGCACTCAACAAATATTCCGTGCTGCACCCAATAATTATAATCAGAATAATGTATTTAGATTTCCACCCCGTAACCCGGCACCGCAAGGCAACCCCCAACAGCAACGACCTATGAGTGGTGTTAGCCACTATGTGTCAAAACCGTTGCCACCCAGTAACGCTGTGAAAGGACATGACTGGTCTAGGTCGGGTAATCCCCCGCCTAGCAACTATTTTAAAACAAGAGAGATGAATTTTAATGATTTTTCCGATTATTACGACTATAACGATTATTACGGCGGTTATTCTTATTACGAACCTTATGACTATTATATTGAGAACTATTATTCTGATTATGACCAAGTGTGCTACCAACAACCGGAAATAACACACAATGCTGCCCCTACCGAGGACTCTAATAAACTCGAAAGCCCTTCAGGTACTAATAGCGAGGATTTTCAGACGTCTCGAAAGTCAGACAAACCAAAATAGAGGTCAATCTGCAAACCCAACGCACACTACCTTACTTGCAAATCAAGGACCCCCCTTTAAAGCTTTTAATTGACACAGGCGCTAACGAATCTTTTATTTGTCCTAGCGCATTAGAAACTTATTTTCCTAATGTTGAATTGAAATATGATCCGTTTGAAGTTTGTAATGTGCACGCGACGACGCGTAGCAATTACTCAGTAACTATACCTTGTTTCCCAGAAATAAATGATAAGGATGATGTCACACTATTCGTCTATAAGTTTCACGATTATTTCGATGGGTTAATCGGATCAAATTTATTAGATAAGTGGGAAGCTACCATTGATTTTAAGACTAAATCTTTAATTACTAAGAATGCATCCAACCCCATACAGGTTTACGACTCGCGTAATGCAAACTTATATGAAGAAATAATACCTGCCAATTCTTCCAAATTAGTTAGGTTACCAGTTAATTCTCAAGACGGGGAAGTTATTATTCCGGAGCAAGTTATCTCAAACTGTCATATTAGCGAATGCTTAACTACCGTAAAGAACCATAGGGGCATAGTAGAGATACATAACCCCACGCGAAACGACGTTATATTTTCTATGGATCGCCCGGTGTGTGCGCAACTTTATAATCACGAGTGCAAACGTACCGAACAAGTGCCTCAGCGCGTAAAGGAAGTACTATCGCGTCTGCGCACTAGTCATTTAAATGAAGAGGAGCGCATTAACTTGGAATTATTATGTGCGCGTTATGCGGACGTATTTTATTTAGAGGGCGAGAACTTAACGTTTACTAACCAAATCAAACATTCTATTAAAACAACCGATGAGATACCGATTCACACTAAAAGCTACCGTTATCCTTTTGTGCATAGGCAAGAAGTCCAAGAACAAATTAGTAAGATGTTAGCTCAGGGAATAATCCGACCATCCGAGTCTGCGTGGAGCTCACCTATATGGGTTGTACCCAAAAAGGCTGATGCCTCGGGTAAGACTAAATGGCGAGTAGTAATAGACTTTCGGAAATTAAACGAGAAAACTTTAGATGACAAATACCCTATCCCTAACATTGCGGACATTTTGGACAAATTAGGTAATTGTCAATACTTCACAACCCTGGATTTGGCCAGTGGTTTTTATCAGGTGGAGATGGACCCCAAGGACATCCCCAAAACCGCTTTCACTGTTGAGCATGGCCACTTTGAGTTTTTAAGGATGCCAATGGGATTAAAGAACAGTCCATCCACTTTCCAAAGGGTAATGGACAATGTACTAAAAGACCTTCAAAATAACATATGCCTGGTCTATTTAGATGACGTCATCGTTTTCTCTACGTCACTACAGGAACATATGATCAACCTGGAAAAAGTATTTAACAGATTGCGACAGTCCAACTTTAAAATACAGATGGACAAGTCCGAGTTCCTCAAACTCGAGACAGCCTATCTAGGTCATGTTATCAGCAGTGATGGAATAAAGCCAAACCCGGATAAAATATCGGCAATCAAAAATTACCCGCTTCCGAAAACCCCCACTGAGATTAAAAGATTCCTAGGACTTCTTGGCTATTATAGGAAATTTATACCGGATTTTGCAAAAGTCACAAAACCTTTGACTCAGTGTTTGAAGAAAGGCTCAAAAATTACTCTAGATCAAAATTATATTCAGTGTTTCGAAAAATGTAAAACTTTACTAGTTAATGATCCCATTTTAAAATACCCGGACTTTACTAAAGAATTTATTCTTTCCACTGACGCATCGAATTTAGCCATTGGAGCCGTTTTATCGCAAGGTACTATAGGTTCGGATAAGCCCATTGCTTATGCCTCCCGGACCTTGAATAGCAGTGAAATTAATTACAGCACGATCGAGAAGGAGTTACTGGCGATTGTCTGGGCCACAAAATATTTCAGGCCGTATTTGTTCGGTCGGAAATTCAAAATTGTAACGGACCATAGACCCTTGCAGTGGGTTATGAATATCAAAGAACCCAACTCGCGCCTCACACGTTGGCGACTTAAATTAAGTGAGTTCGATTTTTCAGTAGTATACAAACAAGGTCGATATAATACAAATGCGGACGCGTTATCACGAATTGAGTTACATAATGAAGAGACTAGTTCGCTTATCGCTAACCCTACCGAAAAGCCTCCTTCCTTAGATCTCTCAAGGACAGCTACGGTACATACTGACGCGGAGAACCCGATACTGGAAATACCTATAACGGATTTTCCTCTCAATAAATATCATAAGCAAATTATTTTTACAGTTGTCGATGACGTAAAGAGCCGCCCTTCCGTTTCAAAGCCCTTTGAATCGCATGTTAGGACACATATTCAAATTTCCAAAAATAATCTCGAAGAAGATATCGTAAACGCCGTTAAGGAATATGTTAACCCCAAGGTAAAGACCGGTATACTCATTAAACCCGCATTAGCTATGTATGAAATTATTCCCGTTATTCAAAATCAATTTAAAAGTTCATCCATGGATTTGGTATTAACAAAAGTCGAATTAGATAACGTAAAGGATTACCTAAAACAACAAGAGATAATTCGCAATTACCACGAAGGTAAGACGAACCATCGAGGGATTAACGAGTGTTACATGTCTTTATCCAGCAAGTATTATTGGCCTAAGATGAAGGAGCATATAATGAAATACATAAATGAGTGTAATATTTGTGGTCAGGCCAAGTACGATAGGAACCCAATAAAACAAAAGTTTCATATCGTACCACCTCCAACCAGACCCTTTGAGATAGTCCACCTTGATCTTTTAAGTGTCGAAACGCATAAGTATCTCACAATCATTGATGCTTTTTCAAAATATGCTCAGGCCTATCACTTGAAGGACGCAACAGCAGTCAGTGTCATTCAAGCCCTTTTAGTATTCAGTACCCATCACGGAATTCCCTTAACTATTGTAACAGATAGAGGCCCGGAATTTACTAATCAATTATTTTTAGAATTTATACGAATACATAAAATTCAACATCATAAAATTTTGGCATATACACCTAATGAAAATGGCATGGTAGAAAGACTACATTCCACATTATTAGAACACCTGCGCGTGTTGAAATTAGAGCACCGTGGGGAATCCGTAATTAACTTAATGCCATATGCGATCTTAGGTTACAATAGCTCTATTCATAGTTTTACGAAGTGCAAACCTTTAGATATAATCACCGGCCACTTAGATCCACGTGATCCGTTAGATATTAATGTTTCGGATAATATTCTACAATTATATTCACAGGAACACCGTAATAAAATGCAAAAAGTCTACGAAATTATCAATGAGTCATCGCTTCATGACCGTACACGTATTACCGAAAATCTTAATAAAGATAGGGAGCCCGAGCAAGAGTATAGCCCAAATCAGCAAATTTTTGTACGGAACCCTATGGCGAACCGTCACAAATTAGCCCCCAGATTTACGCGCGATACTGTTTTAGCCGACCTACCAATCCACATTTATACTAAAAAGAAACGTGGACCTGTTGCCAAGTCCCGCCTGAAAAGGGTCCCTAATAGTTCCCGATTGTTACAGGATAATTCCACTGATCCTGAGCCTGGCCCAAGCGGAAGAGATAATATTAAATAGTTTGGATAATGGACCTGGCATACTACCTTTCATGTTAGGAAAGACTAAAATCATTTCCCACTATCATTCATTCATCCAACCAGTTAATTTAGATGTCATGCGTAAGAATATAAATGTAGTTAAGAAACAACTGGATTATATTTCACCTGAATTCCATAATAAGACGCTATCATTATATGAACCACACATAGAGCATCTTAATAGCAAAATTTCATTATTATCCGAGCAACTAGAATTATTTCAGTCTAATCGCGTTAAAAGAGGCCTTATAGACGGATTAGGTTCTGTTATTAAGAGCATCTCCGGAAACTTAGACTACAGCGACGCCATTCGTTATGATAACGCTATTAAAACCTTACAGGAAAATGATAATAAAATCGTCACAGAACTGAATAATCGTGTGAGTTTAAACAAACACTGGATGTCTGAAAATTCGGACGTTCTGCACAAATTAATAGAAAACCAAAATAAAATCAAGGACGCCGTAGACAGTATTTCAATAGGTAATTTACGTAGCGAACAAGACATAGTTAAATATGCCCATCTGGCTCAGTTCTTATTAATGCTAGCTGATAATATTGAAACATTATCCGACGAACTACTTAGATTAGAAAACTTACTAGCTTTTATACGTGCGAAGAGCACGCACTTCCTTATGTTTAAGTTAAATATGTTTAATAGGATGATAGAACAGTTGATTGCTCTCTATGGCAGAGAACAAGTACTGAATATTAGTTTTAGGGAATATTTTGATATCATTAAGTTGGGTTATTACTATAGCGGTCAGAACTTAATACTGGTTTTCAAACTCCCGGTTGTCTTTCCCTCTACCTATGAACTATATAAATTATCCATAATCCCTAATAAAGATAACAAAGTATTAATCCCTTCCTATCCCCTCCTGGCAATTCATGACAAGGATTTTATGTACATAGAGGCAGAATGCCCGAAGTCCAGCCAATACTATCTCTGCGAGGACAACATAAACCACCGCTACAGGAATCAAGGGGACTGCATCCACCACCTGATAACTACGCAGCAAGTTGACGAATCCTGCCAGTTCACCACTACCCAACTTAAGACGGAAGCTGTGGAAGCACTCGACGATCGTCACTACGTAGCGAGCTTTCCTACACCCACGAAGATTCGTTTATCTTGCTCTGAAACACAATATAACATCGTGCACGGAAGCTATCTAATCACCATTCCAAAGGGATGCGTTGCACAAACCCCAGCGCTCACCTTGGCAAATAAAGATGACCGTATCAAGGGACAAGTACTGAAAATTATGAACATTCCATTCCAAGACGAAGCCGTCTACAACCTAGAAGCCCGAAAGCTAACTCTCAACACTGCAGATCTCCGCAGCCTCCATGTCGCTACCCAAGAAATATCTATGGAAACACCGTTGAAAATAAATCAAGCCGATATTCATAGCGTGTATTACACCATCACACCGCTATACTTAGTACTATTAAGTGCAAGTGCACTGGGCATTGGCTACGCGATACGAAGATACATAAACCAGCGCTCGCAAAAAGCGATTACTGAACATCAAACCAGTGAGATTGAATGCGGCGAAGTTTATGCTGAGATCAACAATCATACTGCTGCACCTCAGCCGAGATTATCAGCGCTATTATCGAACCTGTCAAACAATAGTCGCTGATCTTCGGGAGGGAGATGTTAAGTACCAATACTCCATAGAATCCGCAAATTAAGGGAAACTCACGCAATACCTAATCAACATTGCATCAGCCAGGCGACAGGAATGAAAACGCTGATGTCGCACAACGTGACACACGACGGCGACCGGATGATGGCACCAATTTCCACATATTTCCTCACTTTTGATTCCAACTTCGAACAATTGTCACCTCAATTTATATTTTAATGTAATACTGTAATAAGTTTAATAAATAGTTGCAATTTAATTTCGGTTTTTTTTGCAACTTGCCCGCCGGTCTGACATAATTTGCCGATTCCCTTGTTCACAAACTAAACTAAATTTAAGTTGAGTGCATTTTTTTTTTATTTCATTATGAACAGGACAGAAGATAAATACTAGTTTAGTCCTGTCAAATTAGTCAGCACCTGACGCAATTTGATGTAATTTTAGTAGTCAACTTTTTAATCACGTCTAAACTTGTGTCGGGCGCTGATTAATTTGACAGGACTAAACTAAAATTTATCTTCTGTCCTTTTCTTAATGAAATAGAAAGAAAAAGATGCACTGAACTTAAATTTGGTTTAGTTTGTAAACAAGAGAATCGGCACCATTGTGTTTGTAAGAGATCGGGGCACCCGCATGTTAGGGTCGGCCTGATTCAGCACGGGTCTGGCGGCAAAACTTAATGTATAGGTATTTTATTTTATTTTTTTATTTTTACTTATTATTATATGCAATTTAAGAGATCAAATAAACGTAGAATTCAATTTCTCACATTTCTGATAATTATAGTTTAACGTCAATTTTAACAAAAATACTAGTATTCAGAAGCATTCGGTTAGACTGGATGCCGACCCCAACATAGTTGGTAAAAGGCTAGGCAGATGATGATGACAGTTTAACGTCAGTTTCAAAAAGTACAGTCAGCAAGGTCCTAATGATAATAAGCTTAAAGTGATAGAATATACAAATATAACATTCAAGCATACGAGGTTACATAATATACATACCATTTGATATATCACGGGTTCCGTCACGAGCGGTAACATTTTTTATAGAAATAAAAATATTTTAGAAGCAATTTTCTCGTGGACCAACCATTGTAACAAGATCATTGTCATATTAGAATGGGTTCATACAATAGAGTAGAAATAAATTGATGTTTCTCACAGCATACTAGTTCTCGTCACTGTCTAAGAACCAATATAATTCTTATTTTTTATAAATATTTACACCAAAGAGGATATATGTAATCATAAAATTCATTCACTCAAATAAAAAAAAACATTTGAAAATGGAATGATTTTTACACGGATGGATATTTTTTATTTATTTAAGCCTCTTTAATTCCTTAGCAGCAATACTACACCGTGTTTTTTTTTTATAAACAGGGTGTCAACGGACTCTTCACGAAGCTGTCAACCAAGCATTGAAGCATTCTGTACATCAAACTAAGTAACTTTACGTGTTAAGAGTCTTTTTACACCCTTTATATATATATTTTTACATAATTTTATCTAAGGACCTCTCGACGAGTACAGCCTACAGGCGTCCTACATTTCACTCCACTTTTTCCTATCTCGGGCTGTTCTCATCCAATCGTTGTTTGCGAATTTTATAATTCGTCTTCCCATCATTCCAGAGGGCGACCTCTTTGAGTTTCAAATTGAGAATGCTTCTCTTCATGGCTCTTTGACATTTTTCAATTCTTTCTTTCGAGAGGCAAGGTAAAGACATGAGTCTAGGACTTTCTTTTAGAATCTTAAAATTAGTTCAGATTTTAGAATTTCTTTGTGACTCCAGAGCTTGTTCCATATCAAATTAATACGTCTCTTTAATTCGTCACGATGTGTTGATTTTCAGAAAGATATTTGTTTACCTAAAAATATGTATTCATGGTGATATTCCAACTGTCGACTCTCCACAATTATGGGTCTTTGAGTTTTGTTAGACATGATTTTAGTTCTTTTGATATTTTATTCTAGACCATGATTTCTTCAAGTTGTGATGCAATTTCAGAAAACACTAAAATGTCCTCAGTGAAACGTAGGTTGCTAATGTATCTTCATTTAATATTCATACCTTTTTTTAACCAGTTAAGTTGTTTCATGATGTTTTGTAAAACAGTTATATATAATGTCGGGGGCAAGGGGTCGCCTTGTCTCACCCTTCTTCAGATGTCTATTTTGGGGCCAGTTTCATCCAGTTTTACTCGGCTAATGCTTTTCTCGTAGACGTTTTGTATCAATGGTTTTTAATGGCATATTACATTTGTATCGAGCTTTCCATATACTAGCGTGGGAGATACGGACGGATATAGATGACATTAAAGCTTAAAACAATAAAAAAAACAGTAATATACAATTAATTATACAGCCCTTTATGATGTGAATACCTCTAATCAAACATAAAGCGATAAAAAAACTTAAAAATATGTCTTATAAACTAAATTGAGTTTAAGATAATCTAATACTATACAAGAAATCATACAAATCTGTAAAGCACTACAAAAATAATTCAGTGGATTTTTTTTTGCTGAACCCAGAATGTGTGCATTGTCTGTTATCCTGCAGACATCAGCATAGCTACAAACGCTTAGATTCGATTTCGATTCGGAAACTCGTATGTCTATCTCGCTCGCTTTCGTAATGCCAAAAAAAGATAGATACAACTTCGAAATCAAATCGAATTGTTTGTGAATACCTATGCAGCTGCGTTATTTAAGACTTGTTTACAGTCTTCTCGCGGATACTTTGACTCTGGAACTAAATAGACAGCGAAAACAAAGGTCACATTGTTCTGCAAAATCAAAGGTTAAATACAAAGGACAGTAGCCAAGTCTGTACTATAGACTACTTTGTGAGAGTAGTGTCAGCAAAAATTGTCAAATTAGGTGAAATGCAACACACAAAATTGGAACTAACGCTGTCATTTTGTTTTTACAATACAATTTCACAAGTTACGCCTCTGTCGGTGTCAATCAAAATATTTTTGTAGCACAATAAAAATAGTTAGAAATACAAATAATTGTGCTATCTAAACGATGTCCCAAACTCCAGTATGACAAATCTCCTTTCTGTGAATCACACTAAAATGTCCAAGTCCAACCTCAAAAACAAACACTATCAACAGTCTACAAAAACACATTCATACTCCTGTCAAATAGAACAAAACATTCCATCACATAGGTATTTAAAATCTCATCTATCACAATATTATGTATTTACATCTCAGAGTTCTGATCCAGTCCTTTATTATCGTATCCTCTAGCCGTGGTGACGGAGGCGCCATCTGTGTCGAAACTGGCGTCGGTGTCGAGTTCAACGACCCAGGGCTGCAGCTCCGCTGAACAGAACATTCCGTAGACGATGGCGCCTATTAGGTAGATGGCGCTGGATATGAAGAATACGATGCGCCATTGTTCTGCAGTCTGGAACGAGAAGAAGTAAAAAGTAAGTAAATAAAGAGAATAAAATGTTGCCACCATTAACTAATATCTTAATATATATAAATTACGCGTCACGTTGTTTGTCTGCGATGGAATCCTAAACTACTTAACCGATTTTAATCAAATTTGCGCATCAATCTAATTTCCGTGTGTAGTTTGATCCAGCTTGAAAGATAGGATAGCTTACATCTCAATTTATAGTCGCAATATTATTTAATTGCATTATGTGACGCAGACGAAGTTGCGCGGGACAGCTAGTTGAGATATATGATTAAGAAAAAAACACAGAAAATGATTTTGTCTGTTCGAGCTAAAGTAAAAATCACCTCCCATCAAAACCAGTTTTTTTTTAAACAGATAAACCAGTTTGTTTTAGAGTACGTCATGTATGTTGAATAAAAACGATGTCGTTAATAATAAACATAATGAGTATCCCGTTTTAAATTTTAACCAGAGAGAGAGATACCATGAGAGAGAGAGAGACTTAGTGACCTGGTCAGTTTAAAGACTTATAGCCAACCGATGGTTGAGGTCGTTCTTGTTTGGTTTCTGTATTCTACCATCGTTGCCACTTTCATACCTGATTTATTTTTATTGATTCTTTTTTTCCCCGTTTTCTTTTGTTTTTACGATTTAATTCATTTTCATTTATTATTTTTGTAGAGTTACGGTTAGTGGATGATTACAATAATTTATTAATCTCCTTAATTGTTGTGTGCACAGCTTCCTTTCAGCTAGCTGCTAGCGCGAACATAGCTTCTGTCCACCAGATTTAGTCACTTTTCTTTCAATCTTAAAAACCAATTTTTATGTATTGCAATACTACCATTCCCTAATAGGGTATGTGACAGGAAGTCAAAATAGTTACTTTTTTATGAACTGTCAAAACGAAAAATGTGTACGTGATTTGTATGAAATAGCACGTTGTGACGTCATACTTATTTGGGATCAAATGTAATACTTATTATCAGTAAATCTAATTTTACAATTATATTGTCCCCCAATATTTAATTTCTGTTCGGTGATGGTAGTTTTTAAGATGAGTGGCCTTATTTCTACGTATTTTTATATTTTATTTTTGACCTTGTCAACTAGCCTATTAGTGGAAAAAAATAAATTGTGTTGTACCTTATCAGTAACGATAGAGCCCGCAAGCGGCGGGCTGATGATGCCGGGTAGTGTCGCGATCGTGTTGGACAGACCCATCAGTATGCTGGCGTGGGGTGGCGCGATGTCCAGGTGGTTTACACTGAAAATGTAAAGTTAAATGTTCGTTATTATATGGATAAACAGAACTACAGATCCACGCGTTCCATGTAAAATACTGGTATTCAGCTGCATCCGGTTAGACTGGAAGCCTACCCAAACATGGTTGGGAAAAGGATAGCCAGATGGATGATCATTATCTGGCTAGCCTTTTACCAACTATGTTGGGGTCGGCTTCCAGTCTAACCGGATGCAGCTGAATACCAGTATTTTACATAGAGCGACTGCCTATCTGGCCTCCACAACCCAGTTAGTACTGGGTAATACAATACCACTTGGTAAAACTGGTTGTCAGATTTTTTGTGCCACTGACTACTTAACGACTGTATGTATCTACAAATGACATGATGTAATGGGTGGTCAACCATCCACAGACCAACCTAGGCAAGCACGGCTTAACCTAAAGATCGACCCGAACTCGAGCTCCGCACCTAGCCTAACCGCTAGCCAGATGATGATGATACCTAAAATATTATTGACTTTATGCAAGTAATTTAAACAACGAGCTTCTTGATGTGATAATGTCATATAAATCGATGAACACCAGCTGCACGCACGAAAAAGTGTCACGTTCCGCCTGAGCCGAGTGTGCAAGCGAGAGCGCGGAACAAGCGCTAGAGGCACGACCGGTCTAAGCTAAGGGCTTGTTACGCATCTATGTATTATACAAAATAATGATAATTCAGTGATGATAATACAATTCAATTCATAAAAGTATGCAATTTTCCATCAATGTTTTCTTATGACGTTATCACGTAAAATTATCGTCCGTATTCCGACTTTACAGACAACTATTTTTTTTTTGTGGGGAACAAACTAATAGTAATTAACCTGTTCAGAAACTTTGAAAGAAAGTAAAACACGTTAAGACTATTTTTTACCTGAATCCCGACCAGGCAAACCCTCCGAGGCCCACGGCAATGGTAAGGAACACGATACAGCCCGTCACCGTCGTTGAATACGCTGCCGCTACCATGAACACCGTCTGGAATGTACAAACTATTATTTTTTCAATCGTTCGATTTGGGGACAAACATTTAGTCCTGCACGCGTAGCATGATGACGACATTCTTCTTGGTAGGCAATAAATCCAGGAAGCCCGTAGTCCTTTGGTTATAGAAAGGCTAAGGTTTGGTTGTTTGTTAAGGACATGGATTGGCAGATAAGTCCTATTTCAGTTCCCTGTTCTTACACATTTACACACCACTTAACTTGGTTTACGGGTCTATTCCAGAACTTGTTTTTCACCCATTCAGTGCCCAGCACCCAGCATATGGGTCGAACTTCGTACGCGTGCCCAACACCCGTATCCGAGTCGTCGTTATAATCAGCTATAGATGACTTGTATTCATGCCCAGAACCCGACTAGCGAGTCCATAGCTACGGATACGGGTTGTCGGCACGCGAACGAATTATTGTTTGACCCATATGCTGGGCACCGAATGGGTTCATCTTTATTTTGATGTAATTACCGTTAAAATTTGTTTGCCAGTGATCGCTGGCAATTCTGCGTCGTCCCATAAATGTGATTGCACCAGATAAATTTTGACAATAATGAAAAATAAAATACCTGTGACAGAAAAGCTCCACAGTTGAACAGCTTCCTGATGTTAGTGCGCGACATGAGGCCGCGCCGGAGCATCCAGTCGGCGATGTGTCCCGCCACCTGTAGCACTATCGCCATCGCTAGGTACGGCACGGCTGATAGCCAGCCCGTTTGGGATGTCTCGAACTTGAATACGTCTGGAAAAGTAGTCAAAAAGAGGGTATATAAATATAAATTGATAATATGATGTTATAAAATACATATTCATTGATTACAGGTAGGCCTAGGCAGTCACCAGTCCAAAGGGATATCGCCGCCCTGTGATACATGGATTTGGCAAACGATCAAATGCACAATTTATGCGCCAAGAATAAAATCATAGTCTTTGGGTTCAAAATGATGTGTTTTTATGTGAATAATAAATATAAGCACGGGAATCTTTAATTTGGAACACAGCAGTCTTGAAAGCAAAGCAGTGTGAGCCTCTTACACTTTATTAGACAAGGAACATGCTCAGCCTTGTTCATAACAGTTATGGCATTTCATGAGCACGCGTCAATCACGGCAATATAAACCTTATTTCAACAATATAAAAGTCTTAAGACAAAATCACCATACCTTGCATAAAAGTAGGCAAGAAAGTGAGCAGCGTGTAGAAGCCCCAGTTTTCGCTGAAGTGCGCCATGACGATGGCCCACACCGGCGGCGACCTCAGCATCGCCTTCCACGGGTGACGGATCTTCGAGCCTTCCACCGCTTGAGTGCCGCGGGAGTCCTGGAATTAATTAAGATAGATTTGGTTAAGCTATCATCCACATAGTCTTTTCTCAATGGGGAAGGCAACTGTAAATCTAATGGCGCTAGCATAGCTTGTACCAAGCATCGTCATTAGTTGAAAATCTGTCAATGTCATTTTATATTTCAAAATAGCTTGAGCTCATTGGTCAGATTAGGACTAAGTTATGGACACGCCATCTACAATCAGCTTTGAGTAGCCTTCCCCATTATGTTGGGGTTAGTTTAACCAGATGCAGCTGGGATCGTTCAGTCAATTCTATTTCTTTCATCAGCTGGGTTGTTTTGAGCGTCTGTGAGTAATTCGTATTAATTGATATTTTTGTCTTTTTGTTTGCGGTATTGAGTTTAAACATACATACATACATGCATATACTCACGCAGAAACCACAGAACGCCACCTGCTACGATCCTTACACACTCCTTTTGCCTCGTCCACGTTCATACATCTGGTCATACACGCACGCCGGTTGCGAGTACAACGCACCTGACCTTTCTGAAGAACCTCACCAATGAGGTCAGCGTATGTTCTTCTAGGGCGTCCCCTCCCGGCGTTGCCACTCACATCTGCCTTGTAAATACCTTTTGTTAGTCGCTTTTCACTCATCCTCTCCACATGACCAAACCATCTAAGCATACTTTTTTCAAAAATATAACTGTATATAATAATTGCTTAAAATATGTGTAAATTCCATTCACAGCGTTAGTCGTATTGAGGTGGTGTTTACCATGTTTTTACTAGGCTGGTTTCATTCTGGAGCCTCCAGAATCATATACTGAGTCGTGGAAAAAGTTGATACGTAGATGTCTCGTACCCTCTCACCCTGAATACCAGTCATTCATCACGGCAGAATTTATTTAGTCGAATTTGCACGGAAAATACGTGAGCATAACATTTTATTCGCCCCAGTTTATATAGCGTACCTGTATGTATTTGAGTTCTGCCGGAGTTATGTGTGGATCCTTTTCAGGTGATTCCTTCACGACGAGCCACCATATCGTTGTCCACACCAAACCCGACAGACCTGTAATAGGATTAAATAAAATTCAATGATTTAATACGCGTTTTTATGAAGGGACACAAATTTCGTTATTTTATTAGGAATTCATTAATTTATCAGGATCAAACATAGACTCTTACAGGGTTACTAAATCGAAAAGGACCTTATTCTCACCAAACGGTTTTTTTGTCTAGTGGTCACTTATCAAAGATTATTGTGGGCTGCAAAGTTAGCTTGCGCTATGTCGGATTGTAGAAAATTTTCATTATTTTCTTTTATAGGCATGGATCTTCTGGCTCTCGAATGATGTTCTTTTTGGTAAACATTTTTGTGAAAGAACGTTTTGTAAAAAGTATTTAAAAAAACTTTTAAAAATGGAAATAATAAAAAAAGTTTATTTTTTTATTTTTTCATTTTTAGTTGTAATATCCATTCAGCATCATTTATTTTACATTGTTAACAATACATTTCATGGTAATATGCTTATCACCAATAAAATGGATCTTAACATACATATCTGTCGAAATGTAGGTATACTGTACACATCTGCGTACCCCCCTCAAAGCATACAGGCGTGGTGTTATGTTATGATGTCGTGAAACCAATAAACATCCAAGCGATTGCAGCAATCACGACAGATGTTCTGTCTATTATTGAAGAGTTCCGTTCCATATCTCCGAAGTCCATGATCAGATCATGACAATATTTCTATGGAACCACATCGGGTGTATACCCTTTCGAATTAAAAAAACATTTTTTTAAATCGGTACACAATTGGCGAAAATATCGATGAACATACACAAAAAAATACATACAGACGAATATAGAACCTCCTCCTTTTTGGAAGTCAGTTAAAAATGGCAGCAACGCGACAAAAGACCCTTGTAGCACCTATACTTTAGCTGGCTGTCTAAGTAGTTCATACATGGCCGTATAGATGTCGCTACCAGTACGTTACCTGAAGAATATGGCCGCCACTTACCAAAAACATAGAATATCCCCGGCCAGCCCGTATAATGAGCTAATAAGGAGCATATAGGCATGGAGACCACAGTGCCGGCGTAGCTGCCGCTGAACGCGAAGGTGGCGAGACGAGCGCGCTCCGAGGCAGGCGCCCAGCGCGACCACACTGCGTGGATGCACGGGTAGGTCACACCCTGGGGAGAACGAGAAGAATTGAGGATTCAATTGTAATTACTTTTATTTTTCTCATAAACAAATAAGGAGTATTACCATTTGAGCACTAATGATTGAGCACCAAAGATTTGCTCAAAAGGGAATATCTATGGTGCTCTTGAAATTGGTGCTCAAATGGGAATACTCCACAAATAAGTATGAGTTGTCAATACAGTCTGTTCTTAGATTCCAAGCTGTCTTAATCCTCCCTCTAAAGTCTCACGGACAGCAAAACAGGCCGTGTTCCAGTGGAAACCAAATAGTTTGATTATGATGTATTTGTTATCTTAATTCAGACTGTTCGTGTTTGTTCTCCGATTTTATTCTCTAGAGCTACTGGGTTTAAATTTCTCTTGGATTGTGCCTGTTGACGTGCCTGTTCCAACCTCATCTTGGATGAGGATGAGACGTGTAAGCCCAAAAGTCGTTAATATAAAGGGTGTAAACAGACTCTTAACGAAGCCGAAAAGCACTTGTTCTCCCCGTCATTGCGATCATTTTTTTGTTCTAGACCATACCTGGGAACCTTCTAGTTACGGAGATATTGGGGGTCAAAGATCCAACTTTTTCACAAGTGTTTTTTTAAATACCTGTTTTAATGTAAGATTTTTACTTTTAACACCTCCAGAACCCTCTTACTATTCAATCCATCCATCAGCACAATGTTTTATGTGCGTTACATTGAGTCCTACTGTAAAACGTGACTTTTCAACCAACCGTGAAAAAAAGTCGTTTCCCAGCACTAATTTTTGCGTAAAGTTACTTAGTTTGATGTACATAATGCTTGGTTGACGGCTTCGTGAAGAGTCTGTTTATACCCTGTATGTATTATCATCAGTTACGACCTTATTGTAAAATAAAACTATCCTTACTTTCTCTAGCAAAAGCATACAAGACTTACCTCAAATAGTCCCTCGACCACTCGGACAGCTATCAGCAAGGCTGTGCTGGTGTGCGCAAGCGGTGGCGTGAATAACGTCAGCAGAGACGTCGCTCCAATACCTATCGCGAATACCCTGCAGTAATACAATAACATTAGTTTTGAGAGCTTACTTAAGCAAATGCTTCCAACGTCAAAGTCGTCCAAACGTCCTGGACAAAGAAAGTACTTGGATGTTTCGTAAAATGTATACCTGCTAACATAACATCCTGTAATCTCCGAAGGGTTTAGTGGTATACCTCACACCCACATTTCGCCAGTTATGTTTAAGTCCCATGTAATAGGGGGCGAGCCTATTGCCGTCAACCGGGCACAAATCCACTCCGTGTCTGCTACAGAGAATTCCTGATGGAAAAACCTAATAATTTTCTGCCCGACCTGGGAATCGAACCCAGTATCAAAGATAGACAACAACTTCCTTCTGTCTGCTACTGTTAATAACAATAAACATAGTCAAAGGGTTTGCCAATCTGTCTTGACAGTAATTTGTAGGTGTGTTGGAATCCCAACACTAAACATACTAATTTTTGTTGTGGATATCACTCGCTTGCAAAATATACCTTTAATTATCAAGAACTAACAGTTTTCCTGTGTACACAACACATACACATAGTGACATACCCTACAAGGCGCCATCAGACGGTAAATTGCTTGTAAGGTAATTTTGTTCAGCAAGTGGGCTATGACGTCGAACTGTATCCAGTATCCCTAAATAAGAAATAAGCTTTTAAGGCATTCAGCTTCTTGATTTGCAAAGAACAGTTTAGCAAGCCTTCAGCTACGACGCGACCTTATTGTCTAAGGTTCTATAAAACGGAACGAACCTGTTACCTCCTATTTTAGCCGCAAGCCATCCGCCCGGTAGCTGCGTGATGATGTACCCGTAGAAGAAGGAACTCAGCACCAGACCCTTGGTTTGAGAGTCCCAATCGAACTCTGGGATCTGAAAGAGTATTAAATTGTTTTATTGATGGGAAACATCTATAGCCGCGGATAAAACCGATTGTTGGTGTGGCGACGCATGCCGTGGCTACGCGTCGCCACGCTATGCGATGGTCTATACAGGATGTCCAGTAAATAGCACGATATACTGCAGGGGGTGATAGCTTGGGTCAATACCTACCAAAACAACACAATATATGTTCAGCAAAATCTTACGGATTTACAGTTTTACAAAATTTTCCGAAATATGAAACAGATTTTTAACAGATTCTTGTTTTTGATAGAAAAAAGACTTATCAATGAGTAAAGTAACTATTTACGAATAATTTGATGTAAAAAAAATACTAAAATACTAGAAAAGGATTTTTTTGTTTCAAGGTAGAGATTTTTCAATATTTCGGAAAATTTTGTAAAACTGTAAATCCGTAAGATTTTGCTGAACATATATTGTTTTGTTTTGGTAGGTATTGACCCAGGCTATCACCCCCTTTTTTTTTTTTTTTTTTTTTTTTTACGGATGGGAAATCATCAAATGACTTCTCCCGCTCTGGGCAGAGCGGAAGGGAGTGTCAGACTTGTACTGACTAAAACCCATCCATGTTCCTTCCTTGCCCTTTGCGTTCCAGGGCCGCGGTATCTCTTTCGAACAGCCCGCAGCCCTGGCAGGCATCGGCCCTTGCGGGCCCCTCCCTATTTGCTGACATCTCTTTGAGGCGCGCATGGAACACGAACGCGCCGTCAACACGGCCTGTCGTCAAAAGACGGACGGACGGCGAGCTAGCCCATTACTCTCCGTCCACAGGTCCGCGTCTACGGTGGCCGGAAGCCACCACGTGACCCCCGACGCCCGAGGCGTCTCCCGCGGCGGCTGGGACGAGAGGTTCTCTCCCTCTCACGCTCCGCCACCTCCTTCGCTAGCATGACTGCTTCGCAGAAGGAGGTGACGGCGTCCCATTCCCTTTCGCTCCGGACTATGGACTGGACCAGGGCCGGACGCGATAGGTCGCCGCCGCCGATCGCCGCTACGAGGACACGGCGGTGCTCCGCCCAAGCGGGGCAGACCTCTACCGTGTGCAGGCTATCACCCCCTGCAGTATGTCGTGCTATTTACTGGACATCCTGTATATACACTGTAATACTGTTACTATGTACTGTAGTTTATGCCTATTACTTGTCCAAAATAATTTCTATGATTCACATCTGCCATCTGCCATTTATTTCGTCACCACTGCCCTCAAAAACGGTGAAGCCAAACATCGTGAGGAAACCGGCATGTCCTAGAACCAAAAATTCGAAGACATGTGACATCTACCAATCCGCACTGGGCCCGCGTGGTGGATTATAGCCCATACCCTCTCATAGAGAGGAGGTCTGTGCCCCAGCAGTGGGAACATTATAGGCTGATGATAATGACATCTGCCAGGCGTCCCGTGAAGACATACAATTTTTTTTTATATTTTTGTACTTTGAAGGCTTCTTAGGTGTAAAGGAAAGATACCGAGGAATGGATCAAGAGAGAATTGTATTGCCCAAATTAAGAATATGAATATAGTCACGTATGGACAGGTAATAATAGAGCTGCGAAGCGAAAGCGGAAGGGTAGCCCGCGAAATTAAAATTTTCAATATAATTTGCGATCGTAACAAATATCAATTTATAGAGTCATAGTCATCAAAACAACAGTACAGCCCTCTTAGCTCATTTGAGTAAAATAAACATTGAATGACTTTTCATGAAAATGTTATTGATTGGGAATCCTAATATTTGCATCTTGAAGGCAGACGCAGGTTAGGCAGGCAGATCTTCGTACTGAAGGCAAGACTAAACTCGTAGCAAAATGAGCCTTAAAATCATTTCTTAAATGTCAGGAAAACTCCTAAAACGCTTTCTTCACCACTTCCTAGTATTTTAGCTGTGGAGAAGAAGTGGCAGTTTAAAGTCCTTAGCAACTGAGTGCTATGTGCACTTAATTTAATCATATTTGCCATAGATACGCTTTGAAGAAGACTGAAGCTTATAAATAAATGTATCCCCAATCAACTACTAGAGTCTATTAGTGTGTGTCTTTATAATGGGCACATATTGAAATGAGGGATCTATGTTGAATTTTATCGACTTATAAAATATTCGAATATTTTTTAATATTTCTTATAGAATTTTAAAAATTTTGTTCGCTACTATGACCCCAGGGAAAACAAAACATTTTATAAACTTTTAACTAACTGATCTATCGCGATGAAACAAGCAAACTCCACAAGGATTTAAAGTGATTGACTTCCTCATTAAATGAAAATTGTGGAAAAAAAACTACCCTCAATTGAAAATAAACATGTGTTTTTAGCAAAATCTGTTTATTTTTTCATCAATTTTTACAATAATCGTAAACTTTCTGAATATGACGCCCCCATTACCTGCCTTTTTTATTACTTTAAGTTATTTTTCACCGTATTAGTTACTTAATAGTAAAAGTTGCATGTTTATAACTCAAACATTACATTTTCTATCAAGTGTTAAAAGATGGCACTCCGAAGGCGGCTATTTGTTTTCTTATGAGGACGCATACTTACTTCCAATCATTATGGAGTTATATTATTATATTTTGTTTTATCGCAATAGATCATTTAGTTTAAAAGTTACACCGTTTTGTGTACAACAGGGTCACAGAAGCGAACAATTTTGAAAAAAAAACAGATTTTTTTTTATTTTTTTTCTGTCAATAAAATTAAGCATAGATTCCCTCATTTCGATATGTGGACTATATATATATATATATATATATAAAGACTCATACTGTATTATAGCCCAGTCAAAATAGACATTGACCTCTGCATAAATTCCGATACAGCTGAAACTTTGATGAACGTTAGGGATACCATTGAAACGAAATTGTGAAAAATCCCCATCGATCCCATGTGTGTAAAATTTTTTATGCGAGGTCAAAGTGTGCAAAAATGGGTTTTTTGGATTTTTTTTCTAAATAGTTCGTTTTATGAGAAAAATAGTTCAGACAAAAATTGTAGATCATTTAACTATCTATAAAATTGTCCGTGTTTTTTCTCTAAAACTCACCATTTAGGAGAAAAAGTGATTCTAAAATTTACTAAAGTTGTATTCTCCTTAATATGCACTCGTTTCCATACTTACCACCTATGAGGTAGTGTACTTCGCGCGATTTTTTTTGTGTGGTTTAACTACGGTAGGCCTACTCTACGGTTTTTTTTACTGAAGTTAAATTAAATGTCAGGTCTTCTTATTCTGCTTCTTCTACTTCTTCTATTTCTTCTTCTACTTCTTCTTAATCTTCCTGAGTCGACGCAAATTGTTGTAGTAGCGATACGTCAGTTGTTTCGTCGTTGATGTAGGGATCTTCTTCTTATAGAGATTCAACATAAACACCACTGGCCTTGACAATTGGTGCATGCTGGTGAAAAATAAGCCTTCTTCTTTGCAGCAGCATTTCGAATTTCACCCCTTTTTGCAATTGCAAAAAATAATATTAGGGAGTTTTTCTGGTGCAGGTGGAAGTTGTGTGTGAATTGGTTCTAATACATTATTGATGCTTCTAACCCCATTCTTCTGGGTCCAGTTGATTACCAAGCCACACTTGAATCTGGTAGTAAACTCGATCAAAATGTTAGTGGGCAGAAACCGAGGTTGGAGGAAGAAATCAAAATCAAATCAAAGTTTTATTTGAAGTAGGCCAGTTACAGGCACTTTAGAATTGTTAACAAGATAACAAAGTAATGAAGCTACAGTCACAAGGCATAAAAACTGTGAAAATACTGTAGTACGCCCATTCCCTAGTGTAGATCTCTATGGAGAAGAACGAACAAGAAACTCCATGGACGCTCTTTTAAAGCAGTATATTTTTACAAAATCTTGGCTAAATCATTCATGTTGAGATGGTACACATAAGTGAGAACGATGTAGCAAGATGTGCACGTTAAAAGTGTCCATAGTACGAACAAAAAACAAAAAAACAAGACAAAAATAAAATAATTAATTCAAATAAGCCGTGAGAACCAAGAGATGACCAGTCACAACTGACAGCGCCCGTTCACGAACATGTCGCATGTATTAGCACCATTCAACTCAACCATTTTGAAGGGAACTAAATGATCCGATACACGCGCCGCTATCAGCGAGATAGAATAAAATCTCGAAAAAATATTTGCTTTTAGGGTATCTCCTGTACACGTAAAGGGGGGGAAGTTTTTTTACTATCGTGTCCCCCGTAAGTCGTTGCATAGATCTTTAAAATATATTACGAGTTTGTTTAAATATTTTTTCGATTAAGGGATTCGTTTGCTAAATATTAATTTATTATTACCTTAAAGTGCTAATTTTTGTTAGATTCGAGTGCCTATCCCCTCTAACAGCTAAACGGTCGTGTTTGCGTGTGTGCGAAAATTCACAGTGGTAGTATATTATAACAAAGTTAAAAGGCTTTACAAGTTTACGAGCAATAGTCGACCAACGTATAAAATGTACTTGGGTAACATATTTTCCTAAACATAATGTATGGGAGCACAGGTTTTTATCTGTAAATGTAGGTTTGTTTCTATTATTGAACTTTGACCTTGCATAATTTTTTTTGCACACATGGGATCGATGGGGACTTTTCACAATTTCATTACAATGGTATCACTAACGTTCATGCAAATATTCAGCTTTATGGGAATTTATGCAAGCTATTTTTATGTCTATTTTGACTGGCCTATTAGCCCAATCAACAGGACTTATGTAACCCGCCTCTGAAATTTGGCATGTGACGAAATTAGGTAAAACAGATTAATCCTACATTTTTTTTTAATGAGAATTTCACAGATGGGAGACTTTTTCGGAAGTCTCCATACCACAAATACTCGCGTTGATTGGACTATATAACAAGTCATTGTTTTCCAGTGTCATAAACATAAATAACAACGCGCGCTCTCACAAAGGACAGAACGCTGAAATAGATATTTTTGCTACTGCAACAATTTTTTACTATAGTGTGTAGTAGGTACTATAGTGTGTACGGAGTCTACACTACCAAATTATACGCTTGTAAACTGGTAACTTTTTATATTTATACTTTTAAAATCAATTAATATATGTTTTTAAATTGTTTCATATTTTTCTCTCTCCTTCTGACAATCCATCATTTTTATTTCTCTTTTACCTTCAAATGTATTTACTTTATTAAGCTGACAGTATTAATCGGCTGCCAGAACGATATACGAGGTGCATTCAATAAGTACCTAGCCTCATCGCCAGAGGGCGCTGTAGTTTCATAAGAGTTTTACCACAGTGTAGCACATTCTTTTTTAATTCTTTTTTCAAATTTTCATTCCAATCCCTTCATTAGTTATAATTTGACAAATTATGGAAGCGAACGTGTCGATAGGTTTTACAAAAAATGAAAAAGAGCAATATCGTTCGGTGATTCCATTCCTATTTTTGGAAGGGAAAACGCGCATCGAAATCAAAGAGCGCTTGGATGCTGTGTACGGTGACTCTTCTCCATCGATGGCCACTGTCAAGAATTGGTTCAACGAGTTTGCACGTGGCCGTACGTCGGTTTTTGATGAACTACGTCCAGGTGCACCGAAAACAGCTGCTACGGAGGAAAACATTAAAAAAATCCATGATCTCGTATTGGCAGATCGCCGATTGAAGGTTCGGGAGCTAGCTGAGGCTGTAGGCATTTCAGAAGGAACAGTGCATCATATTCTTCACGAGGAACTCGGCATGAGAAAGCTGTCGGCGCGATGGGTGCCGCGTTTACTCACACCGGAAAACAAGCGCAACCGTGAGACCACATCGGAGACGTGTTTGGCGCTGTTTAAGCGGAATCCAGCGGAGTTTTTGCGTCGTTTTGTGACCGTCGATGAAACCTGGATCCACTGGTACACACCAGAGACCAAGGAGCAATCAAAACAATGGATCCAGACCGGGGAACGTGCTCCAAAGAAGGCGAAAACTGTAAAATCGGCCGGAAAAGTTATGGCCACCGTTTTCTGGGATTCACAAGGTGTGATCTACATCGATTAGCTCGAGAAGGGTAAAACAATTACAGGGCTTTACTATGCCGAGTTATTGGGCCGATTCGACGCCGAATTAAAGAAAAAACGACCCCATCTGGCGAAGAAAAAAGTTCTGTTTCACCACGACAACGCACCGGTTCACACGTCTGCCGTTGCCATGGCCAAATTGGTCGAATTACGCTACGAATTGCTGCCCCAACCACCGTATTCTCCAGATTTGGCCCCTTGTGACTTCTTTCTGTTTCCTAATCTGAAAAAATCACTCGCCGGGAATAGATATGGATCAAATGAGGAGGTCATCGCCGCCACGGAGGCCTATTTTGCAGAGTTTGACAAAAACTATTTTTCGGACGGGTTAAAAAAGTTGGAGCATCGCTGGGCTAAGTGTATCGAACTAAAAGGAGACTATGTTGAAAAATAAATTGCCACTTTTCTAAAATTTTCGTTTACTTTTTGTAGGCTAAGTATTGATTGAATGACCCTCGTATCATCATGGGACCTCTACAGTACACCTACGAATACTCGCTAATGGCACCCTATTGACTATGTCTTATTCAAATGATTTCAGTCTTTAGTGTCAAAGAGTTATTTTCGTAATCGTTTTTAGGACTATTACTTAAATCGGACGTTTACTTATGTTGAAGGGAGCAAAAGTGAAAGGGCATAAATCTATCCTGTCTTCAAGTAAAGCATGATTTTATACAGTTCTATGCTTCAGGCATAAATAAAATAGCCTTATTTTTCAGGCATAAGAAGGCTTAAGTACATTTTAGCGAAAACATTTCAAGACGACATTGTTGCGAAGATAAATGACATAATCTTTTGCTAAGAAAGAGCTTCCTATATCCGTACTAAGATAAATGCGTGAGTAACTCTGTCTGTCTGTTACCCTCTCAAGCCTTAATAATCTTAATCTGTTCAACCATTCGATCCAAACTCCACCAAAAAGGAGACAACCGGAGATTATGCGGGAATCAACCAATCAATCACATTCCGTCACATTCGTTGTAATAAACCAATCACTTTCTTTGTAATCACTCTCGTGTCTTATCTTCAGGTTAAACTGAGCTTGCCTAGGTTGATCTGTGGATGGGCGACCACGTTACATACCGAGTTTCCTCTGCGCCTCGAAAAGCACGGTAAGGCGTTGATCCCAGCTTTCATTTGTAGATCATTGACTTTCGTTACAGGTCAGTGGCCCGAAAGTCTGACAACCAGCCTTACCAGGGGTATCTTATTATCCAGTAGTTAACTGGGTTGTGGAGGTCAGATAGGCAATCGCTCCATATAAAATACTGGTATTCAGCTGCATCCGGTTACACTGGTAGCCGACCCCCAACATACTTGGAAAAAGGCTAAGCAGTTCAGGTAGACCATGACATACTTCGCTTTTAACTATTTGGCGTCTCTAAGAAATCATTTCTAATAACACGCGCGTGAAGCCTGGAGGCAAAAGCTAGTATTCTATAAGATGAGGCTAGTGGAAGCAATAAATACTAAACGTATGAGAATTAAAAGCCTCTCAGCATTAAGTGTATCGGCGATTATTGTGTTCTAATAAAACAAAATGGTTGACTGAACTCAGAATGGTCTGAGACTATTAGTACGGATTAGTTTAGTTACTTAGCGAGTATTTTTGGGATCGTAACTTTAATTAAGATTGTATTGGTATTTTAGACCCTTTTTTATACGATGGGAAATCATCAAATGAGTCCTCCCGCTCTGGGCGGAGCGGAAGGGAGTGTCAGACTTGTACTGACTAAAACCCATCCATGTTCCTTCGTTGCCCTTTGTGTTCCAGGGCCGCGGTATCTCTTTCGAACAATCCCGCAGCCCGTATTTTAGACGCTCAGTAACAATTTGGGAGGTTTATTTGGGCACAGATTTTCAAAGAACATTTTAATGTTTGTTTTCTCATCTTTACATAGTATAGAACAAAGTCACTACCGCTGTTTGTACGCTTAGTTCTTTTAAACTAAGCAACGGATTTTAGTGCAATTTCAGCAATAGATTGAGTGATTCAAGAAGACGGCGTATATGTATAACATTGCACCCATGCCAAGCCGGGGCGGGTCGCTAGTCGGGGTTTATAATGTTCGTTCTTTCATTCTGTGTCTGCTGTTATTTCAACGTTGGTCCTCAGTTTTTAAATTGTTTTTCAATTTACATCACGGCTTCCCATTTCGTCATGATGATATCCTATTACCATAGCTTCTTAGTGGACAATCCTTCCCCTAAGGAACATGATCTAAAAAAATAATACTCACAAAAGCTATAGTCCCATTCTCCAGCTTAGTCTCCACTGGTTCTGTCATGGCGACCACGGCCACTGACAGGTTGACCCTCAAGGCATACACGTTGAAGAACCCGAAGAAAGCCAGCAGCGCCACCACCAGCCTTCTTCGCCGCCAGAATCGCCATGTCATCTCGTGGTTTGTTGATTGTTCCCTAGAAAGAAAAGAGAATGATGGTGAAGACATGGATCGGTTTTTTGTAAAGAATCATTGTCCTGATTACATTTTGGGCAGTTACTTTTACCGACCGATGCCAACGAATGTGAATGCAAATATCTAGGAGATAGGCTTTACGGAGTTTAATGTCCACGTTTTAGTAGATAAATCTACAGACGCCAGCAGGTTAACCTACCCGAATTTGTCAGATTTTCCCAAGCAACCTAGAACCTAATGCTTCAGAGATAAAGTTGAAAATCTATTTAAGAAATTTGACAGATTGTAGTAGCTTGATGTGCTGGCGTCTGTACTTAAACAAAGTCTCTGGCGCCGCAATAAACGAGGCCGCTTACTGGGCCCAAACCACTCAAACATTGTAACGAAACGCATGTAACATCAAAACGAAAAGAAGAAGAATAGGTGTTTCATACAAAATGATTTTAGTATAAGACTTGCAAAGGCAAAACTCAAATTATCAAAGCAGCAGTTAGTTCGGTCACCCGGCAGTGGCGAAAACTAAAACTGCATTTTGACGCAAGATTTTATTTCTCTCAAGTTTCAAGGCCTATTAGAAACGTGGTGGCTTCCGGCCACCGTAGACGCAGACCTATGGACGGTGAGTAATGGGCTAGCTTGCTGTCCGTCCGTCTTAGGGTGCGTTTCCACAGAAGTGGAGCTGCTCGGAGTTCAGCGAAGCAGAGCCGTGTAAATAGGTAGGTGTTTCCACTAAAGCTGCGCAGAGACGAGCGGTACAGGGCTGAGCTGTGTAGCTGGGTGAAGTGGGGCCGAGCGGAGCTGAGACTAGTGGAGCGGAGCTGTGAAGTGGAGATGAGCTGAACGGGGTTGTGAATACATTTTGTTTTCAGTCAGTACGGTGTCTGTCGGACAGTGAGGACGCAATGTGGTCTCTAAACAAAAAGAAAGCCCTATTATATCTTTCTCCTCTTGATGATGAAGAGATTGAAGCAGAAGAAGAAGCATTGATTGCAAATAATTTGTTACTTATGTTTAACTGCAACAAACTCCCGCGCCTGACGTCGCGTTACCCCTCTCAGCCCTGCTCCACCCCGCGCAACCCTGCTCTACTGCGCGCATCCCCGCTCTACACCGCACAGCTCCGTTCTACACCGCTCAGCCCCGCTTCACCCGGCACAGCTCCACTTAGCTCGACACCGCTGTGCCCCGCTTATCTCCGCGCTTAATGTAAATCTTCTCAACTCCGCTAACACTGTTTCCACTGAATCGGAGCGGAGATGAGATGTGTATTTTGAGCAATGTGATTGGTCAATTTTTATAAGTCTCTGCTCAGCTCCGCGCAGCTCAGCTTCTGTGGAAACGCAGCCTTATGACGCACAGGAACGGGCCCGCAAGCGCTGATGCCTGCTAGGGCTGCGGGACTGTTGTATTGTATTGTATTATTTATTTCTCAGTATATTATGGTACATTGAGATCTTACATTAAACTTTGTTTCACACATACTACCATTGCTGGTGTAGAAATATTAAATAATAAGCTAGGTACATGCAAACCAAAACTAGGTACATTTCATGAAGATATTAAATTTTATTTTATAATTTCAGATTGATTAAGATTAATTAAAAATGTATTATTTATAATAACAAAAAAATAATGGAAAAGAATAATAATGTAAATGATAAAATAAATCACAATGTCAAAAACATAAATCATGATGAAAAAATAAAAATTAAAAATGTCCACAAAATCACAATAATGGTCGAAGTAACGTATGGTCGTAGTAGTGGTTGGTGGTGGTGGTGGTAGTGGTGGTCATTATTAAGATATTAATTACAATATTAAAATTTATGATTTAAAAATTAATTAACGGAGTAAAAACACATGTCTAAAAGCCAAGCAAACATTTTACATTTAAACTTATTAATTGGTAACTTTCTCAGAGCTGGCAGTAATTTATTATAAATTTTAATTGTCATACAACTGGCATTTCTACTGTATAATTGCAATCTCTGAGCAGGTACTAATAATTTCCCGGCATTTCTTTTGTTATGTCGAATACAATTTTGTTGTAAAATGTGCATGTTTTCGAATTTCTGTTCGAAAGAGATACCGCGGCCCAGGAACACAAAGGGCAAGGAAGGAACATGAATGGGTTTTAGTCAATACAAGTCTGACATTCCCTTCCGCTCCGCCCAGAGCGGGAGGAGTTAGTTGATGATTTCACATCCGAAAAAAAAGGCCTATTACAAAATGCGATAACAACCAAAGCAATTTATTTAGAACCGCGAACACTTCCAAGTAAAGTGATTACATGTAATTAATTAACCTGTCTCACGACAGATAAGGTGAAAATGGCCGGAAAAAGCAAAGTTATTTAAGTAGTGAACTAATTCTTCAAGTTGCCAGGTACAAAAATACGGGGAAATATGATTTAGAAACGAACGCGTAAGGCCGTGGTACGAATTATGTACGTTATTAGAGTAAAACGACTGAATCCGCACTATCATGAAGCCGCGATGCTCAAACTTTATCCTGGGTCGCATTCCTGTAATATTCAGTGAATAGTTTCAAGTGTAGGGGCATCAGATCATGCCTAGTCAGATGGATGTTAATCAGATTAGTACAGAATGAAGCCAAGTGGCATTATTAAACAGAGGCATATTCTCAGCGTTGGAAATAACAGCTATCTACATTTGAGAAGGAAAGGAAAAACAGGGTATTCACGATTTCTTTTTCCTGATTTATTTTTTACTGAGGATTCCAGTTAGGTAAGTTCGCCATCCTGTTCGATTTCTTTGTTAGATTCATAGAAAACCAGGAAAACAGGAAACACACAGGATTTTCCCATACATGACAAACTTTCATCCTCTATTTAATGTACAAAATCCATATTTTTAGATCCTGCGCTTTAGGCAGTCCGTAAAGAATTGAAGACTTAAGTAGGCTTGCAGCTGTAGTGGGCCGTTTATGAGATAAGACAAAAATGGCAGGCCGCATCTATCAACAACTCCGGTTTGAGAATCTCTGCACTAAAAGTATTTGCCAAGTTCTAAGTAACGGTGTCGCATAACACGGCTGCCTCACATTACAACATGTATCTATTGTGTGTCTGTCTATACATATGTCTGATGGATGCCAACCTTCTATTCAATAGAATATTGACTTAGGCAGACATGAGACATGTGCGTCTTGGATTATGTTAAGTTTAAACGATAACACCAAGTAGGTATCTATTATGTACTGTGTATCGATTAGGTATAACATTAGCTGATTAATAATTCTGTTTACATATTGTACGTTAGTAAACTGTACATAATAATACAAAGTGACGACTAATTGGTGAAATAAATCCGTGGTAGGATTGCGGTAACAATTGGAATAAAACTAAAGCCTCTTTTGAATACGGTTGAAATTGGCACTCGTCAAAACTGACCAGTTAACAAGATCTAACTAAGTAAACGACTTTTGAACTAAATACTTAGTACTTTAGGCCTATATTACAAACTTGACAACCTAACGAGTGGGTACACCTAAGAGTCTTGTAGCCAATGTTGTTGTATCCTAAACAAATTCGTTATCCACGGACTGCGTTACTAATTAGCTAACAAGATAAACAAAGTATCGATGACGACTGCTCTCTGCTTACAATGAACGCTTAATTTCTAACAAAGAGTGTGTATTAAATTAATAAAACAGGTAAAAAGAAAATGGCCACGCATTAATTACACGGCAGTTAACACTGGAATGTATTTTAATTGAGTTCCTTTTCGAATATAAAAATAATGTGTAAGTGTTACACGGAAATTCTTTAAACAATGCTTATTAGGCTTTTTGGAATGGCTTATTCGACCCTTTTCACGCCTTTTATTGGAACGCAGATTTATTTTTACGACGATTCCGTACAAAGAGATCCAAGTATTTAAATGCTTTTGATTCAGTAGAACGTATGCATACTATGATATACTAATAAACGTAGCGTGAGCTTTAAGGTTCCGTGTCGACTACACTTATCCTGGGCAGCGAGTGCAAGAACCCTTGAAGTAGTTCATCTACTTACTGATAATTTGGTGGTTTTATTCTCTAAACCCTAACTAGTGTTTCTAGTGAACACCACAATGGCGACAAGTAAAAGCGCAAGTGAAATTATGTACTTACTTGCTTACGGAAATTGGTCGACAGCAAAATTATCAATTAATTAAAAAAAAACTTCTGAAAAATAGAGACTGTGATCTTAGTGAAAATCGGTAACAAACATCATCATACAATCGCGCCTCACAGTAGAATTATCCAGAAGTGTACCTATAAATAGGTACTCGAACATTTCTCGCTAGTTATGTTTAAAGTCCCAAGTAAGGGCGAACTTATTACTATTGCGAAATTCAGTATTAATCGTGATTTGTTTCCGTAATTATGTTTGTTTGAAAATATGTAACGAATATTCTAAGCTATCCTAGGATACATGAAACTATTCTAAAATATATAATTATGTACAATACAAAATACAACACAAATACAGTATTTAATGAATACTGTTTATTTCCTTTTCGTTTTGCGCGATCTGCGTCGGCGATAAGCTGTGGAATGATCGATGAATTGAGTAATTACGTCACTAAAAATACTCGTAAACATAAAAATAATCAGAACCGAAAAAAAAATTAACACAAAAAAGAATTAAAAAAACAGATCAGATCCAAAAGGATCTGAGGAAGATATTTAAGCGAATAATTTCAATGTTTTAAAAAACCGGCCAAATGCGAGTCAGACTCTCACACGAAGGGTTCCTCGTCTACAGTATTTAATAATACACAATATATACACATACATACATAAACTCACGCCATTTTACCATGGGGGTAGGCAGAAACCACAGAACGCCGCCTGCTACGATCCTTACATACTCCTTTTGCCTCGTCCACGTTCATACATCTGGTCATACACGCACGCCGGTTGCTAATACACAATACATAGTTAAAAAGGAGTAAGGAGTAAATGATAGCGTGTCGATTGACAGCGGAAAATGGAAGAAGAAACAAGTTGCGCCGACCTTTGGTGTGAAATAGGACAAGGGCAGGATTATGATGACTTTTAGACAAGGTTTAAAAACACGTTTCATGTTACTTTACTTTATTTTAAGCTATTACATAGCTTCTATCGCGGGCCTTGAGCGTGGAGACCGAATCCAGAAATTCCGTAACGAAAATAACCTAACGCTAGCTTAGTGTCAGATATTGACAAGCCTAGGTTATTATTTTCTCCAGCAGTAGATTAAAAATAATAACCTAGGCTTGTCAATATCTGACACTACGAAAGTGAATAAATAATTATAATTACATAAGTTGATAAAAAATGCTATGCAATAGCTTTACCGCGGCAGTCTCCGAGTGCCACACGTCTTTCTTTATTGTTACAACGTCCTCACACAATTTGAAATTTTGTGTCTACTACCTATTACGGTTCAAAAGATGAAGAGCCCAGTGCCAGACAGACTGACAGACAGCGTGCCTTGGTATCTAGTGGGGTCCCGCTGACACCCTTTGTTTACGGTAGCCTAAAACAATTGATAGAACTTATTTAAAGTACGAAAACAATAAATTCACCTTCTATCACTGCGACTGCAATGCATCAGATCAAAGCTGTTTTCTTTGACATGCATGATGCACTGCTATAACGATGTAGTAAATAAAATCAAAACAAAAGAGTCTCGAAATAAAAACAAACCGTTCAAAAATCATGTAAGGTAATCGGAAGGAAAATGTTTAGCTTTGATTTTGAAAAGGGACAATATCAGTGAATATTAACTTACCACTAGTTCTACCCATATGAACTATAAGAATATTAATATACTAGTACTCAAATCTTAGACCACGTATGATAATAATCCAATTGAAAGCACTAATGAGAATGATGGGGAGTCAAAGACAGGCATTAGAAAACAAAACACACGACTATTTTATTATAACTTCCAAGGAAACGGTGTCTCAGGATGGCATTTTAACATCTACGTTTGCCCTAAACTGACCTCAAATTAACGTTACATAAGTACGATTTTCCCTATGTACAATTTTATTACACAGATAAACCAGTTAATGCATACATAAGGATAAACACTTACAAAACATCTTCACAATTCATCTGCACTGACTCTAAAGAGTTTTCAAACACATTCTTAAAAAAAAACAACACAGTTAGGTGGACCTCTTTTCTCTAGAACCTTCTTGCAACTGTTCTTACATTAAAAAACCTCGGAATACTACATTCCGTGCCCGTACGGACTGCTTCGCAACCTCAAATGCCATGACTGAGTTATTTTAGTTGGCGACAAAGCGAAGCGTATTATATAATATGTTTTTATAGGAAGGCAATGCCGTAAGGTGAAATGGAATGAAATTCGCATGGTAATCGCGACTTGTAATTCCAACTAATCGCTATGGACAGCGGGAACTATGTATATATGAAGAAATATGGAATTAAAATTGTCACATGGAATGACTATGATAGGAAGAAGGACGGAGAAGGAGGTGAATTACAGTGGAGAATTGAAGAAAACGTGCTTTTTTTTACGGATTAGAAATCATCAAATGACTTCTCCCGCTCCGGGCAGAGCGGAAAGGAGTGTCAGACTTGTACTGACTAAAACCCATCCATGTTCCTTCCTTGCCCTTGATACACACCTGCGGTTTCAAAACAGCGTCGTAGTAAATTCGAATAGTAATAAAATAGTAAAGTAATAACCAAGTTCAATGCCAAACCCACATAAACCTTATCACTCAATTTCGTTATTTATTGGTATTTCATTCAAACCACTTCACACTATCAGCTATATTGGTCACACATTCGTTGGAAATAAGAAAAATAAAGTTTTTTTTTATGAAGTAAATGTTAATAATTGAACCGAGGGTTTGGTTAGATAACAGTTTATTTAATGTGGATAACCAAAAACCTTTTAGTAAAACTTAGTTAGCTTTCGAAAGATAATATAATGCAAAACTTTTATGGTTTGGTCGGAAAATAAAAAACTGCAAAACCAAGTTTAGTTGTCCCTATGGAAGATTGAAGTATCTAATAAAATTAAAATAAATTATTTAAGAAATTCTGTAAAACACTTCCGTGAAATCCTGTTCTCTTAGCTAGCTTTGCCCCACCAAGCAACCGTGGTTGGTAATGGGTGGTTGGTCATAGACGTCCAGGGGGCTTAAAATGGTAACATTGGCAGAATCATATTAGGATAATAATATGAATCACATTTCAATTCCTAAAATGGCCACAAATTGACAATTCATAATATTAACTGCGTCCAATTCATATTACGTAATTCATCTGTCAGACACTGGTTTGACAGTATTGTATGGAGAATCGTAAAATGGTCCACTTATTATGAATTGCTTTGCTGTCAATAAGCAGATTCATAAAAAGATTGTCAAGAGCAAAATCTCACAATTCATTTTACAGATTTTGTAAAGAAATATTGAAATAATGATATATTTTGGACTTTACGAAATGGAAAAAGGTAAAAAAAAAATTGGGACAAGAATATAACATCTGCAAAAAGAGGTTACAACAAAAAAAAGAGTCCAATAATTTATTGAATTTAAACGAAAAAAGTAAGGTTACTTACTTTATTTTCGTGTAAAATACGCAACATAATTGGCGAATAAAGGATATCTATCGATTTAAAAAATTGTACATGGGTTTAACTTTAACAGACATTTTCAAAGTCTGACAACCAATCTTACCAAGGGGTATCATACAACCCAGTACTAACTGGGTCATGGAGGTCAGATAGGCAGTCGCTCCATGTAAAATACTGGTATTCAGCTGCATCCGGTTAGACTGCAAGCCAACCCCAACATAGTTGGGAAAAGGCTAGGGAGATGAGGACTAATTTAAATGTCAAAAATCAGAATAATCTCACATTTTTAAGTCTATGTACTGTTTAAAAGTAAATGTATAAAACATGTAATGAAAGTCATATGTACTTAAGCATCTTTATTTGCATAAAATGTGAAGGAAAAGGATGTTACAGTTATTTCAGTGCAGAACACATTCCGTCATACTCATCAATCTCTTCTCAATGGCATGAAAATTACAAATTACAATACATCATATATAATACATACATAGGTACAAAAAATATATAGGATAGGTCAACTACTTTCATTATAATATGGTACTCCTAAATATTAAAATTCTGTGTACGGGTAATTCTACGAGTTCACACATGTTTAAGTTATTTCTATTTTGAAAGAGTTTCATTTTACACATAACAGGTTTGGATAATGCAAAAATGTAATCCTCTTCTATTCCTTTTAGTTAAAAGGTTCTGTGATTTGAAGACAGGTTGACAAGATTCAAACCTTTGTATATTGAATATTTTGGATTTTTTTACACACAAGCATTTCTTTTGTGCCATTTTAGCTCGTAATAGGTCTGCTGTGTAGGTATCCCCTTCAATTATAATATGGTAATATCGAATATTGGAACACAACAAATACACGCATTGGTATTGAAAAATTCTGACCAATATTACACACACTACACTATTTCACTCGGTTTGATTTTCTGCTTGTTCTTCGTCATTCCTTAGTCCCAGCCCCTGAGAGGTCTTCTGTGGTGTGAACAGCTCGCTACATGCTGCCTTCAATAGTTTTGGTATGGTTCGACACATCACACGAAATCAGCGTGAAAATGGAAAATCCCTTGAATTTGCTTATTTCTATATCCTGACGGAATAACAAGAGTATTTTTCAAGCAGCTCCTTTATGATTTTCAGCCATCTCTTCAAACACAACGACCTTACGGCCTTTTTGTCGAATTCCAGTATCATTTAGTAGCTACATATACGTAAATGTAGATGTATATCCAGTGGGGTCGCAGCTTTAGCCAGAAATAGGTTAGCAGAGGTACTGTACGCCTAGTTATCAATAAATACTGCTTGAGAAAATACCATTGAAAACAAAAATACAACAAAACTATTGGTTTCCAATAACAACAAATAGACAAGACCAATTGACAGTTGCCATGACGTCTTGACATCTCCATCAAGGATAGACATCTATGCGCATGTTGCCAGGCTTAAAAGTCAATCTTTATCGTTTCAAATTCCCTTTCTAAGACCTTATTTGCAGTGTTTTAACTGTGCCATATTTGTCTTTTATTGAAATAGTGTTTAAATCACTGGAATGCTTCCAATAAAATGAATTTAATTAATAAAATCTGGAGAGAAAAAATAACCGGTAAAAATACGGTCTTTTATTTTTCACGTGGCAACATTTACAACAAATCTGATTCTGGATATGAAATGAATTGAGTATGATTCAGCTACCATGTGTCACCATTTTACGAAAATTAGCAGAATTGCTAAAGATCTGCTGGGAATTCAGAAATAGAATTACTTTTAGAGGAATTGCTAAAAGTGGCCATTTTAGATCCCCTGTCCGTGAGGAAGGAAAGGAGTGTAGCCCTTACAACGATTGTCGTTATCCTGGGATGTTTAAGCATCTATTAATTGTGGTATAAGTCTAGAATCATCTTTTATTAGACGACATTTTTCTCATTCCAAGTAACTTTTAACTTCATGATTATTAAATCAGGGTTCGTATACCTTATTCGTTTTAACTTACAAGTACCTACGTGAGGTTATTAAAAGCGAAAGTACAATGTAACTGGAGGTCGTTGTGAGCTGTTAATTTTGATATTTAATACAACACGTTTGTCGAATTGTACCGTGTTATGAACGAATTGGGTTACCAATTATTACCCGCATAAAAAGTATTATATTTGTGCTTTTGATACTATAAATCAACAGACTCTGCAGGAGTCTTAAGTAAATGGGCAGTTGTAAAAGGTTAGCGAATCCAAAAGTTATCTTAAAATCTATTTATTCTTCTCTAAGGTGTGGTTGGTGCCTAAGCCGATCCGGCAATCTTATAATACAACTCTAAGTTACTTCGTCATTATAACTATCAGCATCCGCAAAGATCCGCATCAGCATTATATCGATAGCTTCAGCAAAGACTGCATTATAAGATAAGCTTCTCATTTGCATGTGAGAGATTGCTAAAATTTGACTTTCTGATATCAGACTTTTAAAATAAGTAAAACAACGAATCACTGGTTTTCCTATACCTTCCTCTACATGACACATTAAAATGGTACTGACCACTTTACAAAATAAACCAGTACTTAATGACGTATATACATATAAAGCTTACCCGTAGTTTTATTACCTTCAACAACAAACACATAATCAGAGGAGCTATGGAGCATGAAGCTCTTCAATACAGCCGGCACCTACCATTGTGAATTTGTGACCGATATTCAGGCGCAATCTGCGAGGCAAATCTCTTATTGATTGGCTCTGACTTTGGGAAGGGACAAAGGGTTCTTTTGTAATATACAGGTGATTTATTCAGAAAATACTAGAGTTTGTAAACATGAAGGTCGAAAATTATCCTACGGGAACGTATGTACAACCGGTATGAAAGATGGCAGGATTGTGTGAGGAATTAAGAAGCAAAAAAAATTAAATGATAGGGTGATGGCTAAGAGATCCTAAGGACAAGGGCAGGAAGAAAATGAACGTAGTCAGTATAATAAAAAGCTGAGCTAAGGCCTCCACCATTCCCTGCCAGGGCTGCGGGACTGTTAGAAAGAGATAACGCTGCCCTGGAACACAAAGGGCACGGATGGGTTTTAGTTAGTACAAGTCTGACTCTCCCTTCCGCTCCGCCCAGAGCGGGAGAAGTCTTTTGATGATTTCTCATCCGAAAAAAAAAGAAGACAAAAAAGGCCTCCACCATTGCTCTCCGATTTTCGTTAACATTTGCCCTCTCCGATCAATCGGTTACTGAATCCAGCTCGTCACGCCAGCGTTTTTTAGACCTATCTCGGCTACGGCGGCCGTCTTCAGGCACCCACTACGTGACTATCTTCGCCCATCTGTCCGGCCTCATCCTAGAAACGTGAATTAAAAGAGTATCTTTTGTCCAAATCCCGATCATAGTCTATCTGTGAAACATATCGAAATCCGTTCAGGCGTTAAGCCGTACAGACTTACGATTGCATTTGTAATACTTATGGATTACTACTACAACATGGAACTACCAACAGTAAGACTACTAAGCTTAAGTGGTACTTCAGCATAGCTAAATATTTTTGAGATGCAATGATCTTAAGCAAATATGAAGTGAAATCGATGACTACTGGGAGGCTCCACAGCCACTCGACAGTTAAGAACATGCGCATGATAAACGCATCAAAAGTGCTCTGAACTATTATGCTTGGATTTTTATGCGGTTGTTCTCCAATAGCGTCATAAAATATAGCGTTATAAAATAGAAAAAGGTTGCACCAGATCACAATCACTGACGTTTTAGCCTAACACGAGGCAAAACGTGAAGCAAAACTCAGCGGTCAAGGTCTTTAGTAAAGTCATGCACTACATCTTCGATACATAAAGAATGTAAAAAGACTCTTCACGAAGCCGAAAGGCACTTGTTCTCCCCGTTATTACGATCATTTGTCTTGTTCTAGATCATACCTGCGAACCTTCTAGTTACGGAGATTTTGGGGGTCCAAGCTCCAACTTATTCACAAGTTTTTAAAAAATACATGTTTTAAATGTAAGATTTTAACTTTAAACACCTTTACGACCCCCTTACTATTAAATCCATGTATCAACACAATGTTTTGAGTGCGTTACATTGAGTCCTACGTAAAACGTGATTTTTCAGTCCGAAAAAGTCGTTTCCCAGCACTAATTTTTGCGTAAAGTTACTTAGTTTGATGTATATAATGCTCGGTTGACGGCTTCGTGAAGAGTCTGTTTACACCCTGTATAAAATACAAAGTCCATGGTGAATGACTGATATCTCAATAAACAGCAAAAACCGCTGGTCTCAGAGACATGTGGAGGGTGTATTTTTTGTGAAGAGTAGGTATCTACTAAGAAAGGGTTTTATGGAATTCCACCCCTAAGAGGGTGAAATGGGGTGTTGAATTTATTTTAATATATTATCGGGGTTGCTGCTCTCAAAAACGGTGAAGGAAAACATCGTGAGGAAACCGACATGTCCTAGAACCAAAAAATTCGAAGACATGTGACATCTACCAATCCGCAATGGGCCCGCGTGGTGGATTATAGCCCATTCCCTCTCATAGAGAGGAGGCCTGTGCCCCAGCAGTGGGAACATTATAGGCCGATGATGATGATGATGATGATTATCGGGGTTGATTGACTTGAAAGTGTACAAACTCTTCAGATAAAATTATGAGAATCGTGTACTAGATTACTTATTATCCCAGAAGTAAGATCCCGTGGGCATATCCCGAACTCCACGAGGGCGAAGCCGCGGGCATAAGCTAGTACTTTACAAAATGTGCGATATACTTAAGCTACGTAAAGTAACAGTACCTGCCTACATAAACAACGGTAAATATCAAGTCAATGGCAGTGTAGGCAGTATCTTAAGTTCAATTATAGTAATTAGAACGGCACAGTTCTATTTGGGTGTGTTTATCTCCGAAGATTTCTCATGAATGCGATAATTAAAGCGGTGAAATTTCGCAGATAGGTGCTGACAGACCCTATTGATACAGAGAAGTTCTAACGCAATTTAGCCATATAGATGGATATGTCAGTTAAAATAATTAAATTGTTCTAAGTTTTTGTTGCTCACGCACTAAATATCTAAACATTTCTTGAAAATTTTAGACGAAATCTTGTGTCCGAGTTCCCATATTTCCAAACAGGGAGGGGCCAGCATGGGCCGATGCCTGCCAGGGCTGCGGGACTGTTCGAAAGATATACCGCGGCCCTGGAACACAAAGGGCAAGGAAGGAACATGGATGGGTTTTAGTCAGTACAAGTCTGATACTCCCTTCCGCTCTGCCCAGAACAGGAGAAGTCAATTGATGATCACCCATCCGAAAAAAAAAAAACTCCCATATATCTGGGTCGATTGGAGCTTTAAACACGTATAGATAACTTCCCATAAAAATCATAGTGAGTAATAGGTAAGCCTCGTTCCATCCCGGATTGACCCAATATATCCCGCCAATGACCCTGGATTAAGTGGCGCCCGGCAAAGCGCAAGGGACTATGGTCGGAAGCAAAACACACAATTTATGATAAAAAGACATACACAATCAATACAAATTAACTTAGACAAACGATTTATGTAACCTAACCGCATCTGCTCACAAGGTGATCAAAGTGAACCCAAGCAACGAACAGGTGGTGAACGGAACTGCAAACATGAATTTCTGAAGGCTTAACTCATTTAATATGTAGACTGCGACCACTTCTATACTTAAAATTATTATTTTTTCTATACACAAGTTTTTGCTTTGTAGAAGACATTTTCATGTAACGGACGCAGATACGATTACAGCATAATGTATATGGAAACTAAAAGGAGTTTGTGAATAGGTTTTAAAAGAAAATCATAAAAGAATATATCCACATTAAACCGGAGAAAGCAATTAACTTCAAGTTTGTTAGATTCAACTTGAAGATAAGGCTATCAATTTAGATTTAGAAATAGCTATCTGACACTGAACACGGTTAGTGGCAATACGCTGAAAAAGTTTAATTTGATTTTGTGTCTTCTATAGCATGAAAATCAACCAAGTATTTAATACAAATAAAAACGCCAAAGAAGATTGCGAAGATGTCCTCTAAGAAATAACTTTAGAAAGAGAACACCAAAAACATCTCTTAAGCGACATGACCGTGACTTATGTTTAAAATGCGACAATAATCATAAAAAAGCGTCAGTGATCAACAGACTTTATTTGAAACAATATCAGAAAAATGATTAAACAAATGCACTAAATTTTGCAGCTACAAACCTTAAACAACATCCTTTAAATCTGTCTAAGAAGTACTACAGCATTATTTTCGGTTGAAACAGAAAAGTAATAGTAATAATGAATAGTAATGTCAACGAAAACACATCATCAAAAGTAGATTTATCAAAAGAATAGTTTTATTTTGATCAATCTAGAAAAATCCAAAGAAGACACACAGAAGGAAAAGATCACAGCTTCAACTAACAAACAAACTCTCATCAATAAAATTACCTGCAATGACGGAGAGATAGAACGTGGGCAAATAATAAGAAAAACCAATCAACAGCCTAACACACAATAATATAATCAATTTGAGTCATTCGATTAACGAAAGATGGCAACAACACAACAACTTTTATAAGAAAAACACCATGAAAGTGAGAGACCATAAAATCTTCGTGGTAAACAAAGTTTTGGGACACTCATCTGAAATTTTCCCCTCATTCATGGGGCTCATGGCTTATGTCGTTAAGAAAACTCCCTGTGGTAAAATTAATTCGATAGGTACCATAAGATGTTCGACACGGGTGTCGAATTGGCTACGACCTAATTAGGTTGTGACCCAATTACTATTTTAAAGGGCCCGTTACGAGAAATCGGTTGATTCGTTAGATTGATGCGTCGTTTTATAGAAATCAATGGTTCCGGTCGTTAAGTCTTCTTTGTTACTAAAGGTATTGTATTCAACATAATGGTAGATAGTATCGCGGAAAAAAGGAGCGGACCTAGTTAGCACTTGGGTAGTAGCCGAAAAGTTACTAGCCCCAATTCTACTCTTTGAACGGGGTCTGTAACTTAATATAATTTATCCTATATGCTATGTGTAGGTATACTAATACACTATATAATTATATAGTTTATTAAGATATATAACGATTTAACTTGAACTGTTCATTTAATTAATATTTTATATAGAATGTAAATAACTTGTCGAATGTAAATAACGTAATAGTCGTTGTAAAAAAAAATTAAAGGGTGGTGCAATGAATGCTTTTTTCATTCAGAATAGACTAATAGGCATGCGTTCTTTCGGCCTTCATGGCAACCTGCCTCTACAATAACAAGGAACGTTGGGCACAAAATGTTTTTCACAAATTCTTTTTTAGTTTTGACTGAAATGGTATATTTGACTTGTGACTCAGATATCAGACCTAGAGGAATGACGTTATATTAATAAATGTTTAGGCCTGATTTTCTATACATTTTGGTCCATTTTATCAAATATCCTTTCATGTTTCGAAATCTACGGGAAGAACGTATGATATCTTAAAAGTGTTTGATTTCTTCGATTATGTATGAAATAATATGTGATTAAAAATCTTTTTTTATCATTTTTTTTTCAGTTGTTAAACTATATAACAACTAAAACACATTCGAAAGAGCAGTCCATCGATTAATAAATATTCGATGAATCGTTCAGTCGAAGTAGCGTTTGGCGATAAAAGGTTGTTTCGCAATCAATTCTATTCGAACAATCGTTCAGTCGAGTTTCCATTAATCGAACATATGACTCTCGAAGTTAACTTAACGGACTCCTTTGAACAAGACAGATTCCAGAAATACATAAAAAAAAATTACAATATACACTTTAATTCAAGAGTTCTCAAATTCTTCGCTCTTTGTTCATGTAGTCGTCTGTCATTGTCTTTGGAAACAATAACTTTATTGTTCTTCAATTCTATTTATATTCGATTGATAAATGTCATGTTAAGTAGAGGATAATCATTTTGGTATGGTACTGTATTAATATTTCCAGCGACGTGTATGATCAATGAATACAGTTATGTATCTCAAAACGATAAGTAATGCCCTTTCAACTAAGGAATGGGAATTTCGATAAGACTACGTGTAGGGGTTTTGATCACGCCTACACTTGGATGATAAATGATATGTGACTGCTGCTAAGAGTATTGGCAGAAAGATTGCGTAATAAATGATAAACGACACAACTTCCCGTGATAAGTATTTAATTGATACTTATTGATAGAAATGATAAAGTGCAGTGATTCATAATGCTACAGCTACAATATAAATACCATACAAAAGTGCTGACGCGCGCCGCGACGCTAATTATGTATATAAAACTAAATTAAACCTGTACAGTTGTCTGTACATGCTGCCGCGGGCGCAAAGAAGGAATAAAAACATTATTATTAAACATTAACAAATTAATTACATAAAATGAACCCTTTAACTTTCACATAAAGGAATGTCAAACTTAATTGACTGCAAGTTAGGGGTTGATGTGCTCTCGGTGATCTTCCGTGGCGCAGGCTGCGGATTGGTGATAGTCTGAAGTCCTGCTAGTTCCAATCTTGACTCCAATGTCGGCTGCTGTCTCCGCCTTCTTCGGATCCACATGATGACTAAGATAAAGCCCGTCAGGATCGCTCCACCCACCAGCAAGTAGAGCACGCTGTACTGATGCACGTCGTGGACACTGATTGGTTGTGTCGACTGTTGCTTAAGATCCTCTATTTCAGATCTCAACTGATTCCACATAGTGTGGTGATCCTCTGGTACAAAGGGTCCAACAGAGGGGATGCTTGTGTTGACTATTTCATTGACTACAGACATCTGTGGAAGCTGCATCTCTTCTGTATAATAGTCCACGTGATTGATGAAGTTCTTATGAGAGTAAATCTTGAAAGACTCTCCTTTAAGTGTGCATCCTGGACAAAGGCTGATTATACCATTGCCTGTTAAAGTTTTTACTTCCGTGCTACGTGTGCTAAATATGCGTGTAGTGCATTGCTGACAACATTGATACAGCCAGTCGTTCGGGCGTCGTAACTTGACCCACTTATTTTCGCACCTTGCTTGTTTGTAAATACAGGCCGGTGTTATTATATCATTAGTTTTAACATCACAAATTGATTGTTTTTCTCGAATTTCATAGATTGGCTTCTCAATGGAACATAATATCTTCTCTGGATTTGCGTGAAGGCACTGTTGTAGGTCGTTTTCTGTGAGGAATAAAACCAAGTCCTTTCTCAAATTAAATGCCAAGTATGGGTAAGTCGATATAACTTGATAGCTTTGTCCTGATTCTTTTTTTTATAGGGGAATAACTTTGTCCAGTTCATATTTTTCTGTGGTCACCAGAGGAATCTTGATTTCCATTATAAGATAGTCGTTATATACTTGGGCGAACACCCGCAGTAATTTATAAAGACTTCTGATACTTGATTTGTCTAGTGGCACATTGAGATCACCTGTACCTCCCGTGTAATGATGTTTATCTGTTCTTCCAACTCTTCAGGCGGGAGCAGGTGAGTGTCTATGCGCCCATGATAGATATCGGTGATCACATCGATGAGGCCTTGCTGCATACGTCGCAAGGTTGATAGAACAGCATATGCTGATAGTGCTGATGACGTTAAATAAAGGCCTTGCGTTGTGTCCGATTGCACGTTGTTTACTTCCTTTAATAAAGCCTTCATCTGTTTATCCATAGAAGTAAATTGTTGATTCATTATGGCCTCGTTTCTTCTAATAATGCTGTATTCCGATTCAATTATTAGAGTTTGATTCTTGATGAGGTTCAGTAGATGATTTTCATTTAGTGATATTTGCTCAATATCCTGTTTGTACTGCTCAGCAAACTTGTCGTCTAAAACCCCGAACAAGTAACTAGCCAGGTTGCCAACCCCATTTACTAGTCCTCTCTTGTATCGTTTGTTAGGGTTTCGCAGTAAAGAATTATAATGTTGAAGTTCGTTCAACTCATGTTGCAGTTGTAATATGATAGCTCCGTACGGCATTCCTGATTGTGGTAGGCACGTACGCTGGCATAATTGATTTAAATGTCGAACATATGTTTCCAAGTCAGTGAATCCAGACCAATATGTAGACATGTTGTAGTAGACTACTAACTTCCATTCGTCCTTGATATGTTGGAGTTCTGATACCTTGTCGAAAAGCATATTCCTTTGACTGTCCAGTGACGTGATATTGTATGATATAGTTGATTGCTGTATGCTTGGTGATATTATCATCATTAACAAAATAAGTGCTGATGTTAATAATGCTTTCATGCTGAATTTTGACCGATTGCGATGCCCGTGGGATGTTCCTTGAGTCCCATTCAAAGAGGGTGTTCGCATAGTACTATTTTCTTGCACTGGCAAAGGAATAAGTTTGTTGACTGGACGTTTGATAATATTGTTGGCAGTTTTCAACGTTACAACTCTTACACACCCATCTGAACCGGGATGCAGAGATTGAACTCGCGCCATCGCCCACTTGCCAGGTGGTATGTTGTCTTCTTTGATAAGGACCACGTCATCTAGTTTAAGATTTTCCTTAGTAGTATGCCATTTTGTTCTTGACTGAAGCTGTTGAAGGTACTCCGTAGACCACTTTTTCCAAAACTGTTTGTTTATTGCCTGAATCAATTGCCAACGTATAGTCAGGCTCATATGATCTGGATCAGTCTGAGATCGTGATATCAAGGATCCACCGATAAGGAAATGCCCAGGGGTGAGATAGGTATCATCTGGGTTTTCAGAGAGCGCGCAGAGAGGCCTCGAATTGAGGCAAGCATCAATTTGACACAGCAGCGTGGTGAACTCTTCATAGGTTAATTTTTGATGGCCAAGCACACGCTTTAAATGATATTTCAAACTTTTCACCGCCGCTTCCCATAGACCTCCTGCATTTGGCCAAACGGGAGCATTGAAGTGCCAATGTATCTCCATGTTGTTGATGTCACTGATAGCATTTGGGTTGATGGAGGCAATGATCTCTCTGTACTCTTGATTGAGAAGTCGTGAAGCGCCCACAAAGTTCGTACCATTATCGCTATAGATATTTTTGGGAACTCCACGCCTGGAGCACATTCTTCTTAATGCTGCCAGAAAGGATGCTGTGCTGAGATCAGATACCAATTCCAAATGCACGGCCTTGGTGGCTAGACAGACGAATACTGCAATGTATCCCTTGGTAGTCTTGATGCCTCGTCCCTTGTTGGATTTTATATCCACATGCCCTGTGAAGTCTATACCCACATTAGTAAAGGGCCTGGACGGTGTGATTCTAGGCTTTGGAAGGTCAGCCATGTGTTGTTGATATGATTCTTGGCTATATCTCCGGCACTTAACGCATAATCTGATATGCTTTTTGACGCTGCTGATGCCACTAATCAGCCAATATTTCTCCCTGATGAATGATAAGGTAAGTCGTGGCCCGCCGTGAAGTGTAGTAATATGAGCTTGGTGAATGATTAACTCTGCCAAGCGACTTCCAGGTGATATAATGATGGGATGCTTCGCCGCGTATGTGATATTTGCTTGCTCAAGGCGTCCGCCGACTCTTAGTATCCCGTGATCGTCTAAGAATGGTCGCAAGCAGGACAATTTGCTGTTGCTGCGGACGAAGCCCTTTTGCTTCAAATGATGTATATCTTCTTTAAAATCTATACCTTGCACATTTTTGATAATAAGGTACAATGCGCTTTGTATTTCGAAACCGGACAGTGCACTTCTTGCTGCACGTGAATTTTTGTTGTGCAGGCTAGCGATGTAACGTGACACCCATGCCACTGTTCGTGCCACCTTAGTTAGTGAATTGAATTTATTTAGTAATTCAATTATCCAAGACCAGCTGGTTTGGCATAAGGCTGCTTGTACACTGGGTTTTTTCATTTCTACTGTTGGAGTTTGATATTCGGTTGTAGGGGTATGATTCGAGTTAAAATTAAGAAGCCATTCTGGCCCTTCCCACCACAAGCGATCTCTTGACAGACTTTCGGAGCTCAATCCACGCGTAGCACAATCTGCTGCATTGTCACAGGACCTGACGTGACGCCAATTCGATGCTGGGATGATCCCAGTGATTTTTTGAACACGGTTGGCCACAAATTGCTTCCATTTTGATAAATCCCCGTGTAGCCAGCCCAGTACAACCATCGAATCAGTCCAGGCGAAGATCTCTGTTGGCTCTGAAGATATTGTCTGAAGAAATTTCTCCATCAATTGTGATAATAATAATGCACCTAGTAGCTCAAGCCTAGGTAACGTGATTGATTTATTAATTGGCGCAACCTTTGTTTTTGCTGTTACTAGCTTCGATGTGCGCTTGCCTTTATGATCATTTGTTACAATGTAAATTGCGCATGCATAAGCCTTTTCCGAGGCGTCACAGAATGCATGTATTTGTATGTCTTTTTTCGTTTGACCTAGATATCTAGGTATTTGAAAAATGTTGATATTTCTTAGGTCATCTCGCAACCTTTTCCATTCTAATGATATGTTGGCCGGTAGTTCTTCATCCCATGTCAGTTGCGCAGTCCAAGTGGTCTGGAATAATATTTTTGCTCTGATAGTGAGCGGTGATAACCAGCCAATGGGGTCAAATATTTTTGAAATATCTGACAATAATTGCCGCTTCGTTAATGGCTTATCGCTGTCTTGATGTTCGATTCTAGTGTCGAAGGTAAACATGTCACTTGAGGGAATCCATCGTAGACCTAGTGTTTTTCGAGATTCGCTATCCTTGAACTCGAATGGAGCGTTTATTTGTTCTGGTTGTAAGGTTTCGATTAGCTGAGGTTCATTGCTAGACCATTTCCTTAGATTCATGCCAGCACTCTTGAGGACTGCTATTAAATCGTGTTGTAGTTGTCTGGCATGCTCGATGGTATTGCTTCCTCCCATATAGTCATCCATATAGAACGATGATTCTAGGGCGGCCGCTGCTAAAGGATGTTGTTCAGCATGATCGATGCCAATTTGCTTCAAGGTTCTCATAGCCAAGAACGGAGCTGCTCTTGTTCCGTATGTAACAGTAGTAAGATTATATTCTTGAAGTAATTCGCGAGGATGACTTCTCCACAGTATAGATTGAAGATGCTGATCTTGAAGTCTTACAAGGATTGCTCGAAACATTTTTTCTACATCCGCAGTGACTACGTACTTATATTGTCGCCACTTTAGGATGAGATTTTGAAGGTCTTGTTGAAGGTTCGGCCCGTTATACATCAAGTCATTTAAGCTGCGTCCAGATGACATCTTAGACGAAGCATTGAAAACAACACGCAGAGCTGTAGTTGTAGAGTCCAATTTCAGTACGCCGTGATGAGGTAAGTAGCATGCTGTGTGGTCTTGTTGCTCGACTTGACGCATGTGACCTAGTTCTTCATACTCGCGCATGAATTTGCGATAACCTTGTGCTAGTGATGGATTATTGCTCATCTTCTTTTCTTGTTGAATAAATTGAGCGACAGCCTTTGATTTTGATGCACCTATCTCTTGTTTGAAGTTAGGTTTCATGGGTAATGCTACTTCATACTGGCCCGAGTCCAACCTCTTAGTAGTTGCTTGATAAAATTCTTCACAATATTGATCTGCAGATGATAATGAGGCTGTGGACTCGTGAATATCTTCAACCTCCCAGAACTTGGAGATGCTGTCTACATCGTTGACGACAACATGGCATGCAAACGTCTTTACGTTGCCTGATAATATCCACCCAAGTTTTGTCTGCTGCGCGATAGGAGATTGGACTGGTCCCTTGATAAGACCATTCATGATAATAGCTGAATAGACACTGGCGTCCAAGAGCAAGTCAATTGGTTTAGAAAGGTTATACTCAGGATCTGCCAGTCTAGTGTGTGATAAATGGGGCCAAGTTTGCTTCTTAAACGAGGTATTAGGCAAGTTGTTTATAACTCGGGATACGACTAGGGCCTCCGTTCTAAAATGATAGTCGTAGTAAATTGATATGCAGTCAAGCGACACTAAGCCTCTGCTTTGTTTTTGTGTCGACCCAATTCCTGATACTGCTGCTTGACACGATTGCCTTTTCAACCCTAATAATTGGGCGGCATTTTCTGATATAAGTGATACTTGCGACCCTTGATCTAGAAGGGCTCTGAATCGCATATTGCTGCCATCTGAGGCTCTGATATTCAATGCTGCAGTAGTCAAAAGGACTTCTTCATTTTCGCTTGCAACGTGGTTAACATTGTGATTATTACGCGATGTTGAAGCGGAGTCCGATGATGAAGGAGAGTGCTGAATCTGAGGTTTTTCTGTTTGTTCCAGTGGATCACGTCGCATGGTCGAAAGTGCGTCATGCATAATCGAATTATGATCACCGTTGCATTCTTTGCATCTTTTTGTAGAAATGCACATTTTGCCATAATGCTTGTAAAGGCAGTTACGGCAAATATTATGTTGTGAAATTGTCCTCATTTTCGCGTCCGCTGATTGCGCAAGGAAGCGCTTGCATTGATACAAATTATGAGGCTGCTTACAGACTGGGCAAAATCTCTTATTATTTGTAGCGTTTGATTGATATTTCTTGTAATAGGATGCGTTCCCTGATGAGTTGTTATGATTATAGGGTCTGGATTGACTCGAGCTCGACTTATAAGAATCTGATGTTGCAGGCTTCTCCTTTTTGCCTACAGGTTCTCGGGCCATAAATTTGTTTTCGAGGAAATGCAGGAACTCGGTACATGATGTGAGATCTCGAGGCGACACACGCGACTCCATGTAGTCTGTACGCGTTTCGTCGTCCAGTTTCTTTGATAAAAGATGAACTAGAATCGGGTCCCAGGTAGCGATGTCAATACCTAGGTTCCGAATGCTGTTGATACACTGTGTCGTAGTATCGTGTAGCTTCTTAAAAGCGTGATATGATGATTGTTTGTTGATCGGCGGCTGATTCAGAAAAATATCCATCTGAGTTGAAAATAAAATCTGTGGATTGTTATATCGATGAGTGAGGATATCCCATGCCGTGTCGTAATTTTCTGCAGATATATTAAGATGCTGGATTAAACCTTCTGCCTCACCCTTAACCTTTCCTTTCAGATGTTGCATTTTCTGCGCTTTAGAAATACTTTTGTTATTATGTATTGTTTCGACGAATAGATCAAAGAAGGTCGGCCACTGCGTATATTTTCCGAAAAATGTAGGCACTTCTAATTTGGGTGTGGCCTGCTCAAGGTGAGCAGTGGAGTTTAATTTTCTGTTCAACTCCCTTTTGATGGTAAGGTAGCGCTCTTCAATCTGCAGAAACTTGGCTTCATATTCATCGTTGCTTCCTTTTAATTGGTTATCGAGACGTAGGTGAGTAGTGTCAATAACCTTCCATAGATGCTGAAGATTCTTTAGTTCATCCTGAAGTTCCCATTTTTCCTCTAAGTTTTCAATGTTGATTCGATTCATTAGTCGTTCCAATGCTCTAATATTGGTGTCCTGCTGACCAAGCAGGTCATCCCCTTGATAAGAATATTCTTCAAAGGTGGGTAAGGAAAAAGTCGGAAATTTAGGCTCGTTATATGATGACACCATTTCCTTGGTTTTGATATAATACTCCTTCATGTACCCATAAATCCTTTTTGAGAAATATTCATGTTGATCATCTTCAAATTCCAGCAGCTTGTTGTGATTTGCTTCAAACTCCTTCCAGCATTTATCCAGCGCGGCTAAACGACTGTGAAGGTATTCAGGTGTCTTCCTGCTCGAACTGTCCTTCCGGAAGTTGGTATGTATTCTCTCAATTTCCTTGGTCAGGAAGCTCTGGCGTTCGAACATTGATTGTATGCCTTCCATGATAAATGATAAAAATTGGCTGATAAATACCTGAAGTTACGCTGATACTGATATATGATATTCTCCTCTACTGAGGATAGAGTGATAGTTTCTTGATTGATATTGTTGCTTAGTGTTTCTACAATCTCCAGCACGATATTTGCGCCTTCTCAATCCTACTGGTGAGACCCGCTTGTGGGAGGCCAGCGGACCGATTCGCTATCGTACCGGAAATCTTCAGAACACAAATCTTGATAGTGATATACTTGATAACTGGATCCGTAGGACACTGGTTTATCCGGCTCGAAGGACCAAAAAATGTAGGGGTTTTGATCACGCCTACACTTGGATGATAAATGATATGTGACTGCTGCTAAGAGTATTGGCAGAAAGATTGCGTAATAAATGATAAACGACACAACTTCCCGTGATAAGTATTTAATTGATACTTATTGATAGAAATGATAAAGTGCAGTGATTCATAATGCTACAGCTACAATATAAATACCATACAAAAGTGCTGACGCGCGCCGCGACGCTAATTATGTATATAAAACTAAATTAAACCTGTACAGTTGTCTGTACACTACGAGTTTTGCAATGATAGATTATCTTGGTAAAAGTTTTCCAATTTTCGAAATTCTATAACGTCTCGATAAATCACTTCAAAGCGTGCGATTATCAATTATCTGTATTGGCAACACCTTTCACATTCGAGGTTGAATCGGACACACATCTAAAAATGTTCTCAATGTAACTGCAAACCGTGTAAAATGAGGAGTTATGCGGAAAAAGGAAAACTATCCTAATTACGCTGTTCTAAGATTATTATACACAAAGAGATCTTTTTATGGCTCATATATTAATAAAAATAAAAGTAACAGGCCTATTGCCGAGGCTTTAGTAACTTATTTGCCGGATGACGAGAAAGATATGAGTTTTTTCTAACTTAAATGTATACAGAAGACATAAAAGAATCATGTAATGAATTCATGGTCACAGTTTGCGCGCCAATGCCTTACTTCCTGTATTTTGACGCACAAAGAATGCACTTATCTATAAAAAGATACTGGTTGCGAGATAAATATATTTAACCAAGGCGGCTGTGCTTCTCAACAGCTATCTTCTTCTTAGCGTATCGATGGCAAAAAGTCTAAATAGTATGTTTAGCCCAAAACTCAGTCACGCGAACCCCAATATTGAAAATCGGAACGCCTACCATGCTTTTAAGAAAAAGCCAACCTAACCTGTGCAATGGCACAAAGCTACTAGTATAAGATTTAAATAATAATTTGATTGTAGCGACCATTCTCATCGGACCAGGAGCTGGCCAGTTGGCGCAGATCCCGAGAATTCCAATGATTCTCACGGGCCTGCCTATATCGTTCGAGCGACTCCAGTTTCCCGTAAAAACATCATTTGCCCTTTCTATTAACAAGTCTCAGGGACAAAACACAAAAAAAAACAAACAAAACACCTAAAAAAAGAATGTTTTACCCATGGACAGTAATATGTTGGTTTATCACTAGTTGGATCACCCGAAATCCAGATTATTTTGTTACCGAAAAATAAAACAACCTCAAACATTGTATACAGAGCAGTTTAAAATTAAATACTCATTTTAATTCGTTACGTGCCTACCCAACTTAAATTTTATGAAATTCTTTCACCTATAGAAAGCTACAGTATCGGGTAACTGTACTTAAGGGCTGTATTTTCGAAATCAACGCGGACAAAGTCGCGGGTGTACTGCTAGTTTTACTTAAGAAAATTCCAGCGCTGTTAAATACACTTCATATAAATCCTAAGTTGCCTCAACCCACACAGTACTTTTCATTATAACTACATCCCATTTGGGACCGGACGATGAAGGATCGTTTTTAGGGATCCGTACCTCAAAAAGTAAAAAAGGAACCCTTAAGGAACTCTGTCCGTGTGTCATCACCGATTTTCTCAGGAACGGGTGGACCTAGCAAGTTGAAATTTATACCAGATACTGAGGTCTATAGAGCTCAGTATCTGGTCGGTCCCTATTAGGTGTATAAAAATCAAGGTCCTGTTCAACTCGATAAAAAGATATGGGCAAATTTAGATTTTCGCGAAAACTTGTAAGTCCCAACCTAAATTTTCATTTATTTTTTTATTTTTCGAACGTTTCCCTTTTCTTGTGCTGTAAGACCTTGCTTTTAACCAAAATTGACAATTCTAGGTCAATGGGCAAACCTGTAGGCGTTGGGGTTACTAGGGGAGTCACGAAAGGCAAGAAGCAATGTCAGCACATGTAAAGGAAAAAATCTAATAACCGCAAATATGACGTAGTTTAATAACAAAATACTTACAAGTTTATACGGAACCCTCGGTGCGCGAGTCCAACTCGCACTTTTTTTGTGTACAGCGTTCCCAAAAAGAAAAAGAAGAAAAAGAAACAAATACTTATATACACATAACATCACGTCTTTAATCCCTTAAAGGATAGGCAGAGGTATATCCCACATTAAATTTAAGTCCCAGGGAGTATTGTCTCTAATATGTCATAAATTCAGACTCCGGACTGCTACGGATAGAAAACCATAAACCCTTTCATAACAACTTAATGGAAAATTTTAAGTTTTATAATTTCGGTACCTACGATTTGTTCAAGAATAATAAGTACATTCATGCAGCCCATGTGAACACGAAGGCAAAAAGTTCCGCATTTTTTAAATTGATTCGTCATGGAGTACGTATAACTTACACAAATACCTATTATACTGCGGAGTAATGTAAATATGCGTAACAAAATAAATGTTCTTATCAGGATGGAAGTTTAAGTAGTTTTTAACCTTTTTTTTTTACGGATGGGAAATCATCAAATGACTTCTCCCGCTCTGGGCAGAGCGGAAGGGAGTGTCAGACTTGTACTGAGTAAAACCCATCCATGTTCCTTCCTTGCCCTTTGTGTTCCAGAGCCACGGTATCTCTTTCGAACAGCCCGCAGCCCGAGTAGTTTTTAACCTTCTTTCTACACACTAAAAGCCATTAAATGCATACATACATAAAATGTTAAATAACCCAATGACAAACGACCAAAAAACCAAGGAAGAACTTTTGAAATTCCAAAATATGTAGATAGAATAGGACTCTAACCTAGGATTTCAAAGCTCTCAGTAAAACCAAAATCTTTCCCACCACTGAAATAATGACGTCAAGAATTCCAGACATATAGGTGCCGCAGATATTATAACGGAACAAAAAATGTTGTCACCCGCATTAGCACTGAGTCGATGACTATAAATGGCACACGTTCGTAAAACGTCAACTAATCAGTTCGTCAGGATCAGAATCGTTTAGCAGCCGACGATGGCGTAATATTATGTTGAGCTTGTGGCTAAGATAAAAACGATAGAAACAGATAACTTAGGGCTAGAGTTTATATGGCTCTTAAATCCTTTTTTAAGTTGGAATTATTAGTGATCCTGAAGTTTCCAAAAATACGCCTGACTTAATTAGTATCCCTTTTAAGTGTCTGGAACTGACACGGTTTTTAGGCATGTAATACGTTACGTTCCAGAAACAATCTAGTATTGTTAATTTATGTATTAAAATAACCGGACTGGTCTAAAGTCTTGCTTTTACACGCTAGATTAACTTTAGAAGTGATGTAACGTGTTACATAAGTTCGTATCACGCCAACAGTTCTCCGAACTGTGACCTCAAAAGTCTCGAGTCTGCAGGTTACAGACAAGATCTAAAACAAGTGGTATTATCGTACAATCTGTACAGTTCAAAGGTGGAGAAACTTTGCTATATATCTTTGCGGTTTCAGGATAGCTTATGGACATTACCAGTGGGTTTGACATTCGATAATAATACGGCCGGTTTTGTAATTTTTTACTAACAGTTCAAAGTTATGCTTCGGTTTGAGCACTCTGCTAATCCGGTTTTGTCTGTGGCATAATAATAGTCATCATCGTTCAATAATACTTTCGATGATTTGTTTTGACGTAAAAAAGTGTGTCCATGGAGTTTCTTTCCTGTTCTTCTCGGGTAATTCTATAGCCTAACTTCTTGTTTTCGGCTGACCGGCTCCGTGACAATAAGGTATTTTACCAAAAAAATCTAATTACTCCGTCAGATAGATTTCCAACTAATATTGGACACATATTTTTTCTTTTTTCACGAAAACAAAAAATTAAAGCGATACAGTGCGTCAAAAACTCGTGTGACGTCACTATGTCAGTACACTTTTACGTCACAACCCCCCACGATCTTTGATGAGCTTTATCTTCGTCAGTCTTTATTGATTTGATAAAACAAAAAATACGTATCCGATATTTTTCGATAATCTAACTGACGGACTAAATAGAATCATATTTTTTTTACTCAAGAAACATTCCTACTCAAAAGTGCCTCGCACTGGTTTCTTTCAATTATGTAAATGATTCAAGTTTAAGTTTGACGAAGCATGAATCAGGTGGACGAATTCCTATAGGTACTCCCTCGTGTTTCTTCTGATCGATCTCTATAATGATTTAATGCGAATACCAAAAAAATATATACAGTCGTCAAGGAAAATTGTGTTTAAGACAACAATTATTTATAGAGTGATAATTAAAGGGAAATTGAGTAGAGGCTATATCTTTACTGCATGTATCTGCATTCAGTGGTACAACGAGGAATGACAATTCCTTCTCATGCCACAGGTGGAACAAGTTGGTGGTACGACGAGGAAGAAGGGATGATATCGTATCCTAATTATTCCTGTCCTAAAGATAAAGTCCGGTAGAATTATAGCTGGCTTTATGACTGCGATAAGCGTTCCGCAGTAAAATGTATCATTTGTTTTGATACCTTTACCAGTAGCCTGAGCTACATTTGAACTGGAATTATTTAACGTGACGGTTTGGGAGTCGCAGTACCTAACAAGTGTTTATCTTATCACTAATGGTCAAGGTTTTTGTTGCAACTCGGCATGTCTTCTGCCCGAGCATGGGGCGACCTGTAGACTCGAGTTTCTACGAAGACAAACACATACATATAAATTATTTCCATAGCAACAATGTAGATATTCTATGAATTTCGATCGTTATATCACTTAGTGTTGGTGAAAATGGACACTAGGCATTCAGTTAGGTGACACTTAGTGTTGGTGAAAAACGGAACTCAAGAGCCCCGGTTAATGTTCGTACAGCATTCTTTTCCAAGTTACTTTCATTCTTCTCGGTCTAAAAATTGAGGAGACGGCGACGATAGGACCCAGACATGTTTTTAAAATCAATTAAAATCAAAGAATAGTAATTAAGTAAAAGAATCTTGTCTAGGTCTATGTGATGAACTGATGACATTTATTGAGAAGAAATGTTTCTACCCCCAAGTGTCAAAAGCAGAGATAACATTGTCGTTATGCTTGACGTTGTAGACTTTTGTCGACTAAAGCATCGAAACATTTCTTTTCTACATCTTTAACAACGCCATGCTTACGACTAAATCTTTCTAGAATCTGTAATTTCTACGATTCTTTCGTCGACAAGACCCCTTTCCACGTTGGTCATGATACGCGGGCCGGTGGAATAAAACTCTTCATATCCATTTGATACTCAGTCCAATCCATCAATAGTAAAACTAAAACTAATGAAAAGAAAAACTTGGAAACATACGGCGTCGCGAAAACAGTTTTCTACTAGCCTAGCGTTTGTGACCGTCGCGGTGCTTGTTCGAAACTTTATGGCCAATAAAATCGAACCTCAATCTAAATTCGCGAAGGTTTTGTATTATACGTTGTTTCCGCTCCTTAATTTGGATATTCGATTTTCCTTATTTATTTACATGTACACAAGTATACATACATACAGGGTGTAAACAGACTCTTCACGAAGCCGTCAACCAAGCATTATGTACATCAAACTAAGTAACTTTACGCAAAAATTAGTGTTGGGAAACTACTTTTTTTTTCGGGCTGAAAAATCACGTTTTACAGTAGGACTCAATGTAACGCACTTAAAACATTGCGATGATGGATGGATTAAACAGTAAAGGGGTCCTGGAGGTGTTTAAAGTAAAAATCTTACATCAAAAACACGAATTAAAAAAAAAAAACTTGTGAAAAAGTTGGAACTTTGACCCCCAATATCTCCGTAACTAGAAGGTTCCCCCCACGTATGGTCTAGAACAAAAAAAATGATCGCAATGACGGGGAGAACAAGTGCCTTTCGGTTTCGTTAAGAGTCTGTTTACACCCTTTATAAAACGTTAAATAAGCAAGTAAAATCATGCAGGGGAGTGTCAGACTTTCAACTGCCAACAACTCAAGACTTTAAGTAAATGAAAATACTAGGTGGCCAGATGAAGTAATTACTTAGGAGCTTTATAACTGAGTCGAGTCTCTAAACTTCTGCGAACTGTAAAACTATCGTCATGAATATTCTTTGCTTTATACTCAACTTCATGCAAAATCTTATAAGATAAATGTTATGTCTTCTGAAGCTCTAGTAGTTACCTACTAGTTATTGCACGTGTAACTGCTGCTCACGTAACTTATAATTAATTATACTGGTATCGAGAAAATAGGAAGATCACGATAGTCCTTGACGTCTCGTTAGCGTCATTTTACAGTTTATTTTATATCCTTATTTGTACGACGTGAAAATTAATGTATTATACACATACATACATACATAAACTCACGCCCTTTTCCCATGGGGGTAGGCAGAAACCACAGAACGCCACCTGCTACGATCCTTACATACTCCTTTTGCCTCGTCCACGTTCATACATCTGGTCATACACGCACGCCGGTTGCGAGTACTACGCACCTGACCTTTCTGAAGAACCTCACCAATGAGGTCAGCGTATGTTCTACATCTGCCTTGTAAATACCTTTTGTTAGTCGCCTTTCACTCATCCTCTCCACATGACCAAACCATCTAAGCATACTTTTTTCAATTTTTGTCACTACATCTTCTTTTAAGCCGCATCGTTTCCGTATAACCTCATTCCTCACTTTATCATTCAGAGTTACACCAGACATGCTTCGCAAGGAACGCATTTCCACAGCATTAATTCTACATTAATTAATTAATTCTGCATTAATGTATTATATAGCTTAAAATTACGGTAGCTTGATAAGTTTGTGAGAGACTGGTGTCTGCACTAGGAAAACCTGTATCGCAGATCACCAGGGTCCCACCACACGGTATTCAGATAACATATTTTAAACATAATATATTTAAATTAAATAATTTATTTAAAATGTGAAGGAAAGTGCATAAAAATGAAAATGATAATATGATTAACTAAAAAGAATAATAAAGTAAACAAAAATACGCCAAATTAAAATTTAAGAAAAAAAAAAACAATACGTGTGCAAACAGAAAAAATTGCGCAATATATGTGGGGAAAGTAGCGGGGTGGAGTTATTTATAATTATAAAATATTTTTATTTATTTGGGATGCGAAAGTAATTCCTCCGTTGAAGTATAATCTAGTTTAAGGAGCCATTCGACTAGAGCACTCTTACAAGCAAGTTCTTTGGCAAGTGATAGATCGAGATGCACTCATTGATCTTGTTATACAGATGAGAACCTAAGAATGTGTAATATCTTTGAGAGAAGCTAGTTCTTAGTTAACAATCCCGTTGTGCGTGAGAAAGAGGAAATTGACTATCAGAATATCCTTCTTCAACTTGACTAGAGCTGCAAGAAATTATTTGTGATATTGGAAAGCTTTTCTTCTAATCTGGACAAAGGTCCGATATTTCTCGATTGGCATAACTAAAAGTCACGTCGAAATACGCTTAAATTGATGTTGGTGGAGGAGATTGTTTGATTGAACGCGCTAATCTTGGGAACTACTGGTTCGAATTGAAAAATTATTTTAGTGTTGGATAGATTTATCTAGGAAGGCTATAGATAGACTGTATAATCACACTACGACCAATAGGAGCGGAGCATTCATGAAAAAATGTTGCAAAACGGGAAAATAATTATTTTTATGATGGTCGCGGCCAACACCTAAATGTGTCTTGTGACTCTTAACGAAGCCGAAAGGCACTTATTCTACCCATCATTGCGATCATTTTTTTGTTCTAGATCATACCTGGGAATCTTCTAGTTACGGAGAGGAGATATTAGAAGTCAAAGTTTCAACTTTTTCACAAGTTTTTTCTTTTTAATACATGTTTTTAATGTATTTTTTTATTTAAGACACCTTCACGACCCCCGTACTATTCAATCCATCCATCAGCACAATTTTTGACATGCGTTACATTGCGACCTACCGTAAAACGTAATTATTCACCCCAAAAAAAAAGTCGTTACCCAGCTATAATTTTTGCGTAAAGTTACTTAGTTTGATGTACAGAATGCTTGGTTGACTGCTTCGTGAAGAGTCTATATACTCCCTGTATAACTTTTAATTTTCTTTGGAAAATGTATCAAACCTCCTAACGCCTACGCACATGGTAAGTTTATCGCCTCTCAACTTTCAAAAAATCTATCATTGTAGCTGAATAGCACCAATTTCAAAGTTTACGACTAGATCCGAACCTTTTTCTATAAAACTGGTAAACCAAATTCTAGTTTATTGCGGCCTTGACAGTAATCTTGTTTAACAGTTCCGTGAATACTAAGTAAGTATGAGCATACATTATCGCAAGAACACATACGGACGAAAAGATCTCAGCACCTAAAATCGCTTGTTAAATTTACATTAAGCATGAACGAATGATGGAGATGTCTTTGTATAATTATTAGTAACACTTGCTTCAAAAGAACTCATTAGCAATTTAAATTAAAGTTTGAGTAGCTATGGTTAGGCTATGCACGATAGCAGTTCGGGGCTGCGGGACTGTTCGAAAGAGATAACGCGGCCCTGGAACACTAAGGGCAAGGAAGGAACATGGATGGGTTTTAGTCAGTACAAGTCTGACACTCCCGTCCGCAGACTTCCGCTCCGCCCAGAGCTGGAAACTCTCATTATTAGACAAATATTAGGTTTTTCGATAATACCCCATTCAACTTTAATTATCCTTGTCCTATAATTGAAAAAAAAAACCGCCATAAGTGTACTGAGAAAATAAGTCACTAAATTAACGGAACAAGCGACAGTTTTTTTACGAAAAGCATCGGCAAGCACACAAAAACGACGTAAATACTCGTACGTTGATTTTTTCAATCGAGAAAAACGTTTTTGAAAAAAAATAACCAACTTACAAAACATCTCAAAACTGCTATTTCAGGTTCTGTTTCGCCAGTTTTTTGAGGACGTGCGACATCTAAAAATCTAATAAGGTGACGGCTGACACGCAAATTGCGTTTAGCAGGTTAAACCCAGGTGGTACAAACAGTTATAGTTACCCTTTGACAACTACCAATATTTGTACAGTAAAAATTGGCTTGCTGTTGTTCTGAATCCCAGAAAGAACAATTTGCATGGAAACAAGCACTCCGTGTTAACTGCAGATAAAAGTAAATACACCGAATTTTAATTTCGCAGGTCATTTCACGGGAATGCAGCATTCGCATTCCGTACCGAAATAACAACGAGGAAGTCTACAGTGATTGTAAAAAAAAGCAACAAAGGCTTATAAAAAGAGGGGGTAGATGTCCCCAAGTATTCGAGTCCGACCCCATGTCCTCGATTAAAAGGAGTGATGGAAAACTAATGGGGCCAATTATGTGAGAGGCACGCGCTCAAAGTTCTTCCTTGGGAACATTTTAAATCCGTCTGCGATAGCTTTAATAACTGGCTAATAAACTGCATTACAGAGTCATTACGCCATTAGCGAAATATTTCTGGTTTTCCGGCGTTTGTATTGTGTTCATTTTCGCATAACTACCGCGAATTACGTCTTTTATGTACTTTTGTTAGTCATTGAGATTGCGGTTACGAAAACTAGTTTGCTTTGCTTTATAATACGTAGAAAAAATAGCTTATCTTAATTTATTTAATGGTCTTAAGTCAAGAAATATATAGGAAATACCAGACAATTATTTTATACAGTTTTTAACCGACTTCAAAAAAAGGAGGAGAGGTTCTCAATTTGCAGAATCTTTTTGAAGTGAAACTTCTAATGTGACTTCCAACAAGGTTGCGTTAAACGTTTAACGCTACCATGGAGGGGTATGAAAGCACTGCAGTTGCGTTAAACTTTCAACGCTCCTGAGGAGGGGGAATAGAAAGAGACAGAGCGGGAGTGAATGCGTCACATTACGAAGATTCACTTCTTCCGCGCAGAGGGACTCCACGCACTATTCGTCGCGTCTTTGAGTAAATGGTGAACACAAATAAAAAATAAATTATTTATGATCACCGATTACTCACAGACGCTTGAACCGATTTGGAAAATTAGATTTTTTTTGTTTTGTTTGAAAGAGTATACTCCCAAGGTGTTCCCAGAAATATTGTCATGACCTGATCATGGATTTCGGAGATATGGAACGGAACTCTTCAATAATAGACACCGAATCTGTCGTAATTGCTGCAATCGCTTGAATGTTTATTGATTATACAAAACATCATAACATAAAATCACTGGTGTACTGTTTACATTTCGACAGTTATATATGTTTGTTAAGTTCCATTTTATTGGGGATAAGCCTATTACCATAAAATGTATAATTGTTGACAGTGTAAAGTAAACGCATAGTAAAAATATTTGTAAGATAGAATAATACAACTAAAAATTTAAACATAAAGAAACATTTTTGCGAAAAATAAAAACCGACTTCAAAAACACAAAAACTGAAAAATAACTTTAGTTTTAGAAGTCAATGTAAACGAAATGAAATCAAACAAACAAAAGTCACCGACTTCTTTATTTAGTTAAAGTTATTTTTCACTTTTTTTGTTTTTAAGTCGGTTTTTATTTTTTGCAAAAATGTTTTTATGTTACGTGAACTTTTTCAGAAAATAAATTACTTGAATTGATTTCTTGAATCACAAAAAAACAAGTATCAAAAAACTGATTCGGAACTATGTGCAACATCTAATTACACGTGAGAAATAATAAAAATAAAATAAAGAAAGAACAAAATCTATTTAAGAATGACAAGATTTTCCCAGCCAAGTAAAAACTAATTTGGCGCAAAAAGCTCACATTTATTTTGCTAGAACTGCCATTTCTGGCTTTAGCAATCCAAGTATTCGTTTTTTTGGGGAATAATAAAGGGATTTGGAGGCATATCCACTCATTCTTTTCTAAATTAGTATTTTAGCAGGTAGGGTCCGTAATCTTTTAGTCCTTAGATGTGAAGCAATTTTTCAGAGAAAAATAACTAGAAAACATTCTAAAGAAGTAAGGAAGTCCACTTGCTTTGGACGTACGTCTTCTGACCTATACTGAAACACAGTGACTTTGATATTCGCCAGCACATCAAGCTTCTACAATCTGTCAAATTTCTTTAATAGATTTGCAACTTTATCGCTGACGCATTAGATTTAAGGTTGATTAGGAAAATTTGACAGTTTCGAGTAGCTTGATGTGCTGGCGTCTGTACTTAAAAGTAATTTTAGTTACTGTATTTTCAGTTACGAGGGCAGTATACAGGGACTTCAAAATCGTGGGAAACACCTGGATAAAGGACGACCAGAACAGGGAAGTGTGGCAGAAAAAAGGGGATGCCTATACCCAGCAGTGGGTGATTCCGGGCCGATATGATGATGATACAGGTACTTGGAAATTTAAGTAATAAGCTTAAAAAATACCTTTGCGATCATGTAAAATAATGCGAAGGTCACAGAAACCTGTACCTCAGTAAGAGAAATAAATATTAATGAGGTCCAAAGCGCCAAACACGTGTTGTATATCAAAAACAGATCTCAATGATTCTTAATAGGTTTTTTGGATGTGTCTGAGTAACCTATTAATGCAGATGGAATTCTTATTTTTATTAGGCACGTCTGCTGAGAAAAAGCTATTTTTACTTGAGGTTTATCAATGTTGAAAGCATGTTTTCCAAGGTTAAAGGTGAAGTGAGGTTTTGTAATTTCAAAATAATAGCTTTTTACTGAATGTATATGTGAAAGTATATGTATACGGTACTTTCAACAGGAAAATACATTTTTAAAATTTTCTGTCTGTTTGTCTAATCTCCGAAACGGCTGAACCAATTTAACAGGACTTTTACTGGCAGATAGCTCATGTTACTTATATTACCTACCTAATTGACAAATAATGAAGATCATACAAAAATAGAGAACCATTATAGGCGACTTTTACTTCTTCCATTCAATCTCATCGATCTTAAAGCTAAACAAGGAGGTTACCCTTCTATAGACTAACCTTAGCCCTTATATTAATCCTTAAATAAATATATTTAAGGAATAATTCGAAAACATATTAAAATACTTTATTAGGTACTTAATATACTGTCACTTTAAATTTAGAATTGGGTTTGCAAATAGGATATTTGTTTTAGTTAAGTTCGAGGAGTAACTTTTTTTTTTTTTTTTTATTAGCCTGGTTGAGTGTCCCACTGCTGGGCAAAGGCTAAGGAGTAACTTAGGCTACTTTTATTTTAGAAAAATAATTAGGGTTCCGTGCAAAAAAAATAAAACCCTCGAAATTGTTTACAAAATCCGATTCAAATAGTTCTCTCTAGGATTCAATAAGGTCGCGGGCAACAAACAGCTAGTTACTATTTGATAAAAATGATTGCAGACCGACGATTTACCATACTTGTTGTACGGTAGAAGAATATAAAGAAGAACACGACTATTCCACCTGATTTGACCGTATGTTGTTTAGTTATTTAGAGTCGAGTGTTTATTAGTAAACTATCAAACATTGCTAAACAAACACAAATTGTATCAGACGCTGTACAAGTGACGGGTTTTCGAACTTGACTACCTTTATTAACTTGGACCCTTTTGACCTTCAACTAAGTTATTTGTCTATAAGAGATATCTGAGCAATGTGGTTGAAATGTTAGATGGGTTCCTCATTCATTCCTGATAGTTTTATGCTAGATTTAATTAACACTAGGCCACGGACTAGACGGTGTTGCCTAGTAATAGGGAAAACGGCCTTAATGATCTTATTTGGGTCAATCAGAACTACTTCTTGAAAAGTGTGGAACAGCGGTGGCCCAGTGGTGGCGGCCCCGACTGATGAGCAGTACGTCGTGGGTACGAACTTCGAAGCCAGGCAGGCGCATAACTTTGTGTTTTCATAACCTTGGATGATGATTTATTTCATCCTCACTGCTCTCAAAACGGTGAAGAAAAACATTTCAAGGAAAACAGCATGTCCTAGAACCAGAAATTCGAAGACATGTGACATCTACCAATTCGCACTGGGCCCGCGTGGTGGATTAAAGCCCATTTCTTCTCATAGAGAGGAGGCCTGTGTCCCAGCAGTGGGAACATTATAGGCTGATTATGCATGCATGTTTAGAAATTGGAATAGTAGAACAAAAAGGAGCCTCTTTGGAACTAGAACTGGTAACTGATGGTGGCCAAAAAAATAATTACAGGAAGTTTTATTTTCAACTAAATTTTATAATTTTTATGTAGGTAACCCCATTTAGCTATGTCAAATCAGGAAACACTTTAATAATAAAGAATTAACCGTTCACTTTATAAAAACCTTAGTAGGAAATTGTTAATATACAGTAAGTAAATATTATACAAAATAATGCTTGACCTTAGCATTTTATAATTATATATTTATTTATCATACATACATTTACCGGTAGCCAGAGTTCGTGATGGTTTTTTTTTTAATATTTATTTAATATCTACTCACTCACGATTATGAACAAACAAAATTGCTGATAAACAAATGTTACAAAGTCATGTTACTGAGTTTGCAAAAATAATTATGTAATTAGTATTTTTTCTAATTTCTAATGTTTATTAGATTATTTAATTTTCATTATTAATATTCATTAGCCGAGCGTTGGTTTCCGCTAAAAGTACAGCAGAAAATACATTAAAACAAACTTTTCGTTTTAGATTTTGTCCACTTTGGACGCTAGTTTAGAGTCTACCGCTTTTTCATACAAAAACGAAACCCAACAAAAAAAAGTTGCCTGTGCTATTTCATACTAGCTCATGGATTGGTACGAGTATATTTCAGTTGGTGGATTTTTATCAGCTTGACTCTATAATTGATACATGTAAAATTAATAGCGATAACTAAGTTATGAGAGCACATCATTGACCTAGGTCACAGATAATAATAATAGAGAGTATTTTCAAGCTGTATAAACAATGATCTAGGTCTATAGGTTTATCATTGTACGTTATTGACAACAGCAGTAATGATCATGCACTATCATCTCATAGCTTCGATAGCTCTTGGGTGGTTGATTTTTACATCATTTGTTGCCTGAGATAAGGGAGACAATAAATGCTGAACCACACAATCGGGATTTTGCCCTGATGATTACAAATCAATAAAGTACCAGTACAAGAAATCCGCTACTACGGACAAACAGACCAAAACATTAATGTTTTATTATGTTAAGCACACGACCACCTGCTAAATTGTTTACCATATCAAACAGAAACAGACGGGCACTCCAATTTATGTTCATTGATGTAAGAACGCGTTACGTATCTGTCGTTCGATGCAGTTAGCTATGTTATTATTTACGATAAATGGCAAAATTATGATCAGTGACCATGTCATTCCATAGAATAATGAGGGTGATTAGTGTAAGTACCAGATGTATGCTATTTCCTGCTGTTACAACCGAGGTTGACTGAAAGGTAATAAATACATAAACTGGAAATCATGAATAATATTAAAGGAACGGAACTAGTGACCATTTAAATAAAAAAATAAACAAACTCTGTAAATCCTTTTAGGTAATATGACGCCACAGACAGACACAAATACATAGTCAAGTTAAACTTAAAACACCCCTCTTTTTGCGTTGGTGTTTCAAAATATAAGCTTTCCACATCGAAAATTTTCTCTCGCATATATCTCAAGGTTACAGCATTTTTCACGGAAGGTTATGCTTATGACGTAATCGTTCTTCGCGTGCCTCTGAAAATCCATAAAATTAATTTTATTACGAATGGAAACGTGCTCTCGTATGTCATTAAGCGCTTTTTACAAGAAGTCTTTCAGGATGTATTTTTTTTTATATCGCAAAGTAGCACTACAGTTTTATATCTGAGTTGCAAAAGGTAATAAAAGTGGATACAAATTACTTGCGAATGTAATAATAATATGATGGAGAATAATAATAAAAATAAAAATATATTAGTGAGATCATCATTGTAATATCGAGCGTGCAGAGTCAATGACCAAAGCAATGGCAAGAGGTTTTACCCAAAAAATTAACTTAGGCGCCATAAAAAGTAAAAAAATAATAAAGAGTAAAAAAATAATATTCTTTTTGAGACTTCAAACACTAGAAGACGAAGAAGGGAGCTTTTTTCCGCGAAATAAGAAAGAATACGATAGCAAAGAGATCATGAAGTGTATGGAATATTCCAGTTTCACATAACTGCATCACTTTAAGCAATTCTAATTTGTATAGTTGGACCATCACATGTGGGAGGTGGGATCCATTTTTGCATCAAAAGTATTAACTTATTAAACTATGAATGAAACAAAAAGAAAATTAACGTACCAGGCAACACCGTAGAAAACATTTACTGTTGTTTTTGAAATAATATAATAAAATATCCAATATAATAACGAAGTTAGTCGCTCATGTGAATTTAATTGAGAAATGTTCACGAGCCTGTTTGGAGGTAATTGGATAAAGGCAGCTAGGGAATGCTTTGAGAATGACGCCATTTTTAATTTTGTGGCCCACAGTGGTGCGGTCATAGCCCATTACGAATGTGGTGGGAAATAAATTCTCAAGCAGGAATTGCATTGTTTGTTTTTATAGAGGACTGCTTTTTATTACGAAGGTATACGAGGGTTTCTATTTATTCTCTCATAGTATACCTTCTGGTAATATGAGTGCAATAAACTGCTCTTTTATAAATACATGTATTAATATTTTGAAAGATTCCGACATCAACTGACGGCACGATTGGCGCAGTGGCTGAGCGATTGACTGCTGCGCTGCGTGTCGCGGGTTCGATTCCCGCACGGAACAAATATTTGTATGGCCTACAGGTAGTTGTTCCGGGTCTGGCTGTTTGTGTATGTGAGTTTAAATGTTTGTAAACGCACCCACGATACAGGAGAAATTCCTAGTGTGGAGCAACGTTTTTAAAAAAAAAAAACTATACGGTCAAAATGAAATTCTAATATTAGAACCTTATTAAAATTCCTAAGGCGTGGCTGAATAAAAAATTCAAGACACAAAGTTTATATTATTTTCAGTTCTGGCAACACGGAACTGTTGTTTTGAATCTGTAAGCTCGTGTTATAGACGGCTTGGATAACCACGACTGCGCTCTTTCCAAACCAGGGCATAAGGAAGTGGTTACATGAAAAGTATAAATGTCATATTGTGGTCTATGAATTAATCAGGCAGAATCAAATTACAAGTCGAAACCAGCTGTATTGGTTTTAAGACTATAAAATTGCCGTATTGCTATGGAATCAATGAACTTGGTAGGCTTCTTGACAGGCACTCTGGACAAGACAAATTAACTCTGATAATGAAATCTTTTCGGACAAGATTATAATTTATAACAAATAAATTTTCCTATAGTCACGCTATCATGACCCTACGTTTCTTTTCAAAAAGGTTACTCGTTAAATTGCGACTAGAATACTTCTTTTCGATTTAATGCATTTGGATTGACAGCTATCGTGCATGGTATGTGTAATGCCTTTCTATTGCGTTTCATTGCCGTCACTAGTGCTCTGATGTGGCTCCAATATTGATTAAAAATTTAAATAGACCTTGGAACTATGTTAGGTACTCCTTTAAACTATGGAACTGTTGACTAAGGTTAGACCAGAGAAAGAATAGACTGTGTAAAAGATGATACGGCTAGAAAGAACGTACTGCGCTGATCTCAAATAATAATAATTTGTAATAACTTGTTACATTGGTGAGGAGGTCGCCGCTAAATAATAACAGCCGCTCGGGTCGATCTTTAGGTTAAGCCGTGCTTGCCTATATTGGTCTTTGGATGGGTGACCACCCATTACATACCAAGTTTCCTCCATGCCTCGGAAAGCACGGAAAACCGTTGGTCCCGGCTGTCATTTGTAGATCTTTGACAGTCGTTAGGTAGTCAGTGGCCCAAAAAGTCTGACCACCAGTCTTACCTAGGGGTATCGTATTACCCAGTACTAACTAGGCTGTGGAGATCAGATAGGCAGTGGCCCCATGTAAAATACTGGTATTCAGCTGTATACGGTTAGACTAGAAGCCGACCCCAATATAATTTGGAAAAGGCTAGGCATATGATGATGAACTTGTTACATTGGTAATAACTTCCTCCTTTTGGAAGCCGGTTAAAAAAAATGATGAAATGCTTTAAGCATGAAGTGGAGCAAGTTCGAGAATACATACTTCCAACTCATGGTGGTTAAGTAGGAAGAACTGTGAAGTTCCTGTTCGTGGGGATATCAACATAATCATTCTCCTTAAGGTAATGGCGTCAGGGTAGCCCGCGAAATTTAAAATTTCTTAACACATACATACATAAACTCACGCCCTTTTCCCATGGGGGTAGGCAGAAACTACAGAACGCCACCTGCTACGATCCTTACATACTCCAAAAATTAAATTAAAAAAAAAAAAAAAAAAAAAAAAAAAAATTAAATTAAATTAAATTAAAAAAAAAAAATAATTAAATTAAATTTTCTTAAGTTTTTCGCAATTTGCAGGTCAGTGTCAGGTCTTATGTTGATGAAAAATAAGTCGCGCCAGTAACACGTATGTAGTTACAGAATCACAATCATCAATATAACGCTGTAAGTCCATCTAATCTTATTGAATGACTTTTGTATGAAATCTTCATTGAATAGGGTTACATGGACTGGCGCGACTCATTTTTAATCAATGTACAACCTGACACTGACCTGAAAATTACAAAAACCTACCCTGACGCAACTACCTTAATGTATATTAGGCATAATGTTTTTCCAAAATATTATGAGTCAATTTTATTTTCTCTACGACTTTGGTATCCAATGTTGCCAGGTGATGGATTCATAGCGTGTGCAAACATAATATTCTCCAACTCTTACATGGAGATCGAATAATCTTCATTGCCAAGGGCAAGTCCCGATCCGAGTACATCTTGGCCTAATCACTATAATTTTGTTGTATTCAGCTGGGTTTTTAAACATTTTGTTACGTAATTGTGATAATAACTAAGTAAGCTCAATTATATGTAGTTAGTTCATAATGTAGTTACTTTTTATAGTGATAATCGACCATCATCAACTCACGACTAACATGTTAGCTTGTATTGTCCCACTTCTGCGCCTTAGATTACACGTACTGGGATAATAATATCAAGAACTGGCGAGAAGAAGCACACACACATCATTGGTTGACAGGACAACGTTTCATTTCAATTATATAGACAAAACCCTTATTAAATATTATCCGCCACAAAACCGTTTATTTACGCTATGTATTTAGGTACTTACATTCATGTAAATATTCCATTATGTAATATTGATAATTAGACTAGAACCACGTTGAAGGCCACTTATCGTTGTTTGTTAATAAATCATTTCTTTTATAAATATACAACGCTCATTAGTCTTGGTCCGTGAGTTTATTTAAAGGTCCAAATTATTGTATTAGTAACACTAAACATTAGTTTATACAGGGTGAAAGGGACACCGCAAACGCTTACCACGCATTCAGCACATCATTCTGAACCCTTCCCCCCACATAGAATTTTTTAATCGGTAAGTAATTTAAAAAAAAGCAGCCGTTCCAGTAAATTAAAAACGTGTAGGTACTGCACTTTAGGAAAAAAAACAGTTTTCTTTTAATGAGTCCCTTCCACCGTGTATTACGTTTTCAGTAAGCTTCACGATGTGGGTACCCCTCTTGAAAGCACCTATGTTCCCAACTGGGGTTCCCAATTGATGCAGCCCACCGTACCTGATTTACAGTTTTATTTTCTGCGGCACAGTCACTATTTTTCACTGCATTTGTTGCGAATATCTAAGTGGCTAATTTATTTTTTTGCTCAGCGAAAAACTGCGAATGTAAGTGACCCTTTTTCACGACTGAATGCTAGCAGAAAACATGTAACGCATACAACTTACCAAATCTAATAATAACAAAGCCATTTATGTAGGTTTAAGGACAAATATCTAATTTAATTATTGAATTAGAGTATTCAGGGAGGCGTATAGTGATTCATTGTGTCCTTAACGTGACCGTTCGACAATACAATAAGTTGAAGAAGCATGCCCACATTAAAAACTTCGAATGCTTCTAGCCTTAACGGTCTTAAAGGCGCAAACCCACGGCGGTGCATGCTGTGCACGAGCACGCGGCGCATGTTAGCTGCGTGCCCGTGCGTGCGTGGATTCATAATTATGCCGCGGTGGACCACGCACGTATAGTTGTACGTAGTTGTGGATGTGTAGCGTGTACTGCAGTGGAAACGTAGACCCACGTTGTCAAACAAATGAATCCACTCGGTATTCACCGGCATCCGGTTAGACTGGAAGCCGGCCCGATATAGTTGTGAAAAGCTAGTCAGATGATGATGATGCGGTACAGTTTGTATATGGATCTTTTGGCTCGTGCCCGAAATCGGAACTAACTACGCCAAAATTGTTGTACACTACAATTTCAAAAACATTTTCACAAATGTTTACAAACAACGCCCCACACAATACCATTCAAACGGAATAAGATGCCTCTAATTACTGTATCGGAAAATGAATTCAGATTTTATTATACTTACTTACCTACGTTTTTCTGTAAAAGGAAGTGTTTTTCAATCTTAAAATAACAAACAAGCACTTTTTCTGAGAAAAAAGTGAGTCTCGAAAGTTCAACAGGTATTTATAAGTTTGTTTTTTGTTGTGTAGCATACTGATTAAACGATGACTTCCGGGACTTTAAGGCAGGATACGAAACTGACCTTTGCAAGCTATTTTTTTTAAATCTCTTTTTAATTTTGAAGCTGAAAGCGGATAGCCCGCGAAATTCTAATTATCTTAGGTTTTTTGATATTTGCAGGTCAGTGTCGGGTTGTATGATGATTAAAAAGTAATTCAATGGGGCTACCCATTGAATTACTTTTTAATGAAATAGTCATTGAATGGGATTAAATGAACTTAGAGGATTGTTTTGACTATTTTAATGATTGTCATTCAGTAACTACATATGTGTGTAACGTTACACTCGCGAATGATATTTTGTTTAACATACAGCCTAGCACTGATCTGCAAATTGCAAAAAGCCAAAATTATTTGAATTTCGAATACCCAGGCGCTTCCGCTTTAAACAAACTGTCTAGATGATGATGATGATGATGATGATAGATGGTGACCCACTATTAGGTATCGTGTAGGTAATTTGGTACTATAATTCGTACTTTTGTGAACGCATCCCTCGATTAAAAGTTACTCGAGTCATAAAATAATAAGACACTGCGTTCGAGCTCAAGCTCTGCGACAAGTCTCGTATCGATCGCAGTAAGAACTATGGTAATAAAACTCTATTAGCGCAAAGGCTCTGATCAATTTATTCAATAAGCAACTTCCCCTGAGACTAGCGGGTGTACCAATATAATATACACTAAGTAATAGATACGGTCAAGGAGGAAAAATGTTAAGTAAGCAAATTCTTTACATAACAACATTATAAATAACATCACGCTTGTAATACCCGAAGGGTTGGGTCTTATAGTGCACCCACATTTCACCAGTTATGTTTTAAGGCCCATGTTAAAGGGGGCAAGCTCGTTAACATCAACCAGGCAGAAATCCAAACTCCTGCGAGAAATTCCTGTCGGAAAAAAACACTTTTTGCCCGACCCTAGAAAACTCGAACCCTGCAGGAACCCATGCTCAGCAGTCGTGCTTGCAACCACGAGAACAACAGAGCAGTCTAAGAATTTAAATAAAAACATAATTATTATGTACTTCGTGTACTCAGAGTAGTGTCAGTTCAGCTCGTATGTTTGTTTATTTAAACAGTCAATAGAATATCGGTTAATGATCGTATAAGGTGACATTCCTTATGCGTAGTTTACAAAATAATTAGTTGTGTAGTGTTAAATACTCCTCGTCCTTGAATCGTATTCATTGTATGGCGAATTCTAGGACCTATACGTACTGCTTTCGTTACGTACCCACTTCCCTGTCTTTTTGGAGTATTCCTATTTTAGCACCGATTTCAAGAGCACCAAAGATTTTCCCTTTTGAGCAAAGGGAATATCTTTGGCTCTTTTAAGCATTGGTGCTCTTGAAATCGGTGCTCAAATGGGACTACTCCATCTTTTTACGCTTTTTACAATTTATTTAGAGACAGCGTTGCATGTCTTTTTCTTCCATTGACCTGTATGTTCTTGGAAATTAGTTTTACAAGTCTATTTCAAAGGCGTTTTGTTTGAAATTCCACAGTCTACAATTTACAATGCACACACTGTATATGAATAAAATTTCTTCATACACGGTGTGGGTAATAGAAAATTTCTTTCGAATAAAGTAATTGCAATAAATAAAATTTAATTTAATTCATTCATTGTGCAACAGTTTGTTATTGTTTTTCTTCGGTAGCTAAGAGTGCTCAAGCCAGGTCGATTTCAAGCTTATATACAGAAATTAAGTTGACCAAGTTTCGCACGGCGTCGGTTAGTTTAGTCGGCTGTATTAGCCCCCAAGCACCTACTAGTTCAGTAACATGCCCCCCTTATTTAGTACCATTAATTGAAGACTTTCCTAGTCTTCTAGGTCATAGGATGATTTATAGCATTTTTGAGCTATAGTGTGTGCTCTACCAATCCCTTAGTTAACATTTTTAGACCTACATTTCTTAGACCTATGGGTCATATTATCATTCATGGCAATTCTTATGTATCTGCTCCGCTAATAGTGAGTGTTTCTATTTGTTTATATTTTCGCTATCTGTTACCCGGGACTTCGCCCGTGTGGCTACCTACCTGCCAAATTTCAAGTTTGTTTGTTACACTTCCAACAAATATCATTATATTTTAGCAAATTTATACAAAAACTTGACAAATTATACACTAAAACCTTCCTAGAGAACCTCTCTATCCATTGTTGACCCGCAACGCAAAACCGCATGAAAATCGGTGCAGTAGTTTTTGAGTTTAACGCGAACAGAGAGACAGACGCGGCGGAGGACTTTGTTTTATAGTATGTAGTGATTATTTAGTAAACCACTTGTGGTTTATTACTAGGTATTAGCGACACTATCCATGAGACTAGATCACTAGACCCTTACTAGAGCTTAATTGCTAATGGCCAGTGTTGCCACCGTATGTTGTAGTCTAATAAGTAGAAGGCACTAGTTTTTGACCTGGACTCCATCTGCCACTAGTTCATTCTATTGGTTATCCTCCTTTGATTTTCTTCGTATGTCTCAGATATAATGAAGAAAATTATATTGTAAACACTTTCTTACTGTCACAGATAAAGATGAATGAACACAGCTGTGAGGTACAATTATAATATTACCATTGATGATGATGCTTTGTTTTGCCATCGAGAGTCATTTTCTCTTGAGGCTAGCGCAGTATGCCTGTATACAGCAGCTGATTATTATTTTATTTTATTTTAAATTGCATATGTTAAATTTTCTTTATTAAGGGTTCAGAATGTTGTACTGAATAGGATGTAGGTAAGCGTCTGTGCGTCGGTTTCCCTTCCATCTGTATGCACTATATCATGATTATCTACCAGATCGTCCAATGCTGGTTGTAGTACCAATAGAGAATTGTTAAAGAGGCTCGCACCTACATCGTTAAACCACACATGAATGGCAACAATAAATAGCAATAAAAATATAGGTATTGGCAGTGTGGCGTGGTGTAGCTTTGTATGGTAAGATGCGGAAAAAGGTTTTCATGGTACGAATCCTAAATGAATCATGATGTTTGTGTTTTTTTTTTTTACGAAATGGGTATCCTTTTTTTGCGGATGGGTAATCATCAAATGACTTCTCCCGCTCTGGGCAGAGCGGTAGGGAGTGTCAGTCTTGTACTGACTAAAACCCATCCATGTTCCTTCCTTGCCCTTTGTGTTCCAGGGCCGCGGTATCTCTTTCAAACAGTCCCGCTGCCCTGGGGTAGGCATATACCTTCATTAATAAACTACATAGTTCCATCTGCCAACTACAGAGTATAAAAAACTTTATGAACTAAAGTTAATTTACTAAAAGAATGATAAAATAATGTGAATAAAAATACTGTCCATTCATACCATAAGCATTTTAATCTTGGAATGATAAGTTAATGTTTTGAATTAAAATCTATCTAAATGTTCTTAAAATAACCCTCAAATTACAGTTGGAACGGCCATTCAAAAAAGTTAATAATATGGAACTATCGATCATCCGAGTTGGCTAACGTACCGGAACTGTTTTTCACGACACTTATAATACAGGCATACCTATATGCCGCACCAGTATTTCTAACGATATACCGCATACCAAATGAAAACAAACCTTATGTAAACGGAATAAGGCAATAAAAAAAAAACACCAAATGTAAGTAACACTAGCGACATCCGTTGGTAGTTTCAAACAATTGCCATGTTTTCGCAATAAACATTATAAACTAACCTTTGTGTGCTGTTATAGAACATTGCAGCTTGCCTTTTAAGATCGTCAGAAACGGTATTGTCTTCATTCATTTTCACAACACTGAATTCACTGGTTTTCGGCAACGGGGTCACTACACCATAAAACCGGGTAACTGGGATTTGAAAACCGACTTTAGACGGAAAAGTTTAAGGTTGAGTTTCGTTTGAGTGAAGGTTCAAAGGTGATTGTCGGTTGGTATTTGGAGGCCGGCAAGTCAGCGTTCGACGCCCGCGCCTCTCACTGTGAACTGACACAAGAATCGACTTAGATCGCCCACTCACGCGGCCGCCTGCACCCCCCACTTATGAGCCAGTCCATTGTTTCGGACGATACGGCACGGCAACGACTTAAAGTAATTTGATAGCATTAACTATGTTATTAGAAGTTGCTTTATTTAGGAAAGCAAGGAAAGTCGAACACCTACTCACTTTTTAATAAGTATCAATGAGGTGTCCATGCATTTGAATCTGCCTGGTAACTGGTAGCTGTGGTAAGTGTGCTGCGCAGTGTAAGTACTACCTACTGTTCTCACTTGTATAGACTGCCGTTCTAACTAAATTCGAGATTTGGAAGACAGAAGACAAGGAAGAAGCATTAATGAGCTTAGGTATTACTTATTCTACTATGATTAACTTTGTTATCACCATCACAAAACCACACCATCAAATAAACCAATGCATTGCTTGAGTATATCACAGTTTTTTAGTAAAGTGTAAATAGAACTAAAAAAGAAATACTCAACTTATCTTTAAAAAAAAACTATTGAGAAACCAGAATTAGTTTTTTACCTTAACACCAACGTCCTTTATTAAATATTTCTTTGAAAAAATAATAATTCGAAATATTCAAATTTGTATTCATACAATGGAAACAAACTTTAATCAGAGAGCTGAGAGCAGGTAGTTATGTTAGCCATATTAAACAGTGATAAGTTGAACGACTGCTACACTATCACTGCAAGAATTTGTTTGTAAAATGATTGTATACCACATTGTTTAACTTAAGTATGGTGTTGGTTTTAAGATATGGTACAGGGAAAACTTGTAAGAATTTTATCTCTGTACCTTATTGAATATATTGTAAAAAAAAAACTACTACTAACTTTAACTGTTGTTAACTAATTATTTTGGACATAAAATGATTGGCAAAATGTGGGTGTATTAAAGGCAGTATAGGCACACCTGTTCCGTCCTTCGGGGTTAACAGGAGTGATGTTATGTTTGTGTCCCTAAAGGGCTATTGTTAACTGTTTACACTGATCATCATCATTTCTGCCAAAAACGTCCACTGCTGGACATAGGCGCCCCCCAAGTGTCGCCACATTGACCGGTCTTGTATGACTCGCATCCAGCAGATCCCCGCAGTCTTTTATATTACTATTCAATAAATTACTAGCTGCTGTAATGTTATTGATTAAATTGCAAAGGAAACATTATTATAATTCATTCAATTTTGATAGTTGGTTTGCCTTCCTTTCTTAGTTTTTACTCAAAGTGGTTGAGAATCGTTACTTTTGTAAACTCAAGTAAAGACCATAATGTTCAAAACTATAAAAAAATAAAATATCTATAGTCCAATATTGAATTAATGAATTATCACACAGAATAAACATGCCTCATACTTGGAAAAATGTACATTAGGTAATCAAATATTTGTTCGCTGTAACAAAAACAAATTGAACCCGGGGCAAAATACCTATACATTCAGGTAAGTAATGAAATATTAAATTTTCCATCTAGTGCTTTGTAAATATAGTGAGTAATTAATCATACAGTTGTATGTCTAATAACATGTTATGTTGTATGAGTAAGGATGTTTTAAATGTTTTTCTGGTTTTTGCCTGCAGCTTCGACCATGTGGATATCAGAAATTATGCCATGGAAATGTGCTTTAGGGATAAAAAGTATCTTAGGTTAGGACTTTTTTGAAACCTGGATGAGGACCCAGGTTATGGTTAGGCAGATGATGACAGTGGATAATATTTATTTTAGCTGCTTTTATGTCCAGGGATATCTTCAAAAGCACGCAATGTTTAACATATATGCTCCATTTTAAGCAAGCAACATATTTTCTATGAAAAATGAAAAGAGGTAGTTTTTAGATAAAATGAGAAAAATATCATTAGGAAAGTTTTGAGTATGAATGTGGATGGGATAAGAGTAGAGGTAGATCAAAGAAAGGATGGATGGACTGTGTGAAGGATGATATGGCAAGAAAGATGGTGTCTGATGACATGACAAGTACTTAAAAGAGAAGTATGGAGTGAAAGATATGCTGCGCCAACCCCAAATAAATTGGGATAAGGGCAGGAGAATGATCTACTGGGTCACAACTGGACAAAGGTTTGTCTAACAGTTTTACAACAAGAAAACTACAAAGTGGTACAATTAAAGTTGTATCTTAAGAATTTTACACTGCCCTACAGATTTTTATTATGTAGATTTTAAAATCAATATTATCAATCCACAATTCAATCATACTTCAATGACATACAACGCAAACCCTAGAAGCACAAGTGTTTCTTACAATACTGGTTAGGACCGAGGTTTTTGAAAATTCGTCCCTTAGAGAAATTAAATTGGGGATGAATGTTTGTATGTAGTAGGTAATTATTTTCGGTAGTAATTTCCGTTGGGCACAAGACTTGTTGAAATAAGTACCCAGTACTTCAACACGATTTCAGTAATCAAGACCTTGGATATGTGAAATCATGTATAGTAAATAATAGCACCAATTATTTAAATATGAACACACGTTAAGTGGAAACAACAATAGAACAAGTACACCCAATGAAATACAAGTTGCTTTGCATAGATATCCATTTGCATAGGTCGGCAGTGTAGGTGACGTGTTTTTTAAATGATAATATCCCATAAGTAGATCAAATAAAAGATTTTAAATTAACAATTCAACTAGAACTTCTACTCACTCATTTCCTTCCCATAATGGGGAGTACGAGTAGTTGTATTCTTGTTTATTCGCCATTTATCACACAACTTTTCACTGTTACACTTCTGATAGACTTGTTACTGATAAAACACAGAGAAATTAAAAGAATTTGGAAATATTTACATTGTCAACAAACAATTCAAAATTGGATCTTTGACATTTTGAGTTTGACAGCAGAGTCCTGCTGTGTTGCCAGTTTAATAATATTTTGTAAAGATTATTTTTAACGTACCGATCACTAAGTTACAAGGCCATGTTTATATTTATTAGGCTTTTATTGGTTTAAATGAATACTTGGAATAATGTGCTTAAGTATCATCATCATCATCATCTTATCAGCCCGGAATCACCAACTGCTTTGTATAACCCTCCCCTTTTTTCTGCCACTCTTCCCGGTTCTGTGCGTCCTTTATCCAGGTGTTTCCCACGACTTTGACGATGTCGTCAATCCAACGAGCTTTAGGACGGCCCTGGTTTCTATGGCCTAATCTTGGCCTCTATTCGGTCAAAGCTCCATCTGCCATCTCCGCGTGTAGCCAAATGTCCGCGTGGTACTTCCTGCTACAAAGTAGGCGGACTGACGGACGGAATAGCAAATCGACGCCGTCGTCGTTCTCGTTAGTTCGAGTTCGATTGCGTCGAACTCGTACTCGTTGTACAGCCTCCTGTGTGAACGTCCATATCTCGGTACCGTAGGTAATTGTTGGCATAAGTGTGATATAATTGAATACAGCAGCTGCAGCGCCTTCACAAAATTCACTTTGCTGAGTTACTGTTGCACTCATATTATTTCAGTAGGCACTTACAATCATAAGTCGCAGATTGTGAAACTTTGATGATTTTCAGCGTAAAGGATAAAGGGTTATATATACTATGTAGTACATTCACGACGAGTAATAATTTTTTTGTTAGGTTAGGTTAGGTTACACTAATACTACTACTACGTTTACACGATAATACACAAAAATAAATAATAAAAAGTATGACCTTTCACAAACAACCTCCCCTCCTCAACCTAACACACCCTACAACCCCTTCACGACTACTACTACTATGTTTACACGATAATACACAAAAATAAATAATATAAAGTATGACCTTTCACAAAAAACCGTTAAAAAAAAAATTGATAAAAATGTGTTAACTACACATTTTTATCAAATTTTCGTTAACAATAGATTACATTACCAAAACATAATATAAACTTTATGTTACATAATTAATTATTTATGCACCCAAGGAAACTTTAAAAACATGTATACAGTACAGTTTCGAAATTATGTAAACAATTACAAAGCACCGGTTTCAAGCAGATTGAGCTCGGAAATAAGTAGCAATTTGGGATCAGCGAGTGGCATCTACTCGCCCGTCAACTGATTTTATTTCCGTATACCGTCCTAAAACTATTGTGCATTTGAATTTCTTCGGCATCAAAAACTATATCACGGCAGTTGTTTCATACTATAAGTTCCTAGTTAATAGCGTGTTAAGGTCGGTAAAATATGCGTCTGTGTGATATTATACCAACCCGATATTCGTTGATAAACAACTGAAACCACTCTGACCAACTACAACAACAGCAAACAACCGATGAACAGGCTCCTTTGGGAAACGTGGAGGGAGTGTCAAGTTCCTTCAGCAGTAATGGCGAATCTACTCAAAGCCAACACCTACAGTCTAAGAATAACCCCTACAGTTCCAGTTCAGAATCCTACAATGGACACAAATCATTATCTGGCACGGCGGGCACAAATGTAACGACGCTGAAAGCTGCTGAAACACGAAAGTATATCCATGTATGGAATATGGAATCGAATGTCGAGGATGTTCGTGATTATTTGCGTCAGCTATGTCCCACTGCAACCTGTACAGTCGACGAACTCACGCCTAAAGGTCACAAGTCTTATAAAATTGGAATTCCGGTTCCCATCATTGAGAATTTTTTTTCGGTCGACGTTTGGCCAGTAAATGCCCAAATTAAACTCTGGTTTCCCTATACACGTCGTTATAAATTTAAGAAGCGGGAATTAAGACAAACTCAACATACTTTTCGTGGCTCAGGCCACCCACAGTAAACCTATCGCAACAACAACAATCGACATCTATTATCAAAATGTTCGCGGATTAAAGAAAAAACTCATAATGTGGAGAACTAGTTTACTTTTACTAGAATATGATATTATTGCTGTAACGGAATCATTTCTCGATCATTCCGTTGAAGACTCAGAAGTTACGTGTAATGGCTACAACGTTATACGACGATATAGTGGTACACCGTGCGGCGGGGTTATGCTCCTGTCACGAGCTGGGCTACTCATGAATCGACGCCAGGATCTTGAGACAGATAGTGGTGAAGATCTATGGGTATCATGTGATGGTCGCTCGATATTTGTTTGTGTTGTGTACATAAACCCCAGTGCAAGTGATAACGACTATATGTCATGGTTTTGTAAAATTGAAAGTTTCATACAAACCATAAAGGGCAATGTATTCATTTGTGATGATTTAAATAGTGCTTCGGCTAATATTAACAACTATTTTGTTTTTGTGGCTTGACTGAGAAGAATGTTGTGAAGAGCCTGCATGGAGGTATGCTAGATGTAGTGTTGGTCCACGAGAGCGTCGAGGTATCTCTTAGCGAGTCCGAAGGTATGGTACCACCTGATAATTACCACCCGCCCCTGGATATCACATTAAAGTTTGACACAGCTTCTCATGTTCGTCCTATGCCACCTAGTAATAGTGATCCGTCTAAGGACTGGAATTTTAATAAGTGTGATTATGAACGTCTTTATACTCTACTTAATGAGGAATCTTGGAGTACCGTAGTGGAGTCAAAAGATATTACTTTTTGCATGAAAACTTTTTATGAAATTATTTATAATATTTTTAACGAATCGAAAAAAAACTACGTAATAGAGCTAGTCGCAAACGTTATCCAGTTTGGTACACCCGTGATATAACAGATCTCCGACATAAACACAAACTCCATTATATTTGGAAAAAGTCTACTTGCTTAACGGTATACAAGGCATTTTCTGATTTAAGAGCAAACCTTAAGCACCGCATTATGATCGCATATAATTCACATTTATGTCGTGTTGAGCGTAATATCAGAGTCAACCCGCGACAGTTTTGGCAGCACATATCCACCCTTCGATGCAAAGGAGGCTTTGAGCCTACAAGCCACTATCAGGGTCAATCATTGTCGGGTATCGATGCCGCTAATGCTTGTGCTGATTTCTTTGCCAGTGTTTTCTTACCAATGAAACACCTGATTTGAACGTCTCCCAAATATGTGTTCTTTATTCCTACAGCAATAGTAACTCCGTCAGTTTAACTAAATTTTCCACTAACGATGTAAAACGTGGTATCAGTAAATTAAAACTCAGTAGTTCTGTTGGACCGGATAACATTCCAGCTAATATTCTTAAACTATCTAAAGCTTCCATAGCCAAACCTCTTTGTCATATATTTAACTTGTCACTAAGCACCGGAAAATATCCGACTCAATGGAAGCTCTCTAGGGTTACGCCTATACCGAAGACAGGAGTAAAATCTTCAGTTGAAGACTACAGGCCTATTGCTATATTGTCGGCCCCTGCTAAAGTATTTGAATACATTTTATATAAAGAAATTCAAAGACAAGTCGATATTTATATGTGCAATGAACAACATGCTTTTCGCAACAAAAAGTCAGTTAACACTAATTTGTTAACATTAGTTGAATTTATTTCTTCTGAAATGGACCGCGGGCAGCAAGTGGATGTCCTGTATTTCGATTTCCGTAAGGCCTGCGATAGAATTAATAACGACATCTTGTTACGCAAGTTAAGTGCCATAGGATTTACACCCAGTCTTCTTCTTCTGATTGCTGACTATGTCCGGGATCGTCAGCAATTTGTTCGTCTTGGCTCATACAACTCACATGAATATCATACACGATCAGGCGTTAGTTTGCTCTTCTTGATTATGATTAACGATCTGCCACAAATAATAAAACACGCAAAATGTTTACTTTACGCCGACGACCTGAAAATATATGCAACTGTGAACTCAGTGTCTGACTGTATAGCTCTCCAGCGTGATGTCGATGCCTTGAGTGAATGGGCCGCGACAAACAAAATGGAGTTTAATACATCTCAATTTTGGCATTGAGCTTTGAGTTTTGGCCGCATGCGGAGTTCTATACAGTTCGACTACAGTGTGAACAACAGGTCAATAGCCATAGTGTCGACAGTAAAAGACCTCGGTGTACTGTTTGATAGCAAACTGACCTATCATACACACATTATAAGCTTGGCTAAAGAATCTTTCAGACGCTTAGGTTTTGTTTTACGAAACTGCCAAGGTTTTAAGAACCAGGCAGTCATCAGGCTCTTGTTCAACGCTTTAGTTCGGTGCAAGCTCGAAACCAGCGCTTGTGTGTGGATTCCTCACGAGATTACCTATACACTCATGCTGGAAAAAGTGCAAAAAGCTTTTCTCAGATACCTGACAAACATTTGTTTGGATATTATCCATATATGTATTCTACAAGTTTATCTTAGGATGTTTAAATTTTAACTCCCTCAAAGTTAGGCGTTCTGTAGACCAAATAACTACAGCGTATAAAATTATACATGGTTATACCGACGCCTCGGATTTACATGCGGAGCTGTGTCAATTCATTGTTCCAAATAATTATAATCGCTCTAGAAAGCATAAATTGTTTAATGTCCCATTTTGTCGCACTGTAGCTCGATCCGCCTCCCCTATACCGCGTATGCTTACGATGCTCAACGCGCTCGTGGAGACCAATCCAGGATTGAACTTGTTTGCTGATGAATGGAAGACGATAATGTTAGAATGTTTGAGGTTTTGTGAGAACACCGAGTAAAAGGATTATTTAATTTAGTGTTAATGGGTTATGCTGTAGTAAATCTAATAAATAAATAAATAAATAAATATATGTGAAAAATAAAAATGTAAACAAGCACGATTGGCGCAAAATTTCTACTTTAGATATCAAAATTCGTTTTTCTGACTATTGTGTGGTCATCTATGGAGCTCAGATCGCCGAGAAGGGAAGAAATAAGGTCAAAGAAAGCAGTATAGCATCTCAAGAAGGACCACGACGACAAACCCAGGATAGACCGGGGCGTGCCGACGGGGCTTAAAAAAACTTCGCCCTTATCCACTGGCTGTTAAACCTGTACTTAATTGTATTGCAGAAGATGACATAAGAATGGCGCCTTCAGAAAAAAAACGGATGCCAGAAAATTTTCTTGTTTCTATATGTAAATTAATCGAACAAAAGAAAAAAAATGTTTGTCATGAGGTTTTATGCGGCAAGTTTTGAACCACAAAGGTTTAATTGCGGAGTGTATCTCTGCAATATGTTATTGCTCGTGACTGTACCTGCAAAGTCTATCTTAAATCTCTCAATTAAAAACTTGAATGACTATAGATCATCATTTTTGAAATACAAAGACGAACAAACGAAATAGAATTTCTAATTTATAATAATCATCACAAGCAAACCTTGTTATCCTAAAACTACGTTGGATTAAGAAAGCAGAAACTATTTACCTCATCGTCTTCCAATACCCCAAAATTGATGAAAAACCGAGTGACCTCCTTGTGACCTTATTGGATATTATTTCAAAGCCCATCGGAGCGGAAAGATTTTTGGCGGAAAAAATTACAAAATCAACAATATATCCCATACGTCGGCCTGTATATGGGTGACCTAATTTTTTCACCAGTTATTACCCAACTTGTTATGGGAAGTCATGGCGTTGCATTCTGCAGGGATTTGATTTAGTTGAGTGGATTTGGGCAAGCAGTTTTTGTTGAAGAAGCGAATCAATTCACTTGTTTGAGGGACATTGAATTTCGGATATCACATAAAATATTATATGGTCGATTTTATTGTTTTTTGGGGTAAGATTATGGGGTAGGTGTTTTTTACTATGTTAGAATAGACAGACGCTTATGGCCAGCATTACGATGCAGTGAGCAGTGTTGAAAATCAAACTGTTCAAACTTTTATTTAGGCATTAATTAAGGTGTCACTTTAGTTAGCGTCAGAATGGCTGGTGTAAACGATGCGGTTTAAAAGATAATGTAGTGACAAAAATTGAAAAGAGTATGCTTAGATGGTTTGGTCATGTGGAGAGGATGACTGAAAGGCGACTAACAAAAGGTAGATGTGAGTGGCAACGCTGGGAGGACATACACTGACCTTATTGTGAGGTTCTTCAGAAAAGGTCAGGTGCGTAGTACTCGCAACCGGCGTGCGTGTATGACCAGATGTATGAACGTGGACGAAGCAAAAGGAGTATGTAAGGATCGTAGCAGGTGGCGTTCTGTGGTTTCTGCCTGCCCCCATGGGAAAAAGGCGTGAGTTTATTATTACGTATGTTTTACACTTTTGCATATAAAATACAATGCGTGATCACCTTTTTTTTCACAAAATTCAGTGTCACACAATAACAAATGGATCGGTGGATCATCTACTGAAATAAATTCATTTGAATTAAATTCTGACCCAACTAGTAATACATACTGATACTAGTAAATATTATTTATTTATTTAACACTTTAAGCACAAAGTATAGAGGCGGACTTAATGCCATAGGCATTTTCTACCAGTCAACCTTTGGTATTATCTTATGGAGGGTAGGTACGTCTACGTTTATAAACTACTCACCAAACATCATCATAATAAGTCGAAGTGAACGCCTACAAGATTCGAACAAGACTCAAAAAACTGTTGCCTGTTCAAGTTGTTAGACACTTCTTCGTACAAATTTTAATAAAAGCAATATTTTTTTAATTAATGTACCTATGTACGAAGTACGGGACTAACATGGCCGGAGATCGCACAGAATAGAGAGGTATAGAAGGAAAAAGGGGAGGCCTTTGCCCATGTAGGTAAGCAGTTATCTGACGCTAACTGACTTTATGTGAATAAAATAGTTATGATAACGTCAATAAATTATGTCAAGTGAAATGTAAAACGGCACTACTGCAAAAAAGTTTTTTTGGGATTGCCCCACGCATATACAATAGAGTTCCTAATGTTATAAAAAACTTGACTGCATTAAAATTTAAAAGGGCGCTAAGCGAAATTTTGATTGTGAAAGTTATTAAGTTATTTCTTTAACAATTTTGAATTTTTTTGAATTTTTTTTATTGTATTTTATTAATTTCAATGACATACCACTTAATTTAAATTTATATTTGTAAACCACATTTGCATGCCCATGTGACGGCAAAATGTGGAGAACCTTATTATATAAGAACATTTATGTAGCTATTACCCATGTTTGCAAAGAAATAAATTGATTGATTGATTGATTGAATGTAAGGGAAGTAAAAAACGACTACTTACTGTAGTTTGTTTGTGGTTACAACGGCTCAGAGATAAACTCAAACATAAAACTGTCCTTTGAACGCAATTTACAACGCTCTAAAACTTATAACAATCTTCATGATGGTTCATTAAGCCACTTTGCCATCACAGGATAGTACTGACTGACAACCTCATTGCACAATTTCCAATGCGTCTGTCGAAAATGATGGATTGATAAAGTGTCCCCGATGATCGTTCGTCACAGGAATGGTCGGGGCCCAATTACGCGGCAGTTATCCACTTACGCAGTCGGTCAGTGGGTTTAAACACTAGCAGAATACCAAATGTCTAGCTATTGTAATGACACTATGGACGCTCGATTGAAGTGTTAGGCAATTGGCAGACTTTAGGGCCCTATACTAGGCTACTATGTATTTGTTTAGTTCTTGTAATCAGTCTATTATATCCCCATCAGTGCTGGGACTCAGGCTTCATCTATATTCTTGAGAGTGGGCTGTAATCCATCGCTCGTGTAATGTGCGCGATTATGGATAACATAATTATGTCTTCGAATGTTCGATTCTAAGACATTCCATGCCGGTGTCCTTACGATGTTTTCCTTCACATAATTTATACGAAATTAAGTACTTAAACTTGTTGTGGCTGGGACAGGAACGTAGAGATTGGCACAATAAAGGAGATACCTATACCCAGTAGTAGGTGAATCTTGATAATGGATGATGCTGATGATGAGAGTGTCTTCTTAGGTTCGAATCCATCATCATCTACCCTAGCCTTATCCCAACTATGTCGGCGTCGGCTTCCAGTCTAACGGGATGAAGCTGAATACCAGTATTCTACATGGAGCGACTGCCATCTGATCTCCACAACCCTGTTAGTGCTGGGTAATTCGATACCTTTGGTACGACTGGTTGTCAGAAATTCAGGCCACAGACTACCTACTGTCAAAAATCTACAAATGGCAACCGGGACCAATAGCTTAACGTGCTTTTCAAAGTAAGAAGAAAACTCAGAATATAATAGGCGATATCACCTATCCACGGACTAACCTACGCAAGTGCAGGTTAACCTAAAGATCGGCACGAGTAGCTGTTATTATTTAGCCACGACCTCCTCTTACTACACGAGTTTAGGTTCGAACCCAAGACTTCCAATCGTAGGTCAGCTGTTACCACTGGGTCAACACTGCACTTGTTATTTGTTCAGTACACTATACCTACTTAATCACCTATACATAACATGTTACATAAATTAAAACTACAATTCAGTCTGGAACCACTTAACAGAACAAATAGAGACTTTTATTATAAACGAAAAGTTTAACCCAAATTAATTATCCTCTGTTTGACTTTAGACATTGTACGGGCTCACTACACCGAAACAAGGGTCACAAGACTACAGATACAATATGTATACATTCAATCAAAAAAGCACTGGGAATGGATGATTTGTTTATGGTTTCAAATACAATTTTTTGTGTTTTTTTTTTGTTGTTTGATTGGCACATCCGTTTTCCATTTTGGCGCGGAGTTTGAATTACATCTGTTATAATAATACAGTGCTGTTTTTAGTTAGATCATATCTAGTGTGTATTGCGAATTTCATAGGTAATGGACCAAAACATCGAACAAAGAGTTTGTCTTAAATTTTGCATCACTAATGGAATTTCGTGCTCGGAGTCCCTGAAAATGTTACAGAAGGTTTACGGTGAATCGATTTTATCAAAAACGCGTTTAAAAGCGGTCGACATGTGATGGAAGATTTGCCTCGCTCTGGTAGGCCATCAAGGTCTTTAACTGAAGTTAACATCGCAAAAGCGAAGGAGCCATCAAACGGGCACAAATCCAGACTCCGCTTTAGCTACTGAGAAATTCCTAATGGAATAACCTAATAACACTTTGCTCGACCGGGGAACCGAACCCAGGACCACGAATGCTCAACAGTCGTGCTTGCTATCGCTAGATCAACGAGGCAGTCATGAGTGTCATGGTAGTGATTCAAAAATTAATATTGAAAATGTCTTACAGAATCTTCTTAAAGACACCAGATATTTATTTACCTATTTTAATTTGTCATAATACGGGGTAGAAGGGATACCGACGCGAAAATGGTTACCACGTATTTTGTATTAAATATTTTTTTTTTTCACGTAAACCATGGCACTTATGAAATGTCACAAGATAAGTGTACGGTTCGAATTGGCAATTTATATGGAAAAGAACAGGCAAAAATACTCCATTTAAAAATCATCGCGTCGCAAGCTGAATGAATTCTGTCTTTTCCTGTTCAATTGGTATCCAAAACATTGACAAAATATTTTCTAGCGGAAAATTTTAAGTAAAATATTGTGCCCGACTAAAGTCAACGTTTTCGTTTTCCAAATGACTTCTCACCACGTTGAAGACATCTTGACACCTCCATTTCATCCATTATCTCTCTATATCTAACCTGAACCTCACAATATCTCGTTATCTCTCCCATTTCTCCAGTATCGGATTACTGCCCATCATAATTGCGAGGTCATTCATCTTACAACCATTCAACAGTGTGTGTTGGTGTCATATATCCGTTTATTTTGGTGCCCATCAATCTCTTGTTGTTTGTTGCTAGCTTTTGCCTGCGGTTTCGGTCGTGTAGAGGTCAGAAGTAATCCCACAGGAACGTACATCCTAAAACGTAATTTCCTTAAAGTAACCAAACACGTCGACTTTTACATTTTCGTTGAAATAAAATACCAGGGAAAAATACATCGAACAAACAATATTCGTTAAAAAATAATTCTACTGTTTGATAAGTTTGGTAAATAAAAAAAATATTATAAAACGCATTGAATTGTGTTTCTGTGAAATATTTTTCATTCAAGTACTATTAACTTGATTGAAAAAAAATATATAAGGATCAAATAAAATTACCTAGGTATATGAAATATTTTCTATGAAACGAAAATATAGGAAATTTCTGTAAGCGAACACCGATATTTACAAAGACGTTAGCAAACTTTTGGTACCTATTTTAAAACATTTTATTTTATTTATTTAACAATTCAAGCACAAAGTACAGAGGCGGACTTAATGCCATAGGCATTTTCTACCAGTCAACCTTTGGGTGATGGAGAGACAAACAGTGGTAGGTGTATACATATGTAAATATTTTTTTAATTTTATACTAAGATAGACTACAAGGATATATAAAATACTATAAATATATATTAAAATACTATAAATATATATCAAAGTATATCTATATGTAAATAGACAATTACACAGGTATCATCATCATCATCATCATCATTTCAGCCAAAAGATGTCCACTGCTGGACATAGGCCTCCCCCAAGTGTCGCCACATTGACCGGTCCCGTGCGACTCGGGACACGGGTATACAAAAATAAAAAGACAAACAATGGAGAATACATTAACGTTGTGACGAAACTGCCAGCTTCTTTCGAATGTACTCACGAACTTTAAATTTAAAAGATAGACGATTGGTGGCCATCCTGATTACCTGGGGAAGCGAATTCCACAGAGAAATAGACTGGACGAAGAAAGATCGGTGAATGAAGTCAGTGCGATGAGAGGGACATTGAAGAACTCCGTTTTGCGATGAGCGCAGACTCCTATTATGGTTCATGAGTTAACATTTTCTATTTGAAGGTTACATAAAAGCGGAAAAGGATTATCTTCCATGTAGGTAATGAGTTTTTCTTCTATTACCTTAAGCTTAAAACCACATTACAAATCCTAAGGTATGTTTTCACTGTATCCGCTGAACTGGCTGAATGTTAATCGCACCGAAATTACGGTAGCAATAGGAATTTGAACGAAAATAAATGACAATCGGAAATTCACGTACGCCCCCTATGATTTACGAACCCATTGAGCAATGCAAGCTTTACAAAGACGAATATTTCCAAAGATAAAGCTCAAATCACGCGGAAAATGTTCATTTATCAACATAAATTCGGTGCAATTTGTTACCGTGACTTGCGAATACCTTATTGATTCATGGCGTATGAAAATTCCGGATTCATAGAACACATTACCGGGTTACGCGGTTTGGACGTTATTTTCGTACCTGAGGAAGTATTTTCCATAAATAGCTGCATAATGGGCAATTTGATCATATTTTTTACATCGAAATGTGAATTTTTCCACTGTAAAAATAATTCAGGTGTGAAATAAAGTATCTATATTACTTCAATATCACGATTATACCGGTAGGAAAAAAAAAAGAAAAGAAAAAAATTTAAATGAAAATGAATTGAAAATTGAAATAATTTTTAAATGAAAATTAACCGATTTTAAAATAAAAATAAAGCATGCAAGCAGTAAATTCAAAAGAAAACTACATATAATATTTAGATAGAGATAGTGGAAATCAAGTCAAGAAAATCCATGAATGTTTGAAAGCTCTAAACTTAAATAAATGGCAGTCAGTAGTACCTAATTCGGGAAAGCAATAAACATAAATACTGCCTCGACCACATTGCCATGCAAGGAGTCTAGGCACGAAAATGGCTACTCAAATACTACGTGAAACAATTTCCTCTTGTTGTGTTTATAACCCAATATTGAATCTTGGCGCCAAAGTTTAACTTCTTAGCTTCAGCCAAGTGCCTCTTCATTTAATTATGTCAAAAGCTTTCCTGTACTAACGATAATTAATTCGGTACTTAAAGTACACAAATGCGTTTATAAACACTCCTATTGACTATAATTTACTTGACTTAACCTACATTGACCTACTTTTTTGGTAAGTCTACTTTTCTTGGGCATATAATTTGCAGTTATTATATTAGAAGGTACGTTTGAATCATACATCTATATTTAAAAAAATAGTACATACATTAGAAAATAATGAAACATAAAATATGTTCTGTACATACCTACTTTCCAAAGATGACGAAAAACCCAATGACACCCACATAGTTCAGTTTCCGCTATAACTTCAAACATTAACGAAACGGTTTCAAAAGTCAGACATTCTGAAATCAACTTAGTTAATATTCGATTAAAGGCATTGGAAAAAACTTTATTATAGTTACAGTAAATTATATGCTCTGCTTGATCATTTGACTCCGCCGAATAGGAATCGGCAGCGAAACTAATCAACAAGAAGGAGGAATAATTTGGATAAAATCACGCTAGTAGTCTTTCTCTTTTATTCAAAATAAACAACGTTGGAAGTAGAGTTTGACCGACTGACCTCTAAAACAATTAGGGGATACAGGTTTGTAAGTGTAGGATTTTGCCGTGGGTCAGTTAATTGCGTTTCTTATAATTTGAATAATAAGAGGGTTAGGTTCGTTACACACTATTTTTAACTTGTGTTAAGTTTTGTTTTAATAAAAAGCATATGCTAAAAAAAAATATCAGTCTATTTATTTTCAAAAAAGACTTTCACATTAACCCATTCACTGCCCAGTACTTCGCGAAAACTTCGCTCGCGTGCCCACAACCCGTATCCGAGTCGTCGTTATAATAAGCTATAGATGACGTGTGTCCATACCCAGAACCCGACTAGCGTGTCCATAGCTACGGATACGGGTTGTGCGAAGGAACGAATTTATTGTTCGACCCGCGTGTCGGGTGCTGGGCACTGAAAGGGTTAATTATTACATAAATAAGAATAACGCTCAATATGCTTACGAGTTCCATACTTAAAATTTGATCTAGTTCTAAGGCCGTCAAACTAAAACCTTTTTTCAAAAACAAATAAATCAGTAACACAGTTCCCCATCTGGTAAATCTGGCATCTTCACAGTTTTCGACCAAAACTTCACAAAAATATTATGGAAACAGGCCAAAATTCGATACAAGCCCATATCAAAAGTTATATCAGATGTGAACTTATTTAGTTGGGTAGTTGTGGGCCAGAGATAAGACCCAGTCTTTGTAACGAGAGGAAAAATATTCGGACGAAATCGTATTAAAGTTTCGGATATATCTTTAGGAGAAGGTACTGTGTTATTATTCATTTGAGGATTAGGTTTTTTCGTAAGAGGATGAAGGTGTTTATTTCGGGGAAACTTCTATAAGAAGTACCTAACATCTTAACTCTGAAACCTACTTAGAAGTGTCCAATCCTTATCAAGTCTTATGGTAGCCATTTTTTTTTTTAGTATAGGAAATCATCATATGACTTCTCCCGCTCTGAGCGGAGCGGAAGGGAGTGTCAGACTTGTACTGACTAAAACCCATCCATGTTCCTTCCTTGCCCTTTGTGTTCCAGGGCCGCTGTATCTCTTTCCAACAGTCCCGCAGCCTTGGTAGCCATCAAATAACAAAAATGCGGCGACAGCTGTAAGATTCCCATGTTAAGTTATGGGAATATTACAGTTTTATGGAAGCATTAGGACAGATGTTATTTCTTTTAGTTACGACGGAAAAGTTTGTAAGTGTTAGTAGTGAATTTATTATGAATTTGGCATTCGTTAAGGGTGTTTTATCTCGGAATTTATTTTCTAGGTGGGAAGTTTTTTGTACGTTTCAGTGTACTTAATTGGAGGCCACAATGATTTAAAGAAAATAAGCTTAGTTCAATAGGCTCGGCCCCTAATTAAATTGACGGTACGGTTGGCTCAGTGCCTGAGCGATTGGCTGCTAAGTTGCATGTCGCGTGTTCGATTCCCGCACGGAACAAATATTTGTATGGACTAAAGGTAGTTGTTCCAGGTCTGGCTGTTTGTGTGTGTGTGAGATTAAATGTTTGTAAATGCACCCACGATGCAAGAGAAATTCCTAAACTGGGATACCGTTTAAAAAAAAATTGAATTTAAACAGCCTTACCTTTTGTGTAGTACAGGCGTGCTGTTATATTAGGCGAGCAAAAACAAACTAAAGTTCATTATCTACCTATTAAAAAATCCCTGTATCAATTCCACCCACCCTGGGAATTCTTATGATACGGATGAAAATGCATTAACAAGAACTGACCTCGCTGTTCATTTAATTAAGGATGTATGCTAAACCGGTTAAACTGATTTCTCTTGAGGAAACGACTGATCGTTCCTCGGAGGAGTAAGGGTTACCGCTTTTCTGTGCTATTTTGTTGGTTTCCTATGCATTTGCTTGGAAAAATTATTTTCGATCAACAAAGATCCTTTCGGGTATTTGAAACCCTTCGGAGATTAAAGGTGTGATGTCTCACACCTTTAATCTCCGAAGGGTTTGGCAGTGGGGTGCCTATAATTAACACACATTTAACTAGTTATGTTTATGTTCCTTGTAATAGGGGGCGAGTCTATTGCCACCAACTGAGCACAAATCCAAAACCACTGTGCCCGACTTGGGAATCGAACCCTGGACTCCATGTCAGCAGTTGCACTTGTGTCCACTAGACCAACGAGGCATTCTTGTATTGGAGAGTACCTTTTATTTATATTTTTTTTCGGATGAGATATCATCAAATGACTTCTCCCGCTCTGGGCAGAGTGGAAGGGAGTGTCAGACTTGTACTGACTAAAACCCATCCATGTTCCTTCCTTGCCCTTTGTGTTCCAGGGCCGTGGTATTTCTTTCGAACAGTCCCGCCGCCCTGGCAGGCATCGGCCCTTGCGGGCCCCTCCCTGTTTGATTTGAGAGTACCTTCGTTTAACCATTATTGTGCCAGTTTTCACTAACGCAAAGCGACACCTAAATGGATGCTTAAATATAAGCGCTGTGTGTGTGTGAGTGAACACAGGGCCTTCTTAAACCAACCCTGGGCACTTGAGAATAATGGGGCCCTTGTAGAAAGCAATAGCGAGCGAAGCGGGCTCGATTATATTTGCACCCTACCTCGACTTTACACAAACCTCGACACAATTTTCTTGTGAAAATTCATACAAAAATAATAGGTAGATTTTTTTAGCGGCGGAGAACTTTAATTTTAAATGAAACAAAAAAACAATTGATATCAATGAAATTGGCTTTATTTTAAGGATAAGTTTATCCGATTAATGTATGAATATGGTTTCGGTCTTGTGACCACCGCGACTGGCGCTAACACGCCAAGAGGTCCAGCTTGTATGTCGGCAATAATGCGTTAAATGTTGGCTTCCAAGGGCTCAATTGTTTCTTATTTCGTCAAAAATTATGATGATCACAACGTTACAGTCCACGGAGCAGTACTGAGACATGATTATTAACTTTTCGTGCCTCGATTACAAGGCATTAATTTTGCAGACATGTGGTGTCCATGGGTCAAATGTGAAGAATGCACATGCATGATTTTCTTGAGTGCCAAAGGAAGGTTTGCTTTAATAAGCTTCTTGATGGCTAACAAACATTAATGCCATAGAATTATCAGTCAAATAGAGCCAACTACTAGGATATTAAAAACTTTTATCTGTGTTTTGTTTCAATTTAACGTTTTACGCCTCTATAAACTTCTTTTATATCTAACTATTGACTTATGATGAAAAGCTAGATGCAAAAGCGTGCGGAGCGAGCTCGAAAATAGTTTTCAGCCCTGCATGGGATAAATTAAGTTTCTTTTGACAGCTACAGGCACTTGGGGCCCCCTTAGATTGTTGGCCCCTGGGCGATTTAGATTGTGGGGCCGTGGGCGAGTGCCGAGAGTACCCAGTGGCAAAGAGGGCCCTGAGTGAACATGATGTGATGCTCACTGTACTCAGAAGACGCTCTTGATTATGGTGGGCTATATACCTACACGTGCTACAAAGTTTTCAAAGGTTTACTCAAACCATATTACGAGTATCTACGTAAGTAAGTAGGTATATCAATTACATCACGTGTTCTAGATCCGAGCCTGCTCCTAAGTAAAGCAACTTGCAATATGAACAATATGAGCAACTTAGCGAGCACTCTACAGTTTCATATGAACCTTGGAATTGCATTCTGGTATGAAAAGCGACCTTATGATAGTGTCACTATACTAAAAGCATATTATTTTGTAACTTTGTAATACTAATATTAAATTTAGTATCCATATTAAGATTTTGCTGCCTCGTTGGAAATAAAGTTATAACAAATATGGATAAACGGACATATGCGACTGCCTTGTTCATGGATATGACCAAGGCATTTGATTTTGTAGATTTTAATATATTTTTGACTAAATTAGAAAAATATGAATTAAGGGGCAACGTATTAAAATTAATTGAATCGTATCTAAAAATATGTATCAAATAACTAGTGTAACAAAGATATGCCAGAAGACAAAATTAGAACTAACGGACCAATCGAAACCAAGAAAAAAGAACTTTGGTGTACCGCAGGGTAGCGTCCTCGGTCCGCCATTGTTCCTCGTAAACATAAACGATATGCCCAGAGTTATGCAACATTCCATGACCTTGTTCGCAGATGATAGTACAATTTTTTTCACAGCTCAAAATAGGGAATCACATTGTTATGAAATGGATATAAATCTAAATCTAAACATGTTAATAACATGGTTAAATAATAACAATCTTAATGTAAATTTAGATAAAACCCATGTTATGTCATTTATACAAAGGATTAATCAAGATAAACTTAATATTAAATACGCTGACCAAACTATAGAAGAAACAAAGCACACAAAGTTCCTGGGATATATATAGACGAAAAAATGAAATGGAGTAACCATATTGAACATATAATAAAAAGACTTAATCAGTTACAGTTCTGGGGAAATTCATCAGACAGGGAGCTTGTGTTTAAGGCACAAAAAAAGTGTTTAAGGGCAGTTTGCCAAATAAAAGTTACTGATAGTTGTAGACCACACTTTATTGAGCTAAGAATTATGACATTTCCATCTCTATACGCATTTGAAGTAGCAATGTTTGTTAAAAAACACTTACATTTATTTCAAAGCCTGACTAGTAAACGTCGCCGGGACAAAATTCACGCTGTCTCATACAACAGCATTATACGCAAAAAGCTTTCTGGGAATGGCTCCAAAAAATTATAATAAGATACCCACAACTATAAGAATTAACAAATTCAAAAGAATGCTAACAGACTTTATGGTTAAAAAAGCGTACTATTCCATTAGTGAATTCTTAACAGACAATTTAAACAAATAATTTAGATATGTTGTTGTGCGAGTCAAATGTCCGATTTGTTTAAAAAAAATCTATCTAAGGGTAATTATATAAGTAATTTAATTTAAATGGTTAATATTATATAATTTAATTTGAATTGTTAATAGTATATAATTTTTATTCATAATGATATTTTGTCTAATTAACTATATACATTGATAATTAAAAACTATTAAACTAAAATAGATAAACTAACAACAAACTATAAAAGGGCATCGAAAAACTCCTCCTCAACGCTGTCAGATGGTAATGTGCCCAAGAGACTGGCGGCGTTGCCACGTTGTATGGCAACACTTAGCCTCTGGCCAAAGTAAAAGCCAGCCCTTGGGTCACGGGAAGCGTCAACTAGGCGTTTCGAAATTTCCTTAAATAGGCTATGAGCACTCGGACCCCACGGCCCTAGAGTTTCAACCCCAAACGGCTCGAAAATATAGTTACCACACAGGTTTCTATATTTACGCCGCTTGAGGTTCTCTGCAGCCGCAGCGGCAGCACCAGCACAGCACGATGAGCTTGGAAGATGGGATGGCGCAAGAGTATCGACGCATGTTGCGTCCCACACTAAAGGCCTACCCATCTTCCAAGGAAACAAAGACATGCCGTCCGGTCTCTTGCCATCGTCGCGTGCCAAGCCGTTGGGTTCTAAAACAGCTGGGACGCCGACGGTGACAAGAGCTCGTCGGATAATGTCGTTTATATTTGCGTGCCGTGCAAAACGGCCCGCACTTCGGCTGCATGACAGGCCGTGGTGACCGAGGTTGTTGACAGCTTCACCGCAGTGACAGCGATGAGGAGAACAGCAAGCGGCACCAAGGCGTAAAGAAACAGCGAGGCGGAAGGTTGTGTCGTCGAACAATGTGCCTACGCTCGACGACGGTAGTGCGTGAAGCCAAAGACCCGACTCCCACTCACCCACAGCCCGCAGGCGCGCACGCTCAGCAGTAGTAGCAGATGTGTTCAGCAGATTGCTCTGAACTACTCTGCAGAGCGGCTCGTCCCACCGTCTCTGGGAAAATGGATGGTCGGGTTCTTCAGTATTCGGGCAAGCGAGTTTCCAAGCATCGATAGCCTCGGGCATGCACGGCACATCAAAATCAATCAGTGTGGAAGACAGGATATTCCTGATTAATTTCTTAGTGCCGTGGACCGAGGATATAAAAGCCGGTAAACTAATACTGGAAATTTTGCGGACGCCGAGTCCTCCCATGCGAATAGGAAGAGTAGCTTGTGCCCAAGCTCGGTCGTCCAAAGCCACATTTAAAATTGACGTTAGAGTATGTCTGATAATTTCATCCATTTTGTCCAAAAGGGGAGTGTGCTTCCATAAAGGGGAAGCACGAAGGAAATACGTCAATTTTGGACTGAAACAGCAGTAACGAATTATTGTGATGGCCGAATGTATGTTAATTTCGAGCAATCTTTCCGAAACATCATTGAAATTTTGAATTTTTTCCTCGATAAAATCGGGAAAAGAATTTTCAAAGATGGGAGACCCAAGGAGACGAAGAGAGCTTTTTTCTGTAATTTTGATGCCGGGGGCTATGGCGTTAAATTTTGATAGAGTCTGTTGTCTGTCGGTACTGTCCGCTACATAAATTTCACATTTTGAAAGGTTGAGGTCGAGGCCAATGGAATGAAGTTCATTTTTTAGGAAATTTAGATCTTTTAAAACAGAATCTACATCGCCCCCCAAGGTTCCATCATCTAGATACCAAACGTTAAATTTGGAATTTAGCTGTCGAACAATTGGGTGAATAGCTGAACTAAAAATCACTGGCCCGAGGGGGTCACCTTGTTGACAGCCAACAGCAGATTCCAAAAGGTTGTCCCGATACATTAATTTAGATGGGTATCTGTAACATTGCCAAAGAAAACTATAAATTTGGGGTAATTCTTTTTTAGTTTCTGTTAACAAGGTGTCCCTATTCACTGAATTGAAGGCGTTCTTTATGTCAACCTTCAGGATGACCTCACCTTTGCCAGAATTTAGGTAGGTCGACAAAGCGTGTACGGCAGCCTCGCAGCCCCCTTTAGAGCCGTATCCAAGCTGCAGGGGCTGAAATTTTTTCGAAACAGCCTCACCATAAAATTTACAGCAAATCTTGGCTGCCATACGACGGTAGGTAGTTCCCACGGCAATGGGACGAATTCCGCCATCCTTTTTGCGCAGGGCACATAGATTGGCCCCGTACAGAACGTCGATGACGGACTCGTTTACCTTGCCGGAGAGCATAAGGTTAATAAGAGCCGTAAGCTCCTTCAAGAGCAACTCACCAGCCTCCCCGGCGCCTGAACATATTAAGTCCTTTAGATGCTGAGGACTTAGGCCGTCGAGGCCACCTGCGGAGCCACTCCGGAAGGAGCAAACGGCTATGACCAACTCTCGACCTGTAATGGTGAGGGAATGCAAGTCCGAATCAGGAGGGTCGGGAAAGGAAAGGCCATCCGCTGGGGCGGGGTGTTTGGACTCCAGAGCCGCGAGTGTCTCTGGAGAGCACGGTGCCACCACATCGCTGCTAAAGAGAATCCTCGCTGCTCCGCTAATGTCACCTTCCCCTAACTTCGTTTCCACCAGGTGGGATATACCTCTTGAGGGCGTATATCTCTGTGCCGATAATTTTGTGTCTAAAACTTGAGCCGAAATATTACAATTTTCTTTAATTTGTGATGTTAAAGATTTTTTGGTTGCCAAATTCTTTTGCACGTGAAGAATTCGGTAAGGGAAGGTGAACAGTTGTTCCCAAGCACTTAGCGAGTTCTCCCGGACGGCACAGCGCACGCAACTTGCTAAGTTTTGTGCTACAAGCGGTCTAGCGCCTCGGGGAACTCGCTTTAATACAGGAACGGAGTTTTTGGATTTTGAAAGGGTTTTCCAAAGTGGGTCAATAGAGGAAATTGCCTGTGCTATAGGTGAGGGTGTTATAACAGGGTCTGAAGTCGGTGCGTTTTGTACTTTATGTACTTTTCCAATGTGCACATTCAGACCCCGCTTACCTTTAAAAAATCGTGCTTGGGTACAAAGCGGGCATCTCTCGAGGGTCGTCAACGATGTTGAAGATTGACATGCACTATCACCCACCACATCGCTGCTACTATTAGACATAAAGCTAAACAAAATAAATATAATTAACTAAATTAATATAAAACAAAGATTACAGACACAGAAACACAATTTGGAAAAACAAAAAAATAATAAAAAAAAACAAAAAGCGTTGTCAGGTTGAGGGTTCAGAGCGGGCCGCCAATGAAAACATTGCAGCACAGCCCCTGCAACGGCTGCAGGTGAGGAGGAGCCAAGCGTCGCGCGTCGTGTGCTCAGCGTGGAACTTCAAACACACCGAAAATCCACTGACATGTAAACCAAAATAAATATTATAAATAAATTAGAATTTGCAGCACAGCCCCTGCAACGGCTGCAGGTGAGGAGGAACCAAGCGTCGCGCGTCGTGTGCTCAGCGTGGAACTTCAAACACACCGGCAATCCACTGACATGAGAACCAAAATAAAATATTATTAATAAATTAGAATTTGCAGCACAGCCCCTGCAACGGCTGCAGGTGAGGAGGAGCCAAGCGTCGCGCGTTTTGTGCTCAGCGTGGAACTTCAAACACACCGGCAATCCACTGACATGAAAACCAAAATAAAATATTATTAATAAATTAAAATTCGAGAAGATAAAAATACGTGCTGTCAATTTTGTCTAATTCAATAATATAATTTAATTTATAATTTAATTTGAATTGTTAATTGGATATAATTTAATTTGAATAATAATTTTAATAATACAACGTATGAAAATTTTTAACATAATGTATAAGTATCCAAAATTTGTATGCCTATTAGGCTAAACATAGCGAACGTGACATTTGAATTAGATCTTATTATATTGTACCTATGTTTTACAAATAAATAATTTGAATATATTGTACCTATGTTTTACAAATAAATAATTTGAATTTGGTCGAGTGGTCGCCAGCGCGACTGCTGAGCATGAGGTCCTTTGGGTTTTTCCATCAGGATTTGAGCCCTAGTGATGGCACTGATGGCAATAGTCTTACCCCCTGTTACATGTGACTTAAAACATAACTGGCGAAATGTAGCCTGGGTGTACTATTAGGTACACTTCTGCCTAACCCTGGATGCGTGATGCGTGGTGTAGAGGCGTGATGTTATTATTTAATATTATAATTGCACAAGTATCTGTCTCTCTGTCTGTTAGCTGTTCAGACACATGAAACACTGAACCGATCTTTTAGAAATTTGATTTGTAACGTGGGACCTAATGAAGGCCATAAGCTACTTTATATTCTGGAACCCTGGAACCCGAGAACCGTAGTCGGTTCTGAGTGAGTCTGACTTTCATGCAATCTAAGCCCAGGGAAAAGTTAAAAGGGGCAAGCGCAGGCAGCGGGCAGCAGCAGGGCAGGGGGGGGCAGGGGTGCTAAAGGGGGTTGTGGGAATTTAGGATAATCAGAAAAAATAATTTCAATAAAAAAAGAAACGACACCAGTCCGCTCGTCACGTTTTACTTTTAATACTTAGCCAGGCGAAACTCACGTTTAGTCTAGTCCGTTTGTTTATGTACGTGACCTCGTGATCTGCGCCTGGAGGCATAGGATTTAATTACCTAGGCACGTTAATCTAATGTACTATATAAAAGGTTTTTTAAGTAGATGTGTCTGCCTTTTTGTCTAGACGCAGCCCTTAGGTCACACATTTTTGAGGCAGATGTTATTACGATAGAAGTCGGTTATTAGGGGTCCCCATAAATCATAGAAGATTTTTTTTTCTTTAGAAGAAATCTCAGTTGTTTTCTGTCCTTCATAAGACTAGACATTCTGAAAGGGAATCGTGTCATAGTCTGTATTACTTGATTCTCAAACTTGCCCTTTTATTTGTTGTTATGAAAATTCACTTACACACGGTTATGTACGTAGATTCTATAATTATTTAACCTTTGTGGTCAGTAGCAATTAATTCTAGCATGTTTTAAAAGAAAATAAACACTAAGGTTTGAAATGAGAATAAGAAAAGATTAGTGACAGTTAGGCGCGTATCTAAAACTGTGGTCAAAATTGAATTATTACTAGTAAAAATAGGGAACTAATTTTTTGAACTGTTATTTAAATATTCGAAAAGTTATTATGATCAGTTGAAAAAAATAATGGGCACTTATTTTTTTCATCGGCGCACAGTGATCAATTATTAAAACTTAGCGTCCCATAATTGTTTTTGGCCAATGTGTCGGAAGTTCGAAAAATCATTTTATTAAGACTTGAAGGTAAGTTGTTTACATTATACTAAAACATCAATATTATTTATTTATTTATTTATTTATTTAAACTTCATGTACAAGAGTGGTACATAGGCGGACTTAATGCCACAAGGCATATTATGCAGACAGATCCCCAATATCTCCGACACTAGAAGGTTCCCAGGTATGGTCTAGAACAAAAAAATGATCGCAATAGCGGGGAAAACAAGTGCCTTTAGGCTTCGTTAAGAATCTTTTTACATCCATTATATCAGGTTTATTGGCTACAATAGTCCTGTCAGTGATGATGTATTGATCCCAGTACAGTATGATATTGCCATTTTCGAGAACTGGGTCGGGGTCATACTCGTACCTATAGTACGGCACTTCCAATTCCACAAGGCAGTATTTTAGAGCAAGTTGCAGATGGATAATCCTGGCTACAAGGTTGTGTCTATGCAAGTACTCTCCGTTAGCCAGACGAGAACACCCAGAGATAATGTGACGGAATGATTCGCCTAGACGGTGGCATACCCGACATATGGCAACCGTGCCGTCCTTCACAATAAAGCCAGGCTACGGACGCTGATAGGTCTACATCAGGCCCATGCAGAGCCCGGAAAAAGCGTCCGTGAAGCTCCTTACGATGCCATTACCTCCCTGCGGTCGTTAGTGTCAAGCACTATTTTGGTTTGCGTCAGATCTCTTTAGCCAAGGAGAGTGGGGTGAGGCCTTTGTTCACCGCGACCACATCTCGATGCATCTCCACGTCGGTTTCTAGGAAATATTCCCTGACACTGTATATCTCGCGATTGTGAAGAGTCTTAGCGTTTAAAAAACCTCGACCCCCACACTTACGCAGGATATATGCATTTTGTTATTTTTTAACTTATCAAAACTACTATATAACTGCCGCTTTAAATCAGTGCCGTAAAAATATATTTTTATTTCATAATCATATAAGTATTCGATTCTGCCCCAAATCGCCTTTATTTATTCTCTAACACATTATGTACTACTCACACACAATACAGCCGATCTCCACTTTACCTACAGTTTTAATGTTTAAAGCTTTTAGAAAGAAGATACCATGCGGAACCTACCAAATTTATCGTAAGAAAATAGCAATATCAACATCACAAGTGTAAAGGATCGTTCACGTTTTTGTTCGGTAATGCAATCATGGGGTTCTCTGCGTGTCTACCATAGCAAACACCGTTGTATGACCCATCGAACTCACCTTTAGTTTATTAGTTTATGTGCTGGTATCCTTCGGGACTTGACTTATGTGCTCCTTAGTGTGTTCTTGACTTTGTAACTCTTAATGTGTCAAAACATCGTTCTGTTCTATGAAGTGTTTAAAAATGACCGAGATAACACTGTTTTATTTCACCTTCACCACACGGTGAAGAGGAAATGGGCCCTAAATAGGAACATCGTCTAATTAAAGCCACATACTGTGTTTCAGTGCCAGAGTGACAACTAGTAATCAACCAATCACCATACTCGTAGACTTTGTTTCCGCTGGTTGGTTAATCCAAAAAATCCAACAATATGGGTCGAAAACTTCAACCCGTTGCCACTGATGTTCAATGTGGTTAAAAATTGTGTAGTTTACGAAATGGCAAAATCTTGTCCAAATTAATAACTAGGTAATGGTCACCAAATCCAGCCCTATAAAATCAGTTACATTTCTATTACGTTGCATTATGAATAATTCTGGGAGTGGAGGCCAATTAGCAGCAAGTTAGTAGCCCCATAAAAGTGAATAGCTAGTATAGCTCTACCCTATACCTCACCGGGGAATACATTAACAACCTTTGTCGATATGTTAATTCGGCTAACGTTTTTCCTGATTGCAAATCGGGATTACAGAGAACAAATGAGCATGAAGTGCCTCATGGCGAAGAATAATCTATTCTTATAATACTGTTACGAGCTGGGTATGGGTAAATAAAAAAAGTATCCAAAATAAGTTCACGAGACACTTGTATTACAAGCTGTATGGGGTATATCCATTATACCCATTGATGTACCCTACACGAGTGCGAGTGAATTCGCAAAAGTTACACTATATGTAATAAGTTATTGTGTTAAGTGGATTAAGATATTTTTTTAACTAGGTATAAGGTATAGATTTAGGATTTAGTTAGTAAGGCCACTCTGTCGCATTGGATCATAGATCTGTAATGATAGTGTAGGTAAGATTGTTGTAAATAAATAAATAAATAAACTCTTAAAACTCAATTACAAATACACTATTGATCAGGCTGATCGCTCCCGCAAACACGACGGCTATTTATATGACGATCGATCTTTCTCAAACCTTCTTCACAGTGGCATAATGGAACATCCTTCGAGAAAGTTCGACATCTTTCTCGAATGTTCTAGACAGTTCTATAGTGGAATATTGTCCTTCGAGAAGGTTCCACAACTCTCTCGAATCTTCTAGAAATTTCTATAGTAGAACTTTCTAGACTCGATTCGTCTTAGACAGTTCCATAGTAGAACATTCGAGACTCGCATGTAATCTACAATATTCTCGTAAAGTAACCGTCGTAACACTGCCCGCTCCTTAGACATGCTCGTCCCGAACATCATTAATCCTGTAGTATTGCGCCAATCGATCTACAACGATGGACAATCTTAGGCGCACCTCGTGGACCCTTCTGTATTACGGTAGGTGGCATCGTTGATCCTAGTCACGAGTTCACGACGCGGTATGGTCCATCCCATTTTGCTTGCAATTTCAGAGATTTCCTCTTGCTCCGCACTGAGTTATGTAACCACACCAGTGAACTGTCCTCGAAACCCCTACTGTTTGCCTTCCGGTCATAACGGGCTTCATCTTCTCAGACATCTGTTGGCCGGATTGACTAATATGCTCATAAACATCATATAACTTGTTACGCAAGTCATTCACATAATCTGTTACACTGCGTGGAGCATCACGGGGAGTTCCAGTGATTAAATCTGCAGGCAATCGTAATTCCCTTCCAAAGTTCACAGTCGTAGTGACACCAAGTCGAACTTTCGTGGACTGCACTACGGTAGGACATGAGAAACGGCTGTATGTGCTTGTCGCAATCCTTTTGCCTGCTTTCCTTGACTTTTGCCAGATATCTCTCCAACGTTTGGTTGAATCGTTCCACCATTCCATCAGATTGTGGTCAGAGGTGGTTTTGGTTTTGTGAAAAAAAAAAACCTCAAAACCTATTATTTTTTCGAAAATTTTAAATGTTACACATAAAGCTTCAAAAGTGATAATTACATGTTAAATTTAATTTAATTTAACGTAATAATTCGTAAAAATATTTAAAAAATACCTTCTACTGTAAAATTTGGTTTTTGTCGGTTACACTCAGACGGCGGTAACGCCTCGATATTTCTACTACCAAAAACCTACATAATTTTGTCATCCACCCAAATCTAACCTTCGCACTTACAAGTTACAAGCCGCTTGCCGTAATACGCGACCATAAACGCCATTATGACTGTTCATTTTCCATGTATCGCCTACTTTGTATCGAGGTCGAACACATTTCGACCCCCATTAGAGAGCGATTTCAATTTCAGCTGGCCGTCGCGTCGATGGCTTTGGACGATCATGGCGAAAAAAACTTCTTCGTTTCCGATATTAGTTATTGGGAAAGAGAGATGGGATGTAGGAGAGAAGAAAGGGCTTTTCATTTTGACATCGTTAAAGACTTACCTATATTGAGTTGACGATAAATACAACAAAAAATCTTATGTCAGTCATGTCAAACACGAAATGCTCTGAAAAAGATTGCCTTGATCTGGTAAGAAACCAAAACTTCTTACAGAGCATCCATCATCACCGATATTGTCCAATCGAATATTAAAGCTCCTGGGAAGTTAAGGAATAGAAATTATCATCATGAGATTACCTTGTCAATACATCAATGAAAACATCATGTACCTATACGTTAGAAAAAATCTACATTTATTTAGTAAAAGAGGTGACAGACACCACTATAATACTAGAAATAGACCAACTAACTCAGCCAGGTTTCAGGCTAGCTAAAGTAGATTCATCTTTCATGGGGTACTGTATAAAATGTTACACCTCCCTACATTCTACAGCTGAATGAGACGAAATTTAAATATTGTATAAAACGCACACTATGTAAGCAAGCATATTATAAGTTGGGGGATTACATTGATAGTAAAAATCCTTGGCTCAATGCTGGTCTTGCTCCACAACCATAGGGGCAAACTAATTGATTACCATGTGAAGTTGCATTGTATAGATTCCTTCTCTTAGTATTATATAATTGCTTAGCACATGTGTGGAGTACTATGTACTGTAAGCTACTATTTACTGTAAGCTATTATTTACCATTTAGCTATCTTTCATTAACTTGAATGTGCCGTGGCGGTTGAGAGGATATCATACTCACTCAAATGTCTCGCTGATAGTGTCGGGTGTGTCGGGTCATTTAGTACCCTTCAATATGGTTGAGTTGAATGGCACTGATTCATGCGTCATGTTCGTGAACGGGCGCTGTCAGTTAGGACTAGTAATATTCTAGTATTGATTTAAAAGAGTGTCCATGGAATTTCTTGCCCATTCTTCTCCATAGATACTCTTTGGAATGTGAAATTACAGTACTCTCTCAAGTTATTATGCCTTGTGACTGTGACTGTAGCTTCGCTTTTTTTTTGTTTTTTGACATTCAAAAGTGCCTGGAATGGTCTAATTGAAATAAATGCTTTGAGTTTGAGTTATTTTAGCAAAAAAATTCACGTTCACTAGCTTAATGAAATAAAATCGGGTGGTACAGCTATACAAATAATAAAAGCTTTTTAATATTTGCGTAGTAACATAAAGCACTTTGTAAAAGACTATTAGGCAGTTATTACTTAAGTTCAAGTCTCTGTTGACATAATAAAATTACTTTAAAAGACACACCTCCAAGCTTCCAAGTATCGATATTTAACATCCACAAAAACATCTAAAAGTACACGAAAATTCAATTCACCCACAAACTTGTACCTTGTACTAACGAGAAAATTGTGTTTTAATTTACCTTTGCTCCCTCTTTTATACCAGCGGTTGCTATGTGACAACATCTTTTATTATAGAATAAAAAAATGAACAGAAGCGAAACCGCTGGATGCAAAGAATGCACTTATCAGGCGATGTGACGACGCTAGGGGGAGGTTTCTAAAAAGACAGAGACTTGCCTTTCATAATACAGGGATTGATTGCGTTGGCCACTCCTTATTCTCATCCCCAACCTATAGCAGTTCGTTCCGCGTCCAAAGTGCGTATTTTGCGTCTTCTCGAGAAAGGCCAGCAGGGCCTTGTTGTTGCTTACGATCTTTCTCTCTAAATAGCGTTAGAAGTAACTCGACTCTTGGTTGCTCTTATCCAGCTGCTACTGCCCTCCGTAAAACTTCGCCGGCCTATCGTCAGTCGTCATTACTTCGCGATGGCATAGAACTGTAGGCATTGAATACCCTTCCAAAAGGGGGTATCGCTTCTATTCCATTTTACTCTGTAGGTGTAACAAAGGGAGTGTGTTTTTATATACTTCTTCCATAGATGTGTGGGTTAAGGGTTTTTATGGACGTCTCCCGTGACGGCATGAGCTTGAGCGGACTTTGTAATGAAATAAATTTTGCCAAGGATATAAAGGAGAGCATGTTTGCAGAACATAATGAACAACGGTGACCATTTTAACGTCCATTGAACTGATCTTATTTTTTTAGTAGATAGGCTTGTCTGATTCCTTGGTCTTATTTTAGGTTGTGTACTTTTGTGACAGAGTCAATATTTACTGAAGTAATAAGAATATCTGAGTGTTAAAAACTTAAGTATTCTTTTATTTTTGTTTCAATTGAGCCAGAAGGATAGGCAGACTTTTTCCTATTTGGTTGTCATCGTCAAGCATGGTTGCTGGAGCGATGGCTGTTGACTGCTGAGTTTTATATTATAGAGGTAATAAAAAAAAAACTAGTTCAAAAATGTTCCTGGAAATTCTGCCCTCAATATACCATGGAGCTAATACACTCTCAGGTCCTTAAATAAGGAAGGGGATGAAGAAGCCCCTTGAAGATTAGTAAGTGGCCTTATCAAATATGGCGGGATCGCGCAAAATACGATCCCGCATTTGCATATTCACTTAACTTTTTACTTGGGAGCAAGGAGTTTCCGCAATTCCCTTTGCAAGGACAGGACCTTGGTTGAAGGAGAGAGAAGTTTGGCTGCTTCAAATCACACCCTGTGTCGAGAATAACTGTTGATGGAATCGATTTTCCTACCAATGTTATAATTGCGAAAGTTTGTAGAGATGTATGGATGTCTGGATGTTTGTTACTCTTTCATGCAAAAAAACTACCACACACACTTAACTTAACTATTAGTTAGTTAAGTTAAGTGTGTGTTGGTAGTTTTTTTTTTCACATAGGTCCTGGTAGATCCTGGTTTTAAAGCAAATATCCAGAAAAATCCAAATTCCAAAAATTCCAAAAAAAAAAAATGCCAAACTGTCAAATCCGATCAGTAGTGTTGATTTGATTGGATATTTTTATTCCGATAATCCGATCCCGTGGGACAATTATCGAACTTCACGCGGGCGCAGCCGCGGGCATTTATAACCTAGTAAATAATAATTATGTATTTTAGTCGTTGTTATTGTCCGCAATACAAAGTTAAAGCAGTAAGGATTGATGTTGGTTTTCATCTTATTACAAAGCAAATCATCTGTGAAAGTTAATATGACGGGTGTTACTCAATATTGCCGATTTAGTGAGGCGAATTTAGGAGGACTTTTGATATTCTAGAATTTGGACAACTATTTCGTAACAATATTATGTAAGTCTTCGGCTTCTCCTATATTAGAGCAGGCTATATGTTACGAATCACGAATAATTCTTACCTAGCACCTAGGTACCTTGTACCCAGGTATACTTATCTCTGATTGCGCTGATGGTCTCGTGGTCGCAAGCGCGCCTGCTGAGCGGTGGGGTCCTGTCGTACTATCGCTGTCGCTCTGCGAGCGTGATTTCGACATTGGTGCGATAAGGGCAACTATAGTAAAAAGTCCTCATTCGGGGTTTGGCTCTCGACTATATCTTCCCCCAATATCCGACCAATTTAAAAGAGATTTCATAAACTGAATAAGAAGGATATATACTGTGTCCCTATGTTTTTCGCTTTTTAATAATAGTTGTCCAATTCGTACACTCTGTTGACAGGCGATCTAAAAAGGCAATTTTGAGCATTTTGTAAAGGTTCTAGTGCTTATACAGATTAATTATGTATCATCAAAAAGGAAAACATGGCATAGTGACATAGAAGAGGTTGATATTTATTTAACTGTAAAAATCGTAGCTTTAAAGTCATAAACCAGAAAGAAAACAGGCGAGAACGTTTGTATGGAAAACCCGCATTTCCTCTTAACGTACTCCCTAGAGTGCGCTATACTGGCCGCTATTACATACGAACTGAAAACACAATATTCTGTTGATAAGTTTACTTAAGAATTATAAGGTCAGACAGTACTTTCAGCTAGCGGCTAAAGATATGCTCGCCATATGTGAAAACATTCGATATTGACTATTTATTTCTCGTGTATTTCCAATTCTTCTCGCAACGAAGCACTATTACTGTTTTTTAGAGTTCCGTAGTCAACAAGGAACCCTTATAGTTTCGTCATGTCCATCCGTCTGTCTGTCCGCAGCTTAGCTCAAAGACTCTTTGTACTAGAAAGCTGTAATTTGGCATGAACATACAGATATTACATATTACAGATTATTTTCAAAAGCTGTAATTTGGCATGAACATACAGATATTACATATTACAGATTATTTTCAAAGTGGTAGAGTAAAATCTAAATTTTCGAAAATATAATAATATAATAATCGGGTTTCTCCTGTAAGTACACGTAAAGTGGGGATGTATTTTCCTCTCTCGTGTCCCCCATAGTGTGGGATGTCGTTGGACGGGTCTTTAAAAAAAATGGCGCGGTTGTTGAAATATTAGGCTTTAAAATGCTAATTTTTGTTAGACTCAAGAGTCCCCCCCCTCTACCAGCTAAACAGTTGCATTTGGGTCTGTAAAAAAATTCACAGCTGTAGTATATATAACGAAATTAAAAGGAATACTATCAAAAATAAGGAGGCTTTACAAGTTTACGATCAACTTATAAAATGTACCTGGATAACATATTTTCTTAAACATAAAGTATGGTTTTGCAAATTTAAGTTTGTTTTTTTTTATTATTACAATAAAAATCATCATTCGGAGATAAATCGGGCCGTAGGAAGTGTCCGCATATTTTAATGGGCAATTACAGAACCCTGCATTGTACGTGGCCTGAGTCCCGACACACACTTGACCGGTTTTACTTTTTTTCACTTGTAGTGAGAGAAAAAATAGAAATGTACATAAAAAATCGTTCTCAAGTTGTTTTTCCATACCTAGGTTGTTCAACTTAAAACTAACGTGCGAGAGAAACAATTACACTTTAAGTGTACCGAAATGAAAAAAAAGTGTGTGTGTACTTATTTATGTACACGCGTTAGAAGTTATACTTTTCTAGAACATAAACGAAAGTAAAGTAGTTTATAAGAAGGTCTAATATCAATTACCTATACAACCTAACCTCCTAGCTCCAGCAGTAGATTAAAAATAATAACCTAGTCTTGTCAATATCTGATTCTGACACTACGAAAGTAAACAAATATTGGGAGAACACAAGAATAAATAGAAAAACCTTAATAATACAAATTACAGAGGTTTAGGAATGCTTAAACTCCAGGCAATGACCATTCAGTTACCTGGAGAGAACATATGATAAAAATCTTCATTATACTAGCCAAAACGTAAGTAAAACTAGCTAGGGTGTATGTTGACTAACTAACTTCAGGGTATCGGTTTTTCGTGACGGTGTGCGCGCGCAGCGTAAAAATTTACTCTCATCATTTTTCCCTAACGCACCAAAAGAAGTATAACTTCAAAAAATAAAATAAAATTGAGAAATCAAATAAAATTAACATTTTCAAAGTCAAAAACAAAATGGCAAATCAAATTCTCACGCAACATTAAATCAAAGAAGAAAAGAGTTACTATCAAGTAAAGACATTCAAACCAAATTGACGAAAACTGCAATTCTTTTGACTTATCGCCATTTAGCAATAGTACAGACTTCAAAACAAGCTGTAAATATCCTTTCTTGAACCGTATTCTATGACGAACGATCTTGAAGGGTTAATGCACCAAAGTCCTGGCAGATGTAGAAGGCATTAGTGAGAAGATTAGCGAGGTAAACTTTGAATTAACATCACTTATTTTCGTAATTATGCATAGGTTCCTAACCTTATGTCTCATTTGGAAGTCTCAATGATACCATAAATTAAAAAGCAACTTCATAATTTATCACCCTTTAATTACAATCTTTGAAGTAAAACTTCTTTAGCTTCGTTGTGATTTGAAAGTCGATGAAACGAAAAAGCGACAGTAAAAAGAGACAGACACATAAATTCATAAGATTTAACGTGGGAGAAAATGAGATAGGAAGCATTATACAGTGTTTATCTTGAAGTCAACATTTTTCAAGGTTTCACTTCTACCACGTGTGAATTGCACACATGTTTTTTTTCTCACAATAAAGTATTTATCTACTTATAGGTTTTCAATCTTCAAGTAAAAAATATTCGCCACGATGATGTACACATATTTGATATTTCATCTGTCGTATCTTTCCGCTATCCGATACAATACAAATCTGTTGAACATTTCACACTGTAATATGGCGCATTATATTACAGTGTGAAATGTTCAACAGATTTGTATTGTGTAATGACGTCATTCATCATATAATTTTACCACAATCTTCACATATTTTCCGGTTGTTTTTCAAAACAGATGCTCGTAAAGCTTTAGTGAGTGTTTATGTTTTATGTTGTGTAATGTATTGAAAATAGATATTTTGGGAAACGTGGGTGAGAGTGATGAGTATCGGGCATTAATAAATCTTCAGAATCGTGGAGCTTTATTTGTGTCTGTTGTCTTATATGGGCGTGAGTAGTCTCATAGACTGCAGTGAACGGATATTAGGAATACTTTCATAATTACTACGCTCGGTAAGTGGTTTGGTGTCAGCAGGTACACACGGCGGAAAATGAAGCTGTACATAAAGGATGTTGCGGATGCAGATTCCTTGACATCCGCGGAAGCGGATGCGGATCTTAATATTTTTTTAAGAATCTTCGTTTGGTGCAGGTAATGCATATTTTACAATGAGATTTATCTTGTTTAAAATAAGTCGGTAGAATAAGTCGGTGGTCGGGGTCGGTGGTGACATTATGAATTCACTTGTCCAATAAACGATTCACTGCTGAAAACTCACTTAACAGACAATACTCACAGTATACTCATAATACACTCAAAAACATTGCATTTTCATAAGATAAGCGCAAGTAAACAAGTTATGATTGACTTACGAGATACAAAATATGATAAACAACAACAAACGCGTTGGAACTTGTAACCAAAATCTTCACACCTATTGGTCGGCACGTGCCACCCGCAAGCCCAACCCAATTTCTTTTTGTTGCGAACTGCGCTACATCTGCATGAACATCCGCGTCGATTATTGCGGATGCGAATGTCCAAATCGATGCGGAAGCTCCGCATTTGCGGATGCGGATGCGAATATCCGCAACATCCCTGCTGCACATTTCCAGTATAACTTGGCCTCGCTTTGTATAGATTTCCTATACAACGAGAGATCTACATAAACTGATTTTGTATAGCTTGATTGGCCGTCGTGCGTACTAGAGGCATCGCATTGTGGCTGCGGGACTGTTCGAAAGAGATACCGCGGTCCTGGAACACTAAGGGCAAGGAAGGAACATGGATGGGTTTTAGTCAGTAAAAGTCTGGCACTCCCTTCTCCCTCTCTGCCCAGAGCGGGAGAAGTCATTTGATGATTGCCCATCCCAAAAAAAAAACGCATCGAATTGTCTATGTCCATCCTATATACAAATTTTTCCCGTGCCTGCAGTTACTCTTGCACCAAGTATATAATTATATTTACCGGAACAGGAGTTTTTTTGCAAAGAAAAGAGTTTTTTTTCCCCAACTACTACGTTATAAGGGTTACCTTACAGTTTAATCGGGCGAAAGGCAGAAGGATACCAGTATAAAGAAACCTTTTGAACGCCAGAGCAGAAACGCATGCGCGTGCCCTCCACGCCAAGCCACAAATTCACCTACCATTGCGTCACATATTTGTTTCGTTTGGTGTACAGGGCACGCGGTTGTTTGTCACATATTTGTGACAATGGCGTTCAAAAGGGTAACTATGGAAGCAGTAGTCTTATCTGACCAAACTCAGTTACTATACCATAGGATAAGATGAAATACTCCTTGGTAAGATGAAAGACTTCAGACTGCATTTACATTGGATGCCTTTATAATTGTCTATCAATCTTGCCATTCGATTGATGTGTATCGAGAAATAACAAGCTATTAAAACGTTTATTAAGGACACGTGCTGAATCTTGCAAATTTTCCTTCACGTTTCGACTGTAACGTGCTTAGAATTCCACGGGTAGCAGCACTAGTACCTACTTGAGATCCTAAAATAAAGTCAGTGTGTTATTAACTGATAGAAAAGGAATGTTTGATGCTATCGACTGTTTCGTTCGTACTATATTATAATGTATTGTGTTGTATATCAGGTTGGCGTCTGCAACTCCATGTCAAAAGCCCCTATTTTTTTCGCATGGGAAATCAGAAAATGGCTTCTCCCGCTCTGGGCGGAGCGGAAGGGAATGTCAGACTTTTAGTGACTAAAACCCATCCATGTTCCTTCCTTGCCCTTTGTGTTCCAGGGCCGCGGTATCTCTTTCGAATAGTCCCGCAGCCCAAGAACAGTCCCGCAGCCCTGCGTACCGGATCATACTACACACAGTGCAAACGGAGAGTATGCTTGGAAATGAAAATAGAATGAAATTGTAGTTAGTAAAAGAGCAGCAAAAAGACAATAGTAAAAATATTATACCTACAGACCTGAACTGGCAAAAAGAGGTTGAAAACTGGGATCCTACAATTCAATGTCACATTATTCTGTTACATTTCACAACCAAAGCAATAGATGTTTCCTGAGTAAAGAAATATAATTCTATTTAGTCCGTCAGTTAGATTATTATCGAAAAATATTGGATACGTATTTTTTGTTTTATCAAATCAATAAAAAATAACGAAGATAAAACGCATCAAAGTTCATGAATGGGGCTTGTGACGTCACTTTCCGCTAAAAAGTGTACCAGACTGTGACGTCACACGAGTTTTCGATGCACTGCATAGTCCGCATTTTCAGTTTACGAGAAAAAAATAATACGTGTCCAATATTTTTTGGAAATGTATCTGACAGACTAATTAGATTTTTTTGGTCAACTACCCTATTCTATCCAAAGTATAAATATGTCTGACTGCCTCGTGGGTCTAGTGGTCGCAATCATGACTGCTGAGCATGAGGTCCTGGCTTGGATTCCCGGGTCAGGCAAATTGTTTTTGGATTATTCCATCATGAATTTCTCACTAGCAGCCACGGGGCCTAGATTTGTACCCGGTTTATGTCAATAGGCTCGCCCTATATTACATGGGACATAAACGTAACTGGCGAAATGTGGGTATACCTCTGCCTAATCTTTGGGAATTACAGGCTTGTGTTATGTACCTATAAATATGTCGTTGAGTTTTTGACTAGACTCATTGAACTATACTTAACACTATAATAACAGCCGCTCGGGTCGATCTTTAGGTTAAGCCGATCTTGCCTAGGTTGGTCTGTGGATGGGTGCCCACCCATTACATACCGAGTTTCCTCCGTGCTTCGGAAAGCACGTTAAGCAGTTGGTCCCGGCTGACATTTGTATATCTTTGGCAGTCGTTACAGGTAGTCAGTCGCCCAAAAAGTCTGACAACCAGTCCAAGAGGTATCATAATTATTACTCAGTATTAACGGGGTTGTGGGGGTCAGATAGGCAGTCGCTTCACGTAAAATACTGGTATTCAGCTGCATCCGGTAAGACTGGGAGCCGACCCCAACATAGTTAATATCTATAATAATAATAATATTCACGACCTCCGTCCTAGCAGTCAGGGTCACTAACCACTAGACCAACAGGCCAATCAAAGTTAGTAGTTGGGAAGAGGCTAGGTAGATGATGATTGAATTATACTGGTATTGTAATCACATTTTAAAAAGATAACAGATCTAATTGTATTCACGTAGTGCCACTACGTAGACGTGAAGAGGCCGAAATTCCTTCACAACTTTCGGGTCTGGATTAAACTTGTCTTGTTTCTTATTAGTTTTTGTAAGGCCGTTGGCAATGTTGGCCCATAGTGTGTTGTTTTTCAGTGAACTCGGTCATGTAATCAACAGTTTTTGGCCGAAATTCAGTATATAATACGATTTATAAGTTTCATTAAAAGATATGAGGCTTTATATCATAATTTAAAATCTTTTTGACTCTGAATATATTAGAATTTTGATACTTCATTCAAGATGATAGGCTGAATTTTTTTTTTTGATAGAAGGCTATTATTTTCTGAAACCTAATTATGCCTATCAAGATTAAAAAAGAGTCGTGGCCGACAGGGCCAAGTCAGCAAAAAAACTTTTACTAACATAGAATTATAAAACTAGAGAATTCGAAATAATTTTCTCAGTACTTTCATAGTTTTCTTCTAGAAAATTCTAAAAAATAACTGATAAGTAAAGCTTAAAAGCTCTCAGCACATAAAGAAACATAGCCCATACTTAGAACTCAAGAATGGGCATAGACGTTAAAATTAGATATGATAAGATATTTATTATGCAAATATGGGTAACAAGATACGGTACATATATTATAATTAGCAACAGCCATATTTAACCAGAAGGCATGCAAGTATCGTTCTATTTTTTAGTTCCATAGTTTCACACTAGATCTCGTCATTTGAACACAAAAGTTCTGACTCAGTGGGTCCGAGTAAGTCCGAAAGAATGAAGAATCTTCAAGCTATTTGAGTTATGTGTAAGATTTCAGAACTTCATGATGACCTAATAATCGTGTAGGTATGAAATTTATGACTTTCATTGTTATTTGAGTTCGTCATTTTCATTTGTTTACATTTAGAACTCAATTATATTGCCTTGGAAAGATTGATCGGGCATTAATCTTTCAGAAAATATATTTATGAGTCAGTATAGTAGGGATATTTCCTTCCAAAAGCTGTCATCGTCAATCTTAAACAGTTTAAGTTTATAATAATACTAAAGTATTGTTTAGACTTTCCCAAATGAAGGTTATAAAAGGTTATATTACAGTGATTTTCTAAATTTATCAAGCCTGTCTAAGTTTCTTTATTATTGTGTTTGGATTGGACCTATTCCTATTTTAGATTATCATGAATAAATAAATCGAACATACATAAGTAATTTTCTATTGACTATTGATCAAGATCAGACGAAGAGAAACTGAATTATTGATGGTTTTCTAGTAAAGTATTGTATATTCGTGATTTTCAAGAACCAATGTTAATGTTAGTGTTCTCGTAAAACATCGAGGAAAATTCATTTTTCATTGGAAGTTTAGATCTAACCAACAAATTTTATATTACTCATGCAGGAAAAGAAAAAGGAACACACACAAACCATATACGTATTTCCCGGAAGACATAAGTTGTTCTAACTTTCATAGAACATATTTTTCCCATGGTGAAAAACTTTGTGAGGAAATCGCCATACCTAAAAATTCGCGAATACGAGTACGTCATAATAATACAGGGTGTAAACGGACTCTTCACGAAGCGTCAACCAAGCATTCTGTACATCAAACTAAGTAACTTTACGCTGGGAAACGATTTTGTTTTTTGGGGTGAAAGATCACGTTTTACGGTAGAACTCCATTTACGCATTCAAAACATTGTACTGATAGATGGATTGAATAGTAGTGCGGTCCTGAAGGTGTCTAAAGTAAAAATATGTATTAAAAAAAAAACTTGTGAAATAGTTTGAAATTTGACCCCCAGTATCTCAGTAACGATAAGGTTCCCAGGTATGGTCTAGAACAAAAAAATGATAGCAATGACGGGAACAAGTGCCTTTCGGCTTCGTTAAGTCTTTTTACACCCTTTATTATGTGACACCCAGCAACCCGCACTCAGCGTCTGCGTGGATTATGGCCGATTTCCTCTCACAAAAAAGATTGTAATAGTGGGGAGGTTATAGGCTGATTATGTATTTTCTTGTTCCAAGGTACAAAATAGAGGTAGGTAATTTAAATGTAATAACGTCCAGTCATCATTATCTGCCTAGCCTTTTCCCAACTACGTTGGGGTCGGCTTCCAGTCTAATCAGATGCAGCTGAATACCAATATTTTACACGGAGCGACTGCCTATTTGACCTCCACAACCCAGTAAGTACTGGGGAATACGAAACTCCTTGGTAAGACTGGTTGTCAGACTTTTTGGGCCACTGACTACCTAACGACTGTCAAAGATCTACTAATGACAGCCGGAACCAACGGCTTAAAGTGCTTTCCGAGGCACGGAGGAAACACGGTATCTAATGAGTGGTCACCCATCCACAGACCAACCTAGGCAAGCACGGCTTAACCTAAAGACCGACCCGAGCGGCTGTTATTATTTAGCCACGATCTCCTCTGTAAATGTAATAATGTCAAGTCATCATCTGCCTAGCCTTTTCCCAACTATGTTGGGGTCGGCTTCCAGTCTAACCGGATGCAGCTGAATACCAGTATTTTACATGGAGCGACTGCCTATCTGACCTCCACAACCCAGTTACTACTGGGAAATACGATACCCCTTGGTAAGACTGGTTGTCAGACTTTTTAGGCCACTGACTACTTTAACGACTGTCAAAGATCTTCAAATGACAGCCGGGACCAACGGCTTAACGTGCTTTCCGAGGCACGGAGGAAACACGGTATCCAATGGGTGGTCACCCATCCACAGACCAACATAGGCAAGCACGGCTTAACCTAAAGATCGACCCGAGCGGCTGTTATTATTTAGCCACGATCTCCTCTGTAAATGTAATAATGTCAAGTGAGAAATAATAATCTTTAAAAAATAAAATCCAGATTGGTCTCATAATAATTGTGAGTAAGTAGTTTAGTTGTAATAACATCGAGCCGTTTATCGAATATTTTTCGGACAATCATAAAAGGAAAGTATTTTTCAAAGTAGATTCTAACCCTGAAATATCTTGAATTAATGCGATGAGTATTCACTTTGACCTTTGAAATTCGATATTATCGAAACTTTTTCTATACTTTTTAGTCAGTTGAGATAAAATATCAGCATCCAGCCATGGAAACCAGTATAAACTGATCTCCCATTGTAAGAGAAGTTTGTAGAAAGCGAGGCCTTGTTATACTGGACATATATATGATAACATTTCGGAGATAGAGCGACATATCATAATAATATAGTTGAATCACGTTCCCGTATAGTAAGACTGACATATTACTAAGATTACCGTAAAAATTATGCCCACATATTTTCATTTTTCTCTCTCTTCAGACATTACGTAATACTTAGTTACGAATGCAGAGCATATTTTGGCAGAAATAGATAGTTCAGATATTTTAACGAATACCTTCTTTATTTAGTATGGTATATTAGGGCGTCGGGCACAAATTACCTACAACAAAAACATAAATAACATACAGTCCCGTTTTGTAACGCCTAGTCTAGCAATTTTTTTATAACCCTGGAAATGTGGACTGGACCCTAGTTTTACGATATGATCATAATATTTTTTTATATTTTTAACTAAGGGAAATTGCTTCTTGCCATTTTGCTACAACAGAGGATGTTTTCTATTTCTCTTACACTTTTATTTTTTTTAGGATTTGGGAAATCATCAAATGACTCGTCCCACTCTGGGCGGAGCGGAAGGGAGTGTCAGAACGCAGTAACATAGCTAGCCGGACATTTTTGAGCATAAAATAACACCGTTATACAGGGTGTAAACACACTCTTCACGAAGCCGTCAACCAAGCATTATGTACATCAAACTAAGTAACTTTATGCAAAAATTAGTGCTGGGAAACAACTTTTTTTTTTGGCCTGAAAAATCACGTTTTACACTAGGACTCAATGTAACGCACTCAAAACATTGTGCTGATGGATGGATTGAATAGTAAGGGGGTCCTGGAGGTGTTTAATGTTAAAATCTTACATTAAAAACATGTATTTAAAAAAAAAAAAACTTGTGAAGAAGTTGGAACTTTGACCTCCAGTATCTCCGTAACTAGAAGGGTCCCAGGTATGGTCTAGAACAAAAAAATAGTGGCAATGAAGGGAAGAACAAGTGCCTTTCGGCTTCGTTAAGAGTCTGTTTACACCCTTTATGTTGTGCACAATAACTTATTATAAATAGACGCGTCATGCTTTCATGCATGAACATCACGGCACTCGAAAACAGCGTAAAACTTATCGGTAGCTAGAAAGGTACTTAGACGCACGAAGAAAGGGAAAGAAAATTAAATGTCATCTACGGAGTTCCTGTTGTTAGAGAGAGATAAATATGTTTCTTTAGTTATGTTGTCATTCTGTACGCACGGCACGTGACTCTCCTCAGGCGCTAGCCGCCATTGGAAGGCATCGATTATCGATTTTTCTTGATACTTACATGAAATTATACTTTTTATCTTTTACAGTTGCAGTACAATTTTTACATTTCTTAAAAACACAAGCGGGTTTTTTTTTGTTTCGAATAGATGGGATGAAAAGTTTTTTGACTGGTAGTAGCAAAAAAAGGCTATTTTTATTTTATTTATTATATTCACTTTTCTTTAATTAAATAATACAATTTTTATGGAATTATCTGTAGGATAATTAATGCATGATTATGATAAATATTAATTTAAATAAAATATAGAACTTTACGCCGAAATCAAAGGCAGAAGTCGCGCAAGTGTCCATGTGCGCAAATGTCCGTTCGCGCAAAAATCTGTGCGCGCAAGTGTCTTTTCGTGCAAGTGTCTTTCGCGTAAATGCCCTAGATCCATTTCAAATATGACTAGTCTTGTTTATTCCATGCTAAACGAATATAGCTGCATTTGCTTCCTAAATGCAACCAAAGTTAAACCGATTTATAAAATCCATCAGAAACATTCCCACGATACATCACAAGGTACCTGATTCATATTATATTCCTTCAAACAATAAAATACCCGTTTCTTTGTTTGTTTATACCATAACTTCTACATCAGTAGGAACTCGATACTGAATCATACAGAACCGTTTTTGATTTACGGGTTCGTTTCAGTACTTCAGTGGTTCAGTTATTGATTGCCTGTTTCATGAAAATAGCTCTTTCGGATAAGTGAACCTGCATTTACTGAGTCGGCTGTCGTGTCCGATGCAGTGTGGCGCATAATTGAACCTTCTTTATCAATGCGATTGGTTTGTTCATAATAAAGTGGTGATGCCATTTTGTTTTGTGTCTAATAGGTTTAATATTCCCATAACGAAGCCAAAGGCTTAAAAAGTCCGGGTGGCGCACGATGTTTTCCTGCGCCGATAAAAAAAAGGATGTATAATTTATTTAAAAAAAAGATGGCGATGTCAGTGTTGTCCAAGGTAGACCTAGAAAGTATATATGAATTGAAAAACTCACATTGATCTTGCTCGGATTTGAACACAACCTCGTGCATGAGAGCCTAGGCCTTAATTAACTGTTGAGCCATCACGACGATCCAAAAAAAAAATACTCGTGCCAACTCCACAGAGAGTTAAAACCTCGGAAGTTTGTAGACAAATTGAATTGGACAGTCCGTCATGTTCTTTACAAAAGCGAATGGTAACTAACTTTATAAAGTCTGACAGCAACTTGACATTGTTAATCCTTACGTGTTTGTGCGTGGAGTTTTTACTTTATATTTTTTAGAGATTTCATAATCATTTTTCAAACATACTATTTTCATAAGAATGTAAAAACATTGTTTCAAAAAAACAAACTTTCACACAAGTCTTTTTTATAACCTCATCATTATAATAAATCAAATCTTCTCACATAATATATGGTAGGAACACTTCATTTTCATTGCAACTAAATATGAAAGAACAATTCTATTCTCACATATTATGTGCATGTATATTCTCATCACGTAACTAGGAGGATAATCTCCGGAATGGATATTCAAAGGCCAGATAAGAACAGAAGGTCAACCTCGTTCCAAACCTGAACAATTATGATAGTAGGTTTATAAGTATGTGCACGACCCAGTTCTCGAAAATGGCAATACCACACATTGTACTGGGATCAATCCATCATCACTGACAAGACTATTGTAGCCAATAAGCCTGATATAGTGGTGGTCGATCAGAGCGGCGCGCAATGATTGTTGACAAATCAAATCAAGTATCTTGACTTGGCTCGCGAGGTTGTCGTGTCGACATGTGGTATGTGAGCTCAGCGATCAGTGTGCCGATAGTCGTTTCAGCCAATGGCTTAATTGCCAAGAGCCTCGACCAACACCTGAGGAGGCTCTCGTTAGGCAGCTGGATCAAGGGCTTGATTCACAAAGCGGTACTCCTGGACATGGCTCGTATTGTTAGGAGGTTCCTCTCTCTGGAGCCCTGACCGCCGCCGCGCCGGTAGCTTGGACCTTGTTCCCGATACCGATGGGCTACTATGTCTTATGTTTTTTTAAATGTTTTTTTTTAAATATAATTTTTGTTGTTGTGTTAGTAATTTGTTAGTAAACAAAACAATTTTATTTAAATAGGTAGACAATAATAATTAAATCTATATACTATTTCTGTGCAGGTGTACACTATCTGAATAACCCAATAATACTTTTCCGGATCTGGGAATCGTACCCAGGCAGAAAATCAGCATTGTATACGGTATATTTTGACAGTATAGCTAATCCCATAGAAAACCTAACACCACGTTCTAATTGAACAGCGACTTCAAATGCCAAACCTTCTGCACTTCATGATCTTGTTATTCTATCCGAGCAAACCGAGGCGCCATGCATGCACGTGTAGGAAATCATACCAAAGACTAGTCTGTTCCAGCCCTAACAGCGTAAAATGACGATGTCGGTGAATCACTAGATTGAGATACATCTTTGATTTAGATCAGGGATTCCCAAAGTGGTCGACATCGGTTTCCCTGGGGTCGACATAAACAAAAACTAATTTTGGGAGTCGACGAGGTCCAAAAATTTACCCCTACCCACGCTGCGCCTTGCGCTCCATTTTAAACATATTTTTTATTAATGAAATATTTAAATATTTTGTGTTTACAAGTTCTTATTTGAAAATCAACGAACGCGGAGATTTTAGGCTGCAACGCACCAATATTGAACCGGATTTAGCTAGATTGGTAGAAAGGTTCATCCATCACACTTTATCTTGACTTTGCGATTTTATTTTTACGTAATTTGTATTAATAATTATTAATTACGCTTGATATTTACTGTCTTTTATGTCTATTTATTTTGTGAAATTTTGATGAGAGAATGATGTCAAGTTTACTCACTTAACCAGCCGCAAAGTTTTTAAATCGATAAGTATTTTGTATCAATAGGAAAAAAAACTAGAGATAGGATTTAAGTAATTTGGCTATGGGGGTCTGAGGTATCATCAGTTCATTTTGGAAAAGGGATCTCTTGCCCAAAATAGTTTGAGAATCCCTGATTTAGATGCATCAGTGTGAGAAGCGCGGGCGTGGAAAAATTTATGTTAAATAGGTACCTACAGATGGCCCATCGTCATGTTTGTTTCAGTCGGTGCTTCTCTGATTCGTTAAATAGGAAACACCAAATTCATAACTTAATTTGTAAAAAATACGAGTATAAGAGTTAATAACCTACTTACATTTTTTTTTTCTTGCTCCGCTGCTATCTGTTGAACACATCAATAAGCAACTACTTTGTTGTTGTTTGTTTTGATTTATTTTGATTTCTTTACTACTAATTATGATTCTTTATTGATTTTTCTTTTACAGATTTCTTCATGATGAAGAACAAAATCAACCTCTATTAAAGACCTCAGTAATTTCAATTTCACCTTGCATAAACGAAGTGTCTCTTTTTTTAGCCTTGTGTTTCAAGGCCTGCCATCAAAGAAAGCAGTTTAAAAGTCATCAGGAAAGTCCCATAATGCATCGCATTGTTTTATAAGAAGGAGCAAAACAATGGTCCAGGAAAAAAGCACTTTGAGTTTCAAAGTACTTTCATTTTTTTGTGAAAAGTTATCTTCCCACGCTTTGCCCCATAAGGGTTAAGTATTATGGTGTCCCTTATTTACGTCCTTGGGCCCTATTATCGCCCTCTCGTTTTAATATTAGGACTATTGTAGTACATTCCGGGTCCAGTTAATGGTATTAGGATCGTAGACTTGATGTCGCCGGGTTGTGACTTTAAGTCACTTCATTTTGTTGAGAAGATTGAATATTGATCTAAGAAATAGAAGATTTGGAATAGCTTCTTGATCCTTTAGAAGTGGACATTAAGGACTAGTAAGTAATAAGTGTACACTTCAGCCAACTTATCTGTGCAGGCGGGAAAACACAGAACTAAAATAAATGTTTGGTACATTGACATACAGTAGTACAAACAGTTTGACATATCGATGCATTTACACCGGTATTCATGGACGTTACTATGAGGTCCCACAGTGCGCGCGGACGCACAGTGTCCCAAAAACCTAATCATAAACAATACTTAAGGGACGAACGTCACTATGCGCTCATTATAATGAACGCACAGATAAAGTAGCTCACTTGCTACTTTACGCAACGCATAGTGCGACAAATCAACACAAATGTCAAACTGGTATCGTATTAGGTTATGTTGTAGTGATTACAGCAGCAAAGATGATTTTTATGATTATATCCTTATATTATATCATTATCTTATAATATCATTATAGGCAAGCAACTATTATTCATAATGAAAAGTTTATTTCAAAAGTCAACAAAACTTTTAAGGCGGTTGCGTCAGGGTAGCCCGCGAAATTAAAATTTTCTTACGTTTTTTGTAATTTGCAGGTCAGTGTCAGGTTGTACGTTGATGAAAAATGAGTCGCGCCAGTAACGCGTATGTAGTTACAGAATTATAATCGTGAAAATCATCAATACAACCTTCTAACAATTTCGCGGGCTACCCTGACGCAACCACCTTAAAACAGTCTTTGTTTTAAAATATCTTGGTTGAAGTTTATTCTGTCAGTCAGTCAACCCGAGTGAAGTCGGTTCACAACGTTAACCAATCACAGCGCCCCATTCAATGCTATGTGTCCGCACAGCAAAGAGTCCATTAAGTATTGTTTATGAAATGAATGGCCTGCCATGACGAACGCAGTGAGAAATGCCTCACTTAGCATAATGTTGCTGCCATACTTATGTATGTAGCGTTCTTGAATACCAGTGTTATTCTTTTGACATGCAGCGCCACCTTGAACTGCACACTTAAAGTGGTCATACTGTAAAAGTCGCTGTTACAGGGCTAGTTATATCATTTCTTTGATGAGAAGAAACAGTTAGCGGTCGGTAACACAGACTGTAAGCGATCAGCACATTGAAACCGAGTTCAAGAGCTGTCAGTTTCAGACTTGTTGACACTGACAACATTTGAACCTCGTTTTTGGGCAAATCAAAACACTAACAAATCCTTTCACAGATATTAATTTTATATGATTTTTTAAACGATGGTTCTTATTATGCATGAAAATTTAATTTAATTTTATTCTAAAGTAAATTTAATGTTCGAAAGAGATACCGCGGCCCTGGAATACAAAGGGCAAGGAAGGAACATGGGTGGGTTTTAGTCAGTACATATTCATATTATGCGTATTATTTACAAAGCTCGACTGCCTTAATGAACTATCATCAAATATAATACAAATCACAACTTTATTAGCAAATCGGTACTTCAACTACAGTATATTTTAATGAGTAAATCATTGCTTGATTAATTATTACCTCTTTGATTACAATGTAATGCAAGCAAATAATTTATAGAGCTAGATAATAAGTATAATGGACCACTCCATCACTTTCAAAATGAATAAAAGCTTGGTTTAACATTACAAAGTATACAAAACTGTCTCAATTTCTTATACAAATAAGAAATTCTAGAACGGAGACAGTTTCTTTTTGTTTTGTTTGACTTCTTAGGTTAAAAGTTTGAAGCTGCCAAGATAACGCACTTACTTATTATGTTGCAGTTTGACGTAGTCGTTACGTAGTCAGTGGCCCAAAAAGTCTGACAACCAGTCTTACCAAGTGGTATCGTATTACCTAGTACTAACTGGGTTGTGGAGGTCAGACAGGCAGTCGCTCCATGTAAAATACTGGTATTCAGCTGCATCCGGTTAGACTGGAAGCCAACCCATACGTCGAACTCATCATCTGATGATGAGTTCGACGTATGCAAAGTTATGAAAAAAAAAGTTGGCTTCGGTGATGATTTCGGCGATTTTCTTATCCTCACTCAGAATAAAAAGGTCGCACAGTCCCAGCTGGACTCACACGGTACCTAAGCACAGACTTAAGGGTTCAACTGAATCAAAACTAAACTTTTTCTTCTCATTATACTAGAGCAATGCTAGAGGCCCTGACAAAGTGTATTCTGTGAAAAAAACGATTGGCTAACTATTATCTACACGGTTAAAAAGAAAGCCCCCTTTGTGGACGGATCCTTAGAAAGTATCAGAACAGAACCTTTACTTCTTTATACATAGAGTACACAATCGGACGCATAACTGTAATTCACAAAATGTTAAACTACTATTGCAGAATTATTGCGTAAATGCTTTTAGTCTGCGCTGTAATCTGCTTGAAGCAGGTATGAAAATTTCACCGGAACTATAATTTTATCTTTATTGACATTGCAGTACGATGCATGCAATTTGTGAGATATTATTAGAAAGCAGAACCAACGAAGTGCACATTATGGCGAAACAGGGTAGGGAGAAGTGCAAGTGTAAACAAATTGTGAATGGAAGTTATTCAGGTAATAAAGAGTTTTTTTAGCAAAATGTGTAACGAGAGCAGCCAAAAAAATAATGTTAATCTTGATCATATTTATGAGCGAACCATTGTTTTCAAAACACGTTTTCGTTTATAAAATAACCATTACAATTGAAACTCTATTCATTCTAACCTATTATATTTAAACAAATCTTGGTAAAATTAATAGCAGTGATGTAAAATAAAATAATAAGGGGAACTGTTGTTTTTATTTACCGTTTGATATTTGTAAGGATTCATATATTTAATGATAATTAGCTCGCACGAGTCGAGCGAAACGTCAGCTCCATCGCGGTGTCATTTCGCTTCTCTTTTATTTCTACGCGGAGTGACAGTGATCGCTGGGGCGCGCTGCTTCATGGACCTGTGTCATTTTGTTTCACTCGCCGCTCAAAAATCATTTACGTAAAAAATAAACGGAGGGCATTATAGAGATCTTATTCGATGAAACAAAAATATGTGATGGAAGTTGTCAGAAGTTGTAAAATAAGTACAGTAGTAGTAAATAAGGTGTGCACAAAAAAGTAGTTTTTTGTGCACACCTTATTTTGATTGGATAGATTATTAATATAGATGAATTATTTCGGTAACTGATTCATAAATCGATTGGTCTAGCGGTCTCATGCGTTGATCAGGATTCCTGCATCAGTGACCAAACCCAATACATAAATTCTTTGTTTTTTCTCTAAATGCCGAATCGACCCTTGGAAATCCAATAAACTGTTTTGGTTGTATCTTTTTTTGCCGTGTTACTAAAAGTTGCACTTACTGATAATGTCTTTACCAAAAAACGAAATAACAACTGAGCATTGAATACTCGATTTATAAATAACACAGTCGATGTCATGTCAGTGCCAATATTCTTGGGAGTTCCTTAGAAAAACGCTGTCATTACTAAGCTTTTATATTGTCTTAATGATAAAGTTTTATTTTGAGTAAAGTCAGAGTACTATAACATCAAAGAAATAAATTTAAATCTAAAAAATACCAAATAAAGACCAAAGTGAATTTATGTTAACATCATAGAGAGTAGTAGGTAATAAGGGCAAGCCAAGCTTTAAGCTTTGTGAGAGTGCCGCCACTAGTAATAATGAATATACAGACGCCTGCACATCAAGCTACCCGAAACTGTCAGATTTTCCTAGTCAACCTTGAACCTAATACTTTAGCGATAAAGTTGAAAATCTATTATATTCTAAAAAATATTTATGTTTTCATATTCGATACAAAAATGTTATAAAAAATTCAAATAACTATATTATATAGGCTGTTATGTTATACTGTTGTTATGTTATATTAATTATCATCAATTATACTCGTAATTCTATTGAGCAGTTCCGCCGGTGGATTAAAATTAATGTAACACTGTAGATAGCTTTTTTTGAAATAATATTTAAATAAAAAAATATTAAAAAATTTAATTAATTTGCACAGAAACAAATGTAAAAAAATTAAAATACTTTCAAAATCAAAAAGCATGGCTTATAAACAGTTATTGTACAAAATGTTAGTATTAAAACATGATTTTTCTCGGAAAACCCACGCTTTTGAGAGTTGTCACCATAATAAAAAATGATCATCTTACTAAGTTCTTTGACTGAGATACATTTTAAATCTGTTGGTCGATGTAAGGGTTGGGGGGACGTTTTGCTGCATCGTCCTTTGACAGATAGTAGTAGCTTGATGTGCTGGAGATTGTACATTACTGCCTCGCTAAGCGGACGAAATACTCCTAGGTTTACTGACCTATTCAAACACTCCCATGCTCTTATTCCGCTTTCCATTCTCACCAAGTGTGAACCCTAACGCATAACTGCCTCCATCTTTTATATACAAAACTTTTCTTATTCCTTTATAGTTTATCAACGGTAGTCTAAACTTTACCTGGAAAAAACACGGCGATCTATCCAAAGTTTTTGCAGCCAATTTTTGTCCCACTTTTCTGTTCATACAATGCTCTGAATATGTATGGATTTCTGTTTGTTCGCAATGTTATGTTACCCTAGAATAGCTTTGGACTGAAAATGTATTTTTTTTACTTGTTTTCATACAGTTTTTTACCTTACAGGATCAAGAAGGAAATCGTCGAGGAAAAAGGCCATTTAGGAAACTATTTTCTTGTTTTATTTTCGACCTAAATACAAATGGACTCAGGTAACTTATTGACCTATTATTTGGTTCTTTCTCAAGCATTTACAACCATTGAAACTATAGGGTAAGAAAGGAAAGTATTTTATTTAGGACGCGCCCCGTGCGCATCCTAAATAAAATACTTTCCTTTCCAAAATGAGTTTGTTTAAGAACTTGTTTTTTATTGTTTACAAACAATAAAAAACAGGTTCTTAAACAAACTCATTTTGCTGGGGAGTTTGTTGCACCGCTTCTTCCCTCTAGCTAGAACACTAGGAAGTGGTATAGTGGGGAAGTGTGTGTAGTGTGTAGGTAGTATTACCTACTGATGTTATCACTATTAAAGTGAAAATATTACATGTAACACTGTAATTTCCCTAGTTGCAGAATTTTGTTAAGAAAATACAATTTTCTCTAGACAGTAGATTGATTAATCAAGAAGTTATGGGATTGCGTTATATCTCTAAGAAACAGCCATAAAACTTGAAGCGATTAGAGGAAGTTTGGGTCACTTAAACCAGTGAAATGTTTGTTTAGAGTAAGCTTAGCTGGACATCTGTCGTCTACTGAATATCATGTTCATGTCAAAGTTCCGCCGAGGTTAGTCACAAATTAAATTCTCGTTTTATATATAGGTACGTTATTTTGATCTGAACGTATTTTTCAGTATAATTTTGAAATCACGTGGCAGTTCCACACTGCATTTGTTATTAACCGAATGACAATTGGGACCTTATGATCACAACTTTTTACCGTGAAACAATTTACAGGACAGCGTGACAGCGTTGTGTGAACGGCCGCTAAGGGCAAAAAATACATCTAAAAATACACAGTAAAAATGTGAAAATATTAGTTTATATGAAAATATATTCCGATTTTGACAGTACCTTTTGAGAACAGGCCCGTAAATAAGGGAGTGTGCAGGACTGCTGAAGATTGATGTCGGTAGATCTGAATATAAAAACAAAAACGCATCTTCCGAACAAAATGAAATTTAGGTAATATTAGAATAGTTACTAGTAGGTTCTGAGAAAGTAATTGCCGGTTTGTGAATTGAGTAATTGTTAGAATTTTTGTCAAAGCCTATTTATGTTAAAGATGTTGCCTTTCATATGCAGGTGAGTTTTGGCTTTCATAGGCAGTATATGAATACTGTTGTTATGCAAAAGGGTTGTTCATTGCTGTTACTGTAAGCCTGTGTCATCCCAGTCCTGGGCAAAGACTTCCAGATACTTCGATCGGGGCCAATGTGGACCTCTGGGTGTTGGTTTTTCCAGCTTGTCCCACCATCTCCTGCGACGTCTACCGCATCGCTTTCTGGCTGTGTCAAGGCTCTACATCGTGGTTATTTTGGCCCACAGCTCGTCGGGCATACAGCAGAAATGGCCTGACCAGTCCCTACAGCTTAGCGGCTCAGCTGAGTTGCTCATTACAAGTATTTATAGATCACAAAAACTGCTAACGTTACAGGGAATTCCTATATATCTTTATTCCTATATAATATTAACAAATACAATATTGTTTTTGTGAATTCAGTAGCAGTAATAACTAATCAGTAAGCATTTTATGAGCTTTTAATTACCCATATTACCTCTAATGTTTTTTTTGAATAAGTTACAGCACTTCTAACTACGTTTGTTCTAACAGGTACACCAATTAACATTTTATGTACAGTGTGATGTCATAAAAATTACCCAGATGTAGTAAAACTTCGCAGATGGATTACCTCTCACCAGACTTGCGATAAGATTGGTGTACGCCCACGTTTCTGAGTTAGGAGCATCATTAAAAACAACTAAGTGTAGTTTCAAATTAACCCACCCTACATACATTTTGCGAATTCTAATAGGCGGTACACATCAAAGTCGTGGCATTTATATCGGCGACTTGGGTACGCACTCAGTTGCCCGGCGACACGTTAGCTCGTTCCGCCGACATTCCGCTGAAAAAGGTTTTCGACTTGCAATGGTTTGAAGCTGGCATCAAGCCCTGGTTGGCTGGTTGGTTGGTGTCCCTGACCCTTTAATCTCGGATTTATGAAAAAGTAGTTTTTCTAAAAATAATGAATATACGTCTCGTCTCGTGTACGTCGTTATTCGTCTTCTATTCACGACTCGCGGCGATGTGACGATGGCGATTGACGACGATACGACGATACGACGATGGCGACTGACGACGATTTGACGGCGCGGTTGGTGCACTGGCTGAGCAATTGCCTACTGCACTGTGAGGCCTGGGTTTGAGATCTTGACTTGAGGACTTGGCTTTAGGACTTGGCTTGAGGACTTGGCTTTAGGACTTGGCTTGAGTACCTGGCTTGAGTACCTGGCTTCAGTACCTGGCTTGAGTACCTGGTTTGAGGATATGGCTGGAGGACTTGGCTTGAGATCTGCGTTTGTGCATGTGAGTTTAAATGATTGTTAACGCACCAAATGTGTGGGAACCTTTAAAAAATAAACTAATGTTGTTGTAATAATTAATTCAATTTACATAGTGTGGATACCTAGAACTTCCTCTTATTTTTATCCTTGACATCTACTGTTTCTACTTACTCTACATAACGTGATTTTTGGGATCATGTATAAAATCAAGACAAGAACAATAAAACCTGAAGATATTTATTTAGGACAGAATTTGGGCTACGAGAGCACTTGAAAACTACTTGATAACTTATTTTGTGTAACATACCCAGTTTGTTTTGGTAAGTAAAGTAAATAAGTGGTCAATAACCATATTTCTTAGGTAGATACATCATGGCTGTAGGTATTCCTCGGAGGGTAAGGCAGAAGTACCTACGAGCCTATTGCCATCAATCAGGCTCAAATTCAGACAATTTTTGACAAGTATCTAGATGTATTTTGTATTTTTAAAAACCACTGTACATTATTGTACAGCACGGTCCATGAAAAATGCTGGTAAACGTAATTCAGCTGCATCTAACCGGAGTCTTGTAGCCGACAATTATGTCGATCGAGTAGTTTTGTTAAAGGTATCTAACAATCCTCTTGGTCATTAAAACAACCACTGCGAAAGAGTTCCCTTTTCTGAAAGCTCGCCAACTCAGTAAATTCTGAATCATTCAAGACTCGATGTTAAGGAAGGAAGGAAATAGATATTAACATAAACTGGAACATTTTCATACGATTATAAAATAATCAATGTCGAATTGCAAGGCTACTTTTGATAAAAAATTAAAATACGCCCCGCATACTCTTATCTCACACAATTTGCGTAAATTGTACGCGAAATATCCTCGTGGATAAAAATAATTTTATTTCATTAAACAAAGAGCAATGTCCGTTTTCCTGCACGTTTCTCTGAAACCAATGATCTCTTGTTCAGGAATGTTTTGTTTGGACTACTTTTAGCTCAGTCGTCTGGATGCAAATATTATTTTGGGAAATTGTAATTCTTCCCTATTTAATATACAGAGTAAAAGGGGCACTAAGGCTAAAACGATTACTACGTATTCAGTATATCGTTCTGGATAGAAATTTTTCGTCGATTATTTAAATAAAACAGCTGTTGCAAAACTGGTATGGAACAGCTAGTATTTTTTTAAATTATCGACGAAAAATTTCGATGTTGGGGGTTTAGAATGATGTACAGAATACGTCGTACCTTTTTTAGCGTCGGTGTCCCATTCATCTCGTATAAAGCCAAGAATTCAATAAGCCATATTATCATCCATAATTTTATAAATCAGAAGTTAGTATGCAAGATTTTCCGATGTTCTTTTGTTTCGCAGGCAGAAATTTCCTAGAATTTCGTGTCCTAGAAAATTTTTCATATAATATTAAGTAATTATATTTTAATTTCGCATATTATTGATTTAGTGACTATTTACTTGAATGGAAAATATTTCACAGAAACACAATTCAATGAATATCACATTTTTTTATTTAACGAACTCATAAAACAGTAGAATTATTTTTTAACGAATATTGTTTGTTCGATGTATTTTTCGTACTACAGACTGTACTTAGAAAACATAAACAGATTCACTACGACTCAACTTATAGTACGACAAAACGCCTCTCTAACAGAGTTTGCAAATATTTTTCCTGTGGAACAGCAGGAGCGAGAAGACATTTAAGGTTTATCAGCCCTAAGCTCTATAAAAACATAGATAAGATCTTAAATATTTATCATTTACCCCGTAGTCTCTTGAGAAGGAAGTTGACTGAGTGGTTGAAATCATTGTCATATGACGCAACTGAAAACATTGTGGAAACTTAGCTAGCACAAACACTGGCACACACCCAAACTCTCACTCAAACACACATACACCCCCCACAATCCACACAAGCACACACAGACACTCACTTACATACACCCCTTATGCACACCCACTCCTACCCACCAACACACTCCCACACACCCCCTCTACCCCAATGTTGGTTCTACTGTATTTATAGTTTAAGTCTGGAACAATTGTTTTCTGGTTTATAGGCTTTGCTAGCTGCGACACAGTTATAATTTTTTGTAGCTAACATCGTTTTCTTTGTATTTTGTGCCAACTGTCTATGTTCCAAAATAAAAACTTTTTACTTTTTTTAGCTCTATCTATACAACTGACATTTATTTTCTTTTCATCATGCTCGACGACTCACCGTAGAAAACCATCTACAAATTGTTATTTTGTCTTTTGTTTCGGTGGTCATGCTACAGGTGTTAATAGTGAAGTGAATATATTAAAAAAATCCTCAATCATATTTACGAGTATATTCAATTCTAGAAGAAATGTTCCTAGGCTGACCAAGATCATGCGCTGGCAATTACTGCTTACTTCTGCCCAGCTCGTCTGGGAATACAACCCTGACCGCATGTCCAATTGGCTTTAACAAACAATACAGGACCCAAAATAAAAGTCTCCGTCTTTCTACCCTAACTCTTTGAATACAAGTGTTTTTTTCTTTAAGACCGTCTTTTGTCCGCAGTTTCATCCGCGTGGAAGATGGGAACTTTCCCAGGGGATCATACTACCAATAGAAAGTGTCCTATATTCTCACCTAGGTCATGAACTAAACGCGAGCCAAACTGCATCCAAATTCGTGCAGCCCTTGGATGAAAATATATTGTGTAGAAACATCGCAGACGTCCTGCCCTGGTTCTTGTGCAATTCCACGTGCACCTTAACCAATACAAATACTAACGCTAACGATGCGGCAGAGTTTGAGAGACGAAACAGATGAAAAAAGTAAGAGACAGACATACCAACAGACGAACAGAGACTTTCGCATTTGTAATATAAGTATGAAGTATGGATATTCGTTGTACGGCGACATATCTGACATCAAAGGTTTTATTCCTCAGAAATAAAAAGAAATTGGGACTTTTTTCACAAGAATAAAATTACACAAGGTATAATGCCAACGTATAATGATGAGAAGGCCGGGATTTTGAACTTCGAACCTTATTGGCTTTATCGTCCAAACGAAATTCTTTATTCACACAATTTCTTTGATCTGTCCCTTTTTTGTTAAAATGTTGTAAAGTAATACTGTAAAGGCTCTTTCGTGGTGCTGGGTGAGTTAAGTATCAATTGAGAAGCTGGAAAAAGTCATTCTTATGGTAATTGAGGTTTTAGATGAACCCAGATTGGTGATGTTAATGGGCGCCCCCATTAACATCACGTATGTGTTTCATATAAATGTATTAAGACTAGCACACATCTGGGTGGGCAGTAACACATTGCAAAAATCACTTTCGTACATTTTGTATGGAGCATCGCACACTAATAAGGGTGCACTGGATTTGTTTGGGTGCTCCGTTGAGTTGTTTCATGCGTTAGCTTTTAGATAATATAGAGCAGTGTCTGTGGTGGCCAGTAACTGCCCCGACGTACGAGAAGCAGATTGTGGATTCGAACTCAATTTACTTTGTATAATTTATTTCGACATCATAATTCAACATAGAATCAAAGTATAAAAAAAACACACATAAGACAACTAACAACGCGCAACGCGTGCGCGCACTTGTCATGCCGCAGCCCACTCCCTCTCACAGAGATCAGGTCTGTGTCCCAGTAGTGGGAATGATTTATGCCTAAAGTAATATAACGTAACGCCTGCTGTAATCCTCCGAAGAATTAGGTAGAAGTGCATCTAATAGTACACCCACATTTCGCCAGATATGTTTAAGTTCCATGTAATATGGGGAGCATATTGGCACAAATCTAAACTCCGTGGCTGCTACTGAGAAATTATTGCAAGAAAAACCCAATAACATTTTGCCCAACCTGGGAATCGAACTCAGGATCTCATACTCAGCAGTCGCGCTTGCGACCACTAGACCAACAAGCCTAACACGGTCTAAATCCTGACAACGCGACATATATTATAACAATAATCCTTATTAAGTATCTCAAATTATCTTAAGCTAAGGTAAACTGCTAAATATAAACCCTTACTTGAGATAGAAACTGGAATCCTGAAAGCTAAGCTAATTCTTGTAACCTTGTTACGGTTGGTATTATCTCAAGTTGTTAAGATAACAGTATCAACTACTGTACAACAAATAGGTGCTTAATCTAAATACAGAGACTTTGTTTAGAAATTAGTAGTGAGGACTGTGTTATTAGTTTGTTCAGTGAACACGACCCTCTGCTGCAGAGAGATATACACCTACCCTTTTTTTACGGATGGGAAATCATCATATGACTGCTCCCGCTCCGGGCAGAGCGGAAGGGAGTGTCAGACTTGTACTGACTAAAACCCATCCATGTTCCTTCCTTGCCCTTTGTGTTCCAGGGCCGCGGTATCTCTTTCGAACAGTCCCGCAGCCCTGGCAGGCATCGGCCCTTGCGGGCCCCTCCCTGTTTGCTGACATCTCTTTGAGGCGCGTGTGGAACACGAACGCGCTGTCTACATGGCCTGTCGTCAAAAGACGGACGGACGGCGAGCTAGCCCATTACTCACCGTCTACAGGTCCGCGTCTACGGTGGCCGGAAGCCACCACGTGACCTCCGACGCCCGGGGCGTCTCCTGCGGCGGCTGGGACGAGAGGTTCTCTCTCTCATGTACATTTAACCTACGATGAATACCATTTTACATAAAGAACCTGGAGCTGGAGCTGTTTGATGAGGGGGAGAGCCGGGACGGAACCGCTTTGAGTTAATGTCACCAATCTGTTTTTTTAAATGTCTCAATATCTTTTTCTCTTCGAATGTCTGTGCTATATCTTTTTGTTCACCTATTTACTTATCAAAAGAAATGTGATTTATCTTTCTAATGCCCCTTTCAATAACACGGGTTTTTAAAAAAGATATTTTATTTATTTATTACTTATTAAAACTTTATGCACAAGTAAAACTATACAAAGGCGGACTTAATAAACTCAAACTAAAACTCAAACTCAAACTCAAAAGCATTTATTTCAATTAGACCATTACAGGCACTTTTGAATGTCAGAAAAACAAATAAGGCTAAGCTACAGTCACAGACACAAGGCATAATAACTTGTGAAAGTACTGTAGTTGCCCATTCCAAAGCGTAGATCTCTATGGAGAAGAATGGGCAAGAAACTCCATGGACACTCTTTTCAATCAAAATATTGTACAAAATCTTGGTTACATCATTCATGTTGAGATTAAACATATGTGAGAACGATGTAGAAATACGTGCACGTTAAGAGCGTCCAGAGTAAAACATTATATCAACAATTTAAAAACAAAGTAAGTAGTTAAAATAAACCATGGCAGCCTAGAGATGACCAGTCCCAACTGACAGCGCCCGTTCACGAACATGACGCATGGATCAGCCCCATTCAGCTCAACCATATTGAAGGGAGCTAAATGACCCGACACACCCGCCACCATCAGCGAGACATTTGAGTGAGCATGACATTCTCTCAGCCACCAGGGCAAATTCAAGTCAATGAAAGATAACTAAATGTAAATGGTAGCTTTACAGTACATAGTACTCACACATGTGCTATGCAATTATATAATACTAATAATGCCTTGGGAATAAGATAGCTATTTTAAGTTACCTACCTATGTAAGGGATAAAGCTATCCTAGATTTATAGATAAAATCTTGCAACTATTCCATTCGTCTTCTGCAGTTTTCCCTAAAGGCGGAGGTCAATTAACTCGTGATAAAACTAGAATTATGTTTAACTTGCAAAATCTGAGTTTAACAACGTTGCACTTTAACACGACGAAAATAACTCGATGAAACTGTTGGAAATAAAACCAGAAAGTGGTAAAATTGCGACGTTTAAAGGCAGTGGGAAACAATGGCTATATTTCTGAAATGATTGTTAAGTGCAAATGATACGACATTGAGCAAAATATAAAAAAAATGAAGGCAGGAGAGATTATGGACGCTACTAAAAGTGCCTAACTTATCTGAACCAATTTAGACAATCTAAATTAGATTGCCATCGACACACTAACAAGAAGAAAGATCACCTGAATAAGAAGCCAATACTATGCATTAATTTCCAAGAATTGTTAGGAGATAAATATTACTTCGGTCAACGAAATCTTTATAATGTCCTAACCTATGTACGGACATTCTAAAGATTTTGAAACCGTTACTATTGACGCATTATAAGTTGACCACAAACAAAATCCAATAAAGCTTTTATGGCGAATAAAATCTAGGGAAGCGCTAAATTCTCGGGTCAAGCCTTATCCTGAATTTTGCATAGACACGCATACTTTTATGTGTCCCAGTAAAGATAAGTAGGTAATAAAGTAAGAAAAGCTTATTATATGAATAGCACTGAAATTGAAGATTTTAACACTACCTCATATCTAATAGTACATAAAAGGTAAAGACTTAATTTCAATAGCTCATAATGTCCTTTCTTTTCAAGAAAATTTTATATGTCAATACTTTAGAATCTTCAAAATTCGAACACTACAGAGAATGGCATCACATTCTGATTATGTTTCAGTTAAATCTATGTGACTGGCACCTATAAGTCACAGTCACCTACGTTTGATTTCTTCAAAAATACATTGCAAGATATAAATTTATTTTGTACAAAGGCAATGTTTTTCAATTCAATCCAAGATTTATTCGGTAGACTTTTAACGACGTTCGATTTCAGCTTATTATTTACGAGTTTATTACTCTACCATAATATTCACGCCAGAGAAACAAGACCAAATATCGTAAACTTTATGCCTGAGACGCGAAGGTCATACGTTTGGATATAAATACTCTATTTATATTTATTGAACGATTTTGCGGTTGTACTAATTTACGACCAAAACAATGAAAACGTAGCCGAAAAGTCTGAAATTCAATCCATTATTTGAAAACAAAAAAATTGGAAATATCTCCTACAGTGTTCAAAGGAATCTTATTGATATTCAGTGTGGGTAGGGTTGGATGAAATAAAACATTTTGTATCGAAAACTTGTTTGGGGAAATAAATATTTATACTGAAAACATTGTTGGCATAATTTTAAAATGTTGCCTCAGCATTTTCCGAATAAATGAGATCTATCCCCATTAGTTGAACCCTTCTGACACTCAACCTATAAGTAAATTGCCAGTATTTCAAGTTTGGTTTAGTTTAGTTTACTTATTAATGATTATCAAAATTACAAGTTAGATTTTGAATCAAAAGAAAAGTAATAACAAATCATTATACATCAAAAACATAAAGAGATTCATTATACATCAAACACAAATTATCATAATAAAAAAATAAAAAATAGGTACTGACTGACTCAAATACGTACTGTCTCAATATAAAGTTTAAAATAAATACTAGAGGGTAAATAAATATTTGCGCCGCAGGTTGGCCGAAGCAAGAAAAACCTGTTCAGGTGAAAATCTTTAGATGACTTTGTCCTGAGATCCTCAGATCATCCTGAGATGTGGTGTCGTTTCACATTTAAAATCGTGCCCTTTATAAAACGTGCCTAACTCATCGCTCAATTCTGGGTTGATTGAATTTGGATTACCACCAACACCCTAAGGTGGTTTACCTTAGGGTGTAATATTAGATATTATTATAGTATCACTACTGGGTATAGGCCTCTCTTTGCTTATCCCAAGCTCCACGTTCTTGTGCCAGCCTACTACAGGATATTCCCGCAATGGCAACAGTGTTGTCTACCCCTTTCACTGCCGGACTACCAACAATATGAAGAGTATTAGTAACTTTTAATACCTCAAAAGGCGAAAATAAGCCAAAAAAAAAAAATGAAAAAGCAAATATTTTGAAAGAAAATGTAGGCTTTCAGAAAACGTTTTAATCTAATAATTCACGTGACGAACTTATACAGAACCGTTAGGGGAGACGAAAATGGGAAAAATGCCTCCATTTTCCACCTGAACGATTAGTAAATCATATCGTTTGATTTACAATCGGGGAACTTCGTAAATCCCGATCTTCTGTCGGTTTTTCCCTAAAAGTTTTACAGGAAAAGTCGAATGTAGTTCACTGCGATTATGCAAAGTATTTTATAATTTATTGGATTTGCTTAAGTGTTTTTCTGTTGCTGTGAAAACTTGGTTCTATTGACAAAAAGCTGTGAATATGCAGATTAAATTATCAAATCTGGCATATCCTAAGCAAGTGGTAACTGACAAATTTATTAATTTCCCGCTTTTGCCTTCGTGGTCGGAAATTATCGCAAGGGAACGTACTACCGGGATTAAGGTACATATCCCGTGTGTATCTCGGGAGGAACTCGTGGCTAAATAATAACAGCCGCCCGGGTCGATCGGCAGGTTAAGCAAGGCTTGCTTAGATTGGTCCGTGGAAGCCATTACATACTGAGTTTCCTCCGTGCCTCGGAAAGCACGTTATTTGAACCCGGCTGTCAATTGTAGATCTTTGACAGTCGTTAAGTAGTCAGTGGCCCGAAAGTGTGATAACCAGTCTTACCAAGCGGTATCGTATTATTTATTTATTTATTAAAACTTTATGCACATAAAGTACAAAGGCGGACTTAATGCCTTGGGCATTTTCTACCAGCCACCTCACCACCACCACCACGCCACCACCACCACCACGCCACCAACACCACCACCATCACCACCACCACCACCACTCACCACACTCGCCACCTTAGGGTGATGCAGAGACAAAACAGTAGGTGCAATAGCACAGACAAATTCCAAGAATAAAATATAATAATACATACATATATACATACATACACACAAAATATACAAAATAAAGAGAGATAAAAATACATAGATGAAGAAGAACAACAAATTAATTGTGAGACGAGTCTGCCAACTTCTTATGTAAGTGTTAACGAGCTTAAATGTGAACCAACTGATTGCCGTCCTGATATTCAGAGGGAGCGCATTCTAAAAGAAAACCGCCTGGACACGAAAGAAGATTTAAGAAAACCAGAGCGGTGAGTAGGACATCGTAGAAATCGATTATTGGAAGATCGAATAGTCTTGCTGTGCGCAGAGCATAAATATTGGAAGTGAGATAAGAACGATAAGTGGGTTTGTCTAAAAGAGAAAACAAGATTGCCAAACCCTCAGCTCTGCACTCTCTGATGGGTAACTATTTTAAGCGCGACCGATTTGCGGATACATGATCATACTTACGAAGATTATATACAAATCGAATGCAGTTATTTAGAAGTCGGTCCAGTTTATTGAGGAGATCTGCATTCAGTTCATAGTAACGCACAGCATCATAGTCAAGTATGGGGAAGATAAGGGACTGAACCAGCATTACCTTTATGTGTGATGGGAAAACATTTTTCAATCTATAAAGCAACCGAAACGTCTCGGTGACTTTTTTGCTCAACCTGCTTACGGCAATCTAGGCACGTGTCCACAAACAAACCCAGATCCTTGATGTCGGAGCTAAACGGAATGACTGTGCCATCAAAAGTCAGCAGGATAAGAAAAAGTGATATTATGAAGAATGTGGCGGTGTTTAGCGTTACGTATCATCAGATTTTTTTATTATCCAGTACTATCTGGGTTGTGGAGGTCAGATAGGCAGTCGCTCCATGTAAAATACTGGTATTCAGCTGCATTCCGACTCCAACATAGTTGGAAAAAGACTAGGCAGATGATCCCGTGTGTGTTGAAGGAAATACGTGTAGTCGTGCAGGCGTGAAAAGGTACCTAACAGTCGTACAGACAAAGTTCCTTTTGCATTAATGCTTTTGCGTATAGGAATATGGGTGGTGGCATCCACCTCATACTTACCACAACAAAAATACCTAATTTACTTACTCCCAAATAATAATACCAACATCACTAAACAAACTTCTATTAGCACAACACAATACACGTCAACAGTCATCTGTCATTAGGGCATTGACCTCCACTACAGTTTCTTTAACAAAATAGTGTGAATATGAATAGACTGCTGATGAATGTAACTCATCTACTTGATGTCGCTCTCGGCACTTAAACTTAACTATTACCTTGATTATATGTACCTACAAATCAGCGGTCAAGTGTGAATTTGACTTTGGAAAGGATTCATACTTAAACGTGTTTGGACTGGGGCAACAGTATCGTAAGTGTACCTAATGCAGAGTCTATAAATACTAATTAGATAGTTAACTAGTAACTATATTTTTTCTGAAACTTTCCTAAGAACCGTCTAAAGGTTTGGTAAGGACTTCTTGCGGACACGGCACCGGACCCACACTGGACACGACACTGGACACTAACTGTTCTATAAAAATAATTACTGAAGTATATCAATGTCGATGTCATTGATACAACTCTCCAGTGTACGTAGCCGGTCCACACGTCCGTCGTCTGATCCTTAATAGTTCGAGTGAGTATCAGTTATTTAGTTTTGTCCAAACTTAAATTATTTTCCTTAGGAAAGTTAGCATTAAAAAAATTAGGTTCAATAGTGATCTTAGGACAACAAGTTATTAGTAAAACTGAAACTTTATAAAAACTGTCAAGTCACATTACTCCGTGCTGTCAGAACTTATATTATTTTCTGAAAGAACTAGGTCACATCGACAATGAGACTTTATAAAGTTTCCGAAAAAATGTCTGTTTAGAACTTTTAGCTGATGAATGGCCAAGTAATGACTTTAAGTTAAAAGACTTTTGCCCGTTTTAACTAACACTATACTAGACGAAATTGAACCAAAGGTCTAAATAAAAACGCTATTCTAGATGTTCAACGCTCGGCTCTGCTTTGAGAGTTGAAATTCCAACAGTGCATTTATCCAGTGTGGCGCCCCTTTGCAGGATACGCAGGTGCAAGTTGTGGCAGTGGGTGCAGGATGCACAACCACTTGCACCTTTGAAGATTTAATCGAAGCTTATGTTAGACCCGTGCAGTTGGCTATATAATGGTCTAACACAAATTGAGTTCATCGACACGTAAAGAAGAAGAAGGCATTTAAAGAACCTTGGTATTGATGAAATCAAATTGTTTTTATTACTTTACGGAACTCTATTAAAGCAAGTTCCAATAGATTGATTAGATTATTGACCTGCGGTTTAACGTGCCCTTAAGCATTGGTGTCCTTCAGAAGTACATGTAGTGTGATAGTACTTTTTTGTACATAACACTAACGGTTCATAATTACAAACTTGCTCCCGGTGACTATGATGTGGAACCTATAACTAAACGTAGTTTGACACGTAAATTTATGATGAAGAAAACAGAGTTTTGAGTAAAATATCTTGAGGAATATCTAAAATTCTAAAGGACTACGAAAATCCACTGCAGTTACTATTATCAATGAAAATCGATAATCAGTTTAACATACTAACAGTTAGGTAGTAAGTATAATTATGTAATACTGAACATCGAATCAGGCTACCTGTACGTACAGCCTACTGTAGACACGTTTAACGGTCAGCCAGGATTTATTCGACAGCCTCTTACTATTGTCCCGTTTTTGCCACATTAACCTCTTTTTATTAACTCCCATGCTTCTAATAGGATCTTTATAAGATTAATGAAACCAATCCCGATAGCTGACCGGGTCGTCAACCCCGAAACTCTAATCAGCCAATGTTCTTTCCTGGGATAAATTGGCGGAAATGTCAAAGAATTGGGAACAAAGCAAACGTTTTAAGCAGTTAAGTGAAATTCGACAAGTGGTTAGCAAATAGCTGTTATCACTGTTCTGCCGACTCATATGTTAATTTGATAGGCGCCTACGTACATGCTGATAAGATAGTCGTGTCAGATGCAGTATCAAATCTATATTGAGGTGTCATGGCGGATTCCATACGTAACTGATGTTAAAAGCTTCTGGGGCCAGGCGGTAACAATAATGTTGAGATACAGCAACTTGGTTTTTAGGACAGAAAAAGAAAGAACTGTGAATAGGACTAAAATAAGAATGACTGAGAGAAATATGACGAAATTGTTGGATTGCTCGTTAAAGAAACGAAGTTCTGCTAAGTGGTTAAAAGTTAAAGAGCGAAGATTTTTTTTTTTAATGTCTCTTTTTACACTGGTTTGGTCTAAACCTTTATCGCTCAAATGAGTAGATATAACATTTCATGTTCTATCCAGCTAGAAAGTTTGCCTATAGGGATAAAATTGGCTTTTCAAATACACTTTTAATAAATCTAGATTTCTCACCAAAATGTAAAACAGACATTCAATAGTCCTTTGGGAATTAGAAAGTTAGTCGTGTTTATTTGATTGTGTACAAATCGAAAACTGCTAAATAAACTGATACACGTTGACTCAAGGGACAAGTAGAACCAAATTCACAAGTACTAGCTATGTTACGAAATATTGTCCCCTATGGCAAAAAGCCTGGACAATATGGAGTAGGCTGGTGTATTTAGGCATATTTATCTTTATTGCTAATAAAAAAAAAATCCTTTCATCTTTATGCATGGACATCCATTTTGGTTTTTATCGCATAGCCTCACATATTATTAAAAGTTTCTGCAACTTTACGACTTTCTGTTAGATACTAAAACTTAACTCATTTTCTGAATGCAGTTTACACGTTTCATATCAACGGAATGGACTGTAAAAATATGAAATGATACAAAATTGCAATGATGTCTTGGAAAATGGTTCAAATAAAAGACGAGATGAAAAGCTCTTGTTTATTTAAACGTAGCAAATTGATTTTTTTGTTTACTGAATGTAATTTTAGAGAAAGCCTAAACATAAAGTTGTCACGTTTTGTTGACTTCCAATACGTTTGGCTGGTTTCCTGAGCCTTTAGGTAATAAGAAGTGGGAGCATTCAAGGAAATTACGTGCTTAACTGATATAGAAAAGAGAATATTTTATCGTATCTTTTACCTAGTCCATAATTTCTACATTGTTTTTCGCTCTGGTTCTAGGAGTTCAATTGTGACGTAACCATTTTGTCTTATGGACCAGCGTTTGAAGCATGTTTTCTGTATAAAGTGCCTTTTCTTATTCTTTAGTTGTCTACACAGCCCTTGTCCTACGTAGCGTTGGAAGGCCTTACACAAGGTGGACCGATGTCCTGCTGATGACTGCGGAATTCCATTGGATTCAAAAAGCGCGGCACCGGGTGATGTTGCAATGCTTGAGGCAGGCTTATGTCTAGCGGTGGACGTCTTTCGGGTAAAAGATGATGATGATTTAGCTTGTTAAGATTCTTTTGGTAACTATCAAAATACAGGTCTTGATAGGTCTGATTTCAACATACAGCTTGTTTCTAACTATGCACACATTTAGACAGCGGATAATGAACCATCTACACAAACAAAACAAACCGTTTTGCGATTGATGGCGCTTTCAGCGCTTGTCATTTCAACTTGAGTGCTGCGCACTTATACTTCATGTATTAGCCATAAAATTTCATGCATCACTTCGTTCATTATGTTCATAGTTTTAAACTACTAACAGAGAAAGTCAAAATTATTTGGAACTTAACCAATGTGCGGTTGCAATTAATGTAGTGAATCGTAATAATATAGTAAACTTCTCAAGAGTTCATAAATCGTAATAACTTTGGTTACCGCGACGATTGCATGACGATTTTCATTATTTTAAGGTGCAGGTATCCGACTTCCATTTGCACACCTTAGGCATTTACAATCACAACCGAAAGGATTTTAAAAGAAACTCATAACCCTTTGCTTCATTGGTTTAAAAACGACGTCTGCTCGACAGCATTTTTATTCCAATGAATATTGTTGAATTGTCATTGCCATTTAGCGATATAATAAAACTATTTTTTCTAGAAAACTTATTCCTAGTTTCAATTAGTACAACCGTTCTCAAAGGTACAATTAAACTAATTTATCGAGCAGATGAACTTTTTCAGACCAATTTAGAACTTTCACGTATCCTGGACTTAAAGATTTATATATTTATTAGGTTCCTAAGATAGGTAAAATCTATGCGGTTGTTTGCGTATATTTTTAGTTTGTTCGGAAAAATACTTAGAAGCTGTTGTCAACACTTTTTGCATTATTATTAGGTCTAAGTTACAATAATAAAATAAAATTAAAAAATAATAATACGCTTTTTAATTTTTTTATAGTATACTAGCTGTCCCTCGCAACTTCGTCTGCGTCAAACCTAGATAACGACAGCAGCGCCATCTGTCGGGCTGATTTGTGAATCTAAACCATCCAGGGTGCCACCCAAAGGCATACAAAAAAAATCATTCAAATCGGTCCAACCGTTTAGGAGGAGTTCAGTGACATACACACGCACAGTAGAATTATATATATAAAGACTAGGTGTCCCGCGCAACTTCGTCTGCGTCAAACCTAGATAACGACTGCAGCGCCATCTGTCGGGCTAATTTGTGAATCTAAACCATCCAGGGTGCCACCCAAACGCATACAAAAAATTTTATTCAAATCGGTCCAGCCGTTTAGGAGGAGTTCAGTGACATACACACGCACAGTAGAATTATATATATAAAGATTTGTATGTACTATTAAATGAAATAGATTTTATCTATTTACATTCTGGGGAAAAGGCTCATACAATTTTTGGGCTTCTCATTTGATCTGTGAATGTCGAAATTTCGGACTTCGCTTGTTTATTATTATTATTTCTTTACCCTGCATGAATTCTTACTTTGTTAGGTATTTTATTTGTTTTATTATTTATTTTATATTATTTTATTATTGTGAATTTTGAAATTTAATGATTTGACAGGAATATTTATTTTGAGAAGTATTTTTACTATATTTAATATTTACATATAATGATTTTTATGATTTTATTGATGTTTATTTTGTAAATTATTATCAATTTTATTTCATTATTGTGAATGTGAGGACCGATCTCACAGTTAAACTGCGTAAGCAGTTTTGTGGGGCTATGTATTTAGCTTTAAGGTTTTTTAAGTAAATAAATCATTCATTCATTCATTCATTCATGTGGGTCATTTTTTTATTTTATGTTTCGTTTGTTTTTTCCCACGATTGTCTGGCAGTTTGAGTACTATTAGCGACCTACCTTTCTTTGGTATTGTTCGTCGTGTCGTTGAGCTCCTTGAGTTTTAAGTTGAGCTACACAATCACTGACAAATACTTGCACAGACTGGAGGGGTCCACTCAAATCTGTGTGGTTCTTTCTTCAAAAGACCATCTAAGACCACTGTGCATAGTCCTCATGTGAGTTGACTAAGATTATGTCTGAGCTTAAAAGGAGATAATGATCTCTGAGCTTGTTTGGGCTGTTTCTTCTCAGAATAGTCAGGTACGAAACACCAGCCCATCATGCAGCAAGCTAGCCAGGTATATAAGGCACCCATTATCTTCTCCCAGGTACAAATTCCATTTTACGGCTAATTTTATCCAAAGGCTGATTAGTATTTTCGTTTACTACCTAACTAGGTACAATATACTCATTGTAACTCGAACTCGACCCACGTAATTACCTTCCAGACAAGTCTGAAAGAATATGACGTCACTTTCCCCGCGTCATAAAATACCCGAAGGCTTTTAACGGTTGAAAGAACCCTAAATCCACGCGTTTATAGGCACAGTCTACCTCAGCTGCATAATATCTCTAAATATAACCTATTGACTCGGAAAACCCACGTACTTTCGGAAATTTATTTTTGTAGTGGCATACAAACGCGAGACCAAAGAAAAAGTCGAAAGTTTAGCTATATCTATCCGTTTCTCATTAATGGTTCCCTCACCTGACTGTTGACTACCTAGTTGACTTTAATTAATACACGAATAACCTTTTATATCACTCTTTATTGAATTTAGAATTTTATTATCAGTGGTATGCAACAAGCACCGGTGAAAATGTTCGATAGTAAGCTACTTTAGGGCTGGAGCCAAAAAGAGAACAATCAATTTATAAAAGACTATATTCTGCTCGCGGCTTATCTCCGGCTAGGAAACATAATATTCCAATGTCACTCGGCAATACTATCACTTTCCATCAGTGAAAGATATGTTTTAAATCGGATAAGTAGTTTCAGAGATGACCTATTACATCCGGACTTACCTACAAACTTTACGACTTTAGAAAATACATTTTATATAGATAAAGTCTGTTATTATTAGTGGCGACACTACGCGTTGTACTACAAACTTTGCTGACTAATATTGTCTGCGTACAGGCGAAATGGTACTTACCCAGTAGAAAAACAGTAGTTGTTGTTATTATCTCATTATCTAATGTTCTTTTATCATCGAATTACTGTCAGACCGATGAAAATCATTCGTCTGCTCGCCCACACGGGCTCAAAAGACTTCAAAAGGTTATAAAGGTCATCATCGCATAATGTTATCGCACACATTTGTCTGCCACATAATCTTTTCGCAAGATTTATCTTCCTTACTTCCCACTTGATTGTCTCTACTACTGAGATACATCGTTGAAGAGATTAATGACTTTAGGAGTTCAAAAGGCGATCTTTAGTTCGATGATTCCGTAAATTGGACGGTTGTTAATAGTGTGTTGAAGTTTGTCTATCTACATCTACAGTGTCGGTAGTAAGGTTAAAAATGGCAAAACAAACAGCTCAAAAAGGTGTCACCTGGAGACTTCTGTAAGATCTACAAATTCCTAGTGGTGGCGGTACTTTCATACAAAAGCCTCCAAGCTTGGGTTGCCCTTATTCATGACGTTAGGGTTTCTGAACGATCTGCTAGCCTTGCCGTATTTTTGGCCCCTGTGCACGCCAAAAATATAATTTCTTGGGTTTGAGTCTCAAGTCGGGCAAAGAGTCATTGGGTTTTTCCCATAGGAATTTCTCTATAGTCTGGATTTGTGCTTGCTTGTTTGCAATAGGCTCGCCCCTCGGGGATTAATCTTGTTTCTTTTAAGACTGCTTAAATCTTCAGATGGAAAATTATATATCTCATAAGGGCCGTTTGGGGAAACAATGTTGAATAGCCACATTTATCCTTTAAACCAACACCTTAAAAATATGAATAAAGATTAAGACAAAACGTAACTTTATAGGCTTTTTGACAGAAACAAGTTACTTACGTCCTTAAAACTTAATAGCACTTCTGTATCCAGTAAGGTTATGGGCAATAAAAGTCACAAACTACAGATTTTTACAAACTCAGAAATTACTTGGACTTATATTACGATTATTATGAAGTTATAAGTGGAAATATTCATTGGATTACTGTTTGATACGTATATCATGTGTTTTTATTGTAGTTTGGAAAGATATGATGTGTTGGTGAATGTTGCTTGTTGATAAGTTGATTTTTATGTTGTTGATGTTATTGATGTGTGTTTGTTAGAAAATGTGGCGGGTCAGTGGGTTTTCGGTTCGTTTCGGTCGGGTCAATATTCATAAGGAAATTGAATTTCACGGTGCACGCATCCGTGGGGACGTTTGAGGAGAGGTCGAACTACTTGTTGTGAAAGACGGCATTGTATGTATGATATTATCATTAAAAACTAGGTTATTGACGTAAACTTTATTAATTAAAAAAAAATGTGTGTCTTAGTGCCTATTGCTTTCAATAAGTACAGAGGCTAAATAATAACAGCCGCAGATCAATCATCAGGTTAAGCCGCACTTACCTAGGTTGGACTGTGCATGGGTGACCACCTATCCATATATATACATAGTAGTCTTTGTGACCACCCATTACATACCGATTTTCTTCCGTGCCTCGGATCGTTGGTCCCGGCTGTCATTTGTAGATCTCTGACAGACGTTACAGGTAGTCAGTGGCCCGAAAGTCTGACAACCAGTCTTACAAAAAGGTATCGTATTACCCAGTTCTAATTGGGTTGTGAAGTTCAGATAGGCCATGTAAAATGTTGGTATTCAGCTGCATCCGGTTAGACTGGAAGCCGACCCTAACATAGTTGGGAAATGGCTAGGCGCTTAGGCAGATGATGCGGTACTTTTAAAACGTGCTTTTGTTAGAAAACATCAACAGGTGGCGTTAACTAAATTAATTAATTGTGCTAAATAAAAGTATTCGGGCTAATATATTTATACTATACGAGCTCTAGGTAGTTTGCTAGATACGGGGCCTTAATATAATCATGTAGGTACTTCTAACAATTACTCGTCTAACGAGATATAATTATAATCACTTAACTCTACGACATAGCTGTCAATAAATATTAAGATTGATAGCGAAACTTAAGTATCTACCCTTATATTATAATTAATCTCACTGGTTACTAAAACTGGAGACATTAGCTCACAAGTACCTATGTAAGAGCTAAATTTACCAGAATAATCGTAGGTTACGCCAAGGGGTTAGGCAGAGCCGTGTAGACGCCTCAAAGAGATGTCAGCAAACAGGGAGGGGCCCGCAAGGTCCGATGCCTGCCAGGGCTGCGGGCTGTTCGAAAGAGATACCGCGGCCCTGGAACACAAAGGGCAAGGAAGGAACATAGATGGGTTTTAGTCAGTATAAGTCTGATACTCCCTTCTGCTCTGCCCGGAGCGGGAGAAGTCATATGATGATCTTCCATCCGTAAAAAAAAAAAAAATGGGGTTAGGCAGAGTGTAGTACACCCATATTTTGCCAGTTATGTTAAAGCCTCAATGGGGCTGCCCCATGTAAATGAGGGCGAGGCTATTGCTATCAACCGTACACAAATCAATTCATGATTTGATTTCGTCCCGGCTAACCAACACGCTACGACTTTCGCAATGTTTACGAATATATATAGTGTTTACGAATATATTTAGCGACCATTTTTGACAGCCCGCAAGGTGATTCGGTAGCATCGTAAGCTAATTTATTGGTGGTTTTTACGGGATTATTGACAAAAATTGTGCCGGACAGGCTTATTACTTGAAGGTCTATTGTCTGTAGCGAAGGATGCTTTTTTTACGGCCTTTAAGGCTGTAATTCGTACCTAACCTATAAACATGATTGTAGTATGTATGTGTGAATAGGCTATTCATCTCATTGGTAGGAAGAGGATACATTTAAATAAAAATAACACACAACTATAATTGATTACTAGTTTCAACTTTATTGATATTAGGTAATCAGAATTATCTCACACATTTTCCACTTAAAAGGTGCGGTGATTTGAAGATGGGTTGACAAGATTCAAATCTAGGCATATTGAATATTTTGGAATTAAATTGCACACAAACATTTCTTTTGTGCCATTTAAACGCGTGATAGCTCTGCTGTGTATCCGGGGTACAATTATAATATGGTAATATTGAATATTGGAACACCGAATACACACATGGTATTAGAAAAATTCTGATCAATATTACACACACTAAATTATTTCACTCAGTTTGATTTTCTGCTTGTTCTTCGTCATTCCTTTACTGTATTCTCCCACCCCTCGGAGGTCTTCTGTAGTGTGAACAGCTCGCTATTTGCTGCCTCCGATAGCTTTATTATGGTTCGACACATCACACGAAATCAGCGTGAAAATGCAAAATCCCTTGAATTTACTTATTTCTGTATTCTGACGGAATAACAAGAGGATTGTGCACGGCTTCAAGAGCCTTCAGCCATCTCTTCAAACTCACTCTTGGCTATCAATGAAAAATGCTTGAGAAAATACCATTGAAAACAGAAATACAAGGAATACGAGTAGTATAAGAAAACAACCAATATTGTAGGCTTGTTGAAAAAGTATAGATATATCGATATTTTTAATCGAATACATCGATATCGAAAATTATATCATAAACGATATATATTTTTTTATTTATGTAACTAACGTCACTAGACTCCAAAACTGTAAAGGGTAGGGACGAAAGGGAAAAAAATAAACGTTTTGGGAACTGACCAATTGGGTCACATCATGACATCAGGTGGTTGAAATTTTTACTAATAATAGCTTACAAATCTATTTGTCTTTGCATTAGTATTTGTGATCATTAATAGTATCTCATATGTGTAGGTACTTACATAAAAATATATGCTGTTTTCCGCCATTTTTCTTCCTTCTTTTTTATTGATATTTTTGTACATTAAATAATATATATTTTGTATAAAAAATACTATATATAATATTGAGCTAAATACACTATTATTTTAAAAACGCAAAATCTTGTGAAAATTTGACCGATACATCGATTTATCGATATTTTTTTTCGCTTCCGATATCCCTACAATATTGGTTTCCAATGACAACAAATAAACAAGAGAAATTGACTTGACACTTGACAAGTTTGGCATTAAATCAATGTTGCAAGGAGGCAAATACAAATTTCCTTAAATATTTAATAATTCATTTTAATTTCTTAAAAGTTTTCATGAAAAATATTGCCTTCAAAATAATACTTATAGTCTAAGTTTAAGTAACTAGAAAACCAATATTTTTTTATTGAATCATCTCAGTTTAAGTTACAAGAAAACCAATTATTTTTACTGAACCATGTTCTCAATTTTTCCCCTTATTCAAGGAAATTATGTTAAAGCAAAAAAATTTCATTGAAAATATGAATTCAGTTTTTCGTTAGCGTACCGACATCGTAATGTCAAGATAATGTATGACTTTGCTCGCTATCTTGGATGTAGAGACTTGCGATTTTCGCAAGCATCGCTATGGCAACCGAATTGTTGCGTTATTATTTAGCGATCGCAAGTTTTTGACAGCGTTGTTACTAATGTCGAGACTGCAGGCCCAGGCTAAGAATAATTACCCGGTAAAACGTTCCCGCAGGTTAATTTCAGACATCCACGTGGCATAAGCCGTAGGCTAGCTAGCGCGTATATTCTTAATGTTGGTGTTGGTAAATCATATCCAAAGTTACTACAAATCAAAGGATGTTAACCAGTTTCATAGGAAATTGCTAGTTGTAAAATAAACAGATTGATTGCCTTCAATTAGTTTCGGAAGTAGGCAACAACTAAACTTTTGGCAAATGATATCGAATCATAAGCTCTTCCGGTACTATTTAAAGCTTAGTAAAGGCAAAAAATGGGGGGCAGATTATATTTTCCCAGATGCTGCATTCAGAGCTGACACTAATTTGCTAATGCAAAATCTACGACTTGAGACCCTTTGGGACGATTAGGACCCATTATGCAGTTAACAAACCGATGACGTAAAGTTTTCGTTCAGGTCTTGTCATCATCATCATCTACCAAGCCTTTTCCCGACTATGTCGGGGTCGGCTTCTAGTATAACCGGATGCAGTTGAATACCAGTATTTTGCATGGTGCGACTGCCAGACCTCCACAAGCTATTTAGTACTGGGTAATACGATACCTCATTTTTTTTTCATTTTTTTTTTCAGATGGGAAATCATCAAATGACTTCTCTCGCTCTGGGCGGAGCGGAAGGGAGTGTCAGACTTGTACTGACTAAAACCCATCCATGTTCCTACTTTGCCCTTTGTGTTCCAGGGCCGCAGTATCTCTTTCGAACAGTCTCGCAGCCCTGAATACGATACCCCTTGGTAAGACTAGTTGTCAGAATTTCGGGCCACTGACTACAGGTCAATACTTGACTTGTAGTCAGTGGCCCGAAAGTCAAGTCGGTAAGTTATATATTCATAGTATTTTTGAGATTAACTACCTAACACACTTTCATATAATAATTGGTATAAAATCAGGATGTAAATAAAAAGCTCTCAATAAATTATAATACGTACAAGTGCTACTTACCGATAATTTAGAAAGTTGTCAATTTGTTGATAATTACATAGAACACCAGCACGGTATTTGTTTATCTATCTCTTGCTTTATAATCAAGTTCTAGGCTATAAAAAATAACATTATTTGCTCCTATCTAGTTTCGGTAAAAAGTGTCTGTTCTTTTGTAAGTTAACGGAAGCGACTCGCCTGTGATGTCAAAAGTCTCACACCTAGAGTACTTTCACGGTAATTATCGTTACTGTTATATCCCTGTGATAGCAGCAACTTAAAAGCAATCTTATTATAAACTCGGTTAAAAAGTAAAGATTACCGGCAACAGTTTATGTGCCAATGTCCATTTCACCCTGTTTATACGTCAAAGATTTTCAAAGCCAATGTATCGCTAACCAAAACGTCGAGTGATTACCTGCCGTTGCACTTGGGTCACTAAGTATACATTACCCACGGGCAACCTTAGAAGATCATCAAGTCTTATCAACATAATTATAATGAACCATTTGTATCATCAATCTACACTGGCTTATGTCCCAGCAGTGGGAAGATTACAGGCTGATTTTTCTATTTGTGTCTAGTTAAACCCAACGAAGGATCCCAGTCCCACACCCAACTAATACGGTCAGAATGATTTAAAAGCTGAATTAAAGCCAAGTGTCACACTATGACATAATTATAGTACCTCAAAGTTAGGAAGGGTTGGGAAAGAATACAACAAGATAGAACCAATCAAAGTTGTTAAATTCCGCAGGTTCAATAACACCCTGTAACACTGTGTCATTCGACCTTTAGTTAAGAAGGTAATTAAACTTTTGAAGGAAACAGGTGAAGTTATTTTCAGTTTTACTAAGCTCTTGATATCTCGGGACACAAAGGTTCGGAGCAAACGTAACATAAATTCTAAGAATTTAACAATTTTTCATACGTTTATGAAACTATACGTACTAGTTGTGGTTCACGAAGAAAACACAAAATAAATAAAAATAAACTGGGAGTAAGTCCAACAGAATGGAAATATATCTCAAATCATAGCTATGGATAAATACTCCAATCATACTATTGCGATAAATCCCAAAGTCGCCGGAGACCAGGGCTATGACTAAATTGAAACTGTTGCAATTTTTCCTGTATTTTGCCGTAGATTTGACTACAGCAGTCATTTGTTTTTAAAGCAGTTCATGTTGTTGAAAACATTGTGCTAAAGCTGAACAGACTGTAATATTAATCCAAACTAAGTTGGTGAAGTCTTAGAATCAACTAAGGACTGTTATGGCTGTGTAACGGAACCCTTTTACTAGGTTTATTATAGTTTGAAAATTAGGTTAAATTTTTGGCAAAATACATAAAAAGGATACTTGAACTTCTAATTATATGCTACTTTAATATGAGTTATATTTAAATTCTGTTGGTCTGATGCCCAGATTTCATAGCAAATTACATATGCTCCTTTATTTTTTTATTAAAAAATTCGTGCATATATTTAATACGTTTCCGTCACGCGTTCATGCTAGGGCGTTTATTGATTGAGTGCTGAGTTCGTACATCCAAACTAGAAACGCAATTTATCTAGAAGTCTGGTAAAAACATTCAACGAAACGAAGTAATCGTTTCCGAAAGCTTACAAATCTAGTGCGAAAACTTTAATGAATTTTCTAAAAACAGTACGATATGAAAACATAAACAAACATATATGAAACAAATAAACTTACAAAGTAACAATAACAAGTAATATTTTACGAGCAAAACAAAGTTCAACAAACAGAGATCAAGAACACAGAATTAAAAGTATACAGGTGGAACGCCATGAATTCTATTAGAATAAATGAATGAAAATAAACAATGTCTAAAAGCCGCCCCTGTTTAATTAAATCCCGTGGAGAATTCCCACTTTTGAATTCTTTGTGTGCAAGCTAAAATAAACCCAAAAGAAAAATCATTGCGGTAGGTAAAGGAAATGCAATCTTATTTATAAAAGAGTGTTGACATTCAAAGAGAGCACTTAACCTGGATCCGCCGCGGGACAGTTAAAGGAATCGAAATTCGAAAGGAATAGGACGACCGTTACGGTTCTGATTTAAAACGTTCATTCAACATAAGTGTAATCTTTACTAATTGACTGGCAAGCAACGGTTGCAAAAAAGATGGGATAGCGTTTGATAGAGTGACGAACCGGGAGCGTTCCTCGCTCACTTCACTTGTCGACTAACTGCGGTTGCGAACGAACGCGCTCGCAGCCCTCGCAGATTCCCGCGTTCGAAAACTTTAAAAATATTCTTAAAAAAGTAAAATGGAAATGGTTCAAAACGATGTGACTTAGATTGGCCAAAGACTATAGACAGTTAAATATTTTTTTTTGACTTTTAATTAATATTGTTGTTTTTTTTTTTGCTTAATTGTGAAGTTTTAAAATTGTTATATGTTTATTTGTGAGTTTGAACTGACAATGTTGCCATGAACAGTGAATACACCAGTTTCGAAGTCAAGGCAGCAAAGGGTAAGTAATTATAATTAAGTATTTAATTTACTAAGAACATTGCAGTTTAAACTTTTATGATCAGTTTTATATCACCTGAGCTCCTTGAGTAAGAAGTCGTTTTAATATGTGGTAATTTTAAATTGCACTTAGGAAGGTGGAAAATAAAACAAAATATTGTCCTTTAAAAATAACTAGCTTTTGCCCGCGGTTTTGCTCGCGTTGATTCAGAATTTGACAATTAATTCGGGTTGCACTCTGCTTGTAAGAATATAATTCAATCATGATTCGAAAGGCACGTGGCGCCATCTATTATCATAAGAAAGTTATTATTGTTTTCCTCGAGAAAAGTCCTTTTTTTCGGGATGACAGCTACACTATGTCCGTTTCTGTACTCCTGACAATGTATATGCAAAATTTTAGGATGTTGGGCTTAGTGGTTTAGGTGTGAAAAGGTAACAAACAAAAAAACATACAAAACAATAGTTATTAGGATTATTAAGGACTCGGATAGTTAAGATTGTCATCATATTTAAAAAAAAATATTTAGCTCTGCAGCAATTAATAAAACTTTTTTTTTTGAGCCGGTTCCGACTTAATACAAAATATGTCAAATGTTATTTTAAATCAACTTTTAAAATACAACCGAACCACAATATACTTTACATTGTTAAATGAATAACCATCAAAAATCTTTCATTTAAAAATAAACACGTCGTATTGAGCGCACATAAAATCACTTTGATATTTACGGGTTAATAAGTGTGTTACTGTATTTTATTTTATGTTTGTTTCATTTAATGTTTATTTATTCTCTTTTTGATGCTTAGTTATGAGTCTTCCGAAGTTTAAGGACAAAGTTTCACTAAGTAGGTAATGGTGCCGATTCCCTTGTTTACAAACTAACCAAGTTCAGTGCATCTTTTTCTTTCTATTTAATTAAGAAAATGACAGAAGATAAATTTTAGTTTAGTCCTGTCAAATTAACCAGCGCGTGACACAAGTTTAGACGTGATTACTACTAAAATTACATCAAATTACGTCAGGTGCTGACTAATTTGACAGGACTAAACTAATATTTATCTTCTGTCCTTTTTTTAATGAAATAGAAAGAAAAAAATGCACTCAGCTTAAATTTAGTTTAGTTTGTGAACAAGGGAATCGGCATCAATATTTTAATTTTCTCTTTGACACATTCTCGTTACAGTTCGGAAAACTTTCGACGTAATTGTAGTTATTATAATTGTTAGTTACGACAACACTGTGTTGCTGTATTGGTTTTTACTGTTATCAAAGTCTGTATTAATTTTCGGAGTTAATAGGAAGTCTTAATTTTTTATTTTTACATTAAAAATCTCTTTAAACATTCGATCATTATTAAATAAATTAAAGTACTGTTATTAAAAACAACCGGCCAAGTATGTGTCGGGTCACACACAATGTAGGATTCCGTAGTTGTCCATCAAAATATGCGGACACATCCTGCGGTCCGATTTGCCTCTTTTCATTTTTATTGTAATTATTATAAAATATGTTATCCAAGTACATTTTAAAAGTTGGTCGACTATTACTCGTATACTTGTAAAACCCACTTAGCTGTGATAGTTTTTCTTTTAATTCCGTTATATATACTACCTACCACCCTGATTATTTTCACACTTCCAAACACAACCGTTAAGTGTTTGGGTGTGTGAAAAAATTCTGGGCTGGGAGAGGTGGGTCATACAAGTTGAGTCTAACAAAAATTAGCAATTTAAAGCTTAATATTTCACAAACGAATCCCATAATCGAAAAATTATTAGAACAAACTCGCAATATTTTTTAAAGACCTATCCAACGCAACATCCGATACAATGGGACACGTGAGAAAAAAAAAATGCCCCTAATTAACTTTTTGGGATTTTATGTTACCACTTTATCGGCTTAACTAATTTGTATATTCATGCCAAATTACAGCTTTCTAATACTAAGAGTTTTTGAGCACAGCGGACATGTGATTTTTTATGTAAAAAACTTGCTCTAAAATACAACCTTGTGGAATCGGAAGTGCCTTACTATAGGTATGTGCCCGACCCAGTTCTCGATAATGGCAATATCACACTGTACTAAGATCACGCCATCATCACTGACAGGACTATTGTAGCCAATAAGCCTTATATAGTGTTGGTGGATCGATCAGAGCGCGCAATGATGGTTGACATAACGGTCCCGCATGACGAGTGAAAGCCGAAGAAGATAAGCACATCAAGTATCTTGACTTGACTCGCGAGGTTGTCGCCATGTGGGATGTGAGCTCAGCGATCATTGTGCCGATGTCATTTCAGCCAATGGCCTAACTGCCAAGAGCCTCGACCAATACCTCAGGAGGCTCTCGTTAGGCAGCTGGATCTTGAAACAGAAAGCGGTACTCCTGGACACGGCTTGTATTGTTAGGAGTTTCCCTTCTCTGGAGCCCTGACCGCCGGTAGCTTGAACCCTGTTCCCGATACCGGTAGACTACTATTTTTTATAGCTTTAAATGTTTTTTTCTCTATATATATTATTTAAGAGTAAAATATTAAAAATTGTAATCAATGTGTATAGAAATAATTAAAGGAATAATAATAAATACGGCTCGCATTTTTAGGAGGTTGTAAATAATATGAATAAAAAAATAATAATAATAGTCAGTAGTAATCAGTTTTAATAGACAGGAACAGGGTCTTTCACTTTTTAGCTCAGAGGTCTGTACCTCTGAGCTAAAAAGTGAAAGACCCTGTTCCCAATACCGGTAGACTACTATTTTTTATAGCTTTAAATGTTTTTTTCTCTATATATATTATTTAAGAGTAAAATATTAAAAATTGTAATCAATGTGTATAGAAATAATTAAAGGAATAATAATAAATACGGCTCGCATTGTTAGGAGGTTGACCACCGGTAGCTCGGACCCTGTTACCGATGCCGGTGGGCTACTATTTTCTATATTTTAAAATTATTTTTATATAATGTTTGTTTTATGAAAATATTTAAAAACGTAAATAATAGGTAAAGAAAATGAATAAAGAAATAATAATAGTATATAGTAATGTAGTAATGTGTGTGTGTGTGTGTGTGTGTATGTGTATGTGTATAGTATTTTATATATCCTTGTAGTCTATCTTAGTATAAAATTTAAAAATATTTTCTGATTTATACACCTACCACTGTTTGTCTCTCCATCACCCAAAGGTTGACTGGTAGAAAATGCCTATGGCATTAAGTCCGCCTCTGTACTTTGTGCTTGAAGTGTTAAATAAATAAAGAAATAATAATAATAATCAGTAGTAATCAGTTTTAATAGACACAGAGTTCTGAGCTATTTCGGCTGTTTCTTCTCAGAGTAGTCCTCATCTAGTTTTAAAACAACCAAAATGACCTGTTAAATCGTTTTTTAAAATCAACTTAAAGAAAATACTTATATTTTTTTTGGAAAGCGCATTTCTCATTCCGTCATGGCTGGTCGGGGCTTTAACTAGTAGAGTGGCTTTACAAACTAACCGAGCATTTTTAATATAATAATTTTAATAGTGGTCGAAGAACGTCGATTTTACATAGAGCAATCAGTGTTATTAAAATCAAATTATATGTTAAAAAATAAATTGTTTCATGAAAGTGCTATGACATCATTTCAGCCCGTTGCTTTCTACTGCCTCAAAGTGCCTCAAAGTGCTATATACCATAACTTATTTTTATTTCGTATTTCATATCGCCAGTCCACAATCTTTATAGGTACACGTGTTTATATTTAATAGTGACTTGTGACTTCGTAAAATGATAAACGACAGCTATTTTGTAAATTATGTAATAAATCGATACCGTTGCTTGTTTTGAGTGCGGGTTATTATTATTATTTTTTTTAATGTTCTTTGTCACGCAACCGAAGAGCGTTCATGTTTTTATTGGAGCTGAGGAGTCAATCAGCAAATATTCTGAGTATAGAATAGTATTTAGTTCGTTTTTAGGGTTCCGTACCCAAAGGGTAAAAACGGGACCCTATTACTAAGACTTCGCTGTCTGTCCGTCCGTCTGTCCATCCGTCTATCTGTCCGTCTGTCCGTCCGTCTGTCTGTCACCAGGCTGTATCCCATGAACCGTGATAGCTAGATAGTTGAAATTTTCACAGAATGATGATGTATTTCTGTTGCCGCTATAACAACAAATAATAAAAATATAAATTATTTAATATTAAAAGGGGGCTCCCATACTAGAAAAGTGTTTGTATCGGTTTATGGCGCGAGTCCGAATCGCACTTGGCCAGTTTTTTGTATTAAATGGGCCTTCTCTTGACCTCAACCTAGTCATGAGGACAGAGATGCGGTCGACGATGGAACGAGCTCGCCCAAAACAAGCCTATTAACTCGTGACTTAGACTTAGACTAAGATATTGGCTTAGACTGTTTCTTTGACCCTGGATAAGTAGTAAATGGACCTAGAAAAGAGAGTTTGATAGTTTATTTGGTGCGTGTGTGTCTGTGAGTTTTTAAATACTGTATCTATCTATTTTTGTTGACTCTTTTTTTATTATCCTTTGTGGTTATTAACGTCCCTCTTTCTGCCAGCTATGAGTATGCATAGCAAATGGAGATCACCTATCTATCTACAATAGGAAGCGCTTAATGGAAATGCCATTTTTAGAACTGCACGTATCTTGACTATGAAGGAAGGCAGATTCTTATCAGCAGAATGTTTGAGTTTCATAATTATAAAGGTTTTTGTTGCAAAACGGTTAGCTGACTATATTGCATAAATATTTTGAATGCATGCAAATTTTTGATAGACCCTAAGACATTATAGTACCTACATAGGTACATACAAAATGATACTTTGTATATAACAATACTGAATGACTTACGTATGTACGTATATCAATTGTTTATTGTTTTTGGTTACGTGGTGCGTAGCGATCTACCAAGCTATTTTTAGTTTTAATATTATCATCTGATTGCTTTTTGTCTCGAGTAAATAAAATTAAGTAGTACCCATTTAGATATGTATAATGCCAGGACGTTACAGTGATCGACTACTTTATGAGATAGTTTTTTTTTATTATTCACATATATTACTGCTCTACGCTTATAATAGAGTAAATAGAGTTTCTTAGTTTGTCACGCCTTCACAAGTTAACGGTTGAACAGATATATATATTGTTTTTCATGGTAGTTACGACGTTACTCTGGGATAATCTCCACGTGAACCAAACCGCGGGCATAAGTTAGTTATTTCCCTGGCGAGCCATTGCACAAGGAACTCAAACACTACTCTCTCAGTAAGTCGATTCAAACACGACACCGCTCGACCGCGCGGAGGCGACGTAGCAAATGTATTGGTGCGTCGCCGCGCGAAATACATAAAGGGTGTAAACAGACTCTTAACGAAGCCGAAAGGAATTTTTTCTCCCCGTCATTGCGATAATTTTTTTGTTCTAGACCATACCTTGGAAACTTCTGGTTACGGAGATATTGGGGGTCAAAGTTCCAACTTTTTCACAAGTTTTTTTTTTTTAATACGTGTTTTTAATGTAATATTTTTACTTTAAACACCTCCAGGACCCCCTTACTATTCAATCCATCCAACAGCACAATGTTTTGAGTGCGTTACACTGAGTCCTACTGTAAAACGTTATTATTCAGCCCAAAAAAAAAGTCATTTCGCAGCACTAATTTTTGCGTAGTTTGATGTACATTATGCTTGGTTGACGGCTTCGTGAAGAGTCTGTTCACACCCTGTATATGACGGATTTCATACAAATGTGACATATGATCCGCTTTACCGCACAACCGCGCAGACGAGCGGTGTAGTGTGTTAGGCATCAACGGACATCATACAAACTTATGATCCGCTTTGCCACCGCACAACCACGCGGACGAGCGCCGTCTTGTAAGACTTGCCTCAAAAACTGAGCCTCACAACAACTGACTTGCCTCATATGTTAAGTATCAAGCTCCAGGTGTGCTGCTGGTGGTCTTGAATGAATAAAACTACTTGAACGTAATGACTGACTGTGTTTCTTGGGTAATTTTTGAGAGAACCGATATATGTGCGCACGCGCAATGACGGCGAGTAAGCGAGTGAGAGGTGGCGGGTAGTCCGCGATCGCGGTGCGGTGTGTGGCCCGATGTGACATCAGGAACATATTCCCCGCGTTAAAGAGAAGTCTTCAAGATGATGTTGGAGAAACAGGAAGTGGGCATATGTTGTTGTATGCACGGGTTATGACGCCCTTCTTCGTCAGGATGTCGGCGACTCGACAATGCCCGTCAGAGCCAGTCTTCACTGCGACCACTCTGCCCAGCAACCACAGAAGAGGAGGGAGATTCGTGTTTCTCACCAAAACCATGTTGCCAGTCTTTAGCTCTTGTCCAGCCGTCCGCCACTTGGTTCTCTGCTGAAGGAGAGACACATACTCATGAGAAAAGCGCTGCCAAAAATGCTGTCGCAGTCTATCGACTAGATCGAAGCGCTGTAGCCGCTGGATGTTGACGACAGTGATCTGAGGACGAGGGACTGACGTGCGTGGTCGTCCGATGAGGAAGTGTGAAGGAGAAAGATAAGTAAGATCTGATGGATCAGTGGATAGAGGTGTTAAAGGTCTGGAATTTAAAATGGCTTCTATCTGAATCAGGCACGTTGAAAGCTCTTCATTGATTAAATGAGTTAGGCTCATGACTCTACGCAATAAATGTTTGGTGGACTTTACTGCACTTTCCCAAATCCCACCAAAGTGTGGGCTGTAGGCAGGTATAAATTTGAATTCAATGTCTTTGGTTGCAAGATCTGACTCTATATTACTAGATGAAACCTTTAAGAAGCGTGAAAGCTCATTGAAAGCTCCCACAAATGTAGTGCCGTTGTCGGAGTACACGCGTTGAGGCTTACCCCGACGACTAATAAATCGCCTGAAGGCCGCAAGAAAAGCTTCCTTGGCGAGGTCGGAAACCAACTCCAGATGAACGGCTCTGACTACAAAGCACACAAAAACACAAATGTAAGATTTTAGTAGGTTACATCCTCTACCCCTACGGTCGGCTATCAGCACTGGCCCGGCATAATCAAGCCCTGTATTCAAAAAAGGGTACTCTAGATGAGTCCTATCGCTTGGTAGGTTGCCCATGATGACCTGAATAGGTTGAGATTTGAAACGAGTACAGCGAACACAGTTACGCACTACATGCTTAGCTAGGTTTCTACCTGCTAAAGGCCAGTAGGTGAGTCTGATGTTTGCTAAAAGTAATTGTGGCCCTGCATGAAAGAGTGTTTTGTACTCTTTTTCGAAGATTAGTTTCGTCAAGTGATGTTTGCTACATAAAAGGATAGGATGCTTAACATTGTAACTATAGTTGGAGTTGTTAAGACGTCCACCTACGCGTATTAAGTTGTCTGAATCAATGAAGGGAGAAAGACTTATTAACCGATTCTTTTTATGTAAGGCCTGATTAGTTTTAAGAAATGAATATTCCTCAGGAAACATTTCCTGTTGAGAAATCTGTAATATGAAATTCTGTGATGATCGTAATTCTGTAACTGATAAGTAAGATGATTTTTTATTTTTCTGTTTTTGGCAATTATGGATGAATCTTTGTACATAGGCTACAATTCTTATGAGTGAGGTAAATGATGATTTTTTACAAATTAAATTAGAAAATATATTGTTACAATTTTGTTTATGTGTGTCAGTAGTTGTATGTTGATGTTTCTGGTAAAGAGTGAATTTGTGTATTGGGTGATGTAGGAAATTTGATTTCTCTATGATTAAGAAAATCAGGTCCCGACCACCAAAGAGTGGACGAGCTGATGCAATCAGCCTTCACCCCCCGAGATGTGAGATCAGCGGGGTTGCTCTTAGAAGGCTCATAGCTCCACGTCTGTCCAGTCGTAGCTTCTTGGATTTCACTCACTCTATTGCGGACGAATTGATCAAGCCGACTTGGCAATGTAGACAGCCATCCAAGCACGATCATCGAGTCACACCAAAAGAAACAGTGATTAAACTCTAGAGTGAGTGATTTACGTACCTTCAGAAAAAGTCTTGTGCCCCGTAAAGCACCACACAACTCCAACCTTGGTATGGTTGTGGGTTTTATAGGAGCGACCTTGTTTTTGGAAACTAAAAGGCGAACGCAAACTGTTCCGTCGTCTGCTACCGTTCTGACATAAATACACGCACCATAGCGCGTCTGTGAAAGTGTGTAGTTCCACCACACAAGCATTGCCACAAGATATCCAACGAGGAATGTGAATAGAGTTAAAAGCTGAAAGTGACTGTGTGAATTCAATAAATTGAGATTTTATTTCTGTTAGTACTTCATCATCCCAGTTACATTTAAGTATCCACAGCTGCTGTAAAATAAGTTTAGCCTGAACTATGCATGGCCCGACAAGGCCAATAGGATCAAATACCTGACTTATTATAGATAAAATATTGCGCTTTGTAATTTTTGAAGTAGGTTTTAAATCTATAGAAAAGAATAATTTGTCTGTTTTGCAGTCCCAGTATAGCCCAAGTGTTTTGTTAGCTGTGTCGTTTAGGTTTAACTTTTTATCTGAATTTTCTGGTTTTATATTAGTGACTGCCTCTAATATCTTCTGACTATTTGACTGCCACTTTCTGAGGTGAAACTTAGCGGACTCGAGAGTATTTACTACCCCGTGGCATAAATTTATGACTGACTCAATCGAATCGCCACCACTCAAATAGTCGTCTACGTAAAAATCACGTCTGATGGACTGACTAACCTCTGCGTCTGAACTTTGATCTGCAAGCGAAACTAGGGATTTTGTGGCCAAATACGGGGCTGAAGCTGTACCATATGTCACTGTATTCAGTGCATAGGTCTTTAGAGGGTCTGAGGAATTGAATCTGAAGACAATTTGTTGTAACGGGCGCTGATATGGCTCAACTAAAATAGCTCTATACATTTTTTCAATATCACCCGTTACAACAAACTTATGTTGCCTGTATCTCAAGAGGATGGATAGCAGATCCTCCTGTACAGTTGGACCTACCATCTGAATGTCATTGAAGGACTTGCCCGAGGTGCTGGAGGCCGAAGCATCGTAAACTACGCGAAGTTTTGTAGTAGTACTTGACTCGCATACAACACCATGATGAGGCATAAAATAATGGATTTCTGAATGATTTGGTTTTGAGTGTCATGTGATTAAGATCAATATATTCTTGCATGAATTGCAAGTATCTGTTTTTAAATGTGGAGTCCCGCTCAAATCTACGCTCCAGGGAGAGGAAACGACGTTCACAAGCCTGTTATTCTGAAGAGTAACAGTTTGCAGACGACACCGTATCAAGTTCCCAGAAGCGAGTCAGCTGATCTGACTCCTCATGTGAAAGAAAGTGACAAACAGAAGGTTGTTTATGAAGTCGAGACCGACTGACGCGGCCCGAAATAAGCCAACCTAATTGAGTTGACTGTAATCTAGGCTGATTATTACCTAAATTAATAGTCTCGGAACCTATGACGTCCCAGAATTTCAGCGCCTACTAGAATATCGATAGCAGTAGGTACATTGAATGATGGATCTGCTAATTGAATACCTGGCGGGATGGTAATATACCTTTTATCCACATAAGACCCAGGCAACGATTGTGTGATCCTTGGTAAAACAAAACAGCTTACTTTCGCCTGATAGCCACCATCATAAGACCGCAAATGAAGACTGCAGCTTTCTGAGGTACTGGAAACTTGACCGTTTATACCTGAGACGGTGGAGCTAGTGCTGTGTTTTACCAGGCCGAGCTTCCCACAGAGCTCTTGGGTGATGAAGTTGGAGGTGCTACCGTTGTCCAACAGTAGTCTGGCAGTATGAAGCTCTCCATTGACGTCTGTCACCTTGGCCAAGGCTGTGGATAGCAAAATGTGATCATGATTAATATCTGAACAGGGTAATACGACGTTTGTTGACAAAACAATGTTTTCTCCTGTCTGTTTTTCTGTTGATTCCCTATGTTAGAGGGTATTGTGTTTAATCTTGCAATATTTGCAATGTGAAAGACTGCAACGCTTTACAGTATGACCAGGTCGAAGACAGTTCATACAAGCATTGCTTTCTGAAGCTTTTTTATTGCGTGCTTCTATGTCAAGATTTCTGAAAGGTTGACAACTGAATAAAAAGTGATTCTGTGAACACATAGGACATTTAACATCGTCTGAATTATTTTTAGTTTTTGTTGTTGTAAGGAAGTTTTTAGTTTTGTTGTGTTCGTTAGTGTTTTTTGTTGTTGTGTTATTGTTATAATTTAAGGATTCAAGTAAATCCGCTCTGTTTGTTAAAAATTTTATATAATCTTTTAAATTTGGAAAGGCATCTAAATTATTTTTATATTCTTCCCACTCCCTTCGTGTGACCTTGTCAAGTTTTTCTGACATCATGTATATTACAAGGGTTTCCCCTAGACCCCCTTGCTCAGAAGGCTGCCCTAAAGTGGACAAGGCATGAAGATTTTTATTTGTTACGTCAATCATGTTCCGTAACGATTTACAAGATTCATGTTGAATTTGTTCAAGATTAAATAAGGCCTGCACGTGATTATTAATAAGAAGTCTTTCACTGTCATACCTTTCGGATAATAACTGCCAAGCTGTATTATAGTTATCTGCTTCAAAATCTATGCTTTTCATCACTAATGACGCACTGCTGGTTAAGGCGGCACGTAAGTAGTGAAATTTGTTGATATCTTGTATACTGTCATTGTTATGAATAAGGGAAAGATACGTATCTCGGAATTCAAGCCAGTGCTGATAGTCCCCGTCGAAGTTAGGCAAGTCTATCTTAGGCAGCCGAACGAAGTCGTGCCTGCAGCCAGAGCCGTGGCGCGGGAGATCATCGACGGAGGTGGCAGACACGAGTGCGGGTTAGGAGGCGCGCACAGGGGCGAGGCTCGCTTCCGCGCGGGCCACCAGCGCGTGGTACTGCGTCTCGAACTGCTCCCTCTCGACGTACATGTCGTCCGCATCCTCCGACAACAGCTCCAACTCTGTATGCAACACGTCAAATTCCTTATATAATGTTTCCATTAAACTAAGACGGTTTTTTAATTCTGCTGCTTGGAAGCTATCTAACTCATTTCCCGTGCTAGGTAATAATCTTATAAAGTTGCTAAAATGCGTAAGCTTTGCTTTGTAGCCACCACGCCTCTTTATAAGTTCCTTTAATTTTGCATCAGACATGATGAGAAGGTACTAAGGTAGTTTAAATCAAAGCCAAAAGTCTGAAGCGCAAGCAAAGACAAAGAAAAAAATATAAATGTAAGGTAAGTTATAATATTATGCGTTAACAGCTGGCCAAGCTTACGGTAAAATCAGCTGATATTGCTAATAATTCGAAAAAACACTAATGAGGTTGTTTACGCGTTTGGCAAACACGTGCGGTAAGCGAACGGAAAGTTTTAACAAATTATGTGAAGTTATGCAAAATGATGATGCCTTGATGATTTGATAATGGAATCTTCCACTGAATAGGTTAGCTATATAATGAAGAGATCAATATATGCCTGATCCGTATAGCACCATTTTAAAATTCCTGGATATAAAAGGCAAAAAAGACAGGAAATTAGACAAGGATAATGGAACGGACTCACTCAGTACTCTGTTTGTCCCTCTGGGTAGACTGTCCTTCAAGTGTCCTCTGCGGCGTAAGCGAGCTTGCGCTACGGACGGCCGGTCCAAAGTCCACAGAAGGTGCGTGCGTAGCACAGAAAACGGCGATCTTCTTTTAACTCGAAGGACCATATGTTGAGTATCAAGCTCCAGGTGTGCTGCTGGTGGTCTTGAATGAATAAAACTACTTGAACGTAATGACTGACTGTATTTCTTGGGTAATTTTTAAACAACCGATATATGTGCGCACGCGCAATGACGGCGAGTAAGCGAGTGAGAGGTGGCGGGAAGTCCGCGATCGCGGTGCTGTATCCGGCTCGAAGGACCATATGTTGAGTATCAAGCTCCAGGTGTGCTGCTGGTGGTCTTGAATGAATAAAACTACTTGAACGTAATGACTGACTGTATTTCTTGGGTAATTTTTAGACAACCGATATATGTGCGCACGCGCAATGACGGCGAGTAAGCGAGTGAGAGGTGGCGGAGAGTCCGCGATCGCGGTGCGGTGTGTGGCCCGATGTGACGTCAGGAACAAAAGCAAAAATAAGAATAAGAATAAGAATAAGAAACTTTATTTGCTCAAACATGTGTATACATACAGAATTAAAATAATACATGCATGCAAGGTCTTAATAAGAGTGGCTCACGACATGTTTGCCATTTTTCATGGCGTGCAAATATTAAGAAAAGGGAAGTATTTCTTTATTTATCATCACAAAATCCACAGCTCTTTGAAATTGTATCCCACAAACCAATCTTACAGACAATTACGGATTTACAATTTAATAGCTATAAAATACAGTGCTAAGAGTACACCGTGGATGAGTGTGTAGGAGTGTGTGTGCCTGAGGAGTTGCAAATAGGTGTGTGAGTATGTTATAGTGTTGTGTGTATTTAGTTTAACTGTATTTGTCAGTTCGTCATATACTGATGTTATTAATTATATTTACTAAACAATCTCGCTTTGGGCCCATTATGTTGATAATATTGCGGTCTCACTACATTAGGTAAGCTGGTCAGGGTGAGGTGGACGCGAAATTTTCCTTGTTCTTCATAATTATTGTTCGCAAACCTTGTTCACTTTGAGAATGTTCTGTTTTAAAGAACCGCCTGTATGTAGTAATGGGGACCGGTTCAAATTCAGTTTGCGAAATTGAGAAGGATAACATGTAGGTTAGATGGTAGCATACCATGAGGCAGAATCTAGATAAAAAAACGGCCAAGTGCGGGTCGGGCCGCACACAATGTAGGGTTCCGTAGTTGCACCTAATAATAAAAAAAAAAACATTTGCAGATGAGAAACCTGTGCTTCCATACATTATGTTTAGGAAAATATGTTATCCAAGTACATTTTATAAGTTGGTCGACTCTTGCTCGGAAACTTGTAAAGTCTACTTAGCTGTGATAGTTTTCCTTTTAACTTCATTATATGTATGTTTAAGTTTTAACAAGTTTATTGACCATTAAAAGAACAACCTTACATACAAATCCCAACAATTCTGTGATTTGTGTCTGCTATTATACAAATATAATCACATAATTATAAATACAGACATAAATTATAGACATAAATTTTGTTTATTAAAGTGACATTTTTATCTTATATTGTAAAATGACATACCATAATTCGATTTAACCACTTACGATATTGAGATGACATGATTCTAATTATTAGCTATTCCGTATTATTGTTATTACTTTATTCGTCTTTTACATCTTACCTACCAATCTGACTTAAAATATGACATTATTTTTGTTATGATATTCTAATGTACTCAACAGCAAACCAGCATTGTGCTTTGCAGTGCCCTGACAGGGTTCATGTAAAAAACCGACAGTACCTATTGTGTAAAATGTGAGAAGGATATAAGTGCAAATAAATAAATAAATACCTGTGTTATGTGGTTGTGAGAAATACCGGATAGGAAAGCCCAACAGCAAATTTCCCGACCCGGGAATCGAACCCTGAACTTCATGTTTATCAGACGCGATTGCGACCTAGACTAAACGAGGCAGTCCAAAATCAAACATTCATGTCCTCAAAAGTCATTATTCCCTTTTAATTACTACTTTAGTAAATCATTTCACATTATACAATATGAAGAGAAGATAATATGGAAGAATTTATATTTTATAAGAGGCTAGAACTATTTCTAGCCTCGCTTTACGACGACGAAAATTAATAAAATATAACTTCCATCCATTCCCTAATCTATTATCCAGATATTACCAGACCAGCCACTTAACAGCTTCTGTAGGTATGAAAAACTAAACAAGATAAGGTTGATCACATCACTCGATAACAAATAACACTGAAAGTGCACCCATTTATTTATCGAATCCATAGAAAAAACAATTGAGTTTAACAGCTTTAGATCTGTATAAAAGTTCGGCAGTACACTGCAATAGCTTTGTTTATACATGTTGATAAAACGGTAAGTGAAACCTGTTCGAAGATAAAAAGTAATGCTTTAGAGAGGGTAAGTATAAAAACACCCATTGCGTAGGTGCATCATCCCGTAGTCAATTTTGATACAAGTATGAATAAAAAACTGAATTCAGGGTGTTATAGAGCTGAGAACTGCAGTGACAAATGCGTACGTGAATCAATACACTATTAAAAAACGTCGTTTGAAGTACGAAAGTATTTTTGTCATTAACCTAGAACAGAAACTTTCTTTTTTTACTTTCATCCCCCCGTGAGAATTCCTCATGTATTGTGGGTACGTTTACAAACATTTATATTCACATTCACAAAGAGCCAGACCCGGAACAACTTACCTGTAGATATACAAATGTTTGCTCCATGCGGTGATCGAACCTGCGACACGCAAAGCAGTAGCCAGTCTCTCAGCCAATCAAAGTCTGTCAATCAAACTGCTAAAAAGACCAAAGACTGTTCAACACTGACATTTTTACGACTGGTGATAATGACTACACGATAAAAGGAAACTCCAACGTTATTACACCTCTCAGAAATATACGGACGCCAACATCTCTCCCAATAACATCTCCTAATTAACCCAATCTTGAAAGAAGTCAATCTCGATAATAAACAAGACAATTCTGCACGAACACGTGTACATAAATTACAAATTGCATTAGCATAAACCTGCCCGTATCTCTGTGTAATTAATTTTGGATACACTTTATATTCAATACCGTTCGTATAAGGCATCTGTCCCTCTGTCAGCGACAAAGCGACTAGTCATCAATGGTTTTCTCGCTCAAGAGACATACAAAGTGTTGTCGGTTCCGTGTAACATACATATGTACCTAGATGATCGGTAACTGCCAGCGCGTACTCGTTTGTCGCAGCGACAAGAACTATCGAAGAGAGAAAAAGAGAGAAGAGAGAAAACTCGCTTGGCAACGCTCTCTTGGCGGAATGAACACTCGCTGAGAGACTCTCATTTAGCACATACATCATTTCTCGCTGATGTGCACCAGCGAGAAATGCTCTCGCTGCTCTTTGTTGGCCAACCCGTCTTTGGTTATAATATTCCTACTGCTGGGACACAAGCCTCATCTCTATGAGAGGGGATGATTAAAATCAACCACGCGGGCCCAGTGCGGGTTGGTAGATGTCACATGTCTTCGAATTTTGAGGTCTAGGACATCGGTTCAGTTCCCGCACGATGTTCCCCTTCATTGTTTTGAGAACTCGCTACTCGCTAATCGATTGCAGTAGCACAAGCGCCCAATACCAAAAGAATGTATTCAATCAGAGGTGAAACGCGTCGCCGATATGTGATTCGATATTTTTGTATTCAATCTTGCTTCCATTTTTATCTTGATGATGTTCTTTATCATGGGGTTTTGAGTCTGGGTTTTATTAGGAATGCAGAAAGTCGCTTATTTATAAGCGAATTATTTTCATTTCTGCCCTATATTAATTTCTAATTCAAAGGAACTTTTTTAATTTTCAATATTGTGGATGGATAAACTAAGTATATACCAGTAGTATCAATAAACTAAAATAAATAAACTAACATCAAACTATAAAAGGGCATCGAAAAACTCCTCCTCAACGCTGTCAGCTGGTAATGTGCCCAAGAGCGTTGTATGGCAACACGTAGCCCCTGGCCAAGGTAAAGCCAGCTCTTGGGTCACGGGAAGGGTCAACTAGGCGTTTCTAAATTTCCTTAATTTCGTTTCATAAAGTCCTTACTAGAGCTAGAGCTCAGACAAAATTACTACTACTCTAGCGATGATGATAAAGCAAAAAGGGTTTGGTAAGTGTATCCCGTTGGAAACGACCACCACTTTTGATTGTGAGTTCAGGCATTAAGTTAATTAGGCACAACACTGCAAGTGACTTTTGAAGACATTATCAAAGAAGTTCTTAAAAGGTTACTCTTGAATCTGAAACTCCTAATCGCTTCGACGATCATAAGGAACTGTCATAAGCAGGTTGCAGTTTGGCTGATTATATCTTAATCTATTTTTTTTTTTACGAAATACAAGGATGTACTGTAAATTTAAAAAAATGAAAATGACATTGTTTCGGGGGCAGTGAACCAGAATGAGTCACAGTACCTTACCCTTTGCATGATAAATGCATGGAGATAATGGAAAATTTACACAAAGAGGCCACGAGAGTTGGACGATAGATCCAAAAACGATTGTGCATTGATGAAATTATGTCTTGCATGCATAGCGTAATATGGTCGAAACGGAATCTGTAATTTTGTAAAATGACTGATGGCAAAAATATTTCTACTGTATTTTTTGTCAAAATTTAAGAAAAGAATTACGCCTATTCAATGAAAATATAGAAAAAAAAACTGATCAATCTATGCGTGTTGCTATGTAACGCCCAGTCTATGCCATTGCCATGTCTCTTCAATATGCATCGCTCCTCAAAAACCGAAATTGAGATCATTCTCGCCTACCCATATTTGTTCGTGGCTACATGCAATTTGATCCAGCTGTTATCCCATCATATTATCTTTTATATCTCACATGACTCAAAATTGTTTTAGATTTGTTTAAATTGATCGTAAAGTTGTTTCTACGAAGAACGAGGAAGTTCGCTCAATGGGTCGTAATTGACGCTTGAGACGAATGGTTGTAAATCATTGAAAAGTATCTCGACGTCGTGTGGTGTTATAAATGTGGTTTTCTTTTGTTTTGTTTTAGAGAATTAAGCTGTGTGTTTATAATAGTGGTTTACATGCAGGAAATGATTTAACAGGATATTGTTTAGAAGTACCTAATATAATTATTTTCGGCTGGTGTATCTAACTCCTCATCCAAATAACGGGTGTAAAAAGACCCTTATCATAGACAAAAGGCAATGGTCCACTTGTCCTCGGGACCATAGTTACGGAGATATTAGAGGTCAAAGTTCAAACTTTTATTCAACCCTATTTTATTTTAAAAAATACAAGTTCTTAATGTTGTAACTTTAAATACCTCCATAGCCCCTATACTATTCAATGCATCCATCACAGCACGATGAACCGCGATTTTTCGCACTAAAAAAAAGTCGTTTCCCAGCAATAATTTTTGCGTAGAGTTACATAGTTTGATGTACAGAATGCTTGGATTACGGCTTCGTGAATAGTCTGTTTACACCTTGTATTAATTATAAACTAGTTATAATGTAACCATCCCGTATGACAAGTACCTTGTGAAAGCTGAGAAAGAGAATCAAATAAAATAGCCAATGGCCTTATGGCCAAGAGCCTCGACGACCATCTTTCGAGGCTCTCCTTAGGCGGTTGGATCAAGGGCTTGATTCAGAAGGCAGTACTCCTCGCATTGTGAGGAGGTTCCTGTCTTGGGAACCCTAACCACCGGTACCTTGGATCCTGCTCCTGGCACCGGCGAAAACCAGTTATTATAACTAGTTTTTTTAGTAGTAGTATTTTGCGTATTTTATTTTGGAAGCATTTAAAGCGAAATGTTAACGATGGGGTAACAATTCGTACTTCTTTGTTTAGTAGTATTATTGTTGAATTCTGTAACTGTTACAATTGGATCACCATGTTGATTTTCACTTTGAAGAAGCTTGATACTCACTGCTAAAATGGTAAACACTGTTGACTAACAATGACCTGGCCTGAAACACAGGTTCAACCTAGTTCAGGCAAATGAGCAAATGTGGTGTATTTTAATTGTTAAGATATTTTATTGTAAATGTGCCCCTTTTTATAAATAAACGATTTATTATTATTAAATGTGTTTTAAAGATACTAAAGAAATTATGTCATTCTTTACTTTCATTTGGAAAAGCCATTCGGTATCAGCATTCAGTAGGGCATTTTATTTTTCTGATTGTAAAATACTATTCATTAATCTTGACTATACAACGTGTAACGTTAAATGCGCAAAACCTGAAAATAGTTTGATCCACTGATGCTACTTTTTAATATAGGCCACATTTTTTCTCATCTATAAAATCTCTCTCTCAAAAATCTTCATTAAACATATTGCCCTGTCTATTTATTAATAGGGCGCAGCGGCCCAGTGATAAACCTACCTACTGACTCTTCCCTCGACAGAGCGTCGTCGCAGACGCAAGAAACTATCAGAATTGCCAGTAAATCTAAAACAACACATAAAACCTTTAATTTTTTTTTAACTATTTTTTTTCTCTCAGGATTAGGTCAATTGAATTAAAAATCATTTGGGGTGTCTGAGGTTTTGCGCATTTAACGTTATACGTTGTAGATACATCTGAGTCTGGATAACTAGCAAAACTGTTATATTCAACGAATTCATTAGCATCGTTCTGAAATATGGGTTTTGACCTGCAACAGACTGTCTGCGTTATTTCAAATGCAACCTTTTTGAACCTAGGTGGACCGATGACCTGGTGAAGGTTGCGGGGATCCTCTGGATGCGAGATACCGGGGACCGGTCAATGTGGCGACACTTAGGGAAAGCCTATGTCCAGCAGTGGACGTCTTTCGGCTGAAATGATGATGAACCTTTTTTAAGTTTATTTACTTTACATTTTGACTGCAGTCAAATAATTAAAAGAATTCTACTAAATTAGTAGAAACTCGAACTCAACAATTTTATACAAGTAAGTCAGAACAAACAGTTTCTGTTCACTTCTTAATGATAAATATCGTAATTTATTTTGCTTGGTTGTATAAATATTTCAAAAACCTTTTATCTTTAAAATTAACTTGACTAATAACTCAAGATTGCTACGCGATAACATTAATCAAACGAGCATATCTTTCTGTCGCAAGTTTGTAAATATTTTATCGAGTCCCATCTCCGCATAAAAGGGTTAGGTTCTCAAAACATTTCTTCTAGAGTTATACCAAAAACAAGACGTGTACAGGAAGTTGATTTCCTGAAATATTTTTTGTTATGATTTCATGAGTTCAGAACGTTTGGCAGCATGTAGTGGGTACTGAAGTGAAGGAAAGGCCTTTCAACCATTCTCCATTTCATATGATTTAGGTCGCTATCATAAGATTGATCGGAGAAAGAATAATCCCTATTAAGTAGAAGTTCTGTACCTCTTCGTGAGGCATAAGGTCAGCAGTTTCATATTATGTTTTGACTGAAATGTTCTTAATGAAATGACGTACTGTCTGTAAGACAGTACGTCATTGTGAACGTCATGTGATTTTCATAAATAAAATATACCTTACCACAAAGGTTAAGAATTTTCCTGTTATGGGTGCATAAAACATCAAGATGGGTAACACAGGGTAACACAGGGTAGTTTTTTCTTATTTTTCTTCACGTGTCGGCTAATTTCATATGGACAAATCCAGAAAAGGTAGAAAGCATTCCCAGATCTAGAATCTTTTTTAGGGCCAGTATAATATTCTTTTTAAGCATTAATATCTGTAAATTATAATCAAAGAAAGTATTGAACTTGTCTATGACGTTGGAAACCCGTATTAGCAACAATATTCCTCTCCAAATAACTAAGTTACAAATCAATAACTTTCTCGATAACATGTTAATTAGTTTATCTTGAAATAATTATTTAAAATTAATCTACGACTGTAATGTTCAAGGCAATTTATGATTACTTGCTTTGAATAAACTTATCTTATCTAAGATCAAGTTATCTTACGACAACTAACTAACAACACAACTTACCTTACTTAACTTACTTACTTGAGATAACTTGATTTTACGACAATATTTGTATTTTGGTGAAGTAAAATAAGTGTTGATAAGCCGAATCGCCCGACTTACGAACAGTAAGTCGTGGGTTCGAACCCAGGCTGGCGCATTACTTTGTGTAATTTATTTCATCACCACTGCTCTCAAAAACGGTGAAGGAAAACATCGTGAGGAAACCGGCATGTCCTAGAACGAAAACATTCGAAGACATGTGACATCTACCAATCCGCACTGGGCCCGCGTGGTGGATTATAGCCCATTCCCTCTCATAGAGAGGAGACCTGTGTCCCAGCAGTGGGAACATTATAGGTTGATGATGAAGCCGAATCGAAGAACACTACTTAGTTTAGTTTAATCGAGTTTTTATTGAAAAGAGAATTTGAAATTTGAGGACGGTCACCACAACCTGTAGCCGTTTGAGGGTTTGGATACCGCTGCTTAACATCACCGGGGGAGGCTTCTTTCATGACCAAATGGAAAAACGAAATAGTACTCAATACTCAATCTTTATTTGCATTCCACAATGTGAAATTAATTAAGAATTAAAAGAAATTGTGATGATTATGAACCCTGTCGGTTACAGCCATCAAATATAGTAGGAAAGAGGAAGCTTTAAATACTTAACCAAAAACCAAGCTGTAGTATTTAAGCCGACCCGAGAATTTACCTTACATCCAGAACCTAACAGCTGTTTCTTGTGACCACAAGACCACCGTTTCAGACGATTAAATATTCTACAAATACAACAGTACAAATCTGAGATCAAGCCAAACGATTATTATCTCGTAGTTCATTGTTTTCATTTCCACAGTTATCCGATCATGTGAACTTGTTCCAATAAGATTAGCTATTTCTTACTCGTTCTTGGCACTATCTGTATAATTATTTTTGGTCAAAACTTACACCATACAATGTTCCAGGATTTTGTAGTTTTGCTGTAGAGGATTTAATTTGATTTGATTTGATTTTGCAAGTAATGTGACACTGAGATTTTTCAAGACAAGGGTTTGCATCATGGTCAACTGTTTTAGGCAAGTTTGTGTCCGTAGCAGGCTGACTTACTATTAAAAACCGGCCAAGTGCATGTCGGGCCACGCACGCAATGTAGGGTTCCGTAGTTGGCATCATTATGCGGACACTTTCTACGGTCCGATTTGCCTCCGAACGATGATTTAATTGTGTTATTATTATATTAATATTTCATTTCGTTTACTGTACAATAGTTCAATCCACAAGTTCGAAAAAATGCCATCGCGCCTTTTATGAAAAACTTGCTTCGGAATTTTGGATTTATAAAAATACATAAGAAAAAATTGGGAAAAGGGAGACCGCTTTAAACCTATACTCTATTCTACCACTTAATAAGTAAAATTTATCGTAGTCTTTCAGTTTCTCAGAATAAGAACGCAAGGTTGGTCCTATATCCCAAATGTCACAGTCGAAATGTAATAATAGGTCTCTCAAAAAAAACCGCACGTGCAAAATGTAAGTAAAAAAATGGGCCTTAATTACACCTTGAGCCTTTCTTATTCTCATATATTAAGCTACATTTCAATAGCTCACTGCCTATTGTGTAAACACTAGAATCTAGTTTCAGTCACGCCAAGTGTAGCTTAGCGTGGGAGGGACTATATTTTTGTAATATGTTTGCGCACAAGTAAGTTAATTACTAATTTGCTACGTTTCTAAAGTCGATTAAATTGGTACTGTAAAGGTTAAACCCAACTGTGTCGTTAAATATTAAACATTATTAAGTTATTACAAATCATTAACTTACATCAAGGTAAAGATGGATTTAGTTAAATGTCACATATGACGATATTAATTTACCACCGGTAACGCCCTGCCTTTTTGAATGGGGTGATTATTAGATAAGTAATAAAGTAAGCAATTAAAAAATCATACACAAAACATAAATTATTTGGGACGCGAATTGAGTTTCACATACTCGTAATTGGCGTTTGTTTCTACGACATGCACTTTCCTCATGATGTATTTCATCACTGTTTTGAGCACTGGTGATGAAATAATTTTAATCTACAGTTCGTAAGTCAAGGCTGTAAGCTTAGAAGGGTTAGGCAGAGGTGCACCTGATATTATTACACCCACATTTTGCCAGTTCTGTTTAAGTCTCATGAGTGTCACATCGGGGCAAGCCTATTGCCTTTAACCGGGCACAAAGCCACACCGCCACACTCCGTGGCTGCTACTGAGCAATTCCTGATTGAAACACCCAATAACAGTGTGCCTGACCTGGGAATCGAACCCAGGACCTCATACTCAGCAGTCGCGCTGGTGACAACACAACTAACTGTCCAAACTATAACAACGAGGCAGTCGTACCTGATACCATTGGGTCGCCAATCGCCATGTTTTAAAAAGATTCTTACACAAGAATGAGTGATACGCTACTCTACAGAGCCACTCTTTAAGTTACGAGTGTTTTTATTACACTGAAAGAAAAAGGTTTTACTACAACTTAGCTTTAGAGGCTCAAATTTCTGAAAAATAGTGCTACAACATTTTATTTCTTAACATTAAACTCCATTAAAGTAACAAACATTTAGGTGAACACATTTTATGATAGGTCTGTACAGTTGTCTTGTCGCAGATAAATTGCCAAGCACTAGAGCAGACATTTGTTTCAGGTTATAAGTAGCCAAGAGCGGATACAGAAAGGGCGAATAGCACGAAACCTATCGTCTGCCCACATAATGCTCGAGCCTAACGTAAATTAAATACTCACAATGACAGGTGCAAAAGCTTCTGGAATTTTAACAACACTATAACTAATTGTCACAGGCGAACAAAATAGAGTATAGGTTTATTTATATTTATGTCATTCAATTGTGATACTAGTCATCCATCACTTTCCGCAAGGATATCGCTTGTATGTGCGCCAATCGAACCGAAAATTTATGTACAGCCAAAAATTCGATTGGTATCTTCAAAAGGCCACCCGTATATTATTTTGTGCGTGTTGTGAAACACGACCTATACACGGTGGTACCATGAATTTCAGCAATCCTTTAGATTGTATTCTAGACCAACAGCGTAACTTAATTCGTCTGTTTCATACAAAATATCTCAATTCGGTCATTACCTACACATTAATCGTTGTCGTCGGACTACCAGGTCATAGATCTCAAGTTCGAACCCAAGACCACCTCTGATTTTTCTGATTTATGTGCGTATTCTATAATTATCACTTGCTTCGGTGAAGGAAAGACATCGCGAGGAAACCAGCATGCCTGAGTGATATTTCTCGACAGCATGTAAAGCCAACTTATTGGCCCATGGGCGGAATAAAAACTCTGATACCAGGTTAGGTACTAACCACACAATAAAAAAGAAGAAAACCAACAAATTCAAAATGTTTGGAATAGCTATTTTTTTGTTATAATCGACGTATGGTTTCCTCTCTGGTGGTTCTAGAATCATTACGATTTCGCGTCGACGGCGTCCTTACACCTCGTATTTTACAAGTACCTTAAGGTAGATGAAAGCCGGCCATCTAATTGATATACAGGTACAAAAATGGAGGTATATAAAGTTGGAACATGTTTATTTGAGACAAGCAAAACACGTACAGTAGGTACAGGAAAAACTTGCTGGTATTATGGGCACTCAAAATGAATAGGGAGAAAAAAAATCTCTTTAATCCCAACCACTAATTTGCGTTTCAAACGCTGCTGGAGTCTTTTAGGTAAGCGTGCTCAGTCGTCGAATACATAAACTTTAAATTGTGAATCATTGTGGTTGATAATGAACTTTATACAATGAGTCATGCACTATGGGGTATTCCTCAAAGCGCAACTGTTTTTAAGCGCCACCAACTAAGCGCACTAAACTATTCCTCGAAGCGCAACCATTTGAACAGTTAGAATTTGTGAGCGCAACTAATGGTTGCGCTTCGAGGAATAATTTAGTTGCGCTTAAAAACAGTTGCGCTTTGGGGAATACCCCTGCACTATATCCAACCATTTATGTGAATTTGGGCTTAACGGAAAAACGATATACATATAAAATCACGCCTTCTTCCCATACTGCCGTGCTAAACGCAAAAGCGGTATCTCAAGAAAAGCCATTTTCGAGAAAATTAAAGTTTTGTAAATATAGTTTACACACATTACGGATTGTTTTTTTACTTATTAGGAATTTAATTTTTATTTTTTAAGATACATAGATACTGCTACTTGGCTTAGTTCATTAGGTGCGCATTTATTTAAGCTATCCGATGTCAATATTTTTTTTAGATACCGCTCTTTAGCTTAGCACGGCAGTATAGGGGTAGGCAGAAACTACAAAACACCACTTGCTACGATCCCTACATACTTCTTTCGGCTCGTCTACGTTCATACATCTGGCCATACACGCACGCTTTGCGAGTACGACACGACTTTTTTGACCGGAAAACTATGTGCATCTGGAAAAGTTTTTCATCAGTTTTGTAAATAAATACCAGCAGTTCCATAAAACACTAAACAAATTTAACCCACCGGAGCGTAACCCGTCAGTTCGCGCTAGTTTCGCGACAATGCACGAACGCCATCATTCTGCCCGGGAACGCATTCCCGTTTCACGAACCATTGACCGTGTTAATTCGTTCACCCCCTTCTGTTCTGTTATTGTTTACTTTTCATTCGTTCACTCGTTCACCCCGTAGTGTGACAACTGGGTTTTTCGTATTGATAACATTCGATTGTGTTACGATTCTATTTCTGGTAGATTTGATTTCGGATTTGTTATTTTTTGAACTTTTAAATAGGTCTACCTGTTTGGTCACGAACTTGATGCCTAAGCGACAGCGCATGCGGGCGCCTGCGATAAAGACTCGACTTGCGACGTGACAGTGCTCACGCTTAGTAAACAACTGACTCCCACACGTGTCTTTTGTCGCAAGTCGCGTCACGGGAGGTCATGAATGGGCTTACGTTTTTGTTTTATTATAACTGAATTGGAATAGCATATATTTTGCTTACCTTCGTTATCAGTAATGTAGTTTACTAGAAAGGATTGATGATAAAAAATTGTTGAACATCCTTTGTGTTTACTGTTCATGTTTCAGGCTAAATTGGAAACCGTTTTTTTTTAATATTACCAGGGTCTAAAAATCTCTTACTTGAAATAATTATGCGTCACCCGTTTGGTTTTAGTTACAAAGCTGTTGAAATCATGGAAACCAAAAAACAATCCCACGAACCTCAAAACTTTCCCAAAACTTTGTCCAACCAAGAGATATTTTTTAACTAAAACTTTGCCAAAGGACATCACCCCCAAAACTTACAGAGACCTCTTCTTTACGGCTATCGATAATCGTAAGGGATTATCATAAAATACAGTTACTGAACTATGGTAAGCTCAGATGTCAGATATTGAACACGCTCTGGTCATTGGTCGCATAAGAGCAGTCATTGTCCTTCTGGATAATGATACTCTGTGACATAAGTTTTGGGTAATTGAAGACTGCTTCCTTGTTTAGGTGTCCATCAACACTGGCTGATTGGGTAATAGGTATTTCTATTAGGAATTTCTCAGTAGTTAACGGCAATAGACTCGCCCCTATTACATGAGACTTATACATTACTGGCGAAATGTGGGTGTTCTATTAGGTACACCTCTGCCTAATCCTTTGGGGATTACAGACGTGATATTATGTTATGAATTTCTCAGTACCAGTTCGGAGCTTGGATTTTGGTCTTATTTTGGTGGTTATGGGACTTAAACATAACTGGTGACATATCGGTCTGCTATGAGTACGTCTCTGCCTAACCCTTGGGGGTTACAGGCGTAACATCAAATATTAATCACGTTTGTGTCTTTTTCATTTCGTTAGGTGCCTACCTAACTTAAATTTTATAAAATTCTTTCACCTATAGAAAGCTACAATATCGAGTAATACTTAAGGACTTTTTTCGAAATCCACAAGGATGACATCGCAGGCGAAGTGCTAGTGTGGAATAAGAGGAATGTTGACGGAATGGTGTAGATTTGGATTTAATGTTCGCCTGTATGGCACCAGAAATTATACCATGAGAACAAACTACTGGAATAAAAAGTATCCTATGTCGTAACCAAGGTTATGGTCTACAATTGTGTCTTTCATAGAAATTTGTTAACCCGTAACAGACAGACAGAGTTAATTTCGCATTTATAATTTTAATATGGATGCATGAAAATGAGGTCAACGACACGTGTCGTGTTTCGTGGAAACGTGGTCAGAAGAATTTTTGCTTTAATGAAAAAGTATTGAGTTTTTGAGGAAAAGCGTTGTGCCAATAACGTAAAATATGTTCCAGGCAAAAAAACTATGTTAAACCCGTAACTATCAAGAAAATGTCAAATTGATCTATAACCAAACGTCCATACTAATATTAAAAGTGAAAAATTAAATTGCTGAACGAAATTCAATGATATGTAGATCATTAAAATAGGTTATGTTAATTTCATCGCAGCAGTAGTTCCTAAAAGATAATTTCCGATTTCTAAAGAGTTTATAAATCTAACGTGTAGTGTATATTCAAGTGATTATATTTAAGTGATGAATTTCATTGTTTAAAGATTAAAAAAAAAAACAAAGTACGCTATAAAATCAACCGGAAAAATAAACGCAATTTACTTAGCTCCAAGTACATGAGGAAGAAACCTCAAGTAATTCCTGATCCTCTGTTCCATAAAGATGTACCCAGGCCCCATAATGATGGTAGGTCCAGCTCATAACTGTGCATACGTAATGCCTGACCCATCGCCTATCGTATGGGAGACCCGCAATGACCTAATTCGCTTTACTGACTTTTACTGCGATGTGGATGATACGCCGATAGTGGTTTGTTTTGGTCTCATTTATTTTTTTGGTTGTTTGTTTACTTTTCTTTGTTTTATTTTAGTAGATAAGTATGGAGTACTTGATTGCGTTGCATTTTTCAGTATAGAGTTTTGTGTTTAGAGTTTACTGGAGTGTTATTTTTTATTTGCACGTTTATGAACCTGATGTTAAAAACCCTAAAAAAATTATGTTCTAAACTTTGTGAGGATTTTAATCTAATACTGATACTGATACTGTTAGCCCGAAACTAAGTAAACTGTTTGTTTAATGTTATCATTATAAAACCAAATTGCAAATACATCATAATTTATTTATTTATTGAACACTTTAAGGACAGAGTACAGAGGCGGAGTTAATGCCATCGATATTTTTTATCAGTTAACCTTTTGGTGATGCAGAGTGAATCGAATTAATTCATCGAAAATAGTTATATTTCATTCATAAATCAACCTAATAAAATATTAAAACAACGATGATGATGTTCTCCATTCAGCTTAACACGTTAACTGCCAAGGTATATTTTCTGTACCATCCACATTTCATTTCTTACGTATTGATTCTTGGTTTGTATTGTTTTTATGTGTAAAAAAGTGTTCCCTTTTCTTTATTTGGATAAAAAAACAAAAACTACGTGCCAGGTGGCGCACTGCGGTCAGTTGAATTTGATGCTTCGGTGTCAGTCACCGGTGCCTGACATGGCCTGAACAGATAGTGAGTCTGTCAGGCACCGGTGCCTGACATGGCAGTTAACGTGTTAAAAGGAGATTTTTCTAATGAGCATAATGCGACTATCCACTCTCTATTAACCTATATTTTGCACTAGGTTTATCCAACTTTAAACACAACCTTTCCTACACCGTAACCTTCACGATAACCGTTTTCAAATTGCTTCCAAACGTTATAAAGAATTGTTCCCGCAGGAAATTCGAAAACAGAAATGAATAATTCTTGTTATCCATGTTATTATTTCTTGAACCGTAAAATTATAAAAAGTTTTGTTTACATAATAACCATGTTTAATAACACTAAAAACGTTTCAGTACATCTGGCGTTTTGGTTAACATGCGAGTTCATTTTGAGCAACCGTTTTTAGCCAAGAATAGGCTGTAACCTCTTTTCTGTGTTTCGCAAGAGACTAATGCGGGTTTTCACAAACACGATACCCAAAATGAATGCCTAAATAAAAGATCAGTTGAAATTCTAACAGACTGCTTGTTTGTCCTAATAGCCGCAAGCGCAGTGTTATTGAGTTTTCCATCAGAAACTTTTCAGCAGTGACCACGGAGTCTGAACTGTGGCTTGGTCGATGGCAATAGGCTCGTTTTCTATTACATGATTGAAGTTAGTGAAATGTAGGTGTACTACTACGGGGATTACTGGCGTGATGTTATGTTATGATTGGCCTGTTGGTCTAGTGGTTAGTGACCCTGACTGCTAGGACGGAGGTCGTGGGTTCGATTCCCACACAGGACAAATCTTTGTGCGATGAGTACGATTATTTGTTCTGTATCTGGGTGTATAATTTATCTATAATATGTATGTATTTAGAAATATATAAGTATGTTTATCAGTTGTCTGGTTGCCATAGTACAGGCTCTGCCTAGTTTGGGATCAGATGGCGGTGTGTTGGTTTTCCCAAGATATTATTATTATTATTAGATTTTATGTTAAGGCACCTAAATGGACAACTAAATAAAAGTGCAGTTGATACTACAACAACAGAGCTTCACTCGGGTGACTGTTATTTCATGTTTAGTTCCATGTTCACACGACTCCGACCAAATCACATAGAATTAAAGTATCATCATCATCATCATCATCATATCAGCCGAAAGACGTCCACTGCTGGACATAGGCGTCCCTCAAGTGTCGCCACATTGACCGGTCCCGTGCGACTCGCATCCAGCGGGTCCCCGCAACCTTCACCAGGTCATCGGTCCACTTACTGGGAGGCCTTCCAACGCATCGTCTTCCGGATCCCGGTCACCACTCCAGAACTTTTCAGCCCATCGGCCATCCGTTCCAATGTGTTCCAATGTGCTTTACCCACTGCCACTTAAGTTTGGCAATTTTACTGCCACTTAAGTTTGGCAAAGCCGCTCGGGTCGATCTTTAGGTTAAGCCGTGCTTGCCTAGGTTGGTCTGTGGATGGGTGACCACCCATTACATACCGAGTTTCCTCCGTGCCTCGGAAAGCACTTTAAGCCGTCGGTCCCGGCTGTCATTTGAAGATCTTTGACAGTCGTTAAAGTAGTCAGTGGCCCAAAAAGTCTGACAACCAGTCTTACCAAGGGGTATCGTATTTCCCAGTAGTAACTGGGTTGTGGAGGTCAGATCAATCGCTCCATGTAAAATACTGGTATTCAGCTGCATCCGGTTAGGCTGGAAGCCGACCCCAACATAGTTGAGAAGAGGCTAGGCAGATGATGATGATGACTTAAGTTTGGCAATTTTTCGGGCTACGTCGGTAACCTTGGTTCTCTTGCGGATGTCTTCGTTTCTGATTTGATCACGCAAGGAAACTCCGAGCATAGCCTTCTCCATTGCCCTTTGGGTGACTTTAAGCCTTCTGATGAGGTCCATTGTGAGCGATCACGTTTTCGGTCCCGTATGTAATCACTGGCAACACACACAGAATTTTGTCTTGAGACACTGCGGTAAGTTGGACGAGAAGATACCACGCAACTTCCCGAACGCTAATTAAAGTCCTGCCAACTGCCGATGTCCATCACCGTTAGATCAACTCACAAATTAATTAATTTTTCACTTTTGATTCATTTTATGTTCATGTTGCGTTTGAATTATAGTGGTCATTTCGGTTCAGCTGCTACTGGTGAGACTGGAAGCCGTCTTAAACATAGTTGGGAAAAGTCAGATGACGATGATGACGTCGGTCGCTTCATTTGCAAAACATAACAAATCAAAGGGAGAAATAAACAAAAGTGTTTCACTTTACGTTTTAAGTGTACTCGACCAACCTCGAGGACAAGTGTATACTTTTTAAACCAGATATAATTTGTTTCCCGACGTCTGTTATTTGTTTTAGTGGAAGTGAAAACACAAAGAAGGCTGCGTTCACACCAGGGCTGCGGGCTGTTCGAAAGAGATACCGCGGCCCTGGAACACAAAGGGCAAGGAAGGAACATGGATGGGTTTTAGTCAGTACAAGTCTGACACTCCCTTCCGCTCTGCCCAGGGAGAAGTCATTTGATGATTTCCCATCCGCAAAAAAAAAAAAAAAGGCTGCGTTCACAAAAACACTTTGTGGTTGGTGTCCGAATTTTCGTGTTGTATAACCTAATGGGTAGTTTTAATATTTAATGCAACCCTTCGCACGCAGCTAATGTAAGTCTTGGGTGTGTCTATGGATTAAGAAGGTTAAGCAGGCTGGGTATTCTAAGCCCGTTAAGTTCCTACTTAATTTAAATCCTAAAGGACTGTTACTCTGTAAGTCGGTTTTTTAGATTATTTTGAACAGAAACCACACAAATTGTAGGGGTATATCATTATGTATGTTCTTCAGACTTCTGTTTTTGACTGCCTCGTTGGTCCAGTGGTCGCAAGCGCGACTGTTGAGCATGAGGTCCTGGGTTCGATTCCCAGGTCAGGCAAAGCGCTATTGGGTTTTTCCATCAGGAATTTCTCAGTAGTAGCCACGGAGTCTGGATTTGTGCCCGGTTGATGGCAATAGGCTCGCCCACATGGGACTTTAACATAACTGGAGTAATGTGGGTGTACTATTAGGTACACCTCTGCCTAACCCTACGGGGATTACGTGATGTTATGTATGTATGTTCTTCAGAATTGTTGGTCCTTAAAAAAATTAAAACCATTGAAAATACATACGTAAGTCGTACTCTTCATCTTTTTCCCATGGGGGTAGGCACAAACTAAAGAACGCAATCTGCTTCGACTTTTCGTCCACGTTTATAAATATTGTATTCTGTTCATTCACGCAAGCCGCCGCGCCTGTTGAAAAAAAGCTTCGAATGAGATGACAAAAAAATAATAGCTTATTTTATTTGATTTGTGTTACACATATAATATTATACACGATGAATGGGCTGCGTGAGCAGCGGTGGCCCAGTGGTAGCGACCCTGACTTACGAACAGTAGGTCGTGGGTTCGAACCCAGGCAGGCGCATTACTCTGTGTAATTTATTACATCACCACTGCTCTCAAAAACGGTGAAGGAAAACATCGTGAGGAAACCCGCACGGACTAGAACCAAAAAATCGAAGACATGTGACATCTACCAATCCGCACTGGGCCCGCGTGGTGGATTATAGCCCATTCCCTCTCAAAGAAAGGAGGCCTGTGTCCCAGCAGTGGAACATTATAGGATGATGAATGGGCTGCGTGAAGGATGATATGGAAAGGTCTGTGATGAGATGAGAATGAATAAAGGAGTATGGAAGAAGAAGACATGCTGCGCCGAACCCAAATAAATTGGGATAAGGGCAGGAGAATGTTGATGATAATGAGTATGCAACATCCAATCAAAATTGTGTTGTAAACCACGAAAACCAAAATCCATTAACCTACACAACTAAACGAAGTAACAAAGTTGTCATAACATTAGATGGCTTAATCTTCGAACCTTGGGAGTGGGGCACATGTGTTAATTACTTGAAACGCTCATGATTAATCGGTCGGCCATTTTCCAAATACATGTTAATGTTTACTTCTGGTACTATTGATTTAGTAGAACTGATAAATGGGCAACACACTTCAGTCACAAAAATGGAAATGGTTTTGAATTTCAACATCTGCCTAGCTAACCTTTTGCCCACCGTGTTAGGGTCGGCTTCCAGTCTAACGCGATGCAGCTGAACACCAGTATTTTATATGGAGCGACTGCCTATCTGACCTCCACAACACAGTTAGTACTGGGTAATATCGGACCACTGCTTACTGTAACGCCTGTCAAAGATAAACAAATTCAGCCGGGATCAAAGACTTAACGTGCATTCCTAGGCACGGAGGAAACTGGATATGTAACGGGTGGTAACCCATCCATGGAACGCGTGTAACTTAGGCAAGCGCAGCTTAATCTGAAGATGACGGGCGGCTATTTTTATTGAGAAACTAGCTCTCCACATGCTTATCAAATTACGGTTAGATACTAATATCTAACCGTAATTTGGTAAGCATTTGAAGACGTGCAAACGTCTGGCGAATCTTGAACTGTTTGACTACTTTGCTGATTTGCAAATATTTAATTTCGTTGAAAAAGGTATTCTTACAGGTGTCGTTAGTAGTAGTCAAAATAATGTAGAGCGGTAAGTCTTTAAGTGGTCCACCTGGACCCCCAAGGGTCTAGACACAGACATGCTTGAGGTCTGTGACAGAGAAAAAATAAAATTGGGGGCGTATGAGAGGTAAATGGGTATCCTACAAGAGCGGATCGCATTTAGGCAGGCCATCAACAAAATGTAGGTTTCCCAAAGTAACGATAGTGTACCTGTAAAGTGTAGGTCATTAATTTCACCCAGCCATTTACAAAATGATCCCTACAGCGAGAGAACATTTTCTCTTCCGAGAACTTGAGGGCTTATAAAATAAACGTGAAATTTTGTCAATTAAAGTAAGTACGAGAAAAACTCTCACCGGTTTTCTCAATTAAAAACGTTCCCGGCTTGTTCGAATGAATATAATTCTAATGATTCCTTCATTAGAAGAGATGAAATATGGATAATACGATTTTTTTTTATATCAATAAAATATGTCCATATTTTTTTCAAGACAGTTCTTCCACAACTGTATCTTTGTGCACTACAGTCGTGGTTTTTTTTCATTTATTTGTACTAATGTTTTATTTTCACATACAACTATTTAACTACGTCTAACGTCGTTCAATGCCTATAGTTGGCAGTGCTTTTTTTTTTCAATCTATACAGCTATATTGGTATGAATTGTTTTTTAAATACTAGCACTAATGAAGACATAAAGAAACTGTTAAGTCTTTACTTAACAATTGAAAAATAAATAAACAACGGCTTTTTATAAAAAAGCTGTTTATTTCTTTTTTAATGAAAGGAAAACTGACTGTATCTTCTTACTCGCTACTCCCTTTTTTTTTGTTGTGAAATCATCAACTGACTTCCGCTCCGGGCAGAGCGGAAGGGAGTGTCAGACTTGTACTGACTAAAACCCATCCAAGTTCCTTCCTTGCCCTTTGTGTTTCTGACAACTGATATTACTTTAAAAAACTCAAACAATTACTTGTAGTGGCCTCCTACTAGGTGAACTGATAACCTGTTGAAGGTTGCGGAGATCCGCTGGATGCGAGTCGCACGGGACTGGTCAATGTGGCGACAATTGGGGAGGCCTATATCCAGCAGTGGACGTCTTTCGGCTGAAATTATGACGATGATGAATTACTTGTGGATAAGGTTTCTTTTACTTAGTTAATTAGGTTGTTAGTAAGCTGTTTTAGGTAGTAACTACTAATCTATTTCAACAAAAATGATTAGGTACAAACTTGGTAATATAATTTTAAGGTACTTGCAACAGAAAAAAAAACCCGTGTAGATTTCACCCATGCTATTTTTCAAAATCTACAACAATACACATAAGCACCGAAATAAATTAATCCCACATCACTTTTCCTATAATTAAAGACATACTATTTGATTGACCTTGTTGTACTCAATCGGGTTGACTTCACGCGAAAATCTAAGCCGCGTCCTTCGATCCGGATACGTCCTTCAATCAAGGATGTATCCTTGGCTATTCGGCATTCAAGCTTAAAGACTAGTGGCAAGATATATGGGGAAGTCGAAACGTTCAATTATAAGGTTTTCACATGGCATGGCATGTTGACCTTTGTTTTACATGGAAAACGTTTCAGCGAGAATTCGCTTATGCTTGTAGTGATCGGAAGACCAAAATAATAAGTACATTTTAGTAGTTAATTGGTCCTACGAATCTATTAAAATTGTTTTACGAGTGATGGAGAATTGATTGCCCTTATAGATATTTTGGATGATTTAAGTACGTTTTTTGGGATTTGTAAGTATAATATGACTGTGTGAACCCTTTCTCGCGAATTCTATGATTCCTAAAGAGAAAAACGATTGCAATGTTGACCGCGGTTCTGTTGAGCTTGTATTTCATGTGAAAATCTCGATTTATTTTGAAGAATTTGTTTTTAGCCGGCAGAACTTTTATAGTTTTACTGTTTATATTCATGTTTTACTTAGTTAATTCATATAAACTCTGTGAAAAAATGAACTGTAAAGTTAAATTCCTTATTAAGCACGTTTCAAAATAATTAGGCTTTCCCGGAATTCCATTCTATTGATCTTTATTTGTCAACATTAGATTTACATTTCCAATTTGTAACCTACAAAGGCCTCAAGTTTTGGTTCCCTTATAAAGTTGATCGTGGAAACTTCGAATCGGACTTTTTATTTTATTTAACCATCATTTTATTTTACCATCATTCTTTTCTCAAGGGATTTTTGCGGGCAATTTCGCTATTTAACTTGGGAAGGCTAAAAATAGCCTTAGATTTCGTATTCTGAAAATTTCATTACAGTTTATTAAATATTGACAGATAGATAAGATTGTGAAAGAAATACTCTAAAACAAAAATTCAAGGTTAGGTTAACATTAGTAATTAGGTACTTAGTTTTTCATTGCAATAGGTAGTAGTTATCGTATAATTTAGTTTAGTTAATTTTGCTTTAACTCTTGAAGGCATCGCTTCAAGCCCGGGGGAAAAGTTGCACGGTAAACTAACTCATTCGATTAGATTTTGTTTTCGTATTGGCTAAACAGTTTAACAGATAACTTGATTGGTCCGTTGCTTCCTTCTCCCCATTTTTATCTAGCACATTACCCATCACGTACGAGTTTTTTAGCGTTTTCGAGCTATGAGCAGATTTGTTGCATGTTGTCCTTATCGTGTCGAAGAGGCTCCTCAGCAGGAGACTCTTCATTCCTTACCATCTGTCACCAATTCATTCGTACGAGTGAGAAGAATATTCTGCACGAGTATCATTTTCGCGTCTCGCATATTAAACATAAATGGTTGACACGTATCGCTCCGCTTCCACGCGAGCTCTCGAGATAGTTCGAAAATATAGTGAAAATTGCTGTGTTTATGTCGTGTGTGTGGTGCTCAACGCTCAGGATGACAGTGACGAGGATTTTAAAGTATTGTGTATCCTTCCTTTAACCGCACTGTCATTTTTTCCAAGTATTCCTACGCAGTGCGCCCTAAATCTTTTTGCAACGGCCAATATTCGAGTCTGTCGCATAATACAGCTGAATTTTGACTAAGTTTAATTTAATTGTATATCTTGAATGTTTGTGTTGTGATTGAAATTTTGTGTCAAATAATGAGTCTTATAATATATTACTTGATCATGAATGAATAATAATAAACCGCGTAAACATTTGGTCCTTCAGCCATATTCGTGTCGTAGAATCAGTAGCCAGCCATTCTTTGTTATCGTTGTAAACCCGCGTATTTGTACCAAAGTATTTGGTACAAATACGCGGGTTTACAACAGCCACGTGGTAATTTAGGTATCTCGATAAAATCTCGCTTAAACCGCATTATTTCGTAACGTTTTGCAGCCTTAGCTAGTAATCGTACTAGTGGAAATATCGTTCACCCCCACATTGTCGAGAGATTTGTCGAAAGAAAATGTAATAACTAACATCACTCCTTATTGTGGTCCGGGAATCAGCCTACAGCTGCCTGCACGCCCGCCGGTGCCGCCCGTGCCGTCGCCGCCGTCGGGTGACTCATCAACTCTTCTTGCTCGAACAAATAGACGTCGCGCTATGCTCATTATCCGATAAACATAGTGGGGGTACCCATTTGTTTCGGGGGCCTACTACTGTACTCATCACAACCGCGCGTGTTACTATCGTATACTATGGTGGAAATGAGCATAGTTTTCAGCGCTTCTCAAAGTAATTTTATAACTCATGATTGTTGTCAACGCTTAGGTTTGAACATAAATAATCGATCTACTTGCTACCGTTTTACTACCGTTGATAGACAATATATATTGTCCTCCAGGCCCGATTCAAATGTTGATCGGTGCCTCGATTTTCCCGCATATACTCTTATCGAAACAAGTTCAAGGACAGCCATATAGCATATTTCGCCTCTCGCTGTAGAAATCGTCCTTGGCTATGTTATTTTAGGTGTCGCCCCGCTTATTGCTGACAGCAACACGACCGTTTCATATTGCTGTACCGCTGATCCGTTGGACTCTGTGATCCAAAAATTCTGGGAATTAGAGGAAGTAGATGTTCCCCCGGTACTCATGGGATTTGTCGCGCCTGTCGTCCTGTGTGCTAGATTTCTAATAAAGCAGCTTTGGCTGTGTTATTGTGACTGGGATGATATCCCACCTGAAAATATAATCAGGCTGTGGATTCGCTTTAAGGCAGAGATTCCTTTGCCTTCCTTCTGTAATATAAAAATCCAACGTCACGTTGGTATCATCGCCGATAGTGTAGTCACTATCTTGGCTTTCGCAGACGTTGAGCTTTGTGCTATTCTTCTCCTAGATCAACTAATAAAAAATGTCGTAGTCGCTTGTCAAACAGCATTGTTTTGGGAAATATATTCGCGTTTTTGGATTCGACAGTCGCACCTTGTTGGGTATATTCGTCGCCCTATCGGTAGAACACCTTTATGGCCAACAGAGTGTCGAAAATACACAACGATATAACGCCACAGAATTTGTACCTCGTGTCCTGTATGGACAATCTCGCAGATTGTCTGTCACATGGACTCAAATTATCGACCATCCGCTTTGGTTCAATGGTCCCCCGTGACCCCACTTAGACGTCTCACAGTAGCATTTCGTTTCTGTCAAACCTTCTTCGGTGTTTGAAGCACCCGAAGAGATGAACTCTTCGTTGCTAGCTGCTACACCAAATGAAGATCTAATAATCTTTCTTTGGTCAAACATATCTCGTTTTGGAGTATATTGCTTCGAGTAGTAATTTACATTTGTCTTTTCACTAAATTGTTATCTTTTTGATACCGCATGTCAGCGTCGGATTACGCCTTCGCTGAATTATTCGTTTTTCGTCAACTTCGACGCCTTTATTTCTCCGCTTAGTTTGCTAAGCTCTGGGAAGTCAAAAACTTTAGGCCTACCTTTCGACACCTAAAAACGCTTGCTTTAACTCCAGCGCACTTTTCGAATCTCACGCCTTTAAAGTACTTAACTGCAGAGGAAATAGAGGAAAAACTTATTACTGATAGAAACGAGTTGCTAGATAGTTTAGAGCAGTCGCTTTGGAAGTGCTGGATTAGTAGATACCTCCTTATTTTGCAATCACGTCGCAAATGGAACACGCCGGTCGATCCAGTCGCTGTCATCACAGTCGTGGTTCTTATAACCAATAATTCGCCTCTACATCGGCTTTTAGGTGTCATGGAGGAAATTTTCCCTAACTCACTTGCATCGCTCGCTTCCCGTCGTGCATGCTTTGCTTGTTACCTAACCATTAGATTCATCGAGTTCGTCATTCAAGGTTAGGTTAACATTGGTAATTAGGTACTTAGTTTTTCATTGCAATAGGTAGTAGTTATTGTATAATTTAGTTTCGTTAATTTTGCTTCAACTTTTGAAGTCATCCCTTTAAGTCCGGGGGAATTGTTGCACGGTAAACTCAATCGATTAGATTCCGTTTTCGTATTGGCTAAACAGTTTGACAGATAACTTGATTGGCCCGTTGCTTCCTTCTCCCCATCCTTCTTTAGCATATTGCCCATCGCCTAAATCCATTCATCCCATCCACGAGTGTCATTTTCGCGAATCAAATAAAAAATAATAATGGCTGACACATATCGCTCCGCTACCATGCGAGCTCTCAAGATATTTCGAAAATATAGTGAAAATTGGTGTGTTTATGTCGTGTGTGTGTGGTGCTCAACGGTCAAGAAGACAGCGACGAGGATTTTAAGGTAATGTGCATCCTTCCCTTAACCGCACTGTAATTTTTTCTAAGTATTCCCACGTACTGCGCCCTCCATCTTTTTTGCAACGGTTAATTTTCGAACCTGCAGCGTTTTTTTTTTTAATTGACGCTCCCTCGAGTTAACGCTAACAAAAATAACGCAAAAATATGGTTACAAGAAATCAGATTACTGTGTCGCCCAGCACAAAATCTGACTGGCACGTTCAAACTTATTTTTAACGGAGCCATTGACCCTTCTATCGCTAGATAAAAATAAAATCTGCTTGAGGCGCGGAGACAAACGGTGTTTTAATTGCTTTAGCTTTTTAACAGATGAAAGGTAAGGTTAAGGATTTTTTCCGATAAATTTTGTCGTTTCCAATATTCTGAATGTTTTAATGTATGTGTTAATTCTTAGGTGATGACTGCTGAGGGGTTCCGTTGCATGAATATTAAAACTTCCGTAAACATTGTGCAATATAATTCCGTAAACATGGTTTAACAACAGTGAAACAATTTTATTCTTTGCCAATTAAAGACGCCAGATCTCGCCGTGAGGAAACCCCGAGTTGTGAGCTCTTTCCGCTTAAACTAACAAGCAGTATAGTTTGTCCTCATTTTTAGTCAAACAACTTTATTCAAAAGACCTGAATTAAACGATTTACGAAAATGTAACAAACAACTTTATTGGTGGAAAACCATTTTAATAGGTTCATTTGCTTCCCACAGCTTTGAAAGTCATCCGAAGACAGCAACGGCCACGTAAAAATAAAATAAAAATTACTTCCAGCTGTATTCTAAATAATGACTAAGCACATACGTATTAATTCAGAATTAAAGGCTGGTTATCTGCCTAGCAAATGTTAAACTATGTTGGGGTCGGCTTTCAGTCTTACCGGATGCAGCTGAATACCAGTATATTATATGAAGCGACTGCCAATCTGACCTCGATATCCCAGTTAGTGCTGGGGAATGCGAAACCCCTTGGTAAGACTGGTTGACTTTCGGGCCATTGACTACTGTAACGACTGTCAAAGATCTACAAATGATAGGCAGGACCAACGACTTAACGTGCTTTCCGAGCCACGGAGGAAACTCGATATGTAATGGGTTCCCATCCACGGATTTAACTAGGTTAGCACTGCTTAACCTAAAGATCGACCGGAGTGACTGTTATTATTCAGCCACGAGCCTACTTATTAAAGACTGGTTATATGATAAGCTAATGGGTTTCCTAACCAGATGCAGCAATAATAACAGACGGTAATAAAATCGAGAATGATTAAAAATCCAATTAACTGAATTCATGAAGGAAATCAAATTTCAAATTAACTTTTATTACAGTTCTTGGTATAATTTCGACACTGCTATCCTGCGTGAAGTCATATTACTTCAACATCTGTTGCTCCAAAATGTCATTGAAATATTGGTACACTCGCGAGCATCGATATATTCACACTCGGCATACTCAGCTTAAAATGGCACCACAGCTGTGTCTCTCCAGTAGACGTGTGGGCTTGGTAACTATAATGCCACATGTTTTCGATTTTTTTGGTTCTAGATCGTGTCGATTTCCTCAAAATGTTTTCTTTCACCGTTTTGACAGAAGTCACAAACCACTGCTTTCTTAATGTAAACTTAGTAACTTTAAAACGTAATTTTCTCCTACAGATTTCCTCCTTTGGTTACAAATATAGTCGTTTGTAACCCATATCATTATTGAAACACCTTCATCTTATCCCAAAGTTACATTCGTTATTTTACGAGAAAATCGCTTTTGAGTTTGGGAAAGTCATATTTAAGCATGAAGAACAAGCAAAGAGAGGCTTACAGAGAGCAGTGGGTGAAGTCGCGCTGTAGATGATGAAGATGAAGTGTATACATATTTGTGCTCATGACTGTACGTACAGTCATTTGACAAGGTATAAATATTTTGATCCAGTCATCTGACATGGTATAAACAATTGCTCCGGATATCCGCTGTTGGCGCAGACTCAAACAGAACTTTATTTATTTAGTATTTAGCATTAATATTGTAAATTGGTATTCATTAATGGGTATATTTCCTTTGATTTTAATGGGTAATGGGAAGATTATGTGAATGGGAATAGAATGTTATCGGGCGATATTTAGGGGTTTGTTTTAAATAGTTGTTTAGGTGGACTTATTGGTATGAATTAGTAACGATTAGGTAACTTGTTCGTTTCACGAGTTCTATTTTTAACCAAACCTATTAACATAGCCTGGGGTGGTCACGTTATCTCCAAAGGGTTAGACAAAGGTGTACCAAATATTCAACCCATTTCAACAGAATATGAGATTGAATATGAGATGAGATTCGTCTCATGTAAAACAGAGCAAATCTAGATAATTGAGTACAGATCGAAACAATTGGCTGAGAAATTCCTGATTGATGATACCATCTTTTTATGATATTTAATTTGAATTCAGAATAAACCATCGATACCGATAAACCGTCAAATCATATAAATCTCTTCACTACAATTCTACATATTCATGCAAAAAATAAAGCAGGAAAAGCAGCAGCGGATAAAGAATCCCGGTATGCCGATAACCGGAACCGCTAAGCTCCTCAATATCCTGCGACTATTACTTCGGGAACTGTAGTGTGGTTGCAATTTTCCGGTACTTGGAAGAAAATTTATTCTTTATTTTAGTTCCGTTTTAAGGTCACAGCACACTAATCAAATCGGAAAGGGATCAGCACCGTATCAATACGAGCCCTTTTTTTTCGGATTGGAAATCATCAAATGACTTCTCCTGCTCTGGACAGAGCGGAAGGGAGTGTCAGACTTGTACTGACTAAAACCCATCCATGTTCCTTCCTTGCTCTTTGTGTTCCAGGGCCGCGGTATCTCTTTCGAACAGTCCCGCAGCCTATCAACTCGAGCCCTTCAGTATTCTTTGTATGAAACTCCCTACTGCAACGCATACTAATCGGAATCGTAACGTAACAGGCGCGGCGTCAACTCACCTGTGGCTCGTCGTCCTCGCACTTACGTCTCTCCGTACCCAAGCTTACGTCTCTTCGTCCACCCTTACGCACACTACTGCTGCCACATACGCTATCATTCACAGAGCAATTTCCAGTCGTGTAGCCCGCGTATTTTATTAAATCTACACTTCAGGATTGGGTTTAAACTGATCTGGTTCCAACCAGATCAACCAGCGGTCGGCGAGCCGTATATAAGCGCGTCGTCGCGCGCCTAACCGTAGCGGAGTCCACGTATCGGAGCTGCTTGATCCACTAGCTTACGTTAGGTTGACGCCTGTTTGACGGCGTGTCAAAAGGCGATACGGTGCTGATCCCTTTCCGATTTGATTAGTGTGCTGTGTATTATTGATATAGGAGCGCGTTCCGTTGTTTGTTTTTTTTTTGTTTTAAGTTTTTAAAGAATTGGAACTTATTTTTTCAAAAGAAGAATGTTTTTCATTATTTAGTTAGGTAGTTGAGAAGCAATAACAGCCGCACGTGTTGATCTTCAAGGCTAAGCAGCGCTTGCCTGGGTCGGTATGTGTATGGGTGACCCCCTATTACAAATCGAGTTTTCCTGCCGGCTGTCATTTGTAGATATTTGACAGTCGCTACAGGTAGTCGGGGTCCACCACCAGTCTTACCAAAGGGTATCGTATAACACGTACATACCAGTACTAATTGGGTTGTAGAGTCGTCTCATGTAAAATTGTGGTATTCCGTTGTATTCTGATAGACTGGAAGCTAAACACAAAATAGTTGGGAAAAGACTATTACTGCAGATGATGAGTTAGTTTAATACCTTCTTGACCAAACAGTAGAATATTGGGTAATAGTTGACTTCTAAAATAATATCGTACGTGAGATAAGTATGTTTATTATTGCCCAAACTTTGCGATTTCGGTTGCCGATCAGAAACTAGGGAGGGGCTTTTTAGGGTAGGGTTGCATTACGGCTCCGTCGTGGTCGTCGTCTAACTGTATGTCTGTTCGTCCGTCCATCTCTCTGTCACAAGGCTGTATGTATAACCTGATTACATTTTTATTAATTTTATTGACACATCAAATATAATCACGCTTGTAATCCTCGAAGGGTTAGGCAGAGGTGTACTTTATAGTTACACTCACATTTCGCCAGTTATGTTTAAGTCCCATGTAATAAGGGGCGAGCTTATTGCCGTCGACCGGGCACAAACCCAGACTCCGTGCTGCTACTGAGAATCTCCTGATGGAAAAACCCAATAACACATTGCCCGACCCGGGAATCGAACCCAGGACCTAATGCTCAGCTGTCGCGCTTGCGACCACTAGACAAATGAGGCAGTCACGTCGAGGAAGGCAATTTTATTGAGTTGATAGAAAAGTCAGCCAGTAGTTACGTGATATCGCGTATATATATATATTCATATATATTCAGGTTAAAAAGGTATTAAGTTGTGATACTTTTATGGCACAATAACACTAGATATGTACTAGTGATAACAATGATTATAGGTATGGTGAAGAGATTAATTACAGATAAATTGAAAAGGGTACGGGCTTTTTCCGTATTTTTGTATACAATAGCTTAATGCTAATAGTTTAGTTAGGTACTTTTACCTACAGGATGTAAGGGACAATATCTGCCAGTAAAAGTTTCGACAAAATCGGTCCAGCCGTTGCGGAGATTAGCTGATTAGCCGGAACAAACAGACACACAGAAACACTAAAATTGTTATAAGTTCCGTTTATACTTTCATATGCTGTATATGCTTTGATGGATGGAGAGGGAGAGGAAGACCAAAGAAACGATGGTGGATTGTGCGAAGAACGATATGAAAGACTTGAAAGACCGTAGTGGGCACGATGGGCATGCCTACAACCCTCTTTGAGGTCGATAGTCTGATGTTCTACACAAGGCCTTAATAAAATAACAAAAAACATTACATTATACACTATTCGTCGTCGATCGTGATTTACATTCAAACAAACACTTTTTTGTGATTTCGTGATGAAACAGGCTAACATTTTCATTGTTAAAAGAAAACCAACCTATCCGAAGCGGCAAATTCATTTAAAAAACGCCTATGTCATAAATAAAGTGTAACGAATCGGAGGAGAGCTTCTAAAATTTTCAAGCTCGCCGCGCCCGCTCCTGTATTCTAAAGTCTGTTGATTATTCTGAAAATCTCACAAATCAGAGGCGGGTGAAAAAAACTCGAGCTCGCTGCACTTGCTCTTGCATATTATTAGTTTCCTCTTGTAAAATTCATCATTAAACTACTACCACTCAACGAAGATTTCCCTTTTTTTTTTCGTCGTCTCTTTGGTGATTTTAGGGCCATGCCCACCACCTATTTTGAGGGCTTGATCCGCGCCTGTGCGAAAGTAAGTTTGTTTGTTACCTTTTCACGCCTGTACCACTGAACCGATCATTCTGAAATTTTGCATGTACAGTGTCAGATGTACAGAAACGGACATAGGGTACCTTTCATCCCGAAAACAAGTACTATTCCCGAGGAAAATCACAATAACCATCTTATGATAATAGATGGCGCCACGTGCCTTTCGAATCATGATTGAATAAAATTTTTACAAGCAAAGTACAACCCGAATTGATCGTCTAATTCTAAGTTAACGTAAGCGAAGCCGCGGGCAAAAGCTAGTGAAAGATACAGGAGTAAATGATAGCGTCATGGTTGACAGAGGAGAATGGAAAAACGTGACGTGCCGAGCCCAAGTAACACGGAACAAGGGCAGGAAGATAATGATTTATCTATCTATCTATATATATAAAATTCAAAGTCGGACTGACTGACTGACTGATATATCAACGCACAGCCCAAAGGGCTGGTCCTACATGAAATTTGGAGGGTGTATTCTTTGTGAAGAGTAAGTATCCACTAAGAAAGGGTTTTACGAAATTCCACCCCTAACAGAGTGATATGGGGTGTCGAATTTTCGTGTGAAACTTTTTATTCACGGGGTTGATTGACTTGAAAATTGGTGTACACACTCTTTAATTAAAATGATGAGACACGTGTATCACATTTTTTCCAGAATCATCCCCCAACAGAGTCTAATAGGGCTTCGAAAGTCACGTAGACGGGCGAATGGCGCACATGTTGCGCAGGGCGTCCGGGGCGTGATTTTTTTAAAATTACCTATGAAAAATTTTTTTTTGGGGGACTCTAAATGATGTTCCCACTGAATATGTGGTAACCGTTTTCGCGTCGGTGTCCCGTTCCATCCCGTTATCTCACATAAACTATTATAAATGTGAAAGTTTGGATGGATGGATGTTTTTTAATCAATCACGCCAGAACGGCTGAACAAATCTGGATGTAAATTAGCACAAAGATAGATTATTGTCTGGTATAGAACATAGATTACTCATTATGTCAGAAGTAAGATCCAGTAGGCAATTCCCGAACTCCACGCGGGCGAAGCCGCCGAAGTAAAAAGCTGTAATTTTGAAATAACAAACAAACACTATACAATTTGTATTGTAGAGAAAAACATAGATTCATTAAAATCACCAAAAAACATTCTTCCAACTAAAATAAAACAAAACGCATGTTTTTCCATCTTATCTAAAACAGCCCAAAACATTATTATTACGCTACATCAAAGGATTTCAATTTACCTCAGACACCCAAAAACTTGGGGTCAAGCAAGACCCATTTATAAGGCAGAATATATTTTCCGGAGATCCTACGTGGAAATGAGGCCTTTCTGGAAAGCCACTTGATTATAATAATGAGACTGGCCCAGTATTAGGCTTAGATCCCTACAAGAATAATTATGAAGGCCTTTTAGTCAGGTGTTTTTTTAGGAAAATGCTATTTGAATTTTTGTTTCGTTTGGCCTACTGAGTTTTGTCCCACATAACAAAATCCTGGGTCGTCCCAAACAATATGCTTCCTTCGTCCTTTGTTGATCTGTTCTGGTTTTATCACTTGTCTCCTGGACTTGTTTCCCAGCTATATTGTGAAGATCAGATAAGAAGTCATCATCATCCGCTTAGCCTTTTTCTAACTATGTTGCGGTTGGCATCCAGTCTACCTGGATGCAGAAGAATGCCAGTATTTTACATGGAACAACTGACTTTTGAACTTAAGTGGCAGTGGGCAGGGCACATTACTCGCAGAACCGATGGCCGATGGGGCCGGAAAGTTCTGGAGTGGCGACTGCGAACCGGAAGACGTTGCGTTGGAAGGCCTCTCACTAGGTGGACCGATGACCTGGTGAAGGTTGCAGGGATCTGCTAGATGCGAGTCGCACGAGACCGGTCAATGTGGTGAAACTTGGGGGAGGCCTATGTCCAGCAGTGGACGTCTTTCGGCTGAAATGATGATGATGATGATGATGACTGCCTTTCTGATCTCCACAACGCTGTATCTGGTTACACTGGACTTACATCTTAATTACGAAAACGCTATATTCCTTCTAGGATCGGTAAACTTAAGCGCAGAAGCTAAGCACAGAATTCCATAGTTGCTTTTATAAAAGCAGCCTGGTGTCTGGGTTAGTGACAAGAAGCTAGCATATTACATGAAACTTATAGCATAACTAGCTATTGCCTAAGGCGGCGTCCACATAGATCGTACTACTGGAATACAAAGTAGTTCCTTCTAGATAGAGGTTTATCCTTGTTCAAATTTCATTCAAATCCGTTCAACTGTTTAGGCTTAAAATATAGATGGGGATGGGATAAAGTAGCTGTACTAGTAAATTATGAAGATGAGAATTATCTTCAACGAAGTAAGCCTTCAGTTAAAATTTAATTACAAGGCACTTGAATAAGTCTAGACATTTCTAAGCCACCCTTTTATCTACCTTCTTGTAATAAATATTATTGGAATCATTTCTTGAATAAAAATGTTTCTCAATTAATATTCAATTAGCAATTGAGGTTTAGTGGTTATGGCTGCGGGACTGTTCGAAAGAGATACCGCGGCCCTGGAACACAAAGGGCAAGGAAGGAACATGGATGGGTTTTAGTCAGTGCAAGTCTGACACTCCCTTCCGCTCTGCCCAGAGCGGGAGAAGTCATTTGATGATTTCTCGCTCTGGGCATCCGTAAAAAAGTAAGGTTTAGTGGTTATGTACCAATTTGGAATAATGATGTACCTAGTCTATCTGTCTTATGAGCTTTTTGGAGTCTTGAAGTTACTCCCGAGATAAGTTATAGTAAAGTTATTCATGGGGCTTATTTATTTTTGAATAATGTGTGGTTAATTGACGCACTACTGTTTGTAATTGATTGATGACTGGTTGTGGTGTTTTAGAGTTATAAATTGTAATGTTTACGTGGCCAGCATGTTCGCCTCCAACAGTCTGGTGATGTATCTGAGCGGTAAAATCAAAACGATCAAAGGAGGAATCGCAAAACTACGCTTAGAATTCGTAATAGCAGCCATCCTTTGGTTGCCACCATCGTAAGTAATAAAAAAGGTGCTGGTGGCATCCATAACCTCCCCCATTTTTAGAAATCGGTTAAAAAGGGGCCTATCTTTTCAAGGAATTTTCATTTTGTCCAATTTAAATTTGAAATCATCATTTCCACAAATAATTATGACGGATGGTTGACATATTATAATAATATACTCAATCTACTTTACCACCTTACAAATCCTTGTTTTGTTTATTTACATAGAAAAATAAATAAACATTACTGCTATGACAAACTTGGTATTATTTCGTCCAATCCTCGGTTAATCACAACTAGTTAATTAAAACGAAAACAATGGTTTCATTGACGTCTGTTGTTGGGAATATAGTAAGTAACAGAGGTAAATAAGCATCAGGTGTTCATATACAAGCCAAGGTTAGCTCAAATTGAGAATAATTTAAGAATTTGTTCTCGGTTTTTGTTGAGTCCATCCAAATTGAAAGTAAAATCGATCGGAAGTGAATCGATTGTCACCTTTAAGTACGTCTGTCATGTTTTTACCTTTAATAAAATTCTTATAATGCTTTTACAGACTTATAGTGGTACGTAAATGGTTAGAGTAATCTAAATTCAATTAAGATTATTGTGTTGGTTTTTCCCAATATATATAGACGTATTTTAAAATGATGCTCTGTTATGTATCTTTCAAAACTAGATTTGACTTTAGATAGTAGGTATATCAAATCAAAGAGATCTCAGCAAACAGAGAGGGGCCCCCAAGGGTCGATGCCTGCCAGGGCTGCGGGACTGTTTGAAAGAGATACCGCGGCCCTGGAACACAAGGGCAAGGAAGGAACATGGATGGGTTTTAGTCAGTGCAAATCTGACACTCCATTCCCCTCCGCCCAGAGCGGGAGAAGTCATTTGATCATCCCATCAGAAAAAAAAACCCTATATGTAAAATGTATAATGGTACGTTCTCCAATATTATCATTGTATGAGCTTTTAGTAGTAGTGTTAAATAAGTTAACCCTCTTAAGTACAAATCGGTCATCGATCACAACAATCACGCAAGCCGGGTTAATAATAAATTACAAAGGCACACCGCTGAGAACTGAGGATATTAGAAGCACCTGTTCCGTTCACTATATTATGGTTTAAGCGTTAAGTAAAGCTTACGTTTACTAGCTGCAGCGTCGATTTAATCCTGTACGCCTTTAATGACGCAAATGGTTTACAAGATTGTATACTGCATTGACAAATAAATTGGAGTAGCAAGTCAATAGTAAGCATAGCATAATCAGCGTATAATATTCCCACTGCTGGAACACACGGCCTCCTCTCTAGAAGGGAAATGGGCTATATAATCCACCACGCGAGCCCAGTGCGGGTTGGTAGATGTCACATATCTTCGAATTTTTGGTTCTAGGACATGCCGGTTTCATCACGATGTTTTCCTTCGCCGTTTTTGAAAGCAGTGGTGATGAAATAAATTACACAAAGTAATGCGCCTGCCTTTGTTTGAACCCACGACTCACTGTGTGTAAGTCGGGGCGCCACCACTGGGCCACCACTGGGCCACCACTGCTTAAGCACTAGTAAGCATTGGATCCAATCTTAAGACTGAGTACCTAACATAATCTACCTATTTGCTTGCTACACATTTAACAACGGGTCGTTTTAATAATACATGTGACAATGGATTCCACAGATACATTTTGTATCTGTGGAACTGTCCCATTAGATGACTGAGTGTTACTGCTGAGCGTGGAGTCCTGAGTTCGATTTTCAGGCCCGACAAAGAGCTATAAGGGATTTCACAGAAGTGTGAGCTTGAAAGTAATGGTATAATAGTCCTTTGGTATGAAAAGTACGTTAAACCTTTGGTCTTGCGCCTGATCTCTCCCCGGCCGTGTCGAATTGCCGTCCGTTGCCGTCCGTGCCGGAATATGAGAGGGAAGAGAGAAGGCAACGAGTGCTTACGCATATATTTTTGTGCACTTGGTTTACTTCAGTCTTATTATAAAGAAGAAATATGGATTCGTCAAATGCATGTTTGTCGACCAAATAACATCACATGATTTGCGAAAAAAACATTGCTACCAAAATAAAATATTATTTATATCTCCGGACGGAAATTCTAGGCATGAAAAGCCGCTGACAGTCTGTTGACATCCTTAGTTACTGTGCGATGATTAGTTATTTAACCTTCAAATTACAGACTAGCCGGATTCCGTCATCCGGGTCAATTTCCATCGTTTAATCCTGAACATTAACAGCTCGTTAATTGGCTGTATCATCATCCTTTTAATCAATATTAGAAACGTAAACAAGATGATTAGGAAACATTTATGCGTCACCCATTTTTTGCTTCTGACTCTAACGATGCATCCACAATGAAGTTACTTTTTTGGAGCAACCTTTGCAAGTGAGTACAGAACTACGGGAGCAGCGGTGGCCCAGTGGTAGCGACCGACTTACGAACAGTAAGTCGTGGGTTCGAACCCAGGCAGGCGCATTACTTTGTGTAATTTATTTCATCACCACTGCTTTAAAAAAACAGTGAAGGAAAACATCGTGAGGAAACCAGCATGTCCTAGAACCAAAAATTCGAAGACATGTCACATCTACCAATCCGCACTGGGCCCGCGTGGTGGATTATAGCCCATTCTCTCTCATAAAGAGGAGGCCTGTGTCCCAGCAGTGGGAACATTATAGGCTGATGACGATGACATAACTACAATGAGTTATTTAATGTTGCCATATTAAATTACGTTTCCCAACTTTTGGTATGACACAGCCAGAAAGCGACGCGGTAGATCTCGCAGGAGATGACAGGACAAGCTGGACAGAATCAACGCCCAGAGGTGCACATTGGCCTAGGATTGAAGGATTCGGAAGTCATGGGAAGAGGGCTTTGCCCAGCAGTGAGATGACGACTAACAGTATCAGTACTCTTCATGATGTTAGGGTTTCTGAACCTTGTCTGCTTGCCCTAACAGTAATCGGTATGATATTATTATTATTATTTTTGTTGTAACAATTTTCTCTAAAAAAACTAACTTGGGTGTGGATGCACCTTAAGATATTTTTCGCATAGGTACGCGATTGGGTAGCCGCCTTGTCTCAATATTTTGTGACATAATACGATTGAGCAGAAGAAAAGGCTTGACTTCCCTTATACAAGCTAAATTGTAGTAATAAATAAAATAGATCATGTCATTCAGATTGATTGAGTATAGTTAAATATGTCTCGACAAGATTGTTTTCAGGTAGACACGTCTTTGTTTTTCTGGTATTAGATATAATATATTTACTACCAGAAAAGGAGCTCATTGACATATTCATGTTGTATGACATCAAGTGGGTATAGGCGATCCCTAAATGTACTTATTAGTATACTAAAGGCAACTTTAGAATCTTACTCTCATAAATGCGAAAGTTTGTGAGGATGGATGTATGTATGGATTTAGTTTATAACCTGATTAACATATAATTATACTTTTTATCTCGGTAGTACTAGCCCATGGTACAATTAACGAAATCGACACGGCTTGTGGGATTCCCCGTTGGCATAAGCTAGTGTATCATATTCCTATATATCGAATTTGAGAAATTAATAAGTATAGAATAGGATATCCTATAGGTTTGGAAGACGAGACCGACATAATTTTCTTAGCGATAGGGGAAGATATCCCAGCTTCACCTAAAACCCTTTTGACTTGGTCAATCTAAGTCGGTTCATCCACCATACACCCTGAATATATGTGAAATATATTCGTTCGATAGCAAAAATTTGATAAAAGAAAAAAAGTACCACGCCCGTCCAGAAATTTAAGTTCGATCCAGACTTACAACTATAACCTTCATATTTATTACGAGCTTTTAACTTCTCATAAATTGTCACTGGCCAGTTGCTTTGAGTGACGTGGATGCAGGCTGGATATAAAAAGTGTTATCGGTACTTACTAAAGATTAACAGTGCAGCTAATATTGTTTTTTGCGTCAGTCTATTTTAAAATAAGAATCATTAGCCGCCGCCATCTTCAAAAGTCGTTTGTTTTTAAATGTCTCGTAGAGTTACAGTCCTTTCATTTATTTTACCTCTGGCATAACTGTCAAAATTATGGTGAACTTTATTGTCGTTGCTATAAGGTTTTCATTGGGTTGCTGTCATTAACAACCCTGTCAAAAGTACAGTGATCTGTATGTGTACTTTGTTTTTTACATCAGTCCTCACATAACCATCAAAAATGAAGGAACCCGTCATCGTCCTGCACTTTATAAAATCCCAACCCCAGTTACCAATCCTACGTCATCTCACAAGGACGTCCCTACGTCAGCACTCAGCGAAAAAGCATACTGTCACACTCTCCAACCCCCCTTACAAGTCCCCTTTAGTATAATACGCACATTCGGGGACTCTCGCACGTAGACAGTATGGCACTCGGATGGTTTTGTGCCATTTATCAAAAGTGATTCAGCTTTTAATGCCAGCTGACAGTAAGGTGAAAATGGCTCGCAGTTGGAATGTTGATAGTTTTGGGATAGTAGTTTAGATATTTGAATAGAACCTTTTTGTTGTAGTTACTTACTTGCATATGTCGAAATTTTAAATGAAAAGCTTGTAGTTATCCGTTCGTTCGTTATTTGCTCGGGAACCGCTGATCAGATTTACGTGAATATTATTGTCCTATAAGTAGGACCCTTCCTTTATGACAGCGCAATGTTATTTTACATGATTCAAGGCGGAAATTAATTGTGATTATACTATGTTAAAACAAAACGCTGTATCCTTGTCTTAACTTTGCTGTTACAGAATTCTAAACTACGAAAAAGGTTGTAAAGAGGTCGAATAATATTTTACACGTGGCCAGATCTACTTGATCTATTAATAAAGTACTAGTAGTTATCGATACCCTTGAAAGTAAACACAAAAGCATTGACACCAAAGGAGATAATTATAAAGCTCAGAAGTTAGCTTTCTAAACTTAGCTCAATGAAATCAAAACGTTTCAACAAAGCAACTCCGTTTATTTGATACTAAGACTGATAAGTCATCTTGTATTTCAGAAATTTAAACAACTGCGTATAACTTTACGGTTAACATGAACTTTAAGAAATATTCCACAAATATTGCAAATTTTCTTGTTAGTTAAGTTGTTGGACTGCTATTGTTGCGCCTGATTTTCTGGTTATTTCTCAGTGGCAGCCGGGAGCCGAATGATGGTAGTAACTTCACATGAGACCTAAATATAACTGGCCAAATGTTGGTGTATTATAAAGGTCACCTCTGTCTAACCCTAAGGGGATAAAAGGTATGATCTTATGTTAAAGGTATTGTTTTTGGTTGTTCCAGGTTAAGCAGTTGTAAGAGTGGTTGCTGATAATGAGCAGTTCGACGAATCGTAAGTTTTTATATCAGCTTCAATAATCCATCTTGCTTGTTAGTGTCAAATCGGAATGATTCACGCAGCGTTTTTTTTTTTTAAAAATAAAAAAAAATAAACATCAACTTCCGTGTTTCTTTGAAGACTGCTAAACAACATACATACACTAGTAAAAATATTATCATAATCAGTATAAGAAATTAAAGTGTTCGTAAAGCGGCGAGTTTGAGATTCAAATACCTACACACATCAAAAGTGTCAAGTGATATTTATTTACTCACGTATTTATAAACAAACCTATAAACAATTTCTTAAAGCATCTATATATCAAAGTCCGAAGAATTTTATACTCTTACAGAAAATTTAATAAAAAACTAAGACTACATCGTTAATTTAATTATTTCCTGGTTTTTTATGAAGATTCCGTTTTATGATATAATGTTTTTTCTGACGAAAAAGAAAATGACAAGCCCAAACATATGGAAGGTGACGTCACATGTGATTAGTCGTAATTTGTGTGAGGAGGAAACGGTGTCTAGGAAGTGATGCTAGAATATAGACCAACATTATGCACGATAAAAGTACTGGAGAAAATTAAGATATATTTTTATTATTTAAAACTTCATGTACAATTGACGACATAAGCGGACTTAATGCCTTATGACATTAATCTCTACCTGTCAACCTTACCTTTACCTTACCTTTTATCATGTGATCTTGAAAATTGTGGCTAGTTTCATAATCTTAGTAAACACATAAAAAAGCTATAGATAACTAACTTTCGCTCGCGGCTTTGCTCGCGTTAATTTAGAATTTTACAATAGATTCGGTTTGTACTCTGTTTAATATAATAAAATTCAATCATGATTCGAAAGACACGAGGTGCCATCTATTATCATAAGAACGTCATAGTTGTTTTCCTCGGGACAGTAGTTTTTTCGAGATGAAAGGTAATGCATACCTGACATGCAAAATTTCAGGATGATCGGTTCAGTGGTTTAGGCGTGAAAAGGTAACAAACTAACTTTCGCATTTATAATATTAGTAAGAATCTAAGAAATGATAAGAATTTTTTGCATTTACCTAGGTACATTTAGTAACACAATGTAGCACACTACTTGTAAGTTTGGTCTACAAATTAGAAGTTTTCCCTGAAGTATTTGATTCGATCTAGTCCGAATAGATCGAAGAATTCTTTCACTAACTTCTTAATTTTTCTATTATTTCGGATTGGTAAACTAAGATTGTGTTTGATAGAAACCTTGAAAGTTTTTGTCCCAGCGAAGTGACCAGAATGGATGAAGTGCCTTTTTTTATTAAAATGCTCTGTTATGGTTAATCTTCTATACATATAAAATTCAAAGTCCTGACTGACTGACTGATATATCAACGCACAGCCCAAACCACTGGTCCTAGAGACATGAAATTTAGAGGATGTATTCTTTGTGAAGAGTAAGTATCCACTAAGAAAGGGTGTTACGAAATTCCACCCTTAAGAGGGTGAAATGGGGTGTTGAATTTTAAGTGAAACTTTTACTCTCGGGGTCGATTGACTCAAAAATTGGTGTCCACACTCTTCAATTATTCTCGAAAAAAAAATTATACACATATTATATATTCATTAAGAAAAGGACAGAAGATAAATTTTAGTTTAGTCCTGTCAAATTAACCAGAGCTTGACACAAGTTTAGACGTGATTAAAAAGATGACTACTAAAATTACATCAAATTACGTCAGGTGCTGACTAATTTGACAGGACTAAACTAATATTTATCTTCTGTCCATTTCATAATGAAATAGAAAGAAAAAGATGCACTCAAGTTAAATTTAGTTTAGTTTGTGAACAAGGTAACCGGCACCATTGTCTTTTAAGCTCATTCAAATCGATAACATACATAACATCACTTCTGTAATCCCCGAAGGGTTAGGCCGAGGTGTACCTGATAGTACACCCACATTTCAGCAGTTATGTTTAAGTCTCATGTAGGCGTCGAACCTATTGCCATCAACCAGGCATCCAGACTCCCGTGGCTGTTCCTGATGGAATAACCCAATAATACTTTGCCCGACCTGGGGATCGAACCCAAGACGTCATGCTCAGCAGTCACACTTGCGACTACTGGACCAACGAGGTACTCAAACAGGTAGGTATACAGGGTGTAAACAGACTCTTCACGAAGCCGTCAACCAAGCATTATGTACATCAAACTAAGTAACTTTACGCTAAAATTAGTGCTGGGAAACGACTTTTTTTTTTGGGCTGAAAAATCACGTTTTTCGGTAGGACTCTATGTAACGCACTCAAAACATTGTGCTGATGGATGGATTGAATAGTAAGGGGTTCCTACAGGTATTTAAAGTAAAAATCTTGCATTAAAAACATGTTTAAAAAAAATACTTGTGAAAAAGTTGGAACTTTGACCCCCAATATCTCCGTAACTAGAAGGTTCCGAGGTATGGTCTAGAACAAAAAAAATATCGCAATGACGGGGAGAACAAGTGCCTTTCGGCTTCGTTAAGAGTCTATTTACACCCTTTATTGGCGACGGTACTACGACACTGCAAGATGTCCCGAACCTTTACTTGTACAAAGACATGAAAGTGTGGGTCACGCAAACTACTGAACATTTTAAGAATTATTTTAAATGACTAACCTACTGTAACACCATACATTATTTTAGTAAAGTTAATATTGCAGTACATGTTAGGTAATTACAAGTAAGTCACTAATGCGCGAACGTGTAACTTTAGTTAAGCTAGACGCTCAAAGTGACTGACTTACCCTAATGGTTCACCACGTCACATATTATATGAAATTAGTGCAGAAAAGCATTATGTGAGAATTTTCATATACCTAGGACCATTTTGGGCTAAGCTTTCGAGCAATTTGTTATCCAAATGCCTGGCGAGATAGCTCAGTGTGCATAATAGGACTTTTCTCTTATTTAAGAGGGTGAAATAAACAGTTTTTCAATGAAATACATAAAAAGAAAGATAAATGTTTAACTATTAAGTCACAGAAAACAATATTATAAGAACCTTTTTTTTTAGGATGTGAAATCATCAAATGACCCCTCCCACTCTAGGCGGAGCGGAAGGGAGTGTCAGACTTGTACAGACTAAAACCCATCCATGTTCCTTCCTTGCCCTTTGTGTTCCAGGGCCGCGGTATCCCTTTCGAACAGTCCCGCAGCTCTGGCAGGCATTGGCCCTTGCGGGCCTCTCTCCTGCTGACATCTCTTTGAGGCGCGCGTGAAATACGAACGCGCCGTCCACACGGTCTGTCGTCATAAGACGGACGGACGACGAGCTAGCCCATTACTCACCATCCACAGGTCTGCACCTACGGTGGCCGGAAGCTACCAGGTGGTCCCCGACGCCCTGGGCGTCTCCCGCGGCGGCTGGGACGTGAGGTTCTCTCCCTCTCACGTTTCGCAGAAGGAAGTGACGGGGTCCTACTATATTATTAGACCCTTATCCCAGCAAGTTTATACTAAAACATTACGCAGCTGCAGCGGCGCTGTATAGCCTGGCGTGGCCTACTAACATAGGTACCAATCTATCTGTTTGTTCAATTCAATGTCTTCGAACACAATTTTGCTGATCCCTAAATCTGCAAAACCGTTGTACGTAGCGTCTTTATCAGTGCACGGTTGGACAGTAACTTGGGTGCATTCATTTTCCACACATTGGCACTATTTGATGTTTAGAATAGGTAGGTTGATTTGATGACACATCTGGACTGGACACTGTTAAGTTTAATGGCCAAAATAGTTTCAGCAAAGCGGCAGTGTACTACTTGGTAGCGCCTCTTTTATTGTTATTAGGCAACCTTCAACCTTATTCATATTGGAAATTTTGGCAAACATGTATACCATGGCCTGAATTAGACGCAATATGTACCTAAGATACTTTTTTATCCCGTTACTAGGTTCCAACCTCCACGTGAACGAAGCCATAACGAAAGCTAGTAAACTTGATAGAGCTACTCAAAATTCAGCTCAGCCTACACACACGCAAAAAATTGTGTTGCTTAAGTAGGGAGTTATACTAAAACAACACAAATTTTTTCAACGCCAGCCCTACGAGCAGTTCTCTTTTATCTAAGCAGATAAACAAAAAACGGGGCTATGAATAACGGGTACGTACTCCAAATGTTGAGCGCCCCTGACGATGACAGAAACTTTCTCATATTGCAGCCATAAATCCGTAGTGATAACGTAAAGGTTGGCAGCGAATGGGACCGATTCTGGCCAGTTTTGTGTTTTATTGGTGCTTTAGTGTTTGACACCCCTGGCATTTGGAGGAGCAAATTGTGGTGATTAGTCAAAAATGTGTTTGTTTTATTGAAGTTTTTATTCATCTGACATGATTAAAAGCTCTAATAGGTAACCAAGGTTTGGTTTGGAGATATAAATTGGAATTTCATCTGTATTTTCACCCAGTTATGTGCAGTTTTAGGCGATTTTCACTTCAGTAAATAAAAAACACTTGCAATTTTCTCTTATTCCTATTTGAAAGGTTCATAACACAGCTTCATGTACGAGTATTTCTGTAAATTGGAAGCGCCTACCTGTAAACCAAGGTAACCGAATGTTTTCGTTTAATTTCCGTCATATTTTTGTACGGGATTTCCTTCAGTAGGCGCAAAAATTTAAATGTCCCGAATAAATTATAAAAATGCCGTGTTTCTGACATGAAAGGGGCAGTTAACATGACTGCGGATTATTGCAAGTTGTTAAGCGGATTTATTACCACCTGAGGATGATCATATTAGTACCCAGTGGAAGGTAATGTTAGGGTCAAATTGGGGTAAAATTTCTGGTAAACCAAGTTACATTGTAAATTTTTTGTCAACAGGGCCTAGCATATCGTGCATTTAGAAACAATATTAGCTTTTTACTAATAACTAGCGGGTTGATAGATAGATTTAATTTTTTTAACTTAAGGTGGTAGCGTCAGTATAGCTCGCGAAATTCAAATTTTCTTACGTTTTTTGTTTTTTGCAGGTTGTATGTTGATGAAAAATAAGTCGCGCCAGTAACACTTATGTCGTTACAGAATTACAATCATGAAAATCATCAAAACAACGCTCTAAATTCATTTAACCCCATTGAATGACTTTTTCATGGAATATTCATTGAATAGGGTTACATGAACGTCAAAGGGTTGCGTGACTTTGACCTGCAAATTACATAAAACGTATGAAAATTTGAATTTCGCCGGCTATCCTGACGCTTATAGATAGTCAAACAATAATTTGGCACCCCGTGATGCCTAATAATTAGTCATAATCATAAATCAAACTGATACCATTTCCAAGTCGTCTTTTGTCTAACGGAAGTTTTACATCTTCTTTACTATTTCTCTTGTTTACACATCAACAGGAACATCATTTGAAATGAAGCAGGCAATAATGTTATGACTTCTTTGTTGATAAAATACTGCCGTACCTGGAGTATCGCACAGGCACAGCTAATCGTTGAAAACCACGGCTAGCCTTGAAAATCCCTCGTCTTCCTGAAAAACACCAGATCACGCACAATAATATTATTGTACGTAAATTGTTCATAATCATAACGTATCTGTATTTATGACGTAAACATCAATATACACTGCCATGGACCCATACAGCAACGTTTTTAACAAGAGGGTCGGTTTCAACACTTTGTCAGACATAATGACGTGGGGGTTCAGGACGCATTTCATTTTAATTAACTTACGAGTTAAAATAATTGAGGAACATGGTGGAAAAAATTCGACAAGTTTTAAGAAAAAATAGCAAGATGTGAGAGAATGTACTACCGAATTCATTGACGGTTGATCACTTTTCAACCTTATTAATTAGGTCATAAGGGTGAGAAGTGGCAGACAGTCAGTGAAATCGGTAGTACACACCGCGGCACATCAAGCTTTACATTTTCAGTGTAACGTGGCCTCGCTTTGTATATATTTCCTGTACAATGAGAGATCCGCAATAACTGGTTTTGTATAGCTTGTTCAGCCGTCGTGCGTACCTAAAGGAAAACAACCTTTAGTATGACTACTAAACGTTCTAATTATACACACATTAACATATAATTATAAGTACTAATTGGTGCTGACGTACATAATTGGTAATATTGTTCAGATTTTTGTTATATTTCTAGACATTTATGGAACTAATTAGGGACAACCAAACATATGTAGTTTTTTTTGTAGTTTCTTTTGAGTTCTCCAACTGAGTGAAACGTGGTAGTTATGGGTATGTCCTGCTTATTTGGAGTAGCTTTATTCGTGTGACAGCTGGGTTTCGAACTCACTACCTTTTACTTTCAATAGGTTTCGTATAACTCACCCAAAGACATTAGCACCTAAGACATTAAAATATTTATGTGCAATAGACGGGACAAGATGAAGAAAAACGTAATCCAATACTTGTTACTACTTTGTAACAAGTCGGTATATTTGCTTTATCAGCTGTCACTGTCACCAGTGACAGTGACAGCTGTTGTCAGACAAATCTTAAAAATGGAACAGCAAGTAACTTGCTCCAACTCTTTGTTTTTCATAACATACAAACTGTTTGCTTTAATGCTCGGTCATAACAAAACTACTTGGCTACAGTCGCTTGCAAACATTATATTAATAAACAATGGAACAGCCACGAAAAATTAATATTATTTTACTCGTGCCTCGTAAAACTTTTTGTAAAATGAGCTGATTTCGAAATTAATTTAATTAGACTGGGCTAACTTGTGTCTGAAACATAAATTTCCTAAACAATAGGAATTCTAAAGATTTTTGTGAACATTATTTTAGGTTATTGTTTTAACAAACTGACATAGTTTTAAGCACGATAGGAATTTTTATGTTTTTTTTTTTTATAAAAAAAATGACTATTTTAAGTTAATAGCCATAGGCGGGTCTGATGATGAACGTTTTTTAGTAGTAGGTACGTATAGTTCAGGTACCTATGATTACGCTTGCAAAGTAAATATTTCAATAGTAATTTGAGGGCTTGTCGTAGATTAGTTGATAAATTCTTATGACTTTTTCCGGCTCAGTAAAATCAAATAAAATAAATCGCTTCCAAGTGACATTTTATTTTACCTACTTATTGAAAATAAACGTAGGTCCCACTTATTACTATGTGAGGTCAGAATAATCATCCTTTTTGTTCTTCAGACCAATCGACGCTGAAACACGTCAACTTCATATGAAATAGGGTTAGACAAACAAGCGTCCCACCCGTAACACATCTGTTTACTGAGCCTTCGTATCACACACTCGAACCGCTCTCGATTTTTTTGTTACCTGTTAGCTTTGGAACTAATAAAACAGCTGTGAATCTTTACATCTATACAATACAAATAAATGAAATCGAAGTGTCTGTTTGTAATATCAAAATAACAGCTTTTTACTGAATGCATATGAAAATATATACGACACTTATAACAAAAACACATTTTTTTGAGTTTTTGTTTATCTGTCTGTCGGTCTGTCTGTCTGTTTGTTCCGGCTAATCTCCGAAACGGCTGGACCGATTTTTGACGGGACTTTTTACTGATAGATAGCTGATGTTATAAGGTACTTAGGCTACTTTCATTTTAGAAAAATAATTAAGGTTCCGTGCAAAAAAATTAAAACCCGTGAAATTAGTAACCAAATTCGATTCAAAAAGGGAAGTATGTAATATTTTTTTATAATAATTGCACGCGAACGAAGGTTGCCGGCAACAGCTAGTAAACAATATAATAGATATAAAATGACTTCAGCTTCACCAAAATGACGTCAAACATTCCGTAGATATTTAAAACATGAGTACAGTTCTTGATCTGAATAAAATATTGATTTTTGTCTTAGTTACAAAAGACGAGATGATTTATTATATTTAGCTTTCAAGTTTAAGCATCCGAATGTTTCACTTAGTCCCCAGTAATTGGGTCCTTACCTTACAGCCATCGTTAAAAAGAGATTTGAATAAAAAATAAAATTGATACTATTTTGCATCTTTTATGCAAACCAGTCAAATAGAAGTACTCAAGTTGTCAAATGAAAACTTATTTGTCTATAATGTTAAACGTAATCTTTCTTTTGAAAAACCAAGCATATTATGTACCTATACAGTTTTTTAAATCAAATTACGCTTATAAAAGGTGCTTTGAATGAAGTTGTTTAGAATAATATCACGCTTGACTCGGCGTATCACGTGATCGCTCTCACACAGTGAAACCTCTAATGTGTTTTTGTGTAAATTGAATTTTATTGATAGTAATCGAAGTAACCAAACTGAAAATGATTAATGTTATATTGAGGTTTTCTTTGGGCATATAGATATGTGATTTTCATGACATCGAGGTTGCCAATTGCAGATTATAACTATCTACATATAAACGCTTTCCAAGTGTTTTGTATTTTTGCAGTATTTCTACAAAAAAAAATACGATTAACTGTTTTGTAGTTTGGCATGAATTTTGTGTTGTTATAATTATATGTAAAATTTCTATGAATAAACATAATTATTAAAAAAAAAACAATTGAGTATTAACAAAAGATCAAAAAGTGGACTAATTTATTATTGCATTGTATTAACTTAAGGTTTGCATCTCAACACTCCGGAAAAACCTAAAATAGATCACACCCACACAGTTTAAAATACATACAACCTTCAATAAAATTCGTGTTCGGGCATTCGTTCTGAGACTTTCCGAAAGGATCCCGAAAATCCGACAAAATAATTCGTCGGGTCGAAAACATTCGAATTTCGAAGTGTGACGTGCAAGCGGAGTTCCATTACGATTTACGAATACTACGCGATAAAACGTTTCGGTTTCACAGCCAAAGTTACGTTAGGATCTCGATACATGGACACGACGAGATGATATGGACATTTTTTGGGGCAATATACATGCTTAGATTTGTTTTTTTTTTCCATCTTCTGCCTGCCCAGCATTCTGATCCATACAGTACGACAGGTCTAATCACGGACTTGTATATTTTTGCTTTTAGCTTGAGGGACATCCGTGGGTCGCAAGTTGTTCCAGTGACCTGTCGTCATTTCACCCATCCTGAGTTGATCCGGTGCGTTACGTCTCGGTCTACTTTGCCATCCCCTTAGACAAGCGACCCGAGGTACTGAAAATCGGAACAGATCGGTATGGGCGTTTCGGCAAGAGTTATGTAGACACAGGACTGGAGAGACCTCCGAAATCACAGAAGAAGTATTCTGTTTTGGTCCTACTTACTTTCAAGCCAACGTTCTCCAGTCTTTTGGCACCGCACCTCCAATCTGCTCTGGACCTCTAGGCCACTCTCGGCAACCATTCGTTTTTTTTTTTTTACCGAAGTTCTGAAAAAAGGTCTAGATTCTTGTACTTTTAGCAAGCAGATGTTTTGAATTCGAATTTTGAGCCTTCTTTGTTATTCCTTTGAGTGCCACCTTTACTGCTTTGAAGTATCTGTTAAAATGGCCAATATTTTGTCTGTTGAAAATAAACCGTCAACATGTAAACACTGTTTTAAACTTTCACGGTTTATAACTATACTCAAAAAAGCAAAAAAAAAACTACAAATAATAGTTTAAATAAATAATAATCAAAAAATTCCTATTGTGGCGCAACGTTTTATAAAAAAAAAGAAACAAAAACAAAATCACGGAAAATATCCCGTAAGTGATAATATACGTCAATATGTAATTTGAAGTACAAGACATTACCTACGACCAACGCCCGAAATTAATAATATATCCCTGATCCAAGATTGCTGTATACTGCGCGATCGATCTGGAATCCACATGCCAATATCAAAACTATGCAATCGTTTGTTTTTTTTCGATCCATATTGCAAGCGTTCCTTTCCCTCCCGACCGTTCCGTTTCACATATAATTTTGTTAATGCAATGCATTATGTTCTGTTTTTCATGAAAATAAACTAGTCACTAAAATACACCAAAATATACCTTATGAGTCAAAACAAAATAATGACGTGTCTAAAACCCCGTAAAATATACAATCGTTAAATTATATTTAAAATACTTCTGCTATTTCATTAGGAACGGAACGTGCATTTGACATCTTGCTTGACAGTGACGCAATTTTGTTACTGTTTGTTTGGACTTTGGTTTCTTCGTTATTGTGGCTTCACAGCTTGCTTGGCGATTCTTTTTTTATTATTATTGATCATTCGTAATAATCATATATATAAAAATGAATCGCTGAAATGTATGTACGCGCATAACTTCTGAACGAGTGCACCAAATTGGATGATTCTTTTTTATGTGTTCCTTATTGTCAAGACAAGGTATATAAGAAAATTTAGGTAGGTCAATTCGCATTCAATATTCATAGTTGACAGGACAACGTCTGTCGGGTCAGCTAGTTTCCTATTAATTTAACTGTTCGATCTGTGTGTGTATTACTTAAGTACCAGATTTCTATAATGGACACATGCACATGCACACATGCTTCAAATTAGTTTGCATAAGTACCTTGTGAAAGTTACACGGATAAACTGAAGTAATAGAGAATTCACTGCAGCTTTAGATAACCTAAATCTAAAGGTGAATTCAGCATCATCAAGACTATGCATGTAGTTCACCCTTTTGAGTCTTTGTGAACAAGCACGTTGTCTATCATCAGCGTCGCTGTCGGTGTCCCAGTCGGAAAACAGAGCAAGGACCTCCATATCACCATCGTCACTATCACTTGAAAATACTGAAAATACCATACTTAACTTGTTCTGAATCGTAATTAGTATCAACGATTACTTCCTTATAATCCTCGAAATTTCTTGGATTGCAACTTGCGATTGTTTACACCGATCGAACCAAATATCAAAATGGACAGATTGATTATTGGCAACCAAAAACTGTCATTTCCGAACAGAGGCCAATCTTTTATCTGTAATTTGTCCTCCCAAAGATAGATTGATTCCGAAGTTAGTATAATCTATCTGCAGATAGGTTATTGGCAAGCATTTCCCGAAAAATGGATCGGAATATCGATCTTAGATGGCAAAAATTGGATCAGGATTGATTATTAATCTCGGGCGTTAAACATCGTGTCTAATCATTCAACTTAAATGTTTGATATAAACAAGGGACAGTTAAAACTGTTTATTACGTACTAATTTATTTTCGTTCGTTCGATTCCACGATCTTGAATTTAAAATAAGAATACAAAGTCGACTCCAAGGAGTTACGACACTAAAGAGGTAAGTTCCGTTTTTAAATGTAAATCGAAAACACGAATGGGCGATAACTTTTTTAACTCGTGAGCTTATGAGACGCTAATGTGAACACGACCTTATAAAATGTTTGTTTTATATGCACTTTTTATCAACGACCGAAAGAATGTTCGCAACACCGTCTCAATACATTTCTATAATCTTTTAATTTCTGGCTGGATGTGAATAAACGGAAACAAAGAAAACAATTATTAAAATCGACTTAAATTGAATCGGGTCGATCTTTAGGTTAAGCCGTGCTTGCCTAGGTTGGTCTGTGGACGGTTGACCACCCATTACATACCGAGTTTCCTCCGTGCCCCGGAAAACACGTTAAGCCGTTGGTCCTGGCTGTGTTTTGTAGATCTTTGACAGTCGTTAGGTAGTTATTGGCTCAAAAAGTCTGACAACCAGTCTTACCACGGGGTATCGTATTACCCAGTACTAACTGGGCTGTGGAGGTCAGACAGGCAGTCGCTCTATGTAAAATACTGGTATTCAGCTGCAGCCAGTTAGACGGGAAGCCGACCCCAACATATTTGGGAAAAGGCTAGGCAGATGATGATGATGATAATTTAAATTGAATCGCAATTTGCGTTTTAGTCAAATTTCTTTCATTGTTATTCCGTGTATATCAATCAAATAAATTATTAATAATTAATCCAACTTCCTAAATTTGACAAACTTGTCTGTTCCGATAAATTGGGTCCCTTATCCCGATAATTGGTTTATATTTTTTCATCAATAAAGCCCCATTTTTGGAATATTATTAATAAACGCCTTTTCCTCCTGGGATAAATCAAATTTTCCAACACCAAAGTATAAATCTAATTTCATTTGGTGGTGATTTTCATTACGTCGAAATAATTTATTTTAAGACGCGTCATTTGGTGTTTGTATTACTTTTGGAGTAGTCATACAAAATAAAGACTCCTGACAAATAGATTTGGAGAGTGGGCTATCGATGGTTAATGAGCAACGTCCACTGACTATCAATAGACGAATAATCTTTGGGATGTAGAAGATTAATAAATTAGTCACAATGTTAAAATAGACCGAGTTATCTTAAGGTTTAAAAAAATACTAAATAGCGTTTGGCTGGAACTCGCCTGATGTTAAAACGATGATGCGGCCTAAGGTGGAGCACGCTTGCTTAGAAGAAACCGATTCACTCGAACTTTGAAGAGATCTAGATAATAGTGATCAGGAAACTGAGAAGCCGGCAGTCAATTCCATATAGACTGGCGGTTAGCACTATAAATGTGGAAGCATAGCGCTTTGTTCGGGTTCATGAAACTTCAATCATAATATAGGGTGTAAACAGACTCTTCACGAAGTCGTCAACCAAGCATTATGTACATCAAACTAAGTAATTTTACGCAAAAATGCTGGGAAACGACTTTTTTTTTTGCCTAAAACATCACGTTTTACAGTAGGACTCAAAGTAACGCACTCAAAACATTGTGCTGATGGATGGATTGAATAGTACGAGGGTCCTGAAGGTGTCTTAAGTAAAAAAATACATTCAAAACATATATTTAAGAAAAACCTTATGAAAAAGTTGGAACTTTGACCCCCAATATCTCCGTAACTATAAGGTTTCCAGGTATGGTCTAGAACAAAAAAATGATCGCAATGAACGGGAAGAACAAGTGCCTTTCGGCTTCGTTAAGAGTCTGTTTACACCCTTTATAGACTGGCGGTTAGCACAATAAATGTGGAAGCATAGCGCTTTGTTCGGGTTCACGAAACTTCAATCATAATATAGCGGTGACGCTTTGCCGTATCTCTGGTGTTCCGATGATAGAACATGGGGAAATTAGATTCTTGTTTGCTTTTTGTAGACGCTTGTTTGTAATGTAATCTGTTTTAGTCAAAGCGCTAAAACAGTCTTCTTAATTGCGTAACACTTCAATAGTAATGCCTTTCATTTGGTTATTTCTACTATGTATAGTGCGACTGTCTCTTTGTTCTAGTGGTCGCAAGCGTGACTGCTGAGCATGAGGTTCTGGATTCGATTCCCAGGTCGGGCATAGTGTTATTAGGTTTTTCCATCAGAAACTCAGTAACAGCATTGGGCTCGCCTCCTGTTATATAGGATTTAAACATAATTGGCGAAATGTTGTGTTCCAATGGTGTGTGGGGTCACCTCTGTAAAACCCTTCGGGGATTACAGGCGTGATGTTATGTTATAGTAATGCGTTAGTTAAGTCGTCGAACTTTATCCACGTGTGAAGCTATGGATTAGGAATTACGTCCAAAATGCGTTGTTAGCTATTATGATTTCAACCACCATTTTTCCGCACAATTTTTATTTACATTGACATCTAAAAAACATTATAACCCATCATCATCATTCACACTGTCAACTCTCAGCTCAAAATACAACTTTTTACTTAACGATAAATAATTCACATTTCCCGAGCGTACCTTCGTAATTTCCGTTTAATTTCGTGTTTAACGTTAAATCGGTAATGTGCTGGTATTATGTGCTAAGTAGGTGGGACGTAATATGAGCATCTTCCTTTATATGTGTTGTTTAACCCCAGAATGATGGAACAAAGGCAATTATAAAGATAAATGGCAGCAGCAGCAGTGTTGACTAATTTTAACAAAGAGACATTCAAATATAGAAAGTACTCCAATAAATTTCAGAGTTATTATGGGTAGACAAAAGCCTGTATGATAAATGGGGATGATGATATAGCTCGGTGACTAATTATGTTGTGAAAATGAGATGGCAATTGAAAATTATCGTCAACATCTTCCTTCCTTGTCTAATATTACCTGTTTGTGTTTTTCTTTTAATCTACCTGTCACCCGTCCCTCTATCTGTTCAGTAGACTTTCTTTCTTAGCGGATAAGCAAGCTAAAGTGGCAATGGGCAGGCCACATAGCGCGAAGATCGGACGGCCGATGGGGCAAACAAATACTGGAGTGGAGACCATGCATTGGAAAGCGCAGCGTGGGACGGCCACCTGCCAGATTGACCCACGACCTTGTTAAAACTACAGGGAGTCGCTGGTTATGCCTGCCAGGGCTGCGGGCTGTTCGAAAGAGATACCGCGGCCCTGGAACACAATGGGCAAGGAAGGAACATGGATGGGTTTTAGTCAGTACAAGTCTGACACTCCCTCCGCTCTGCCCAGAGTGGGAGAAGTCTCCAGAGTTAATCCATCTTTATATCATTTTTTCCGAAATTAACTCGTTATCCAAAAAACATTTCGCACAAAAACACGTGCAATTAAAAATAAAAATAGTGTATCTGGTTCACAACACTACAGACTAGTGATATAGTGTTGCCAGCAAATAAATTATGAACGTCTGTTTCCCAAGTGACGTCTCATGGAGTGGAATATTGGCGCCGCCGGCGCCGGCGCAGATCAGAACGTCGAGAGCTTTCATGTGATTTGACTGCCAAAAACGATTATATTTTTTTCAGCAGACTATTACAGACGGATTCGGACGTGTTAATGGTAGGACCACAATCACCTTGAAATGGAAGTAATGGAGAATGAACTTGAACTGATAGTCTTGCTTTTACTGCTGTTGGCGCGGTTTCCTATTAGTATTAGTAATGTATGTTAGTACTACCTAACTCCTTCGTCAGCACCGTCTTCCTACCCTTGTTCCATTCTACTTGAGGTAGGCGCAACACGTTTTCTTCTTCCATTCACCCCGTCAGACGTCACGGCATCAATTACTTCTTTCTCTTTTATATCATTCTTCACACAATCCATCCATCTTTTCTTGTGTCATCCTCTCCCCCTCCATCCGTCAAAAAATTTACTAGGTCCTTTGTATCTTGCAAAAAGGGGTATTATTGATTCATACGACACCAAGTGCGAGTACGGTGCTCCCGATCAGACTGCGTCATACTTGCTGGAATGACTCAAATGACCTGCACCTTTAACGATCCTAACAAGCCTTTTGCCGCCGTAGTTATTATGGCCGCCTGATGGGTCCAAATTGAATACACATACGTATCATTGACAAAAAAAGAGGAATCTGTTAAATACTAGAAAGATCAAAATGATTCAAGCAAAAGTAATAAGTTTTTTGATGATCAACTGAAAACTATAACTCATTGCGAATGAATATGCGGAACTTCAACGGAAATATTTTTTAACACTGCACTGTCACAGAGCAAAAGTAAAACTTTTATCGCATTTTATTAATTTTCAACCACTTGACAGATGTACCTACCTAAACCAAAAATACTTCCAAACTATACTCTGTCACATTTATTTGATCTCCGGCGTGTTTATTATTTCAATATGTCTGATGGTTATTTCATATTATGATGATGTATTCATGGACTTTTAAACTACGTGTTTACTACATGTCCGGTGTCACATCAAAGGTACAATTTTTATATTTGACATTACATAACTTTTTGAAGTTCATTCGCAAAAACTGACCTTTGGTATGTACATAAATAATTTAAATACGGTGTAGACATGCGTGTTATGAGATATTACTTTTTTCGTAATAACTTTAATTTAAATATCAAGTAAGAGTCGTATTTAAATATGAACGACCTTAATCACGTAACGTAACGTAGTTATATTTTATTGTGCAGTTCATATTTCTTAAATGTGTTCGAAATATAGGGTAACCAGCTTTTCTTGGTCATTTATGGTGTCGCTACTTGCTCACATGTTTGCATACTCCTCAAACTCGGGTCTCCTCTTCGCGTGGTGGAGCCGACCGTAAACAATCACGCGGGTCTAGAGCTGATTGGTGAATACTCCAAATTGCATTGTTATCTATGCCATAAAACATTACACCACATTTTTATAAAAAAAACGTGGAGTTACATTGCTGTGAAAAGCAACTTAAATAAAACCAATCCCAGTTTGATTTGTATTCATCGAAAACGAGTTATATTAAACAATAGAATGATTTCAGTTCCCAACCAGTTATCACAAATAACTTTCAAAACTAAAACCATTCAAATTATTTTTTGCAGAGTAGTTGCTTCGTATGATGATGCATTTTAGTTTTTATTACCAAGTGTCAAGATTTTCGGGTCGCCTTATAACTCGGTCGAAGTTTTGTTGTACTTTGACATTGGCATTTGGATTCATTTCATAAGTTTAAGGGCAATGTCAGTACCGTGTAATTTATTCTCCATTAATCTACTTTTTGTCGGACGTTTTTTGATTAAGGAATTTTGAAATACTTTGCATACAATGTTAAGGGTCCCTATCAGTTGCGGTCTGAAAACAAAAACACTACTTTTTTCAGCTCAAATTTCTCAATAGCCATAAGGTATCTGGTATGTTTTATGTAATGTACAGTTATAGATAATATTTAAAAAAAAACTGTTTTGAGACCGCGAAATTGACCCTTAAGTCATTTTGAATATTTGCATCTCGTAACGGAGTAATTAACGGTTATGATTGGTGTAGTTGGAAACACCTTGTTATTACTTTGAACTAGTTTTGACGGGTGATTGACAGTTGGTAGTCATATCTTTACGTAATTTTATTTGTTTCTTTGAACTTTATATATGTGAACTTAATGTCACAATCAAACTATTTTATACAATCACAAGCGACTGTTTAGTGATCATATTTTCAACTTATGGTAATTTGTGGTAATTGGTTGTCGTCGTATAGGCATGTGATGCGGAAGAATGAGGAAAGTTTTGAGTATGAATGTGGATTTGTATAAGAGCAGAGGAAGACCAAAGAAACGGTGAATAGACTGTGTAAAGGACGATAATTATGCCAAAAAAGGAGTTGTCTGATGAGATGACGAGTAATAGAGAAGTAAGGAAGAAGAAGACATGCTGCGCTGACCTCAAATGAATTGGAATCAGGGCAAGAAAATGATGCCGATCACATTTTTAACACTAAAAAACAGTTGAAACGACGGCCTTAAATAGTAAATATAAAGAGACCAAAATTCCTTTATTTTAATTTAAAACAAATTAATTCCTATATTAATACTTACGTCGTTTTACTAAATGAACGATTCCATGAACTCTGGTCGTTCCCGTAATGAAATCACAATATTAATAATGCGATGTCTCATGAAAATTGCCCGTGGATTACCAACATAAATTACTTTTTCACGGAAAAATAGAACGACATTTATTTGATAATTTAATGTAGACACGTGTTTTTTCATTTATCTACCTATTTATTTGATTCTGAGTGCGGATTTAGGACCACGAGTCTTGTAATTATTCTGCTCTTCTTTGTAAAGAATGTCCGAGGTTTTTGCTCGTTCCTCTCCATAAAGATCTACGTTTTGGAACTTTCTGACTTACTGATGGGCATTAGAAAAAAAACTGGCAAAGTGCGAGTCGGACTCGCGTATGAAGAGTTCCGTACCATCGTAGAGCCCCTTTAATTTTTATTATTTGTTGTTATAGCGGCAACAGAAATACACATTCTGTGAAAATTTCAACTGTCTCCCTATTACGAATCATGAGATACAGCTCGCTAACAGACAGACGGGCGGATAGCGGAGGCTTAGTAATAGGGTCCCGTTGGTTACCCTTCAGGTACGGAACCCTAAAAAGTGCCTGTAAATAGTTTTATTTAAATAAATGCTCTGCTCTGTTCCACTTTATTAGTTTTAATTAAAATTTGGATGCTACAAAGTTCAGTGTGCGTACGCAATAAAATGTAACCTTGCACTTGTCTCGCAAAGGTCAGTAACCAAGTACACAAAACTAAAAACAGTGCAAAAACATTATGAAGTGCCTGTTAAATATTTTATATTATCTCGAAACATCTGTTTATTTCATTAAAGAATTTTATTTATTGTGAATAAAAGAACCAATCGGGTCACGTTAGTATAAAAATAACCAGACGTAATACACCAAAGTATTCATCATACATTCCTCTCTGAATACTATTTTTATAAATACGCAGCATGTGTAGGTACCCATATCCTGCATCTATTTTTGTTACATAAGTGTTATAGATATTTTGACTGCCCCACATTTAACACTTCTCTTAAAATAAATATACGGAAATGTTTTGATAAGTTTAATGGATTTTAATGCTGTTTATTATTTTTTTGTTTTCGCTCAAAAGTTTGGTTCTAAAACTATTTTTCTGTGCACGTTACAGCTATGTGTGGGCTGCATTTCATAGTTATACGTCTTAACCTAGGCATTATAGCTTGTCTAAAAGTTTTTCTACAAGACCATGGTTATTGATGGAGTGCTATTAATGCTAGTATTTCCCCTATGCTTCTTATAATTATAGCAACCTCTAGGTTGTTTTCCTATGTATACAAAGTTCCCAGTTACTTGAAGAGGCCCATTTTCCTACATAAAACAAAGGACACTGATGGTCGACTTTATGCCCTGAGTAATAAGGTTGAGAAGTGGTTGACCGTCAGTGAACCCCGTAGTACCTCAGTTTGAAAGCACACTAACACTGGTATTCAAGAACGCTACATACATAAGTATAATAATAATATAATATCTTGGGACAACCAACACACTACCATCTGATCCCAAACTAGGCAGAGCCTGTACTATGGCAACCAGACAACTGATAAACATACTTATATATTTCTAAATACATGCATATTATAGATAAATTACACACCCAGAAACAGAACAAATAATCGTACTCATCGCACAAAGATTTGTCCTGAGTGGGAATCGAACCCACGACCTCCGTCCTTGCAGTCAGGGTCACTAACCACTAGACCAACAGGTCATTCGATCAGATGGCAGCAACTCTATGCTAAGTAAGGGATTTCTCACTGCGTTTGTCATGGCAGGCCATTTCATAAACAATACATAATGGACTCTTTGCTGTGCGGACACATAGCATTGAATGGGGCTGTGATTGGTTAACGTTGTGAAGCGACTTCAGTCGGGTTGACTGACTGACAGAGTAAACGTCAACCACGATATTTCAAAACAAAGACTGTTTTAAGGTGGTTGCGTCAGGGTAGCCCGCAAAAGTCTTAGAGGGTTGTATTGATGATTTTCACGATTGTAATTCTGTAAATACATACGCGTTACTGGCGCGACTCATTTTTCATCAACGTACAACCTGACACTGACCTGCAAATTGCAAAAAACGTAAGACAATTTGAATTTCGCGGACTACCCTGACGCAACCGTTTTACATTATTTCAAATAAACTTTTCATTATGAATAATAGTTGCTTGCCTATAATGATACAATATTAGGATATAATCATCAAAATCATCTTTGCTGCTGTAATCACTACAACATAACCTAATACCCGATACCAGTTTGACATTTGTGTTGATTTGTCGCACTATGCGTTGCGTAAAGTAGCAAGTGAGCTACTCTATCTGTGCGTTCATTATAATGAGCGCATAGTGTCGGTCGTCCCTCAAGTATTGTTTATGAATAGGTTTTTGGGACACAGTGCGTCTGCGCGCACTGTGGGAGCTCATAGTAACGTTCATGAATACCGGTGTTAGACCTTTTTACAAAGAAACAAAAACTATATACTTTGACCATGCATTACATGATGGTAACGTTCTTTCCTGAGCACAAAAGGCAATTGCTCGTAAGCAAAGGAGAAAACCCAAATACACTCCGTACGATTTTCCCGACAGTAAGGGTTGGTACACGCATCTTCCCTTCAACATATTCTAGCACAGCCGGGCGGCAAAATTGTCTTTAGGTATCAGGGGGTCAGATAGGCAGTCGCTCCATGTAAAATATTGGTATTCAGCTGCATCCGATAGACTGGAAACCGAGCCCGACATAGTTGGGAAAAGGCTAGGGAGATGATGAAAAGGTGATGGTTGATTATGTGTGTCAGCAAAGACCTTTCCCGATCAGCACGACCCGAATGTAAGCCTACCGTGTAATCACTGCCTCGGTTTGGCTTTTTTATTCAACAGATGGTGCACAATCAAATGTACCAACCCAAACAAGACGCGTAGCGAGCGCCCCTGATAAATTACTTATCATTGTTTATATAAACAAGATTTTCTCCATTAACCGGTCTTATGCGTTCAAGGGTTTAAGGATGCCTGACCCCAAATTAATATTGAGCCGCATTGTGCTTCGTTAAGTGGCGAGTAAGGAAAATTACCAGGGTTCTGGCAACCCTTCAGGAAAAAAGAATTTTCAGGTTGGCAAACGTTTTGTCTGAAGTGTTTAGTTTCAATATTTGACGTTTTCATTTATTTGATGATTAGGATTTTTGATAATTGGGCTCATAGACGAGCTAATAGCAATTGTTTTTCTTTTGTGATAATTGTGGCATTGAGTTTTTGTTCAGGTGCATGGAAGACTGGATTCTCAGAAGAAGTATTCAAGAATGAAATAGGACGTAATTTAGCTTCGATTACCTCTCAAACATGACAAATATACTAATATTTGTAGTTCTAATTCGAGTAGCTACGTTCTGCTTGCTTTTTGCTTTCTAAGGAATTTAATTATATTTCTATATTTCCCATAGGGATAACTTTTTTTTTGGGTTCTCTGTTTTTCCTCTTGATATTTTATTAGAATTAAATAATCAGGATATTGGTTAAGCGTGGAGAGGAAACAATTTCAACCCTGTGAAATATTTACTAATCTTTGAAGTGTTATGATTAATTTAATTGAACTCGTATTGGGAGCCAAAAAGGATTGAAAGTATATTCATGTCGTTTAGTAATTGGTTTTTGCAATACTTACTTAGTGTTTTGTAACAATTTAGCACCCACTCAATCAACACCTCGCGCTGCCCTAGCGTTGCTACTGTGTCAGTAGTCGAAAATAATTAATTAACGATTTTTTTTCAGCCTATGATATTTTTTTGGACATGGTACGGAATATTTTCTGAAATGTCCCATGTCCAAAATCATTTTTAGGGTCCGGGACCCTATTACTAAGTTTCCGCTGTCCGTCCGTCCATCTGTCTCAGCGGGCTGTATCTCATGATCCATAATAGATAGACGGTTGAAATGTTTTTTCTTTCTGTTGCCGCTATAACGAAAATTAATATTATTATTTTTAAATTTAAGGTGGCTCTCCTACTACGATGGTACGGAACCTTTCATCCGACTCGCAATTGCCGGTTTTTTAAGAACTAATAAATATTCAAATAACATGACAATGTAAAAAATGTTAACTGAGCAAGATCTTTTCATCCAGAACCTCAATTTCATTCACGCTTTCGTTCACTAATTACTCCTTAATTAGATTGAATGAAAACGTGCTCCTATTAACTAATACTTGGAATTAACTCAAAAAGGGAACATTGTGTTAATTATGAAAGAGTTATCAATTTTTCGTCACTTTTGTATGAAGTTATTTATACAAAGAAGGTCTGTTTTTTTATTAGCCTATTCATGTCATGCTCTGCAGCAGAACCACTTTGACTATATTATGTAAAAATTACAGGATATAATGCAGAATTCTTTAGAGTCATGACAGGTGATATTTCTATCCTTGCATAACCATGTAATGCAAAATGCAATACTCTGAAAACCTAAATAAAGAGAAAAATGAGCCTCAAGTGCATTCTTCAATTTAAATGTTCTAATATCAAATTCCACTTACACATAAAGTCTAAGTGCTTAGCCTCCTAAAGAAGAGCTTAAGGGAACAGTGGTAGGGGGATTACTATTTACTAACATTTTACTGGAAAAGGCTTTCAGTGCATCTCTTCTGTTGCGGATCGAGTATTTTAATTTTAGAACGTGAACGAAACTTGTTTGCAAACTCTTTGTTGAGCTGGAACTTTTTGGTTAACATTTTTTATTTCGATAGGAAAGAAGTTTATTCGAAAAGGATGGTTGCGACCCTCCGGAGTCGGAACTTGTGTCCGGTTAAAAGCAATAGGCTTGCCCCCATAACATGTAACTAGAATATTTCTGATTTTTCGAAATGTGAGTGTATTGAAAAGAACACAGTTTTCTGTCATACCCTTCAGCGATTGAAGACGTGATGTTATGATATTTTAATATAATATGTGAGAGGTAAATAATATAGCAACTCAGGTTTACTTGCGAAATATGAAATCAAATTGTATTTTTGATTAATTATTGTCTATTTACAGCTGAAAGACGTCAGGAAATTGTCATTTACTTTTTAACATTGATATCATTTAAACACGCATCGATTTGTTTGTAAACAAAAAGTCCGTTAAATACCAAAATACATCGATTACTAAACGGATTTGTGCTATTATAAAATGGTCCTTGCGCAAAACATATTGATCAACAATTTCAATAAATTGTAATTTCATGTTATGAGCCAATACTGTCTGTCGTCTTCCAATTACTCGTGAATCGTTATTGGTTTTTAAAATTACGATTCCTGGCGAAATGTAATTTTGAAAACCTTTTCTTTTATTATTTCGAATAATAATAATAATAAACACAAAACGACTGTCAAGAATCTACAAATGACAACCTGGACCAATGGACTCTAAACAACTATATAACACTGGTTGTCAGACTGTCAGGCTTCTAATTAACACCTGTCAAATATGTCCTGGCTTTACTGAAAATAATAAAAATACCAAAGGCGAAGTCAATCCCCCCGGCTAGTCTTACAAAATCTAAATAAAGCTTGCATTATACAGAACAAGAATTCCTTCACTATAATTCGAGAGCTCGCTTCACCGACATGCATCGCCCCACGGCGCCGACTGTGGTTTTGCAATTAATACCCGCAGAGCTTCAACGTCATATGACGTCATATATTTAAACTGTTATTGTGTGTTTCTGGGTGCCTGGTGCTTTTGGGGTGAATATGTGAGGTCATGGATGATACTTGGTTAAGTTTGGGAAAATTATAATTAAAAAGCTAGTTTGGTAAAACATAAAATCAAACTTTATTACCAGTAAAGCTTGGGTATTTCGTTAACAAAGATTGGCAGCGGATAAGATTGGTCCTTATCTACTTTGAAGTTGTAAAGGTGGTTCTTTCACGGATCATTACTATTAAATTCATGTTATTAAAGCGCCAATATCTTTTGGGTTTTTTATCTGTCATTGACACGAACCTACGTGGGTTGGCATTGTTAACAGATCGTTCATTTCTTTATGTTATGATACCTATTCCCAAATGTCTTTGCGAACCAATAAGAGTTTCATGGCGTCTTAATCAACCGATTTACGTCGCGTTTACGGTTCAGTCACAGAACAGTCAGAAATAAACATAGAATAGTTAGGGTGTGCTCTGTACAAAGACCGAAAACGGACGATCATGTAGACACGCTTCACGGACTGCGAGTGCAAGCGCACTTGCAACTGGCATTCGGTTGAGTGAGATCACTCATAAGCGTCTTCGTGTATACAATTAGTTCATAATTTTCTCACTGCTGCAGCTGGTTAACCCCGCTGGCCTAGTATGGATTGGTAGATGCCACGATACATCAGTCTTCGAATTTTTGGTTCTAAGACATACCGGTCTCTTCACGATGCATGTTTTTCTTCACCGTTTGGAGAGCAGTGATTATGAAATCAATTACAGAAAGTAAAGCAAACTGCATTCGAATCTACGATACTAGATCACCTCTACTCCCGATCGCTCGATGTATGGACTCTTGGACCCGACCTTCTGTATCTACTATTCTGTGGTTCCGTGTCGGGTTTAACAATCGCACAGTAAATTAGCCAACTAGAGACCAATAAATAATCGCTAGTTTATCGCCTAGGGACGTTATTAGTTAATGGTTGTCTTTAATTGATATTTACATTCAATCTTTTATTGTTCTGCGGTATTTTTTGATCGTATCTGCGTTAAGAGGGAGAAGTGGTTCGGTTTCAGGGCAGTACTTATAGGATATTTATGGACTGAACATTTGCCCCGCGGTTTCACCTGAGATGTTAAAATTTTATGCACTATAAAATAGGGTTTGCAACTGTCCTTGGTTTTCAAATGAAACATTGCTCTAAGGCAACTCTATTGCGTGATGATAAATATCCTATAACCGTTCTCAAAAATTGGGCTATCATTGGCAAATTTTTCATGGTAGTTCCAGAGATAGCGCTCTTGAATAAGTGATTTAAAGCTTCCTAGGCGTCAAAGTATTTGACCATATACGCAACACCGCTCCTTAACACAAATAACTGACGTCGCTCGAAAGATTTGGAAGTCATGGGGAGCACCAGCCAGGGCTGCGGGGCTTCGAAAGAGATACCGCGGCCCTGGAACACAAAGGGTAAGGAAGGAACATGGATGGGTTTTACTCAGTACAAGTCTGAAACTCCCTTCCACTCCGCCCAGAGTGGGGGAGTAATTTGATGATTTCCCATCCGAAAAAAATAATTATAATGGGGGGAATGACACAGGCTAACAGTAACTGTTCCAGGAATGAACGCGATAAAAAACAAACACACAAACTCTGCAGTTTTATTATATTATAGCTGAGTATCAGTTACCCAAATGGTCTAAGTAAATATGGTATTTCAAGAATCATAAAGAACTTTGAAGTACCTATGTGTAAAGTCAGAAAAAATAAAATGCTCTTTGTATTTCTCAGACAGCCTCAAAAAGCTACTAGTGGAGACTATTGTATTTTTTTAAGAATAATCTTAGAAACCAGTAAAACTTTTAATTACGAAATAAATAACTATCAAACCACAAAGTTAAAAATGAAATGAAGAACCATCTTTAATTAAGAGTTTTATATGTAGTTTGCAACTTCGGTTTCAATAGTACTTTCTAATTCTATTTTGGGTACCGTAAAAAGATGAGCAAATAATAGATTATTTTGTAATTAACTTTTTATGAGCACTTGGAGCTAAAAATAATTTGTATCTATTCAGTAACAAATATAGACGACCGCACAATACAACAATAACATTTTTATTACAATAAAACATTTTAATTTTTGTCTTATCATAATACTATTTGTTAACCAGCGTAATTACGCTTGTATATTTAACTTTTAATTTGGTATTTTAATTCAATTTCAAAGCACCAATATGTTGTGGTGAACACTATGCACGCCTTATTAATAATTCTCATGTGCATTTGTTCTTCAGTTATTATTACATTTCTAGTACACTGAAAAAATGCACTCCAATCAAGTGACTTTCTGGCTTGATTGACGAAATCTTGTTTAGATTAATCAAAATCTTTGTTAGTTTAGATTAATCAAAATCTTAGTTAAGTTGATCATCACGACATGATTGCAGCAATACTTGTTGTAATGATTGAACGCTCAAACAAGTTTCTCGATTACCCTTAACATGACATCATAGTAGAAGAGTTAAAAAAGAGACAAGTTAAAAAATGTTAACTGTAACAAAGTAAGTTAGTTGTGTCAATCAAGCATTTTGATTACTTCATTGAAACTTTATTAAGTTGATTTGACTTGATAGCATCTGTCATTGCAACTAATTGTATTAATCATACAACTTGATCAAATATTGCGCTAAATGTTTACACTAAGTAAGTTCCTTGGTTGTGTTTATTGGTACACTGAATAATCTTGGTTGGAGCAACTATGTTTTAAATTGATTGCTGCAAATAGATTTTGTGATAACTCCAATCAAGATCCCGTGTCAAATCTCAATCAAATAAAAGCAGTAGCTGTGATCATTGTGCTTGATAGGCTCAGATGCAAACAAGTTACTTATATAGTCAATCTAAACAAAATCTTGATTGTGGCAACTACTTTTTTTTAATACTCGTAAGTATAAAGTATGAGAGCAGGCTGTGCTTTTTTTTTTAATAAATAATAAAAAGCATTTTTATGCAAAGTATGCAATTGATTACTGTACTATAGTTTTAAATGCAACCATAACTTTAAAGAAGTTTCTTACTTACCTTAGACTAGTTTATGTCCGCGGCCTCGCCCGCATGAAGTTGATGATCGTACTAAAGAGATAAAAAGTATTATGTTGTTAATCCAGGTTACAACCTATCTGTGTGTCAAATTTTATCCAAATCCGGTCAGTAGTTTTTGCGTGAAAGAGTAACAAATAAACAGACATCCATACATTCTCACAAACTTTCGCATTTATCATATTTTATTTATTTGCAAATATTTTTGTGCTTAATAAATAAAATACATTATATCCCTGTTACTGTTAAAATCGTAATCTTATGATCATTCTCATTTCCGAATAATCATGGTTCTAAAAATACGAAAAACCTCTTTCGTAATACTATGCTGTATATTTTTAGTCCCATGTCTTTAACCCCACAATATTGTGTCTCCGAACACTTATTTGTTGTCTTGAAGCGTCTGCATTCTTAGAATAACATACATATTTGTTGGGTTATTCCCTTTAAGTGCTGAAATCTAGACGCAAAAATAACTACCAGTTGTCTTTGTTGTCGTTAAAATTTGCATTTGTTTTAGTGTTGAGCATTAAGCTTGAGAAAATGTCACTTTGTTTAAATGTAATGGGTATCTTTAAAAAGAATGGCTATTTGTAGAAAAGGTTCTTTTTAACTATTCATAATATTTTTTTGTGGTAAATTGTAATTGCTCCATGTGATTTAAGAAAGACTGAATTGTTGTTACGGATAGTCACGAGAAGTGGACACAATGGCTTTTGCTCAGCAGAGGGGTGATAAAAGTAATACCTGCCTAAGCATCAAATTCAAAGTTGTGGTTCCCGAAAAATCGGGCCCGCAAGGGCTGCGGGACTGTTGGAAAGAGATACCGTGGCCTTGAACACAATGGGCAAGGAAGGAACATGGATGGGTTTTAGTCAGTACAAGTCTGACACTCCCTTCCGCTCCGCACAGAGCGGGAGAAGTAATTTGATGATTTCCCATCCGAAAAATAAAGGTGTGATCAAAGTTATACCTGCCTAAGCATCAAATTCAAAGTTGTGGGTCCCGATAAAGTGAATGCAACACTCCAAATTATATCGATAATTGAAATAAAAAAAAATAAAAATATTTTTAGATTAATTGAAAAATTGGAAAACTGTTAATAATAAGGCATTGAAATTCAAATACCAATTCGTTAAAAGTCATTGAAAATTAAAATTATTAATTCAGGTTGCAGTCTTGAAAGTTGCCCATTATCTTCCACACCCATCGTGGTCGCGTTGTCAAAGTCGTAAGAAGAATTATAACTGCTACATTACTTACCAATCCAAAAACATTAACACATCTTTCTGACGCCCCTTCAGAAAGCTCGTTAACAAAAGAACTTGAAATAAATATGTTTAATAAACGTCGAGAAGCACAACAATTACAAACAACTATAAATAAGCAGGGCTTACTGTACTGAATCTTCATCACAGTTAATCTTACAAATTACGTCAAACTTTTCTTTAGAAGTGACAGATGAAATTAAACTACGTCTGGAAAGTAATACGCTATTATTTCTGAGAAAGCAGTTTATTCTTTGTTTTGGGGTAGAAGACGTCACGGATAGTCAGAGATCAAGTGATGCCAAGGGCTGACTACTACTGGAAAAGTAAGTCAGATATCATCCAGTTACTTCATTTTAAATACTAGTATTCAGCCGCATCCGGTTATGCTAGGAGCCGTGCCCACACAGTAGGAAAACCGTAGGCAGGTTATATTTAAAGCAGAAAAAACTTAACTAACATTACATATTAAAAAAAAAAATAAGACTAAAAGTGTAAGTATAAGAAGAAAATGTAGGTACTTACCTACATATCTACAACGACAACAATAGGACACTTAGGCGTCAAAGTACTTCTCCGTATGAATGTCATCTGGAAACGAGCCCTGGCAGCATTGCCACGTTGAATGGCAATGCTAATTCTTTGGCCAAAGAAAGAGCCGCGAAAACATAAAAAAAAAATGTTGCTTCCTTAAATAAGACATATTTCATAATCTTCAAAAACTAGTTAACCTTAATAACTTTTGGGGATTTTTAGTAATTCTGTGTTCTCGAATCTTTTTGGGACCCTCCTAGAAATAGAAAAAAAAAGTTCATTGACACCTACTTTTAATTTCTATAAAAGTACCTAGATGACCGAGTAACACGGATAAAACGACGTTTTCTATAAATGAAACCTAGCTAGATCGATTTATCGCCCCCGAAACCCCCTGCATTTCCGAGATTCAGATTATATATACAGGATGTTTGGCGCATGGACCGACACAATTTTTCCAGGGATTTAGAAGGTCATTAGCTAGGTTCTACCCTTACATCCTTTGTCCCAAATGCCACGGTTGGTTATCATTTTTTTACATACATATCATTTTTTTTCTAATGAAAAAAATACCCAAAATATTTCCTTTAATTCGAAAATGGCTTTTAATTTTTCTTTTAATGAATTTAGAAGTTGTACAATGTCATAAAAATTTAAACTTTGGAAGCTTGTAAGAAATTTTCTTGTAACCAGTTGTATCAAACAAAGATGTAGATTAAAAAGACTTTGGAGAATACAATAAAATTTATTTTGTGCCACCACCACACCCACAAACAAAAAGTTATTTCGAGTTAAAGGAATGAATGAAAAAATATCATATGTAACAAACCGTGACATTTGGGACAAAGGGTGTAAGGATAGAACCTAGCTAATGACCTTCCAAATCCCTGGAAAAATGGTGTCGGTCCATACGCCAAACACCCTGTATATATAAATATATATATATATAATCAAGCAATTCTCAATAATACATTTTCATTAATAAAGGTATAAAGGTATTAGATATACATATATATAAACACCAGAAGCTTTCCTTCCAATCCCTTATAAGCTTCCATAAAATCGTTTGGAGTGCTTTGTTTACTCTCCGTTGAACCGTGGCATTGATGGAAGTGGTAATTAACCCTGATTTCCGAACAAAAGAACGTGGGCAGACATTATGACCCATATTTATTCTATTAGCAGAACTATTAACGACACTCTTCTACATCGTTTTACGTAAGACTGTTGAGTTCCTAATCTTTTTGACTAACTTGTTTGTCTAGCCAGGGTAAGCGGTACTGCTGAGCATGAGGGCTAAGGTTCAATTTCCCAGATGAGGCAAAGTTTTATTTTGCTTTTTTATCAGAATTTTTGGATTACCGCCAAAGAATCTGGGGTAGTGCCGGTTGATGGCAATAGATTGCCGCTATTACATGGCACTTAAACATTATTGGAAAAATGTGGGTGTACTGTGGGTTTATCTCAGCATATCCCTATAATACAGGCGTGTTATGAAAACGATTAACGACTCTCTTCTACATCGCTTTGAGTGAGGACTTTGTCACATCTTTTGGTCCTTATAGCTCCCTATTCTCGACCAACCCCCTATTAAGGACCAACTATATTTCTCAAATAGTTACCCGAACAATCCCGAAGGGTATTGAAGCTATGGTTGCGTATAAAAGGGAAAATATACTTTACTTTCCCTACAAAATACCCGTCGCCACAATAGACTTTATCTTGTTTACATTTACATGTTTACCGCCCGAAAATTTTGGAGATCCTTGAAGATTAGAACCATTTACTCCTACCTTACATAATTCCTCTTCTTCAAGTGAACCCAAGGTTGTCTTCACCGCAACTTGAAGAAGCTCGTATTTCACAAAAGACGACATAATATTTCATGCAAGGCCCGTACCTTAAGTAAATGGCCGTGACGTCATAATATGAGTGAAACTTGGGACCAGGCTTAGGAAGGCAGGCCAAGTTAATTAGGTGGAAGGTCTTAGGAACTGAAAGCTCTTCGGTAAAGGAAGGGATTAGGAAACTAAGCTCTGTTTTTCCGGGCGATATAAAATGTCTATTAAAACATGTGTGAAGGGGTTCGTACAGGGGTCCTGCGGTCCGGATATATCTTAATTGGGGTCATTCCGATGGTAGTTAGATCGCTTTTGGTCCAGAGTATTCTTGGTCCATGTTTTCATTGGTCGATCTAGAACATTTTTTATTATTTGAGTTCTCTCTGTCACACGCAAATTAACACACGCGATGTGACGCGATTAAACAGAATATTTACTATAATATTCTGTTTAATACAGACAGAAAAGAAACACAAATTAACAAGACAGACAGACAAGGAACACAGAAGACAGAGAAGGAACTCATATTTATAAAATGACTAGAGCTTTTATAACTAATAAAACACGGGCTAGAATAGATAAATACTATCCCCACATTTTGATATTCCATAAAGTTTTGATATTAACTGTTAATCTTAATGTTGAGTTTAGCTGTAAAGTCATCAAACATCCCTATCACACAAAATAAAACGCGAAAAGCAAATAAACCTCAGACATTTTATTTAACGTTTAAAATTTACGATAACATAAAATTATGAAAGATAAAAAACTTCATGCATTGTTTCTCAAATTTCTTCGTAGGCAAAACTTCACTGTTTTTTTTTGTTATTTCCCCTGGCGAGCAGTTGACAGGAGAATACATTGTAACTGGGGAATAAAGATAGAAGAAAAAGGATGATATTATATTTTTAAAGGTCTATTTTTTATTAACACTGTTCGGAATTTCTTTCGACGTTTTTATTGTTAGCCTCGGACTGTTTTCAAATATTTTTTCGGGTAAATCAATCATGAATAGGTAATTGTATTATATCGATTATTCTTACCCTGGAAAACAAGATGGATGGCGACCAAGTTTGTGGCATTGCCATAATTTTTTATGACAATTTGTGAAATATAATGATCACAATGTCAAATTGTCCATGACTGACGGAAGAATGATTTCCTGCCTGTTTTAATACAGATACTAAATATCCCTCTCATAGAGAGGAGGCCTGTGTCCCAGCAGTGGGAACACTATAGGCTGATGATGATGATGACTAAATATAAATTAAGTCATTTTACTTTCATAAACCTTTAAACAATTTAACCCCTTCAACTGAATTATAGCCAATTATTATTAATATCAAGTAACATTAACCCACTAATTAGTACAAAAACTGCATAACGGTTACAAATAACTTATGTAGTAAATTATCTGTCGGACTAAAGCGGTAACAAAGTCCCTGGGGTGCAACAAATCGTAAGATTATTCGAAGCGTTGGAAGTTTAACGAAGGTTGCAGCATCTTAATGGTCAGCCAGTATATGTAGATATGTGTGTTTGTATAACTATGTTACGTAACCGTATAGTAGACGGTGGAAGATGAGCTTTTAGCTGACTTAACAAAAAAGACGTACAGGTTAAGTTAAGCTCATCGCGATTTCTCTTCTTCACAAACCCACTTCTCCTTCTTATCTGACTTCCCATTTTCTATATTTCTGCTCTGCGCATAGCAAGAATCTTCGTTCCTCCAATAACTGTCTTCTACGATGTCCTTCTCACCGCTCTGGTTTTATAAAATCTTCTTTCTTTGTCCAGGCGATCTTCCTTTGGAATGCGCTCCCTCAGAGTATCACGACGGTGACCGCTCGGTTCACTTTCAAAGTGAAAGCTCGAGAGCATATTCATAAGAAGTTGGCAGATTCGTCTCAGAATTAAGTTGTTTTAGTTTTTCTCCTATCTTAACTTATTTTGTTATATGTAAAGGGTGTAAACAGACTCTTAACGAAGCCGAAAGGCACTTGTTCTCCCCATCATTGCGATCATTTTTTTCTCTAGAACATACCTGGGAAACTTCTAGTTACGAAGATATGGGGGGTCAAAGTTCCAACATTTTCACAAGTTTTTTTTTTTTTAAATACATGTTTTTAATGTAAGATTTTTACTTTAAACACCTCCAGAACCCCCTTACTTTTCAATCCATCGATCAGCACAATGTTCTGAGTGCGTTACATTGAGTCCCACAGCAAAATGTGATTTTTCAGTCCAAAAAAACAGTCGTTTCCCAGCACTAATTTTTACGTAAAGTTACTTAGTTTGATGTATGTACTTAATGCTTGGTTGACGGCTTCGTGAAGAGTCTGTTTACACCTTGTGTATGTATTTATTATTATATGTTTATAAATAATAATAATATAATAATATGCACCTACAGTGTATTGTCTCTGCATTACCCTAAGGTAGACTGGTAGGAAATGCCCAATGCACATTAAGTCCGCCTTTGTACAGTTCTACTTGTGCATAAAGTTTTAATAATTTTTTTTTTTTTTTTTTATCCTTTATTAAAAAGAACCCCGTTCTTAATAATTAATTACAATCTAGTCTATAAGACTAATAAGCAATTTAAATCTAACTTAATTTTATACATGATGATAACTTAAAACTTAGAATAGTGTCCTTTGTACTTTACACAAGTCCGTTCCACTTTCTTTGAGTCTGAATTGATGATTAAACACTTTGTTCATGTGTTGTTATGTGTGTCACTGTCACTACTATTTCTACACTTTTACACTACCTACACTAACTCAAAAGGTTTTGTTCGTTTTAGTCTACGCACTATATTTGTTTGGTCTAACAGCTGAATCGCCTCGATGTTCACATGTTGATGGAGTCGTTGTTCATGGGCCTCAGCATATTTTTGTATAATCTTGGTGACGGGTTCCATGTTCAGGTCACGATGGAGGTCGTCATTTCTTATATACCAGGGAGCATTGACTATACTCCTGAGTACCTTGTTCTGGAATGTTTGTATGATTTTGATGTTGGTCGGTTTAGTACATCCCACAGTTGGATGCCGTATGTCCATATTGGCATAAGAATATGCTTATACAATAAAGTTTTGTTGTGTATTGATAAACAGGATTCCCGTCCAATCAGCCAATACATGTTTTTAAAGCGCATATCTAGTTCCTGTCTTTTCTTTTTGACGTGCGCTTTCCAGCGCAGTTTCGCGTCAAGCGTTATGCCAAGGTATTTGGCGGTATTTGCGTATGGCACTTGTTGGCCATTTATGAAGACTGGGTGGTAGTCACAATTCCTGTTGGTGAAATCAATGTGAAGCGACTTTGATTCGTTCAATTTGATTCTCCATTTTTGTGCCCAATCATGAACTTTATTTAGAGCGATTTGTACCTTTTCGATTGCTTCCGTATGGCATGACCCTGTAGCCATAATGGCGGTGTCGTCCGCAAAGGTTGCAATTGTATTATTTTCTAGCTCTGGTATATCATACGTGTACAACAGATAGAGCACTGGTCCCAGTACACTACCTTGGGGCACACCAGCTTTAATTACTTTTAGCTCGGAAAAAGCATCCTCGTGCCTTACTCTAAACATTCTATTCGTAATGTATGATTGCAAGATATCGGCAAAATCATTAGGCAGCAATAGTCTAAGCTTGTACATCAAACCCTCATGCCAAACTCTATCAAAAGCTTGTGCCACGTCTAAGAATACGGTGGAGCAGACTTTTTTATCTTCAAGTGTTCTCTCGATGATGTTGGTAATTCTATGTACTTGGTCTATTGTCGAATGTTTCTCTCTAAAACCAAATTGGTGGTCCGGGATCAGGTTTTTCTCGTTTATAATAGGTTTTAGGCGTTTCAAAAACATTTTTTCAAACAGCTTCGATAGTATCGGCAACAGGGATATGGGCCTGTATGATGATGCTTCGTGAGGTGGTTTACCGGGCTTTGCAATCATAATCACTTCAGCAACTTTCCATGGCTCGGGAACATGCTTTAGCAGGAATGCAGCATTGATGAGCCTGGTAAGCTTAACGATGGCTTTACGAGGGAGATGTTTAAGAACTTCACCCGTTATGAGATCATACCCTGGGGATTTCTTTTTTATGCTTATGATTTGAATTTCCTTTGCAACTTCTTTTGGGGTCACAAGCTTAATTCTCTGATCTTGCAGAACATTGGGAAACTGCAGGTTGTCTACAGACCCGTCATTTGGCTGAAAGGTTTTTTCTAAATGATGTGCAAATCTTTGGGCTTTTTGCTCGTTGCTTCTGGCCCAGCTTCCATTATCATTTCTGATAGGCGGGATTGATGTGATTGGCCTTTTCAATGACTTTGTTGCTTTCCAAAGAGAGTATTGCGTTGTATGATCGCTGCTTAACTGCCGTAGGTTAGTGTTAAGAGCCTCATCATGGAAGGTTTTTATTGTTCTCTGCAGTCTTTTCGATAGGTTATTCAATCGAGTTTTGTCTTTCGGGAATCTAGTTTGTTGCCATATTTTTCTTAGATTCCTTTTTTCGTATAATAGGTCTATTATTTCCTTTGGATAGGTATTTCCCTTAAATATTTTATTAAACTGTTGTGTGTTGTTCCATGCACATTGTTGAATGTCGCTGCTAAACTTGTTTACTTCAAAATCGAGCTGATCTTTGCTTTTTAATGCAGTTTTTAGTTCTATTATATTTTGTAAGTCTATGCTAAAACTTTCCCAATCTGTAAACTTATTTCCCAATGCCAGGTGGTTTTGTCTCAGTAATATTTTGTGACTCAATTGTAATAATATCGGAGAGTGATCGGAGTTCATGTGATACCCCTCTTCCACACTCAGATAATTGGTGGATATATTTTTCACAATGAAAAAGTCGATAAGGTCTGGAAGTTTCTGGCGATCAGTAGGCCAGTATGTAGGTTTTCCAGTACTTATGACCTCACAGCGCATGTCATTTACTGCACTAAGAAGCTGTCTTCCCTTAGAAGAAGTTAATCGCGATCCCCAATGAGTGTTCTTAGCGTTAAAGTCACCGCCTAATATAAATCTCGGTCCAAGTAGTCTGAAGAAGTGTACATATTGTTCTTTGTTTATCATGTGTCTTGGGGGAAAGTATGCAGCCGCTACTGCAACATTATACTTCTTTGTTTTAATTGATACCGCCACAGCTTGCGTGTCTGGCTCCTCGTATTTACATTGTTCGTAATGACAGATATTTTCTTTAATAATAACTGCGCTACCTCCTCGGGCCGTGTTGTTAGGGTGCAGTGCATGATAAACTTTATAACCTTTAAACTGTACAAAAGACTGTTTGGTGAAGTGTGTTTCAGAGATCAAACACACATCAATGTTTTCTGTGTTTAGGACTACTAGCAACTCATGTTGGTGTCGCAGCAGTCCGTTGGAATTCCACGCCATTATTTTAAGTGTGTTATTCATTATTGATTTTGTACAGTGCTTGATTCTAATTTCTCTAGCCTCTTGTCAAATGAGGATATGCACTTCAAGATCTGGTTGAGCTTATCGTCTAGGCTTGATGGTATGCTTGGTTTTACTACTTGTGCATATGAGGCACTTTTGGATATAGGTGCTGTTATTGCGGTTGTCTGTGCAAACTGCACATTTTGTTTTGGTGTCTGTTTGTCAGTGTTTCGAACAATTTGCTTAACTGCAGTGTTGTTGGCTGGATTATTTTTTGCTTGCTTGTTCTTCATCATTTGCATCTCCTTGGCAACTAAACACCCTCTGTAGTTGGCTGGGTGAGGTAAGCCACAGTGGACACACTTAGGTTTTTCTTGAGCAGGTTTCTTACAATCAGCTGTGAGGTGTTTACCTGTACATTTAACACATCTTGGCTCTTTTGAGCAATACTTCTGTGTATGACCATAAGATTGGCATCTCTTACATTGCGGTATTATTTTTGACGTTTTAAGGGGGTGAATCTCCACTTTACACCCTAGGATATGTTTAATGCCGTATATTTTTTTGATGTCTTCGTCATTCTTGAATGATAAAATAAACCTGTTCAGCGGTTCTTTTGTTCTCCAGCTAAGCTTATTAATTGCATTTTCTATCTGGAATCCTTGCGACGATAAATCATCTTTAATCCGATCCGGTTGGCAGGAAGAATGCAACTTTTTCGCCACAACTCTTATTGGCCTATTTTGCTTATCCTCGTATGAGTGCCAAAAGCAGTTATTTTCGGTCAATCGACGAGAAATAATTCTGTAGGACTCTTAAGTTTTAATAAATAAAAAAATAAGTATTGAACGGGAAACTGATAATCTGTTCAAATCTGTTGTGGTAGCTGTACATATGTATTTAGGTACATATCTGGCTACACGATGGTAACAAAATTACTACCCTGAATCACCTAGCTAATTTTTGAAATTAAGATTAAAATTTGAAATCACAGATATCAGAGTGGGCAAAACCTCTGCCAGAAATATAATAACCAATGCTTTAACAGCGCGCGGGCGAGCGGGCGAGCGGGCGTTGGCAGTCCGATGCAATATGCTTGCCCGCAGGTTTGCGCAGTGCACTAACGAGGTAAAACTGACGCTCTTCAGAGCCTACTGCCAGTCGTTTTACTTGTGGAGCTTGTGGGTTAGGTATATAATAATAATAATAATAAATTCATTTATTTCAGGTCCGAGACCCATAAACAGACACAAATAGCAAGCAGATACAAATACACATACAAACACTTATAAAGGGTGTAAACAGACTCTTAACGAAGCCGAAAGGCACTTGTTTTCCCCGTCATTGCGAACATTTTTTTGTTCTAGACCATGCCTGGGAACCTTCTAGTTACGGCGATATTGGGGGTCAAACATCGAACTTTTTCACAACTTTTTTTTAAATACATGTTTTTAATCTATGATTTTTATTTTAAGCACCTCAAGGAGCCCCTTACTATTCAATCCATCCATCAGCACAATGTTTTGAGTGCGTTACATTGAGTCCTACCGTAAAACGTGATTTTTCAGCCCAAAAAAGAAAGTCGTTTCCCAGCACTAATTTTTGCGTAAAGTTACTTAGTTTGATGTACATAATGCTTGGTTGACGGCTTCGTGAAGAGTCTGTTTACACCCCGTATGCAGAAGGCTTACAACTCTCTGCGCGTGCAGTATAATAATGCGCTGAGGATATTGTTGGGGCTTCCTCGGTTTTGCAGTGCATCGGGCATGTTCGCGGAAGCGCGAGTAGATGACTTTCATGTCATCGTGCGCAAACGATGCGCATCGATGTGGCGGCGATTCAGGGGTAGCCCTAACAGTATTTTGGCTACACTGGCGGACAAGGTTGACGGACCATTTATTAGGCTCTGGGCTGGCAGACATGTGCGTGCACATGTTCATATAGCCAATTAGTATTTTTTTAAGTTATTGTTATTTACTAACATAGTCTGAATTAAAGAGTTTGAATTTGGATTTGAATTTAACAGTAGCCACACAAAAACATGACATATTTACATTACCTACGGTCTCTTTTCAACTTAATCACGTTGCAGCCACTATGTTCAAAGATTGTTTTTCAGACGTTAACGTATGGAAGTATTACTCAGTGTTGCATTTATTTATTGCCCAGTCAACTAGTGTGGATACCCGTGCCTGGAAATCTAGATCAGCCAGTGAATTAAAATAGTTTTGATTTTATTTTTGAGCATATTTTTATTTTATTGGCTTAATAAAATTTGATGATTTGTTTCTATTATGTTTCATCACAGTTGATTCATATGTTTTAACTAGAAATCGCAAAAAAAATCATATTTTTTTAAGCTTTCTTTGGTGATCATGTTGGTGGTTACACTTGGGTTTCGTTTCACAGACTTTATTAAACCAGTTCCCTTCATGAAAAACATCTCATAGACTTAAGTTTCTGTCTGTAAAGTGAAACTTGCCGCCTGAAAGATGTGTTTAGTGGTTTTGCCTTAGTAATTAATAATCCAATCAAACTTATTTGTGAAGATTACCGTAGTTACTTGGTATTGAGCAGCATTTGTCCATGAAAAGCCTGGCAAGAAGGTTGTTAGGCGTGTTAGATGCCATCAAACTCGGTTAAGTAGTTTAGCCTTGACAGAGAGACAGAAAGACTCACTCACGCTATTATTAATATGATTCTACTCCCAACAAACGATTAATCTCCTCAAAATTTCGAATAAAATATTCTAACGGGACAGTGTAGTAGTGTATATTATTATAGACGAAGCATTAATATCTTTACGAGCGTTGGTAGGAAGATAAATATTAAAAATGGCGACTAAAATAAAGTTTGTTCTAATTTCAAATCCCGGTCAGCACGGAGTGAGTTATTGATCCCTTTCTGAACGATCATCAGAATTAATATGATTTTATGAGTGATCTTGATGATTATTATGAGTCACTTTTCGATTCGGTTTTGGAAGTAACTAATCTTATTAATGGGACAAGACTACCAATATTGATGATGATTCTAATGCTTCCTAAAATCTCTTCACCATGAATGACCATGATTATAAATGATTGCCTGTAATTGACTGTGTACATATACAACTGTAATCCATCTTTTAAAGCTGTTGGTTTTCCTATTAACAAATCATCATCATCTTCATCATTTCAGCCAAAAGACGTCCACTGCTGGACATAGGTCTAACAAATAAATAAATGTAAATTAAGTAAATTCTATTCTAAGCAAGACAAATGGGACAGAACCAGACATGGAGAGTGGGGACAGAGCAGTGGTATGATGTGAGTCAGTAGTAGAAGTAACAGTTAATACTATTCTCAAAGCTCATGCCTACGCGACAGGATCATCATCATTCTCGGGGTCGGGGCAGCTTGTCTTCTTCTTCCATACTTCTCTATTTCTCGTCATCTCGTCAGACACCTCTTTTCTAGTCGTATCATCCTTCACACAGCAAGGAAGGCATTCTTCTTCTTAATCATTTCAAATCTCAAATGTTTTCCAAAGATATATCAAGTAACCTTTTATAAGGTGAAATCACTAATTGTTTACCCACTTGCTCACGAAAATATAATGTTCACCTGAACTATAAAGTTCAAAGAAAAGGTTGCATTGCAAATGCGCTTAGCAACTACCTATACCGGTATAGAATATTATAAAATCAAGACCAAAGGGCGAACTAAAAATATCGGCGGTCTAAAAGGGCCAAGTTCAAGCGGTCATGGTATAATTAGGAAGGTAGGGCAAGTTCAACGACTTGGCAGTGGATTTAGAAGCCGATGTAGGTTTGTATCAAAAGAGTTTCGCTGAAAGCATTGAAGCTGGTGAATGACCTTCTGCAATTTGTAAAGAATGCAAGTAGAAGTCTAGACCGGTAAATATTTTCTGGAAGCTGAGAGGAAATTGAAGACTTATCAGTTAATCTACTCATGTACAGTCGACCGTGGTAATACATACTAACCTTGAGCTTGGCTTCTAAAGTGCGGAGTTTCTATGGAATAAGAAGAGGTTAGCTCTGCTTATACTGGTTTTTTCACTGCTAGTGTACAACCTGTTTTACCTTGTACTAGGTGAACTGTCTTGTTAGTCGTGAATTCGTGATACAATTCAAAAGCCTTTAATTCATTCGAAGACCAGTTTTTGGGGAAACTTCTTTGTTTAGTTTATGTATTTATGTTTTGACAGATGAATTATGATAAAAATAACCTTGTAAAATAATTAAGTTTTAAAATTCCATTTTTTTTGCAGGTGTGTTAAAATAACAAAAATGACAATTTAATAATTATTCAAAAATAAATAACAAAGACTGATATCAGATACTTAATGACCCACATAATTCATTTTCGAGCATGACATAAAATATGCTATTATTAACGGCCACCATGGCTCACGCACAATGGTCCACCTTTAGGGACTAAGTGCGGAAACCAAACCCTTTAGATAGATAGATAGATAGATGTTATTAATTCACATTGAAATATTGTTATAAAGAAAAAGTACGATAGATGTAGCCTTCCTAACGTTTGTCCTTCATCAAAAAATTTAATTGAATTTTGAGATCAAAAAGCGTCAGTTTTTCTTATACGACAAATAAACCACTTTTCAACATGAAAAAATGAAATGCTAACAATTGTTGACAGCCCCTTAGAAAAGCAGTTCATTTATCAATCGACAACAGTCTTTAGATATAACCTAATGAATGGGTTTCTTATTAGAAATCGTGCCAACATGTTTTTATAAGGGTCATTTATGTAAGCGTGACAGATAGCCGCGTTGACATTAGGCTGCTAGACACATACATTAGGACCAACACTTTTTTTTAAATTACGAACGCGTCTAACGTCATAACAGAGTTTGTTTCATAAAAGAGTGTCTCGAAAAAAGATCGTCAATTTAAAGAAATAATTATGTTTTATGAAAAGAAAATACTGTTGTAGTAGTAAAAGTTAAGGAAATTAATTTTAAGACTACTTCTAACTTAAATTTCTTATATTCCTACCTACCTTTGTACGAAATGGCTATAACAAGTGACACTAACCAAATTGGTTTAGTATGGCAATTTGGTTTAAAATTATTTTTAAATACTAATCAATAAAATTATTACGTAGCAGGAGCTAGATATCATAATACATTTTTACTTAGCAGGGGCTAGATAATAATATAATAATCAATCACATCAATAAATTGTTACTTAGCAGGAGCTAGATATAATATAAATCACAACATTAAATTGCATTTTTTCAATATCAACTGTGAATACCATCATCACACTCAAATTCAAGGCACGTCACACTTTCATACACTGAAAAATTCATACCTTTTACCATCTTGCAAAATCCCTAGCGAGTCCAATTTTCAATATATGATGGTAATAATTCACACTCCCCGTGTTAACACGTGTTTTTCAAGACATTCACCCTTACAAAGAATAAAGTGAAAGATACGGCTCTTGATTTAAGAACACATAAGATAATAAGATGTTTTTATTCAATATTTTTTTATTTATTCCATTTTTTGGGAAAACTTACAGCTAAACAGACAGTGAGTAATTGTTTAAACAAAATATGGCCAGTTACAAGATTTCACATGTAGTAAAGTTTTAAGTTTTTTAAGACATAACTTTTGATTTATTTCAATTAGTGTATTTTACAATTAGAAGAATGAACATTAATACTTCTTTGAAATAATGAGTGTATTTAAGATGTAAAATTAAATATTTTTTATTTTTAATGGCGCATTCCTCTTTTACATATATATATAACGCCTATGTTCCCTGGAGGGGCAAAGCCACCTTAATTTATCGTATAAATACCATGTATAACTTATATACTAATTCTATTTCTTTATTTACAGGTTGATGTAATCCTGTCTGCAATAGGTATGTACATGACTCTTTCTTTTAATATGTTTTTATTTTATTTTTGTTTCTAGCAAAGCACCTGTCATGTTATCTTTCCACCAGTCATGCTTGGCTGGCAAAATATCCTAAGGCATTAAATCAGTTTAAATAAATAAATACAATGAATAGTTATATAGCGCTACAAAAAAGCACTTCCAACAAACTTCGAGGTATTCGTATTGCTCCTTACTACATGTAATAAGTCCACCAACTTTATGTAAAGTTAACTCTGGTTTGATTTCAAATCACTGGGGAAATTACATGAAATTAATTAACTTTTTTTAAATATTGTATTACGAATTTCTAGCCTCCCAAATCTGAAAACTGGCGGGACTATCATTACTAGAAATTAAAGTAATTCGTTCCTTTAAATGTCTCAATCAAAATTCTAATATGTTCGACATTTAAAAAATATTCAAAGCTTTTCAAAGGTCTTTTTTCTTCGTACCATCATAGAGCACAGCTGTGCCAGCAATATTTTTTTCATACGAAAGGAGTGTCGATGAAAAATTGACTTTTTACAGAACTTAATGTTCGCACGCTTCAAGAGACATTACATACGTGGATTTTGAAACGTAAACTTTTAAATAAAATATTACTATCACGCGATTATAACCATCTAGTGAATTGAAAGAGTCATAATGGATTTATTAGTGCTATTACAAGAATGAGTCTTATGTCGTGTGATATAAAGGCTACATTTTTTTTTCAGAGTAACACTTTTGGATTCATTTCTTTTTTCAGAAGCGTGTGATGGATGCCGATTTAAGAATTAGCGTAACATTGCGTATTACTTTATGAAGTTTTAATTTTAGTATTTTTTAAATGTTTACAGTTTGTTTTAATTCTTATTTACATAAGCGTAATATAATAGCCAATGGGTTAGGCAGAGAGCATGTACGATATATAGTTATACATCCACATACATACCTACACTACTGATAAGAGTACCTACCTTTAACTTAATTATCTATCCGGAATTTGGGACTACCTAATCTAATTTTAGAACCCTTTGTATATACATACCTATATACATATGTACATACACTACAAAATAGTCTATGTAATAGTCACTGGAAATATTTTTCTTACAGGTGTCAGGTTTTTCAAAAGCTTTAATTCAATAGAATATTACGACCTAAATAAAATCATCGATTGTTCTCGCTTCGGTCTAATCACGATAAATTGAAAAGAATAAAGGAGCGATTCCTTTCTAGCCCTGATATTAGGAGGTGTAACAAATCAGTAGAGAACGAAGCGAATAAGAACTAGGATCATTGACCCAGAAATGTGAAAAAAGGGCTAAGCATTCTCAAAGTAATCAGAATCTCAACGACTCTTGTTAATCAAAGTCCAAGGAAACACAAGAGCACTTTCTCGCAATTTCTTTTTTTCTCTCGAAGGAGTCTTTATTCACTTGTTTCTATGTTGAATAATAGTATTAAATAAAGTCTTTTTTCGTGTCTGTCTGTGTGGCCAACCCACACTGGGTCTTCGTGGTGCATTAAAGTCTTCCCACAGAGGGAGGAGGCCTGACTCCCAGCAGTGGGAACACTATTGGGTGATTGTGTTTGTTACTTAAACTGTGTAAGCTCGTTGATCTAAACTACGCATTGGATTTAGATGCTGGTTTCACCATTATCTAAAGGACCTATTGTCTACAGGTTTGTGTGTTTATTAGAAGGTTTTGTGAACTAGTTGAAAGCATGCGAAGCAGGTACAACTCGCTAGTGTTAAACAAAGTAAAATTCTCGATAGTAACTTATATTGGTGATTTGATTACTCTCGCCGCCGCCGCGCCGGTGCCATTGGTAAATTACTTTGTAAACATTTAATTAATACTGAAGTAACATAAAGTGTTTTGCCATTTGTTACCAGGCCGTATTGAAACAACTATGACTATAACTATGGTTATTAGTTGACTAAGTCGCCAATTAAAATTATTGAAATGTTAGTTCTTCAAAGATGACCTTTTGTAAACTAAAGTTGTTTTGAATAGGTTTGTTAGAGATTTCTTTATTTATACTTAATTGTAGATGTGATATTTTCCACACGAAAAAACCCATAACTTAAGAGCCATGAGGTGTTTATTTTGGTGTAGGGAAATCCTCTTGTACCCTCCGTCTGAGGAAAACGGAGGCTTATGTTAGGACGGCGACTGGCTTAAAATTCCCCGATTCCGCTTCTATGAGTCTGGAGCTCAGGAAACACTCGTACATTCTTGCCCACTCCCGACTAGTATCAGCCCGCTAAGTTTAACGGGCCACATCACCACTTAATGTACCTGCATATCGTAATTGGGGAAGCAGACAAATAACAACTTACAATCTTCTTCTTGCAGTTCAAGTTTTCTCTTAACCCTTCAACAACCACGCCACGTATCGATTAACTTATCATATTTCCCGGCTATTTAATCTTTTCGATGTATCACTTTAGCCAGCCGAATATAACCCTAATTAGTCAAATTACAGTTAATTTTGTATCGAATAACCGTAAATCTGAATAAATTACGTCAATTAATAGTAATTTGAACCTAGTGTCGTTAATTGCTTAACTTAAAATCTGTGGGGGTGATGTTTATTAGTATCTTAATAAATAATAATTATAAACGCGGTGCGATTTTTGGAGTTTAATTAGTGTAATGAGTATTCGATTTTATGAAGACATTAGTATTAAGTTTAATAAACTTTTTCGTTTGTGTTGAATTTTATTTTAACAACTTTCATCTTACAATTAGTTTTATACTGAAAATACTAGAGACACACAAATAGTAAGTAGCTCGTGTCTAAATACTAACTGCCGCTTGGGTCGGTCTTCAGGTTAAACTGCCCTTGCCTGCGTTGGTCCGTGGATGGGTGACCACCCATTATATACCGAGTTTCCTCCGTACCTCAACAAGAATATTAAGCCTGGTCTTGGCAGTCAATTGTAGATCTTTGACAGTCGTTACCTATAAGTTAGTGGCCTGAAAGTCTGACAACCAGTCTTACCAAGGGGTATCGTATTACCCAACACTAACTGGCTTATGGAGGTCAGATAGGCAGTCGCTCCATGTAAAATACTGATATTCACCTGCATCCGTTAGACTACAAGCCGACCCCAACATAGTTGGGAAAAGGCTGAACAGATGATGACGACTGAAAATACTAGAGACACGGTCTTTTTTACATATTTTTATATATTTTAAAGTGAAATCTTCATTAAAATCCGATACAGAATTTAGAAGGAAATGTGTGTACACCTATAGACAGGAAAGGCAAATTTTATTTGAAATATTCATAAATACAAAACAGATATCGCGAATAAACAAGGTAGGCGAAGTGGTTTAAATCCATATTCAATCCTCGATGACATTATGAATACAAGAAAACTTTTTGCTTTTCACTGAGATATTATTAACCACAAAGAGCTGATCTTTTTTAGACAAAGCCTGTAAGTAAATGATTTCCTTGTCTGAAAGTGGTACCGGTGGTGGCCAAGAATTTGTGTGAATACGCTGGTATTGCTGAGTTATGTATCATGTGATGCAAAAGAATGAGGAACATGTCGTGGAGAAACTTTCGAGTGTTAAAATATGAATCGCAATTCTTCAAGGATTCAGGATTATGTGGAAAGTGATATCAGGGCAGAAGGAAGTGAATTAGTATTTTGATGTATGTACAATATTTCTTGTAGTTTTTCTTAGTGTTATACTATAATCATTTTCAGATATACATCTTTTATTTGTCTCGGCATCACCCAAAGTTTGACTGGTAGAAAATGCAAAAGGCATTAAGTCCGCCTCTGTACTTTGTGCTTGAAGTGTTAATTAAATAAATTCCTGGGAATTGCATTGATGGCTGATATTATTGAATGGAAGAAGCTAGAAACATTTCACCCGCCTCAAATCTTGAATGTTTATTTAGAGTATTTAAACTACTGCAGTTATCTCCAGAGTTCCTATTAGGTACCATCGTAAATCAAGTAACAAACGGAGTTTTAACTTACTACGCTAAATCCCACATCAGATCAACCCCTTAGTTAGCCGTTAGGCAGTTAATAATATTATGTCCAACAGTCCAGTTGATTGATTTATTAAGGGTAATTATGATTGATATACCCGTGTTAGTAGCCCTTATTTACATGTAGAGGCCATAGATGACAGTTACGAACTAATATGGTAACATTATTATAAACCCAACATCACTCGAGCAAGATTGTATCTTATCTGGACCCTTTTTTTTTTCTTACGGATGGGAAATCATCAAATGACTTCTCCCGCTCTAGGCAGAGCGGAAGGGAGTGTCAGACTTGTACTGACTAAAACCCATCCATGTTCCTTCCTTGCCCTTTGTGTTCCAGGGCCGCGGTATCTCTTTCGAACAGCCCGCAGCCCTGGCAGGCATCGGCCCTTGCGGGCCCCTCCCTGTTTAAATCTTATCTGGATCCTAAAGATTAATTAAGATGTAATGAAAAAGTCTAAGAGAATAATCATGAAAATATGCAAAAAAGCATCATTACTAAGGCCTTTCGATATAAAAAGAAACATTAATGCTATTTAGAACTTACTCAACTTTAGTTTTACTACGTGCAATTTAAACCTGTTTACAAAAGATTTATGGTCTACAAAGAATTTCGTTCCAAGTATGAACTGTGTTTTTGTTTTTTTTTTTATATTTTTTGTAAGACTATAAACATCGTAAAAATCTCTTCATAAATAAAATATCATTTTAGTTCGTATTTTTTTTTTACTTTATTTGGTGGCTCAGAATTCAGCAACGCGAAAGCCGTTTGTTAAAAATGATCGTGATATCAATACTATGATTATCGACAATAATATAATAATAATAATAATAACGGCGTGACGGCCAATGGCCTTATGGCTAAGAGCCTCGACGACCATCTCTCGAAGCTCGCCTTAGGCGGTTGGATCAAGGGCCTGATTCAGAAGGCAGTACTCCTCGATACGGCTCGCATTGTGAGGAGGTTCCTGTCTCTGGAGCCCTAACCACCGGTAGCTTGGACCCTGTTCCCGACACCGGCGGACCGCTATTTTTTTATATTTTTAAATGTTTTTATATGGTTTGATTTAAGAAATATTTAAAAATGTTAAAAAGTATGTATATATATGAATAAACGGAATAATAATATAATATAATAAATAAATAAAGGAAATAATATAATATTAATAATAAAAGAAAATGAACAGGCTAAAATCATGTGGGAAATACCGATACAGACTGACGTTACCGTAACGCATAATAGACCTGATTTAATATATGTAGACAAGACCTGGCTTTTATGCCCAATCAAATCACAACACACACACCTTTCTAATAGACATAGCAGTACCTTCAGACTATAACATAGGAGCCAAAGAAATAGAAAAATTGAGGAAATACCACCTTTTGAAGACAGAAATTCGACGCCTATGGAATACCCAAACCACAGTGATCCCTATAGTAGTAGGAGCTACAGGCATAATAAGTAAAAGTTTACACAGATACTTAGACCAACTGAACACAACAATAGACATAACAATCCTACAAAAACAAGCAGCTATACACACAACCACCATACTCAGTAAGGTATTGGGAGACACTGTGTTCGTTAATAGTACACCAAGCACACAGGAGGCCACACCAGACACACAACAAACATCACACATAGTAGACTCACAGCGAACATCCGTCACACAACATTCATCTACCACACACACACCAAGTACACAAAGTCATCCGTCAACTACACAAAGCACAACTAGCACTCGAAGAAGGAGAAGAAGAAGATAGAGGGGGAAATGAATATCTTTTTTCCTGCGGGACGTAGGACGGGATATTTATTAAACCGACGCAAGGTCGAGGAACGGAAAACCGAAAAAGAATTTTAATAATATTATCTTGGGACAACCAACACACCACCATCTGATTCCAAACTAGGCAGAGCCTGTACTATGGCAACCAGACAACTGATAAACATACTTATATATTTCTAAATACATACATATTATAGATAAATTATATACATTAAACGTTAATCTTCAATACATTAAACGTTATCACGAAAAAAATATTGAATCAAGCTGTCATTTTAAGCCTGTGAATCCTGTGATGTATCCGATAAGTTAACGCAGATGATATCGTGTTTCGTGAGATGGATTACAAGTTATAATCTGACGACACGCATTAATATAATTAAGTACAGTATTGGCAATGTGAGTTTGATTTTTTTCCTCGATGATTCATTGTATGATCACTGTATAAGCTTTTAAATCTTTAAAATTATGATTGAATAAGCCAGGTGTAATTTCTATCGATACTGCAAAAACTTTTTCTAAACCGGTGTTATGGAATTATCAGCTTCGAAGGAATTGTTTTCATGGTCGTAATATACCGAATTGATCCAAATGATTGATTTCAAACATGTCACCATAAAACGTTTGTTTTTCTTTTGTCGAAATATTTTACACTGCCCAACAAAATAACCAACCTACATAAAACCATAACCAATTTCACTCATTCCACCGCAAAAATTGTAATTAAAATTGTATGCTTCCAACACACGACCATAGATTTTGACTGCTCTATTACGCGTAATTGGTTCCGATGATACGACCAGGCCAAGTGCTAGACTACATTGTGATTTGATTGGGCATAAAAGCCAGTTCACACCTACGGGTCATAAAAGGTAAGGAAAAAATACGCGCAATAAACTCTGGTGTATGTTACGAGTGGAGGCGTTAATGGATTTGGTAATGTTTTGGGCGATTTATGGCTAATCTTGATACTTTGGGATTATACGTACTATGCAAGTTGCAATCGGGATACTATTTCTGAAAGATGTTCAGAAATAGTATCCCGATTGCAACTCCTGTATCTTAAACGCCTTTATAATAACGGTTGATTGTACACTAGTGCACTGTTGGAACAGTGAGCATTCGGCTAAGTTTAGTTATGGTTTACTAACTTAGTTTTTTAAGTGATTCCTGAAGAAATAAGGATTTTATTCTCAAATAAACGGTTGTATTAATCTCATAAAGGAAAGCATTTTTAGGTTTGCAAAACTAGGATAACAGTAATTACTGCTAAGTATTATTGCTATTACTGCTAGTGAATTTTCGAAAAACTGTGAATGCACATTTGTTTCTTTTTTAAAATAAAGGAATGTTTCCTTTAAGTAAAATTCGCTATCTCCAGTATTTAGAGTTCTTACCCTCCGGTTGGCGTTGAAAAATTCCACCCAGTATACTAACGATAAACATAAACTTAACTTTGACCCAAGTTTATCTACATGATCCAAATAGGCACGTAATTTCACTCCATGGCTACAAAAGAAACGACAACCCATCACCCGCTATCGCCTATATCTTGCTCCTCTTTATTGAAAGCTTTTACGATGCGTCAGCGGGTTACTGTATCGTTACGTCAAAGAAATTGATCACTCCCAATGTCCTGACTTGACACGACCGTTATTACAAGGCAAAGTTATAAAAATATTATTTATTTGTTCTTCACTGAATGAAAAGTATCAAAACAGTTGCTCCGCCTACACGATGTTTGAAACGCGTCAACAATACGTCATTGGAAAATAGATAGCGTTTTGTTTTGGTTGTTTTAACTTTATTTTGAATCGGGGTAAAGCCAACAATTGGGAACAAGTAACACGGTGATAGTTAATCGACGTTGAATAGATTGTATATAGGTTATAAATAACGAATGAAGTTTTTTGAAGAAATGTCTATAATTTTGTGTACGAAGCGAAAGGAGTATGCAAGGAGTTTTATTTATTCAATTATAGCAGGTAGCTTTCTGCTACATCTGCCTAGCTCCATGCAAATAAGATATAAGTTTATAACCTATGTTTGTGTATAACTTTGTCAGAGTCCCGAATTTTTAGAGTTGGTACTTCACTTGAATTCAAAGGAGATAAAATTACTGTGATTTGAAAACAGTCAAAAATAATTATGAACTTAAGTATTACAGACACAGTATTAATGTTACTACTGATACTATCGTTGTTTTTACTGAACAACTCTTCAATTCTCGAAAAAAGAACACTACAAAAAGAATTTAAGTATCGAATATCCTCGACGGAAACTTGTCGAAAGTTTCAGTTATAAGCTTGCTTCGTACAAAGTGCTACTCCAATAAGTAGTTTTAAAGTATTAAGTAGGTTAGTAAGAAGAGATATCATGGACTCGTAGGCACGGAATCGGTGAGGGACGAAAATGTTCCCAACAGCTTTCCATTTCCCAGCATAAGTCGGCGGGTTTTAGGGGCAGTTTTCGTTACGCAGCTACCAAATCTTGGAACAATATTCCAACTTCAATTAAGTTCAGTAAAAGTTGCTTTATTCACTGACAAATTGAGGAATCCGTTATCTGAGACGATAACCCTATTTTCTTAACTAATTTGGAGATTGTCATGTCTTCCGAATAGGCATTTGTTATCGGCCCAAGATAATGTTCACAGCTATATATTATTCTTGAAGTGTGAAGTTACCGATATCCCCAAGGCTGAGATAATGTGACAGTGAAATATTTTGTTTTTAATTTTGTATCACACTTTAAGCGAACCGAAAGGTACTGAAAAGTTTATATCACTCGTGTTGAAAATTTTTATAGATATCCGAGACTGCTTAAAAACGATAGCCACTTGTCGTAAGAATTCAGATGGTTTAAAACGATTTCAGATATTTGAAGTTTTACATGCGTAACATTTTCTTTTTTTTATAAACTTTGCCCCATACTAGGAATTTCTCCTGTATTGTGGGTGTGTTTACAAACATTAAAACTCAGATACACAAACAGACTGACCCGGAAAAACTACCTGTAGGTCATACAAATAACTGTTCCGTGCGTGGATCGAACCCGCGACTCGCAGTGCAGCAGCCGATCGCTCAGCCTCTGCGCCAACCGTGCCGAGGTGAAACAAAAAACAACGCATCATAACCAAGAAAATCAGGAGTCGATGTAACGGGAATCGACATAGCGGGAATGATTCCCGTCAATTACTTATTGGTGAAACAAAACAACCGCGGAACAGAATTCTCCGAATTTGAAAAACAAAATTACTTAGGAAGCCGTTCATTTGGCATAGACTGAACATTAATTGTTTTGTCTGCGTCATTGTTACACCGAAGCTTTCGCTCGTTAAATCTAAAAATAAGTAAGTAAGCAATAAAGCAATTCTATACCAACCAATGACAACCGACATTAATAAACATTTTACATGAATGTAGATTTTTGGCAGCCAGCGCTGTCAAATTCCTGTTTTTATATTTATTTAATTATTCGAGATCAGCATTTAAATCACGCTGAAGAGCTGTCTATGTTGGAATTGCTATAGAACGTTGGCACGACAGTTCTTGAACGCCGCTTAAATGTTCTAATCGCGTTTAGTTCATTTTGGCGAAATCCGCTCTGAGAAAACGTTATTATTTTACAATACATATAGAAATAATGACTTCAGCAACCTGTCACAGAGCTTTAAGTTTAGGTAGATATAGCCAAAAGCTCTGTCAAATTGAATGAAGTGCTACTTTGAATATATTAGCGATTCTATTCATAAGCACGATGTGTATCGATATAAAACATTTTAAAGTTTAATATTTCCGATCTAAATCCGAAAAACCCACCAAATATACAATCTCCGAACACTAATCAAGAATACAAACACAACATTTGTCCGAACTCTCGAGAGTTAATAATATTGTAGTTTGATCAAATATAAAAGCGACATAATTCATCTATCAACATATGGACTAACGACGCGTCGAGGAATGCAATGATCGGTTTGATCAGACCACTTTATTGTTTAAATCACTGTCGCAGTTACGAGTCGAGGTAACTTTGAGCTTGTGTCGTCATAAATTTGCATACTGAATCAAAGGATTGGTTCAGTGGTGGATCGAATACGTTTAATATAATTCATTGAGAATGTTGGGACTTACTACCGTTGCGTCCTAAGCTGGTACGTAGGGACAAAAGACATGCGGTTTATCCAGTGATTGTTTTAACAAGGTTAATTGATGGGTGTATACTTTATCTACTCGCTCGGGGCCCTTTTGTAGTACGAATATTGCGGTAAGCCATGAATTAACAGTATATAACAACGTCTGGAATTATTTAGCTGTTATATCATTTCTCACATAGTCTTTTCGCTTCGCCTAACATTGCTTTTAATCCCAACGAGCCTTTTATGAAACGGAATAATGATCTGTCCTAAAACAGATGCTAAGTTAGCACCATGTAATAGTAGTTAGATAAAGTGGCTGAAATCAGAAGCCTTTTGATAAAGAGCTCCGTTAATTAAAGTTTAAAAAATCTGTCTGTTCACTAATTAATTATTTAATTTGCATTATTTGAGGGTTGCGGTCTTTACTATTAGTGGTTTTCAGGCTGAAGAGGATATTGTTATAAAAACTTGATTCATTAAAGACAATTAAATGTTAGATATGGTTAAAATATTTTTAAAGAAGTTTAACTAAGCATAAACGTTTTAAAATTGTAAAATTTAATAATATGTAATTATTTAAGTTAGAATGAATCAGCACTTTTCGAAAAATGAAAAAATAAAATAACGGCTTCCAAAAATTGAAACATGGCGCCCAAAACTCGTTTGGTTTTTTTTTAATAAGACTGAGGATTTTTCATTATTTTTTGTTCATATACTTTGTGGCATTAAAAAATAACACAACACCACTTGATTTTAAATAATGGTATAATTAAATAACACAAAGACCTAAACTAAATTATAATAAAACTATGATTAAAGCTACTTAAAAAGGAAAAAAATATCGATAAATGTATTTACTTTCTTATGTCGTTATAGGTTTAAAAGGCGATTTTGCCAGGAAATACCCATGTAGATGGCCATTTATACATATAGAGTATAATATAACTTTGAATAGAGTTTTGATTACAAGAACAATGGAAATTTAAATCTATTACATTATTATTTAAAACTGAAGTTATCTTAAATATCTATACCCAATACGTAGTTCCATAGGGAAACCACAAACAATTATAAAATTGTACCTGGATTCCGATAGGAATTGCATTAAGAACAAAAGTCGTACCGGTTTAGCTGACCATGACGTCTCGTTTCTTAATACAGTATAAACCACTTTTCCATTAACTGTGTGTGGTGTGTGGCGTCGGTAGACGACATAAGAAAGACGCCTCCAGACAAAAAGACAGGTCCTCGAAAATTTTCTTACTTTATAATTTTAAAATTATTTGAACAAAATAGAATATGGCCTTTAGGTTTAATGTGGCAAGGTACAATGAGGAAAGCCTCATTGTACCTTGCCAATCTTTCGTTCAAGTTGCAGCGTTCCCTATGCATTAAAGAATGCATAGGGAACGCTGCAACTTGAACTAAAGATTTAGCAACGAATTTTTAGTTAAAATTAACAAATCATATGATTTAGTAGAGGATTACGATTTATAAACTGTAATAGAATTCACATGAGCGAAGCTACGGGCCAGCTATTATTAAAATAACAAAGTTTAATTTAAATGATAATGACGAGATAAGACCACAACCTTTTTACGCTCGACAACACATGAAAAAGGGAAACATAAGAATTTGTGCCTAATTACACACGAACAAGTACGTACTCGTACCTACCCTTAATACTTGATATTATACCGAAAATTGATTGTTTTGCTATGTTTGTTTGACTAGCTTTCGAGTTATAGGTCAAGGGTTCGAACCCAGACAGGTACTGTACTTCATGTTAGTCAGTTCATCACAGCTGCTCTCAAAACGATGAAGGAAATCATCG